>OY723402.1:29611536-30903667 GCA_963210345.1 Inga oerstediana | reverse complement strand
GGAAATGCATGAACTTACTGAATGATCTTGATATGCTTCCGAGGCAAACAATAACCACAAAAGCAGATGGAAACAGTGGGGAGACAAGGTCCATTAGCATTCCTGCAAACCCATGCAAAGAGCTTCACAAATCAATGTTAGACATGAAGAAAGGATCAGGGAAATCAGATTAAACACAAACCAGCAAGATGAAAGCTGCACAATAGAGATGCTACTAGTTTGACAAAAAAATATAAAAGTAATTGTTTGAGCATAAAACCAAGATGATCATATTTTGAGTGCTATGTAGTACGTACAATATTTAGGCTCGTACAAATCCAAATATGTATTGGCAGTCATATCGATTACTAATACAGTAAAAATTATTACCCGCACTTCACGACCAAATAATAAGTCATCTGTCTAAGCTTCACGAAAAGAAATTCTATAACAAGATGGGTTGTCAAATTAAAACAAATAATAAAGCTGAAAGCACAGGAATTTACCCAGATCATTCATAAGATCTGCAACCAAACGCCACCTTTTTGCATTGCTATCCAGGTTTGATCCCTGCATGTTATCAGGTTACTTAGCACTAGAGGGAACATGCATTTGAAAGGAAAGAATCATCATATGATACCAGTCCATGGCAACTCACAGTGTAACATTCCACACAAGAAGGTACTACTATTCCAATGTTCAATCTCTTCTCACTATATGCTTACCAAGACTATGTTCAGAAGGAACTAATTTACTACCTCCGGTCCTTAATATAAGACCCAATTGAATAATTTGGTAAGATTAAGGAAACTAAATAAATTACTTTAAAGTATTTATATTTATTATTTTTCTCCAAACTAATTTTCCTGACTTATAAACTGATGTATAATCCAATGGTAAACATAAATATTTCAGAAAGATCATGTAATATATGCTATAATTAAGTAACTTATTTAACTTTTTTAATCTTTCCAAATTAGTCAACTGGGTCTTATATTAAAAACCGGATATAGTAGTGCATTTTCCCTTCAATAATAAATAAGGAAGTGAGAGATACAGACCTGGTAGAATGTGAATAGGATACCTCCAAGCATGCCAGTTAGATCCCTCAAAAACCACTGGAAATAGTGTTAACATTAAAAAAAAACATGTCGACATGGCACAGTGTAAGAAACATAAAGGCTTCTCCCAAAGCTCCGTGGTGGGAATTCAGCCAATAATCATGAAATACAAAAAGAAATATTCTTGGATAAAATTTCTTAGGTGTTTGCCATCAAGTTCTCCAATGTTATACATGAAAATATTAACATATTGGCCATTTCCACCAACTCAACATCACATTTAACTTCTAAGAAAATTCAGGCATGTGCCACGCTTTCCTCACAGATATTAACAGAAAACACGTAAGAATAACCTTAATAAGTTTTATCACACATTTGATCAAAAAAAAAAAAAAAAAAGTTTTATCACACAGAATATAAATTACTTGATACCTGAAAAGTGGCACCAATAACTGTTGCTGATTTCTCCCCAACCCCAATTGCAGTCAAGAGAGCCTAGATAATGGAATTAAAGAGACAACTTATATACCATTTTGATCCTACAATGGCACAAATTACCATTAAAACAGAGTGAATCAATCCCTTACCTGGGTAGAAAGCATGGTCCTTATATACGTTGAAAGACCCTGCAACAATCGATACACTACTAAAAATCAACAGTAAGAAAAAGCAAATTAAACATGAATTTTCTGTAAATTGAAATTATTGCCCCTGTTTCTTCACTATCTGTTTACCTGCAATGAATCCCATATTTGAAAAGGAACATAATCTGAAGTCACGCTGCTTGGAAAACCCTGCAAGTTATTAATTAAGAGCGATCAAAAATGAGTGAGGAAAAGGGAAAAGACAAAACAAATTTCCGATAAAGCCGAAGAAGAATCATATCGTTATGGCAATTTATAAGAACAAAAGCTTGCCTCGGGCACAAATGCCTGAAGGAATCGTTTCCAAATATAACTGAAACGGGCACCGGATCTGTGAATAACAGGGCAAGAAGAATTTTATTGTTAAAAGAAAAAAGAGAGAGGGGAAGGTGCAAAAGAGATTAATTAATGGTTGCGAAGAAAAGGGAAGAAACCTTTGGATGGAGAGTGAAGAATGGGAAGCTTTAATGGTGAAAGTTTTAGAGAGCTTTGTGGGAGCGGAACCATTCCATTCTTCCAAGGTTATGATCTTATTATTGGTCACAGTTGAAGATGATGACTCCACTTCCATCCCTACACACAGTGAGAGATGCGAACTAGGAAGCCTTCATGCCCAAAACAATATGCCCTTCGCCACTCCCTCGGTTCGGCTGCTTAGAGTCAACTTTTTGCATTTGCTTTTTTCCCCAAGTGCGTTTGGTCGCAGAGGGAGTGGATAAAAAATAAGTCCCTCTTTTTATTTAATATGAAAAATTGGAGGGGAGGACTTTAAAGAAGAACTAGCATTTACTTCCCCACGCGTTGCGTGGGGAGCATTTTATTAAAGCAATATTATATTTGTTTTCAACCCATGTTAATCTACCACATAATCTAATACAACTTTAAAAGTAAATGATGCTTATTTGGTTCTTAATATAGAACAACGTGACTCAAATTTAAATAAGAATAGATATAATAACTTCTTCAGTTTGTTGAAATATATATAAACAATTTATATGATAATAAAGATCACATTAGATGGATATATGTCCAGTTCTATTTGAGAAACGAATATATCTACAATATATGTAAATTAGTTCTAATTATCCTATCCATTCTACATACCACCATTGTATTGCTAAATATTGTATATTTCACTTTCTACCCGAACTGAAAAGCATATTGCACATTTTCATATAATAAATCTTTAGTTGATGCCCAGACTGACTGTGCTTCAAGTTTGTAAATTTCCTCACGAAATCCAACCGCTAAGGCATAATCGTCACTCTTCATTATCACTATTGGCATAAAGTATTCTACAGGAATCACGGGTGAAGTTCTATTTGTTTTGTCCATTAAAATAGTCTCCGTTTACACACTAAATTCATATCAGATCAAAAATTACTTTGAAGTTATTTTAAACATTTAGAGTGGATTTTTGATTTCCTGAGTCCATTTGAAGATATATTCATTTAGGGGTTGGATTTCGTGAGGAAATTTACAAACTTGAAGCACAGTCAGTCTAAGCATCAGCTAAAGATTTATTATATGAATATGTGCAATATGCTTTTCAGTTCGGGCAGAAAGTGAAATATACAATATTTAGAAATACAATGGTGGTATGTAGAATGGATAGGATAAATAATTTAATATATTGAAAGTGGCCAAAGTTTAAAGCTTATTTCATCATTTTGTTTTACCCAATAGCTTTTTTTTTTTTATAAAGCAAAACATCCTTTATTATTGCCTTTATTCTAATCTATTAAATATTTTAATAGGATAAAAAATCAATGTATAAATTTGTTTTCGGGATTTTGGACCAAATTAGTAATTTAAAAATTCGAAGCACTTTTCTGTAATTCCGTCAAGATTATATTAATATCAGATTTCTCCAAATTATGCATAAGAGGCTGGAGGAAATCAGTTGCAGAGGTTTATGACGGTGATTTTGAGATTTTCGGATTTTTGGACCAAATTGAAAATTTGGATATTCATGATACATTTCTGTAAATTTTGATGCATGTTATGTTATTCACTGAAAGTAACGGCTAATATTACATAAAAATACCCTCATTTCTGTCAACATTCCCTTCAGCCACATGCAGAATTGTATTTTCTTCTTTCATCCTTGTTGTGCATCTTAACTTTTTGATCTCTCAGCTATAATTTGCCCAAAGTGAACTTACAATTCAAATCAAAATCTTATAATATTTTTATTCAAAATTCACATTTTGAAAAGTAATCACAATATCATAAGAAATATATCCTTTTAAGTTTTTTCTTTACACAATAGTTTTGTAATTCAATTTAATCATAATAAATATAATTTAGTCCAAAATTAATGATAAAATCCTTAAATAAGATATTAAATATTATGTTAAAATTGCTGGTAAAAAAAAAATATTATGTTAAAATTGAAATATATCACTGTTCTTTCAACATTGCATTGCGTCCGCCTTGATATAGATACAAAGAAGTATAACATCCAGTTGCACCAAGAAAGAATAAAAGAATGACAAAAACATTTTAACCATATGCGACTTTTAAAGATGAAAAACATCATCATGGAGATATCCATGCATGTAATTATAGCGACTGTCGGTGTACATGTGCATGAAATTTAAACTGAGCTATAGTACTTATAGTTAATTAATAAATTTTATACCTCCTTTCTTAATATAAGATCTAATTAATTTTTCTTGAAGAGATTAAGGAAGCTAAATAAGTTAGTTAATAAAAATATATGTTGTGTTTTATTCGACTATACATTAGTTTATAAATCAGACAAATTAATTTGGTATAAAAAAAGATAAATAAAAATACTTTAAAACAATTTATATAACTTCTTTAATCTCATGAAAATTCAACTGCTTGATTTTTTTTTTTTTTGCTCAGAAGCTTGATTTTGTTTATGGGTAGGTGATAGAACAACTTTTCTAGTGATACTATCCCTTATGTGTTGAACATGAAATTTCAAATTTGTAGTTGATTATGACATATGCATGGTGGCCTCCAAGAAATATATTTTATTATATAATATATAATGTAGGGTCATCTTATCGTTAAAATGTAATCTTATGTTTTTTTTTTGTCGAAAGTAATCATATGCTTTTTGGTCATAATAAGTTAACAACTTTAGTTAAAAAAAACTGTCTAAAGTTTTAACAAAGAATATTGGCTTTCTCTTAAAATATTGTGATTAGCTTCACTTTTATCCCATTAGTCGTGTTTTGTGTCTTCCTACCATTATTGCAACCTCTCTCATAGGTGTCTTTGGTTATTTTTAGCAAACCCCTCTTAAATTTTTCTTCTACTTTTTCTACTCTTTATACTCATCTTTAAAAATCTCCTTCAACCTTTACTTTCTTCCCCCTTTTAGTCCCTTGATTATTAGAGATCAGAATCATTGCGATAAGCATCAGAATCGATCCCCTGACTTATATTTTATTATATAATATAAAATGTAGTGTCAGCTGAAAAAAAAAATCTCTCTTCTTTCTTCTGCTTTTGTCCGTCCCTCCCTAACTCAGTCTTTTGCCTTTATTAAATCATATTTAGCTGGATTTTATAATTCGGCTAAGTTGGCTCCATAAAATTGATGGTCTTATAATAATGTCAAAAAAAAGTCCCCTTTCAGCTTTTAAGTGATGGTCTTCAAAGTTTCCTTGACTGAGCCGGTTAGATGCCCAATAACACCATCTCCACCTATTAAAGCCACATGGTACTCAATTTAATTATTTTAGAGGCTTGTCCCAACTTAGCTACAGTATTTTGTGAGTGTAGTCAAAGATAACCGTATAAGTTGTGACTCAAGAGATGGGATATTTTATTGATATTGATTTGAGTAAAAGAAATTTGTATTCAATTTAGTGTAAATAAAGACAAAATGATTATAATTTGTTAATTATTCATGTAAATGATTTCTTGGGGTTTTGATGCCCAAAACAATATGCCCTTCGCCACTCCCTCGGTTCGGCTGCTTAGAGTCAACTTTTTGCATTTGCTTTTTTCCCCAAGTGCGTTTGGTCGCAGAGGGAGTGGATAAAAAATAAGTCCCTCTTTTTATTTAATATGAAAAATTGGAGGGGAGGACTTTAAAGAAGAATTCTAAATCCCTTTCATTTCCTTATTTTTGTTCCCTTCAAATTGAGGGATTTTGGAGGGAATGGAAAATGAGCCCCTCCCTCCTATCCCCTCCCTTTGAATCAAACATGCCTTAAGTTTAAGGAGAGGGTAGGGAAGGGAGGGGAAGAAAGAAGGGTTAAATTATCTTTTTTGAGGTTAAAGGTATTTAAATTTTATATGGGAATCCAAAATTTAAAAGAATGAGAGAGTAAATTTTGGGTTTCTCTTGTCTAAAATTGTAATTTACCAATCATCCCCTTCCCTCCCTCCCCTAAAACCAAACACACCCTAAGGGCCTGTTTGGCTGGAGAGGGTGGAAAATGAGCCCCTCTCTTATTTGGTATGAAAAATTAGAGGAGATGGGCATCAAAGAAGGGACTTCTAATATCTCTCATCCCATCATTTTTGTTCCTTCTAAATTGGGAGGTTTTGGAGGGGATGGAAAATGAACCATTCACCTCCATCCCCTCCCTTTAAACCAAACAGACCTTAAATGTGTGTTTGGATGGAACAAAAAAAAAAATTCTTCTGACACAAAATCATGATTTCAAAATTTAACATCCAAACACTCAACAAAACTCCAAAATCCCATTTTGACTTGAAACGATGGTTTTAGAGTCAAAACCATGATTTCAATATAAGCTATTCCCCCCCCCCCCTTTTCCATGTTATCAACCCCCACCCTCTCTCTTATTAGTTTTTTTCCATGTTGGTGGGACCCACACCACACTCTCTCTCATCTGTATTTTATTTTGAATTTTGAAATTCTCTCTTCGTCCATGTTTTTCTTTCTTTCTTTGTTTGTTAAATTTCAAAATTTTAATGATTCCTCATATTCTTAATATGAGATCTATTTATCTAATTTGATTATATTAAAAAATTAGTTAAATTAATTAATATCACATATAGACAAATTTATTTCATTTTTTGTATTTATTATGAAATTTAATGTTAAATAATGGGTTAAGATACAAATTTAACAACCAAGTTTTTCTTGAGGGGCGTCTGACACAAGTAAGTTTTGTTAAATTTGCACCTTAACCCTTAAATAATACATAAAATATAATCTTAACCTTCATATGTAGTTATCACAAAAACTAATATTCTTTTTAATAACTTAACCATGAAAAAACTATTCTGATCACAATATCCAAACACTTTCATTTTATCAAAATCACTTTTTTCCTATAATATATTCTACTCATAATATATTCTCTAAAAACTATTTTCCACTTTTTCTCCAAAAGTTATTCTCCAAAAGCTAATCCAAACACACTCTATAAGCTTTTGAGACCATGGTTCTAGAAAAGTTTTTTTTTTTTTTTGGCTTTTTTCAACTTTTTTTAGAAAATTTATTTAAAACCATCCAGACACTCTTATCAAAATTACTTTTTTTCATAAAATTTGTTCTATTCAGTGTTTGTTTGGAATAGCGGTTGGGCCTTCAAAAACAGATTTTCAATCATGATTTACGTATATGAAGTAAATACATGAGAGGAGTTTTGTCTCGAGTTACATGAATAAGCACTTTTTGGGGTCTCAAACATGATCCCAAACAAACAATCAATCTATTATCTAAAATCATTTTTATTACTTTTTTTTTCAATGCCTATTCTTCAAATCCTAATTCAAATAGGCTCTTAAAATGCAAATTTTGATACAGGTTTTCGCTCAAAATTGGTCCCGCTGGCAAGAAATTAAGTTATAACCCATAAGTTTATGAGTTCAAATTTTTTGAGCTCAGAAGCATATATAGATCTGATAAGCTCTTGAGGCCCAACACAAGAAAACTTTTTCATAGGGACAGAAAAAAATGTTGCCCAAAAGTTTTTTGGGTTAATGTCACCAAGAATTTTCAAAATGTAATAATGATGCCCTATCTTGTTAAAAATCAATGTTGATATTTAACCATAAGAGACAACATTATCTATTTTAATACCTCTGGAGCAACCTTGAACCAAAAAAAACTTCTAGGGCAATGTTTTTTAGGGAAAAATTTCAGAATAAATTTGCACCTTAGCTCAAACAATAATTAATTGATTTAAAATATTTGTAATATGAACTTGGAGATATATGTATACACGCACACACCTGAACTTTAGACTCATAGGAATTGGTGAGCGATGATTTTAGGGTGTGTTTGGTTTGAGGGTAAGGGATGGAAGGGGAGGGTATATACTCCCCTCTCCTGATTTGAGTTAAAATTTTGGAGGGGAGAGGATTCCAAGCCATTTCTCCCCTCCCATCCAAAACCCCCATTTTGGCTCCCTCAAAATTGGGGCTTTTAAAGGGGGGAGTCAAAATTTTAGATTATTTTATTCTTATAATCTAGGTTAAATTATATAAAACCTCCATAAACTTTAGGCTAGTTGTATATAACTCTCCTGATATTTTGACGTTTAAATTTAATCCTCCTGAATTATGGTTTTTTATTTTAGACCCCCTGCCGTTAATGCGCAGTTATCTTTTTGATGAAATTTACCACGTCAGATTAACACAAGACAACTCATATCCTATGTGGCATCTTAGAAGGCATCCGACATAAGCAAATAATTTAATAATTATTATATCAGTTTTATATAAGGATGAAACTGTCATTGTATCTTAAAAAAAAAAACCCTTAGGGCCCGTTTGGTTAGATTGCATTTCACACCTGCGATGGTAATCTTGATTGCATTACCATTGGTGGCCTGTTTGGTTGGGCTTATTAATGGTAATGTAGATTACAATTGTAAAATAGATTGCATATTTTTTGGTAATCAACATTCATAAGGGGATCCCTATGAAAACTCATTGTAGGCTTGTAATCATTGATGAAATCTCAATTTTGACCCTACTAATTTAATAAAAAGATAAGATTTACCCTCACCAACCAAATAATTAAAAACAGGCTATAATCATTTTTTTCTTCTGAAAAGCCCTAACAGACTTGAGAGCAGAACGGCATTGAGACAGAGCAGAAGCCGAGATCGAGGTGGTTCACGGCGGAGGAGAAACAAACACCGAATTTAGTCTGTGGATTCAAAAATCAAATGAATACTGAAATGGTATAAACTGAAGTAAATTAAGAAAGACCTATATACCAAATTCTGCTGCTTCAGTTCGTGGAGAGATTGGGTGATGCCTTAATAGAACAGCGATTAGTTGTAGAGGAAAAGAAGAGTGTAAAGTGAACGTCGTTATAGCTTGCGGAACCGGAAGAAATGAAGAAGGGGGGTTCTTCTTCATCCACCAACATGAACTCGTGAAAATAAAATACTGATTGCCGTAAACTTAGAAAGGGAATCGCCAGCAACATTACAACACAGAAGATCCATTTAGAATGTTACAATTTTGTAAGTTATACAATAGATGCTAGAAAAAACTTTTTTCAAAGTGATAAAATATTATAGTCTGATGGCTAAAAAATTTTGTATAGTCTATAAAGTCTTTGATTTAAATTTTTAAGCCATTCCTCACATAAAAATCCTATCTCTCTTACAGTCTTACCTAATAACCAAGAGAATTTGCTGATAAATTGAGGAAGGAGATGATTGGTGATGGAGGTTTTTTTTAATGTTTAAGGGGTATTTTGGACCTTTTATAATTGAATTTAAATATATAAAAAAATTCTCCACATCTTATTATTAAGCAACCAAACATGATGATGATAATCATTATTGCATTGCACCCCATTGCATTGCAGTCCATTGCATTACCAGAGGGGTCTGCAATCTAACCAAACGGGCCCTTAGTCTCATTACCTCTTATCTCATTGCTGCCGTCTGCTGCACACGCCTCTTGTTTCAATTATTAGAAAACCCTCAACTGTTACAACCACTATAGATGCACGAAGTGAAATTTCATTTTTGATCTCAGTTGATCAAATCTACACACAGGCTAATTAGAAGGTGATTGGCAAATTAGGTGCTTGATAAAATACTATTCTTATTATTTTTATGTTGTTCTTATCTTTTTTTTTTCACTTTAGTTTTGCGCTCTCTTTCATGTTTGTCATTTTATGAGTCTTTTTCTTTGTTTGACTTTTACAACTCTTTTGTTTTATAAATAGGCTTTTATAATTCTACACATGTAGATGTTACCCAATATTTCTATGTTCCCTTCTCTCCTCACATGTTGAACTATTGCTATCACAGTCATTTTTTTCCAATGAAAATCAAGAGATTACTAAATAAAAGAAGAAGAAATTTTACTGAAAATTCTATCAAACTTCCTTGGTTAAGGGCAAAACTTAATCTCTTTCAAAGCATGAAGAATAAATAAATAAGAAAAGTTGTCATTTTAATTGCATTAGAGCTCTTGATGCATTGCAGAAAGAGAAGAGAATGTTAAGACCAATGGTAATCATTCATGAAAGGAATATTATGGAATTAATACCTGTTAGCATTTCATTATTTGAATAGTCTACACTAGGCTTTGACTTCATTTGGCTGTTTTGGGGAGAAGGGAAGGAGTAGTTCATAAAGGAATAAGGGGGACATTTTTTTAATATAAGTAAATCCCCATGCTCTTGCTTACACCAATTTTTTGGCATAAGAAATTATTGTTATAGAGTAGGTAAGAAAGAATTTGGGTCCTATTTGCTTCATTACTAAATTTATTCTTTCCTTTATTATAGTATGTCCAAATAATGGATAAGATCTTCCTTTGGTTACCATTTTTCCATTCCCTTATTTATTCTTTCCTTTATTTGATGTTAGGTTATAGTAACATCAGTGACAAAAACTATGGCTAACTTACAAGGTGATTCAATATATGAGGAGGAACAAAGAGTTGAAGAAGAGGAGTTAGACACCCAAATTGATTTGAATAAGTGTGAATTTTTTGATAGCAATAGTGAGCAACTAGATTTATTTTTTGAAAATCTTGATGGAGGGATAGAGGCAGAAGTTAATCAATGGTTGAATGACAAACAATTGGGGGGTAGGGTCTAGCAGTAGAGATAAAAGAAATGTAGAGGCACAAAGTGGATTTGAATGGGATGAATAAGTGGAATTTGATTATGATAATAGTGAGGAGTCAGAAAGTCTAACTGGATTAGATGATAAAGACCAAGAAATAGACAGGCAATCATCTAATGGGTTTAATAAGAAGATAGATTTTAAAAGACCTATCAATCTTCAAGTTGGTATGAAGTTTACAAATTTTAAAATTTATAGACAAGCATTAAAGCAATATGCCATTGAGAATGGTATTGAGTTCAAGTATATAAAAAATGAAGTATCTTGAAATAGGGTAAAGTGCAAGCGCAATTGTAGATGAGTTATATATGCAACAAGGACTCATGCTGGCGATGCAATTCAAATTAAGTCATTCCACCATAAAGAGCACAATTGTGGATGGGAAAGAGAGAATAAGTGGGTGACTGCAAGTTAGTTGTCAAATAGGTACATTGAACACATTAAAGACCAACCAAATTGGACCGCAACAGCATTTGCAAATCAAGTGAGAAGAGATCATAACATTGAAATTTCAAAATTCGCTACATATAGAGCAAAAAAATGGCATTAGAGGTGCTTGAGGGTCGTGATTTAGAGCAATTTGCCAAAATATATATATGCTTACTATGGGGCAATAATGAAGTTTAACCCTCAAAGTACAATGATGGTCAAGGACAAGGCTCTCAATTTAAGCAACTATATGTGTGCCTTGGTGCATGTAGACAAGGGTTTGTAGCATCATATACGCCAATTATATGTGTATATGGCTGTTTCATGAAAGGTAGTTTTGGAGGCCATCTTCTATCTACAATTGGAAAATATGCAAATGATAATATGTATCCTATAGCATATGCTATTGTGGAATCTAAGTGCAAGGATAGTTGGAATTGGTTCATGACATTGCTATTTGAGGATATTGGCTCATGCAAAAATAAAGGCTGGATTGTGATGTCGGACAAGATAAAGGTATAGTGTTATATTTATTGTATT
Organism: Inga oerstediana; assembly: GCA_963210345.1. Taxonomy (NCBI): domain Eukaryota; kingdom Viridiplantae; phylum Streptophyta; class Magnoliopsida; order Fabales; family Fabaceae; genus Inga; species Inga oerstediana. The sequence goes on along the minus strand of OY723402.1, from coordinate 30,891,949 downwards.
TCTATTTTTTACTAGTATATCAGTTGATTATTCAATTTTTATAATATATTTAATTAAATTGTAGGGTTGCAAGAGGTGCTCAATGCGATGGAATGTGAGCATAGGTTTGTGTTAGGAATTTATATGCTAATTTCAAGCTTAGATATAAGGGAAAGAACATGGAAGAAGGAGTTGGTAGATCTTAAGACGATGACTCGTACATGTAAGGCTTGGGATTTGACTTGTATTCCTTGTGGACATGCTGTCGCTACAATTTAGCAAATCAGAGGGGTAACTGAAAACTATGTTTCTGCATATTATAGTAAAGATTCACTCATAAGAGCTTATGCCTTAGTAATAGGTGCAGTGTCGAGTGAAGAACATCGGCAACCATCTATAATGATTCCCTTGCAACCTCCAGAGTATAACAGGTGACCTGGTAGGCCCAAAAAGGCAAGGAAGAAGGCTCTGGATGAGCAACAAAACCCATAAAAAATAAGTAAAAAGGGGGCTACCATGAAGTGTGGTAATTGTGGGAAAATGGGTCACAATGTGCGGGTTTGTAAGGCTCCTCCTAATCTAAACAAAGTGTATAAGAAGAAGAAAGAGGAGGAGAACATTGCATCAGGCCAAACAGAACATGCACTTGTATATTCCTTAATTATAAAACTTAATTTACTCTACACATATGCCAAGTAGAATAATAACTCTTCTTTTATTATTAATGCAGGACAGTCAACCTCCTAATACTCAAGGCTCTAGCTCATCCATGCCATGAAGAAGAATGAAGTCCCTTGTTATGTAGAATAACCAGCCTCATATTATCAATGCAACCATTTAAATATTACTTTTACATTTAAACATTTAAACATTCACGTATATCTTTTATTAGCAATTCAATTTTTTTTTGGTTGAATTAGAAGTTGAATTTCATTCTATCCTTATGTTTCTTGTTAATGCAAACTTTAAAATATTATTTTTCTATTTTTCTCCATGCAACAAATACTATTTTAATTAGCAAATGATATATAACATACAAAAATTAATGCATTTATTAACATTATAAATTAAGACAATAAAATTGTCAAAAAGCTATTTAAATATATGAAGAAGCCGATAGAATCATTTGAAAGTAATAAGCTGGCTTTGAGAAGAATTAGATAAAAAAGTAAAGGCAGGGGTTTAACATTAAAAAAATAAAACTTCAAGAGGGTTAAGTTTAAAGTTTAAAATGTCAATGGGGTTATATGTAGCTAAACTAAAATTCAAGGGGGGGTGTTTTATACAACTATTAACTTAATAGGATGCTACATAAGATGTGATGAGGTGTCTTCTATTTTTGACATGACAAATTCTATTAAAAAGATAACGGCGTGTTAACGACCTGAGGTCTAAAATAAAAAAGCCAAAGTTCAGGGGGGTTACATTTAAACATCAAAATGTGGGGGGGGGGGGGGGTGGGTATATGTAACTACCCCAAAGTTCTAGGAGTTTGTATAATTTAGCCTATAATTTATGTGATATTCCAATAAGACCCATGATGAAAAATATTGCGATAAATAAAATTATTATTATTATTATTATAGAATATATTTAAAATAAGAATGTATTATATATTACAAAAAAATCATTACAATTAAAAATATATTATTAAAAAATTAATTTAATATAAAAAATACATTTTCATAATTAAAAATATTATTATAACATAAAAATATATTTTTATTGATAAAAGTAATTATAATTTAATATAAAAATAAATTTTTATAATTGAAAATATTATTATGAAACAAACTTTAAGAAAATTATATTTTTAGGAATTAAAGATATTATGAGGTGCAGCGAGCTGGAGAGAACTCTCTCTAAACTCTTAAGTGCTTTGGATAGACCAATGGAAGTTGGCGCAGATGGGTAGGCATTTGCGCCACACCAATCCGTTCCTGGGTTCGATCCCAGGAAATGGAAGGTGTAAAGAATTTCCATTGGGAGCTCTCTCCCTTGGGGCGCCTCAAAGAGGTGAATTCCTGTCGGGCCTATCAGATTGGGGGCGCCAGGACTAGTCGGTTGTCAGGGGCCCATGTCGGTAAATCCGGCGTTGGCCTTCAGGTTAACGCCGAATACCTGGAAGGTGGGTGCACCGAAGGCCAAAAATGATCCACTGCATAAACCATAAAAAAAAAAAAAAAAGTGCTTTGGATAGTTCCTTGCTCTAGCTTTTCGACCATGCTATTTTGTTCATACACCTCGCCCTCATCATTTGTTTGTGGATGTGCTTTGGTTCTCTCATATGTCTCATCGTTTTCTTCTTCAGATCTCATCTTGTCCTCACGGTGAAGCTATCGTCTTGCAGCAAGTCACAACTAGACTTTTGTTGCCGGCACTATCTTTTTCTTCTGGTCATTCACAATGGTGTTATCCAGGGCTTCTAAGATCCTGTCATTAATATCTCTTCACTAGCAACTTCACAATCGTGTCTCAGTCGTTCAACAGCACCTTAATCACTTCGTCCTTTTCTTTCATAGTGAACTTAAACGAGCTTTTGTTCTTAACCGTGGTATTTGGCGTTTTCAAGGCTTTCTATGTGTCTTTTCAGCATGGGTTCCTGATATTCCAATTTCTGATGTCCATCTAACCCGTGCTGCCATATGGATTTCCATTCATGGTCTTCCTTTAAATTGCTACGATGCCGACAAGGCCAAATTCTTTGTCCGCTGGTTCGGCGACTTCGTCAGCTATGATCGTAATACCCTTGCTTCCTCTGACGGTTTTCGCATTCGAGTCTCGATGTCCTTAATGGGTTGTTTACATCAACTTCCGATTTTCACGCTGCCAATTGGAAGGTTGGTGTCTTTGTCCTTCTTTTTTTAACAACTTCGACGCGTCTGTCATAAATGCAGGAACAGTCACACAAGTCTGCATTGTTCACACTCACCGGCTTCTTCTCCCAGCTTCACTTCCGCCAATAAACGTGTCATGGGTCCCCTCTCATCCCACGTCACCTTCCGTTCTGGCACCTATTCAATTCGCACACCTCGTGGGCTATTTCTCGAGGCCTCCCTGCTACGTTAACGGGGGGTTGATTATCTCTATTTTAATATATATTTTCATATCTTTTTATAGGATTTATCTTTATTATTAAGCTTACACATGATTATTATGATTATTTAGGATTAAAAGGTATTTTGTCTGATCTTTTTTATAAACAACTTTTTTTTCCTAGATTTGATTTTTTTTTTATAAGCAACTTTCTTTTTACATCTCAAAATTTAAACTATTTGTTTTTTTACCCCTATTAAATACACATCTTTACATTAATTACCTCACTTATTACTAATTCTCTTTCATTTACTCATTTATTACACATTCTCTCTCTCTCATATTTTATACTTATACTCTCTCATATTTGTCACCTATTTTCTCTCCTATACTCTTTTCATAAATAGGAGCATATTTGGAAGAAATATGACATTTTTGACACAGTTATAGTTTTTAACTAATCTTAACTGCTAATTCATTTTACGCAATAAGAATAAAAGTTACTTATAAAAAGAATATGAGAGGGTATTGCATAAAAATATGTCATAAAAAGGGCTTATTTTTCAAATGATTTTATGATTCCTCTATATTGGATGAAAAGGTATATTAGTTTTGATTTCATCATAGTATAGAGAAGTTTGTAGGCCAAGGCTGAAAATATTGACAAAAGCCCTGTAACACCTTATTCTCCAACCCAATTGGGTGAGTTTTTTCACAATGAGTCCAAACCACCTTAATAAAATAGTTCCAAATCTCATCTTTAAGACAATATTCGAACCTATAATTGAGTAGGTTTTTTTGAAACTTTTAAAACTTTTGGAAGCATTTTTTAGCGGTTCACAACTTTGTTATTATTCATTGATTCTTATCTTTTATTATCTATTCAATCAGAGCGATTCTCTGCTCTATTCATTTCTATCAGAGTTCTTAATATGCTCTTATTCGTTGAAGGTTTGTTAACTAATGGGCTCGCACCATGCGATTATCCATTCTTAGTTCAATTATTGCACTTAGGAGATTATTCCATTCATCATGCACGTTATACTATTAATCACTTTAAACATTAATTTACACATATTGGATTTAGCTGCAACTTCTTTATCCTATACATCGTCCTACAGTCCTCTTCTGTGCTTGTAGCACCCAAAATTTGAAAAATATGGAGCCACCACTAAATTTTTTTTTTTTTTTGTTCAACTGCCACTAAAATTTTGAAAAAGGATAATTTTGGAAACCTTTTTTAGAAATGAAAAATGGTCTACAAAAATCATTTAGGGTTCGAGAGTCGATTGTATGTGAAAAAGGTGTTAGGCACCCCACAACACTCATTCATAAAAATGGTTACCCTAAGTTAATTATTTAAAAATAAATATGACCTTTAATTTTATGATAATTACCCAAATAAAAAGAGAATATTTACAAAAATAAATGAACTGAAAACTAAAGAAAAAAAAACATTTATTTACAAAAAGAAAATAAGAAAAAATATATTTATTTACAAAGTTGGACTTGACCTAAGAAGAGAGCTTAGGGCCTACGTACCCTTTAGAGGAATCAAAGCCCACATAGTTCGGGGGTAGAAATGCGTGTCACTTTGTTGGTATTTTTTTTAAAAAAAATGTTTATTTGAGAAAACATTTTTTTTGTTTGGTTTGTGTTTTTATTATTTTTTAAAGCATTTTATTTAGTTTCTCATGCAAGAGAGTTTTTCTATTTTATTTTCATTTATAAAAATGCGTTAAAATATTTTTTCTTCTTTTTTAAAAGAGAACCTAAGAAAGGAATAAAGAAGAACAAGAAGAAAAACAGCACGAGTGAAAAGAATAGGAAACCAAAGATGACGAGATTTATGCATATCTTTTATCCTTACAAACATTCATCTTGGCATTTGTAAGTCACTTGCCTTCTTTCTCTCAGGAATTCTTCTCAAATTCTTGTCTTTGCTCTCCTAATTTTTTTTGTGTCTTTTGCTTTAACCCTTGCACTCCTATTTATAATCTCAAGGTAGGGTTTTCTTCATAAATGCTCATTCTTTTATGAATTTTCATTTTTGAATTTTTTTTTTCATTTTATGTTAAAAACTACCTAACTTGACCTAATTACCATCAATAAGATTTTTTTTTTTAATTTTCGTTTTTTATTTCTTTTTTATATTTTCTATCAATAAAACTTCTTAACTTGACCTAATCACAATCAATAAGAGATTTTTTTTTTATTTTTATTTTTATTTTTTTCCCACAAGTAATTTCCTAATTTAAACTTATCAACATAAAAAGGATATTTTTTTTTATTTTGTATTTTCGTTATTTATTTATTTTCTTATATTTTCCCCATAAGTAATTTTTAATTTAAACCTATCAATATAAATGATATATTTTTTATTATTTTCCCTTATTGAATGACAATGCCAATCATCATCAATGAGGGGATTTATTTTAATTTTTTTATTTTTTCCCTACAAGCAATTTCCTAATTTAAACATATGAATGAGAGATATTTTTTGTATTTTTTTCCTTAATGAATGACAATTCAAAGTTGTACTCCAATAATCATCAATAAGAGGACTTTTCTTTCTTTTTTTATTTTCGTTTTTATTTTATTTTATTTTTATTTTCCCTTAATGAATGACAATGCCAATTTAGACCACAATCATCATCTATAAGAGGATTTTTTTTTATTTTCGTTTTTCTTTTATTTTTTTCCTTAATGATGATTGTCAATTTGGACACCAAATCATCATCAATGAGAGATTTTTCTTATTTTCTTTTTTTTTTTATTTTTTCCTTTAATGATGATTGCCAATTTAAGCATCTATTATCATTAATGAGATGATTTTCTTTTATTTTTGTTTTGTTATTATTTGCTAATTTTTTTGAGTGAGGCCTGGACAAAATGGGGTATTCATAGTGCTCACTTGCCTATATGGTTGGTTAAGGGAAGGTGAGATTTGGGGGAATCTTAGTAGGAAACAGTATCACTATGCATGCAAGATATATGCGTAATGCATGACATGTTTGCCTTACCTAAATGCATGCTAACATAATGACATTTCTACGTGCTCAATGCTTCACATAACATACTCATAGCCATAGCATAAACAAAAATAGAGGTTTAATCATTTAAATATGCTCAACATAATTAAGCAAAGCAATCACATAAATCAATGCACAAGCATACATATCAAATACATGTAAGTTAGGTAAGTTTACTACCTTTGCACTTATGCCCTTTTTTTATCCCCTTTTCTTCCAACCATTGATGTTGCTTGAAGATTCTTCCATTCTTCTTCTTTGTCATCTCACGGCTCTAGATAAATAACTATATTATTAGGGCTATAACAGTTGAATGTCTAATGTTGCTACCTTGGCCTTTAGGGCATGCCTCTTATCTTTAGACTCATACTTGTCCCAAATTACCTTACGTGCCACAAATTCGTAGGTCCACCTAAATTGTCAGATTTATTACCTCACTTTGAAAATTCATAATTAAATCTAGAAACTTTCAAATGGAATGTTTCCAAAATCCATGCAAAGCTATTTAAGTCATCTTTACATGAAAAATACCACCGAATGCCAATTATAGGCATAAAAAGCTAAAAACCTCAAACAGACCTTACTACCACAGAAATCATTCTAGATTTAATGTCTAACTTCAAAAAATCATATCTCTTAATAAACTGAACCAAATGGCACATACTATGTATCAAATTAAAGCCTATCATGTCTACTATTATTTTGGAAAGTTTCATGGCCATTGGATAAGATTTAGCCCATTAAAATCAGGTCACAAACAACCTCACTCTCAGAAAACACAATCTGGCAGCACTATGCTTAAGTTCCAATTTTAAGATTTTCTACCAATTCATCCAAGGTCCTTGCCATAGGCTATTCTCACATAGTTTTTGGTGTAGAAACCATTGGTGACCTCAAAAACATCAAAATCATCTTCCTTCCCTATTTTCCAAATGTGACCGAAATTAGGGCAACATAAAAGCTTAACAAAACCTTAAGATATTAGGCTCAAATTGAAGCTTATATGTACCTCTACTCGATTCTATAACCGATTCTTGATTTTGGCAGTACTCATATAACCCCTACCTTAATAGCCTAATTATAGTTCAAAAAAGCATCATAATGTTAAATTAGAGACCAACAGATAATTCAAAACTTATTGAAAGTCCCAACTCCAAGACAGGGTTCAACCCTGTAATAAAGTGATTTTCCAAAAAAAATTTCAAAACATGTTTAATACGGTCTCACATTCACTTTTTGAGTCTATAAACCTGTGCAATTTGGTTTCGTTCAAAAAAATATCAGAGTGTATAGTAAAATTCCCGACGACTCTCGGGTTTCATCTATTTACCACAAGGGTTTACAAGGCATATTCGCCCATTTCAGTTTCCCGTATCGGGGATTACATCACACTATCTGAATATACAACATTTATAATATGTACAATGATCCCATAAATATGATAACCAACTAATAAAACGAAAAATCCTAGTTGGGAGCACTAGCCTCCCTTGATCGTTTGTTTCTCCTTTGATTCGCTTGCCCTGTCTGTAGGTTAGTCAATGGAAATAGTGAGATTTGAATTAATCTCAGTAGTAACAATTCACTCATATAATATATAATTACATAACATGTAAGCAAATCACAAAGCAGCAACAATCACAGTGATGCATGACTTTTGTCACAAACGATAGCTTTCACGGTTGTATCCACATGTTGTGTGACTTATGTCACAAACGACAACTCTCACGGTTGTATCCATATGATGCGTGACTTATGTCACAAACGATAGCTCTCCCTACTGTATCCACATGATGCATGACTTGCGTCACAAAATGACAGCTCTCACAACTGTATACACAAAGCTTTCATAGCAACATACACCGCAACATTTGCAATCAACACAATTCAATGATAAGACATACATACAATGCATTATACATAATATAAGAGAAAAAATCACTAACTTGGTCTTTCCGATCTTATTCTTGCACAGATTTCTTGTACTCAGGGCAGATATCGAATCCTATAAATTAGAATTTAAGGACGACGAGTTATTACCTATTCTAATTCTTTAATAACTCGTAATACTTGGGTTGATTATTACTATAGTCATTTTATCAAGTCAACTAAGGAACTAAAGTGGTCAATTAGCCTAAAAGACCAATTTTCTAACCATAGAGTTCATAGTTATTACCATGTGCCATTACCTTTGAATTTTCACACACTTGAACCAAATTTGCCAGAATTTTTCATCAATTTTGAAAAATCATATCTTTATGTACAAAAATCAAATTGTAGTGAAACCTACAGCAAGTTGGATGCACCACATTCCCAGCATTGTCATTTATTGCATACTACCAGAATTCAACCTAGTTTTCATGACCTAACTTCAAAAATTCATAAATCCCAGTGTACAAATTGAAATGATGCAAATGACCTATCAAATTAAAGCTTGATATGTCTACTTGTATTCTGGAAAGTTTCATATTTTTTTGACATTATTTGGTTATCCAAAAAACACCACACAATCAGGGTACCTTGCTGTTTCGGGTAGAAAATTCAGTTTTGAATTTTGAGTTTCGATGACCCAAAATTCATAATCCGAGGCTATACCTACACAATTTTTCATGTAAAATACAATGGTAACTTCAAAATGAACAAATTCCTATTTCTTAATGGTTCCCTGTTTAGGTCAGAATTTTAGGGTATTTCATAACGAACAACCACTTCAATTTTTAATCACTAAACTTAGCTCATTTGCCTCCAAACCAACATATAAGCATTCTTGTGTTGATTGGATTTGGATGCTATGGCTTAAGCTTGGGAGCTTCAATTAGGGGAGTATATTTTCTTTCTAATTAATTTTCTCTTGAACTATAATAAATTTTCTTCGTTAGGAATTATTTTTATTTGGATTTGAGACTGAGATTATGCGTTATAATCTTTGTTAGTTGGATTATTGTAATATCCCAAATTTTACGATTAGAGACTTGAGAATAAGCTTGAATCAAGTGGACTGCTAAGCCCCAGTTTAGTAAGAGTCCCAAGAATGAGGATTTGTTGCCAATGTATTTTTCTAGCATGACAGTCTTCTTGTAGCGTATTTTTAAATAGGCAAATAATGCTCAAAAATTATGAAATTGTACAGGATGAAATTGGACTTCCTAAACTTTAATTTGATAGGTCATAAAAGTTATTTGGAGCTGTACACAAAGAATTATAAATTTTTGAATTTACCCAGTGAAACTAGCCAATCTCTAGGATAGTGTCCAAAAATTTAAATTCTAGGAATGTTGAACTTCTAGTTGGCTAAAGTATATATATTGTTTTTGAAACTAGACTCAATAAGGGTTTTATAGCCAATGTGATCACTCCAATTCAACGTCTACAAATAAAGTTATGATTTTTAAAAGTTTGGTCAGAAAATCTGTCAGAATTGCCAATTATTGCGAATTTGGGGAAAAACTTTAATGGCAATTATGTGAATTGTGGAATAAAGTAAAAGCCCATATTTTTCCTTATTGGTGGATATTTGCTTGGGTATTAATCATGCTAAGTGGAATCATCTTAAGGCAAGGGATTAAATTATAATTGTTAAAATTTGGGCACGAGATGAATTAAGAATAAAATACTATAAACTTGTGCATTTGGTTAGCTTAAGGAGATGAAGCCCAATTTGGTGATTGAAGGGGGCCCTTGGGCATCATTATGGGCCATGGAAAGGGAAGGGAATTAGTTCTCATGTAAAGGGATTTTATGACATCATTTAACAAAGGATAAGGGCAAGTACATATGCTTATGTCATAAATTCAATAGGCTATCATTTATTAATTAAGGGTTATGTAGGATATTTTTCAAACACTTGGTTCATCCTTTATCCTCCTCATTTCCATCCCAAGCCACCAAATAGAGAGAGAGAGAGAGAGAGAGAGAGAGTGCGCGCTTAAGAAATCTAGAGAGAAGGAGGACCTTGAGGATGAAAAATCTAAGCAAGCAAAATCTCAAGGTTGAGAGAGAGAGGGGGAGGACAAGTTTAGAGAGGGAAAGTGAAGAAATCCAAGGATATACCGATAGCTCGAGCCGAATACAGTATTGGAATGATAGTCAATCAAAGGAAGGGTGATCCAAGCAGGGGACTTACATTATTTGCATGTATTTGATATCTCTGCTTATGTAGTGATGTATGTGATTTCTTTACTTGATTGTGTAGAGAATATTTGAATAAATAAAGCTCTGTTTCTGTTTATATAGTGGCCATAGTTATGTTGTATGAAACATTGAGCATACTGAAATGTTATTATGGGGTATTCATCTAGTTAAAGCTAATATATCAAGCACATAGCATCTATCATGCATGCATTATGGTAATTGTTTCCTACTAAGATTCTCTCAAATCTCACCCTTCTCCAACCAACAATTTAGACAAGTGATCACAAGAGGCGTGCTGATAACAAAAAAGAGGACTACACGTAGAGAAATTATAATATCCCAAATTTTGGAATTGGAGGCTTGGGAATAAGCCTAATTTAAGTGGACTGCTAAGCCCCGGTTTAGTAGGTGTCCCAAATCTATTCCCTAATGTTTCTTATATCTTTGAAGCAATAAAGGGAATAAAATGGGGAATTTTGGAGAATGTGATTATGCTTCCAGTGAAATTTCCTATGAGGTGGTAAGTTTGTAATGTGGTTTTGAATGACCAAATGATGTGTAAATATTATGAAATTTTATAGGGTGAAAGTAGACGTCTTAAGCTTTAATTTGATATATTATATAACTCAATTAGAGCTATGTACAAAAAGTTATGAACTTTTGAAGTTAACATAGAAAAACTAAAAAGTTTCTAGAATAGGAGTCAAAGAAATTAAATCTGGAAATGATGTGCTTCCAACTGGCTAAATTCCATATTTTTTCTTGAAACTAAACTCAATAAGGGTTCAAGAGCCTTTGGAATCACTACAAAACTATGTCTACAAATTTAGTTATGAATTTTCAAAGATGAGATAGAAAATCTTCCAAAAAATCCGAAAATGGGAATTATGACATAAGCATGAGATTGGATGACAAAAGCCAAATATTAAAAAGTTCATCTTCCTCCTGCCGTTTCTATCATTTTCGTACAGCATAGAGGGAGAGAAAGTTTGTTGAGTTAGAGAGAGAAGGAGGAGAAAATTCGCCAGGTAAGCTTGATTTCTTTGGTGAATTAGCTCGTAACTTGTATAATCCTTCCTTTAAGTCTCTCTTCCATATGATTCGAGGTAATTTGAAAGCAAAATCTAGGGTTTGAAAGGTTAGGGTTTCGGCTTAAAAGGAGAAGAGCTAGCGGAAGCGAAAGGTAACTTCCAAACCTTCGAATATTGACTGTTCTGGCTGCTGTGAGTTGTTTAATCAGCAAAATTTTGCCGGATTGTCTTTGTTTGTAAATTTGGAAAATGTGTTGTTGGGAAAGTTATGCTACCAAAATTGGAACTAAATGGTATTTATAACATAATTAAATAGTTAATAAAGTGATTAGGAGTAGAAAGGAACACGTCTGCGAAGTTAGAAGTGAAAAACCCTAATTTTTCCCAGAGAATTGAGAATTTCAGTCAGTGTAGGTTTAGGGGGTTAGAGTTGCATTTTTGATGTTTTGATGATTCTATTGATTTCAAGAGGGAAAATTAGGTAAGGTTACAGTTGGTCACTTTTTCGGAAAAGCCCAAAAAAACATAATTACGAAAGTGCCCCTGAAACCCTGAAATAAAGGCTGTCAAGGGTATTTTTGTAATTTGACAATGAATTTGATAATCCCGAGTCTGGAAATAGATTCCTTGGGTGAAAATATGTAAGAACAGCTCATGTCAAAATTTCAGAAAAAGTACAGTCAGACTAAGTATGGCGCGCGAATTGAACCACAAGATTTGAGGTGGAAAAGGTCTAATGTAGGGAACTTACCTCTCCTGCATGTATTTAATATTTGTCCTGGTGTATTGATGCATGTTATTTCTTTTCTTGATTATGTCAAATATATATGAATGATTGAAGCTCTGTTTCTGTTTATACGGTGGTTAAGTTTTGTTGCACGAAACATTGAGCACGTAAATATGTCATTATGTTAGCATGAGTTTATGTAATGTAAGCATGTCATGTATTAAGAACTTATCTTGCATGCATATTGGTACTGTTTTCCTACTGAGATTCTCTCAAATCTCACCCTCTCCTACCAACAATTTAGACAGGAGGAGATATAAGATACGCTGAGAACAAAGAAAAGAACCGTACGAAGGGATTGTGGTGGTGGAACGAAGATGGGAAGATATCTCCGTTTCACTCGGATAGGTTTAGACACCCTAGTAGCCATGTGTAGCTATATTGATGGTAATTATTATATACGAAACCCTATGAAAAATTTCTGTAATAGAACACTTTTTTATCTGTATATTTATGCTATTCCTGTATTGCCCACCAAATTGTAATTAAGGATTAATAACTTTAAAGTGATATAATTAATGTTAATTAAGCACTTTTTAAGTATGTGATGTGGATTGTGGGGTAACATATGTTTGTTGATGGTTTAGTAAGCATTGTGTCAATCAGGGGCAAAACGGTAAATTTACCGATAGATTGATCAGTTACTGGAGAGGAAACTCCTTGGTAATTGAGATCAATGGCTAGGATTGAAAGAGGGAGAGGCGGAATCCTATGCATGCAAGTCCATGTGAATCCATGGTAGGGAGAATGAGACCTTGCCAAATGTCATTATGATGGCCCTAGGATTAGTCAAAGTTTCAAACTCATTTTTCTCTTCCCTTTCTTCCTCCAAGTCGGTTTGCATAGGAAAAGGGAAGGAATGGGATTATCGTATTTTCATCTCATTTCTCTCTCATCATTCTCCATTTTTGCTGAAACAAGGCAAGAAAGAGAAAGTGTTAAGGTGAGTTTTGGCTAGTTAGATGACTCTTAATGCTCAAATGTCCTTTATTAATGTTGTGCAAGAGGTTGAGAGCTTTAAACCTATGGTTTCAGAATTTTGAAAGAAGGTGTTTTGAAGTTTGCACAAGTTTTGAAACTAGAGAATCAAGAAGTTAATCATCGGAAGTTGAAGGGGTGAGTATTTATAGTATTTTGATATAATTGTTTTGATCATTGGTTGAGTTTTGAGAACTTTGGAATTTGCCCTGATTTTAGCCTAATTATGAAATGTATGAATTAGCTAGTGTTTTGTGATGAAATAGATGCCAAATAGTGTCTTGGTGTCAATGGTTGTGATTTGGATTTGAAAAGAGGAAGTTTGGTCATTAGGTGATTTTGGTTGCAATGTGGTTAGAAGTGATGAATGTGTCATTGTGGTAAGATTTTGGTTGTTTTGAGTTTATCAATAAGTTCCTTGTGGAATTTCATAGGGGAATGAGTTTTGGTATAAATGTTGGGACCATTGGAACCAGTTTTGGTAAATCTGGAAAATCATATCAGTTGCTGCGATCTGGCTTCTGATAAGCTTCACTCGAGTGAGGAGGGGTCTCACTCGAGTGCAGTATGAAATTCTGGGTATTTTGGTAAAGTCTTCAGGCAGAAATCAGGAGTGCACTTTTGTTTCCACGAGTGATATAGGTCATCACTCGAATGTAGCTCCCTGTGCTCGAGTAAGGGAGTAAGTTTAAGACTTTGCAATTTATGATTGCTCTCGGGTAGTCACTCGTGGTGCCTCACTTTTTGGTGCTCGAGTGCATTTGAAGTCATCACTCGAGTGTAGCTCCCTGTGCTCGAGTGAGGGTGTAAGACATATTAAGGTTTGCTCTCGGGCAAACACTTCCTGTGTGACACTTTTGGGTGCTCGAGTGAAGTTGAGGGTCATCACTCGAGTGAGGTCATCTCCACTCTAGTGAGACGACCAAAACTCAGTGTTTTGCTTCCTAAAAAGAGATCTTTGGGAGTGGTTATCCCAACCCTTTAGGCATATGTTTAGGCATTTAATAGCCACCTAAAGAGTTCATATGAATACCAACTTAAAGTATTATGGAATTAAGAACTTGGAAAAGAGATTGATCTATTGTCCCTATCTTGGTTTATAGGATTTGACATCTGCCGTCCTCGTGAGCCCACTGTGCCAGTGAACATTAGAAAGGAAAAAGGTGGTGAATTTTCTTTTATACCATATGTGATGCATTGTATGTGTGTTATATCATTAATTTGTGATAAATTCGTATGCTGCGATATTTGTGGATATGTGTAAGCACCGCCATGCCAATAGTCCTTGAGTCGCTAACAACGGTTCGGGTTAGGACGGTGTGCCTTCCCGGTGATAAAAGGGGATGAGGATGGGGTGTGATATGTGTGATTATGTGAAAACCCGAAAGGCCATTTGTGAAGGTTGACGGGCCAATTGTTAAAGCCGGATGGCTATATGAGCTATAAGGTTATGTGTATGCACTGCCACACCAACAGTCCCTGAGTCGGTAACAACGGTTTGAGTTAGGACGGTGTGCCTTCCCAGCGGTAAAAGGGGATGAGGGTAGAGTGTGATTTGTGCTGCTGTTGTATGATGATTTGCTTACATACTGTATGCTTATGTGTGGCATAAATGTTTTGTTACTACTGGGATTCTCTTGAATCCCATTCTTTCCTTTAACTAACCTTTCAAACAGGGCAAGTGGCTGTAAGGAGAAGTGAACAACCCAGAGCGGTTAGAATCCTGTAGGGACATTTGGTTCGGGCCATGTTGGTTATTCATTTTGGATAGGGATTACTGTACGACATTTTGAGTTGTAAATAGTTTTGAACATATGGCAATGTAATCCCCTAATTGGGAACTGCAACCCTATAGATATATATATATATATATGTAGATGAAACCCGGGGGTTGCCGGGGATTAAGTTATAAAATTCTGATATGTTTAAATGTGATATAAATGCACATGTAATTATATTCGATATTTGAACATTAAGATCAGAATAGATAAGTTTTGAAAATTTTGTGAAGTCCCTACTATAAAAAAAGGAGTTTTAAATGAGTTTTGAATTATCCAATGGTCTCTAATCCATTTTATTATGCATTATCGAATTTTAATTATGCTAATTAAGGCAGGGGGTTACATGCAAGTTTGCATGGGGCGGTGTCCCTGGGCTATAACACCTGTGTACTCTGCATTATGGTTGTTGTTAGTGCGATGACATTGGACTCGTGTGTCCAGGGTATGTCTCAACGCTGGCAAAGCATTCAGACTGTACCAGGTTGTAGCAGAGGCAGTGAAACCAGTGTAACCAAACGCTTTGGTGTAGCTCGAGCAGTGAGGTTCAGTGCTTGATATGATCGTTGCCTGGGCAGTGAGGTCCAGTGCATGTTATAATTGCTTGGTGAGTTAGGTCCAGTGGTTGATGTAATTGTGAGATTCGAGCGAAGTTTTGAAGAGGCTATGAGGCCTATAGAACCAATCACTGTGGGAATGGATCAGTGGGTCATGTGTTTGATTGCATGCTACATACTATGTACGGAATGGATGATGAATGCTAAATACTAGCTAAGATTAGTGATAGGAATATGACTATGGTGTTGCATGGCGCTTAAGCCTGCACTTGATAATAGAATGAAACACGTTATAAGACTAAGTATATTGGGGCAGTGTTCCAACAAGGCAACGCAGCCTAGGATAATATACTAAGCGTCCTGATGGACAATCAATACAATAATGGGTTGGGTGACCCATAAGTACAGAACGTGCTGATTATGTAAGAGTTGATATGTAGTTCAACCACACATATGAAGTAAATTGTGGTGCACACTTTATAAGCATATATAACCTAGGGATGAGTTACACAGTGAAATATGATTAATTCCCAAGTTATAGATGTTCAAATTTCGAGGACGAAATTTATTGAACGGGGGGAGAAATGTAATATCCCGAATTTTGGGATTTGATACTTAGGAATAAGCTTAAATTAAGTGGATTGCTAAGCCCTGGTTTTGCAGATATCCCAAATCTATTCTCTAATGTTTCTTATATCTTTGAAACAATAAAGGGAATAAAATGGTGAATTGTGGGGAATGTGATTTTGCTTTGATAAGTAAAATATTTGTATATTTATTTTCCATTATATGATGATTTTGTGGATGATATTTGATCTCAATTTAATAAATTTGGGTGTAATTAATAAATAAATATTGATTTTGGCATAAAATAGAATTTCTCTAAAAATACTAAATTAGACCCTCTTTCACTTTTCAAGCAATATCTGGAGCTCTAGATGTCATATTGGGACATTCTTTATATGGATAAAAAGCTAAAAAAGAACTCTACAACTTTTATGTTAAGACCAAAGTCCAGTTTTATCTCCAAGGATTTCGAATTTTGCTTGGAAGTTGAGAGCGAGAATCATCTATCATTCCACCAACCATTTCATCTTCCTTTTCACCTACTAGTTCATTTACCACATTCTATCTACTACTTCGTCTATCACATTTCATCTACCACTTCATCTAGTATACTCTATTCTTCCCTATATATAGCCACCCTCTCCTTCACATTTTACACACCAATTCATATCCATTACTCTCCTCTCTTCTTCACTTACACCAATTCATATCCATTACTCTCCTCTCTTCTTCAAATACAACTGTTTCATACTCATTACTTTTCTCTCCTCACCACATACACCATCTTAGAGTTAATTTTATGCATTGTATTTAATTCTTGCATGCTTCCTACATGGAAGTCTTAAGTAGTTCTCCTTTATGGATGGTATAGGTTGCCACCTACATGGAAGGTTTTACCTCCTAAAGGGATGGCTAGATTTTCTTTATTTTCATGCATCTTTTGGTTGTATATTTATGCTTATAATTTAATATTCAAGTTTTATGCAATGTTTACGAAGTTTGCAATTTATTTTATTTTTGTTTTTAATTTCATCATGAGCTAAATTTTCATTTTACTAAGGTGATAACCTAGCTTACTAATGACGGATTGAATATTATCTTATTAAATCTAGTTTGAATTTCTTCTTCATGATTGAGTTATTATTATTATTCTTAATGCTTTTGATTGACTGGCGATCTTTTGAATGATTTCAATATGTATGTTGAGACCGGAAGGAGATGCACATGTATAGATCATATAATTAAAACCATGACTTGCATATGAAATAGGAATATATTTATAAGTTGTGTAGTCTTACTGAGTTCCATGAATCTTAATGCATAATTAATTGCTTAAATTCATATAGGAATATATTGGATTAGCAATTAATTATAGAATTGTTTGACCTTGGAAGAGGCTAGTAATTAAATTAGGCAAACTTGACTATCAATCATGTGGAATAAATTGGGCTAGAATAGATAAGTGATTCAATCTGAATTTATTAAGTGAAATCTGACCCCTAGGGCTTTTTCTTATAGTTGTTTCATATCATTTGCATTCATATTTACTCAATTTTTATTTCGTACTCTCAATCACCAACTAATTGATCGACTAAATAGAGTTAAACTTACTCATTTTGGTACTTAGTGATCAATCCTCGAGGAAATGATACTCTACTTACTTCTATATTACTTATTTACGACAGTATACACTTGCAATTTTTAATAGACCATTTATACTCATAACAATTTTTTGGTGCCGTTGCCGGGGATTGTTATGATTAATATCAATGCCAAGTAATTTTAATACTAATTTGGTCTTTATATTATATTTATTTTTCTTTTTGGTGTTTTGTGTTTCTTTTTAGGCTTTTGCTCAATGTATGACCAGATCGAAGGATACTGAACTACAACCTCTTGATTCTGAGATTGAAAGAACTTGTCGAAGAAATCAAAAAGTTTAAAAGCAGTTTACATCAATCCTAAGCAATCTGATGGCAAATTTGGAGGGAGAAATAACATATAACAAAACACTCCGTGACTATGCAACACCAACAGTCATGGGGACAAATTCTGGAATTAGAAGACCACCAGTAGCAATTAACAACTTTGAAATCAAGCCTGCAATTATCCAGATGATGCAAGCAAATCAGTTATAAAAAATTCATGAAGGATATTCTTTCAAATAAGCGTAAGCTTGAGGAATTTGAAACAGTTGCACTTACTGAGGAGTACAGCGCTATTCTCCAAAAGAAATTACCACCAAAGCTGAAAGATCCAGGAAGCTTTTGCATACCTTGCAACATAG
This sequence comes from Inga oerstediana, assembly GCA_963210345.1. Classification (NCBI taxonomy): domain Eukaryota; kingdom Viridiplantae; phylum Streptophyta; class Magnoliopsida; order Fabales; family Fabaceae; genus Inga; species Inga oerstediana. Next base: position 30,873,786 of record OY723402.1, on the reverse strand, counting down.
GTCAATGTCACTTTGAAAGAGCACTTTTTGACCTTGGAGCAAGTGTAAATCTCATGCCTCTAATTTTCTACAACAAACTTGGTCTTGGAGAGGTGAAGCCGACTACAGTTTCATTACTTTTGGCTGACCGATCAATAAAACATCTTAGAGGTGTCTTAGAAGATGTTCTAGTGAAGGTAGACAAACTTATATTCCTAACTGATTTCATAATACTTGATATGGAAGAAGACCAAGAAATTCCTATAATTCTTGGGAGGCCATTTCTTGCAACTGGGAGAACGTTGATAGATGTGTAATAGGGGAAGTAAACTTTACGAGTTCAAGATAATCAAGTATCTTTCAACATTTTCAAGGCTTTGTCCTTTCCAGATGAAGGTGACACCTGTTACAGAGTTGATACATTGACCAACTACACAAAAGACGTGGTGAACAAAATCTGTATGGATCAACCATTAGTAATGAGAATGGTAGATGTATCAAAATCTACTAATCCAGAAGTTTCGGAGCAGATTAGGTACCTTGAAGCAAATTTCCCAATTTTTATCAAGAAACCATTTGAAGATTTGGGGGAAAGGCTGAGTAAGCTGGTGCCATCAACAAAGAAACCACCAGTACTGGAGTTGAAAGTACTGTCATCCCACTTGAAGTATGCTTATCGGGGAGGAAATTCAACACTACCAATAATCATCTCAGCAGCTCTTACTCCTGATAAAAAAGAAAAGATATTAAGAATTCTTAGGGAGTATAAAACAACATTTGGATTATTAATAGCTAATATAAGAGGGATTAGTCCTTCAATTTGTATACATAAGATCTTAATGGAGGACAATGACAAGCCATCAATCGAGCACCAAAGAAGACTTAATCTGAACATAAAGGAAGTGGTGAGAAAAGAAACAATAAAGTGGCTGGATGCTGGCAAAATCTACCTAATCTCAGACAGTCAATGGGTAAGTCCAGTTCAAGTTGTATCGAAGAAAGGTGGAATGACAGTAGTGCCTAACGAGAAAAATGAACTGATTCCACAATGAACGGTGATTGGATGGAGAGTGTGCATCGACTACAGAAAGTTCAATAAAGCCACTAGAAAAGATTACTTTCCTCTATCATTTATAGATTAAATGCTTGACAGACTTGCTTGAAAAGCCTATTTTTGTTTCCTGGACAAGTACACATGATATAATCAAATTGCAATTGCACTAGAGGATCAAGAGAAAACAACTTTTACATGTCTATATGGTACCTTTGCCTTCAGAAAGATGCCATTTGGTCTACGTAATGCACTAGCAACATTTCAAAGGAGTATGATGGTGATCTTCTCAGACATGGTGGAAAGGTTCATTGAGGTGTTCATGGATGATTTTTCAGTTTTTGGAGAATCATTTGATCATTGTCTTTCAAATCTTGCAAAAGTCTTGCAATGTTGTGTGGAGACAAATTTGGTTCTAAATTGGGAGAAATGCCATCTCATAGTGAAAGAAGGAATCGTGTTGGGCCAAAAGGTAATTGATCAAGGCATTGAAGTAGACCGAGCTAAGATTGAAATAATTGAAAAGCTACCACCTCCTTCCTCAATCTAGGGTATTCAGAGTTTTTTGGGACATACTGGCTTTTATAGAAAATTCATTAAGGACATCTCAAAAATCACAAAGCCACTTTGCATGCTGTTAAAGAAAAACACTCCTTTTGTGTTTAATGAGGAGTGCTTATCAGTATTCCAAACTTTGAAAAGTGCCTTGACTTCTGTACCAGTCATCATAGCTCCAGATTGGAACCTTCCATTCAAAATAATGTGTGATGCAAGTGATTATGTAGTTGGAGCTGTTTTAGGCCAAAGAAAAGACAGTCTTTCATGCCATTTACTATGCTGGCAGGACACTTTCAGATGCACAGTTAAATTATGCAACAATAGAAAAGGAGTAATTAGCAGTTGTGTTTGCATTCAACAAATTTAGAGCCTACTTAATCAGGTCAAAGGTCATTGTCTGGATAGACCACTCAGCAATTAAATACTTGATTAAGAAAAAAGATGCTAAGCCTAGAATGATCAGATTGGTGCTTTTGCTACAAGAATTTGACTTGGAGATCAAAGATAAAAAGGGGACCGAGAATCTCATTGCATATCATCTTTCTTGGTTAAAACCACTTGAATGAAAGAGAGAATCACCAATCTAAGAGAATTTCCCAGATGAGCAACTTTTCATCATGCAGTCACAACCTACCCCATAGTATGCTGATTTTATGAATTATTTGGCAAGCAGAGTAATGCCTTATAAACTTTCTAAAGTGCAAAAGAAGAAGTTTCTGACTGATATAAGGCATTACTTTTGGGAGGATCCGTTCTTATACAAACAATGCCAAGATCGAATTATCAGGCGATGTGTTCCTAGAGAAGAAATGGACAACATCTTAAATCATTGCCATTTATCCCCATATAGTGGTCATTTTGGAGTAAATAGAACAGCTACTAAAGTCCTTCAATCAGGATTTTACTGGCCTATACTCTTCAAGGACGCTCATAGAATTATGGCAACTTGTGAGAGATGTCAAAGAACAGGAAATATCTCAAGGAGACACGAAGCCCCTTTAACTAATATCTTAGAAGTTGAGCTCTTTGATGTATGGGGGATTGATTTTATGGGGCCTTTTCCATCCTTATTTACCAACCAGTTCATTTTAGTAGCTGTTGACTATGTTTCCAAGTAGGTTGAAGCGGCTTCCTTTCCTACAAATGATTCTCGAGTGGTTTAAAGTTCTTGAGGAAGAATATTCTTACAAGATTTAGAGTGCCTAGAGCTATTATCAGTGATGGAGGAAGGCACTTTTGCAATCAGCAGCTTCAGTCGGTATGAGCTAAATATGGAGTAACTTATAAGGTTGCAACTCCATATTATCCACAAACTAGTAGGTAGGTGGAAATCTCAAATAGAGAACTGAAGTAGATCTTAGAGAAGATGATGAATTCATTGGAAAGACTGGGTACAGAAATTAGAAGATGCACTTTAGCCTTATAGAAGTGCCTTTAAGAAACCAATTGGTACATCCTCATATCAATTGGTCTACGGAAAAGCATGTCATCTTCCAGTAGAAATAAAGCATAAAGCATATTGGGTAGTAAAAGCCTTACATTTTGACTTAAAGGCAACTAGTGAGAAAAGGCTTCTCCAACTCAATGAGCTTGAAGAATTCAGACAACAAGCTTATGAAAATGCCAAGTTATACAAGGAAAAGACAAAAATGTGGCATGACAGAAAAATTTTGAGGAGAGAGTTCACACAGGGACAAAAGGTGCTTTTATACAACTCAAGGATAAAGCTTTTTCTAGAAAAGCTGAGATCAAGGTGGTCAGGTCATTTTACTGTGATTCAAGTATGGCTATATAGAATTGTGGAGATTCAAGATGGTGATCGAAAATTCAAAGTGAATGGGCAAAGGCTCAAAGAATACAATGAAGGTGTACTCAATACTTTGAAATCTGTCATCATGTTTGAGGAACCAACATGTAAGTCCTCAATCTAGTAATTTCTTTTAAAAAAATAAATAATAATAATAATCGAAAAAATAAAAACAAATTTGGTTTAATCTTTGTCTAGCTAAAGATATTAAAGAAGGGCGGCTATTTGGGAGGCAACCCAAAACTTCTTTCTTACTTTCTCAAACTTCTTTCCTATTCTCTCTTTTTTCTTTCCTACTCACCGAAACATACTGCACTGGGTTGAGAATTTTAGTTTTCCTCAGTTTTATTTAAAGTTACCATGGAAGAATCTCTTGTAATGCTTAAGAACAGGTTCGCCACTCTTCCTAAAGATGTGCTCAGGAAGATCTATAACTGTCGACTTGAAAGGATAAAGATATTCAAGTGTTTGGGCTTTCCTGTGGATATGCACTGGATCATTGAAGCTAAGGTACATTTAGCAAGCGATATTGATAAATCATTTGTTAAACCTTTACCAGGAATGGGAAGAAGTTCTTACTCCAAAAAGAGAAGAGCTAAAAGAATGAATGTTTGCGATAAATGTGCAAGGTGGAATTGTGGTCAGTGCTGTAGGAGTAAAGATATGATTTCTATAAATCAAGAAGATAAAATTAAATTTATAAAGGATGGACTAAGTAAGGAGTCATTGGATGATATCATTCAAACTCTTGAGACACATCCAAGTGGTGATGTTCATTGTATTCTTCTTGATTTAGCGGACATATTCAACAGAGAAAAAGAGCGCTATTACCTTGGGAATTTGACGTTAAAAGACCCTGTTTGCCAGTTTATAAGAAAACTGGATGGGAAGTAAATCCTCGATTCATAGAAAGCATTTAAGCTGTTACTGAACGCAAAACCAGAGGAAGATGTGAGCCAAAATCACAACTTCTGTACATAATCATGCTTTTATATAACCGTCTTATCTTTTCAGTAGCTTTTGTCTAATCTATCTTATCTTTTCAGCAGCTTTTGTCTAATATGTCTTATCTTCTCAGTAACTTTTGACTTTCTTTCCCTTTTTTCTTCACGTAAATTACACTGGTTATTCGTGTTAGAAGTTTTTCAAAATCTTTTTTGAAAAATGTGTTATTTGTATGATTTTGTTGTTGTTGTTTTACTGTTATATATATATATGTACTCTTTCACTTGTAAATATGCATTCTTCTACTTGTAAACACAAATGGTCCGAGAGAAAGAAAGAGAAAATGGGTATCACACAAAAATGTAGATTTACATCTATTTGCATTTTTTGTGAAACTTATTCTGGCAATAATGGAGAGTTTTTCAGAGTAGCAAATGAACTTGGAATTGCATTAGCTGCCAGAAAGATTAACTTTGTATACGAGGGAGCCATCCAGGGCTTAAAGGGAAGTGTGACCATTTGTACATCCATGAATGGAAGCAAGGGTTTAAGTGTAAGGGTGAAGGAATTGGAAGATCACACCTTTTTCTTAGGATAAGAGTTACAGGTTTCGAGCTTACCTAAATGAATGGGATGAATGCTCTACCATGCTCAAGGTTTCATCGCTCTACCTGGTGGTTTGGAAACGTTGGATGGGATTTCCAGCCTCGCATATTGGGCTAAGTTAAACTTTCACAAAAAGCCATTAAGATTGTTAAATGTTAATGGTTTTTATGATGATCTATTGTATTTTTTTGATCATGCTGTGGAAATAGGATTCATACCCCAAGCGACTCGCCATTCCATAATTTCTGCCCTAACTGCTGATTAGTTGCTCGATCCATTGCAAACCTATGAACCTAAACCAGATATACTAATCAAGGAAATAGGTAGGCAATCTTCATATAGCAGTCAAAAGCAGGATCCAGATATCACTCTTCGGTTGTAATTTTCCTTAATCTCTTGGTTTTACTCTTAGCATTTTGGTTTTGCTTTATTGTGTGTTTATGTAAAAAAAACTTTCTCTAAGCTCTAGAAGATATTGGGAACAATGTCTGATTTAGGTTGTGGATGAGAAAAGAAAAGAAAATTTCTTTAGTTAGTTAGTAAAACCATTAGATGCATGGGGTGTGGAAAAAAATGGCAGAGTAAGGAGTTATTCTTAACTCCTGAGAAGCATTTTATTAGTTGCATATTTTTATTTAAAAAAAAGAGTAAAAGTAAAAAATAAAAAATCATCCTGTTTAAGTGCTTTGTAATGATCTTAAGAAGTATATAAGTTTTAAGTATGGATCAATTGAATTTAGAGATTTCATAGCATGAATGAACAACTATTGTTGTAATTGGTGATGAATTTTGAAATTGAATGAACTGAGTGCTAAGCCTATGATGATTATTTCTCTTGTGTGTGGTATTCACCTATTAAATTGTCACTCTAGAACTTGCTTTAAATTTGGTTGAGATTACATTTCACAAGCACATTCAAAGATGAAAAAGGCATTCATTTTGTTTAGCCAGAGCTAAATAGCCAACCTTGCAATTATACCGTTGATAAGCCCCTTTGAGCCTAATTGACTATTTCTTTGTTCTCAACCCATTAACATATGCTTTAATGATATTTCAAGTGCTTTTACCTAATTCGGAAGATTAGCGGAGCATTTGAAATTTTTGTGAAATTGGCTTTTGACAAGTGTGGGGGTGTATATATCATCAACTTCAGAGTTGCAAAAAAAAAAGATGAAAAAAAATTTGAGTATTCAAATTGTAGGTTGTTGTGATGAAATAGATTTATTTAGAAGCCGGCCATTTTTCAATTATTCTATTAATTTTTATATTTAGCCCTTCATATCACGTTTTACATTCCTTTTACCTTAACCCCATTACAACCCTTAATAAGTCCTTTTGATTTGAATTATGCATGTGAATTAGGTAGTGAAGATTGATATTTTTAGCAAGCCTGTGGTAGTGCAATTTTTTTAGTTGAATTTGAGTGAAACACTTACCCTTAAACACTTGAGAGATTGGGAGAATAAGTCACAATTACTAACTCAATTTATTCATTTTCAAATAAAATTACCAGTTTATATTTTCGTTGATTCATGAATACTATAATCTCTTTATTTTTCAATTGTATTCTTGCTTATGACTTGACACTTCTAATTTTGTTAGCACTAATTAGTCACTCTTTGTCCGGGGACGTCCAAGAGCTAAATGTGGAGGAATTTGATAAGTAAAATATTTGTATATTTTTTCCCCTTATATTATGATTTTGTGGATGATATTTGAGCTCAATTTAATAAATTTGGGTGTAATTAATAAAAAAATAATGATTTTGGCATAAAATATAATTTCTTAAAAAATACTAAATTAGACCCTCTTTCAGTTTTCAGGCAATATTTAGAGCTCTAGATGTTAGATTGAGACGTTCTTTATATGAATAAAAAACTAAGAAAAAGCTCTACAACTTTTATATTGAGACTAAAATCTAGTTCTATATCCAAGAGTTTTGAATTTTGCTTGGAAGTTGAGAGCGGGAATCATCTACCATTCCACCAACTATTTCATCTACCACCTTAGCTTCCTTTTCACCTACTACTTCATCTACCCTACTTCATTCTTCCCTATATATAGCCACCCTCTCCTTCACATTTTACACACCAATTCATATCCATTACTCTCCTCTCTTCTTCACTTACACCAATTCATAGACATTACTCTCATCTCTTCTTCACTTACAACTATTTCATATCCATTACTTTCCTCTCCTTTCCACATACACCATCTTCGAGTTAATTTTATGCATTGTATTTAATTTTTGCATGCCTCATACATGGAAGACTTAGGTAGTTCTCCTTTATGGATAGTATAGGTTGCCACCTACATGGAACATTTTACCTCCTAAACAAATGGCTAGATTTTCTCTATTTTCATGCATCTTTTGCAATTTATTTTATTTTTGTTTTTAATTTGATCATGAGCTAAATTTCCATTTTCCTAGGATGATAACATAGCTTACTAATAATGGATTGAATCTTAACTTATTAAATCTAGTTTGAATTTCTCCTTCATGATTGAGTTTTAATTATTATTCTGAATGCTTTTGATTGACTGGCTATCTTTTGAATGATTTCAATATGTATGTTGAGACCGGAAGGAGATGCACGTGTATAGATCATATAATTAAAACCATGACTTGCATATGAAATAGAAATATATTCATATGAGTTGTATAGTCTTACTAAGTTTCATGAATCTTAATGCATAATTAATTGCTTAAATTCATATAGGAATATATTGGATTAGCAATTAATTATAGAATTGTTTGACCTTGGAAGAGGCTAGTAATTAAATTAGGAAAACTCGACTATCAATTATGTGAAATAAATTGGGCTAGAATAGATAAGTGATTCAATCTGAAATTTGTTAAGGGAAATTTGACCCCTAGGGCTTTTTCTCATAGTTGTTTCATATCATTTGAATTCATATTTATTCAATTTTTATTTTGTACTCTCAATCACCAACTAATCGATCAACTAAATAGAGTTAAAATTACTCATTTTAGTACTTAGTGACCAATCCTTGAGGGAACGATACTCTACTCACTTCTATATTACTTGTTTACGACAGTGTACACTTGCACTTTTTAATAAACCATTTATACTTGTAACATGCTTCTAGTGAAATTTCCTATGAGGCAGTGAGTTTGTCATGTGGTTTTGAATGATCAAATGATGCATAAAAATTATGAAATTTTACAGAGTGAAAGTAGACATCTTAAGATTTGATTTGATGGTCATATAACTCAATTAGAACTATATAAAAAAATTTTTGAGTTTTGAAGTTAGCCCAGAAAAATTAGAAAGTTTCTGGAGCAGCAGTCAAAAAAATTAAATCTGGGAATGATGTGCTTCTAACTGGCTAAATTCCATATTTTTCCTTCAAACTAGACTCAATAAGGGTTCCATAGCCTTTGGAATTGCTCCGAAACAATGTCTACAAATTTAGTTATGGATTTTCATAGATGAAATAGAAAATCTGCCAAAAAATCCGAAAATGGGAATTATGACATAAGCATGAGATTGGATGACATAAGCCAAGTATTAAAAAGTTCATCTTCCTACTCTCATTTCCGTCATTTTCGTGCAGCATAGAGTGAGAGAGAGTTTGTTGAGTTAGAGAGAGAAGGAGGAGAAAATTCGTTAGGTAAGTTTGATTTCTTCGATAAATTAGCTCCTAACTTGTATAATCCTTCCTCTAAGCCTCTCTTCTACATGGTTCAAGGTAATTTGAAAGTAAAATCTAGGGTTTGAAAGGTTAGGGTTTCGGCTTAAAAAGGGAAGAGCTAGAGGAAGCGAAAGGTAACTTCCAAACCTTCGTATATTGATTGTTCTGACCGCTGTGAGCTATTTAATTGGAGAAATTTTGCCAAATTATCTTTGTTTGTAAATTTGAAAAATGTGTTGTTGGGAAGGTTATGCTGCTAAAATTGGGACTAAATGGTAGTTATAACGTAATTAAGTAGTTAATAACGTGATTAGGAGTAGAAAATAACACGTCTGCGAAGTTAGAAGTGAAAAATCCTAATTTTTTCTAGAGAATTGGGAATTTCAGCCACGCTGGTTTAGGGGGTTAGAGTTAGATTTTTGATGTTTTGATGATTCCATTAAGTTCAGGAGGGAAAATTAGGTGGGGTTACAGTTGATTACTTTTTTGGAAAAGCCCGAAAAAGCATAATTACGAAAAACGCTCCTGAAACCCTGAAACAAGGGCTATCAAGGGTATTTTTGTAATTTGACAATGAATTTTATAATTCCGAGCCTTGAAATGGATTCTTTGGGTGAAAATATGTAAGAATAGCCCATGTCAAAATTTCAGGAAAAGCACATTCGAACAGAGTACGGCAGGGCCGGGCCGAGTCCCCGAGGACATTTTGGTAAATTTTTATGATAGACTTGTATAACCACCAAAACACTATGGAAGTGTCTAAACTGGTACATTTGACATTTCAGGACCAAGTTGAAAGCCTAAGTGATTGGCACGGGAATCAAAGCACACGGTTTGAGGTGGAAAAGGTCTAATGTAGGGAACTTACCTCTCCTACATGTATTTGATATTTGTGTTGGTGTATTGATGCATTTTATTGCTTTGTTTGATTATGTGAAACATATATGAATGATTGAAGCTTTGTTTTTGTTTATACTATGGCCATAGTTTTATTGCACGAAACATTCAGCACGCAGATATGTCATTTTGTTAGTATGAGTGTATGTAATGCAAGCATGTCATGTATTAAGCACTTATCTTGCATGCATATTGGTACTATTTTGCTCTTGAGATACTATCGAATCTCACCCTCTCCTACCAACAATTTAGACAGGAGGAGATAGAAGATACATTGAGAACAAAGAAAAGAACCGTATAAGGGGATCACGATGGTGGAACGGAGACGGAAAGATGTCTCTGTTTCACTTGGATGGGTTTAGACACCTTGGTAGCCTTGTGCGGCTACATTGATGGTAATTATTATGTACGAACCCCTATAGGGAATTTCTGTCATCGAGCACTTTTTATCAATATATTTATGCTATTCATGTATTGCCCACCGAACCGTATATCATTTTTCATGAATACTCTGGTAAAGGTGAAATTAAAATAAGGGCGTGACAGAAATGCTGTAGTGGAACGAAGACGGAAGGATGCCCGAGTTTCACTGGAATGAGTTTAGACAGCCTAATAGCCCTGTGCAGCTTCGTTATTCATAATTATTATGTACGAACTCATATGGGAAATTTCTATAATCATATACATATTATCAGTATATTCATATTATTCTTGTGTGCCCACCAAACTGCGCCTTGCTACTCTGGTTAATATCGGTGTTAAGTGGTTTGTAAGGTGATGCCTTACAATTGTTGTGGTGTGAATTGAATTGTACAAATTGAGTTTTGATTTTATATATGTTTTCCATTTGCATTCATTGAAATTGTCTTATCTAGCACATTGTTAGATATTGTAATTGATTTGTTTTACTATTGAGTGTCTCCGTGAGCATTCCTCAATAGAAAAATAAGTTTTATTAACTCAATTTAAATTGCACATTAGGTGATTTTTTAAAGTGCCTTAATAAGTTGTTGTTATCTAGCGTTTAGAACAATTATTTGTAAAAAATCACTTGACTCAAGCCGTGTTTGGGATTTTTAATTAGACTTGGTGAATTAACTAACTCCTATATCATTAGGAAAGCTAGGATAACCATAGGTTCACTTCCAAGAAGCATTCCATCATATCATTCCTTAAATTTAATTTCATACTTCCATTCATTATTTTATTAAAAATTAAAAAAAAATAGTAGTAGTTCAGGTTATTTTGCATTATTAAAGGAAAAAAAATAAATTCCAAAACCCCTTTCAATGTTTTTGTCACATTGCTTAGCCTAGGATTTAAATTAAGAAACTCCTTAAGAGAATAAAACATAAGTTGTATCCTTCACTACATAATTTAGTTTATTTTGATTTAACCCGATGTGACTAAATGTTTTAAATTAGGCCTCGTCCAACAGCTCCCCTTGTTTTACCTTACAAGAGACAAAGCCCATGCATTGAGCTTTCATCTTCCCATGCCTAAGCGCCTTAAAACTTCCATCTAAGACCCTTCCTCTCCTTACACGTATTGCAACACATGTCCTCCACCAGTTTTTCACTCTACCACTCTTTGCAGTAAAAAACTCCCACATTCCACTTTTTACCCATCCGCCGTCAAAACGCTCCCTATTAGATGGTTGGAATATTGATGTGTCCCCATATTGTAATGCCACAATCTCCTTCGTATCTTTCTGCGATGATCCTCTTATGTTCTCTAGGGTTTGGCAAGCCACCTTTCATAAGGGCTTGCCACCAATCACCATGACTCTCATCAGCTCTGCCCATTACATATTGAGCAGCTATGTAATGGGGCGCATGCTTACTATGCTGCTTGCTTTTGTGTTTTGCTCTGTTTTTCCATGTTCATACCCAAGTCCTCTTCTATCTTTTAGATTGTTATTCCTGAATCCTGACTATCTCAGCCGGTACAGTTTTAAATATTACTGAAAGTATAGACTTCTTGAAGAACCAAGCTATGATGGCTCTTCGTTATGGCGTTTTGTCGCGGTGCTTGTGTTTGAATCTCCTTGCTTGGACCCAATGCTTCTGGACAACACTCCTAGTCGCCGTAGCTATCCACACGTCCTCCACTCCCTGTAGCTCATGCATGGAGCTCCGTTTTCCTGTTGTTCTTATGGACTTGCAACTGTAGCCTTTTACTTTGCTTTGGGCCCGAACGCAATTGCTTTAGTTTGCTCTTTCAAGTGTATTCTTTCGTACTAGGCTCTCTTTTGTTCTAGGGCCCAATATAACTATAGACTATGTGTAATCTGTCATTTTATCTGATATATATTGTCTTTTACTAAAAAAGGAATTAAAAATACGGAAAATGACAGAAAATTATTATCAAAATTGATAAAAGACAAAAGGGTGTTGAATTTAAATAATTTCAAATGGACTTATTTGAAATTTTGAAATCTTGCGAAATGTGGAAAATTACCTAACTACCTTTAGTTTTTTTATTTTTCAACAAGTACCCCTATTTATCATTTTAGTTTCACTATTAACAACTCAAGTATTCAAATCAATACTTTTGTTTTGATATTAGTTATTTTCGTTAGCTGCTTTAGTTAAAGAAACAAAAATAGTCAATGTTGAAACTAAAATAGTCAATATGTATGTATACTTGACTCGTTCATAGTGAAACACAAGTAGTTGATAGGAAATATTCAACAAGCACCCTGTTTACTGTTTTAGTATTCATACTAACAACTTAAGTATACATATTGCTGACTTTTGCTTGAGAAGATAAAAAAAATATTAGGCAGTCGGAGCAGTTGCCCGCAAGATTATATGAGCTTCCATGATAGGCCACCACTGGTGCCAGAGATCCAGCAGCCAATAAGGGGTTCGAGGATTTTTAAAAAAATAAAGAAAGTAAAGATAGTTAGGTAATTTCTCATATTTGAAAACATTTCAAAATTTCAAATCAATCTATTTGAAATTATTGATTCAACACCCTTATTTGTCTTTTATCAATTTTGACAGTATTTGTTTGTCTTTTTCCCTAAAAAATTATATTATTGTAAATTAATTTAAAATGAAAAATATATTTTCATAAATAAAAAAATATTAGAATAAATACTCTGACCGTTTCCCTATTTTTTCTTAATTACATATATCTCTTCTATATGTTAAAAACCCATAAAGACCTCCCTTAAAATTAAAATGTATGTTACATATGTTAGTGCAAGCGTTTTACCCAAGAGGGAGGGGTGAATTGTGTGATACCAGAAATTTCGTTGCAAATATATAAATTGATTGTAAATTTAAAACGATTAAGAGCTAGGAGAAATATCACCGAAATGTAAACCGGGAGTTATACTAGTTTGGCCACAACCACTTTGACCTACGTCCAGTCCTCAAAACGTCTCTGAGAGTTTCACTATATCTTCCAAGATTCAGTGGGTTCTTGGCACCTTAGTACACAGCAAGTTCCTTCACCGGACACTCGCTCCTCTTACACGTTGTAATCAAATCCCCAACTTAAGGTTCCACAACCTTAAGTTGTCTCAATAACAAATATTGAGTTTGTAATGAAAAACTCTATCACAGAGTAAATACATAATCACTGAAGTACAAAGAGTGAGTATAAGAAAAAAGAGCACAAAGAATATATTGATTGATGTAAGTTTGCATGTTCTCAGTTGTTATGTTCTGTTCTTTGAATGCTCTATATATATAGATGATTTGTGGTGTTCGTTAGAAGCATTTCAAACATGTCCGTTAGAGTCACGTAGCTTCATTTGATCGTTCTTCAAATTTGAAAACTAGCTGTTTGCGGTAGGTAGGAGTTTTGAACATTACGAACGATATGTTTGACTTCTCTCTTAGTACATGATCTCTTATTGTCATTCTATAAGTATACTCAGAAAACTAATACAATGAAGTGTTAATCATATAGATAACAAATCAATGAGCGTTGAATTAAATCATGCTTTCTGTACTTTATTACTCGAGTGGCTACTCGAGTGATCATACTCATTACTCGAGTAGTCCCTCGAGTAACTTCATCAAAAATAAGCTAGAGAGTAAGTCAACGTGGTCTGGCCATAATATACCTTGCTTACTAGGGTAATCCATAGAGTAAGTGCCTCTTTTTCTTCTGATTACTCGAGTGGTCCCTCGTGTAATGGTTCTAATGACTTTGGAGATTACTCGAGTGAACCTTTCGAGTAATGTCCTCCAATTCTTGGCCGAGAGTTACTGCATGGTTTCTGCTCTGATTATTCGAGTGGTTACTCTAGTAATGTCTCAAATAACTTTGCAGATTACTCGAGTGATACCTTCGAATAATCCTACTCAAATCTTGACAGAGAGCTTACTGGAACAAATTCTCACACATTACCCGAGTGGTCCCTCGAGTAATGAGGTCATTACTCGAGTAAGTTCTCAAAAATGTCACAATGTTCCAATTTCCTGTGCTCTATCTTTCACCTCATCTTCATTACTTGAGTGGCTACTCGAGTAATGCTTTTTCCTGTCACCAAGAACTTAGTTACTTTGTTCAAATCATTTTGTTTAATTATCAAAACTTTGTATATGATTAATCCAATCTTTGTTATCATCAAAACATATGTGATCTAAAAACATAAACCTCTCCTATATTTTAAAATTTTATTTCCATCCATCCGAACAATTAGTTGATAATTAAGTTTCACTCTTGAACTTTTGTTTTACTAAAATGCCCCTTTTTAACATTAAAAATATATATCAAACACATTTTTCAATCAGATATAGCAAACTATATATATTTGAGATATTTTACAAATCATTTAAAGTTATAATTTCATATTTTTTTCCTACAAATATTTAAAAGTTACTCAAATTTTAAAAGGGTTAAACTAGGAGCAAAAATGTCATGGCTATCAAATATAACCTAACACTATTGCTTTTTTGCAGTGGGGCCCATGCTAATTTTGCATATGCATACATAATAATGTTAGGTTATATTTAATGGCTACTGCATTTTTACTCATATTTTAAATGTTCATGGGTATTTTTATACCTCTAAAAATTAAAGTATATGGTGTTAGATGCACTTTTGATAAAAACTAATGAGAATTTTTTCACCTTAACCCATTTTTAAAAGTATGCGATTTTTACAAGCTATCAATTAAAATTTGGGATTTAGTATTGAGGATTAATTATTAAATAAATTTTAGTTTTTTATATAAGTTTTAATTAAAAATATATTTTTAGAATATTCTTAATGAAGTTAACAGTTTGGACTTAAGTTTATATTTTCAAAATAGAGGGGATGTCTGTATAATTAAGGGAAAATAGAAAGGTGATTAGAGTATTTTACTCAAATTATTATAATTATGAAATATGTTAGTATAATTTTAAATAAAAATATATTTTAATAAATAAAAATATTATCTTAACATATTATTTTTATTAAATTCTAATAAAAAAATATTTTTATAATTAAAAATATGTTATGATAAAATTTATTTAAAAAATTTTATCAAATATAAAAGAAATATTATTCCATATTTAAAATATATTATTATATTAATTATAATTAAAAATATTATTATATGATTTAGATAAGTTGTAAATTAAAATTATATAACATATAAATAAAAAATATAACCAAATATATTAGGATAAAATGGTAAATTACTATCTTTCCTTCCTTTCTCCTCTTAAACCAAAAAGGGATTACTAAAAAAACCCCTCACCTCCTCTCCCCACCAACAAAACTAAATAAGGTAACCCTTCCATTCCCATGCCCCTCCCTTAAAACCAAACATGCCCTTAGAGAATGACCGAGTTACAAGTCCGATCGTCCCCCTATTTCTTCACTCTCACCCTCAATACTGCCCATAGTGTTAGTGCTGGCTAGGTTTTTTTTTTTTTTTTCAGTTTAGGACATAAGCTTTTTTTTTCACGTTTTTATTAAATACACATGAGTGAGTTGGAGCCTTGGAGGACATCATTGCAATTTTTAATGATGTCAAGTAATTTTTTTGCATGTAGGATAACTATTTGATGACTCAAGTTATATATTATAAGATTAAATTATTAAATGTGAAAAGATTAGGAATAGAGTTATTAGCAAGTTAAAAGTTTAAGGATTAATGCTCTATTTGGATGGGGAGAAAAAGGGGAGGAAAGAAAAGCATGGAGGACAATGGGGAGAGAAAGGCTTTTTCCCTTATTTGAATGGGAGAGAAAATAAGCAAGGAAATAAAACTTGGAGAGAAAATTGGGTGGGCCAAAAGATTATTTTTTTTCTTTTCAACAAATACAAAATCTCCAAGGCTCTGTTTGATTTGAGGGGGAGGAGAACAGAATGGGAGGGAGGGGAGGGATTTTGATTCTCTCCTCTTGATTGACAGGGAAAAAAATTAGGAGGGGAGGGGAAATTTTTTGAAATATTCCTCCCCCCCCAAATCCCCTCACCCCCCAAATTGGAAGGATTTGGAGGGGAGCTGAAAATGTTGAAGCAGATAAATTAAAATGCCTATAGGATTCCTGTGATAACCCAATCTTACCCTTCATTCCTATTTTGTTCAGGGGCATAAGTTCGCAAGTTCATCACATCATTCCAATGGTTAATTCCTAATCTGTAGGTAACTCAAATCCTTAACACAAACCACTTCTCTCTCTCTCTCTCTAGCTCTGGGAAAGAACCACCATGAAAATATCTTGGCAATCCAAAGATCAAGACCTTGCAATCAACTTAGATCACAAACTCGGAACCAAAATCGGTGGTTCAACGTTTGATCCTGCCGGAAAATGACATAGTGCGGCGGACCTATTAACCCTAGACAGAGCAAGCAATATCAGAGTAGCTATATATGCGAATGTAGAGAGAATCCTTCTTGCTCCATAAACTTCAAAATCAAAACAAAACGCGGTTGGGGTTGTTTATTGTGATCAATTGGAATTCACCATTATTCACTGTTACATGAACATGGAGAAGTAATTCTCAGTGTAGTTGCCATCGATAAAGTTTGGAAAAAAATTAAACGAATGTTATTTATTATTAAACTTTATCATACATTTAATAAAATTTTGAAAAAATCACTTATCACATAAGGATAAAGTTGTCCATATGAAAATAATTTTCTTCCCCTCCCCTCTTAAACTAAATAAGGTAACATTAAAATCCCTCCCCTCCCATTCCTTTTGATCACTCCAAACAAGGTGATATTAAAATCCCTCTTATCCCTTCCCCTCCATTGAACCAAAAAGTCCCTAAAAGAATGTTGACCAACGAGAAGTCACAACTAACTTATATTATTTTTGAAATTAAATTAAATGCATGTATTATGTCTTTCTAGATGCCTAAACCTTTTTAATAACTACATTTTAGCGTCAATCAAAATAAAATTCCAGTTAAGAAATGAACCTAAATAGACTAATCAACTTTTTGCAATAAAAAAATTACTCCTTCCTTTTCTTTTTATAAGATATCAATAATCGAATTATGTAGATAGAAAAAGTTAGTTAAAATTGACTAAATACAATAAATATATAAAACTAAAACTCATTTTCCAAAAACACCCTTAAAAAGAAGATTAGTGGAAAAAGTGATGAGAGCGAATGAGTGGAAAAAAGTACAAAGAAAAGCATATAATTAATTGAGGGTAAAAAGGAAAAAAATGTATTAAATATTTAGACATTTTTAAAGAATATTTTATAAAAAGGAACCAATTCAAACAATGCTATCTTATAAAAAAGGATGGGATGGAGCAATATTATGGTTATTTTTCTAATTAAAAAAGCTCGTATTCTGACTTTCTAGATGCCCTACCCTTTTATATAATGACACATTATTAAATTTACTAGGAATTGATAATGCAATAATAAGAGCACTAAAAAAAGAATGCAAATAGATTATTCCATTTTTTAGATTTAACTGTCAGCAAAACATAGTGTACATGACATCCTAGGATGGAGTGATCAATGTTGGCCATATATGAAACATCCCGAATTTCGGTAACTAAACTCCCTTATATTTAAAGGAATAAAATGGTGAACATTATTAAAATAGCACATGATCAAAATACAATAAAAAATAATAATAGATTTGTGGAGGTGGAAATGGCTTATTATTATTATTTTTTTGTTCAAAGGAAATGGCTTATTCAAGAAGCCAATTTTGCTCTTCCATAAGAGCTATATTTCGTATGTCACGGAGAAAAGCAAGAGGGAATAAACACTTGGTGATAAATAAGCCAAAAGATGAAGCATTTGTGACCAAGAAAAAGAAGGTTCAAAAATAAAAAATTGTAGGTAAGTTTAAATGGTCATTACACATTAAATTTAAGGAAATATTATAAGAGGTTATCATCTCTTTTCTCATGTTCCATTTTTGTATATCATGAGGTAAGAAAGAGAAACAATTAGATGACCAAGTAAACATGAAGACTTGATCAAAAATATCAAGCTAAATCTTTTATCACTCTTCCTCTTCTTCATTTCGGTCAAAAAAATGCTAAGAGAGAGAGAGGGTAAGCATTTAATCAATATACTCCCTCACCTTTTACTCATTTGGTACGTTGGGACAAAGAAAGAAGAAGGAAGTTGGTCAAATATTCAACTTCAATTAATTCTTCACCTTTTATACAAGAAGCAATTAGGGGTACACATTAATTAATTTTCTTTCTCCCTCCTTTTCCTTGGCAACTCTCAGTCAAGAGAGTTAAGGGGCTGAAGATATCAATTAAAACACATATCTCTCTCTCCCTCCCTCCCTCCCTCCCTCCCTCCCTCCCTCCCTCTCTCTCTCTCTAAGCTCAAAGTCGGCTACTAGCAAGATTAAAGAGAAAACCAAGTTCTCTTGAAGACAAGTTGGAGGTAATAGCTTCTTCTTGGATTTTCACTTGGTAAATCACATTTTTAGCTCAAAAGCTCTTCATGAATCTTGTTCTCCTCTTCAAGAGCTTCATTTCTATGGTTTTTGTTTTTGAAGAGGAGGTGTTTTAAGGCATCTAGCAAGAGCTAAAGTTAGATAATCAAAGAAAGAGTTCAAGAAAGAGCAAGAGGTGAGTATGAGCATTATTTTGACATATATGTTGCTTGATTTGGTTGAGTTTTGGGTGGGTTTTTTGGGAGCCCTAAATTGGGTCTTTTAGGGATTATTAGGGTCCATGATGCTTTCATTTCATATATAAGATTATATGTTGATTTGGAAGCAAATGAACTAAGTTTGATTATTTAGTTGTGAACTGTTGTTTTGAAACCTTAATTTTGGTCAGAAAAAGGCACATATAAGGACTAGGATTTTTTTAAATTTGAGGTTTCCAATGGATTCCTTAGGCAAAATTGTGTGGGAATATGGGTGTTCAAGATTTTTGAAAATTTGTATGCAAATATGGAAATTTATGAAGTTAAGGGGATGTGCTGTTTAATTTGATTCCTGGAGGTAGGTACAAAATTTTTAGGCTTGTATACTATTTTTTCCCAGGCATTTGCCGCAATTTAAAACAAGAGAAAATTTCATATAAGGACCATTGTAGCAAATTAATTCCCATTGAAGCCTAAAAAAATATAAAATTTCACTGAAGTCCAGTGAGCTACAGTAAAATTAATTTGTGAAGTAAAAAATAAAAATAACCCTTCAAAAATTAAAGGAGAAACAACATAATTTATAAGTGGTGAACACATCATGAACAAGTGGAATAGTTCTATAAACAAGTGGAATTAATTCTTAACAAGAATACATTGGAGTATGATCAAGTCAAATTTCATTTGCAAGTAGCGTATACATCATGAACAAGTGGAGTAATCCTATGAACAAGTAAAATTAATTTCTTAACAAGAACACATAGGAGCATGATAAAGTCAAGTTTCATTTATAAATAGCAAATACATTATGAACAAGTGGAATATTCCCGTAAATAAATATAATAGTCCTATGAACAACTTCACGATGGTTTTTTGTCAAAAAAGAGGAATTCCACTACTTTATAGGCCTTTTTCATTTGTTTATTATGTATTTGCAATTTGCAAATAGAATTTGATTTGATCATGCTCTAATATGTTCTTGTTAAGAAATTAATTGCACTTGTTTATAGAACTATTGCACTTGTTCCTGATATATTTGCCACTTGCAAATCAAATACTTTCTTTTTTGATTTTGAAAGGATTATTTTTATCTTTTTACTTCTTCACAAATTAATTTCACTATAACCCCACGAGATTGCAGTGAAATTTCATATTTCTTTGAGAACTAATGAAAACTAATTTGCTACATTGATCTTTATCTAAAACTTTCCCTTAAGCCAACAATTAATTTGCTACAGTGGGCCATATCTTTCTCAAGCATTATTAGCATTGTCAACAATTAAGATATCCTTTTTTGAGTTATGTTTGTTGCAGGGGTGATGTTTCAAATTGTTTGAAAAATTTTTATTTAAATAAAAATTAATTTTTTATTTTATCAAAATAATGAAAAATAATATTTTATCCACGTGTATCTGGTTCAAATTATTTCAATTTTTTTATTTTAAAAAATAAATTTTTTATTTATCAAATAAAAAATAATATTTTATCCGTGTCCACCTATACAGTTCTAATTGTCTCAAAAAATTTTATTCCAATAAATATTAATTTTTTTTATCCAAGAAAAAAAATATTTTATCAACGGGCATCCCGTTCAAATTGTTTCAAAAATTTTTATTCCAATAAAAATTAATTTTTTGTTTTATCGAAGAAAAAAAAATATTTTCTCCATGTGCATCCCGTTGAAGAAAAAATAATATCACGTGTATCCAGTAGAATTGTGTCAAAAATATTTATTTCAATAAAAATTAATTTTTCATATCATCAAGAAGAAAAATAATATTTTATCCACGTGCATCCACATGTATCCAGTTCAAATTGTTTCAAAAGTATTTATTTCAATAAAAAATAATTGTTTTTTATCAAAAAAAATTATTTTTTCCACATTTTCAAGATCAAATTGCATCAAAAAGAAAATGATATTTTTTATTTATAATGCGGGTTGTCAAACATCATATTTCACTGGGAAAATTTAATGCAGCTTCTGTATATGTAAGAGATTTAATTTCAGTAAAAACATTCTGAAACTTCATCACACTTTATTGAGCCAAAATAAAATTAAATTTTGTGGGTGAAAAGATAATGATGCCCTTGTTATATTTTTTCATAAGAATATTTATAGGATAAATAAGGAATTTACAAGACAAATAAAGAGGTTCGAAAGTAACTTGTTAATAAGAACATTTTGGCCATTTTCAAGACAAATGAGGGGATTCAAAAGAAAAATAAGGATATTCATAAGATAAATAAAGGCATTTATAAGATAAATAAAAGGATTCAAAAAAAAGATTGGGAGTTAAAAATATTTTGACTATTGACATGACAAATATGAAAATTCACAAAACAAATAATAAATGCATTCACAAGACAAATAATTAAAGGGATCCAAAAAATAAAGCAAGGCATTATTGCCTTTTCACCTACAAAACTTAATTTTATTTTAACTTGGAGGTGTAGTAAAGTTTCAGAATCTTTTAAGGGTTGACTGAAATGAAGTCTCTTCCATGGGGGTTGAATGAAATTTTCCCTAAAGAAATATGAAATTTCATTGAAGTCTGATGGGCCTGCAGTGAATTAATTTTTGAAGTAAAAGACAAAAATAAACCTTCCAAAAATTAATTGAGAAACAACCAGATTTTCAAATGGTGAACACATCAATAAACAAGTAAAGTAGTATATGAATAAGTGGAATTAATTTCTTAACAAAAATACGTTGGAGCATGGTCAAATCAAGTTCCATTTCCAACACATCAGAAACTAGTGGAATATTTATGTGAAAAAATGTGATAGTCTTATGAACAATTTCAAGATGGTACTTGATGAAAAAAGAGAAATTCCACTACTTCATAGCAAGTGCTATTTCATTTGTTTATGGTGTATTCGCTGCTTATAAATGAAATTTAACTTAATCATATTTTAACGTGTTCTTATTAAAAAATTAGTTTCACTTATTCATGATATGTTCGCAACTTACAAATCAGATTTTCTTCTTTGATTTTGAAAGGATTATTTTTCTCTTCCTATTTCACAAATTAATTTCAATGAAACCCCACAAGATTGCAGTGAAGAAATTTCAAATTTCTTTGGGAGCTAATGAAAATTAATTTGCTACGGCAATCCTTATCTAAATTTTTCCCTTAAGCCAACAATTAATTTGCTACAGTGGTCCATATCCTTCTCAAGCATTATTAGCATTATCAACAATTTAAGGTATCCTTTTTTTGAGCTATGTTTGTTGCATGTTGGTGATGTTACACTTGTGTCCGCCTGTATCCCTTTCAAATTGTTTCAAAAATTTTTATTTCAATAAAAACTAATTTTTAATTTTATCAAAGAAATGAAAAATAATTTTTTATCCACGTGTATCCGGTTCAGATTATTTCAAAAAATTTTTATTTAAATAAAAATTAATTTTTTTATTTATTGAAGAAAAAATAATATTTGATCCGTATCCACGTGTATCTGGTTCAGATTGTCTCACAATTATGTATTCCAATAAAAATTAATTTTTTGTTTTATCGGAGAAAAAAATAATATTTTAGTCACGTGTATCCTGTTCAAATTGTTTCAAAAAAATTTGTTCTAATAAAAATTATTATTTTGGTTTTATCGAAGAATAAATAATATCTTCTCCATGTGCATCCCGTTGAAGAAAAAAATAATTTCACGTGTATCCGATTGAATTGTTTCAAAAATATTTATTTCAATAAAAATTATTTTTTTATATCATCGAGGAGAAAAATAATATTGTATGCTCGTGTATCCACATGTATCGAGTTCGAATTGTTTCAAAAATATTTATTTCAATAAAAATTATTTTTTTATTGTATCGAAGAAAAAAAATAATATTTTATCCACATGTTTCCAGATCAAATTGCTTCAAAAAATAATATTTTTTATTTATAATGCGGGTTGTGGTCACTGCAAACGTTATTATGTCACATGGAAAATTTCATTCAGCCTTAATGGAATGGACTTAATTTTAGTCAAACCTAAAAGATATTCTGAAACTTCACTGCATCATCTTGTGTCAAAACGAAATTAAATTTTGTAGGTGAAAAGACAATGATGCCTTTACTATATTTTTTCATAATATCTTAAGTAGATGTCACTCGAATAATTTGGGATTTGGGAAAGCAAGGAGTTATGTATCACTTGAGTCAAACCTAAATTTGCATTGATTTAGGAAATCACTCGAGTAATCTGAAAGTGCTGAAATATCTTAAGTAAAGATCACTCGAATAATCACTTAGGCACTTGAGTGATTGTTCATCAAAAGTTCTTTAATCACCGTCTTAGATTTTTTGATATTTTTTCAAACTCATTTAAATCTTAATTATCTTTTTAACCATTCCTAGTAATCACTAATCAAGTTTAAATGAGGATTATAGGTGATTAAACTGGGATTAGAGCTCAACAGCTAAAATGTAACTATGTCAGAAGCTGTAACGGTTACTTCTAACGATCATATTCTAAGAAGTCTAACGGGAAGAAGAAAAAGCTCAACGGTCATATTCTAAGAAACCTAGCAGGAGGAAGAAAAAGCTCAATAGTCTTATACCCATTAACTATAAATAGAAGAGAACTTAAAGCCGAAAAGATAGAGCTTGCGCTGACTCCAACATTCCAATTGATATACTCTTTATTTCTTAGTGTTTACATAATCTACTTTAGAGAGAGACATTATTTGTATTGTGCTTCAGTGTTCATCTTAATTCATTTTTGAGAGTGAAGATCATTGAAATCCTTCATCATCAAGGTTGTATCCTTACAGGGTGTAAGGGGAAGTAACTCAGTGTGAGAATTGTAAGAGGTTTCACAAGTGCCCGACTCTAAAATTGTGGAATTATGGAGGCTGCACAAGTGCCCAACTTAACTTGTGAAATTATAGAGGCTTCTCTTATGCCCGGATTAAATAAGACGATAGTGGATTTAAAATTTCAAGTAGAGCTTGAGGACTGGACGTAGGTCATCAAGAATTAGGCCAAATCAATATAAATCACAGTTTGCATATTCTCTTCCCTAAGCTCCTATATTTCTAGCAGATATTATTTGAATAACTAACTATGAATTTATGATTTATCACTTTGATACTTATTTATTTCACTAAGATGCGAAAAGATTTTCAAAGTTATTAAGTTTTATCTTACATCCAATTCACCCCCCTCTTGGGTGTCAGCTGGTTAGCGATATCGCCCGTGATGGTCTCTTTGACTGAGACTTGAGTGATAGCATGAAACACACCTTGTTCCCCATAGATATCTTGCTCAAAGGGGACTTGTATGTAATAGTCGTCTCGCTCAAGGTTTATCTTGGTGACAATTATATCATGTGCCTCATGATCCATCTAGAATTTGTTGGAAACTAGCGGCTAAGACACAAGCACAGGCATAGGCTCATCCGTTTTCTTTGATATCCTAGATTTCTCTTCCTCCTCTTTGGCTAAACATATTGAGAAGGTAGGAAACTACTTAGAAACAACTTCATCAGCAAACTCAAAATATGATGGTATACCTTTTCTATCTTCGATTGTATGACAATAAAGTGGTCTGGCTATACAACTAAGCTAAGTATAACTCCTTCCATTGTATCTACATCTGAAATGGGAATCGAAAGGGCATATTTAGGATCGATGGCCATCTTCAGTTATACCCTAATATGATTCTGAGGGAGAGGCTAACGGTGATCGTGTTCTCCCCTGGCATGTGGTACATGTGGCACATAGCATTTGTATATACACATTTTTGCGCTCATATCTTGCCTCGCAAAGTCTCCCGCACGCACTATTCCTCTCTCCTTCTGTGATAGACCATGTTTGTGTAAACATAATCATAGGAAATAATAATAATTGGTAAATCTCATCATATCCAAGATATTTTGTAAATTATTAGGAAATCTCATCGTATCTAGAGACAATTAGTAAATAATATTATATCACAAAGATAATTATTAAATATCATTAGACCTCACTGTACTGAAAATTAGCCCATGAAATTTTTAGAAATTTATTTTTAGTCGGGTATAATCTTTGATGATAATAATAATAATACGATTTTTTTTTTTCAAAAATCTAAATTTCTACATGATTCTCTCTTCCAAACCTTATGTGCATTGTACAACGCTCAATTTTCCTCATTCACGCCGCCGAAGACCACTATAAGCGACTACAAAAACAATTTTTATTTTACCAACGCCCATCTGCGCCACACCAATCCGTTCCTGGGTTCGATCCCAGGAAACGGAAGGTGTAGAGAATTTCCGTTGGGAGCTCTCTCCCCTGGGGCGCTTCAAAGAGGTGAATTCCTGTCGGGCCTATCAAATTGGGGGATCCAGGACTAGTCGGTTGTCGGAGGCCCATGTCGGTAAATCCGGCGTTGGCTTTCAGGTTAAAGCCGGATACCTGGAAGGTGGGTGCACCGAAGGCCAAAAATGGTCCATTGCATAAACCATAAAAAAACTTTTTTTATTTTTTCCAACGCTCGGTTCCATCCTTTAAACATTACAAAAAAATAGCGTATTATCTATGGAAATTACCCACAGAATTCCGTCTTTGAAATGAAATTACAGATGAATTAGAGATGGAAACAAAATTATCGACGGAACTTTTTTCGTCTTTAAAAAGTACGTGCCAAATTGACTTACCAATGGAATTTTTATTCCGTCGGAAATTACCGACGGATTACCCACGAAAAAAATTCCGTCGGTAATTACCGACGGAATTTACCCACGGAAAAATTACATTGGAAATTACTGACGGATTTTTGACGGAAAAATTTCGTCGGTAATTACCCACAAAATTTTTTCGTGGGTAATCTATCGGTAATTTAATATTATTTTTTTAAAAAAATCCATATGGCGACATTAAAAGAGGCCACGTGGACATCACCGAAGGCCCCCCACCACCCGCCCCCAGCGGCCCTCGAGCAGGGGCCACGTGTCCCTCTAACCTTGTGCCACATGTCTCTGTGAGATAATTGTTGCGTTTTGTGACAAATGTGGGATTTGAACCTTGGACCTTTGGTATGTGTTCTGATGTCTTTATTAGTTGAGCTTCTTTAACCTTGCGTTATTTATTCACGTAATAATATATATAATGTAATAATTGAAAAAATATAATATTAAGATATATATATATATTTATATATAATTATATATTTCATTTTTTATAATATAAAATATAAATGTTTTAATTTCTAATTTCGTTTACATATTTAATATTAATATAAATATATATAATATTACATATATATTTATAAATAATTATATATTTCGTTTTTATAATATAAATTTAAAATTTTTTAATTTCTTATTTCATTTAAATATTTAATATTAATAAAAATATATATAATATTAAATATATAATTATATAATTTTTTATGATATAAAGTTTAAAATTTTTAATTTTTTATTTCATTTAAAATTTTTATTATTAATATTATATATTTTTAATATATTATATTAAATATTAATTTTATGATATTTAAATTTTTATTTGTTATAGATTATTTTTATTTTTATTATTTTATACTAGTATAAATTATTAAAAGATAATAAAAAAATTATTACTTTTACCTACAAATTACCTACGGAATTCTATCGGTAATTTCTCGTTAAAATTATCCACGGAATTCTGTGGATAATTCATCGATAATTACCGATAGAAAAAATTCTATGGGTAATTCGTCTGTATTTACCGACAGAATTTTTTCCATCTTTAATCCATTGGTAATTACCGACGCATTACCCACGGAATTCCGTTGGTAATTTCTTATTCAAATTATCCACAGAATTCCGAGGGTAATTCGTTGATAATTACCGACAGAAAAAATTCCATGAGTAATCCCGTTAGTATTTACCGACAGAATTTTTTCCGTCTTTAATCCGTCGGTAATTAGAGACGAAATTTTTTTCCATTGGTAATTCCATCGGTAATTTTTCCAACGAAAAATCCGTCAGTAAGACGTCAGAAATTACCGACAAAAATAGCTCTGTCGGTAATAGCTTGTTTTTTTGTAGTGAAATACTACTAACCTATCACGTCTTCTCATGTCCTTTGCTAGCCTCATCGATCACACCATCTAATAGTGTGTATATTTATCCAAAAATGCCAGTTAAGAAAACCATGCCTCGTCTTTATTCTTCTGCCTCGCATTTTGGTTTTAACAAATCCCCATCTATCTCTACTCCTTAATTCCCAATATTATGTTTTACAATGTCTTTCCTAAACTATTGAATAGAAATACATAGTTCGTAACATTTTTTACATATTTTTAAACATGCCCGTCCTTATTGCTCCTTCTTTATGCCCGTCCTTATTGCTCCTTCTTTATTCCTAGAAACTCTTGGCTATTCATTTTAAACAAAAAGAGAGAGTCTTTTAACTTAGTAATTGGCTTCCTACACACACATGTACCTAGATGTGTGTGTGTATCATGGTTCATGTAGAAACCCAGCCTTTCACCTCAACACCAACGAAGACAAATGGAGTATTTCTTATTTATCCAAAAAGACTCAACTGTACAATGAGGTTTCTGACCTTTATACAAAAGACTTAAAACTAAAATGGGCCTAATCAGGTGAGCCCATGCCCAAATACAACAACCGAACAGACCTAATCAACTAACAATATCAACAGTGCAGAACTAATATCAACTCTACTAATATCAACTCTTAACACTCCCCCTCAATGTTGGGGACTGAACATGTTAAAAGTTCCCAACTTGAATAATAGAGTTCTTTGGGCAGCTCCCCCGACAGCTTTAGTTAAAAGATCTGCTTGTTGATTCCTAGAGCTCACATGCCTCAAATTTATTTCATTTGATTCCCACTTTTCACGAACAAAGTGGCAATCCACCTCAATGTGCTTAGTCCGTTCATGGTAAACCGGATTTGCTGCTATGTGTATGGCAGCTTGGTTGTCACAATAAACCTGTACCGGGTCCGTATGAACTATTCCCAAGTCACGAAGCAAACCTCTTGCCCATACTATTTCTGAAACCGCCATGCTCAAAGCTCTATACTCGGCTTCTGCTGAAGATTTTGACACTGTAGCCTGCTTTTTGGTTTTCCACATGACTAACGAACCTCCCAATTTCAAAAGATAACCGGTCACCGACCTTCGAGTCATCCCACAAGCTGCCCAATCAGCATCACAGTAACATTCCAAAACTGGTTTGCCTTCTCTGCTGATGAGCAATCCAAGCCCCGGGGTGCCTTTTAAATATCGCAGGACATTTCTAGCTGCTGCCATGTGGTGTTTAGTTGGTAGGTGCATAAATTGACTTAGTACCTGCACGCAAAAGCAGATATCAGGACGGGTCATGGTTAAATAAATTAGCTTACCCACCAACTTTCGATATCTTTCAGGATTTGGAAGCAGCTCATCCTGTTTATCCTTTGTCTCATCGTACCCCATCAGTTTTAGGCTTTGCGCCATAGGGATGCTCAAAGGTTTGCACCCACTCATACCTGTTTCAGCAAGCAAATCTAATATATATTTCCTTTGAGATAGTACAATTCCTTTATCAGATTTGGCAACCTCAATACCTAGGAAATATTTCATCAAACCTAGATCTTTAATTCTAAAATGGTCATGAAGTAGGCCTTTAGCTTCTTCAATCCCAAATTCAGAACTCCCTGTTATAAGCAAATCATCAACATATACTAGAATTAAGACAATTCCATCAGTACAATGCTTAATAAACAAAGAGTAATCATTCTTGCTTTGCTGAAATCCACCTTCTATCAAGGCCTTAGACAATTTCCTATTCCATTGGCGTGAAGCTTGCTTCAAGCCATATAGGGATTTGTTCAGTTTACAAACTAAACGCTCCCCTTTAACCTCAAATCCTTGAGGTATTTTCATGTATACCTCTTCACTCAAGTCCCCCTGCAAGAAGGCATTGTGGACATCCATTTGATATAGATTCCATCGATTCATAGCTGCCAATTTTAATACAACTCTCACAGTAAACATCTTTACTACAGGGGAAAACGTCTCATGATAATCTATTCCTTCTTGTTGAGTAAACCCTTTCGCAACTAGGCGAGCCTTATACTTATCTATTGTGTTATCAGCATTATATTTTACTTTGTAAACCCACTTACATCCAATAGGTTTCTTACCCCTTGGAAGGGGAACTATGTCCCAAGTTTTGTTGACCTCAAGAGCCTCCATTTCTGCTCTCATTGCCTTGATCCATTCTGGATCTTTAATTGCTTCTGCATAACTGTTAGGTTCAGAAATCGAATCAAGTGTGCATAGGAAACACATATAATCACCAGAAATGGCAGAATAAGAAATGTAATCAGCAATAGGATATGTGCAACTAGAAGGTGATTTTATCATGGCACAAACATAATCCTTTGACCATATAGGTGGTCTCCTGTCCCTATTACCTCTAAGAGCTGTTTGAGGATTAGATAAAGTCTGATTTTCATGTTCAATAGGCTCCTTTCTGTTAGGTTCAGTGCTGTTTTTTGTCATTCATATCAGCTGGGTTAACAGCCACAGTATGTTTAATTTCCAAATCAAGTGGCTCATACCAAAACATTTCCCTAAAATCAGTACCTATTGGTCTCTCATCATTATTAATGTTATCCTTAAAGGGAAACTTATCCTCCATGAAACTAACATGCCTACTAACAAATATGTTCTTGTTTCTCAAGTCAAGAAGTAAGAAACCTTTTTGATTGTCGGGATAACCTAGAAACACAGCAGGTATAGATCTGGGTTGTAGTTTATCACTTACTCTTAAGTCAGTGGCATGTGCCAATGAGCCAAATACCTTCAAATTACCGATGTCTGGCTCTACTCCATAGATCCTTTCAAAAGGTGTTTTATAGTCAAGCACCTTTGAGGGAATTCTGTTGAGTAAGTGCACAGCCATTCGTACACATTCGCCCCAATATTGCACTGGCACACCAGATTGTAAGATGAGGCTACGTGTAATTTGCATAATGGTTCGGTGTTTCCTTTCAGCCACCCCATTTTGCTCTGGAGTGTAAGGGCACGAGGTCTCATGAACCATCCCCTTTTCCTGAAAGAAACACTTCAGCTCATTGTTAGTAAATTCAGAACCATTATCACTTCGAATTTTCTTAACCTTTATGGAAAATTGTGTGGATACATATGCAACAAAGTTTTTAATATGGGTAATTGTCTCATTTTTATGCCGCATTAAGAAAATCCAGGTGCCCCGTGAGTAGTCATCGACAATAGTAAGAAAGTAATGATGTCCTTTATGCGTGGGAGTCCTATAGGGACCCCAAACATCAAGATGCAGCAAATCAAAGCTATGACGAGATTTAATAAAGCTAGATGTGAAAGGAAATTTAGTTTGCTTAGATTGCACACAAATCTCACAATTTTTATTCATCTCAACTTTATTCCCAATAGGGCTCAAATGCTTCATTACAGTAATAGGTGCATGTCCTAATCTCTTGTGCCAAAGGCATACATCAATGTCACTGTGCTCAATCCTATTACATAAAGCAGAATTAAGAGAGTCACTATTTTTCTTAATATCCAGAACATAAAGTCCTGCTGCTTTCTTACCAATCAGCCTCTTCTTTCCACCCTGAAGGTCCTGCATAACACAAATATCAGGGAAAAAGGAAACTACACAGTGCTGGTCAGAGGTTAGGCGAGACACAGAAATCAGATTGAATTGCAATCCAGGTGCATATAGGACATCATAAATGACTATATCATCAGTGAGACTAACATCTCCTACATGACTAATGGGCATACAATTTCCATCTGGTATTCTAATAGTCTTAATTGGTCCATTATATGGTCTGTAGTTATTTAATATATTCAGACTCCCTACCATATGGATTGTAGCTCCTGAATCTAATATCCACTTATCATTTGAAAAGGTAAATGAATTAGGAACAGCCAAACCTGTACCAGTCAAGGCATGGACAGTTGGCTGCTCTTCACGTCTGATAAGATCAAGTAATTTCTGGTATTGTTCCTGAGTGAATGAGGGACCCACTGGAGCTGCAACGGCAGTTGAGGTTTCTGTAGCAACATAAGCAGCATCAGTGGTATTGGCGTTGGATTCTTTGAATTGTTTACCTTTGGGTCCAACAAAATTAGGAGGATAACCCACTAATTGATAACAGTGGTCTTTAACGTGCCCTTTCTTGCCACAGTGAGCACATTCAGGAATGTTATCACCTCTCCCCCTTCCCCTTCCACGACCTCTAGACCTGACAGCCATGGCAATTCCTTCAGGGGAAGGAGCCATATCAGAATGAAGAATTTGGCGCTGACTCTCATCCTCAACAATCATGTTGTAGGCGTCATTCACACTAGGCAGAGGAAGTAAAAGAAGAATGTGGCTTCTCGCCGGAGAATATACCTCATTCAATCCCATTAAGAATTGAAGCAACTTTTGTTGCTGAATCACCTCTGAATAGGCCTGAGAAGTCGCGCAGGTGCAGGACGGTACAGGGACTAGGGAGGATTGTTCCTCTCAAAGTTCTTTAAGTTTTGAAAAATAGGCCGTGACGGAGAGAGAGCCTTGACGGAAAGAATGAATCTCACGATGCAAGGCAAAAATTCGTGAGCCTGAGCGCTTGTCAAAACGTTGCCGGAGATCAAGCCAGACACGGCGAGAATCAGAGAAAAAGATCATACCGTTGGCTAAATCCTTCGAAAGGGAACCGAGAAGCCAAGAGAAAATGATGGCGTCGCAGCGGTCCCACTGTGATCGGAGTGCCTCATCCTGAGCTTCTCGGGGACAACTGCCATCGATGAATCCGACTTTGTTCTTCCCTCGGAGAGCAATCAATGTTGCGCGACTCCATAAGGTATAGTTCTCGACACCGATGAGCGTCTGAGAAATGAGCGGTGTGCCGTGGGTGTCCGATGGGTGAAGATAGAGAGGATGATTAAAGGAGAGGGAGTCACCGGCGGTCTTGGAAACGGAGTCATCGGCAGATTTGAGGTCACCCATTGACGGGAGAAAAGAAAACGAGGCAGCAATCGAAAAAGGGAAGTGCAGAGAAGAGAGCCAAATCGCGTGACAGCCGAAGGTGATGGTGAGACCGAAGGACAGGTGTTGGATCTTGGTTTACAGCTAGAGGTGATCGAAGGACAGCCGTGTGATCTTGGTGTGCAGCCTGAAGGTGCAAAACGGTGGAGGGACTGGGCTGGCGAATCTTGGGCCTTGTGGCACTATCTTGGGCTTTCTTGAAAAACAGCCTCAATGAGTGGCTCTGATACCATGTAGAAACCCAGCCTTTCACCTCAACACCAACGAAGACAAATGGAGTATTTCTTATTTATCCAAAAAGACTCAACTGTACAATGAGGTTTCTGACCTTTATACAAAAGACTTAAAACTAAAATGGGCCTAATCAGGTGAGCCCAAGCCCAAATACAACAACCGAACAGACCTAATCAACTAACAATATCAACAGTGCAGAACTAATATCAACTCTACTAATATCAACTCTTAACAGTTCAAAGATAAAATTTTAAAAATCTCTATTAAAATATGTTAATATAGGCGTTACTCTTGGGGACTCCTTTGAAGGTGCTTAACATTAGTGGGGCTAAGGAGGGATCTCTGCGATTGATCCCAGCATGTGAGTGTATAAGTAGCAAGGTGGCAATATTTTTCGCACCTCTCTGAGTTTCTTTTATTTCTCAAATGTTTTTATTTATAGCCTGCCATATGGGAAGCAAATCCAAAATTTTGCTTATACTATGTCGTTTTTATAGATCAAATAATTTACTTGAGTCAACTTTAGTTTTAATTCGGATGTTTGATTGAGTTAGGTCTTGCAACTCTTTTTTTTTTTTTGATAGTACATGATATTCTACAAACACATTAGAAGCTATCCTCCTGAGTCAACATGCAATCTTATCTAGTTTACATCAATAATTAAAGAGGTGGTAATAGCATCAGGGGGTGAATCGGTGATATGGAGATCAATCGTCATCTTCCAAGCTACTTTTAACATAGCGTCTGCAACTGTGTTAACATCTTGAGTGCAATGTGAAAATTCCACTTCCCAGTCTCTGTCCATCATCATTTGAACCTCCATAAAAAGTTGAAAATTAGGGTGTTCCACCTTACCTTGAATTAGATCCATGACTTCACTACAATGTGATTCAATCAGAATTTGTCTGTATCCTCTATCCCATGCAATTTTAAGTCCCCACAAAACACCCCAAGCTTCTGCAGGTACTATCGTTCCTTGCCCTATCTTGTACATAAACCCCATCAAAAACTCACCATTGTGATCTCACAAAACACCTCTATAAGTGCAAGTCCCTAAGTTGTCATTCCTGGATCCATCAGTATTAATCTTCACCCACCAAGCGGTAGTGGCATCCAATGGGGCTGGTTCCTGTCTTCACTTTGATTTCGAAACAGTCTTGTATTACCCCATGTTAAACAGACACGAGCATGGGCTAATATGGCCTGTATACTCCAAGTATTGTTGTTAAAGCATCAGTCATTACAAGCCAACCAGATATACCGGCATATAGTACTGTAAACCAAAGATGAAACTCGAATCCCTGTATTACGTCTTTTCTCCCTACACACCATATAAGCCAGTCATTTCTATCCAGCATGCCAAAAAATAGATCCCGCCAATCCGGCGGTAAAAACCCATTCCATAATTCAGAAGTGAGTGGACAATCTCGCAAAAAGTGAAGTACTGACTCTTGTGAATTATGACAAATATCACAAGTATCTGTCTGGCCCTGGCGCTTTCAATGGCCCCATTTCAAACAAAGCTCTTTTAATCTCTTGATCTTCAACCAATCTCCCCAGCATATGTAGATTTACATCGTCAATTTTAGGATAAGTGCATCCGAATACCAAAGATCCATTATAATTATGGGTTTTCATATACAAATTTTCAAAGAATTGGCTTCCTGATCTCATAATTTCCACCGCATTATATGTCCATTCCCCATATTCAAGCTTCAAAGCTTCAATTTTATTCCTTCTTCATCTGCCATTAGTCACTGAGTGGAAGTATTTAGTATTACGATCTCCATCCACATACCAATTAGCCCTAGAGTATTGAAGCCTTATGACTTCTTCCCGTGCCAATAGCTTCTCAAGCTCGCCCTATAGCTCCCCTCGTAACTTTTCAAGGTGCTCCAAGATACCTACCAAAGCCATCATTGCATTAATCCCATCTAATCTTCGATATAATTTGTCTTTCATATAGGATATATTGCCAAAAACCTCTTTATTCCATAACCTCAAGTCCTCGGTAAATTGTTTAATGGATCCACACCAGTCATCATCCACCCCCTGTGTGAATGAACAAAATTTTTGAATTCATCATGCATAACCCAAGGGGCGAAAAATCTAAACGGCCTTCGATTCTTTGCCATAAGAACATAAGATTCAGTATCAACCAACACTTGATAATGATTGGATTTATATTTTGGCAAATGTGTCACTGTGGCATTAGGATTATTTAAAAACCAGCAGTTTTGTACCAAGGCTCTATCTATTCTGCTCTGGCTAGTCAAATTGCCCCATGTAAATTGAGGTCCATTAAAACCAATATCAAGTAACTCACTATTTAAAAGCCAATTTTGGAAGGACCTATCAATACTATTATTCCTCCTGTGATTCTTACTCCAGCATTCCTCAAGACTTGAAACAACATTGAAATCTCTAATCACAACCCAGCCTCCAACAGTCAATTACTGAATACCCTTAAGAGTATGCCACAACTGGTGTCTAATAACCATTTTTGGTTGCCATATACACCACAGTAAGAGACCACTCATCACTGGTGCCTTTATTAACCACTGATTTGACCGTATCTTTGCGTCTTGGAGTCAAATACAAGATTTTTAATCCAAGAATTGCAGTATAATGCAATACTCGGATCGTCTCTCTTTTCTCAAGGAGCCTTTAATTGTATCCTAGGTAATACTAAATGTCATGCAAAAGCAAATTCAATAAAACAGGGGAAAATTGATTTTTGGGTTTTTCTTGTTAAAAAAAATAAAAAAAAATAAAAGAAAATACAATTTAATTAAATATATAAATAAACACACCACTCAAATTAATTTAAATCATAGGCAAAGTATCTATATAAATCCCACAACACAAATTTAATCACACATTGTTCCAACAATAATCAAACAAAATATTTGAATAAGAAAAATAAAAACAACACTCCCCTGATTCAGATTCCACATGCATGCATGAAGTCAAAAGTTGCAATATGTATGATGATGTCAGCATATATGTATGATGATGTCATCATGCATTAATCCAGTTAACGAACTGCAACACGAACTGACGCATTTCTCATTCGCAGATCCTCAAACTCGTGGCTCCAGGTGGTGTAACTCAAGATTTCAGCTGTCTCAATTTCTGCAACTCGGACTGGTGGTTGATGATGAAGAGCTCACCAGAATTGAGGAAGAGAGTGATGGGAGGTCACCGGAAATGGGGGCCGGAAAACTGCAAAACTTCACTGGAAAATTGGAGACAACACGGGAGTCACAGAAAAACCGATGGAAAATGATGATGCGGTATTTGCATGATGAAAGGAAGATGGTAGGAATATTAAGGGTAGTGAAAATACTCCCTTTTTCAGACTTATGAGATGCATGACTTGTGCTAGGCTCCGTAGATTCTACCAATTAAGCATTGGTCTTCCCAAGTGTTGAACCAATATTCAGTTGGTCTACAGCAGCAACAGGCTTGGGGAAAGCAGCTTCCTTCATACCTACTTCACAAGAAGTGATTAGTTCATTCAAAAATCGTAGGGTATGAGGAGTAATCTTTGTTCGAGGCTTAGATGATGAGTTAAGAAGTGGCCCTTTAACCATATTGCGTTTAGCATCAAAATGAGTCACACAAGAGGAGGTCTTGATTGGCGTAAGGGCTATCTCATGCAAAGTGTCCATGTCTTGATTACCAACCTCGCATTCAACTCTTCAATTGGTTTATGACCTAAAACATTGGCAAGAATACCTTCTTCACAAGCATCATCACTAAAGCATGAATTATCAAATGAGTTACGTTCCCATGAATCAAGAGAAGTAAGAGAAAAATCACTTAGGGAAGACAACCAACAATCAACCATTGATGAGTTAAGGTTGGAAATATCACTCCCCTGTGAATCAAAATTATCAACAGAAGAAGGAAGAGAGATTTTATCATCACATGAATCCAATGCAATGCCACAATTAAGATCACAATTATCAGTGTGCAAGTTGAGCTCACATTCATTAACCATATCATCAAATGCTAAGTCAATCGAATTCACACCTAATAAAGAGCAATCTTCAAAAGGGTGTTTCATGGCTTCATACATATTGAAACTTAGCTTATGGTTACCCACTTCCATGGTAATTGAACCATGTTTCATGTCTATCAAGGTACTGGCTGTCATCATAAAGGGTCTCCCTAAGATAAGGGTGGATTCACTAGGTTCTTGAGACATGTCTAACACATAGAAATCTGCCGAAAAAACTAAATCCTTGACTTTGACAAGTAAATCTTCAATGATACCTTGCGGTTGCCTAATGCTTTTATCAGCTAGTTGGAGAACCACAGTAGTTCTCTTAAGTTTGACTCCAAGAGACTTAAAAATGGAACTAGGCATGACATTAATGGCTGCACCTAAGTCTAACAAGGCTTGGGCCACATTTACATTACCTATGGTACAAGGTATAGTGAATGAGCCAGGATCCTTGCATTTATCAGGGATTTGAGGTTTGAATAGGGCAGACACATTAGAGCTAACTTGAACTCTCTCATTAGGCTTGAATTTCCTCTTATTTGTACAAAGGTCTTTAAGGAATTTGCAATAACTGGGCATAGACTTGACCAATTGGAAGAAAGGAACATTGATATGTAGCTTACTAAACAAGTCATACATTTCTTTCTCAGTTTGTTCATCATGCATTTTCTTGCCTTGAAAGTAAGCTTTAGGGAAAGGGAGTTGAGAAATTTTTACTTCTTTACTATTAGCGTTGGATAAGGTGCCATGCTTGCTTGTCTTACCTTCCTCAAAAGTGCTTCTTTCCTTGGAGCCAACCTCTCTCAGAAGTGGTTGTTGTTCCACTTGAGGTTGTTCAACTGTTTTGTCCTTCTTCCTTTCAAGAATAGCCTTCTCTTTGGAGCTTTTAGGATTTGGAAACTTCATTAGGCTCAAAGGTGGACTTTCAACTTCTATCTCCTCATCTACTTCATTGTCGATCTCTTCAGGAAAGTGTACCTTTTTACCACTTCTCAGTTCAATAGCATTTAGGGACTTAGGATTGATGACGGTGTTTGAAGGAATAGACCCACCAGTCTTAGCATGCGCATCACTCAAGGAATTGGAGAATTGGGTTAAATGAGATTGAACTGTGTTGTTTTTCAACTCCAACTCTTCAAACTTCTTGTACATATGAGCCATTTGAGTACTGTCACTTGCCCTGTCATTGTGTAGCTTTTGTAGAGATGCGTTGATAGAGGAGAATTGACCCTGATTCAAAGCTTTTTCTTCCATCATCCGGTTATCAATGCTAGCAATTCGAGCAGCCAAGCTCTTCAGTAATTGATTGGTTTCATCGCCTTTGGACTCTTGAATAGGCACCATTTGTCCACGATTTGACCCATATGGTTGGACTTGATAAGATGAACCTTCTTGATTCCTCCAACCAAAATTAGGATTAGGTCTTCTGTTTTCATTGTAGGTGGTGGTGTTAGAGTCCCATCTTTGTTGATTAGGCCTTCCTTGATACATAGCATTGACTTCCTCATGAGGATTAGGGCATAGACTTGTAATGTGCATCACTGAACTACAATTATCGCAACTGGGTGCAACAAGAGCTTGTGAAGTAGGAAAATGAGTTGCTTGTTGGGTACTCAGATGTTGAAGTTCAGTGGTGACGAGAGAAAGCTGCGAAGTGAGTGTGTCCATTTTAGATTCAAGTGCGATCATCCTTTGGTTAGATCCGATATCACAGACACTTCTGATCTCTCTTACATTTTATTGTTGAGTGTTTTGAGCTCTCATTTTAATTTGAGCCCATGCTTCCTCTGCAGTGCAATCTTCTAAGGAACCCCCAGCTGAAGCATCTAGAATACCCTTTTCATTAGGTAAAAGACCATCATGAAAGTATTGGATTAATTGCTCATTGCTGATTTGATGGTGTGGGCACTTAGCCAAAAGCTCCTGAAAGCGGCTCCAATACTCATAAAAAGACTCTGAGGGGTCTTGTTTGATAGAGTAAATCTCCTTCTTGAGCTCAGCAATCCTTGCAGCGGGAAAGTATTTTTCCAAGAAGGCTTTTTTCAGATTTCCCCATGAATGAAGAGCGTCATTAACCTGCCTTGCTCTACTACAAAATATTGCTTTTACGTCCCTAAAGGACGTCCCTTTTTAAAAAAGGGACGTAAAAAATAAAGGCGGTGGCATTTTTGTAATTTTGAGTGAGATTTAAATAATTTTAGACGTCCCCAATTCAAAAATTTTAGACGTCCCCAATTTAATTAGGGACGTCTAAAGTGTCCCCAAAGTCACTTTAGACGTCCCCAATTTAATTGGGGACGTATTTTTTTTTAAACCAGGAACGTGTATTGGTCACTTTAGACGTCCCCAATTTAATTGGGGACGTCTAAAGTAAATTTTTTTTTAAATCAGGGACGCCTTTTAATGTCCCTAATATATATTAGGGACGCCAAAAGGCGTCCCTTAAATATCAGGGACGCCACTTTTGGCGTCCCTAATAACATTAGGGAGGCCAAAAGTGGCGTCCCTGATTATTATAAAAAAAAACTTTAGACGTCCCCAATTATATTGGGGACGTCTAAAGTGTGATTTTAGACGTCCCTTTTTGAATTGGGGACGTCTAAAGTAAATAAAAAAAAATAACTAAATAACTTTAGGCGTCCCTAAATTAAATTAGGGACGCCAAAAACAATTCAAATCTGTACTGACACTCTGACAGTCTTTATTTGTCAGTTTTACAGATCCACACTCTTCTTTCTCATCAACGCAACCACTACCACCACACATTTAACTTTTACTTCTTCTTCTTTATATGCTGTTGTTTCTTCTTTTCTTTCTCTTTATTTTCACCAGATCTGTAATGCTTACCACCATGCATTTAACTCTTGCTTCTTCTTCTTTATATACTATTTTTAAACTTGCTTCTTCTTTGCTCTCTCTCTTTTTCACCAGATCTATTATGTTTCTTACTATTTTATCTTCTTTCTCTTTTTCTTTGGATTTCCCTTCTATTTTATCTTCTAACTCGTGTTGTTATGGTTTGTAGATCGAGACTCCAAAACATGCTTCATGGCCACGTTCCCACTGAGAAAATGAGGTACAACTCTCTCTGTTGCTCTTCTCTATTCATTATTACAAGAAAATGAATTTTAATAATAGAAGGAGATAAGTTTTTCGCAACTGATTCATCTTATTGTTATCATCTTCTGTTTATAAGATTTCAGCTCTAGAGTTATTATTGTGTAGATTTTGGATTTGGAGTTCAGATACTAGATCTGTAATTTTATTGACGATGATATGTAATTTCTGATTTTAAATACTATTTAGTCCAGATCTGTAATATAAACAATTTTTTTTTTAAAAAAAAGCACTTTAGACGTCCCCACTTTAAAGTGAGGACTTCTAAAGTCCCACTTTAGGGGACTTCTAAAGTCCCACTTTAGAAGTCCCCACTTTAAAGTGGGGACGTCTAAAGTCTAGACTTTAGACGTCTTTTTATCTATGGACGTTATTGCCATTTTTTACTACGTCGCTCACATAGACGTCCCCTTATTTTCAGACGTTAAAAGGCCTAAAAAAGGGACGTTAAAAATGTTTTTTGTAGTAGTGTTGGTAGCATCATATACCACTCTTTCGCCTTCCCTTCCAAGGTGAAGTAAAACACCTTCAGTTGTACATCTTCTAGGCGAGCACCGACAAGCTTCATATTTGAGCAAGCCACGTGTAATGCATTGAGATGGTTGTACGGATTTTCCTTCTCAAGTCCATGAAAACGAGGTAGTGAAGCAAGCAAAGGTCCCTTAAGCTCGAAATTGACATTAAGGTTAGGGCATGCGGCACTAAAAGGATCAATAGTGACGTCTGATCTTGTCACATCCCTAATAGTTCTTCTCCTTTGTCCTTCACCATTATTTGCCATAGTGGTACCTTGAGAAGCACAATCACTTAAGTCAATGAACAATTCAAAATTAGAAGAATGATCTAATGTCTTTTCAGATTGATCGGACATACAAAAGAAAAAAATTAAGAAAACAATGGATTAATGAAATACCAAAACTATTTTGCACACAAATTTTAAGGGGGGAAAACTACAAAGAAAAAAAAATGCAAGTTTATGTAAATATTTAAATGCAAAAGTCATATCACTAATGAACGAGAATTACAATAAAAACAAGTTATTCACAATGAAGCCACTAAAAGGGAATGAAAGTTTTTTTTTGAATTAAACTACTAATTAAATTCAAACCACTCAACACAGCTAAATGCAAGACACAGAATGAACTTAACAAAATAGAGTGACAATGCAATGATGAGTATGCATGTAGTGGTAAGGATCTAAATGCACCTATTTGTGGGAAAAAAAATAAAACAGACAGAAATTTTTTTTTTTATGAAAAATATGGAAATGGTATGAAACTATTGTGAAAATCAAGAAGCTCACACAGGCAACCCCAAATCAATTTCTCAATTGACACTTAGTTAACCATGGAGTCAACAATGACTCCCCGGCAACGGCGCCATTGATTTGACCGTATCTTTGCGTCTTGGGGTCAAATACAAGATTATTAATCCAAGAATTGCAGTATAATGCAATACTCGGGTCGTCTCTCTTTTCTCAAGGAGCCTTTAATTGAATCCTAGGTAATACTAAATGTCATGCAAAAACAAATTCAATAAAACAAGGGAAAATTGATTTTTGGGTTTTTCTTGTTAAAAAAAAATAAAAAAATAAAAGAAAATACAATTTAATTAAATATATAAATAAACACACCACTCAAATTAATTTAAATCATAGGCAAAGTATCTATATAAATCCCACAACACAAATTTAATCACACATTGTTCCAACAATAATCAAACAAAATATTTGAATAAGAAAAATAAAAACAACACTCCCCTGATTCAGATTCCACGTGCATGCATGAAGTCAAAAGTTGCAATATGTATGATGATGTCAGCATATATGTATGATGATGTCATCATGCATTAATCCAGTTAACGAACTGCAACACGAACTGCAACACATATTGACGCATTTCTCATTCGCAGATCCTCAAACTCGTGGCTCCAGGTGGTGTAATTCAAAATTTCAGCTGTCTCAATTTCTGCAACTCGGACTGGTGGTTGATGATGAAGAGCTCACCAGAATTGAGGAAGAGAGTGATGGGAGGTCGCCGGAAATGGGGGCCGGAAAACTGCAAAACTTCACCGGAAAATTGGAAACAACACGGGAGTCACAGAAAAATCGATGGAAAATGATGATGCGGTATTTGCATGATGAAAGGAAGAGGGTAGGAAGAAAATAAGACACAACGGAGGAG
Source organism: Inga oerstediana (assembly GCA_963210345.1). Taxonomy (NCBI): domain Eukaryota; kingdom Viridiplantae; phylum Streptophyta; class Magnoliopsida; order Fabales; family Fabaceae; genus Inga; species Inga oerstediana. Next base: position 30,832,695 of record OY723402.1, on the reverse strand, counting down.
AAAATGGTTCACAAGAAATCAAGCTTCGCCGGAAGTGGGGGCCGGAAAACTAGAATAGTTCGCCGGAAAATGCAAAACTTTCTAAACTATCACAGAGAGGAGATGAGGGTGCTGCACTTGTAGTTTTTGATGGCTTTTGGTGGAGAAGACCGAAGGTGATGGTGGTTGGGATGAAGGTGCTGCTGACTGTGAACAAGATGGTGGTGTGGTGATGAAAATGAAGAACGTGGTGGTAAGGAAGGTGCCGAGGCTGGTAAAGGTGAATGGTGGTGATGAAGGGAAGAGGTCGGTGGTGTAAGTGGTGACCTCGTTCTTACTTCAACTCCCCGTTCTGTAGTACCTCGGCAAAATAAAATGGAAGAGGAAAATTGAAGCAGGAAGAGCTGCAGTTGTAGTCGGGATGCTCTCATGGTGGTGAAGATGGGGGTATATATAGTGAGATTGACGCTGTCCATTTCCCTTCACCAACCATGTTAGGTGCAGTCTGAAAGCAAGCTGCAACACAAATCTTTCCGTGATATGCGTGTGCATATAATTTCTACGTCTTCCAGAAGTTCAATGAAAAACCTCCCAGATTTTGCTTTTCTGTCTGTTTGAATGTTGAATTTGTGGCTTGGGTATTGTTCTGTAATTTTCTCCAATAAATTTTCCTCATGAAAAAGCTGATGGGTACTTTTCTGTAATTTGCTCTGGTCCTTTTCTATAATTTTCCTTGTATTCAAAATATTAATTCAGACTCCAAAAATCAGCAATTGTGACCCAAAGCACCTGCAATGCAAAAATTAAGCATAAGGTAGTATTAAAAGTTCAAGAGATCATATGTATAAATATTTAATAATTATGGCCATTTTACCCTTTTATTACAATTAATTCAATACAAATGCCTCTAATTAAAATGAGTGCTTAATCATGCGATAATGCCCTGGAAAATATATTAAGAGTCCCTATTTAATTAATTAAAAATATATAAAATTATGGTTAAATCAACCACCCCATGAATAAATTGATCACTTGAACAAGTAACAGAGAAATTTAAAGTAGAATCCCAGAATAACCACATACCTCTACTAAAGCCACAAGCTTCAACCACATGCATATTCATCTATCCCAACTTCCTAGCAATGAGCTTAGCTTTTATCCCTAGCTTTCTAGGTTCTAACAGTGTAAATAAATTAACTCCATGTCTAGCAACAACATCACTAAGTAACCTTCGAAAGGAGGTACCGCCGACACCCTGAATATTCCAAGTCATAATAATCATTAAAAAATTAATAAAAGAGAAGAAGAACACAAACAAACCAGCCATTATTGAGACATATGTCCGTCCTGCACATCCTCAATACCATGCATCACCACGTCATCAACACCTCCAAGTGGATTAAGTCGAGTTGCAAAAGTCTCTCCTCCTTCTGCACCTGGGTCAAGAGGGTTGGAGGCTTCTAGGCTAATAGCGGGGGAACTGGAATCTATTTTCATAACATTATTTTTTATTCCTGACCCCACTTCCCCACTTAAATTACAAGACGTTCCAGCTTCTCATGTTTTTCCTGTACTCAAGATTCCTTGGGGAACTCCCTTCTTAAATCCTTTCTTCTTAGCTACTTAGATTCCACGTGTTTTATTCAACTTATTTAAATGCCCAACACTATTCACAGCATCACAATTTCTCTTCTTTTTCCTTATATTTGAAATATTCGATCCATTATTGCCATGGTTCTGGAAACCGGACTGGACCGGCAGGTCCGGTTCCCATTTTTAAAAATTTTTTTTTTTTACTTTTTTTCTTTAGAATTTCATACCAATAAGCCTAAAATTTCCAATTTCTCACTGGTTTGGTCCCGGTTTGGCCCCGGTTTGACCCACTGACCCTTAACCCAATACCCTGACCGGTTCAGTACCCGGTCCGGGTTTTAATACCTTGATTATTGCCCTTGCTCCCTTTATTTAAATCAGGTAGATGACCAGCTTTCCCTTTAGTTTCACGCAAACTATTTTCTGGCTTTGAACTAACACGAAGCTTCCCTTAATATGTGTTATCACCAGAACCTCCATCAATAATTCTCATGTCTTCAGCATTTAGAGCCTCAAATCGAGATTCTCCTCCCATATTCTGAGAATGTAAATCACGCCTAGCCTCACACCATAATTGCCATTCCTTGCATTCAAGATCCGTTGCCCCCTTCTCCAACGCAGCGCCACCATCCACTCCCCATACATTCCAGTAGTTATTTCGGAGGATGTGGGAGATGGTGTTGTAGCTATAGAAGCCGATGTGTTAGCCATGCACGACGACTTTGCCGTATTTGTTTCTTGATTATTTGGACAATGTTCAGTATCATGGCCATACCGCCCACATGAGAAGCAAATCAAATGCAAACCCTCATAAACAATCTTCTTTTCTTTCCCATTAATCATTAAGGATGGAAACAAAGGTGAACTCAAATCAACCTCAACACATATTCGGGCAAAACGCTCTTTGGTTTGCCTAAGGGTATTAGTGTCCACTTTTAGAACCCTTCCAATTTGGTTACCTACTAGGCTACCACATATAAAATACCCTTATCTTAGAAATCAACTGGGAATTTAGGAATTCTTACCCATGCTGCAATTTTAGAAACCTCACCAGAATCAGGATCAAATTCTGACTTCCATGGTTGAACTGCTAGGTAATGATCCATGTATAACCAAGGGCCTCCTGTTAACGTAAAATCATAGTCCTCCTCATTGCTCATACGAACCAAAAAATATCCGGAACATATCTCAATAGTTTCAACTTGCCCTCTATGTCCCCATAATTGTTGCAGTTTGTGACCCAGTTGATCCTCCCGCACCATCCTGTTAAGTAGTCTAACGAACAACGATGTTGACCATTTCCGTGCTAGCTTCTTTCTAAACTCTGGAGACACAATGATATTCGGACCCTTCTTTGTTATCTCCACTTTAATTATGGACTTCTATCCGTCCCCTCTCCACCATTCTTCTTCTTCATCTGAACATTCCTCCCTTGTCTGATCTTCAACACATGCATCCTTGTACGACCTTTTAGATGCTTCAGATATAATGGTTTCCTCTCCAATATCCTTGTCACCCATCCAGTCCTCTACCCGTAGGGCTAAGGATTGCTTACCTGTGAACTCTTCATTATCATCACAAATTTTCTTTGTATTACGCTCCAAGGCATCACTCTTCTTCAACATCGGCGCCGAAATTGTTCTCTCAGGACTACGTTCTCTCTCACGTTCAATCATGTCTAGCAGCTCCAAAGCCGTCCAGATGATGAAAAAGTTCAAGCCTGCACAGACTTTAAAAAAAATATTTTTTTTCCTTCCTTCCTCTTCTTCTCAGATCTCCTTCACCGACAATCCAGCAACTACCGGAGAATAATTTATAGTTAGTTTTGAGCATATTATAAATTCCCTATATGCATATCTTTATAGTTTGGTAATACCATAAATTCTCTATAAGCATATCTTTATTTACCTCCTTGATGATACTTCATTATTTTCCTCTTTTTTAACAAAAAAAAATAATTTCAATTGTCATGTGTTCTTTTCTACAAAATTAAATCTTTTTTCCCTTTTAAACAAAATAATAATAATTGGTAAGTATTGGTAAATCTCATTATATCCAAGATATATTGTAAATTATTAGGAAATCTCACCGTATCTAGAGATGGTTAGTAAATAGTATTATATCACAAAGATAATTATTAGATATTGTTAGGCCTCATTGTACTGAAAATTAGCCTATGGAATTTTTAGAAATTTATTTTTGATCGGGTAGAATCTTTGATAATAATAATAATAGGATTTTTATAAAAAAAATATAAATTTCTACAAGATCCTCTCCTCCAAACCCGTACAACCATCAATCTTCCTCATTCACGCCGCCAAAGAGCCACTATAGGAGTAAAGCTGGGAATTAGGGCTGGCCCGGCCCTACAGGGCCGATCCTTGACGGGCCAGGGCCTAACAGGGCCGGCCCTAAAGAGCTCGGGGTCAGGAAAATTACAGTTTTCAAAGCCCGGCCCGAGAGCAACAGGGCCAGGGCCGGCCCGCAGGGCCGGGAAGGCCTTTTCACAATATTTAACTATTTTTCCTGCGTATTTTCCCCAGAGAGATATAATTAATAAATAACAACGATTAAAGTTCTAATTTAATACATAAATGTTGTCAACATTAAGGTTTAAATAACAAACAAGCACAGTTACTAATGTATAATCAAATGTAAAATCATGTCCATAAATAACTCACAAAGGTCAAAGTATAAGAAGGCAAGAAACTCAATATTCTAACCTCTAAACAACATGAGTATGACGACTATCATTTTCACCTTCTTCGCCACTATCATCAATTTCAAGGACATTTGATTGTGTTTCACTTTGAAGAGTAGGTTCAAGTGGTCAAATAATCACAACCTCCATAAAAAATCATACTCTATCAGGCAAAATAGTATATAATATGATTTTATTCTAAATAGGCAGAACAATATACTCAAAAATCATAATATGATTCAGTTAGACAAAACAATATACTCAAAAATCATACTCTATACAATATGAGGATAGAGTGACATATAGATTCAATAAGGCAATTCAAAAATGTAACATGGTTTCTGTCCAAGCAAAAAAATAAAAAATAAACGGGCTTAAAGGGCCGGCCCGAGGCCCTCAAGGGCCGGCCCTTTTAAGTCTGAGGCCCTACAGGGCCAGCCCTTTTAGGCCCGACTTCCTTTTGAGGCTATAATTTGCAAGCCCGGCCCTTGAAGGGCCAGGGCCCAAAAGGGCCGCCCCGACGGGCTCGGCCCGTTTTCCCGGCTCTATATAGGAGGCTACAAAAAAAATTTCATTCTTCCCTAGGCTCGATTCCGTACTCCAAATACTACGAATCTCTGGCATCTTCTTCTGTCCTTTGCCGGTGTCCTCAGTCACACCATCTAATAGGGAGTATATTTATCCAAAAACGCCAGGTGAGAAAACTATGCCTCGTCTCTATTCTTCTGCCTCGCATTTTGGTTTTTACAAATTCCCATCTCAACTCCTAAGTTTCCAATATTATGTTTTACAATGTCTTTACTAAACTATTGAATAGAAATACGTAGTTCCTAACATTTTTTACCATATTTTTAAACAACCTGTCCTTATTGCTTCTTCTTTATTCCTACAAACTCTTGGCTATTCAATTCAAACAAAAAGAGAGAGTCTTAACTTAGGAATTGGTTTCCTACACACACAGGTAGCTATAAGTGTGTGTGTATACATCTTGGATTGTAGATACATTCTTAACAATCTCTATACAAATATGTTAATATAGGTTCTACTCGTGGTGAATCCTTAGAAGGTGCTTAACATTAGTGTGGTTAAGGAGGGATCTCTGTGATTGATCCCAGCAGGTGAGTGTATAAGGAGTAAGGTGGCAATTTTGTTCCAACCTCTCTGATTTTCTTTTATGTCCAAATGTTTTTGTTTCTTGCATGCTATATGGGAAGCAAATCCAAAATTTTGCTTATATTATATTGCTTTTAGATCAAATAATTTATTTGAGTCACATTTAGTTTTAATTCGGATGTTTGATTGAGTTAGGTCTTGGAACTCTATTATAGTTAGTTTTGAGAATATTATAAATTCCTTGTAAGCATATCCTTATAGTTTGGGAATATCATAAATTCTCTACAGGCATATCTTTATTTACCTCCTTCTTTATGATACTTTATTATTTTCCTCCTTTTTTTAAAAAAATAATTTTAACTGTCATTTTTTTGTCTTTTCTATGAAATTAAATCTTTTTTCCTTTTCCCTTGATATAACTACTAAGTTCTAAGTAAGCATCACAAGTGTACGGGCTATGAAAATAGCATAATTGCAAATCAAGATTGTCCAATAGAGACTCAATCAAATTAGTGATTACGCATTAAATTTTCTATTTTCATTTAAGTTGAACAAATCAAATAGAGATGGTTAAAGAGGATTTTAAAATACAGTAAAAGAACTAAATCTAGTGTTTCAAAGATTTCAATTGATAAAAACAACCTAGAGTAGTTAATCCCTTTTTCAAGTCTTCGAGCATGTAATTACCCAAATAAATGCACTTAATGTTAATTTTTTAATCTAGAGCTTAAATGAATATAAGTATCTCCTGAGTACTCATGCCCCTCTCTTAAGTTAAAATTGTTATTCCTAGTTAATTTACTCAAGAGGCAATAAATGTCCAAATTCACTCTAATATGATTATATGGGTCCAATAGGTATATTCCTATTCTATTGGCAAATTAGAATAAATTCCAATATCACAATATTTAATCATATGGTCCAATTAAGATATCTCTCCCAAGGCTAATTTAAATTTTTCAATTTCATATTTAGTGATGATCAAACACTAAGTAGGCAAAATAAAATAAAATTAAGTAAACGAAAATAATTTTAAGCACAATTAAATGGTTCATATATGCTCAAATTCTCAAATCAGTTAATCATAACTACTCTAGATTTAAGAACAATTAGCCACACATGGCTTTACACGCAATTAGCTCAGCAACAACAATGAATTTAGAAATAAAATCCATAAAGAAGACAAAACGAATAGAACACAATGGCTTAATGATCCTTGCCGGGATAGTCACGAACTAAATAAGAAATAGTGAGCTTCCCTTGTTCTCTATCTGATTCAGTCATTCAAAGTCCTCCCGCCGCCTTATGGTTCAGTAATCGCCAAAGAAGAAGAAACAATGAAACTCGACTCTCCTTTTCTGGCTCCGTGAAGCTTGAAGTTGTGGCTCCTTCTCTCTCATTCCCTTTGGCGATAGTGCCACTGGAGTTACACAGTGATGCTTGCTCCGTCCTCACTGGTTCAGACGACGTCAGTGAAGAGAAGAGACAAAGTCTTAGCGAGAGCGATGAGTCCCACCCTCCATTGTGGCTGCTCATTCCCTCCTCCGATCCGGCGATGAAGGATGGTGGCCTCTGTTTCTTCTCCAACCTTGGCTCTCCAAAGGAAAAAGATGAATAGTGGTAATCGTGACTCCCTCTCGTTTAGTTGATCAAGAAGGAAGATGATGAACAGTGCTCCTTCCCCAAACCAGCAGCTACCTGTAATATCATAAATTGTAGTCACCAAAATTCCTTATATCTTTGAGGTATTTAATAGAATAAAATAGTGAATATTAACATACTTTGAACAGCCTCTGGCTGTAAAGTCTAGATCATAGGAATTAACACTAAAAATTGGAATGTAAACAATGCTGCTAGTATAATTTCCTGCGAGGTAGTAAGATTATCATGTGGTTTTGGATGATCAAATGATATCCAATAAATGTGAATTTTTCAGAATGAAAGTATACATTCCAATTTTTAATTTGATAGGTCATAAGAATTATCTAGACCTGTACACTAAGAGTTATGTATGTTTAAAGTTACCCCAGTGAAACTGGCTAGTTTCTGTAACAGCGTCTAAAAATAGAAATTATGGAAATGATGTGTGAATAGTTGACTAGGTAACATATTTTTCCTTAATACTAGACTTAATAAGAGTCAATAGCCTTAGGAAACACCTCAATTGGACATCTATGAATAAATATATGAATTTTCAAATTTTGATTAAACTTCTGTCAGCTTGTGCGAAAATCACAAAATGTAAGGGCAAGATGGTAATTTTTTATATAAAGTAAAAGGCAAATATTTTCTCCAGATTATTCACTCATTTTCATCCAAAAAGAGATAAAAGAAGGGAAAAATAATTTATTGGGATTTATAGGTGTATTTGGGACAATTTTTGGCAAGTGGTCAAAAGAGGAAAAAAGATGATGGCATATGATAAACATTTGCAACTCAAAATAAAATAAGTGAAGGAGGTAATTTGTGGTAATTGAAGGGCATATTTTTGGTCAATTGAGGAGTGCATTTCGGCCAAGGAAATGAGGGAAGAGAAAGATGATGGTCAAAGGAAAATATGCATGTGTTACAATGGCAATATAATAACATAAACAAAAAGGGATAAAGAGGGTATTTTAAAAGAGCATTTCTCTTTCTCTTTGCTTTATTTTCGTTCAGCTGAACGAACATATATATATATATATAGAGAGAGAGAGAGAGAGATAGAGAGAGAGAGAGAGAGAGAGAGAGAGAGAGAGAGAGAGAGAGAGAGAGAGTTGGACAAAGTTGAGAACTCAAGAACAAGAAGAGCTAGGGTTCAAGCTAAAAATCCAAGGTAAGAGGCTTGATTTCAAGTGCTTATGCTTTCTAAATCATTTGGGAACCTCTTCTTCTTGAAAATCATGGTCAGCAAGCAAAATCAAGAGAGAAAAGAGAGAGGGCAGCGGCATCCTAAAGAGATAAATTTGAGCAATCAAGAGGTAATCTCTAAAACTTGATTCTCTTGAGTAGTATGATGTTGTTGCGGTGGTTGTTGTTGTTGTTGTTGTTGTTGTTGTTGTTGTATTTGGCTTGGATTTGGTTGTTTTGCGGAAATGGAAAGATGAAACCCTAAGGGGTTGCCAAAATGTCCATGAATCATGTGTATTTAGTATTTAGATGATTAAACATGTGAATAGAGGTGTAAAGAAGGTGGTTTAGGGATTAAGATCAAGAAACTCCAATTTTCCCTTTTTATAGTGAAATTCGTCTAGCTACTGTTTACTCAGGGTTAGAGTTGGAATCTGATGTTTTTGATGTTCCCATAGTGTTTAGAAGGAAAAATTGTGTGGGAATATATGTGTTCATGATTTTTGGAAATTTGTATTCAAATCTAGAATATTTTGAAGTTAAGGGGAAATGCTGTTTGATTTAATTCCTGAAGGCAGTGTTGTTGTGAAATGAATTTCGTGGGTCAAACCTAGTCCAAATGTCATGAAACTTTCTAGGATTAAAGTAGAGATGTATAATTTTAATTTCATAGGTGGATCATAATTTTTGGACTAATAGATTAAAAGATATGGATTTTTGAAGTTGAGTCCTGTTTCCGGAATGCAATCTGGAATAGTGGAAGATTGGCGAATTTTTGGGAAAAATGTGATAACAGTGATCAGCCTTGGATATTTTTTTTTTGTAAAAATACACTTAAAAAACTTCACTTAGACTTTGGAACCAGTCAATTTGGAATTTTCTAGAATCAATTATGATTTTCCAAAGTTGACTGAAAATCTACCAATTTTCTGAAAAACTGTGAAACTGCACTGTGTAGAAATTGATGACACTGTGATGGATCACCAGTAGAATATGATTAAAGGTAGTAATAGTTCAAGTAATAACCAATTACTTGTAACTTTAATTTATAGGAATTTACAATAGCCCGAGCCAGAACCAAGATTTTGGACAGTCAATTGCACTGAAAAAGGACTTAGGTAGTGACTCAATTTTCATAAATTATGTGAATGTTTATATGCATTGTGTATGTCATCTTCTGTAATATGAACACTGTATTGCCAAGTAGGGTATTGTGCAAGTAGGCACATTTATAGAATTTTATGGATAGTGGGGAAGTAGCCTCGACTCATGTGCACATGCCGTGTTGTTTGTGTTATGTTGCATTACGTAGTGGTGTATGACATATTTATTTATCACATTTTATATGACTGATTTCATGTTACTACTAAGATTTGTTTGAATCTCACCCTTTTTAAATATTAAAAATATTCTAGCAGAAGTTAGCGGCTCCAAGGGCAAAATGGTAAATATTGGTGGTTGAGGAATCAGGTGTGAGTGAAAGCTGCCATTGGGATCATTTATATATATTTTCCAAACCCTATGGAATAGTCTGTAATATAATGCAAGCACTTAACATCATTATTTTTATGATATTTCTATTTGTCCACTAAATTCTTACATATTTTCTCTGTCAATATCAAAATATTAAGGGGTTTGATGCTACCTCCGAAGAAGATGAAACTCCAAAGAATGAAGGACATTGCAGTGTAATGTCGGCTTTACCCAATCGCCTCCCCCAGCTCAAACCCATAACTTTTAGGTCTCACAACTCTCCAGTCCCCAAAACATTGCACTGCGGCAGTTGAAAGAAAAAGAAAGACAAATAAAATAAAATAAAAATACAACATTAATCCTAATAACACAAATAAAGCTAATATTAATACCAACGACCGAAGCTTTCTCTTTCTTTTTTTTCAAAAAATTAAAAACTATTATTATTCTTTTAAACTAAACTATTTCTATCTTGAAAATATCCTTTAAATGTACAAAATAAGGAGAGTTTCATCCCATTTAAACAAAATATATACTTGTACTTTATTTTGGAAATTTCTCTCTTTTTAACTTAGTTGCACCTCTTTTTTTTTTGGGTATTTTTATACTGCTATTATGTAAATATATATACTAATAGGTGAGATGACTATTCCTCACCACCCTATATAAAAGAATATACAATATATGTATTGATTGAATGGGATGGTTATTCACCATTATTATATGTACACGGAGATGCGTGGTGCGTGCATGTGTGCGTAGTGTATAATATAGTAGGGGGTACAGTTATTCCTCATCAAACGATAGGAGTTGCTAGATGAAATTAAAATTGTAATTAAATGCCTTTGAAAATATTAGATGCAATTGCCAATTGTTTTTTTTCTCTTTCCTTGGTTAATTGTGTCTTCTTGAAAATATGTTTTTAAAAAGCTCTTGTGCGCTTTGCTTCCGTTCTGCGCAGCTAGTTACTTGTTCTCATTGAGTCGGTGGATTCACCCTGGCCTTTTATTATATCATCTTTTTCAGATTAGTTTGCAACTAAGTAAAGCCTTGGCATCCAACTCTATGGACATACTTTAGGTCAGTGATAAATCCCTAATTTTATTATATATGTTTACACTTTATTTGGAGATTTTATCTTATTAATTGAGTTTAAAATGCTTTAATTATAATAAATGGATATTAAGAGTAAATACATTAAATTAGGACTAAAAATAGCAAAATTGTTAAAATAATTGTAATTATTCTTAATCATTGATTCTTGAGAAAATTTGATATTGGTTTAATTATTTTCAATTGAAAGTATTTGAAAATTTGGATTAAATCTGAAAATAGCAATTTGGGGTTTGAAGTTTAGAAATGACAGTTTGGTATAATGAAATTTCAAAATGCCAATTTAGTCTGCCCAAAACTCAACGTTTTGGTAGCCCTTAGGTTATCTCTTTAATCAGTTTCAGATTCATTGCAGAGGAGTAACAGGGGAGCAGCCGAGAGCTTTGTCCTCTCAACACCTTCACCTTCTTCTTTCTCGCTCGCTGGCGGCACCATCCACTACCACAGCCGCTGGTGAGCTGCATCATTCCAGATCAGGAGCTGAAGCAGAGAGCAACCGTGAGGATTGGAGGTTCATTAAACACCACTACCACCGTCCTTCACCTCTCGGTCACACTTCCACCATTGTTTCCTGCAACCTTCAGCTTCTTTCACCTTGAGTTGCTTCTTCATCGACAACTTCCCTTCTCCCATGCTGTGACTTCTCTGAGCTGTTTATGTTGAAAATTCAGCCATCAATGCTTTTATTGATTTAGTGGTGTGCATATTGGTTAATTTATTTAGTATTTTAGATTACTAGAATTGTGAAATTGTTTGGTGAAATTGTGTTGACAAATTGCAGTGGTTAATTTCTTTTTCTCCTATAGCAATGGTTTGAGTTTTGATCTTGGAGCCGGGAGTATTTTACCATTTAATTTCTATATTTAATCTTTTGTATTAGTTAAATTCTGGGTTTAGAATTTAATTAGTATATTGGACTGAATGTTTTGCATTGGGGTTCCATGCATTTCTTGTGATTAGATATATATTTAGATTTTAATGTATATATTTGACACTTGTTCTTCATTAGTAGAAATTTCATGCAATTGACTTGGTATAGCTTTTGCTTAAATTTGCTATGAATATATAATTGAAATTGTAATGCAAGGGTTCTTATGTACTTGTGTCTTGCATATTGTTAAGTTCAATTGCTAGGGTTTAAATTGGGTTTCGGTTAGAGGGATTAAATTTTATCCGGTGTGAAGGAATTAATTCACCTAACTCAAGCAAAATCAAAGAGTCTTTTGAGCAAATTCATCAAACTAGCACACTCTCATTATCTTGTGAAGCAAGGATTGATGAAGTTCATTGTTTTTGGGAGGCATAATCATATTTTTCAAAAACCAATTTCAATTCCTTTACACTTTTATTCCAAAAAAATCTAAAAATATTAGTTTTCAAAACATTTTAGTTGTTAGATAAAAAGTTCCAAAATCATTTTTATCTTGTTTTATGTCAATCATCACACTTAGTTTCTAGGTAATTAATAAAAGGCTCCTTAATAGATGATCCGAGATTACACTCTATATTACAATCTTTCATTTAATTTTTGAAAAGGTTACCAAGGCACAAAGCACACGCCTTCTTAGGTAGGACAAGTTAGAATAAAGGCAAATCCCATGATGTTGTGACTCCTATGAAGAAGTCAGGGTCGAGTCTATTTGAAATTTTTTTGTGTTGGACACTTGTGGATTTTATATTGGTCATTTGTTAATTTTTTTTCTTGTTGAGTTGGAACTTATGTGACAAATTTTTATTATCGATGAATATTATTTTCTTTAGATAATGTATGATGGTATTGTGTGGGAATGTTTTTAAGTCAAGTTAGCTAGACTAAGTAATGCCGACTTAGCTTAGTCCATACGTCGGTCATGTCCCAAGTTTTGGGCCGTGTGATGATGTCTCCTCCAACCACCATGATCTATCTCTCTCTCTCTCTCTCTCTCTCTCATTGGGGATGGCTTGTCCTTCTCTGTTGTCACTATTGTGCTCTCAAGTTTGACGGAAATCATTGGCTTTCACAAACCCTCGCTAGCCTTCTTCTACAAATGTTCTCTTTTGTTGTCTTTACTTGTATGAACATTTTTGTCAATTGATTAGATGCTCACTCATTTTCTTTCTTGTCGAAAACATTGATGGTTACTCATTTTTGTTTTTTGTTGAAACCATGATTGAAAATTCAGATTTTTTTTTCTGCTTGCTCGAATTTTTTGTGGTTATTGCAGTTGTTTTATGCGAATTTCTATTCATCTTTTGTAAGAAATATTTTGATATGCCCTAATGATTTCATAATGTACAGAAAAGAGTATGAAGAGCTTGAAAATTGTCCAATATGTGTTATATGTGGTGGTGTTGGTAGGCCATGGTTAATTAATTTGATGCTTGCTCCAAATGCAACGTAGCTTGTGTACATATATATGAAATACATTAGATATGCAGTAATTCTATTATATACTACACATGTAAAATTCTGTCGGTAATATCTGATGAATTACCCATGGAATTTTTTCCGTCAGTAATTACCCACGCATTACCCATGGAATTTCGTGGGTAATTTGAATGAGAAATTACTGATGGAATTTCATGGGTAATCTACCGGTAAAATTAATAATTTTTTTATTATCATTTAATAATTTATATAAAATAATAAAAATAAAAATAATATATAACAACAAAAAATTTAAATATAATAAAATTAATATTTAATATAATATATTAAATATATATAATATTAATAATAAGAATTTTAAATGAAATAAAAAATTAAAAATTTTAAACTTTATATCATAAAAACAAATATATAATTATATATAAATATATATATATATATATATATTTAATATTATATATATTTATATTAATATTAAATATTTAATTGAAATAAGAAATTAAAAAATTTTAAATTTATATTATAAAAAACGAAATATATAATTATATATAAATATATATGTAATATTATATATATTTATATTAATATTAAATATTTAAACGAAATTAGAAATTAAAAAATTGTATATTTTATATTATAAAAAATGAAATATGTAATTATATATAAATATATATTTAATTATATATATATTTATCTTAATATTATATTTATTTTTTAATTATTACATTATATATATTATTACGTGAATAAATAACGCAAGGTGAAAGCAGTTCAATTGACAAAGGTATCAGAACACATACCAAAGGTCAGAGGTTCGAATCCCACCTTTGTCACAAAATGCACAATTATCTCACAGAGACATGTGGCGCAAGGTTAGAGGGACATGTGGCCCTTGCTCGGGGGCCGTCGGGGCCGAATGCGGGGTCGGGCGGTGGAGGGCTTTCGGTGATGTCCACGTGGCCTCTTTTAAGGTTACCACGTGGATTTTTTTTAAAAAAAATAATATTAAATTACTGACGGAATTTACCCACGAAAAAATTTTCCATCGGTAATTACCGATGGAAAATTTTCCATGGGTAATTTCCGTTGGTAATTACCCACAGGATTTTTCCGTCAGTAATTTCCGACGGAATAAAAATTCCGTTGGTAAATCAATTTGCCACGGATTTTTTAGAGACGGAAAAAATTCCGTCAAAATTCTGTTGGTAATTTGGTTTCAAAGACGGAATTCCATGGGTAATTTCCATGGGTAATTGGCTATTTCTTTGTAGTGAAGAATGAACACAATACATGCATACATATCATAAAAGCTATGAAGAGTGTTAGGTTGAGTAGGTTTTTGTAGCTATCAGTTATATGCTTTTTTGCTTCTTTTACAATCCATATTATTGCGTTCATTACATATTCCTTTGAGTTGCAAAAAGACACATGAAGAGCATTATATAATTTTATCAAATATGCAACTCTATGTAATTTAAAATAGGGAATAAATAGAGTTAGAGGTTGTAGATGCTGACAAGCCATTCCTTTAGGACTTGGAGGGATATTAGAGACATTGATTCTAACTTTGGCCTCAAGAAAGCCTTCCTTCCATAGATATAGATATAGATATTATACACTGTGGACAAAAATTTGAACTTATCATTATGAGAATCATACAATTTCATCTAACATGAACATATTTTGGTGCTTCTCATGATATAACAACATTGATATTAGACTGTTATATCATTTGAAGCATCAAGTCCATGTCTTTTGATATTTTTATGTTTAATGAAATTGTATCATTCTTATCATCACCATAATATTTATGTGTTAATGTGATTGTTTAATTGCATCTTGGTTGTCATGCCTTTGCTCTTTTCCTCGGCCTCTTGGGTTTGGGCTAATTTAACTAATCTGAAGCATTTTGATTCTTTTGAGACTTCATATAATATATGGCTCTTCCCTATCTTGGTATCAGATGAGAAAGGAGAATTATCATATTTATTGAAGCTAAGTCTAATTAACATAGTTGATATACAAACTTGAGAATTCTTTTTTGTATGTGGTTGATTATGGTTGTGTTAAGAGGCATTGGTTGAGAGGGAGAACGTACTGAAGAACAATACTGAGGAGCCACCTGACTAGTATTTCCAACTCCTCAGTTACTTCCTTATTATTAGCCTTCATCTTGTTGTCCATCTCATCTAAAACCTCCTCACGATATCATATTCACGTTTTAGTTGTAATTATTTTTTATATAGATTGCATTTGCATTTTTAGATCTGTCTGTTTAATTAATATTGCATAATGTATATATATAGCTTTTAAATATAATAATCCAACAGGGGTTTTGTGAAGCAAAATAAAACATATATTTAAAAAAAAATTGCCAATTTTTTGGACTAGGTATGAAATTACCTGGTCTAAAATTGCCCATTTTTTGGACTAGGTATGAAACAGTGGGCATTTTTTATTACAAATTGATACTTTTTAAGACAAGCCATAGAGAAAACCGATATGAAAGCCTAACTTTTCAGACTAGTTATAGGACCGGTCTTAATAAGGACCAATTTTTAAAACTAGTAGATATAAGACCGAACCTATCTAAAAAGCCACACAGCTAGAAAAAAGACCTTTTAGGTCAGTCAAAAAAGGCTTTTTAAACCGATTGTAGGTTCATTCTTATATCAAGTAGTTTTAAAAGTTTGACACATTGAAGACCGGATAATAGACAATTGGTCTAAAAATAAAAATAAAAATAAAAATTCAAATTTCAAAACCACGGCAAAGAAGCGATTTTGAGATCTGAATTTTTCTATTTTTTAAATTTTATTTTTTATAACGGCGTTTTCTACGAAGATTTTGATATATGGATAAGATATTATAAAATTGCAGAAGAGAAGCTATGATTTTACAAGATCTCATAATAAAATCCATATTTCAATAAAATAGAAGAAGATAAATTTTAAAAAATTAAGAAAAAAGCATATATAATAAAATTGCAACAAATCATCCAACAATAAAAATAACATAAGAGTAGAAAATATTAGATCAAAATATACATTTAAATTTGCCAAATTGAAATAAAAATAATATATTCGATAAAATTAAAGCAAAGAGAAAAAGGAATTTGGCATTTTCTTGAAAAAAATCTTGCAGCGACGCAGACAGGCGTAGACCTGGGTGACAACTCGTTAAGAGCTTGAGCTTGCGTGATCTAGATATGAAGACCATAGATTTGAACTCCATGAGCAAGGGTTTGGACATGAAGAGCGTAGATTTGGAAGCCAACAAGTACGGAAAAGAAAATTAGTGTCGAAGAAGATATCAAATGAAGCAAGAGAACTTGTTGCTCTTAAAGTAGTTGGAGAGGAGATCATGAGTGATGAGATAAGTAAGGGGAGATTTTTAGAAAAATGGCGAATGAAGATGAAAAGACGCAAAAAATTGTGAAATTTGATTTCAAAGAGGCGGCTAAGTAAAGTCTATATAATTATTTGTAGGGTTTAGTTCACTTTATAGACTAGTTGTATAAACACCAGGTTTAAAAAGTATATTCTAGATCTGTGGTATGCAAAACAATTCTAAAAGTCAATAAACATTATTTTTATAAAAAAAAATATTTTAATGCCTTTCATACCGGTTGTAAAAGCAATCAGTTTTAAAACTATATTTTAGACTTGTTATATGCCGAATAGGTAAAAAATTTTACATATGTCACACCCCCTTGATCGACTAGTGCCGTCGAGACACCAGCACACCAAGTGCCCAGGCAAGTGGACTTAAAGGAATATCTGCCCACTGAAGGCTTAGGCATTTCTTTTGCCTTCCCATGGATTGAAGACCCGCCTTGAGGGCCAAGTACGAGCCTTATGTGATCCATAGTATCATTGAGCTATTCGACTCAATGGTACCATTGAGCTATTTGACTCAGTGATACCACAGATCACATAAGGCTCGTACTTGGCCCTTAGGACGAATATTCGATCCATGGGGTGGTGAAAGAAATGCCTAAGTCTTCGATGGGCGGAGGGGGGCAGATATTCCTTCGAGTTCATCCCTAGGCACTCGGTCTGCTGGTGCTTGGTGCACCAATTGATCGAGGGGGTGTGACAATAAAATGGCGCCTTTTTATTGTGACACCCCCTCGATCGACTGGTGCACCGAGCACCGGCACACTGAGTGATTTCTCATAGGGGTTCGTACATGATAATTACCATCAATGTAGTTGCACAGGGTGACTAGAGTGTCTAAACTCATCCCAGTGAAACGAAGGCATCTTCCCGTCTTCGTTCTACCATGACAATCCTCTCATGTAGTTCTCTTCTTTGATCTTTGCATACCTTCCATATTCACCTATCTAAATTGTTGGTAGGAAAGGGTGAGATTTGAGAGAATCTCAGTAGGAAAATAATACCAATATGCATGCAGCATAAGTGCTTAATGCGTGATATGCTTGCATTACATAAACTCATACTAACACAATGACATATCTGCGTGCTCAATGTTTCATGTAACAGAACTATGGCCATAGTATGAACTGAAACAGAGCTTCAATTATTCATATATATTTCACATAATCAAGCAAAGCAATAACATGCATCCATACACCAGGACAAATATTAAATACACATATGAGAGGTAAGTTCCCTACCTTTACCCCTTTTTTATCCTTAATAGGTTCCTCGAACTTTGTGCCACAGGTTGGGCTATCAATTAGGTTGTACAATTCCAAATGTACAATTTAGACACTTTCATAGTGTTTCTGGTGGTAATATGGGTCTATTATTAAAATCTACCAAAATGCCCATGGGACCTGGCCTGGCCCCGTTGTACCCGGTTTGGCTGTACTTTTCCCGAAAATTTGACCTGGGCTATACTAACATATTTTCGCCCACGGAATTTATTTTTGAACTCAGAATTACCAAATTACCTGCCAAATGACAAAATTTCCCTTGGCAGCCCCTATTTCAGGGTTTCAGGGACGTTTTCGTTATTATGTTTTTTTGGGCTTTTTCAAAAAAGTAGCCAACTGTCTCCACCTAATTTACCCTCCTGAACTCAATGGAATCACCAAATCATTAAAAATTCAATTCTAAGGCCCCTTTCTTGCTCTAGCCAAAATACTCACATGCCCCGTGAAAAATTGGGGTTTTTCGATTCTGACTTCGATCCACAGACGTGTTCCTTTCTACTCCTAACTACTTTATTAATTATTTAATTAGGTTATAACTACCATTTAAACCCAATTTTGGTAGCATAACCCCCTAGGCAATGTCAATTCCAAAATTTCAAATCAAAGACAATAATTTCACCGATTAAATTGTCCATAGCAGCCAGAATAATCAATATACAAAGGTTTGGAGGCTACCTTTAGCTTCTTTCTGGCTTTTCTCAAAGTGGCTGAACGATAGCTCTCTTCAATACAAGAAATTGAGCTTCCAAACCTTAAATTACATAGAAAAGTAGCTTGGGAACAGAGTTATATGCGTTAGGAACTAAATCTTCGGCGAAATCGGCTTACCTTGCGAGATCTCTTTTCCTTCTGTCTCTAAAATGCTCTCAACTCTTCTCTCTCCTTTTTTGCTACTGCAAAGTTAGTTTGGAGGAGGGAAGAAGATGAAATGTTGCTTTATAATATTTTACTATTATCTCATAATTATTCCATTTCCAAAATTCCAATAATGCCAACTTTGTGTACATAAAGTTATCTCCATGTAATGTTATCCTAAAGTCCAAGAAACATGCAACTAATATTTCCCTTCTCTTGGCGCATCAAAATGATGTCCAAAGGTCATTCTTTTTGGCCAAAATGATTTTTCCATTCATCTCAAAATTTTAAAAATTGCCATCATATTTTTATTCAATTTTCGGATTTAATGATAATTCTGGCAAATTTTCTGCCAAAACTTTAAAAAATCATAATTAAATTTGTAGATATTGAATTGGAGCGATTCCAAAGGCTATGAAACCCTCATTGAGTCTAGTTTCAAGAAAAAATATATTATTTAGCCAATTGGAAGCACATCATTCCCAGATTTTAATCTTTGGAAGCTGTTTCAGAAATTAATCAATTTCACTGGGGAAAACTTCAAAAATTCATAATTTTTTGTATATAGCTCTAATTGATTCATATACCTATTAAATTAAATTTTAGGATGTCTACTTTCACCCTGTAAAATTTCATAATTTTTGCTCATCATTTAGTCTTCCAAAACCTCATGACAAGTACATTGCCTCGCAGAAAATTTCACTAGAAGCATAATCACTTTCTTCAAAATTCACCATTTTATTTTCTTTAATATCTCAAAGATATAAAAATATTAGGGAATAGATTTGGGATATCTGCTAAATCAGGGTTTGACAGTCTACTTAATTCAGCCTTATTCTCTAGCCTCTGATCCCAAAATTTAGGATATTAAAACATATATTTACAACAATGTCACCGATCATGGTCTTTAAACCATCTTTGCATATGAGAAGTCTAGATGGTTTTAAAGGCCTTTTTTTCTAATAATAACAAATTCAACTAGTGTAAAAGACCTTTTTTGCAATATGTAAGCTTGAACATAAAGCCAATTGGGCCACATAATAAAACTGAACTTTGACATGAAAGACTGTGGGATAAGTGGCTCATATATATATGCAACTTAATGAACTCACCGAATTTTGGTTGCATGCCTGCAAGATATTAAGATATATAAAGAGAAAGTGAAACGTTGGCATGACAACAAAATTCAGTAGAAAAACTTCGAATATGGGCAAAAAGTGTTACTGTATCAAATTTTTCATTATGGTTTTAAAAGATATAACTACTAAAACACTTATATTAAAGAATTGAAATTAATCATGATTTGTCATGATTTAATTGGTTAGTCATCATTTTAAATTCAATGAGTCGACATTTTTCATTAGAAAAGTTGACAGTGTTAAGTTTAAGGGACTTAAAATACATTTTTTAAACATAAGGGACTATATTCAAATTTGATGTAATATCAAGGACTAAATGTATAGTTTACACTAATCAATATATCATTTAGCAAAGACCTCATGAAAATAAATGTAAAACTAGCTGAAAGTATTAAATACAATCTTTAAAAACTTCCGTTGACTGTTTGCTTCCTTGACTTTTAGTTTTTAATTTTATCATTTAAGTACCGTCGTTACTCTATCTAGAAAAGTAGAAATAATTAAATATTATTTTATTTCAATCTTTAACTCAATATTACTTGATGGCACCAAAAAAAAAAACTCAATATTACTTTTTTTACTCATGGCAGATTAAAATTGACTTAAACATCCAATAGGATTTTTTTTCTTGCCACATTCATTGTGCAAGTTTTTATGCCGAGTTCCTAAACTCACGACTGTTTTATTTATTGAGTGTTTTATATTTTGTGATGTTCTTAATTATCCTGTTCACCCTAAAATTATACCGTTAGCCCTTGCACCTATAATTACAAATATAACTATGTTCATTTAAGTAATTTTGAGTATTTGCCACATACATATATTTTTTTCCCCTAATTCTTTGCAATACAACATGTAGTCGATTATTTTACAGCACAATAATAATGCAATGGATGCGGCAAGCGGAATAATTAAAGAAAAGATCTAAAAGAAAACATGAAAGGAAGGGAGAAAAGTTTACAATGAGATTAAAGTATTATGTATTCATATAAATAGTGCTTGTCTTGAATGGCTTTCCTTTTTGTATGCAGAGCTAGCACTATTAAATTCAACAGGCTTAAAGCTGCGGGCAGATCCTTTTTTTGTACATACCAACAACTATGACATAAAATCCAGGGAGTGCCAAGTTTATCCCAATTTTATCGTCTTCTTTTCTTTTTCTTTCTTTTTTTATTTTTATTTATTATTTATTTTTGCTGTGGCTCTAGACACAATCTTCTAGCTAGTTGCCGTTTAACTTTAGTATTGCTTCAATTATTATAATGCTTCAAATTGAGGATTTTCAATTCATTAGTTCTTGTCTTTTGTCTATGTTTGCTCTGCTTTTTGCCGTTAAGCCTCCTTTTTTTCCAGTATAGAGCCCCCTAATGTGTTAGAGAGAAAAATAATATACTCTTTCCAATCCTTAATTAATACAAGACCTTATTGACTTTTTTTAGGAAGATCAAGGAAGATAAATAAGTAACTTAATCATAGCATATATTTTATGTTATTATATTATATATTAGTTTATAAGTCAAGTAAATTTATTTGATATAAGAATGATCAATATAAATACTTCAAAAATAATTTATTCAGCTTCCTTATTCTCTAAAAAAAAAAAATTAGATTTTATATTAAGAAATGTAGGTAGTATTCTTTTTGTAAGTGGCAAGAGTCACACTCAGATTCAGACACTTGTGTGAGTGAGGGACAAAGGAAAGTGAAGCAAAAAAAAAAAAAAAAGAACGTATCAGTTATCACCCATCCATGTTGCTTATTCGGCCATAAGAAAATTAATGATCTTGATCTGATAAGTTTCATTCTTCAGGTTCTTTGATAAATCTTAAATTTAATATATTTTATCCCATCTTATTCATTTATTTTGGGGATTATTTTAAGCTAATTTGGATTGTTAGCCAATTCTAGGAAATAATATAAATTTGAATTGAGTATGTTATTATTGAGCTAAAATTGTTAATAATTTGATTACTATATTGTGATTGGATAATATTTATAAATTTATTATCGATCACTATTTTATTTGATTCTTGCAGAGCAAGGAAAAACATATTAGAAGATCCTACAGTGCATAATTTTTCTTAGAAGTTAAAAGATAATCTAATGATGGAATTTTATTTGGCTTCTTAAATTTTAATGGGCTAAAATTGGTATCCAAAACCCTCCCCTCCTCTCTTAAAAATTTAACCTAGTAGCCACCAAGAGGAGGGAGGCCGGGACGTAGGCTGAAAGTTAGGCACGCACGGACTGACGCACGGAAAGAATTGGAGTTGCTACATACTACTCCACCGTATCTCTCATCTTGTTTCTCTCGCCATGGACCCACCTCCACTACCCCATTAAATACTTTGTGCCTATTTGGGTTAGTGGTGGAGAAGGAGTTTTTTTGCAGATGGGCTTTGGAAAAAAATTAGATAGAAAAAAAATCAGATTGTAGATGTGATTTGTGTTTGGATTGGTGATGACAGAAGTGACTTTTTTTAACCTTAAACCTGTTTGGATTAGTGTTTAAAAAGCCCATTTAGATGGGAAATGACTCAAAAGGGCATAAATCTTATTGAATACTACACACACACATATATATTGTCACACCCTTTAAATCATTTAACATAAATGATCATTAGTCATGAAAAAACCTCAAGGCAATCATTGTGTCTCAAGTCTTCATGACCATATCAACTCACTTCCCAAGGGGTCACCCATCCTAAGATTTCCTTCGGTTGAGCACGTTTAACTTATATCCGAAATACAACATTAGAGTGAAATAGAGACCAATAATAATCAAAATTCATTTACATTCCCCATCCTTAAGATAGGGTTTTCACCAATACATTTCAAAATCAAACACTTTAACCTGGTCACACATTCACATTTCGAATACAATTACATTGTGAAGATAATTAACATTCATAATATATCAGAGTGCACAATAACAATCCCGGCAATTCCGGGTTCATATCTTCACTAAAGGTTCATGGGCACATACGCCCTTTACAATTCCTCAATGGGGATTACACAAATTCCATTCCAAATACACTTCCACAACATATACAATTCTAAATACATCAAAATCCACTACGATTATCCCAAATAGCATGAAAACCACTACCAAGTCCAAATACCCATAAGGGATTCTCGCCGCCCCTAGTCGCTTGCTCCTTCTTCGAGCCACTTGTCCTGTCTAAAATGTTGGTAGGGGAGGGTGAGATTCTAGAGAATCCCAGTAGGAAACAGATACCACTATGCATGTAAGATAAGTGTTTAATGCATGACATGCTT
This sequence comes from Inga oerstediana, assembly GCA_963210345.1. Lineage (NCBI taxonomy): Eukaryota > Viridiplantae > Streptophyta > Magnoliopsida > Fabales > Fabaceae > Inga > Inga oerstediana. Next base: position 30,809,572 of record OY723402.1, on the reverse strand, counting down.
GCATCACAATAACTCATGTTCACATAATGATATATCCGCATGCTCAATGTTTCAACAACATACTCATGGCCATAGCATAAATAGAAACAGAGCTTCAATCATTCATATATGTTTCTCATAATCAAGCAAAGCAATAACATGCATCAATACACAAACACAAATATCAATACATGCAGGAGAGGTAAGTTCCCTACCCTTATTCTTTCCACGTATGCTCCAGCATCGGCTACTCGCGATCTGAGTGGATGTTAAACCATGATCAAGGCGAATATCAAACCCTATAACTAAATCAAGGACATAGGATCATTCTCTTTTCCAAATTCTCAATGACTTCTTATCACTTAAATGGTTGTCATTTAGGACTCTTAAGAGACCACAAATGCCTCTAATGAAAGCCCTAAAAGATTGGGAAACAAAAGGTTGAAGGTCACTTTTCGAAAACACAAAGTGCTGGAACACAGGGGTGGGCCGCGGCCCGCCCTTCCTTGGTCTGCGGCCCAAATATGGTCAGAAGGCCGTGGGCTGCGGCCCGCCACTCATGGGCCGCGGCCCAAAATAGGTCAGAAAGGTTTGGGCCGCGGCCCAGAAATTTCCTGACTCTGGGCTGAACTTCGAAAAACCATAACTAATTCTAGAAAAATCGAAACGAGGTGATTCCAAAGCCAAATGAAAGGTATATGAGTCCTATTTCAAGGAAAAATATAGCCCATCACTGGAAATCACTACACAATTACAGAATTACCAAAAACTACACACTACTCCAAAACAGAGTTCTGTTTCAATCCCAAACTTTGGACAACCATATCTCACAGAATACTCAACGAAATGACACAAAATATATGTCCATTTTTTGAAGTTTGGGATGTGAACTTTAAGACTGGAAAGTTTCAGAATTTTCCAATACCATTTGGTCATTCAAAACGCTCATACAAAATTACTGCGCAAAACAGAGCTTAAACCAAACAGATTTCCAATTTTCTACCAAAGTGTTCAATAACTCCAAAATTAATAACCAAGCTTATTCCCACACAAAATCACTCAAGGAACACAATGGTAACCTCAAAATGACCAAAATCACAACCCATTTATATGCCCTGTTTTGACCAAAGCACAAAACCAACACAAAAAGTGCCAAACTTCACATTTAAGCTTCAATTCAATACCATTCATTCAAAACACTTAACAAGGCACTAATTCCATGACAACAATAATTCAAACACCACAAGACCCTAAATCACGAAATTAGGGCTAAAATTCTAGAAATTTAAGGCCCAACCAATGGCCACAAATCTTATATGAGAAGGAAACTTTCACTTACCTCAACAACTTTCCCAAAGGCACTTCATGATTCTCCAACTTGTACATTTTCGTGATTCCTCAAATCACCACCAATGGAGAATCTAAAACCAAAGGATGAAAGCTCTTAGCTCAAGGAACAATATTAGTGAAGAGCATTTTGGCATTTGAGGCCATTTGCTTACCTCAAAATCCAAGTTTCACTTCCTCTTTCTTGGCCAACAATGGCGCCCAGCTGAGAGAGAAGAGAGAAAATGTGAGAGAGAGAAGGAAGAGAGGGAAATGAGTTGGAGAAGATGAATAAATGATACTCCCTCCCACACTCTTCAGCGAAAACAATGAGGAAAGAGAGAGAGAAATTATTAAAATATCTCATTTGGCTTTTCCTCACTCTCTTGCTTCACCTCCCTTTGCCACATGTCAACTTTTCATTGGCTTCAATAAAGCAAGTAACCCAACTAGTTACTCTAACCACTTCATTATCCATTTTAATTTCACATCTCATGCCCTCTTAATTAGTAATTAATCTATTCCATTCATCACTAATTTAGAGCCATTCTTTCAATTTTCCCAACAATTATGGCATATTAATTAATATAGCCACCAAACCCATAATTATTCCACTTTAATTTGATAATTATTCTCAATAATTACCATTAGCCTTTAATCGAAAATCAGGGTGTTACACTAAAATGCAGATACCGGCTATATCTGTTCCCATTCACTGGTACCCTAAAACTGTCGTTATCTCGAGAGTCACGCCAACTGTCGTCAGTCAACTAAACACTGTTTATGGACTTCATATCCAGTCGGTACAAGTACCTAAATACGTACCCTGATATGTTCCCTGATATCTACAAAGTTGTCTGTTTGACTTCACTCTGCAATCTCACTCTTCTTCCTGGCCAAAACACTATATCCGGAAAGAAGTGTCGTGTTATATCGATCCCTATGTCATCCGAAATCTCCAAATTAACTTATCCTTGACCATTGGCTACTGGGGTCAATTTATCCATGTAGACTGTATACTGGGCCACTGGGGTATCATACTTACAGACATCCCGTAGGTAATTGCTCTGGACATCCTCTTATAATCCTCAATCTAGTTGTAAACCATGTATCAAGTATACCGCTCCAACTCTGGGATAGGTAACGAAACCCGAATTTGTCTCTATCTTGTCTGTTTATGGCTTATCTATCAGTCACTTTATTACCCGCAACTGTAGCTGGTCGCTGTTCAGCCAACTGGTGACTCTGTTTTAGGATGAGGCTCCACACTTTGGCCTTACTTGAACCTACTCGCTCGGTGTCCGTGTCATCCTTATACCATCCTCTCTCTGGTATGATAATATGTACTGCCTTCCGGGTATTCCATTATTTTCCTGAGGCGTGTCTGTTCTTTTCAAGGCTTGAGAACTAGCCAAAGCAATTCACTTCATTGTTCCTATCACTGTGTAATCAAGCATATTAATATACTATCCTGTTGCCGGAACCGCCACTCCGCCATAACTGCTTTGGGCTCCTCTAGAACTGCTTTCGGCTCTTATACCAAAATGTCACACCCTTATATTAATTTCACCTTTACCTGAATATTCGGGGAAAATGATATGCGGTTCAGTGGACAACACATGAATAGTAGAAATATACCGATATTATGAACATGATTATAGAAAATCCCTATAAGGGTTTGTACATGATACTTATGATTAAGGTAGCCGCACAAGGCTACTAGAGTGTCTAAACCCATCACAATGAAACAGAGACATTTTCTCGTCTTCGTTATACCACTGTGATCCCCTCGCATGGTTCTCTTCCTTATTCTCAGCATATCTTCTATCTCTTCTTGTCTAAATTGTTGGTAGGGGAGGGTGAGATTTGAGAGAATATCTGTAGGAAACAGATACCATAATGCATGCATGATAGATGCTATGTGTATGACATGTTAGCTTTACCTAGATGCATGCCTCATAATGACATTCTGCATGCTCAATGTTTCGTGTATCAAAACTATGGCCACAGCAAAATAGAAACAGAGCTTCATTTATTCAAATATGCTCTACACAATCAAGTAAAGCAATCACATACATCACTATACAAGCAAAGATATCAAATACATGCAAATAAGGTAAGTCCCCTACCTTAACCATTTTCCGCCTCAAAACTTATGCCTATTAAAGCGTGCCAACAACTTGGGCTCCATATTCAATCCTACAATTCCAAATGCACCATTTAGACACTTCCATGGTGTTTCTGGGGGTTATATGAGTTTATATTGAAAAATTACTAAAATACCCCCGAGGACATGGCTTGGTCTCGCCGTACCCATCCGACTGTACTTTTCCCAAAATTCTAATATAGGCTATCTTGAGATATTTCCGCCCAAGAAATTCATTTCCTGATTTAGAATTACCAAATTCACTACCAAAAGACGAAATTGCCCTTAGCAGCCCTTATTTCAGTGTTTTAGGGGCGTTTTCATAATTTTGCTATCTCGGTCTTTTCCGAAAAAGTGCCTAACTATAACCTCACCTAATTTTTGCTCTTGAACTTAATAGAACCATCAAATCATTGAAAATCCAACTCTAAGGCCCATTTATAGCCTTGGCTGAAATATATGGGTTTTCCAGGGAAAATTGAGGTTTTGCGATTTCGGCTCAGTAAATGCGTTCCTTTCTACTTCTAACCACTTTATTGACTATTCCATTAGGTTACAACTATCATTTAATATCAATTTAGGCAAAAAAAACCTCTAAGGAAATCCATTTCCAAAATTTGAAACTAACGGCGATCCAGCGAATTTTCACTTATTAAATTGTCTACAATAACTAGAATAGTCAATATACGAAGGTTTAGAAGTTACCTCAAGCTCCCACTGACTCTCCCTTGATATGGCTGAAAACCCTAGGTGCCAAACATCCAAATTTGAGCCTCCAAACTTTAAATCATATGCAAAGAAAGCTTGGGAACGGAGTTATACGCATTAATAATCGATTTACCGAAGAAATCATTTACCTTTGTAAGTTTTTCCTCCTCCTTTTCTCTCTCTACAATTTTTCTCTTCCTCTCTCTTCACATCTGAAGTGGCGTCAGTTTTGGGGAGCATGAAGGAGATGATGACCTTTTATTATGATATCTTATAACATTATAATAATTTATTTTTTTGTTTTCCAAAAATCACAATAATTGGCAATTTGACAGATTTGCTGCCCAAACTTTGAAAAATTATAACTAATTCTAGAAAAATTGAATTGGAGTGATTACAAAGGCTATAGAACCCATATTGAGTCTAATTTCAAGGAAAAATATAGAATTTTACTAGCTAGAAGCACACAATTCCCAGAATTTCAATCTTTGCATGTTGTTCCAAAAACTTCACAGTTTTTCTGTGATGACTGACTTCAAAAATTCATATCTTTTTGTATATAGCTCTAATTGAGTCATATAACCTATCACATTAAAGCTTAGGATGTCTACTTTCACTCTGTAAAATTTCATAATTTTTGCTCATCATTTGGTCATACAAAATTATATGACAAAATCACTGCTTCATAGGCGATTTCACCATAAGCATAATCACTTTCTTCAAAATTAATCATTTTATTTTCTTTAATGCCCCAAAGATATAAGAAATATTAGAGAATAGATTTGGGATATCTACTAAACCGAGGCTTAGCAGTCCACTTAATTTAGGCTTATTCCCAAGCCTCAAATCTCAAAATTGGAATATTACATATATATATATATATATATGTTAGTTGTATATAATGTGATAATTGAAGTAAAAAATATTAGAAAAATTTGATAAAATGAAAAAGGTGAAATTATTATTGAAAAAAAATACACAAAGATGCAGCTTTAAAGAAAAAGAATTTGCGTTTAATTCTTCCAACGGTGGCAGAGGACTGATGCAGCTTTAATTTTTTTTTTCCTTCATGGTCTCTTCACTGTGACATGCGGGAAAAGCTCTCTTGGCTAGCTTCTAATATAAATAACTTTTTGAATATAAGCCTATCACGTTAGACCGGTGTTCCAAACACTTCCTCCTCACCCCAACTGACCCTTCATGTCACTCATATTTCTCCAGTGCAAGTGTGTAGAGACCAACGCAATAAAAGTCATCAATTCTTCTCAATCTTCGCTCATGGTTGTGACGAATTGCTTGGTGCTTGGAGGGGAGATTATTTTCATGGTAGCTTAAACCTTTTGAGAGGTAACTTGGGAGAAGCATGGAGGAGGTTAGAGCCTATGAGTTTACACTTGAAAACTATAAGGGAGTATCTTTCCTTTTATCTTTTTAATTCAAGATTTGAGATTGTTTAGTTTTAAATGATTTTGAGTTGTAATAATTGAGAACAATCTAGTTTTAGATTGTAGATATATCTCTTTTGGATTGGATTGATATTTTGGATTAATTTATGCTAAGACAATTGCTGGAATTTTTGCTTGCAAACCTTTAAATTGTCAATTGAATTATTAAATTGAGTTTTTATTATTAATTTAATTGTTAATTTGGTTTATCCTCTTGATTGTTTACTTGGGTTGGTTAATTGTCAAGTTGTTCAATTGGACAATTGTAAACAAAATTTCCAAAATTATTTTGAAATTAATCGTGATTGGTTTTTAATGAATTTAATTAACCGCCGCTTATTTCATTATGAGTTTTCAAGTGAATTAGGTATTATTGAGATTGAGGGTTTTCCATGTTTTAATTAGGTGATTAAATTTATTAATTCCAATTTTTTATCAACATCCCTTTGCTCTAATTAATTAATTTGGGCTAAGAAAGCTAAATCCATGTGAATCATAAGTTGTTTCCTTCATCATCATAATTAAATCCAATCATTATTATTTGTCTTGTTTTTAATCAATCTTTTACTTAGGATTTTAATTCTCCTTTCATGAAAACCCCCCCAAAGTCCATTCCATTGCATTTTTCATCACCTAAATTCAATTGTTTTTTATGAGAATAACCTAGGTTACCATTATATTACATTAATAAATTGTCATAGTTATTAATTGATTGCTTTAGTCACGTAAGCACACATCACTCTTCTTGTACAGTAGTGACTTTTTTTTTTTTGCCGTGCCTGTACAGTAGTGACTTAATAATTAATGTTGGAGTAGTGCTATTGTATGTTAAAAATTATAACTTTATTACCAAAAGGTGTTGTGGTCAATTGACTAAAATAGTAGCTAGGTCTATGTGTTAGTATGTTATATGTTAAAGAGATTTTGGTGTGGAACAACGTGTGGCAGATCTTTTAAAGAAAAAAAAACGCAGAGTGGTTGAATGCTATAAAAGTTTTGAACAAATTATAAAAAGCACGTTGATTATATATGACTCGTTAATTTTGAATGGTTATAATTTACTAAAGTAGCTAGCCACATTACTTAATTATTACATATAATTTTTTTTTCTGAATCCATATATATAGCTGTTGCTATTCAGGTTTAATTACCAGATTAAGACTAATTTTAAGTCCAAAATCTATCGTTTAAACTATTTTAATTATTTTCTTGATTTATGAATATTTTCCTACTGTTTTGTTATTTTTTATTTATTCAGGAGACCTGTTTGGATCAGCTATTCTTAAATAATTATTACGGCCTTTTTTCCGGGCTTCATTTAATAAGATTAGCAGAATTGTTTTATCAACTTGAGTTTATATATGTTTCTGCTTTAAAAACTTATTTCATTTCACAATAGTTCACTGTATATATCAGATACTAATAAAAAAAGCCCTACCTTGTAAATTTAACCAAAGCACCAGATAATCGGATCCAAGCAATATCTATGTTATGAACTTAAACTTCAATCTTATTTATGAGATGTACTAGCACCTATTTATATACAATTACTACAATATGAAACCATTTACAATTAATTCAATCTTCTACGCTTCATCATATTCTTCTTTGGCGGTAGACGATATTACTGACGAAGGGAGATATTGTCGTGGACTTCATCATATTCGTGACCTAATGTTCTTTGACTTCTAACACTCCCCCTCAAGTTGGAGCATATATATTGATCATGCCCAACTTATTACAAAGATATTGAACTCGTGTTCCATTTAAGGCTTTTATCAGAAGATCTGCCAGTTGGTCGTCGGATCGTATGTGCCCTGTAGATACAATATTTTCTTTGATCTTATCACGAATAAAATGACAGTCAATCTCAATATGTTTTGTCCATTCATGGAACACAGAGTTTGATGCTATATGAAGTGCTGCTTTATTGTCACACCATAATTTTGCAGGTAATGTTGTAGTGACACCAATTTCCTTCAAGAGTTGAAATACCCACACAATTTCTTGTACTGACTGTGACATGGCTCTGTATTTTGCTTCTGCACTTGATTTTGACACAACTCCTTGTTTCTTGCTTCTCCAAGATATCAAATTTCCACCAACAAATACACAATAACCCGTAGTGGATCGTCTTGTGGCTTTAGATCCTGCATGATCCGCATCACAGAAACACTCGACTTTAGTGTGTCCATAATCTGTATAAAGAATACCAAGACCTGGAGAACCTTTCAAATAATGCAAGATATGTTCTAAAGCTTCCCATTGTGCCACTGTTGGTGATGCCATGAATTGGCTGAGCCTACTGACTGAGAATGTTATATCAGGACGAGTTACTGTCAGATAATTCAACTTCCCAATGAGTCTTCTATATCTCTCAGGAAATGCAAATGGCTTCAGTTTCTCTGGATCAATCTTCTTCTTCAAGTCATCAGGAAGTTCATCAAACATACTAGCATCAAGATCAAGGAAAGGATTCGGAATCATGGGGATGCTGCTTGGTGCAGATCCAAGCTTTCCAGTGTCTTTTAAGAGATCGAGAACATACTTCCTTTGAGTTAAAAGAATACCTTTCTTGCTTCTCAAAACTTCAATACCAAGAAAGTACTTTAATGACCCTAAATCTTTTGTCTGGAAATGAGAGTTCAAGAAAACTTTAAGTTCTGAGATTCCGGAAATGTTACTTCCTGTAATCACAATATCATCAACGTATACTACTAAAAGAATCATGCCTGCATCAGATTGCTGGTAGAACATAGAGTGATCACACTTGCTTTGACTTAATCCAAACTTCTTGACTACACCACAGAATCTATCAAACCAGGCACGAGGGCTTTGCTTTAGACCATACAATGACTTCTGGAGATAACACACTTTCCTATTCTCCCCCTGAGCAACGAACCCAGGTGGTTGCTCCATATAGACTTCTTCAAGGAGATCTCCATTCAAAAAAGCATTCTTAACATCTAACTGATGTAAATCCCAATGATATATGGCAGCTATGGAGATAAGAAGACGAACGGATGTGAGCATAGCAACAGGAGAGAAAGTCTCAGAGTAATCAATACCATAAGTTTGTGCATACCCTTTAGCAACTAGTCTAGCTTTTAACCGTTCCAAAGAACCATCGGCCTTAGTTTTAACAACAAATACCCATTTACATCCAATTGCCTTCTTCCCAGGAGGTAGATCAACAAGAGTCTAGGTACCAGCTTTTTTAAGAGCCATAAGTTCTTCTTCCATTGCTGTACGCCAACCAGGATGAGTCAAGGCTTGGTGAAGGGTAGTAGGGGTGGATATGGAATCAAAGGTGACTACAAGAGAAGAAGAAGTAGGTGACAAATTCTGGTAAGACATGAAGGAGGATATAGGATAGGTATAATTGGCATATCTTTTGGGAGGACAATGAGGACAGGTACCTTTCTGGAGGGTAATAGGTAGGTCATGGGAGTGATCAACAGCAGAATCAAGAACAACTAGATCAGGTACAGTAATTTGAGGATCTGGGGTATCAGGAACAAAAACCAAGGAGTCATGACCAGAATCCGTGGGCGAAGCAGTGACTGGTGAAGGCAAAACATTTTCGGCATCAACATCATTCATGATATCAGGTTCTGGAACAACAGCCTGTACTGGTGAGAGTGGGACATGATAAACCAGGACATCATCAGGCTCAACAATGATAGATGGAGAGTCAGAGAAGGTCGAAGATGCGAAGAAAGGAGAAAACTCATGAAAGATTACATCAGTGGACACAAGGTAATGACAAAGATTAGGAGAGTAACATCGATAACCTTTCTGAATTCTAGAATAACCAAGGAAGACACATCGTAAGGACTTTGGATCGAGTTTAGTGACATTTGGACGAACATCTTGAATAAAACAAACACAACCAAAGATTTTTGGATCAATAGGAAACAGCTTAGTGGTGGGAAACAGAATGGAATACGGAATATCCCCACTAAGAACAGCCGAAGGCATGCGATTTATGAGAAAACAGGCTGTAGAAAAGGCATCAGCCCAAAAACTTTTAGGGACGGAGGAATGAAACATGAGAGCTCGGGCAGTTTCTAATAGATGTCGATTCTTTCTTTCAGCGACACCGTTTTGAGTGGGGGTATCAACACAAGAAGATTGGTGAAGAATACCATGACTTTGCATATACTCGGTGAATGGGGCAGAAAAATATTCTTTTGCATTATCACTTCGTAAGATTTTCACAAGAGTGTTAAACTGGGTTTGAATTTCAGCACAGAAATAACGAAAGTGAGTAAATAATTCAGAACGCTGTTTTATTAAGTAAAGCCAAGTGGTTCGAGAAAAATCATCAACAAAAGTGATAAAATACCGATAACCAGATTGAGACATGATTGAACAAGGACCCCAGACATCAGAATGCACTAACTCAAATGGGGACGCAACTCGTTTATTGACGTGAGGTGCCAAATGAACACGATGGTGTTTGGCAAATTGACATGATTCACAATTTAAAGCAGACACAGAAGAGAATTGAGGATACAATTTTCGGAGAAATGACAGAGACATATGACCTAGACGACAATGAATTTCAAATAGAGATGACCCACCAGAACAAGAAATAGAACGTGGTACCTGATCATCAAGAATATAATGACCACCGGATGCATAGCCCTTACCAATAACATGCTTCGTCGTGAGATCCTGAATCAAACAATGGTCAGGAAAGAGTGTGATAAAACAATTTAATTGTCGAGTAAGTTTGCTAGTAGATAAAAGATTAAAAGCAAGATCAGGAACATGAAGGACAGAGGATAAAGCAATAGATGGGGTAGGTCTGATAGTGCCAAATCCGAGAACACGAGAATAAGAACCATTAGCAATTGTTATACTAGAGGGGTTGGCATAAGGTGTATACAAGGAGAACAAATTTTTGTTACTTGTCATATGGTCAGTTGCACCGGAATCGATAATCCACTTTGACGAACAAGTGGCAAGGCTAGAAGTGATGTTACATGTAGCAAGAGCACCTGAAGATCTAGACTTAATTTCCTCCATCATCAAACAAGGAGATGTACCAAACAGCAAAGGTGAAATGACAACAAACTCTCAGAGCAAGAAAAAGATAATTACACAATCATAAACTGCAGCAACAATCTGAAATATCCCAAACGAGGCTTTAAGGCTCTCCAACTACAATAACAAACGTCACACTAGTGACCAAGTGGAAATTTCTCACAAAAAATATCCCAAACGATGAACAGAAGCCTCCAAATGAACAGTAACAGTGCCAGATGAATAGTAGTCGTGAGTGAATAGTACCTCATATGAACAGTAACCGTGAGTGAATATTACCTCAGATGAACAGTAACCGTGAGTGAATAGTACCTTAGAGTTTTTTTTAAGAGGGACCCACACGGAAGAAAAACACCAAAAGAGTTTACGTGCTACACTTTCTCAGCAAATTTTTAAAAGTGATTGCAACCACGGGACCCGCATAGATATATTTAAACCAATACCTTAATCAAGGCAAGGGATCCACAGGTAATACTAACTCAACAAAGCAGACGCAGAGGTAAATTGCAATTTGGAGATCGTTGAAGCAGAAGCAAGGAATAAGGCTTTAAATTTTGGTGGCCGGCCGATCTGTACACAGGGAACTTAGGGATCTGGCGCGTGTCTGCAGCGGAGGTGCTGGTGAAGGCAGATCTGAATCTTAAATAGAAACTCGTTGGCCGGAAAAAATGGAGTTCTTCGCCGGAAAACAAAAATAATTTCTGAAGTTACAATGGCTCTGGTACCATGTTATGAACTTAAACTTCAATCTTATTTATGAGATGTACAAGCACCTATTTATATACAATTACTACAATATGAAACCATTTACAATTAATTCAATCTTCTACGCTTCATCATATTCTTCTTTGGCGGTAGACGATATTACTGACGAAGGGAGATATTGTCATGGACTTCATCATATTCGTCACCTAACGTTCTTTGACTTCTAACAATCTACATATAAATTAAAAGGCAAGGCTTAATTAACTCCTTTTATGCTTATATAAAGGAAAAAAGAAAAAGATTTATAGATTTTGTTGCTCATTCTTAGACTGTTCACCGCATAGCTTCCCTAAAAGAAAAGACTATTTTAACTTGTAATTTGCATGTGGAAGTTGATCACAACTAGAGTGGATAACAATATAATGCTAACTTTTAATATATATATATATATATATATATATATGGGCGAGCACGCGCCCATGTCATTATATATTTCTGTCATAATGATAAAGACTGAACGGGAACCATTTTTCCTTGATTAATTATGTAAATTGTAACGACCAATTCTATAATTACAACTATTTTCATCTCCTATATTACTTGTCAATTTGAGATTTTCCTATATGGTCACATTAATTTTAAAAAAAAAAAAATTGAAAGAGAAGTACCATCAATATTCATAGCCTACTTTTTTTCCTCTTCCCATACAAAATATATACAAAAATAAAAGTAAAATTATGTTTCTTATTTCAAAAATTGCCGTGTGATGTACCATAATGTAATTACCTTCAATCTCTCTCTCTCTCTCTCACTCACTCACAGTTGTCACATGGCCCCCTTTTCCATCTCTTTCTCTCTCCCACAATCACCGAAAGCTTTTGACTTAGTGTGCGTTTGGAATAGCTTATTTTTAGGCAATAAGTGCTTATAATTCGTGATTCACAGTATACGAGGTAAGTATGTGAGAGGAATTTTTTCTCGGCTTGCGTAATAAGGGCTTATTTACTGTGCAAAAAGCTTAAACAAACATGCACTTATTCACTGTAATAAGCTAGAAATTGTGGGTTAAAGAAAAAATGACCTTTTTTCCCTAAAAGCTCAGTTGGCAAAAGCCTAAACCAAACACACCTTAAAACCACTCAATCGAATTTTTGGGGCCAGAATCATGTGTTTGTGGATGTAAAAACTATCCCATACACACTCACTGACTGCAAGTAGCCTAGGGTCTTCAAACCAAGGCTTCATGTGTCTCACAATTATCTCTTGTGTATATGAAGCAACCACCTTGTTCATCTCCAAAGCAGCCTTACCAAGCCCTTCTTGGTATTTAGTAGTCCCCCGGCATTCATGATCACAGTCCCGTCTTCTAGTGCGTTTTCAAAATAATTATGAGGCAACGGCGGATTCATCCTCGGCCAGAAATATATCACCATCAAGAACTTGACCTCTTCATTAGGTTCAATATATGTTGAAATTTGAAGGATTATATTGATACAGAGGGAAAATAAGATCTTCTAAAATATTGTTATTGTTATTGTTGTTGTTATTATTCCTTGAACAAACCTAAAGCTAACCCCCAAATCTAACATAATCTAATTAAATCAAAGAATCTAAGATATAAAGATACAATATCTATATCTAATCCTAAGTTTATATAATACATATTAAATAATAAACTCAAACCTGATAATAATATAATAATTAATTAAATATCTTGAAGCATTACTCAACAATACACCTTGGTGGAAAACTATAGACCTCCAAAGATGTGTCATAAGTGCTTGCAGAGAAGATATTTTATAATTCGAACATCCCATTGCCTTAACTTTTACTTTTAGTTACGCTATTTTTTCCTTTGAGAAATGAAACACCCTCTCTTGCAGATGCAGCTGCGAAACTAAATTGCAAAGTCTTTCAAAGCATCATAAGCATAATCCTGGAGAAGTGATAAATCTAATAAAAATTAGCATGTCATTCAAGAAATAAAAAATTAACATATCCACCACCACATAGACCATCATGGCATCATCACATAAGAAAACAAATTTGGTGAAAATTTAGAGGCTTCATACCCAACCACAAATACCAAATCCCGATATCACCTTTTTCAACACTAAGAAATATTGTTTCTCATTTATTGTGAATTCATTCTCTGTATCTTTTTTTTTCCCGCCTTCAGTTCATTCTCTGTATCTGTACATATATACAACTGCACTATAAAGTGGATCCTTTTTTACAGCGTAACAGTACATATGTTTCCTATGTAGTGTTTAAAAATGATAATAGTAGACAATTTTTTAATAGTAGAGTAAGTGAAATAAAAAAGGGAGATGATGACAGATAAGAGATAAACTGAAAAAGAAAAAGAAAGCTATATCTGATTTGGAATCATGGGGGGAAGACAACAAAGGAAGACCCTTTTGTTCATGTCATGATTTGAACAAGTCTTATGTATCTTGTGTAGAATAATTTCTGGCTTTGCTTTGCACTGGAATTACGAAACACTAAAAATAAAAGGAATAAATAAAACAGAATTTTATTGTGGCAGCCATGGAAGTTTCAGTTCAAACAAGCTAGAAAAACAAAATAGGAACTTTGGGTTCAAACATGAAAGTTTCAGAAAAAGAATGAAAGGTTTTGACTTACCTGATTGAGGCGGTGACGACGGCGGCTTGAGGAACAGGTGGAGTAGCCGGTTGTAGCTTCGGTTGATTTAGTCAATTGAAGCAGAGAGTCGAAGTGAAGAACTAAGTGATCCATAGAGTGAAGAATCGGAGGAGAAAATAAGGGATTTTTAGTTAGAGGGGCAGCTATGAAATATCAAAAAATTATTATAGGCAATTTGGTCTGAGACACAAATTTTCTCTCTTTTTATGAAAACTCCAAATTTAGAGATTTGAGAAATAAGGGGAGGAGAGCACCACAAGATAAAAATTTTTCTCACCCATCACCTCGCCTCCTTCCATAATGTTTTTTTATCTCTAACCCCCATCTAACCTAAAAAAACCCAACCAAATACACCCTTAATGATGGAAAAGCGCGACTAAATCCTTATTCCATTTGATTAAAGCAAACGTACAGACAGTGCAATACTTGACTTACTGAAACAGAATATATTTAAATTAACACCTACAGCACCAGTTGTAAAAACTCGTGCAGTAAATGATTTTACAAACTTGATCTAACAGTAGTTATCATTCTTTTAACAGCACCGGCTGTAAAAAATCCTACCGCAGGCGTGACAGCATCCATAAACTCAGAGTCTTTTCCCACGGCCTCCAATGTCTCGTAAGGAAGGTTGACTTCCGCATAAATGTCACCTTCCTCTTGTCCTGCAAACACAATGATTGTCCCAAGCGATTTGTCCCCGGGCCCGGCCCGGACCGCCACCGGCTTTCCCCATCCGAAGTCAATCCCAAACGCATTAAACGTTGGCGAACCACCCATATCCACTAAATCCGAAAACATCTCACTCACTGTAAGTAGCTTAGGGTCTTCCAACCAAGACTTCATGTGGCTCACGATCTTCTCATGTGTATATGAAGCAACCGCCTTGTTCATCTCCAAAGCAGCCTTTCCAAGCCCCTCTTGGTTTAGCAGTTCCCCGGCTTTCATGATCATGATACCATCTTCCAGTGCGTTTCCAAAATAATCATGAGGCAACGGCGGATTCATCCTCGCCCTGAAATCTATCACCATCACGAACTTGACCTCTTCTTTAGGACCTATATCTGTTGAAATTTGAACGATTATGTTGACAAAGAGCGAAAATAAGATCATCTCAATTATTATTATTATTACTATTATTATTATTCCTTTAACAAAAGAGAGTTAAACCTAAAGCATTTTTTTTTAATTGCAAAAGGTACAGGTGGAACCCGTGAGAAAGGGGGGCAAGGGGAGTGAACTAAGGGAATTGGTTTCCATCCTTAATAAATTTGATGAGCATGGAGAGTTAGGAGATTCTAGACCGTCGGATCAGATTTGGATGATCCAGATCTGTTTTATTAAAAAATCTATATTTTTTAATATTTTTTTATTAAACAGATCTGGGCCGTCCAGATCAAATCCAACGACCCAGAATCTCTTATCTCTCAATGCTCATCAAATTTAATGAGCATGGAAACCGGGTCCTGACCTAAGGGCCACTTAATGACCATCGCGCCCCCTGGTGCTGGTCAGACAAACCTAAAGCTAACCCTAAAATATAATCTAATCTAATTAAATCAAAATATTTAAGATTGTCCATATCTAATTCTAAGATATAATACATGTTAAATAATAAAATCAAAACGTAATAATAAAATAATAATTAATTAAATATCTTGAAGCATTACTCAACAATACCTTGGTTTCGAATCATAGACCTCCATAGATGTGCCATAAGTGCTTGCAATGAAGATATTTTATAATTCGAAGATACCATTGCGTTAGCTTTTGCTTTTAGTTCTGCTATTTTTTCCTTTGAGAAATGAAACACCCTCTCTTGCAGAAGGGGCTGTGAGTTGTTGACCTTCTCCTTCTTCTTCTCCTTCGGGAAACGAATGCGTATAGGGCGATCAATACCATCAAGAAACCAGCGTTCGAGCGCGGGAGGCTTGGACAACATGCCCACACCGCGTGAGATTTCAGACCAGGAAGTGATGAAATGACTAATGGACTTGCCGTCCGCAACGGCATGGTTGACGGAGCACCCAATGAAGATGCCATCTACGAGCTCCGTGACTTGCACAGCTAGCAGTGGCTTGTGCGTGCCTTCGTAGCTTTTAGCATCGGTAAGCGGATAAAAGGACCTGACAATGGGAGGAAGATATACGGGTAGAAGGATGTCTGAGATCGTCAAGCCTTCTGCTACGGCATGAATAAATAGTGCTCCGGCGTTGTTGCAGTGAATGAAAACGGAGGAGGTGTCATCGTCGTGTTCAAGGACGGTGAGACGGCCTGCGAGTAGTAGGAAGAAATCTAGGGTGGAAGAAAGAGAGGCTTTGAGGTGTTGGATCACTGCGTCTTTGTTTTCTTTGGGGTTTTGGAAAAGAAAGCCTACCTGGATGAAATCCAATAGGAGGGCTTCAAGATCCCATGGACTTAACTCTATCTTTTGAGGTGATGAATGGCAGTTTTGAGCCGCTAATTGTATATTACTCGTAGAGATGACTCGGATCAAGTTTCCCATGGCAACAATGTTATGCCTAGAGATTGGAATGCACCAAATATAATAAAGGGAATGAGCGATGATGATTCTCAACCCTATTTTCCTTTATATACCAAAAGAATTGTAGAGAGCGTGGGATCCTAGAGAATACTACATATCCTGCATGGTACAAGGGACCCATGTCATATGAGGGGACCACACTTATTCATTTTTTTAATCAAAACACACTTATTCATTTTTTTTAATCAAAACACACTTATTCATTACTAATCACACACTAATCTCTATTTTCTAACATCAATAATGCTGTACCTTCGCACACATGATTGGGACGAAGGACGATGGCTATATATAGACATGCTCTCTCCCTTCAGTATTTAATATAAAATATATTTATTAAATTTGATTAGATTAAAGAAATTAATTAATTAAGTTAATTAATATGATATGTATTTTTTAAAACACCCTAGTCATCTTCCTTAATTTCCTCATTCCCTCTCATCCTTGATTATTATTGAGGAAGCATCAATATAGATAAATTAGAAAAAGATTCACAAATATGATAAATCTGTCTTATAAGTAGTACCAACATCTACTTCACAAATTTGTTGT
Source organism: Inga oerstediana (assembly GCA_963210345.1). Taxonomy (NCBI): domain Eukaryota; kingdom Viridiplantae; phylum Streptophyta; class Magnoliopsida; order Fabales; family Fabaceae; genus Inga; species Inga oerstediana. The sequence continues at coordinate 30,792,447 of OY723402.1, read as the reverse complement.
ATGTTAAGGGCCATGGAGTATAAGCCTTCTTAATATAATGTATGTTATATTTACATGACAAATAAAGGCATTCAGAAGAGAAATAATGTAACTGGTTAAGAAGAACATTTTGGTCACTCTCAAGACAAATGAGGCAATTCGCAAGAAAAATAAGGATATTTATAAGATAAATAAATGCTTTTGCAAGACAAATAAAAAGATTCAAAATAACTTAGGTAGTTAATTAAAAAATATATTGGCCATTCACAAGATAAATAAGAGAATCCACAAAATAAATAAGTGCATTCATAAGACAAATAATTAAGGGGATTCGAAAAATAAAGAAAGGACATCATTGTCTTTTCACTAACAAAACTTAGTTTCATTTTGACTTAAGGGGTTACAGTGATGTTGTAGAATTTTTTTTTTAGGGTTGACTGAAATTAAGTCTCTTCCATAGGGCTGAATGAAATTCCACAGAAGCCCGGAGGGCCTGTAGTGATATTAATTTGTGAAATAAAAGACAAACATAACCCTTTCAAAAATTAAAAGAGAAACAAACCAATTTGCAAGTGGTAAATATATCATAAATAAGTGGAGTAGTCCTATACACAAGTAGAATTAATTTTTTAACAAGAACATATTGGAGCATGATCAAGTCAAGTTCCATTTATAAGTAGCGAACACATCATAAACACGTGGAATATGCTTGTGAGAAAATAGGATAGTCCTATGAACAAGTTCGGGATGGTACATGGTGAAAAAAGAGGAATTCCACTAGTTCATAGAGCTATTTCATTTATTTATGTTGTATTCGCTGCTTGCAAATGGAATTTGACTTGATCGTGCTCAATTGTATTCTTGTTAAGAAATTCATTTCTCTTGTTCATAGGACTATCTCATTTGTTCATGATGTGTTTGCTACTTATAAATCAAATTGTTTCTTCTTTAATTTTGAAGGGATTATTTTTATCTTTTTACTTCACAAATTAATTTTACTGCACCCCCACGAGATTGCAGTGAATTTTCAGATTTCTTTAGAAACTAAGGAAAATTAATTTTTTTGCAGTGATCCTCATCTAAAATTTTCGCTTAAGCCAACAATTAATTTACTACAGTGGTCCATATCCTTCACAAGCATTATTAGCATTATCAACAATTAAGATATCCTTTTTTGAGATATGCTTGTTGCACGTTGGTGATGTTACAGAAAAAATTAATATTTTATCCATGTGCATCGCGTTGAAGTAAAAAAAAATATATAACGTGTATCTCGGGGAAAATAAAAATTAATTTTTTATATCATCGAGGGGAAAAAAAATATTTTGTCCACCTATCCCCCCAGTTCAAATTGTATCAAAAATATTTATTTCAATAAAAATCAATTTTTTATTTCAGCGAAGAAAAAAATAAGGGAAAATCCCTATAAAATACCTTCGAAATAGCAAAATTCCATTTCAGTGCAGCGAAATCCAAAAACCCGAATCAGTCATGTGTCAGTACGGATGAACAGTGTAGGGGGTGCCAAAAGACGATTTTGCCCTTCAGCCCTTATTCTCGCCACTTTCAGAATAACAACATGAGCCTCTTAATTAACAACTCGGGATTCTTGATTAACAACTCCATTTTCATCTTTTTACTTTCACAATAATAACACCGTTCTTGTTATTAACAACACCATATTCTACATTAACAACTCTCATTTCTTATTTCACAACTTCCTAATTTAAGTTTCAGGGCCAATAACAACACTTCTTTCTTTATTAACAACACCATATTTTATATTAACAACACTATATTTTGGAGATGCAAATATGTGAAAGAATAAAGTAGAGTTGTTAATCAAGAATCCGGAGTTGTTAATTAAGAGGCTCGTGTTGTTATTTTGAAAGTGACGAGAATGAGGGCTGAAGGGCAAAATCGTCTTTTCACACCCCCTGCACTGTTCATCCGTACTGACACATGACTGATTCGGGTTTTTGAATTTCGCTGCACTGAAATGGAATTTTTCTATTTCGAAGGTCGTTTATAGGGATTTTCCCAAAAAATAATATTTTATCCACATGTTTCCAGGTCAAATTGCTTCAAAAATTTATATTTATAATGCGGGTTGTGGACTTGTGGTCACTGCAAATGTCATATTTTTCCGGGAAAATTTCATTCAACCTCCATGGATGGGACTTAATTTCAGTCAACTTCAAAAGATTTTGAAACTTTACTACACTCTCTTGAGTCAAAATGAAATTAAATTTTATGGATAAAAAGACAATAATACCTTTACTATATATTTTTATAAGAACATTCATAAGATAAATAAATAAATTTACGAGATAAACAAAGGAGTTCAAAAGTAATTAATTAATAAGAACATTTTGTCCATTTTCAAGACAAATGAGGGAATTCACAAGAAAAATCAGAATATTTACAAGATAAATAAAAATATTTACAAATAAATAAAGGGATTCAAAAAAACCCAGGTAGTTAAAAATATTTTGGTTATTTACAAGACAAATAAAAGAGTTTACAAAACAAATTAATATATTTACAAGACAAATAATTAAGGGGAATCAAAAAATAAATCAAGGGCATTATTGTCTTTTCATCCACAAAACTTAATTTTATTTTAACCTAAGGGGGTGCAGTAAAGTTTCAGGATCTTTTGGGAGTTGACTAAAATTAAATATCTTCCACGGGACTAAATGAAATTCTCCATATTTTTTAAGTTACACAAAATATCAAAAATTCTATAATTGTTATAAGTTTCATAGTTCTACAATTAATTTAACAACTTCGACCAAAAAAAAAAAAATTAACAAAAATATACTAAAACATTTATATCTTAGTGTTTTACATACCTATACAATTTGAAGTTTAAATAATTAATAAAATTATGTTTCTATATACAATTCATATTATTTCTGTAAGACTTTTATATTAATGATAGGCACCCACTTAGTATATAATATATTCACATAAATTTTATAAATACTCATTTTATTGAATCAATATATTAGTGTCTATTAAGCTCGTTACAAATTTATTTCATATTCTTTGAAGTTATAGTTTACCCTTTTCCTTACATAAAGACAATTGAACAAAATAAATATTTTTAGATAAAAAGTAGTATGAGACAGTAATTATTTATTATTATTCCGGAAAAAAAGTAATTATTTATTATTAATTACAATTTATTGAGCATAAACATTTTTTTTTGCGCCAAATATTGAACATAAACATTGAAAACGGCATTTACCACGTACATTACGCCAGAGCAACGCCAAAGAAAAGGATCTGACCAAAATGTGACACATCCCATGTCACTCTCTTTTAACGTGAGTATCTAGTTAATACTGAAATTATGGTTCTAGGAATCTGATTTTACAAACGTAAATAAAATTTTTCTTACATATTCATCTCATAAATTTAAAATTATTATCTAAAAGTTAATTTCATAGTAGCAATCGCTATATTCCCCCAAAAGTCAAAGTTCATTCTTTTAATTTTGGCCAACCAAGTCAAAATTCATTCTTTTAATTTTTTGGCCAACCACCACGCAATTTGCGGGGCATTCCCCACAATTTCTTTTGCCAGGCATTTCCCGCAGTTTAAAACAAGAGAAAATTTCACATAAGAATCACTGTAGCAATTTAATACCTATTAAAGGCCAGAGATATATGAAATTTCACTGAAGTCCGATGGGCTTGTAGTGAAGTTAATTTATGAAGTAATAGACAAAAATAAACATTTCAAAAATTAAAGGAGAAACAACCTGATTTGCAAGTGTTGAACACATTATAAATAAATAGAGTAATTCTATGAATAAGTGGAATTAATTTCTTAACAAGAACATATTGAAGCATGATCAAGTCAAATTCTATTTGTAAGTAACAATTATATCACGAACTAGTGGAAAATTCCTGTGAACAAACAAAATAGCCCTATAAACAATGTCAGGATGGTACTTGGTGAAAAAAGAGGAATTCCACTAATTCATAAGGCTATTTTATTTGTTTATAATGTATTTGCTAATTGCAAATGGAATTTGACTTAATCATACTCGAATGTGTTATTGTTAAAAAATTAATTTCACTTGTTTATGATGTATTGACCACTTACAAATCAGCTTGTGTCTTCTTTGATCTTGAAAAGATTATTTTTATCTTTTCACTTCACAAATTAATTTCACTGCAGCCTCACAAGATTGCAATGAAATTTCATATTTCTTTAGGAGCTAATGAAAATTAATTTACAACTGTGATTCTTATCAAAAATTTTCCCTTAAGCCAACAACTAATTTGCTACTCCCTCCGGTTCTAAATATAAGACAAAGTTGACTTTTTTTTGGAAAGATTAAGGAAGCTAAATAAGTTACTTAATCATATCATATGTTATGTATTCTTAGATTATATATTAGTTTATTAGTGAAACTAATTAGTTTGGAGAAAAAATTAAAAATAAAAATACTCTAAAGTAATTTAATTTGTTTCCTTAATCTCTATAAAAAAAATCAACTTTATCTTATAATTAACACCGGAGGAAGTACAATATAGTCCATATTCTTCTCAAGCATTATTAGCATTATCAACGATTGAGATATCCTTTTCTGAGCTATGTTTGTTGCAAGTTGGTGATGTTTCACTTGCATCCACGTATATCCTGTTCAAATTGTTTCAAAACTTTTTATTCCAATAAAAATTAATTTTTTATTTTATCAAAGAAATTAAAAATAATATTTTATCCACTTGTATCTGGTTCAAATTATTTGAAATTTTTTTATTTCAATAAAAATTAATTTGTTATATATCAAAGAAAAAAAATAATATTTTATCCGTATCAACGTGTATCCGGTTCAAATTGTTTCAAAAATTTTTATTCCAACAAAAATTAATTTTTTTTATCGAAGAAAAAAAATATTTTATACACGTGAATCCCGTTCAAATTGTTTCAAAAATTTTTATTCCAATAAAAAATTAAGTTTTATTTTATCAAATAAAAAAATAATATTTTATCCACGGACAACCCGATGAAGGAAAAAATAATATCACGTGTATCCAGTTGAAATTGTTCAAAAAATATTTATTTCAATAAAAATTAATTTTTTATATAATCGAAGAGAAAAATAATATTTTATCCACTTGTATCCACATGTAAATGGTTCAAAAATATTTATTTTAGTAAAAATTAACCTCTTGTTTTACGGAAGAAATAAACTAGATTTTATCCACATGTTTCCAGTTCAAATTGCTTCAAAAACTTTTGTTTCAATAAACAAACTTTTGATTTTATTGAAGGGAAAAAATAATATTTTATTCACTTTTTGACTTTATTGAAGAAAAAAATAATATTTTATCCAAGTGTATCCTGTTCAAATTGTTTCAAAAAATTTTATTTCAATAAAATCATTTTTATACATAATAATTTTTATGGAAGAAAAAAAATAAATTATAAGATGTAAATAAACTGTAAATTGTTAGAACTTGTTAATATATATATTTTTAACAGGATACCTTCCTGTATAAATAAAATAACCTTAAAATATAAGAACACACTCTACATTATAAGAAATGGTTCTTTTTCCAGTAAGATACCATTCTATATTAAAAAAAATTAAAAGAGTAATAAATTTTTATGGATTATCATAAATTTAAAAAAACGAATATTTATTAAAATAAAAAATTTTAAAACCGTTTGAACCAACAGATTTTGTCTGATGGTCCAAGTGCCAATACTGGAGAACCTCCAGTAACCAGGTTCACCTGCGCTCAATAATGCCTGGCATCCGAAAATGCAGAAAAAGTTAAGGCGTCAAACAAGTCGTGATAGTAGACCGGGAAAAAAAAAAAAAAAACAGGTGAGACATGTTGCTTAAGGCAGGCACGTATTTCTGTATGAGCTATTTTTTAAACGGAGAAAGATAAGAAAATTAATATCACTTAAATTTTAAAATATCAAATTAGTGACATTTCATTTTAGTTGAACTAATTTTAGATTTTGAAGTTCAAATTATATATATTTTTTGTCCTTTTTCCCTTTTTAAGACAATATTTTGAAATTTTTCAAAATATATTTTTAGGTAAAATTATGTTTTTATAATCTTTTAACTTTACGTCAAATTTTATTTTTGTCCTTTAATTTTATTTTGAAATTCATTTTTATTCCTTAATATCAAATATTGCTAGCCGTATGTGTAGGAAAAGTTCATATATAGCATTTTGAGCTTTTGAAACTTCTGCAAGCATAATTTAGTTTTTATGATTTTAAAAGCATTGGTTTATGTGGTATGTAATAATTATTACATAATTCAGTTTTTATGGATGAGAAATTTTTTTATTATATGCACAATAAACAATATTTATTTGTAATTATGATAAATCATGTGCCTATTTTATAATCATCTATTTTGAATCACTCATATATTTTTAAACTGAAAGTCCTAAATGTGTTGTTTGTCCATAAATATTAATATGACCAATATTGAAGACTCTATCACTAGACACTACAAAAAAACTGTGATTTAGTAGCGGTAAAAAGTGTGTATTTGTAGCAGTTTTAACCGCTACAAACATAATTAGTAGCGGTTCAAGAAACCGCTACTAAATCCACTGTTGCAAGTATATTTATAACAGTTAGTTTTAATCGCTACTCATGGAAAAAAAAACCGCTACTATCTTCGTAGCGGTTAATTAGCACCGTTACAACATCTCAATCGAGGAACCTTTTTTTGGTAATTTGTAGCAGTTATATAACGGCTATAAATTGCAAACAATGAATATTAGATGGCGGGAAATGAAAGTGAAAATTATTACTCTCTCCGGTCCTAATTATAAGATAAAGTTGACTTTTTTTGGAGAAATTAAGGAAGCCAATTAAATCACTTTAGAATATTTATATTTATATTTTTTTCTTCAAACTAATTAATTTGACTAATAAACTGATATATAATCTAAAGATACTAAAAATATAAATACTCTAAACTGATTTAATTGGCTTCCTTAATTTCTCCAAAAAAGTCAACTTTATCTTATAATTAGGACCGGAGGGAGTATGATATTTGTAACGGTTATAAAACCGCTACAAAAGTGAATTTAAAAAGGGCGGGAAATATTAGTAGCGGTTACATAACCGCTACTAATTCCAATAAAATTTAAATTGTGTCAAAAATTTAGTTTGGTTTTTAAAAATATATTTTCAGAAAAATTTAAAAAAATACAATTATCTATTTTCGTTTTGTTAATATTAAATTAAATATTTTATTATTTTAATAGTTTAGCTAATTTAATTAGCTTATTATTCATGAGTTTAGGTTATTTATAATTTTAAATGAATGATTTAATTAAATTAGATAAGTTTGAAAATTGTATTGATAATATTATTGGGGATATGTAGGTAATAAGGGACTATTATATTGTCCGTTGTAATATGGTTATGATTATGTAAATAAATACCTGAAAAAAATAGTGAGAATAAATATTATGCGAAAAAATATATTCAAATAAATAATTTAAAAATTTATTACCATATTTGATCACCTTGTTAAGCTTCTCAGCTCATAGAAAAAAAAGTGAAAATGAGAGAAGATAAAAGAGAGGTAAGATAGAAAGAAATGAGGGAATGTTTGAAATGAGATACGTAGGTAATAAGCTCCTCGTAAAGGTCTCGAGGCTTTAAATGAACAACCATGTGCCAATCCCTATGTCTTTCGTTTTCAACATAATAAACCTGCTGTGCCTCTAAGACAAGAATATACGGCTCATCATCTTGAGAATGACCAGTGTGAATTGGCCGCAAGAAATTTATCGATGTGATGCCTAAGTCGTCAGTTGTAAGTCCTCAGAAAGTAGTGGTATGTGTCTACAAACACTTGAATAGCGTAATAGTGAAACGATTTGATAATTAAGTTCCATGACATTAAGAAGCTTTCTATAGTAAGAGATGCCTCCGAACTACATGTTGGTGTCACTGCTACTCGCATAACTCGTTGTCCCAAAGGTGCCATAAACTCCTGAAATTTGAGTTTGCAATCCTTGATCACGTGAAACCATGCAAAACTTGAAACCATTGACATTGTAAGCTGTAAACCTTTTTGCATGGTCAAAAGGGTCGATTGTGAGAGCTCTGGAATCTGGTGAGTATGGGTTGTGGTCATTCAATATTCTGCCCACAAACCAGCTTGGGAATTATCTATGGACATTTTTGTTGACTTCGGAAGATGTTTGTGTATGGATCCTGAGTTGACGCTTCATATGGCTTCTGAATTTCCTGCAATTAATCATAGGAATGCGATACTGAAATGAAAGTGAAAAATGTTATGAAAGATATAGAATAATATGTGAGAGTACAATTCTTACTGTATGAAAGGTTCAACTTGAGTACAATTAATCAAGAAATATCCATGTACTTGCAACTTCTTAGTTGTCGTTAGTTTAAAGTTCTCAGTTCCTCCAATTGGTTTATCAACAAGAGGGATACATTCTCCTGATGTTGGCGTGGGTTCAGGACAAGCATCTACATAAGGCGGTCGGTTGAAGGTGCTCTCAATGTCATCAAAGTATCTTGAACAAAAATATAGGACCTCTCCCCTATATAACCTTCAGCTATAGAACCTTCTGGCCAAGCCTTGTTCCTTACGTAAGATTTCATTTTCTCAAAAAACCTACAAAGTGAAGAAGGGCAAAATGATACAAAATGCTAAAAAAGGCGACTAACAAACATAAGAACTATTAATGACACACATATATAAAATGAATACCTCTTAATAGGATACATCCATCGCTATTGAAATGGGCCAACGAGCTTTGTTTCATAAACATGGTGGATTGTAAGGTGAACCATCATAGTGAAAAAGGACGGAGAAAAGAGCATCTCCAAATGACAAAGTGTAAGAATAATTTTGGATTGTAGCTGATTGACCTCCTCAATGATCAAGACCTTAGAACACAACTTCCGACAAAAAGAACAAAGCTCCACCAAAATAATTGACACATCGGGAGGAAGTGCATTCTTTATAGCCAGCAGAAGTAACTGTTGCATAAGCACATGTGAGTCATGACTGTTCAGGCTAGCAACCTTTCTAGCCTGAATGTCAATACATCATGAAATATTGCTTGAATTCTCATCTGGAATTTTTATTTTCTTCAACGTCGTGAGGAAGACTTCCTTGTTCGGTTTTGTGTGGGTGAACTTTGCTGACTGAAACTTGTTATGCTCATCTGGCCACGCGTCTTCATGAACTCCCATGGCACATAAATCTTTCCTCACTTGAAGATGATCTTTTGACTTTCCTGGTTCGTTAAGCAGTGTATATAGCACATTGTCACATACATTTTTTTTTTCATTGTGCATGACATTAAGATTGTGGTAAAGTAAATTAGAATTCCAATATAGAAGAGTGAAGAAAATGCTTATCTTTCTCCATTGTTGAGGCTCAGAAGTCTTGCCCCTCTTTTAGCCTGCTTGTACTGCATCGTCGCTTTTTCTGAACTCAAATTCAACACCCTCAAGCTATTATAAGATGTCTATTCTGGATAAAGTTTGAGGTGGCCCTCTTGTTTCTTGTTTCCCATTGAAACGATTCCTTTGCAATCTAAACATGTGCCTTCCATTAAGAAACCTTCAATGCCTTATAAAGCACCACTTCCAACTGTGGGAAAGGCGCACCATGTCAGAGTTAAAATTGCAAGATGGACAAGTCAAGCCAGTATGCACATTCTACTCGGATAATGTTCCAAGGCCAGGAAAGTCACTAATCATCCACATCAAGATTGCACGCAAGTTGAATAATGTTTTCCCGAAGGCGTCATATGTCTCGATGCCAACATTCCACAGGTCAAGCAATTCCGTAATAAGTGGTTAGACATACACATCAATGTCATTACCCGGTGCCTTTTTGTTTGGAATGATCATAGACAAAATGAAGGAGCTTTTTTTAATACACATCCAGGGGGTAAATTGTAGGGAACTAAAACTACCGGTCAAATACTGTAACTTGTGCTAAGATTCTCAAATGGATTGAAACCGTCGGTTGCCAAAGCAAGTCTGATATTTCAGGGGTCAGCAGTGAAAGATGGTAAGTCTTTCTCAAATATTTTTCAGGCGTCTGCATCCTGAGGATGTCATACTTTACCATCTTCATTCTTATCAATCTCATGCCACCTCATGTGCTCCGCCGTTTTAGACAAAATAAACAATCTTTGTAAGCGAGGCTTCAAAGGGAAGTATATGAGAATTTTTACAGTTTTCTTTTTCTAACTTTTTCCTTTCTGAATTGTCTTGTACCTCGATATGTGACATTGCTTACAAGTCTCCCTACTGTCATCATCTCCCCAACACAGCATACAATCGTTGGGGCATGCATCAATTTTTTGGTAGTTCAAGCCCAATCTGTAAATAATCTTCTTGGCTTCGTAGAACGTTGTGGGAATCTTCGTGTCAAGGAATGCATCTTGTAATAATTCCAGCAACATCGACATTCCCTTATCTGTGATTCCATACAAGCACTTGATGTGATACAACTTGATCAAGAAAGATAATTTAGAATATTTTTGACAACCTTGAAATAAAGGACTATCTGCTTCATCCATCAAGCTGAAAAAATCCCAAGTGGCTTCATTCCGCATGAACACCGGCTCTGAGCCCTGCACTTCTTCGTTGAGGTTCTTGTCATGAACACTAAATGCATCACGCACAACATCATTAACAGGATCATCTTCATCTAGTTGAACTCCTACTTGTGAACTTTGAGGAAGAGCATCATCATATCTCATACCGGCCTTCTCACCATGAACTGCCCAGAATGTATAGTCTTCCAGTAAAGGCTTGAAAAGAAAATGTTCCTTAACAACGTGTTGTGCATGCCACTTCTTAAACTTGCATCTCTGACATAGACAGAAGATCTTGCCGTTACAACTGGCGTGAGTGAATGCGAAATCCAAGAAATTGTTTAATCCGTACAAATATTCTGGAGAATTTCGTGGCAACCTGATCCATGACTTATCCATAGCTACTAGTAAGAGAGAAGAAAGTATAGTGAAGAAGATGAGTGAATAGAGAATGACGAATGCCTGAAACTTTATATTTAGAATTTCCAACGTTTAATATTTTGTAGTGGTTCAAAAACCGCTGCAATAACCGCTATCATATTACAAATTTGTAGCGGTTATATGAGTAAAACCGCTACAATACCCGCTACCAATTTTCAAGCCGTTGGATCAAATCGATCAAGAATATGTTTTAACATTGTAGTGGTTCTATTAAAAAACCGCTACTAATATATATTTGTAGCAGTTACAATTTCTAAACCACTACAAATGTTAGGAATTGAATAATTTCAAATTTCAAATACTTTAACTTTGTAGCGATTATAAGAAAAAACTAGCTACAAATATTAGTGACCATTGGACAATTTTAAAACAAAAATTTGTTTTCAATTTGTAGTGGTTATTGGCGTAAATCACTACAAATTGGAACAATGTGGGGGGAATTTCAAAATTCAAATGTTGAATATTTGTAGCGGTTAAAACTTTAACCGCTACAAATATTCAACATTTGAATTTTTAAATTTTCTCTCACAGTTCTTTACATTTGTAGCATTTTTTACTCATAATCGCTACAAATATTCAACTGACTTTGTAGCGGTTTTTGACCTTAACCGCTACAAATTTTGTTCAAAACATTTTTTTAATATTTGTTGCGGTTTTATTATAAAACCGCTACAAATATATATAATTAATTTTTTTGTGGTTAGTTTTATAAATAAGGCTGTCGTAAATGCAACACAAATTTAACAAGGAGGCCTAAAAATATAAATATAACTATGATAAACGCAATAAAAAATGAAGTTATTAAAATAAACTATCTAGACTTATTTACAAATGTTTTAAAAAGAAAAAATAATATGTCATAAACTAAGTAGCAAGAGGTTGATCATCTGGTCCTCCCTCAGGTGGGGTTCTACGGCACTACAACTCGTATTGTCCACTCTATGCTGTTTAGACCGGCCACATCCAGCCTCCTCGTGGACATGTTCCCATGCTCATTTGCACAATTTATCACACGTTAGATAAATTGTAATTCAAATTTAACGTTTTGAATTTAAATATATAATTTATTAAATAAAAAATTATATTTACCTTGGACCTGCACCTTAAACCCAGTAAACCGCGAAGACAACCCTCGTGGGTTGTTATGCTCTCGTGCCTCCTCCTCATTAAGGAACTGCTCCATCTCTCTGATCTCAATCGGGATCTCAAAGTCCTTCTTCGCGTCATAGTCATCGATGCTGATATCTCCCTCTCCCTTATCAAGCACCTCTGGTGTGGTTGTCTCCTGTGGGACCATCTGCGGTAGCTGTTAGGAGATGGGCTGAAATGGTGTGGTCGCCCTCCTTCAACACTGCCCCCATTGCCCCCTCCTCTACTGCTGCTACCCCGCAGAATCGATCTGGGAACCTCAGGCTCCTTTCCCTTGTCCATGCCTGAAGCCATATCAACTACAAAAATTCAAAAAAAAATCGATTTAGTCACATTTATATGTAAAATCATAATGAAAATGAAAATAAAATAAGTATTGTCCGTACCTCAAGGGATAATAAGAAATGCTAGAGAGAAAACTCTATGACAGACGTCAGAATGCTCAGATCTGAAGGAAAACTCTTAGAGAAACTTTAGAAAATAAAATGGCCAAATGGGAAAAAGGAGAGGAGGTGCCCCTTTTATAGTTGTGGATTTTGTAGCGGTTATTAGAAAAATCGCTACATAAACCGCTACAAAAAGCTAGGGTGGCAAAAATTTGTAGCGGTTATGAAAAAACTGCTACAAATGTGATTACTTTTGAAGTTTTGTAGCAGTTCTGGAAACATAACCACTACAAACGTGATGACCTTTGAAGTTTTGTAGCAGTTCTGGAAACATAATCTCTACAAATAGGTGACCTTTGGTATTTTGTAGCAGTTCAGTAACTGCTACAAAAAACTGATACACTATTGACGCGGCTTGGTGGCGCCAAGTGGCACGAACTTTGTAGCGGTTTCTTTGTTGTAATCGCTACAAACTAACGACAAAGTTTGGTGGAAAACTCACACTATATTTGTAGCTGTTTTTTCCTATTAACCACTACAAATAACATTACTAATCTGTCACGCCACTTGGCGTATAGGTTATATCTACAATATTGTCGCGGTTTATGTTTAAACCGCTACAAATGTCAACATTTGTAGCGGTTAACATTAACCACTACAAATTCACCGCTACGAAATACCATTTTTTTGTAGTAAGAGTGAAATGTTTTTTTGTCTAACCAGTCTCTTATTGATGATCAACCAAGCTCTTGAATCCATGTAGAAAACCTATAACATTTGCATGATTGCTTTGCTTATGTAAGACGTAGGGGTGAGAAAAGTAGAATTGAACTTGAAAACCAAACTGAACCAAACTCAACTTGGTATTTCGGTTTTGTTAATTTGATTTTCGGTTGAAGATTCGGTTTTTATTTTTTAAAAAAATTAGTTTTTGGTTTCGGTTCAGTTTTTTTAATACTAATTCGGATAAAACTGCAAAACCAATATATATATATATATATATATAATATACTTATTTTTAATAAATACTATTTGATAAATGCATATTTTTATAATTAAATAGGTGTAACACCCCAAATTTTATATCATCAAATATATTATAATTATTCAAGAAATTCAATAAAATGGTGAATATTAATGGGAAAATGAGCAAATTGGCTCAAGAAAGGAAATTAGATTTTAAAGGTAATGACAAATCGAAACTTTGCCAATTTAGCATAAGATTAATTGTTTTCCAATTAATTGGAGTTGATTTCAATTAATCAAGGAAAATAAAGGAGAATATATATATTGAGTATTCTTAGTGAAATAAATCAAGAATTGTGAAATTAGAAGGACTTGTGCATAATTCAATTAAAGGCATTATGGAAATATTTAAACAATTCCTATTTCCATTTTTCTTGTAAATTTTTGCCTAACACAAGAAAAATGGGAGGGAAAATGATTAATGGGATTAAATATGCCAAGTGTCATTATCGTATGGTAAAGGAATTAGTTTATAATTGATGAAGATAAGCATATGTCTAATTAAGTTAAAATAATGTTACTTTTACAAAGTAATCATGATTATGGTACAACAATTGAGTGCATGCTTGGATTAGTTGGAAGAAGTAATTTGGATAGTGGAGACATAAGGGGGGATGGTTTTTGAAGCTAACCAAAGGGAGAGGAAATTAGTTCAAAACTAATGGAAGCCTAATGACACAATTGAAAGAAGATAAAACCCATGACAAGTGTCACCATAAGATGACATCTTGGAATTCAAGTGATTAAAGGAAATGGAGATATTTTATAAAACACTTCTCCTTCCTCTTCCCCTTTATATTCTCGGCCAACACAAGAGAAATAAGAGATAGAGAGAGAGAGTTCAAGAGACTAAGGGGATCTAGAGGGAAGGAAGAAGAAGCTTAAAGTAAGAGTTGATCTCTTAAGCATTTTTCTTGAAATCTTGCATGAAAACCTTCTCTAAACTCTTCTTCTCTATAGAATCATGGTATAGAAAACACATCTTGAGCTCAAGGAGAGAGAGAGGAGGACGCCTAGAGAAAGAGAACTCAATAACTCAAGAGGTAATTCACAAACCTTAGATCTATACTAGTATGATGTTGTTGTTAAGGTTTGTGGTTAGATTTGGTGATTTTTGGTTAAGTTTGTAAATTTGGAAAGTCTTAATCCTAAGGGTTTATATAAACCTAAATTTCTTTAAACCATGGTTATCATGTGTTTAAATGATTTAATAAGGGATTAGAAGTGAAAAGGCACAAGCTTTGGAAGATAAATCACAAAACTCAAAATTTCCCTTTTCATAAAGGAAGTTTTAGCCAAGCTCAGATCTGAGGGAAGGAGTTGGTTTTTAATGATTTGATGCTTCCATTGGATTCAAGAGACAAAAATAGGTGGTGTTACAGTCGGTCACTTTTTCGAAAAAGCCCGAAAAAGCATAATTATGAAAACGCCCCTAAAACCCTAAATGGGGCTGTTAAGGGAAATTTCATAATTTGACACTAAGTTTTGTAATTTTGAGCTTGGAAATGAATTCCTTGGGCAAAAATATGTCAGGATAGTCCTAATCAAAATTTTGAAAAAATGTGCCATTGGGCCGGATACGGCGAGGCTGTGCCGGGGTTCCGTGGGCATTTGGTAAATTTACACTATAGACTAATATAACCACAAGAAGTACTATAGAAGTGTCAAAAATGATACTTGGATAGGTTATGAACTATTTCTTGTACATTTAATATTTTAGAACCGAGTTGGAAACTGGAAGCGACACGTTTTATGAGGTACACTAAAAAGGGGGTTGAAAGAACTTTTAGGTAGGGACATTATCCTTCATACATCATGTGATAGTTATATGATTGTGTGGTTGCCATTTTTTGTAAATGTGCTTTATTAATCAACATGTTTTGCCTAGAAAGGTGTAATTAGTGTCAGAAGTGCACTTACACTAGGAGTTGGTGAGAATCCAATTGGTGTAGATTAGTAGGGTTGAGCCCTACTCATATATACATGATAATGATGTATTTATATTGTTCATTAATGGGTGCATACATGGCACATATCATATTTACTTTTCACATTTTATATGAACGATAACGTGTTTCTACTGGGATTCCTTAGAATCTCACCCCTTTTACTAAACAAATATCTCAGCGGGTGCCAGTGGATCTAAAGGAAAAGGTGTAGATACTGAGAAGTGATTGGCACGTGTCTCAAGGAAAGGCTAAAGACGGTGGTTATAATTAGTTTATGCTTAAGATAATTTGAGAAATCCTGTAATTATTGGAAATACTATAGTATTATGTATTTTGTTGTAGACGACTTTGGATTGTAAACGAATACTATTATCAGTATATATGTACTTTTCTGTATGCCTATGGAATCTAGTCTTTATTACTTTTCGAATATCAAAATGAAAATGGGTGTTAACATTTTTGGTATCAGAGCTAATAAGCAGTTCTGGCATTATCAGAATGATATACTTATATGGTTTTGTTTGCATGGTGATATGATTGCTCATGGATATTCCGAGTGAGCCTATGATCGTGATCAGCAGTGCTAGTGAATTGTTTGGGAGCAAGACGACAGTGAACCAACATGTTCTTGTCATATGGTTGATGATAGACTATTTCGGGCAAGGCGGTATGCCCATAAGATACACAGCATAAAAGAGCATACCGCGACTACCTGTGTAAGGTCCAAAGCTGAGGTCGGCGTCCTCTGGGGTTACATAGGTTGGAGAGACTGGAGATGCACTAGATGAGTACCCAGAGTAGGATTCTAACTACGATCCAGAGATGTTAGAGGATGAGCTGAGCGACAATGAGTCTTAGGCGGAGCCGGTACATGTGCCGTATGATTTACAGCTAGACATGGAGTTGTCATATCTTCTTAAGGCTAAGTACCACAGGGCACTGCAGGAGCACGATATCTCGAGAGGCTGGTACTTTACATTCCTTGATGGTGTAGAGATGATGTATCGACTGCAGATACTATTGGGGATTACGGTGTTCGATGAGTGCTAGGTTTGTTCTACGATGTACCTTTTCCCAGACTCAGCATTTTGGAATAGATAGAAGAACCTCATCATTAAGCGGGGACTGAAGGAGAACTTCTGGGTTTTCGGGAGGCACATTAGAGGGTTAGTGCGGGATTTTATGTATACCAAGGTGTGATGTGGGACCTACGTGAGCTATTTTGGTGACCAGAGCTAACCGGTATGTATTACGAGTTAAGGTAGTCAGCCAAAATTGAAAAACATAGAAAGAATTAGCCAAAGTCGTTATTTTTAAAGGGTACAGAGATAGTTAAGCGTGCTCGATCTAGGGTAGTATAGTATGAGTGACCCCTAGGAAGTTGCATAAACTTATTATTTTGGTTATGCAATGGATAATATGTCATGTATAGTAGTATTTAGGATATGTGATGTTTTTGTTTCTCCGTAACTACTGTAAATAGTTGTGATGTGCTATGTATGACATATTTGTACCCTACTATTATGAAATGACAAAAATGACCTTGCTCTTATATAAAATGTAATTCTTCTCTATCTTCATGTAGTTTGCAACATAGAGATGGTTTAGCCCGGTAGACCTCATGGCAGGTCACGTCCAGGGCATCATTATGTCATACTTGAGCCACGACCTAATCCAGTACAACAGCGAATATTGGATATGCTAGAATAATAGCAATAAACAATAAATAAAATAAGAGCTGACCTTCAGGGAGTACAGCAAAGGCAAGATCATCTAGGGAATCGTCTAGATGAATTTATGAGGGGGAATAAAGAAGAGATATATGAGGAACCTCCACCAGAGGGTGATATACTTGAGCCTAAGGTGGATATTCAAACTTGGCTGAGCAGATTTAGTAAACAACAGCCACCTATGTTCAAGGGGGAAGTTTGACCCTTAACTCACAGAAGACTGGTTAGCTTGTTTGGATAAGATATTCGATATGCTGTAATGCCCAGACAAAGTGAAAGCTCAATATGTTGCAATGCCCAGACTGGTGGAAGGGCATAGATCTTATCCTGAAGGGGAAGAATGTTCATATTACATGGAAATTATTCCAGGAAAATTTCAACGAGAAATATTTTCCCCTGACTGTTAGAAGAGAAAAGGTGAAAGAATTCCTCTGTATTAAATAACAAGATTGGAAGAGCTTTGATGATTATTTGGCTCGGTATATTCGATTGTCACGATACTCATCATATCACAAGCTGAATGATAATGAAGAGTGGAATACGGACATGATGATTGAAGGGTTAAGACCCGAGTTAAAAGAGAGACTGCTTTCTCAACAATTCACTAAATTCAGTAAAGCGGCAGTAGAATGCCGATATATTGAGAAATGTATATCGAGTTGGGCAACACAGATTGGGAATAAAGGTACTTTTGTAAGTGGTAGCTCAGCATAGAAACAAAAGTAATAGAGTTGATTTTTCAGAGGGGATCCTAAGAGAGCGAATCAATCTGGGGGCCATAGAGGCCAGAGTTCATTTGGAAGCAAGAGTTGTTGGCATTATCAAAAGCCACTTCACCCTAGTAGATCTTGTAGCAAGATTCCGTTTAGGCCATACCCGAGTAAACCACTTATCTATTATCTTTGCAACAAGCTGGGACATATGGCCAGGGATTGTCCACAAAAGCAATCGCAGGAGGAGACTAGACCTAGAGTTTCAGGCAGGGTCTATACACTGACACAGGAAGAAGCTAGAAAGTCTTTGGAGCTAATTTAAGGTATGATTTCTCTGAACGGCAGTTTAGTGCATGTTATGTATGATTCTAGTGCAAGACATTCATTCAGTGCATATGACTACGTGAGATGGTTACGTTTACGTGTGCATAAATCCCCATATGATTTAATTATATCTACACTTATGGGTACATGAATTGTGAAGGCTGATGTTTGTCTAAATTACGTAGTAAATACTGAGGGGAACGGATATTCTCAGCCAACACAAGAGAAATAAGAGAGAGAGAGAGAGAGAGAGAGAGAGAGAGTTCAAGAGACCAAGGGGATCTAGAGGAAAGGAAGTAGAAGCTTAAAGTAAGAGTTGATCTCTTAAGCATTTTTCTTGAAATCTTGCATGAAAACCTTCTCTAAACTCTTCTACTCTATGGAATCATGGTATAGAAAACACATCTTGAGCTCAAGGAGAGAGAGGAGGACGCCTAGAGAGAGAACTCAAGAGGTAATTCACAAACCTTAGATTTATACTAGTATGATGTTGTTGTGAAGGTTTGTGTTTAGATTTGGTGATTTTTGGTTACGTTTGTAAATTTGGAAAGTCCTAATCCTAAGGGTTTATACTACCTAAATTTCTTTAAACCATGGTTATCATGTGTTTAAATGATTTAATAAGGGATTAGAAGTGAAAAGGTATAAGCTTTGGAAGCTAAATTACAAAACTCCAAATTTTCCCTTTTCTTAGAGGAGGTTTCGACCAAGCACAGACCTAGGGGAAGGAGCTGGATTTTTAATGATTTGATGGTTCCATTGGATTCTAGAGGCAAAAATAGGTGGTATTGCAGAGTTTCACTTTTTCAGAAAATCCCGAAAAGCATAATTATGAAAATGCCCATGAAACCCTAAAATGGGGTTGTCAAGGGCAATTTTATAATTTGATGCTGAATTTGATAATTTCAATCCCAGAAATGGATTCCTTGGGCAAAAGTATGTCAGGATAGCCCTAGTCAAAATTTTGAGAAAACATGCTATCGGGCTTGGTACGGTGGGGTTGGGTTGGGGTCCTAGGGGCATTTTGGTAAATTTTTACCATGGACTAATATAACCATAAGAAATACTATGGAAGTGTCTAAAGTGATACTTAAATAGGTTATGACCTATTTTTTGTACATTTAATATTGTAGGACCGAGTCAGAAGGTAGAAGTGACATGTTTTATGAGGCACACTAAAAAGGGGTTGAAAGAACTTTGAGGTAGTGACATTATCCTTCATACATCATGCCATAATTATATGATTGCGTGGATGCCATTGTTTGTAAATGCGCTTTATTAATCAATATGTTTTTCCTAGAAAAGGGCAATTAGTGTCAAAGTGTACTTACATTGGGAGCTAGTAAGAATCCTACCGGTGTAGATTAGTGGGGCTGGGCCCTACTCATGTATACGTGATGATGATGTGTTTATATTGTTCATTATGGGTGCATACATGGTGCATATCATATTTAATTTTCACATTTTATATGAACAATAACATGTTTATACTGGGATTCCTTGGAATCTCACCTCTTTTTCTAAACAAATATCTCAGCGGGTGCCAGTGGATCTAAAGGAAAAGGTGTAGATACCGAGAAGTGATTGGCACGTGTCTTGAGGCAAGGCTAAAGACGGTAGTTATAATTAGTTTATGCTTAAGATATTTTGGGAAATCCTGTAATTATTGGAAATACAGTAGTATTCTGTATTTTGTCGTAGATGACTTTGGATTATAAACGAATTCTATTATCAGTATATATGTACTTTTCTGTATGCCCATGGTGTAACTCCCTTCCACTATAGGCCAAGATTAAGTTCTTAAATACATAATCATGTGAAATTAGAGACCATAATGCGATTTGGGACTTAGTAAAACTTCCTTTTGCCCAAAGCATGGTTTTCAAAAACTTTTCTAAACCTGTCAATAGTGGTCTCATATTCACATTTCAATACACAAATCGTCTGAACAATTTGATTCCATTTATAAATATCAGAGTACACAGTAAATCTCGACACGCTCGGTTCTATTAATCAATAAAGCGTTCTACAAGGCACAATTGCCCAAAGAGTTTCCCATAACAAGGGGATTACACAAATACTATCCAATATGTACATGTAATTCTCAACAAAATATATCTAATTGATTTACAAAATCATAACCAAATATTCCAAAATGAAACTCCCAATTCGGAGCTCTACCCGCTCTTCGTCACCCACTTCCCTTTTAATCCTTCGGCCCTATCTAAAAATTATGTTTTTGGGAGAGTGAGATTCTAAGGAATCCCCGTAGTAACAAATCACTCATAGTATGTACAACAACGAAGCAAGAAAGCAAATCATCACACACACATTGCAACTACAACGGCAATTGCAGAGGCAAGGGCAGGTATGACTCATGTCACCCTTATGTTTGCTCACGTTGTATTGTACAATCACATGATCATATCACATATATCACAACAACTGGGATCCATATAAAATGTTTCACAAAAAACACAGCCACACTGGCCGGATACTCAATTAGGAATCCACGATTCCACAACGCAACCCTAGCAATTACAACTGCAGATACAACGGCAGGGGTAGGTGTGATCGTCATCACCCCCTACGACTGCTCAAGCTGAACTGCTCACATTGTAATGTACTACGGGAGATAACACAATGACCTCATGCCAAAGATTTACACAACAAACAATTATAAGTCATACATACTAAGCATCATACACAACATGAGAGAAAAGTCACTACCTGGTTCGCTCCGTGCGTGCTCTGTCGTATGTCTCTCCCGAGTAGGGCAAATTTCATATCCTATAATTCATAATTAGGGGCGAAGAGTCAATTCTCTACTCCAATACTTAAATGACTTCATATCACTTAAATTGGTTATCATTATTGTCTCTTAAGTACCTATAAATGTCTCTAATAAAAGCCCTAAAGGATTGGAAGAACTATCCCAAAGATCCCTTTTTGGAACACAAACACTGATTTTTCATTGTTCACTTGAGTGAAGAAGGCATCACTCAAGTGCCAATGGACTTGCACTCGAGTCCTGGAAGCAACACTTGAGTGATAGCTAAATGCTTACTCGAGTCCTAAGAAGTGCGGGTAGAAAGTGCATACCCGAGAGCGGAAAGGAACAACAGAACCTAAAGTTTATCGCTGCACTCGAGCACAAACTCACTCATTTGAGTAGAAGCCTAATGCTCATCCGATTCCCCCAAAGTGAGGTTTAGGAAGTGCTCACCCGAGAGCATAAGAATCGTTCAGAAGGGAACATCACTCGAGAAGGGACAAGAGCACTCAAGTGATGGCTTGACACCCGTGAGTGCCAATACACACATTTGGATTTCGAACATGGAAGCACAACTGAAACACTAAGGGAAAAATAAAAGTATCATGCTTCACTCGAGTGAGACCCCATGTCACTCGAGTAAGCCATATCAGAACCCAAAAAAACGCAGCAAAACTGATAGCTCTTTCCAAAATTTTCCCAAGTGTTCTAAATGAACCCAAAACCTCAACCAAAGCTACTCCCACACAAAAACAACCAAGGAATTCAATGGAACCATCAAAATTGTTAAAATCCTATTCCATTGTCATGCTTTGGTTTTGGGGCAACATAAACATCCAAATTCCAAAATCATCCAAACAAGCCATTTCAATCCCAAATCCATTCTATCTATCCCAAAATCATTACAAGATACCAATTTCATGCCAATGACATACCAAAAACACCATGATCCTCAATTTCAAAAATCAGGCAAAAAATCTTAGAAATTCGAAACCAAACCATTTGGCACAAAACATAGATAGAAGGATTGGTGTTACTTACCTTATCAAATTTCTCAAAGACACTTCTTGATTCTCCAACCTCTACAATTCCTTATGGCCACAAATCAACACCAACGGAGAAACTATAGCCATGAAAATAAAGCTCTCAACTCAAGGAATAATTTTAGAGAAGAGAGTTTGAGCATTGAGATCATCTACTCACCTTGAATCAAGATTTTCTTCTTCCTTTCTTCTTCTACATTGGCGAGAGAGAGAGAGAGAGAGAGAGAGATGGGAGTGTGAGAGGAAGGAGAAATCATCATTTTCCCTTACCCATGCTGCACCAGCCGAAAAGGAGGAGGGAAGAGAGAGAGAAAAGTATTGAACAATGGGATTTGACTTTTCCCTAGCCTCTCTCTTCTTCTTCCCTTGACACATGTCACAATTTCATTGGCTCTCCATAAAGTAAACACCCCCTTAGTCACTTTAATCCCTCCATTAGCCATTTTAATTATACTTCTCATTTTTCCCTTAGTAATTAATTTCTCCCTTAATCACTAACTTATAGTCAATAATTCCATTCTTTTAATTTCTCCACCAATTATGGCATATTAATTGAAATTGCCTCAAAATACATAATAATTCCAACTTAAATTCACAGTTATTCACAATAATCCTCATTAGGCCTTACTAAAAAATTGGGGCATTACACATGGAATCTAGTCTTTATTGCTCTTCGAATATCAAAATAGAAACAAGTGTTGACAATAGGTGTAGATTTTGAATTATATTCCCTCCAATCCTTATTATAAGGAACAATCACTTAAATCGTGCGGTTCAAAATGTTAGTTAAAAACAATAAATATGTCAAATATGTACCGTTCTTTCCAATTTTACCCTTATTTATAAAGAGATTACATGAGAGATAATGAGTGAAAATTTATTGTAGAGAGAAAATGAGTGTCATATATTTAATGGGGCAAAAATGAAAAAAAAAAAAAACTAGTTTAAAATTTCAGTCAAAAGGGATTTATTTCTTATATTAAGGATTACCCCTATGAGAGATAATGTTCTTTATAAAAAGGACGTGAGGGAGTATTAGATAAAATCTATAGACATTTTAAATCTATTTAATTTATTTTAGGGAAAATTCCAAAAAATGCATTGGAAATTGTAAAAGGACGATTTAGTACACCAAACTTTGAAAAGGATAGATCAACACAATGTCAAACGTGATGAGGAATATTGGATTTTGAAATCTTGGCCAAATGACGAAAATGCCCTTTAGCTCTTCCTCCCTCCACTTCGGAATAACAACATGATCTTCGTAATTTACAACTCCAGGTTCGATATTAACAACTTTAATATCTTCTCTTACAATTAACAAGTTTCAGGGCCAATAACAGCACCTATATCTTAATTAACAACTCTGGATTCGACATTAATAACTTCAATTTCTTCTTTCACAATTAACAAGTTTTACGGCCAATAACAACTCCTTTTTCTTTATTAACAACACCGTATTCTACATTAACAACTCCACTTTCTTCCTCCACTTCGGAATAACAACACGATCCTCTTAATTAACAACTCCGGATTCAACATTAACAACTCCAATTTCTTCTTTCACACTTAATAAGTTTCAGGGCCAATAACAATACTTATCTCTCAATTAACAACTCCAAATTTGACATTAACAACTCAAATTTCTTCTTTCACACTTAACAAGTTTCAAGGACAATAACAACACCTATCTCTTAATTAACAACTTTAGATTTGACATTAACAACTACAATTTCTTCTTTCACAGTTGACAAATACGGACTCTTTGAGGGATTTTGGTGTTGTTAATGTTGAAGATGGAGTTGTTAATTAAGAGGCCCATGTTGTTATTTTGACTAAGTGCTGAAGGGCATTTTCATCATTTGGCCGAGATTTTGAAATCCCAAATTCCTCATCCCGTCTGACACTACATTGATCTGTCCTTTTCGAATTTCGGTCTACTGAATCGTCCTTTTGTAATTTTCAATGTTTTCTTTTGGAATTTTCCCTTTATTTTATATATTTCCCTAAATCTAATATTGAGCAGAAAAAGTAATTTTTTGTTTGTATATCTTTTATTTTGTAGATAATAAATAAAAAATTCGGCTAATTCGGTTATTAGTCGAACCAAACCGAAATATTTTGTTTAATTTGGTTTTAGTTACTTTGGTTAATTGGTTTCTATTCTATGCTTACAATTAGTTCTATTTGGTTTTTCAATTATTTCAATTTTCACAAAAACCGAATCGAAAAACCTTCTAGCTAGTTACCCTTTAACTTTAGTATTGCTTCAATTATTATAATATTTCAAATTGAGGATTTTCAATTCATTAGTGCTTGTCTTTTGTCTATTTTAGCTCTTCTTTTTGTGGTTAAGCCTCCTTTTTTTTTTTTTGGAATAGAGCCCCCTAATGTGTTAGAGAGAAAAATAACATACTCCCTCCAATTCTTAATACAATATGAGATTGACTTTTTTTAGATAGCAGCGAATTCCAAAAACCCGAATCAGTCATGTGTCAGTATGGAATGAACAGTGCGGGAGTGCCAAAAGATGATTTTGCCCTTCAGCCCTCATTCTCGCCACTTTCAGAATAACAACACGAGCCTCTTAATTAACAACTTCGGGTTCTTGATTAACAACTCTGCTATATTCTTTCACATATTTGCATCTTCAAAATATAGTCTTATTAATGTAAAATATGGTGTTATTAATAAAGAAAGAGGTGTTGTTATTGGCCTTGAAACTTAAATTACGAAGCTGTGAAATAAGAAATGGGAGTTGTTAATGTAGAATATGATGTTGTTAATAACAAGACCGGTATTGTTATTGTGAAAGTAAAAAGATGAAACTGGAGTTGTTAATCAAGAAGACAAAGTTGTTAATTAAGAGACTCGTGTTGTTATTTTGAAAGTGGCGAGAATGAGGGCTGAAGGGCAAAATCGTCTTTTGACACCCATGCACTGTTCATTCCGTACTGACACATGATTGATTCGGGTTTTTGGAATTCACTGCACTGAAACGGAATTTAGCAATTTCGAGCGTATTTTATAGGGATTTTCCCTAAAATGTATGTTATTAGATTATATATTAGTTTATAAGTCAAAAAAATTTGTTTGATATAAAAATGTATGTTTGATATAAAAATATTTTAAAAATGGAGTACTTTTTTTTTTTTTTGATAATAGAAAGTTTAGGTAGGTTCGGCACCAGTCCCCTACCAAGGCCAGGGCATAGCCCCAGGGCTCTTCGAGCGCTTACAAGGGATTTACGAGATCGCCTACCAATGAGGTCTCCCCATCGGTTAGAGGGTTCGAACACACTCCCTTGTGATCGGGGTGGCAAGACCTTAACCAACTGTGCCAAACCCCATTAGCAAAAAAATGGAGTACTTGAATGCTTTAAAAGTTTGAACAAATTATAAAAAGCACGTTGATTATAAATGACATGTTAGTTTTGTTGCTCATTCTTAGACTGGTCACCGCATAGCTACCCTAAAAGAAAAGAATATTTTAACTTGTAATATGCATGTGGAAGTTGAATACAAACAGAAACAATATAATGATAACTTTTAATATGTGGATATATTACTATGAAGCAAGATTAGAAACTTATGAAGCACAAAGATTTTATATGGAATTATTTTATAGAAAAATACCAAAATTAATAAGTGAAACTATAATAGAAGATTATAATAAAGTATTTGAACAAAGAATATATTTAATACCTTTTTATAGATACTATGGGAAGAAGAGAAGATTATTTCAGGGAATATCTATCTGAAAAATGTATACAAGCATGGAGAAATATAAAATATTATAAAACAAATAACACAATATTAAAATGTGAAGAGTTAGAAAAACCACATAGATGGTGATGTAAAGAAGAAAAAATAAGAAGAAAGAAGAGAAAAGGGAAAACTAAGCCCAGATACAAATTCAAGAAATATTTAAAAAATAAATTTTATCAAAAATATAAACCTGGAAAATATTTTAAGGGAAAAAATAAAATAGATTATAACAAAAAATCAAAGAAACGTATATGTTATAATTGTGGAAAAATTGGACATATATCTACAAACTGTATAGAAGCATTAAAAAAAGAAAGTTATGAATATATTAAAACAAGCTTATTGTAATATCCCAAAAAGTGATTAAGGGCTAATGACTTCAAAAGTGGATGTAATTATTGTTGAATAAACACTTTTGGAGAATGTGTGATGGGAATTTGGATATTTTAATGATTCCAATGGCTTCCTTGTGAAAATTCATGTGGGGAGAGTGTTTATTGTGAAATTGGAACCATTGGGAACAATCGTGCAAAAGTTGAAAACTCTGTCCATTGAAACTCTGTACAGGGCAGCCAATTTGTATGGACGTTTTAAATAGGCAAATGGTGTCTAAAAATTCTGAAATTTTCCAGTATTAAAGTTCACATGTCAAGCTTCAAAATGAACATATAATTTGTATCATTTTGATTTGTGACCTAAGAGTTTTGGATTTCTTAAGGTTACCCAGCGAAATTAATTATTTTCTGGAACAGTAAGCAAAGATGGAAATTCTGGGAATTTTGTGGTGATTTTCAGTAATGGCCAATATTTTTCCTATGAAGAGGACTTAAATACCTTTTATTTGGCTTTGGGATCACCTCATTTCGATTTTTCTAGAATTAGTTATGATTTTTCAAAGTTAGGGCAGAAAATCTGCCAGAATTTCTGAGAAATCCGAAAATGGGAAATTAAAAATTATGACATCATCATATTGTATGATGACATCAACATGGACTTAAAACCAATTACACCATCTTCATCAGCCATTCCCGACCATATTCAGAAAGCAAAAGGACGTGAGAGAGGGCTTGGAGAAAAGAGAGAAAAGAGGAAGAAATCTCGCAAGGTAAGCCGATTTCTCCGACGATCTAGCTCCTAACGCGTATAACTCCGACTCTAAGCCACTCCTCTTTATTCTTTAAGGTTGTGAAGCTCAAAACTTGGTGTTTTAAAGAGGCTAGGGTTCAGCCAAATTTGGGAAAAGCTAGTGGGAGCTTGAGGTAACTTCCAAACTTTCGTATATTGCTTATTCTGGCTGCTGTGGGCAATTTAATCGGTGAAATTTCGCCGGATTGCCATTGGTTTTAAAGTTTGGAAATGATGTGGCCTAGGGGTTATGCTGCCCAAATTGGGTCTTAATGTTAGTTGTAACCTAATGTAATGGTTAATAAAGTGGTTAGGAGTAGAAAGGAACGCGTTTACGGAGCCGAAATCATAAAACCCCGATTTTCCCTGGAGAACTCATAAATTTCGGCCAGCCCTAGAAATGGGTCTTAGAGTTGGATTTTCAATGATTTGATGGTTCCATTGAGTTCAGGGGCGAAAATTAGGTGGGGTTACAGTTGGGCACTTTTTCAAAAAAGGCCGAGAAAGCATAATTACGGAAACACCCCTAAAACCCTAAAAGTAGGGCTGCCAAGGGCAATTTCGTAATTTGATATTGAATTTGATAATTCCGAGTCCGGAAATGGATTCCTTGGGCGAAAATATGTCAGGATAGCCCATGTCAAAATTTCAAGAAAAGTATAGCCGGACCGGGTACGGCGGGCTCGGGCCGGGTCCCCGGGGGTATTTTTGTAAATTTTCATTATAGACTCATATAACCCCAAGTAACACTATGGAAGTGTCTAAATAGTGCATTTGGAATTGTAGGATTCGATATTTGCCGCCCTCGTGAGCCAACTACGCCAGCGAACGTCAGAAAGGAACGAGGTAGTGACTTTTCTTTTGTACCATATATGATGCATTGTATGTGTGTTATATCGTTGATTTGTAATGAATTCGTATGCTGCGACATCTGTGGATTTGTGTTAGCACTGTCATTCCAATAGTCCCTGAGTAGCTAACAACGGTTCGGGTTAGGGCGGTGTGCCTTCCCGGCGGAGAAAGGGGATGAGGATGAGGTGTGATATATGTGATTAAGTGAGCCGAAAGGCTATTTGTGGAGGCCGACGGGCCATTTGTGAAAGCCGAATAGCTGTATGGGCTATAAGGCTATATGTATGCACTGCCACGCCAATAGTCCCTGAGTAGCTAACAACGGTTCGGGTTAGGCGGTGTGCCTTCCCGGCGGAGAAAGGGGATGAGGGTGGAGTGTGATTTGTGGTGCTGATGCTGTATGATGATTTGCTTACATGCTGTGTGCTTATGTGTGGTATAAATGTTTTGTTACTACTGGGATTCTCTTGAATCTCATTCTTTCCTTTAACTAACCTTTCAGACAGGGCGAGTGGCTCTAAGGAGAAGCGTACGACCCGGAGCGGTTAGAATCCTGTAGGGACATTTATTTTGGTTATGTTGGTTAAACCTGTTGGACAGGGTGTCTGTATATTATGTTGGTTGTAAAGAATAGTTGAACGTAGTTGTGTAGTCCCCTATATGGAGGTTGTAAACCCTTTTTGTGTATGAATGGAACCCGGGGGTTGCCGGAATTGCTATTAGATATTCTGATATGAATGAATGTGAATTAACTGCATAGGTGATTATATTCGATAATTGAACTTGAGACCGGAATAGGAAAGAAGTTTTGAAAATTTTATAAAGTCCCTACTTCACAGGGAGTTCTAAATGAGTTTTGAACTATTCGACGGTCTCTAAACCAATTTAATTACGTAATATCGAATTATAATTACGCTATTTAAGGCAGGGGGTTACATTTTGGTATCAGAGCTGTAGTTCCTGGCAAGGGTAGAGGTTGCTAGGATAGATCCCTTAGTTGGTTTAGGGATAGAAGATTGTTTGTGAATGATGGTTGTGTATACACATATATGTTATTGATGTGGATATATGAGGTCTGTGAGTATATGTGTATACTATTTCTGCTCAGTTAATGGGGTTGAGTTGTTTGTAGAATGAAGAAAACTAGAGGACGCCCCAGTGTTCCGCGTGCAGACCCTGTGGTGGAGGTCGTTGACGATAATCCACCGGATCCAATGCAAGAATTAATGGGTTTGATAAAGGACCAGCGGGACATGATCACTGAGCTGAGAGACGAGCTCAGAGCTGAGAAGGCGAAGAACCAGGAAGGTCTGGTTCAATCCACTCCGGAGGAGACTCAAGAAGAGATTCGACATGAGGACACTACAGAAGGATCAGCACGACCTCTGGAATCCCCACCTCGTGCTACCTTGAATCAGGAATCATATGGGATGCCACCCAGGGAGGAAAAAGACCTTCAGTATTGGGTCACCCGATTCTGCAAGCATATGCCTCCGGCGTTCAGAGGAAGGTTCGACCCTCAGGCAGCCGAAGATTGGTTGTACAGACTGGAGAAGATATTTGAGGTTCTGTGTTGCCCAGAGGAGGTGAAGCCACGGTTGGCAGTGTATAAACTCGAGGGGGACGCGGATCGTTGGTGGCGGAATATCGCCCTGACATTAAAGAGCAATGAAACACCATTGACTTGGGAACTGTTTCAACAAGAGTTTAACGAGAAATACTTTCCCAAATCAGTGCGGCTCGAGAAGGAGACAGAATTTCTCAACATCAAACAAGGGGATACAGAGAGCTTTGACGACTATTTGTCCCGTTTTGTCCGGTTAGCTCGGTACTCCTCTTACCTCCGGTTTAAAGATGATGAAGAATGGAGTTCAGACATGCTCATTCGTGGTTTGAGGCGAGAGCTGCGGAAGCGGTTGGTTACTCACCGATTCAAGAAGTTTAATAAGGCGGTGGAGCAATGTCGAATCACGGAAAACAACCTAAGAGAAGTGTATCCTGGCAGAGCTACTGGTCACCGCAATGAACCTAGTAAGAGTAATGTATCCCAGAAGCGGAAAGGCCAAGGATCTTCTTCATATAGGGGTGGTGATAAAAAGCCCTATCAACCTAAAGGTCGTGAACCTCAGAGTTTTGCAACCGAGTGGAAATGTCGTCGTTGCAACAAATCACATTATGGCCAGAATTGTCAGGGAGAAATGATTTGTTTTAACTGCAAGCGGCCGGGACATCTTTCTAGAGATTGTCAACAACCACGAGCGGAGCAAAGGCCGAAGACACAGGGTCGAGTGTTTGCAATGACCCATGAGGAGGCTCGTAGATCTCCTGAGTTGATACAAGGTAAAATCTCTATTAATGGCCATCTGTTGCAAGCATTGTTTGACTCAGGTGCAAGTCACTCCTTCATTGCTTATGATTGCGTGAAGCGCCTGGGATTGCATGTACATAAATTACCATTTGATTTGGTAGTGTCAACCCCGATGGGTGTTAAGGCTTTAACCACAGAAGCTTACTTGAATTGTGTCGTAACTGTGGAAGGGCACCAATCTGTTGTAGATTTGATATGTTTGCCGCTTTACCAATTGGAAGTCATTTTGGGTTTTGATTGGTTAACGGCAAATAATGTTTTGCTTGATTGTGGAAACAAGAGGATAGTATATCCTGTTTCTCAGAGGGTTGAAGCTGTGAATGCCGGTATGAATTTTCTTTCTACGGCTAAAGCTGAAAAGTATCTTAAAAAGGGTTGCCAGGGGTATGTAGTGTTTTTCTCAGTGCAAAGGGAAACTGGTGAAACTTTGAGTGATATACCCGTGGTAAATGAATTCCCTGAGGTGTTTCCGGATGATCTAAATGGATTGCCTCCTGAGAGGGAAGTTCAATTTCCAATTGACATTATTCCTGGAGCTGGTTCTATATCTAAGGCCCCATACCGCATGGCCCCAAACGAAATGGCGGAGTTAAAGAAACAAATAGAAGACTTGCTTGAGAAAGGGTTCATTAGACCCAGTGTGTCGCCTTGGGGAGCTCCAGTGTTGTTCGTAAAGAAGAAAGATGGGAGTCTTCGATTGTGTATTGATTACAGAGAATTGAATAAGGTTACTATTAAGAACAAGTACCCTCTTCCCCGAATCGATGACCTATTAGATCAACTCTCTGGTTCGTGTGTGTTTTCAAAGATTGATCTGAGGTCAGGGTATCATCAGTTGCGAGTGAAAGCAGAGGATGTTCCAAAGACTGCTTTCAGGACCCGATATGGTCATTATGAGTTTCTGGTGATGCCATTTGGGCTAACCAATGCGCCTGCGGTTTTCATGGATTACATGAACCGTATCTTTCGGCAGTATTTGGATCAGTTTGTTGTTGTGTTTATCGATGACATTCTGATATACTCCAAGAGTAGGGAGGAGCATGAGCATCATTTGAGAATCGTATTGAATATATTGTATGAGAAGCAATTATATGCTAAATTGAGCAAGTGCGAGTTCTGGCTATCAGAAGTGAAATTCTTAGGCCATGTAATCTCGCAAGAAGGGGTCTCTGTAGATCCCAGTAAAGTGGAAGCGGTACTGGACTGGAAGAGGCCAGAAACTGTTGCTGAGATACGCAGTTTTCTGGGTCTTGCTGGTTACTATCGGAGATTTATCCAGAATTTCTCCCGTATTGCGTTGCCAATGACCAAGCTCACGAGAAAGGATCAGTCGTTTGTGTGGGATGAGAAATGTGAAAACTGTTTTGTGGAGCTGAAGGAGAGGTTGACTACGGCACCTGTGTTGATTTTGCCCGATCCCAGTTTGACATATGTTGTGTATTCTGATGCCAGTGGGCAGGGATTAGGGTGTGTCCTTATGCAGCAGGGACGTGTGGTGGCCTACGCCTCTCGACAGCTCAGACCTCATGAATTGAACTATCCCACTCATGATCTGGAGCTTGCGGCCATTGTGTTTGCTTTGAAGATTTGGCGTCATTACCTGTATGGTGTGACTGTGGAACTGTACTGCGACCACAAGAGTCTCAAATACTTGTATGATCAAAAAGAACTGAATATGAGACAGCGCCGTTGGATGGAATTGCTTAAGGACTACGACCTGGAAATAAAATATCATCCGGGTAAGGCAAATGTAGTCGCTGATGCTCTTAGCCGAAAGACTGTGCTTGTTGCAGCTATGATGATACAAGAAAGGAAATTGATTGAAGATTTCCGTGATTTAAATTTGACGAACCAGATCACTTGTGCCAATTACACTGTTTCTCAAGGGGAGAGTGATCTAAGGGCGGAAATTGAAGAAGCTCAGAGGCAAGATGACTGGATACAGCGCAATCTGACTCGAATTGAGCGGGGAGAAGTTCCAGGGTATGACCTATCGCCTCGTGGATTGGTTCGCTATCAGAAAAGAGTCTGCGTTCCACTTCAGGCGGAGTTGAGGCAGAAGATTCTGGATGAGGCGCACAAGAGCCAATATACTCTCCATCCTGGTATGACCAAGATGTATCATAATTTGAAATCGGTGTATTGGTGGCCAGGTATGAAGAGTGATGTGACCAAATATGTAGCAAGGTGTCTCACTTGCCAGAAGGTAAAGATCGAGCACCAGAGACCGCCTGGTTTACTTCAGAGTCCTGAGATTCCGGAATGGAAATGGGAAAGCGTGACCATGGATTTGGTTGTGGGATTGCCCAAGATCAGAAACTATGATGCGATCTGGGTAATTGTGGATCGGTTAACGAAGTCGGCACACTTCATACCAATCAATGCTGGTTATTCTCCTGATAAACTAGCGGAGATTTATATCCGAGAGATTGTGAAACTCCATGGTATACCAAAGAACATCATTTCTGACCGAGATCCACGATTTACTTCAAGATTCTGGAAAGCATTGCATAAAGCTTTAGGTACTCAACTGAGATTCAGTACGGCTTATCATCCTCAAACGGATGGACAATCTGAGAGAACAATCCAGACGTTGGAAGACATGTTGCGGGCATGTGTTCTCGACTTTAAAGGAAGTTGGGATCGCTTTCTTCCACTTGCTGAGTTCGCTTACAACAATAGCTATCATGCGAGCATCCAAATGGCTCCGTATGAAGCATTGTATGGAAGACGGTGTCAATCACCTTTATGCTGGAATGAATTATCCGAAAGAAAGCTTTATGGGCCAGATTTGGTTGATCAAACCTCAGCACAGATTCAGATCATTCGTAAGAGGCTCCTTGCAGCGCAGAGTCGATAGAAAAGTTACGCTGACAAGAGGAGAAGGCCTCTAGAATTTGAGGTTGGTGATCACATATTCCTGAGAGTATCACCAATTACGGGCATTGGGCGAGCCATCAAGAGGAAGAAGCTGAGCCCGAGATATATAGGTCCTTTTGAAATCCTTGAGAGGATTGGGCCTGTTGCTTATCGAGTAGCCCTACCCCCGAACTTGAGCAGGCTCCATGACGTGTTTCATGTTTCCCAATTGAAGAAGTACCAACCGGATCCATCTCACATTGTTGAATATGAAGAAGTTGAGTTACAAGACAACTTCACATATGCGATAGAGCCAGAACAGATCATTGATAGAGAAGAACGACGACTCAGACACCGAAGCATTCCATTTGTGAAGGTGATCTGGAAGGGAATGACTCAGAGGGAAGCAACTTGGGAAGCGGAAGCGGATATGCGAAGACGTTATCTGGAGTTTATGGTTCAAGTTGTGTGACAAATTTCGAGGACGAAATTTATTTTACGGGGGGAGAAATGTAATATCCCAAAA
Organism: Inga oerstediana; assembly: GCA_963210345.1. Taxonomy (NCBI): domain Eukaryota; kingdom Viridiplantae; phylum Streptophyta; class Magnoliopsida; order Fabales; family Fabaceae; genus Inga; species Inga oerstediana. The sequence goes on along the minus strand of OY723402.1, from coordinate 30,758,839 downwards.
AGTGATTAAGGGCTAATGACTTCAAAAGTGGATGTAATTATTGTTGAATAAACACTTTTGGAGAATGTGTGATGGGAATTTGGATATTTTAATGATTCCAATGGCTTCCTTGTGAAAATTCATGTGGGGAGAGTGTTTATTGTGAAATTGGAACCATTGGGAACAATCGTGCAAAAGTTGAAAACTCTGTCCATTGAAACTCTGTACAGGGCAGCCAATTTGTATGGACGTTTTAAATAGGCAAATGGTGTCTAAAAATTCTGAAATTTTCCAGTATTAAAGTTCACATGTCAAGCTTCAAAATGAACATATAATTTGTATCATTTTGATTTGTGACCTAAGAGTTTTGGATTTCTTAAGTTTACCCAGCGAAATTAATTATTTTCTGGAACAGTAAGCAAAGATGGAAATTCTGGGAATTTTGTGGTGATTTTCAGTAATGGCCAATATTTTTCCTATGAAGAGGACTTAAATACCTTTTATTTGGCTTTGGGATCACCTCATTTCGATTTTTCTAGAATTAGTTATGATTTTTCAAAGTTAGGGCAGAAAATCTGCCAGAATTTCTGAGAAATCCGAAAATGGGAAATTAAAAATTATGACATCATCATATTGTATGATGACATCAACATGGACTTAAAACCAATTACACCATCTTCATCAGCCATTCCCGACCATATTCAGAAAGCAAAAGGACGTGAGAGAGGGCTTGGAGAAAAGAGAGAAAAGAGGAAGAAATCTCGCAAGGTAAGCCGATTTCTCCGACGATCTAGCTCCTAACGCGTATAACTCCGACTCTAAGCCACTCCTCTTTATTCTTTAAGGTTGTGAAGCTCAAAACTTGGTGTTTTAAAGAGGCTAGGGTTCAGCCAAATTTGGGAAAAGCTAGTGGGAGCTTGAGGTAACTTCCAAACTTTCGTATATTGCTTATTCTGGCTGCTGTGGGCAATTTAATCGGTGAAATTTCGCCGGATTGCCATTGGTTTTAAAGTTTGGAAATGATGTGGCCTAGGGGTTATGCTGCCCAAATTGGGTCTTAATGTTAGTTGTAACCTAATGTAATGGTTAATAAAGTGGTTAGGAGTAGAAAGGAACGCGTTTACGGAGCCGAAATCATAAAACCCCGATTTTCCCTGGAGAACTCATAAATTTCGGCCAGCCCTAGAAATGGGTCTTAGAGTTGGATTTTCAATGATTTGATGGTTCCATTGAGTTCAGGGGCGAAAATTAGGTGGGGTTACAGTTGGGCACTTTTTCAAAAAAGGCCGAGAAAGCATAATTACGGAAACACCCCTAAAACCCTAAAAGTAGGGCTGCCAAGGGCAATTTCGTAATTTGATATTGAATTTGATAATTCCGAGTCCGGAAATGGATTCCTTGGGCGAAAATATGTCAGGATAGCCCATGTCAAAATTTCAAGAAAAGTATAGCCGGACCGGGTACGGCGGGCTCGGGCCGGGTCCCCGGGGGTATTTTTGTAAATTTTCATTATAGACTCATATAACCCCAAGTAACACTATGGAAGTGTCTAAATAGTGCATTTGGAATTGTAGGATTCGATATTTGCCGCCCTCGTGAGCCAACTACGCCAGCGAACGTCAGAAAGGAACGAGGTAGTGACTTTTCTTTTGTACCATATATGATGCATTGTATGTGTGTTATATCGTTGATTTGTAATGAATTCGTATGCTGCGACATCTGTGGATTTGTGTTAGCACTGTCATTCCAATAGTCCCTGAGTAGCTAACAACGGTTCGGGTTAGGGCGGTGTGCCTTCCCGGCGGAGAAAGGGGATGAGGATGAGGTGTGATATATGTGATTAAGTGAGCCGAAAGGCTATTTGTGGAGGCCGACGGGCCATTTGTGAAAGCCGAATAGCTGTATGGGCTATAAGGCTATATGTATGCACTGCCACGCCAATAGTCCCTGAGTAGCTAACAACGGTTCGGGTTAGGCGGTGTGCCTTCCCGGCGGAGAAAGGGGATGAGGGTGGAGTGTGATTTGTGGTGCTGATGCTGTATGATGATTTGCTTACATGCTGTGTGCTTATGTGTGGTATAAATGTTTTGTTACTACTGGGATTCTCTTGAATCTCATTCTTTCCTTTAACTAACCTTTCAGACAGGGCGAGTGGCTCTAAGGAGAAGCGTACGACCCGGAGCGGTTAGAATCCTGTAGGGACATTTATTTTGGTTATGTTGGTTAAACCTGTTGGACAGGGTGTCTGTATATTATGTTGGTTGTAAAGAATAGTTGAACGTAGTTGTGTAGTCCCCTATATGGAGGTTGTAAACCCTTTTTGTGTATGAATGGAACCCGGGGGTTGCCGGAATTGCTATTAGATATTCTGATATGAATGAATGTGAATTAACTGCATAGGTGATTATATTCGATAATTGAACTTGAGACCGGAATAGGAAAGAAGTTTTGAAAATTTTATAAAGTCCCTACTTCACAGGGAGTTCTAAATGAGTTTTGAACTATTCGACGGTCTCTAAACCAATTTAATTACGTAATATCGAATTATAATTACGCTATTTAAGGCAGGGGGTTACACTTATGAATATAATCTAGGACCTTTAGAATTTGATGTACCTATATACAGTGATATAGAAAACCCAAAAACAAAAATATATAAATTAAAAGACATAAGTGATTTTTCAGATGATGAAGAATGAGTTTTAATATTGTGTTATTTGGGTTTTAATAAAAAAAACAATATAATAAGATTAAAAACATAAAATTAGATTTAAAACCAGAAGAATTAAAAAATGAAAATTTTATGCATAAGGTAAGCAAAATACTAAAAACAAAGAAAAATGAAAAAGGTCATTTTGTAATATTAGAAAAGAAACACCCTATAGAATCAACACTAATAGAAGGAGCATTAAGAATACCATTGATAAAAAATGAAATATCAAAATTACCATTCAAAGATGAAGTAACAGAAATATATATTATAGCTGTACAAATATTAGTGAAAGCTTATTTTAAAGAGAGAATAAATTCACCTATAGAATTACTAATAACAGATGGAAGAATAATAAGTAGTGTACAAGATAGTATATTAGGAATATTAATAGGAAATTTAATATATCAAAAATTTAAATTTAAATTTTGCAATATCAAGAAATGATGAACATATGAACCAGTCTATAGTAATATATCATAAGTTAGGAGGAATAAAATTATTACCAGGAGCAAGAATGATAAGTATAACAACTATGGTAAGATTAGTATTTATAAATGAACATAAGATATATAACAAATCACAAGGAGGAGTAACTATATATAAATATTTTATGCCAGTGTTACAAAAAAAATTCCTATAGACCCTATAAATATAACTATTCCAAAACAATTACAATTAGAATTTGATAATACAATAAATTATTATGAGAATACACCTAGAAGAATACAAACTAATAATAACATAGGTGAAAGATTATTAAGAATAAATACACCATCAACATCAATATTAAATATAAATATAAATCCACAAAAAAGGAATATCCATTACCCTAGACCAATAACTAGAAAAGGATTATCTAGAAATTTAAGTTTAAGAAATAATTTAGATGATATTTTATCAAAGAAATTTATTAGCAGAAACACCAATAAATTCTAATTTAACATAAATAAGACCCATAACAAATAGATTTAATCAAATCTAGAAATTATATAAAATTAGAGGTAAAAAAAACACAAAATGGATAGAAATATTAGCTTTAGTAGATGAATAAAGAGAAAAATGAAGTACTGAATTAGATTATACTGAAGATAACTAGATTGCGCCCCCCGTATGTTGTACGGGGTGCATGTGCTTGTGAAATAATTCAATTGTTCATGCTATACATTCAATCATGTTCAATAATTAACTATATTAGAATTAAAACTTGGGTAATGATAGAAAGAATAGAGGAAATAATGGATTATATATCAAGTGTCTGAAACACTACATTGTTTAAATCACAACCATCACAGATTCACATTTTTGAAAAATTCCTGGTACATAACATTCCTTATTGTCCTCTTGTCCCCACTGTCATTATCACCTATAACTATCTTCAATCCTTTCATGCTTTTAACTCTGGACAATGTAACATATAACTTGCCATGCATAAAAACATCTGAAGATTCCACTTTCAGAAGATGCTCACAATGATAGTCCACCTATCAGTCTCGTCATGCAAGTCTTTGATGGAACAATGATGTGGCATGGTTAAACCTAAGCAGAAGAGTAGAAGACAAAAAAATATCAGGAAAAAGCGCAAGAACTAAAAGGAACTTCATAAGAATTGTAATTGTAAATAAGAAGAGATCATAAGTGTGAGAGACTGTAAATATGAAATACTTTTCTAGTGTGGAGTGTAATACTCTTCCCTCTCTATATATAAGAGTTTTTTTTGAATGGGCTTATCCCCAAATGTAAGTTCTCTTTTGAGTTTGTCTCAATAATAAATGTACTTTTTGTAACACCCTAAATTTTATTCCCCAATATGCCTTGTAAACATTTGTGGCATTTAATGAAATGGAAGGGTGAATTGTGGAGGATGTAACAATGCTACCAGTGAAAATTCTCTGTGAGGCAGTAAGTTTGTCATGTGATTTTTGATAACCAAATGTTGATAAACAATTATGAAAGTTTATAGGGTGAAAGTAGACATCCTAAGCTTTAATTTGATAGGTCATAGGTAATTTTCGGAGCTGTACACAAAAAGTTATGGATTTTTGAATTTAGCCCAGAAAAACTGTCTATTTTTTGGAACAGTGTCCAAAAACTTAAATTATGAGAATTTTGTGCTTCTAGTTGGCTAGATTTATTTTTTCTTGAAACTATACTCAATAAGGGTTTTATAGCCTTTGAAATCACTCTAATACGATATCTACAAATTTAGTTATGCTTTTTCAAATTTTGAGCAGAAAATCTACCAGAATTGCCATTAAATCCAAAAATGAAGAAAAATATTTGATGGCAATTTTGAAATTATAAGATAAGTGGGAAAAGCCATTTGGGCTACTTGAAGGACCCTCTAAGGCATCTTTTGCATGAACAAGAGAAGGGAAATATTAGTTACACACAATTTGGGCTTATGACCCATTTACATGTACATAAGGATTATATACACAAAAATCAAATTTTTGTAATTTTGGCTAATTACATAAATCATGAGATAAAGGTAAATATTATAAAAAGTCATTCTCTTCTTCTTCCTTACACATTCTTGTCAATTTTGAGAGCACAAAGGAGAGAGAGAGTGAGTTGAGTTTTGTAGAGAGAAGGAGGAGTAAAAGGTTGTAAGGTAAGTTGATTTCTTCGGTGAATTAGCTCCTAACTTATGTTATCCTTCCTCTAAGCTTGTTTTCTACATGGTGTAATGTGTTGTGAAGAAACATTTTGATGTTTAAGGGAGCTAGGGTTTTAGCCAAAGAAGGAAAAGCAAGAAAGAAGCTAAGGTGACTTTCTAAACTTTAATCTTTGGTTGTTCTGGCTTATTGTAGTTAGTTTAATCGGTGAATTTCTGGTTGAATTACTGTGATTATTAAATTTAGGAAATGCTAAACCCTAAATGTTATGATGCCCAAAATTGGTCTAAATGGTGTTTATAACATAAGTAAATAGTTAATAAAATGATTAGGAGTAGAAAGGAGCAAGTCTACAGAGTCAGAATTGGAAAACCTCAACTTTTTCTAGAGAATTGTAGATTTTGGCTAGAGCTAGAACATGGGGTTAGGGCTGGATTTTTGAAAATCCGATGATTCCATTGTGTTTAGGAGGGAAAATTAGGTGGGGTTACAGTTGAACACTTTTTTCAGAAGAGCCCTAAAAAACATAATGATCAAAACGCCCCTGAAACTCTAAATTAGGGGCTGCCAACGGTATTTTGGTCTTTTGGTAGTGAATTTGATAATTTTGAAGCTGGAAATGGATTCCTTGGCCGAAAATATGTTAAAATAGCCCAAGTCAAAATTTTGAGAAAAGTACGGTCAGACCGGGTAAGTTAGGGCCAGGCCGGGTCCTTGGGGCCATTTTGGTAAATTTTCACAATAGACTCATATAATTACTAGAAATATATTGGAAGTGCCTAAAATAGTAATGAGTGAGTTTTAACCTAATTCTTATACATTTGACATTTTAAGACTAAGTTGAGAACCTGAGAGGTTGGCACATATATCGAGGTGAAAAGGTTTAAGGTATTAACTCTATCTTTCATATATTATGTCAATATTTATATACTTTCTGCGTGCCATCTTCCATAATATGTATGATGCACAGTGCCTACGGGCACACCGAACATAGTGCCCACAGGTACAAATAATATAATGCCTACGGGTACACTAAATTATGCCCAGTCTGTTGTCTTGAGCCCAACTGAGGTATGAAACGAGTAGAGGTTACAACAGTGGTTGACTCTGAATGTTTCCAACCGAACTGAATTATGTATTGTTGTAATATTGCTGTATGTGGTATCTGGCATATTCATTATTGCATTTTCTATGATCGATTGTCTGTTACTACTGAGATTCGTTTGAATCTCACCCTTTTTCATAAACAATAAATATTCTAGTGAGAACTAGCGGCTCCAAGGGTAAAGTGGTAGACACGAGCAACAGAGGTGCGGATGTCAACATAGGAGCTAGTTGATTATATGTAGTCTCTACTTTGGAATATTTTGGATAAATTTGTAAATATTATCAAACCCTGTAGGGATGATTGCTGTATGTAAACAAGTAATTTTATCATTATAATTATACTATTTTTATATGCCTACAGAACTATGTCTTTAACACTCTATGCATATTGAAATGTAAACGGGTGTTGACATTTTTCTCATTTTTATCCTCAATTAATTATTATACTACATACATTCTCTTTCATCCTTTTCTCATTACTATTCTCTCACACTCATTTATAAATAGGGGCACTTTTTTAAAAGAGTTAAATTTCCTACATAGTTATTACATTTAACTACTTTTGAGTGCTTTTTAAAATCTCACGATTCAGTTGAAAGGCTCTTATATATAAGGACGGAGGGAGTAGCTTGCAAAATGTCACACCCTGTAAAATTTCATAATTTTTGTTCTTCATTTAATCATACAAAATCACACGACATGCTCATTACCTCGCAGGCGATTTCATTAAAATACTGTTCACTTTTCAATTGCATAGATTAAATTCCTATGGCCATGAATATTCACCATTTTATTCCCTTTAATACCTCAAAGATATAAGAAATATTAGGGAATAGATTTGGAATACATGCTAAACCAGGGCTTATTTCCAATCCTCCAATCCCAAAATTCAGGATAGTACACAACACCTTTGATTTGATGCAGGGAAATGTTGAGATGCAAGATGTATAAATATTGGTTAAAATTTGGAGATTGGGTAGGGAGCGAATTTGAAATCGATTTTCAGATCTCCACCATTTTTTAAAAACAATTGATATACGTGGAAAATTTGAAATAAGATATCAAAGAGATCTAGCCAAATAGCTTCAAGAATTAACTATGCCTTACATTATGGTTGTCACTGGTCTCATGGAATCAGAACCTCCATTTAGGTTGGACGATAGGCAAATAAGAATGTAGGAAAAAGATTCCATATATCTGTATATATATTAGGATATTTTATGTATAGAGTCTACTATGGATTGCCTAAAATGTGAAAGGAGAGTAACATAGCTGGCTATGAATGGAAACAAAGGCAAACTCATAAAAGTATTTCAAATATTATACACTGTGGACTAAAAGTTTGCTGCTACAATAATGCTTTTCAATATTGACCACAGTGTAAAACATCATAAATTAATGTATTTTAAATGAATCAATGACAATTAGGACACAGAAAGTAGAATGCAATATACAGGACAATCTCATTATAGAACAACTAAATATATCAAATCATTTGTAATCTTAAATGGAATCCGTTTGATGCCAAATATATGGCCCAACTTTATCAACATACCTGCAACCACAATTGAACACTTTGAAAGTATAACATGCCAAAACCGTGAAACTTTCACAACATTTAAAACAATCGTTATTCCTTCACTACTTGCAACCAATACGTATTACTATAAGTTAAACACCATATTGACAGGTTGGCATGATATCTTTTTTTGACCCAAAAAAATAACCAATGAATGCAATAATTTAAATTGACTCAGTCATCAAGATAGGATTATGATGGTTTCTGGGCAAAAAAATTCAAAATGGAAGAAGGAATTAAGCTAAGTTACATATGTCATCTAGTAAGTAAAGAAGTGGCATAAACCTCAAAGGGTGAACAAAAGACATATTTAGTCATAGACAAAATTGAAAACTTTATCCTAAATGATCTACATTGTTGTAGTAGATTAGATGATAGGCTATGTATGTCTCGCAAGTTGTTTGGATTCATGATATGCACTTGAGAACATACACAAGAGTTATCTAGATACAGAAGATAGCAGGTTTATTAAATCACTCACATGTAAGGGTTATTTTGAGTGCTAAAACAAAACACGAACAAAAGCTAAAGACTGAGTCTTTTAGGTACAGAAGATGATCAACCTTGGTAGTTCAACAAAGCAACAATGTAAAAGGACAACAGATCTCAAGTAATACTTGAATATAATTGGACACAAAAGTGTATAAAAAATGTCATATCTCAATGTATATTAATATGAAAATAGTGACATTACAAACACATACTAAGATAAATAAATTTTTCTAAAAGATGCCACTTTTTGGTGGCTACTGGGTGGTCAAAATGCAATGAGAAAAATAAAATAGCTTGAAGATACCAATTACCTACTGATTATAGTTGGTAAAAAAGCAAAGATAAAAAGATAATGATAGTATTGAAACAACAATAGTATTTAGACCATAACAATACAGAGATGTGTGACATAATGAATATGGAAATATATCTTTTTTGATCGATCTAACATAGATTATCATATCACATGCCTAGGTAACTTCAAGAAACAATGATAGATTTGAGAAGCCTATGATCTAGCATTTTCACTAATGAACACAAAAACCTCCCAACCAAGTCACTTTTAGGATGGAAACATGAAAAACAAAAAGCTGATTTTCAGATCACATGCCAAAGTAACTTCAAGAAAAAATGGCAGATTTGAAAAGCCTATGATCTAACATTTTCTCTTATGACAGCTTTATAACATACATTATACACTACTTAACAAATGTCATAAAACTACACAGTTGTCATTATAAACACAAAAACCTCCCAACAAAGTCACTTTTAGGATGGAAACATGAAAAACAAACAATTCACTATAGAGATTCGAAATGTGTACCTTTTAGCTTTCTCCAATACTGCTCAAGACCTATGTTTCACTTACATATATATGAGTATGGTATCTTAAAAGACAATTAAGTAAGGCAGCATGCAAGACCTAGAAAATCATGCAGATGCTAGAAAATTAATCTTCAGATGTTACATATAAGACTTCAGTAATGCTGAAATGAATCAAGTGCTAATAAAAGTGAGAAAAAAAAGAGGACTTTGTCCATTAACATAACGTAACACCTTATGGAAAAAATGAATCCATAACCTGTGACCTTATTGTACGAAGTAAAGCAATTTCAATTATAATATCATGGTTTTTGTTGCTTTCGAGCATAAAGGAGAGAAAGAGTTTGATTTTAATATTTGTTTGTCCTTAGGAAATACCACAAAAACAATGGGAAATACCCCAACAATAATGAGCATTACATAAGACTTAAGGGAAGTTGTATCTCTAATTTGTCTTGTATCATGCCTATCTCATTTAGTAAAGCATGAAATGTTACATATCCTGAACGATGAAGTAACTAAACTAATAGAAAGTTTAAATGTTTTCACTTTTTCTTCTAGTAATTAATCTACTGTCACTTTCATGCCCTCTGAATTTGTTTGTGTTTGTATTTAATAGCAAAAGAGCTTGTGACTTTCCTATTGTTGCTGTGGTATTTCCTACTTACTTTAATTTGCTTGTGTGACTTTTTACTTGGGTAAGTAGGAGAGTGGCTTTATTGCATGTGATAGTAATTAATTTGGTTTATACTTTCATGTAGCAGTAATTAACTTTGTTTTACTATATTTATTAATTTATTGTGTTAATTATAATTATAATAAATATAAAACAAGTATGCGGATACAGGAAGTATACTTCTTAGAATTAGAATTAGATGCCAAGTTTTGTGTCAATTCAAACAAAAGCCATATTTTTTTGTCACACATCATATTGGTCTTTTCTTCCATATTAGTCCAAAAGTGCAAAATGGAAATCCTGTTATCAAAGATTAGAAAGCAAGATTTAGAGTATTGATTTAAATGTAGGAAATACTGAGGTTACATTGATCAATCTTCCTTTCTTCCATATCAATTGCAGCCAAAGATTTTTTTTATCTTTTAAGGTGAATCAAGTTTCCTGAAAAATAGAAATTATAGTTTGAAAATCATAATGGCAAAAAATCCGGAGAAATCAAAATATCAAGAAAAATAGAATTATGGCAATATCTAGAAAAAGAAGCCAATGATGTAGGCCACAAAAAGAGGAAATCCCTGGAATGGTTTCTTTGAAATAAAAATTAAGGAAGAGAAGCATCTACCTTTTACCTCAAGGATTTCAGGATTTAAGTTTAATTTTGTTCTTCCCCTTTCATTCTTCGATCTTGCCTTTTTGTTTTGCTGCTTGTAGACCTTCATATCTTACTTTCCCCTTTTCTTTGGCATAGAGAATAGATGAGCATGGGTTGTGTTGGCAGAATATGATGGTTTGGGATAGTGGAGATAAGGGAAAGAAATGAGCCAGAGAAACCTTATGAAGAACGACATTGACTTCTTAGAAGGAAAAGAAACAAAAGCATATATGGATTTGTGGAAAACGATGATCTCATAGCGGTAGAGGACCTTGAGAGGAAGTTCAAAATCAATTAGATCACGGACATGTTCGATAGGAATTATTCTATCGACCATGAAAAAAATATTGCCTTCCTATACACCCAGAGTTAAATGCCGAAGCACTACTATAAAAAGAAGGAGCTATGGCGCTTATATTTGAATAAGGTGTGGTGCTTAGGAAGCGTCACATATAAAGACGCCACAAAAAGAAGCTGTGGGACTTCCTGTGGCCCTTCTTCATGGAAGCGCCACAGGAAGTATTGTTTTTTTTTCAAGAAAATATTTTTCATATTTTTAATTCATACCCCTATAAATTATACTAACAAAATGAAAAAAAGAAAACAACAACAAAATAACTCGAAAATAATACAAAAAAATAACTAATTAATAAAATCAGTATTAAATATATTTATAACGGTTGTGAATGAATGACTCCAACTTTTAAAGCAAACCAAACTAACACTCTAGCTTTTAAAGCAACCAAAAGGTATTAAAGTGCAAATAATATATGTATGTATGTCTATGTATATTGAATGACTTTCGCTGGCTTGGTTACGACAAACCCTTAAAGCTTTATGGCAGTGTGTGTACAAATAACCCTACAACAAAGGAGTATAAAAATTAAAAAAAATGGCATGTATGAATGTGTATGTCCAAAGATGTAGCATAATTTATTTTTTAAAAAAAGCATGTATGAGTGTGTGTGTCTAGATATAGTATAAAAATTTAAAAAATGGCATGTATGTGCGTGTGTGTGTGTCCAGATGCAATATAAAAAATAAAAAAATGGCAACATTTATGTGTGTGTCTCCAGAAAGATATATAGATCTATACATTTTTTTTAAAAAAATAATGTACTTACAGATTTGTAGTAGTGGGGACTGAATGGACACTGAAGTGGAGAACAACAAAGGAGGAGAGGAAGAAGAACTTTGACCTGGATATAGAATGGGGACTAAAAGAGTAGGAGAGTACAAAAAAAGGAAGTAAAAGGATGAAGAAAAATGAAGCTTATGGGGGCAAAAGGGAAAAAAAGAAAATAAAAGGATGAAGAAAAATAAAGCTTATGGGACAAAAGGGAACAACATGGACTAATGAAGGGGATGGAGGGAAAAAAGGGTCAAAAAAAGAGGAGGGAAAAGGTTGACAATGAAATTGGGAGGAGGGAGAGTGTATGAATTTTTAGGGGTAGAGGGAAACAATGAAATTGGGATGGAAAAAGGCTACCATGTGATTGGTGTGGAGTGGATTTCCTTTATCCACTCCTCTACTTTGGGTGGCGCTTACTTAAATAAGCGTCTCCCAAAGCCACATGGCAACTATGGAAAGTACCACAGCTGGTCTCCGTTTCTTTTGTGGCTCTTTTCTAATGAAGTGCCTCATAAGACTACCCAATTGATGTGGCCTTTCCTTAAAAAAAGCGCCACACTATCCCAATAATTTTAAAAAAAATTAGTTACAAGTTGTTGCATTTCTTTAAATAAGTGCCACAAAATGTGCACCACTAATCCCATTTTTTGTAGTGGTGAAGCCACAGGGTCTTCTTCTGCTAGACATTTCACTGGAGCTGAGTTTCAAGATATGACGATAAAAGTGAGGTGAGATAATGGGTTTTGTGGCAGGAATAAGGGGTTCATGGGGAAGAGGCTTTTTTTTTTTTGCCAGAGAAGGAGGCCTTTTGACACCCGTGACTTGGTGTAAATCTTTTTGTCATTGGCTTATTTTTATATAGATGTATAATTTGTACCAAGTCACGGGTTTCAAAAATCATGGCTTGAGACTTTTTTTTTCAAAAAGTATGGCTTCATTTATTTGTAAAACCCGTGACTTATGAAGGAGTAAGGGGTCCACATAGGTGCCTTTTTTCTTTTATATTTCTTTTAGTCTATAATGGTTAAAGCGTAGCTCGAAGAAGGAATATAATATGATGATTTTATTTAGACTAGCTTGTGAACAGTATTATGAGTCTGAAGCCATGGATAAGTCGATTTAAGAAACGGCTTAGTGGAACAGATTATATATATATTGATTGATTGATATGGAAATACAGAAGAAGGAACTAAGACAAATTCTATATTAAGATTTAATAAAATAGATGTATTAGATATAAAATTATGGGTAGAAGAAAATACAAATAATGAATATAACATTGCATTAGCAAAAGATTTTTTACAACAAGTAAAACCTTATAGAATACAAGAAGATAGAATAATAATTAACATAAATTATTGAACAATTATAATTCCACAGGTCAAATGAACAATAGATAAAGGATATTAGTAAATGATTATTTTGTACAAAATAATATAAGGGTAAAAATACCAAGTGTAAATAAAAGCATGATAAAATTAATGGTAAAGAAAATAAATCAAGGAAATAAAAATTATAAATATATGCTAAAAGAAATTATACAAAATAATATAGAAAGATTACCTATGGTTTATAATCAAACTATTAGGAGAATAAATAGTAGAAAATATCTAAAGAAATATTTTAAGAATAAATTAGAATTATTATCAAGAATATAAATAAAGTAAAAAATGAGACCCTTATACTATATCTTAGTTAAATTTAATTATAAAAAATATAGATCAAGAAAGTATCATGCTCTTGTAGATACAAGTGCAAATTTAACTTTAGCAAAATATAATATTTTACCACCTGAATTATGGAAAAAGAAAAAGAAAATATTAAGAATGGAAAGTGCTGGAAAAGAAATACATATGATAGAATTATAAGCAAAGAATATAAATATACAAATAGGAGAATATGAATTATTAATACAAGAATTAAACCAATATAATAAGCCATCATGTGATGTTATATTAGGATTAGTGTAGCATCCTATTTTTATTCACCAATATTCTTTGTATGTAATTGATACAGTTAATGGAATAAAATAGTAAATTGTGATATGCAAGAAATGAGAGAAACACTCTAACTGGTGGTTACACCCAACTTCGCTAAGCTGGGACACAAAGGAGTAATTATTGTCCATTGAAAGGCCTAACATTGTAGCTTAAATTGGAGCATGAAAGAACACAAATATTGGCTCAATACTAGTGCTAAAATTCAGCCAACACTACTATAGAAAACTCTTTTAATGTTCATTTTTTAGACCTTTTAACGTCTGAAAACAGAGGGACATCTATGCCAGGGTCATGTAAGGTTATGATACTACATTCATTATAAAAGGGACGCTTAAAATAGGACTTTAGACGTCCCTATTGCTACATTCCTACTTCCCTTTCAGGCTTTGATACTAAGACAGGGGGAGAAACCCCGAAAGGATCTGAAAGAAAGGGAGGAGAAGAGAGCTAGAGAAGTAAGGACTGACATGGAGTCGTTAGTTCCTGAGATGCAGATGCAAGTGCAAAATATAAAGAAAAAGAGAAGAAGAGTTATAAAAATGATATATTATTGAAACTTAAAGGATACAAACATAAAATTACAAATGAAAGAAAACAAATAAAACTTGCAAACAAGAGGGGGAAAGAAGTGATCCTAAAGGGCAGTCAGGAATTGAGTGCCTAACAACTGAATGAAATGCCATTTTATAGGCATTCAAGAAAGTTCTTATTCAAGTTAATTATTATTTCCCCTTTGGGAAAAATCACTTTAACCAGAGTAAGAAACATATTACTCATGTAAAAGTGCTTTTACTTTTACTTTTACCTAAAGTAAAAGTAATACATCATATTTGTCTGCTAAATAGTAGAGATTCTTCGAGTCTTTATGTCAAATCTTCACTGAAAGTAGGAATTTGTGTCAGCTGATCTTGGACTCTTATGCTAACGAATTTCTTCGGAATCAATCTTCACCGATGCTGTATACCTCATCATCTGAACATGTCTGAAATATTGGGTCGGATCCTCCTAATCTAAATGATCAGAGGGTTGGGTTGATCCGCTTCTTTCTGATTCTTGAGACTATAGAAGCCCAAGAATTTCGTGCAGTTGTTTGGCTAGGTTTTCCTTGTCGGTTTCCAAAGCCAAGCAATCTTGAATTTTGTCCCTTTGGTTGAGGAAGACATTGGATTCGTGATGAAAGGAGTTGTAATTTTGAAACCATCATTTTCAACTACTACATTTGAAAGCTTGTTGTTAATGTTTAATGGTGACTTGTTTGGTCTATAGAGATTCTCCGTGGTTTTTTTCATAAAATTTTGTTAGAATAAGACCTTCCCTGGTATAACTTAAAGCTGCACCAATATCAAATATGGCTATTGTTTCCAATACAAAACTATTTGCAACAATAATTTTGACTGGAACATACCATTTTTGGATTGAAACCCTTGATATAAGATTCAAGAAAGGATTAGGAGTGTCTAAATCCTCATTACTGACATCCTTTTCTTCTTCTTTTCTTTATAGAGATTTCTTCCTGAATTTGATTTAAAATAAGAGAATGGAAATCTTGATTATTTTTCAAGTTTCTTATCTCTTCTTTTAAATTGTTTATTTCATTCTGAAGGGTAGAAACTGAAATAGGTTTTGGGTTTTTCTGAAATCTTTTCATTATCTCAGTAAAATCATATTTTGTTTGCAAAGATTTTTGAATTGGTTTCAAATTTGAAAAGGAGTCTGAACCTTCTCTAAGTTTGCTAAAATATTTGACATTTTCTTCATCACTTGGAAGAGAGTTTATGATTTCAAAAACCAAATCTTCCTCTATGACATTAATTTGAAAAGTGTCTTTTTGAGAATCAGTAAATACCGATTCTTTGGTTGGGTCATCAAGCTTAGAGCTCTCGGCAACCTTTTTAAAATAATTTATTTAAAGATTTTCATCATCCAAAGAGGATGAAATATCATCTTATCGAAGTTGATTAACTTCTTCAGAAGATGATGTTTCATATTCTTCATCTGATGAAGATTCAATCAAAAGATTATTTAATTGTTGAAGAGTTGATTCTTCAATATGTAAGGCATTGATCTTTCTATTAAGCGTACAATATCTTGCTATGTGGCCTTCTTTACCATATTTGAAACAAACAACCTTTCCTTTGGGAAGGTCAATTGGAGTTTTAAATTTAAACTCATTTTTTAATTTTCTAGGGTGTTTACTCCTAGGTTTTTTCCAGGGTCTTTTATGATATTTTTTATAATATATTTTAACTTAGTGATCTTTGTCTTCTTGTTTGTGTTTAAGTTTTTTAGACTTCTTACAGGCAGGAAAACCAAATTGTTCACAGAAAGACTCTAAATCATTTGGTTAAAAATTTTGCCTACCATTTAACAGAGGAAGCTCGCTATAAAATAGGGAACATTTTTTGATATTTCGAAGCTCCATATTTGAAGTTCCATTTGAATAGCCAGGCTAAAGCAAATTTTGAAAAATAATGAAGATCTATTGGGAAGGGATCCTCATCAAGATTGGCCCAACTTGTGAAATAATCAAAACCAATTTTTACGTGGTTGGAAGAATTTCAAGGACTAGTCCAAAGAAATCCCGCCATTGATTAAACCAAAGTGGAAACTAGTATTTTGTGTCAGTTTTGAACAAAAATCATGTGTGTCTAAGTTTTGGATTTTGATACCAAAAAGTACAATACTAGGCATCGATGCAGAAATTTTTTTTCTTTTGTTTAAATCCTATCCCCAATCTCCAGGAGATAGGAATTTTTTGATTTAGAAAGTTTAATAACCAAAAATGGTTTTGTCTTCCGGATTGTCAGGGTCCGAAAAATGTCTTATCTCTATAGATTTTATATCTATAAGGATAAATTCATAAAATTTTTGAGTTTTCTTTATAGACATAGATCTAAAGAAAAAATCTTTTAGAAATATTTTTGATGCCAAGGCATAAATATTTTTATCACAGAAACCTGCTTCTGTGTGGAAAAGATTTATGATCTTTTTTTGTTTTGCCTCGAAAGTGGTTGATGGTGGATTTTGTTGGGAAGACAAAGCCAATTGTTTTGAAGATAAATTAGCTTTAGTCATTTCTTGGGATTTAGTTTGATTGCTAAGGCCAAAGCCTTGGACTCTTCTTCTTTAGCTATATCAGCCTATCTTTTAGTTGGTAATTTAGACAGGGATTGGTTTGAAGCTAAGGCCTGAAGTGTTTCGATTGGGAAGGCTTAGTCTTTTGGGTTCATAACTATACCTGAAATTTTGAGACTAGATTGATCAAAGGTTTTGGTCTCTGAAGAGGAACCTTTTTGGTGGATCGATGATCCTACTGTTGATTTTGTAGTCTTTGTTGAAGTCTTTCTCATAAGGGAGATTGACTAGATACTTTTTTCTTTCCTAAAATGCATTAGGAAAATAAGAGCAAATTGTGTCTTGAATAATTTTCAAAATATTTTGAATTTTGTGTTTGGTAAGAGGTTTTTCTAATTGAGTTTCAATAACATTATAAGAAACTTTCTTTTTTAGAAAATTAATTTGATTTTCCTTATACTCAACTGAATTGAGAAATTTAGTATAAGGAGGATAATCAGATCCCAATCATTAGGAAGGGTCACATCTTCCCATTTAATTGTTTTTGGTACTGTAATATTTGCTTTTGTAGCATCTGTTAGGAACAAGCATGTTTCATTATTTTTGTTGAACATCTTAACCATTGAGGTACTTGGGCTCATTAATTTGTATTGTACCTTGTAGACTAATGCTATTGGGGACACATCAGGCTTCATGTCAAGCCCATGTAATTTGATGTTTAACTTGAGGACATCCATGATATGCCTATCTTGTAGGTTATCGGTTAGGTTGGGAAAACAATTGAAGTAGATTAGTCCGTCATGAAGACCTGCTTCAACCATCCCTAAAAGAGAATTGAAAAATATATTATGCCTTGCATCCCTAAGGTAAATTAAGCTAGCCGCATTTAAACCAGTTTTGATTAAAGGTTTTAAGGCTATTTGAACACATCCTACGTGTAAAAATTTGTACTTCTTTTTATGAAGTTTTATTGAATTTTTAGAAAGGAGAGGAATGCCATAATGCCTGAATTTAGAGGAATTGTTTCCTTTACAGTTATGACTATATAATCAAAAGATTTGAAAAATTTATTTTCTGGCTTATAAAGCTCATTTTTGTCAATATTTGGAATAGTCCAATCACTGAAGTTTTGATTGATATCTTCAAAATGGATTTCATTATTGAAAAAATTATTTGATGAGGAAGGATTTCCTCCAATTTTGTTTGGTGAAACACCAGAAGATGAGGGTGAAAAATAAGCAGAAGAAGAACAGCTGGAAGAAGAGCGAAAAGAAAAGGATCTAAACATTTTTAAAACTTTCTCCCTTATCCAGATATAAATACTATCTGGTTCCATAGGACTATGTTAGATAAATTGAAGTTTCTAGGTTACTTATATAGCTATTATAAATATTACTATGTATGTTCTTATAAAGATAATAATCTTCAAATATTGTTACTTCCAAGCTAACGTTTCTAATAGGGACGCCTAAAGTTCGAGTTCAGGCGTCCCTATTTCCAATAGGGACGCCTGAAGTGGGACTTTAGGGGTCCCTTTTGGTAAAAGGGACGTGGAAAAATGTATTTTTTAAAAAAAAATATTTTCATAATTTTTCATTGGCCAGCAAATAAATAGTACAGAACCACAATATCCTTTACAATGTACACGTCCAACAGAAATATAAACCACCACCACAAATTAACCACCTACAGAAACGCCAATGGCTAGCAATTAAAGCACCACTAGCTAATTAAGGCAACAAAAGCAGTATAGAAACATCCAGCACTAGCTAATTAAAGTGTAAGTCCTACTAGCTAATACTATGTATAATCACCACAAAGTGTCAAGAAGTTGTGTACTACACAACTAATAGCTTCCATAGAGCATACTTCACTTATCTATGTGTTGAATAAGATGTCCAGCTAAAAGATCTCTAATCAAATTAATGTCTTCATACAAGTTGGCAGTGCCATCATCAAAAATCTGCAAATTAGAAAACAAGCTTAGATAAAACTCAATCAAGTAAATGAATTAATTTACAATTCAATTACAACAAAAAAAATATTATCTTTTAAGAATGAAGAAGCGAATACCTATTGGAACTTGGTTGTAATTCTACTCTGAATGATGTTATACATATAAAGTATAACGTAGTACCCGCATTCAGTGTTGTCTAGTTGTTGAGAGCACTATAAATCAAAAGCAAATAGTTAAAAGCAATAAAGGCATATTGATAAGAAAAATATTTGTATATTTATTTTCCCTTACATGATGATTTTATGGATGATATTTGAGCTCAATTTAATAAATTTGGGTGTAATTTATAAATAAATAATGATTTTGGCATAAAATAGAATTTCTTGGAAAATACTAAATTAGACCCTCATTCAGTTTTCAGGCAATATCTGGAGCTCTAGATGTCGGATCAGGACATTCTTTATATGGATAAAAAGCTAAGAAAGAGCTCTACAACTTTTATGTTGGGACGAAATTCCAGTTCTATCTCTAAGGGTTTCGAATTTTGCTTGAAATTTGAGAGCGGGAATCATCTACCATTCCACCAACCATTTCATCTACCTCTTCATCTTTCTTTTCACGTACTACTTCATCTACCACATTTCATCTACCACTTTATCTTCCTTTTCACCTACTACTCCATCTACCATATTCTATCTATTAATCCACCTATCACATTTCATCTACCACTTCATCTACCTTACTCCATTTTTCCCTATATATAGCCACCCTCTCCTTCACATTTTAAACACACCAATTCATATCCATAACTCTCATCTATTCTCCACACATACCATTTCATTTCCATTACTCTCCTCTCATATCTACTTACACACCATTTCATTACTCTACTTACTTCTCCAATTACTACATCATCTTAGAATTAATTTTATGCATTGTATTATTTTCTTGTATGCCTCCATCTTGGAAGGTTTAGAATTGTATTACTCTTTGTATGCCACCTACATGGAAGGTTTTACCTCCTAAAGGGACGGCTAGATTTTTATATTTTTTTCATGCATCTTTTGGTTGTATATTTATGTTTGAGAATTTAATATTCAAGTTTTATGCAGTATTTATAAGGATTTCATTCTAGCTTTATATAATGCCAATTTATTTTGGTTTTGTTTCTAATTTTATCATGAGCTAAATTTTCATTTTCCTAGGGTGATGACATAGCTTACTAATAACGGATTGAATCTTAACTTATTAAATCTAGTATTATTTTTCCTTTATGATTGAGTTTTAATTATTATTCTTAATGCTTTCATTTGATTGGCCATCTTTTGAATGATTTCAATATATATGTTGAGATCGGAAGGAGATACATGTGTGTAGACCCTATAATTAAAACCATAACTTGCATATGAAATAGGAATATATTCATATGAGTTGTGTAGTCTTATAGAGTTTCATAAATTTTAATGCATAATTAATTGCTTAAATTCATATAGGAATATATTGGATTAGCAATTAATTATAGAATTGCTTGACCTTGGAAGAGGCTAGTAATTAAATTAGGGAAACTCGACTATCAATTATGTGGAATAAATTGAGCTAGATTAGATAAGTGATTCAATCCGGAATTTGTTAAGTGAAATCTAATAATCCCTAGGACTTTTTCTCATTATTGTTTCATATCATTTGCATTCATATTTTCTCATCTTTTATTTCGTACTCTTAATCATCAACGAATCGATTGACTAAATAGAATTAAAATTACCTATTTTGGTATTTAGTGATCAATCTTCGTGGGAACGATACTCTACTCACTTCTATATTACTTGATTATGACAGCGTACACTTGCACTATTTAATAGACCATTTACACACGTAACAAGTTTTTAGTGCCGTTACCGGGGATTGTTGTCATTAATATCAATACCAAGTAATTTTAATACTAATTTGGTCTTCATATTACATTTGTTTTTCTTCTTGGTGTCTTGTGTTTCTTTTCAGGCTTTTGCTTAGTGTATGACCAGATCGAAGGAGACTAATCTGTTGCCTTTTGATTCGGAGATCGAAAGAACTTGTCGAAGAAATCGAAAAGTTTGAAACAGTCTACTTCAATCCTAAGCAATCCGATGGCAAATTCGGAGGGAGGAACAACAGATACCAAAACACTCTGTGACTATGCAACACCAACAGTCATGGGGAGAAATTCTAGAATCACGAGACCACCAGTAGCAGCTAATAACTTTGAAATCAAGCCGGCAATTATCCAGATGGTGCAAGCAAATCAGTTCGGTGGTTCACCAACAAAAGATCCTAATGCACATATAGCCAACTTCCTAGAAATCTGCGACACATTCAAGCATAATGGTGTTACTGATGACGCCATTAGACTTAGACTTTTCCCTTTCTCACTCAGGGATAAGGCTAAGAGTTGGTTACAATCACTACCAGTGGGAAGCATAACTACATGGGAGATCATGGTGCAGAAATTTTTGGAGAAATTCTTTCCTTCAGCAAAAACTGCTAAATTGAGGAATGAAATTGCCTCATTCACCCAGCATGAACAAGAAAGCCTCTATGAAGCATGGGAAAGATACAATGAGTTGCTACAGAGATGTCCACATCATGGGTTACCAAATTGGTAGCAACTGCAACCTTTCTATAGTGGGATAACGCATATATCCAGAATTCTTGTAGATGCTGCAGCTAAAGGATCTTTAATGGGAAAAAATATAGATGATGCTTACAATCTACTTGAGGAGATGGCAGCTAATGCATATCAATGGCCTTCTGAACGTAGCAATTCAAAGAAAGCACTTGGAGTACACGAGCTGGATGTCCTTACAACTTTGTCTTCTCAAGTTGCATTTATATCCAAGCAAGTAGGATCATTGACAACCCAAGCAAATGCAATCAGCACTCTTATTGAAGCTTGTGATCAATATGGAGGACCTTATGTGAGCACACAATGTCAAGAAGGACACTCATTCATGCCGGAGCAAGCTCATTTCATCAGAAATCAAAGGAATGATCCATTCTCAAACACTTACAATCCAGGTTGGCGAAATCATCCAAATTTTAGTTGGAGGAATAATCAAAATGCATTCAAGCCGCAAGGGAACTACCAGCAGCAAGCTTTTCAACAACCAAATCCACCACAACAGAAAGTGAATTTGGAGGATGCACTGGTTCAACTAACCATAAATACATCTCAATTCATGTCTAGGACTGATGCAACAATCAAAAACCAAGAAGCCTCAATAAAGAACTTGGAGATCCAGATGGGCCAAATTGCAAATATACTGAATTCCAGGCAACCAGGAACTCTACCAAGTGACACAGAAAGAAACCCAAAAGAATATGTGAAGGTCGTTGCACTAAGAAGTGGTAAAGAATTGAAAGATCCTATAATCAAGAGGATGACGGAGAAA
The DNA here is from genome assembly GCA_963210345.1 of Inga oerstediana. NCBI lineage: Eukaryota > Viridiplantae > Streptophyta > Magnoliopsida > Fabales > Fabaceae > Inga > Inga oerstediana. Next base: position 30,736,615 of record OY723402.1, on the reverse strand, counting down.
AGAAAGAAAGCGGAGAAGAACAGAAGGAGGATAATGTGATACCAGGAAGAATCAGCTTTCCAGACAATCTTCCTCCATATGTACCACCAGTTCCATACCCTCAGAGACTTGCAAAGGCAAAGCTAGACAAGCAGTTTGTAAAGTTTCTAGAGGTTTTCAAAAAGTTGCACATCAATATTCCTTTTGCAGACGCTCTTGCCCAAATGCCCAGTTATGCAAAATTCATGAAGGACATTCTCTCAAATAAGCGTAAGCTTAAGGAATTTGAAACAGTTGCACTTACTGAGGAATGCAGTGCTATTCTCCAAAAGAAATTACCTCCAAAGCTAAAAGATCCAGGAAGCTTCTGCATACCTTGAACCATAGGTCAATGTCATTTTGAAAGAGCACTTTGTGATCTTGGAGCAAGTATAAACCTCATGCCTATATCTGTATACAACAAACTTGGTCTTGGAGAGGTGAAGCCGACCACAGTTTCATTACTTTTAGTTGACTGATCAATAAAACATCTGAGGGGTGTCTTAGAAGATGTTCTGGTGAAGGTGGACAAACTCATATTCCCAGCTGATTTCATAATACTCGATATGGAAGAAGACCAAGAAATTCCTATCATTATTGGGAGGCCATTCCTAGCAACTGGGAGAATGTTAATAGATGTGCAACAGGGGAAGTTAACCTTACGAGTTCAAGATAATCAAGTATCCTTCAACATTTTCAAGGCTTTATCCTTTCCAGATGAAGGTGACACCTGCTACAGAGTCGATGCAATGACCAACTGCACAAAAGATGTGGTAAATGAAATCTGCATGGATTAACCACTAGCAATGGGAATGGTAGATGTATCAAAATCTACTAATCCAGAAATCTTGGAGCAGATAAAGTATCTTGAAGTAAATTCCTCAATTTTTATCAAGAAACCATTTGAAGATTTGGGGGAAAGGTCGAGTAAACCGGTGCCATTAACAGAGGAACCACCAGTTTTGGAGTTGAAAGTACTACCATCCCATTTGAAGTATGCTTATCTGGGAGGAAATTCAACACTTCCAGTAGTTGTCTCAGCTGCTCTTAATCCTGATAAAGACGAAAAGTTATTAAGAGTTCTAAGGGAGCATAAAACACCATTTAGATGGTCAATAGCTGATATAAAAGGGATTAGTCCTTCAATCTGTATGCATAAGATCTTGATGGAGGACAACTACAAGCCAACAGTTGAGCACCAAAGAAGACTTAATCCAAATATAAAGGAGGTGGTGAGAAAGGAGATAATAAAGTGGCTGGATGCTGGCATAATCTACCCAATCTCCGATAGTCAATGGGTAAGTCCAGTTCAAGTTGTGCCAAAGAAAGGTGGAATGACAATAGTGCCCAATGAGAAAAATGAACTGATTCCACAACGAACGATGACTGGGTGGAGAGTGTGCATCGACTACAGAAAGCTCAATAAAGCCACCAAAAAAGATCACTTCCCTTTGCCATTTATAGATCAGATGCTTGACAGACTAGCAGGGAAAGCCTATTATTGTTTCCTAGACGGGTATACAAGATATAATCAAATTACAATTGCACCAGAGGATCAAGAGAAAACAACTTTTACATGTCCATATGGTACCTTTGCCTTCAGAAAGATGCCATTTGGTTTATGTAATGCACCAGCAACATTTCAAAGAAGTATGATGGCTATCTTCTCAGACATAGTGGAAAGGTTCATTGAGGTATTCATGGATGATTTTTCAGTTTTTGGAGAATCATTTGATCATTGTCTTTCAAATTTGGCAAAAGTCTTGCAACATTGTGTGGAGACAAATTTGGTTCTAAATTGGGAGAAATGTCATTTTATGGTGAAAGAAGGAATCGTGCTGGGTCACAAGGTATCTAATCGAGCTATTAAAGTGGACCGAGCTAAGATTGAAACAATTCAAAAGCTACCACCTCCTTCTTCAATCAAGGGTATTCGGAGTTTTTTGGGACATGCTGGCTTCTATAGAAGATTCATCAAGGACTTCTCAAAAATCACAAAGCTACTTTGCATATTGTTGGAGAAAAACACTCCCTTTGTGTTTAATAAGGAGTGCTTATCAGCCTTCCAAACTCTAAAAAGTGCCTTGACTTCTGCACCAGTTATCATAGCTCTAGATTGGAATATTCCATTCGAGATGATGTGCGATGCAAGTGATTATGCAGTTGAAGCTGTTTTGGGCCAAAGAAAAGACAAGGTCTTTCATGCTATCTATTATGCTAGCAGGACACTCTCAGATACACAGCTGAATTACGCAACAACAGAAAAGGAGCTATTAGCAGTAGTGTTTGCATTCGACAAATTCAGAGCATACTTGATCGGGTCAAAGGTCATTGTCTGGATAGACCACTCAGCAATCAAATACTTGATTGAGAAGAAAGATGCAAAGCCTAGACTGATCAGATGGGTGCTTCTATTACAAGAATTTGACTTGGAGATCAAAGACAAAAAAGGGACTGAGAATCTCATTACAGATCATGTTTCTCGGTTAGAACCACCTGAACGAAAGAGAGAATCACCAATCTAGGAGAATTTCCCAGATGAGCAACTTTTTATCATGCAGTCACAACCTACTTCTTGGTATGCTGATATTGTGAATTATTTGGCAAGCGGGATAATGCCTTATGAACTTTCTAAAATGCAAAAGAAGAAGTTTCTGGCTGATGTAAGGCATTACTTTTGGGAGGATCCGTTCTTATACAAACAAAGCCCAGATCGAATTATAAGGCGATGTGTTCCTGAAGAAGAAATGGACAGTATCTTAAATCACTGCCATTCATCCCCATATGGTGGTCATTTTGGAGCAAATAGAATAGCTACTAAAGTCCTTCAATCAGGATTTTACTGGCCTACACTCTTCAAGGACGCTCATAGACTTGTGGCAACCTGTGACAGATGTCAAAGAACGGGAAATATCTCAAGGAGACATGAAGCCCCTTTAACCAACATTTTAGAAGTTGAACTTTTTGATGTATGGGGGATCGATTTTATGGGGCCTTTTCCATCTTCATTTAGCAACCAGTTCATTTTAGTAGCTGTTGATTATGTTTCCAAGTGGGTTGAAGCAGCTGCCTTTCCTACAAATGATTCTCGAGTAGTTGTGAAGTTCTTAAGGAAGAATATTTTTTCAAGATTTGGGGTGCCTAGAGCTATTATCAGTGGTGGAGGAAGGCATTTCTGTAATCAGCAGCTTCAGTCTGTGTTAGCTAAATATGGAGTAACTCATAAGGTTGCAACTCCATATCATCCACAAACTAGCGGGCAGGTGGAAATCTCAAACAGAGAATTGAAGTGGATCTTAGAGAAGATAGTGAATTCCAATCAGAAAGATTGGGCTTAAAAGTTAGATGATGCACTCTGGGCTTATAGAACTGCCTTCAAGACACCAATTGGTACATCCCCGTATCAATTGGTTTATGGAAAAGCATGCCATCTTCTAGTAGAAATGGAGCACAACGCATATTGGGCAGTAAAAGCATTAAATTTTGACTTAAAGGCAGCTGGTGAGAAAAGGCTTCTCCAACTCAATGAGCTTGAAGAATTCAAACAACAAGCTCATGAAAATGCAAAGTTATACAAGGAGAAGACAAAAATGTGGCATGACAGAAGAATTTTGAAGAGAGAGTTTACACCGGGACAAAAAGTGCTTTTATATAACTCAAGATTAAAGCTCTTACCAAGAAAGCTGAGATCAAGGTGGTCAGGTCCTTTTACTGTGATTCAAGTATGGCCATATGGAACTGTGGAGATTCAAGATGGTGATCGAAAATTCAAAGTGAATGGGCAAAGGCTCAAAGAATACAATGAAGGTGCACTGAACACTTTGAAATCTGTCATCATGTTTGAGGAACCAACAGGTAAGCCCTCAATCTAGTAATTATATATTTTTTTAAAATATATATATATATATATTTTGGTTTGATATTTTTCTAGCCAAAGACGTTAAAGAAGGGCAGCTATTTGGGAGGCAACCCAAAAATTCCTTTCCTACTCTCTCAAAACTTCTTTCCTACTCTCTCATTTTTCTTTCCTACTCATCGAAACACACTGCACTGGGTTGAGAATTCTAGTCTTCATCAATTTTATTTTAAGTTACCATGGAGGAATCTCTGGCAAAGCTTAAGAACAGGTTCCCCACTCTTCCCAAAGATGTGCTCAGGAAGATCTATAACAGTCGACTTGAAAGGATGATGATATTCAATCATTTGGGACTTCCTGTGGATGTACGTTGGATCATTGAAGCTAAGGTACGTTTAGTAGGTGAGATTCATAATTCATTTGTTAAACCTTTGCCAAGAATGGGAAGAAGTTCTTACTCCAAAAAGAGAAGAGCTAAAAGAATGAATGTCTGCTATAAATGTGCAAGGTAGACATGTGATCAGTGCTGTAAGAGTAAAGGTATGATTTTTATAAATCGAGAAGATAAAATTAAATTTATAAAGGATGGACTGAGTAAGGAGTCACTGGATGATATCATTCAAACTCTTGAGACGCATCCGAGTGGTGATATTCATCGTATTCTTCTTGATTTAGTAGACATATTCAACAGAGAAAAAGAGCATTATTGTCTTGGGAATCTGACGTTAAAAGACCCTGTTTGCCAGTTTATAAGAAAACTGGATGGGAAGCAAATCCTCGATTCATAGAAAGCGTTTAAGCCATTTCTGGACGTAAGAACAGAGGAAGATGTGAGCCAAAATCACAACTACTGCACATAATCATGCTTTTGTCTAATCGTCTTATCTTTTCTGTACCTTTTGTCAATTTTTTCTTATCTTTTCGATAAATTTTTCCTACTTTACTTTATCTTTTGACTTTCTTTCCTCTTCATGTTTAATTTCTTCACGTAATGGCCCATCGGTCATCTGTGTCGGAAATTTTTTTTCAAACTTCTTTGAAAAATATGTGATTTGTGTGATTTTGTTGTCACTGTTTTAGTGTTATATATGCATGTACTCTCCTACTTGTAGCATATACACTTCCACTTGTAAATATGCGGTCTTCTACTAGTGAGCATACATGGTCTGAGAGAAAGAAAAAGAAAAAGGGTATTTCACAAAAATGTAGATTTACATCTATTTGCATTTTTGGTGAAACTGATTTGGGCAAGAAAGGAGAGTTTATAACAGCAGCAAATGAACTGAGAATTGGATTAGCTACCAGAGGAATCAACTTTGTGTAGGGGGGAGGCATTCAGGGCCTAAAGGAAAGTGTGGCCATTTCTGCATCCATGAATGGAAGCAAGGGTTTAAGTGTAAGGGTGAAGGAGTTGGAAGATCACACTTTTTCCTTAGGACAAGAGTTACAGGTTTTGAGCTTGCCTGAACAAATGGGACTAATGTTCTACCATACTCAAGCTTTCATTGCTCTACCCAGTGGTTTGGAGACGTTGGATGGCATTTCTAGAATTGTATATTGGGCTAAGTTAAACTATCACAAAAAGCCATTAGGATTGTTAAATGTTAATGGTTTTTATGATAATCTGTTGTCTTTTCTTGATCATGCTGTGGAAACAGGATTCATACCCCAAGCGACTCGCCATTCCATAATTTCTGCACCAACTGCTGATTAGCTGCTCGATCAAATGCAAACCTATGAACCTAAACCAGATATACTCATCAAGCAAATAGGTGGGCAATCTTCAGATAGCAGTCAGAAGCAGAACCCAGATACCACCCTTCAGTTGTAACTTTCCTTAATCTCTTGGTTTTACTTTTAGTATTTTGATTTTACTTTATTATGTGTTTATGTTTCAAAAAAAAAAACCTTCTCTGAGCTCTAGAAGACATTAGGGACAATGTCTGATTTAGGTTGGGGGAGGAGAAAAAAATTTTGTTTTTCTTTTATTAGTTAGTAAAACCATTAGATGCATGGGGTGTGAAAAAATGGTAGAGTAAGGAGTTATTCTTAACTCCTGAGACGCATTTTAGTAGTTGCATGTTTTTGTTCATTCTTAAAAAAAAGAGTAAAAGTAAAAACAAAATCATCTTATTTAAGTGCTTTGTAATGATCTTAAGAAGTATATGTTTTGAGTATGGATCAATTGAATTTTGAGATTTCATAGCATGAATGAACAACTAATTGTTACAATTGGTGATGAATTTTGAGATTGAATGAGCTGAGTTTGAAAGCCCCCAACCGTGAGCTTTTGAGCCTATAATGATTATTTCTCTTATGTGTGATATGCACCTATTAAGTTGTCACTCTAGAACTTGCTTTAAATCTGGTTGAAATTACATTTCACATGCACATTCAAAGATGATAAAGGCATTCATTTTGTTTAGCTAGAGCCAAATAGCCAACCTTGCAATTATATCGTTGATAAGCCCCTTTGAGCCTCATTAACTGTTTCTTTGTTTACAACCCATTGACATATTCTTTAATGATATATCAAATGCTTCGGAAGATTAGTAGAGCATTTGAAAGTTTTGTGAAATGGGCTTTTGACAAGTGTGGGGGTGTATATATCATCAACTTTAAAGTTGCAAAAAAAAAAAAAAAAGAATTGAAAAAAAAAGTTGAAAAAAAAAATTTGAGTATTCGAATTGTGGGTTGTTGTGATGAAATAGATTTATTTAGAAGCTGGCCCATTTTTTTTTGTTCTATTAATTTTTATATTTAGTTTTTTATATCACGTTTTACATTCCTTTTACCTTAACCCCGTTACAACCCTTAACAAGTCCTTTTGATTTGAATTATGCATGTGAATTAGATAGTGGAGATTGAGATTTTTAGCAAGCCTATGGTAGTGCAATTTTTTCGATTGAATTCGAGTGAAACACTTACCCTTAAACACTTGAGAGATTGGGAGAATGAGTCATAACTACGAACTCAGTTTATTCATTTTCAAATGAAATTACCAGTTTATATTTTCGTTGATTCATGAATACTATGATTTCTTTATTTTTCAATTGTTTTCTTGCTTATGACTTGACACTTCTAATTTTGTTGGAAGCACTTAATGGTCACTCCTTGTCCGAGGACATCCAAGAGCTAAGTGTGGGGGAATTTGATAAGTAAAATATTTGCATATTTATTTTCCCTTACATGATGATTTTATGGATGATATTTGAGCTCAATTTAATAAATTTGGGTGTAATTTATAAATAAATAATGATTTTGGCATAAAATAGAATTTCTTGGAAAATACTAAATTAGACCCTCTTTTAGTTTTTAGGAAATATCTGGAGCTCTAGATGTTGGATCAGGAGATTCTTTATATGGATAAAAAGCTAAGAAAAAGCTTTACAACTTTTATGTTGGGATGAAGTTTCAGCTCTATCTCCAAGGGTTTCAAATTTTGCTTGAAAGTTGAGAGCGGGAATCATCTACCATTCCACCAACCATTTCATCTACCTCTTCATCTTTCTTTTCACGTACTACTTCATCTACCACATTTCATCTACCACTTCATCTTCCTTTTCATCTACTACTTCATCTACCACATTCTATCTATTAATCCACCTATCACATTTCACCTACTACTCCATCTACCACATTCTATCTATTAATCCACCTATCACATTTCATCTACCACTTCATCTACCTTACTCCATTTTTCCCTATATATAGCCACCTCTCCTTCACATTTTAAACACACCAATTCATATCCATTACTCTCATCTCTTCTCCACACATACCATTTCATTTCCATTACTCTCATCTCTTATCTACTTACACACCATTTCATTACTCTACTCACTTCTCCAATTACTACATCATCTTAGAATTAATTTTATGCATTGTATTATTTTCTTGCATGCCTCCATCTTGGAAGGCTTAGGATTGTATTACTCTTTGTATGCCACCTACATGGAAGGTTTTACCTCCTAAAGGGACGGCTAGATTTTTATATTTTTTTCATGCATCTTTTGGTTGTATATTTATGTTTGAGAATTTAATATTCAAGTTTTATGCAGTATTTATAAGGATTTCATTCTAGCTTTATATAATGCCAATTTATTTTGGTTTTGTTTCTAATTTTATCATGAGCTAAATTTTCATTTTCCTAGGGTGATGACGTAGCTTACTAATAAAGGATTGAATCTTAACTTATTAAATCTAGTATTATTTTTCCTTTATGATTGAGTTTTAATTATTATTCTTAATGCTTTCATTTGATTGGCCATCTTTTGAATGATTTCAATATATATGTTGAGACCGGAAGGAGATACATGTGTGTAGACCCTATAATTAAAACCATAATTTGCATATGAAATAGGAATATATTCATATGAGTTGTGTAGTCTTATAGAGTTTCATAAATTTTAATGCATAATTAATTGCTTAAATTCATATAGGAATATATTGGATTAGCAATTAATTATAGAATTGCTTGACCTTGGAAGAGGCTAGAAATTAAATTAGGGAAACTAGACTATCAATCATGTGGAATAAATTGAGCTAGATTAGATACGTGATTCAATCCGGAATTTGTTAAGTGAAATCTAATCCCTAGGACTTTTTCTCATTATTGTTTCATATCATTTGCATTCATATTTGCTCATCTTTTATTTCGTACTCTTAATCACCAACGAATCAATCGACTAAATAGAATTAAAATTACCTATTTTGGTATTTAGTGATCAATCCTCGTGGGAACGATATTCTACTCACTTCTATATTACTTGATTACGACAGTGTATACTTGTACTATTTAATAGACCACTTACACATGTAACACATATATCAAAAACAATTGTGAATGAAAGAGCTTGAATTGAAACAACTTACTTTTGGATAAAACCACTTCCAATGTCTAATAACTTTACTCTCGTGTGACCCGCCAAGCCTTCTATATGTCTGGGTCGCACTATCATTAAAATGAAAATCAACAAAAGTAACAGCAATTCATTTAAAGTCAAGAATCATTTCATTTGAAGATGTATTTTTTTAAAAAAAAATATTTTCATAATTTTTCACTGGCCAGAAAATAAACAATACAGAACCACAATATCCTTTACAATGTACACATCCAATAGTTAATAAACCACTACCACAAATTAACCACCTACAGAAACACCAATGGCTAGCAATTAAAGCACCACTAGCTAATTCAAGCAACAAAATCAGTATGGAAACATCCATCACTAGCTAATTAAAGTGTAAGTCCTAATAACTAATACTATGTATAATCACCACAAGGTGTCAAGAAGTTGTGTACTACATAACTAATAGCTTCCATAAAGCATACTTCACTGATCTATGTGTTGAATAAGATGTCCAGCTAAAAGATCTCTAATCAAATTAATGTCTTCATACAAGTAGGCAATGTCATCATCAAAAATCTTCAAATTAGAAAACTAGCTTAGATAAAAATCAATGAAGTAAATTAATTAATTTACAATTCATTTACAACACAAGAAATATTATCATTTGAGAATGAAGAAGCGAATACTTGTTAGAACTTGATAATAATTCTACTTTGAATGATGTTATACATATAAAGTATAATACAGTACCCACATTCAGTGTTGTCTGGTTGTTGAGGGCATTATAAATCAAAAGTAAATAGTTAAAAGCAATAAAGGCATATATCTAAAATGACTGTCAATGGAAGAGCTTGAATTGAAACAACTTACTTTTGGATAAAATGACTTCGGATGTCTAATAACTTTACCCTCGCGTGACCCGCCAAGCATTCTATATGTCTGGGTCGCACTATCATTAAAATGAAAATCAACAAAAGTAACAACAATTCATTTAAAGTGAAGAATCAATGAAATACAAATAAAATAACTTAAGTATTGAAGACTGATCTTGTTTCTTTGTCTGACGTAAAGGAATCAAACCAATACACTATGTTGAGGTGTGGACAAACAAAACACAGGCTCCAGTAGTAAGTATAACAACATATATAGATTAAAATGAAGTTAAATGACAATACAATTATTTATTAAACATCTTCAATAGAAAAAATTAAATAAAAATACGTACCCTTGAACAATTGGTGCTAAATAATAATGAAATTTAGTTTGTCCCATTGCGTAGCCCACGTAGCTCATCCTTGCTTCCAAAGTATTGGTATCCCTTGCGTATTTGTAAGACATAAGAAACCATATAAATCATGTCTTGCCATGACGATGCATATGCTGTGGAAGGACCTATAGTAGTATTAAAATGATGAATGCATTATTAAATGTATGAAACCAAAAAGCCACTGCATTAATTGAAGAAAAGAAATGAAAAAAAAAACTTACCGAATTACCAATTTAACCCATCCTACATCTATCTCCTCCCATTTAATGAACTCTCTAAGATCTTTCTTGTAAATTGTAAAGGGATACACCAATGTTAGGCCCACAATCCTTGGAGGCATGTGCAAGTTGATCAGGGGAATGCTTTTGTAGAGTTGTTGTAGTCGCGCCGAGTAGGGCTATTTCCTCGTTTCTTGCTCATCCTATTAGAACAAAAAAAATGGATTATTTGTAGGATGCCAATAAATCGTAAGTAATAGTAAGGTAGTTTCTATAATTAGGGGTGTTGCCACTAAGCCAATAAGATTTTGAGACCAAAGGATGAAAGATCCCAGCGCCTGACATAGCGTGCCTGTTAGATATGATTAGTTTTGATGATGTCAAATATAGATGTCAAATAACAGCAAAAAGTTTATATAATATAATTATCTTCTACATTAACTAACTACTATATTTAATGTTGCATATCTTATAGACTAGTCAAGCAAAGAAAGAATAAGATTGAAGATGTTCAAGAAGATATATAGTTGGGTTAGGAAGAATGATAATCAATTCAAGAGGAAATCTAGTTGGGTTAAGAAGAATAATGATCAAGAGGAAAATCAAGAAGAAAGAGAATAAAGAAAGAAGAAGAAAGAAGAACTTCAAGATCAAATGAGAATATCAAGATTCAAGCTCTTAGAAGTGATACTAGAGGTTGGAATGGGTCAATACGAAGCTAAAATGACTTATATGGAAGTTATAGAACTTCCCTAAGATGTTCTCTTGAGTTTTGGCTCTCTGTTAAGTTTTAGAGGGCATCACTCGAGTGATGGACATGATCACTTGAGTGATGAGCATTCTAATGTACTCTATTTTCATATAGCATGATAGAGCTTTAGTATTTTGGACATATCTCTCTAACCACATGTTAGATTGATTTGAATCTAGTTTTATATGAAACTAGACTCCCAACACATCAAATACACACTAGAATCACATTCAAAGGAGTTCAGATAAGAGATATATGATCTTTGGAATATTTCATTAAAATCAGCTTCATATTCCAAAATAGCTTTGGTATTTTGGCCATAACTCTTAAACTACACAGCAGATTGAGATGAAACTAGTGCCATATAAAACTAAACTTAAAGAGCTTTTCATGAATAGGTGGTTTGTTATATTTGAAGTTATATGCTAAGATTTTTCCCTTCTGGATGTTGACACTTGTGAATTTAGAGACTATCTAGTGCAGTTGTCGCTACTTGGATCTTAACTTTTTGGATACAATAAGTTTTGATCTGATTCTTGTTGCATTAGAATGTAGAAGGCAAGAGCTTTCCGATGATATGTAATTTTCCATGTTTTAAACCAAAATAAAGATATCACTCGAGTGATGACCAAGGATTACTTGAGTGGTGAAGTTGGAAAATGACTCTAATGCAATTTTCTACATTTTGAAGGGGATTACACGAGTGATGACCCAGGATCACTCGAGTGACTACTCGAGTAATGCGACAGATAACATATCGTAACTTTAGAAAATCATGGGAATGATTATGAAACTCACTGTTATTGATTTCAATCACTCTAACACTTTATTATATTAGTGTTTAATGTATTTCTCCAGGAATACATTGAAGAAATGATGTGAAGAGACAAAAGTTGACTTTATGGAAGCGAAGCGTCGATTGATTGTAACAGCTAGTTTTTGAAATATGAAAAATGGTCAAATGAAGCAACGGGACTCTAGCGGACAAGTTGAAATGCTCAAATGGTCATCAATCTTCATCAACTATAAATCAAAAAAAGCATTCAGAGTTCAGAACAATGACGAGAGCTCAACGACAACAACATGCTTATATCATAAGTCATCTACTTCGACCCAACCACTCTCTGTTCTTATCTATTTTTTATATCATATATATGTGAGAGTGATTATTTGTATTGTACTTCAGTGAGCATTATATCCACTCTGTGAGAGAGTCTGTAAACACTTTCAACTATATTTTTGAATTGATCTCAAGGTAGAGGGACCTTGAGAGGGTTGATTTGCTTATGAAAGAAGCTATAGAGAGAAATGCTTGTAAGACTTACAAGGTATAAGCAGTAGAGAACGTTGTTACTCGTAAGACTTATAAGGGTGTAAGTAGGAGAGAATGTTGCTACTCATAAGATTTGCGTGGGTAAGCAGGAGAGAAATGTCTTCGCGATTGCTCTACTCGTAAGACTTGCCGTAAGGGGGAGTATCTCGGTGAGAGATTTATAAAAGGTTTCACAAGTGCTCGGCTAAACTTGTGGATTGTAGAGGCTTTTCTCGTGCCCAGATTAAACAAGAAGATAGTTTATTTGAAAATCTTAGGAGCTTGGGGACTGAACGTAGGTCATTGCGGATTGGACTGAACTAGGATAAATCACAGTTTGCATATTCTTTTCCCTAAGCTCTTATATTTTTAGCATATATTATTTAATCTAACTGATGATTTATGATTCATTACTTTCATACTTACTGCTTCCATTAAAATGTGAAAAGATTGTCAAAGTTTTTAATTTTTTATTTTATACCCAATTTAACCCCTCTTGGGTGTCAGCCGGTTTTAACATTTGGTATTTGAGTTGAAGCTCTTGTTTAAAGGACTTAACCATCTCAAGAGTTATCAATAGCTGACTTTAGGTGTTACTCGCTTTTAGAAGGTTTTGACTATACAATTCCACCCCTTTTAAAAGATATTGATTTCTTGTTTTGAAAAGCTAGAATGACTAGTTTTATAAAAGCATATGATTTTGATATGTGGAACAATTTTACAAATGCTCTTAATTACAAACCGAGAAAGGATTAGATAGAAAAAGAAAAGAAAATGTTTTTGTTAAATATTAGAGAAATGAAAATTCTGTATAGTGCTTTAACTTAAAATGATTTTGAGAAAATTAGATTTTGCTCAATGCTAAAGATATTTAGGACACTCTTGATTCTATTTATACTTCTAACAAAGTTGAAAGTGTTGATAGTTTATGTGAAACTATAAGATGTGCATCTACGGTGCATGAATAATTGGAAGTTGCTGATGAAGAAGGAGAAATCACAGAACACTTCCTTACAGTCATCATGGATAGACAAAAAGAAGAGGATTCCCTAAAAGAGCTCATTATAGACAGACATGGAAAATCACTCTCCGGAGCTCAAGATGAACTTAAGGTAAAAAGTTCCAATTCTTCTTGTGATTTTTGTAAAATTGATTTTTAAAGTCTACATAAGATTGCTTTTCAACCAATTGTTGATTCCATTGAGAACAACAAAAATGTTTTCAAATATGCTAGAAAGTTTTTTGGGAAGAAAGAATTTCCAAATAAAATCCATTCGAGTTTCTGCCCTCATGATCGACATAATACTTGCTTGATATCTCATAATTCATATTTTCATACAATTTTCAATTATTGTGGTAAATCCAAGGTACTGAAAATCAGACCATATATTGAACTAATCGGGGTATTAGGTTAAGGGTCAGTGGGTTAGTTAGGAGTTAAACTGGAGCTAAACCAAGACTAGACTGATGAGAAAGTAAATATTTCAGGCTTATTTATATGAAATCATATGTAAGAATTAATTAAAAATGATTTTTTAAAAAAAAATAAAAAAATGGGCGAACCGGTATGTACAGTTCACCCACTGGACCAGATCGGTTAGACCACTGGTTCGACGGTTCACGGGCTGAACTGACGGGTCTGGTCCAGTTTTTAATACCCTAGGTAAATTCGGTCATATTTCTCACACATGCTATATTAGAAAAAATTCTCATGTGAGGAATAAATATGTTTGGGTTCCTAAAGAACATATAAAATCGAATGATAACAATTAAGGACCCAAGTATATGTGGGTACCAAAATGTCCATCTAGTACTTTATGTATGTAGGATAATCAGAAAAGAAATGGACATAAGGGTATAGAGAAGATGAAGAATAAGCCAAGAGGTTTTCATGCACCAATTGAGAGGTTGATATCATTGCAAAAGAGAACTCTTAAAACATCCATTGTTGGAGCTATAAAGCATAACCACAGAAAGAAGCAATATATAAAAGGAGTATGTTTTACCTCAAGGAAGGACTACCATAATGTACCATTCAATTACCTTGAGGAGAACAAGAAGAGGAGGATCTCTCATATACAAAGAAAAATACTCTCGAAGCCTACATCATATGAGAGAGCTTTGCATAATTCCAAAACAAAATACACAAAAACAAAGCTTGAAAGAAAGATGTAGTGGGTATGCAAAGGCAATCCTCTAAGCACCTAACATAAAAGTAAACAATGGTAAAGCCTCCTACACTATCATCTTTAATATTTATTGAGGCTTATATCTTGTTACTTATTACCTTATGTATGAGCATTGCACATATGTTTTCACATCCTTTAGAAAATCCGTTTAATAAATTCATTTATAAAAGGATTGCAATGTTCAATAGTGTAACTCTTTATACATATATGTATATTTCAAAAGAAACTTCTTTTTTGTGCATAAAGTCATATTTAATTCATTATGCTCAATTGTCTCGAATTAACTATATTCTTAGAGCATGTGAATTATGATTCCTAAAAGCTAACCATGAGTGAATCTGAGTAAAATTGGATACCAAAGGAAGAAAAAGATTTATATGGTTTTGTAGGAAGAAGAAAGGAAGAGCTTCATCTCAAGATTATGACTACATAGGATTTAACTTAAATCTTGGTGAAGTTAGACTTTGAAGCTACATTTTAAATGTGTAAACAAAAGGAGGCATTACTTGAGACATCATTGTAAGTGCCTAGCTAGTAATGAAGGAAGACAAGATGCACAGTGAAGTATCACTCAAGTAACCAATCGAGTGATCTTCATCACTGCGTGACAGCTGGGAGTAAATGTTCAAGTGATAAGACCAACTGGAAGATTAAAAGGCAAAAGTCAAGGAATTATGCACAAAAGAAATTCAAAGGATAATTTCTCAAGTAATTATGAGATTAACCGAGTACAATATTGTCTTCTTTGTCCTTACCATATACTGTGTTTATATGAATTATTTAAATTGGGTAATGAATACTTGCTCATTATTGCATAATATTAGCAATAAATTATTTATGGTTTTCAAAATGCTTTCAAATTGCTAAATATACCGCAAGTGAAATTATGCATAATTTTTTTATATTGAGTTTTGAAATGCACGTTTTAAAAATTTGTCTGCATTTTAATCCATCTTGTTTATAAAAAGTGCATACACATTATTTGAAAATCATTTATATCTTGTTTGCATTCAAATCAGTTTTAAAATTGGAAGTTAGTATTTTCTTACTAAATGTCAGAAATTCTTCAAATTCATCCACAAGGTGTTTCCCATCATTGACATCTTGATTATTTCTCTTAAACATGCTATCGTGTGCTTGAAATATTTAGTCTCATCCTCTAACTAGTTAGACCTCATGTCTAACAAGTTGATTATCTATGAGTTTCAAACCTGTTTCTTAGAAATGAATTCAATTTGCGAAAGCCTTATGCCTAATGCATAAATCCATAGTTGGACATGTTATTCCAAGTATTACAAATGTTCATTAATGCATTGAATGTTAATGCATTAACCATTATAGTGGAATAACTTACTAGGATATTATTCTAGAACGCTAGTCATTTAGAGTAATGAGTATATGCTTAATCATTCATAATTCATTTGCGCTCATTTTGTTGCTCAAATACATCAACCATTGACATCATATATCCATGAGTAACTAGTGTCTTGAATTTGAATGTTTAAGTTGAATGTTCCTATTCTTCAAGACACAAGAGTCAATATTATCTCTTGGTCAATAGCAAAGTCATTGAGCTTATATATTAAAGTAAGCTTGTTTTTGGCTAAATTCTTTATCAATATGACTCTTGTTCTTTAGAAAATTCTCCATCATGTTAACTCTCATGATTAACGTGTTATCTGAGTTGATCTTCTAAAAGAAGTTTTCTGACATATTTCTTTTAGCCGTTGACTTCCATCTTTTTTAGCAGGAGCATCAATTGTAAACATTTTTCAAAAGTGAGTTTTGCAAAATCTCAATTTCACAATGCATTATCATGATTTGAAATAACATTAGAGATTTGAACAATTTGCATTATTAAAAACTTGATTCAATTCACGATTTATCATTCCATAAAAGTTGGTCATTATGGGTAGATTTTCTACTCTCTTTGATTCAACTTACACAGATTGCATGAAAACATTTTCAATGACATATTTTTCTATACAAAGTATATTTACAAATTGTCACTGAACACATCATTCTTGATATCAATTGTTTGTTATCATTTATGACTTGAATTAATTAGATAACATTATAATTCTAGTCTTTGGTGATTTAATACACTCTTTTTTTACCCAACAATTTAATACACTCTTTGCTCAATAATCATGTAGTTTAATAGTATAAGAGCATAAGAGTGATTATGTCTAATATTGTTCAAACCTAAGAGAAGTTGGGTACGAAAGAGCACATATTTATACTTTTGTAGGAATTGACCAAGATGCTTTACTCTCAAAGAACAGAGGCTAACAAAGTAGGTGTGACTGACAACATTACAATGTGAGCAGAAGTAGAATATATGATATCACTCAAGTGACACTCCCTGTCACTAGAAGTGACTAGCTAATGGTGTAGTCAGAGAAAGAGAAAGAGGAAGAAGACCTCTTAGTAGGCCCAGCAGAGTTCAATTCAAAGAAGCTCAAGCTGAGACCAAGGCCAGAAATGATAGTGATTATACCAAGAGATCTTTTTGTCCAGCTGTCTAACTTGACCTAAAAACATTGAAGGATACTCGTGAGTTGGATTCATACTTCCAACACTATAAGCCTTTGCCATCAAGCCATCTTTCCTACTGTCAAAGGCAGTAAACATCTCTACTGTGACATAGAGCCTGCTGAGTTATACTTTGAGAAAGGAATTATAATTGAGGAGAAGTTGAAAACAACAATCAGAGATCAATAAGGGTCACCATCTTAGCCTCAATAATCAATGAATGGTTAAGGATAGAGAAGCTTCCTATCGGACCATTCAAAGTGTTCAATCCTTAGTTAAAGCTAGATCACCTAGAGCCTCATTCATTGGATCTAACATTCAAACAAATTAAGCTTTACTTGATATTGCAAATGAAAATATCATTAAGGTTGTCAAGTTAGGAGTTATGTACTATATCAAAACTTCCAAATGTTGTTTACTTAACACTGGAGCTCCAAATGATTCTGATAGTCATTCCAAGTGATCTGTAATCACTCTAAGTAATTTGCAATCATCCTAAGTGATTTTGAGGATCACTTCAAGTGATCTGATAATCACTCCAAGTGATTTACAACCACTTTGTTTAAATTACTAAACCTCACTCCAAGTTAACATAAGAGGCGTAAAGGATGGGAGATGAGACTTCAAGGATAGATGAGATACAATACTTTGCTAGAGCTGGTCTGTTTGGTCCTTCATTCTTTGGTCAATCTGTCCAAGGCTATATGAGAGAGGAGCTTCAACAATCACATAGAGCTTGCTATGAACAATGCTGAGTTCATCACTTCTGTGAATGGCAAGATTAGACAACTCTGTGATTTGATCAACCGAAAACTTCAAGGCCTTATTCCAAGCTCATCTTGGTATACTTAAATACACACAGAGACTACACTTCAGAATCCCTTAGTATTGATCATATCATTAGACAATGAGTAGCCAACGATGCATTAATGAACTATAGAGGATTATGACTCGAGTAATTACGATATTATTTGAGTGAGGTATTGTATTTTTACTTAATTAAAATTCTATGAGTTACATCACTCGAGTGAGTACTTGAGTGATGGTCAGGTAGAATCACTTGAGTTATACAGGTTTACAGCCTTAAAACCCTAAATAACACCGTCATTTTCATAACTTAATCTTCAGAATTTCATAGTTATTCTCTCTACTAAATTTTTAATGAATTTACAAATCCAAGAGAGTTATTAACTATATTATTCACAATGATTTTCTTTTAAGGCATGCACATTTCATTAAGGGGGAGCTTCACATTCACATGTGTTTTATATGTTAAAAGCTTATCTCCTTTATTTAAAGAAAATCATTATAACATAGTCATCTGCATATACTCTCAATTAAGTAATTTTGATGATGAGTTACTCAAATATCTTCTTTCCATGATCTTAATTTGCATATATTTTATAGAAAGAAAACTTTTGATACTTGATTGCATTAACCATTCTCCTTGCAAGAATGCTTTTACTTATAGCAGGAGAATTTGCTCTATGCAAGATCATTCCTCAACGCTCTAAAAGGAGAATATATCCACTTTAAGGAAAGATGATTTAATACTAGCTGCAACACTCAAAACAACAAAAGGCATAAATCAGAATGATTTTAGTAGCATTCTAAGGAAGGGAATTCCTGAGCTTTCTATTGAGTACACTTTAGAGTCTACCACTAAGCCAGCTATAGTTCTCTCCTATGAACTTGATCTATCAGAGTTGCCCATCGAAAGTATGGTGAACACAACATCATGGATCTAACACGATAAGAAAAGAAGGAAATGGACTTTATGGATCAATCATCAGCTTGCTGAATCTAAATGAGCATTTCTAAACCCGCTCTTTATATTTTGGGAATACTTTGCATATCCTTGATTATGAAAGTTTTCTTGAAAACATCTTCAAGTTCTTTCAAGTTTGAAAAATGAAAACCATTGTCCATTTGCATCATATTAAAGATGAAACTACCTTCAAGTAGAGGGAGAGAAAATTGTTTTCTTGACACTTTTATTTTGATTAATAGGGAGACAGACATTTCTAATTTGTTTTCATATTCACTTCTCTACAAGCATTTCTTCCTTATACTTCAAACATTTTGCTGATGTCAAATAGGGGAAGAGAAAGACAAGAAAAATATGTTACTCTTAATTTGTTTTTATAACTCGTACATATTTTTCTTTAAGAATTTTCCATTATCAAAAAGGAGGAGAATGTTAGATATAATTAATTTTGATGATGTCAAATGTAGATGTCAAATAAGAGCAAAAAGTTTGTATAATACACTTATCTTTTACATATCTTGTAGATTAGTCAATCAAAGAAAGAAGAAGATTGAAGATATCCAAGAAGATATCTAGTTGGGTTATGAAGAATGATAATCAATTCAAGAAGAAATCTAGTAGGGTTATGAAGAATGATCATCAAGAGGAAAATAGAGAAGAAAGAGATTAATGAAAGAAGAAGAAAGAACAAATTACAAGATCAAATGAGAATATCGAGATTCAAGCTCTTAGAAGTGATACTGGAGGTTGGAATGGTTCAATACGAAGCTAAAATGACTTATATGGAAGTTATGGAACTTTCCCAAGGAGTTCCTTTGAGTTTTGGCTCTCTGTTAAGTTTTAGAGGGCATCACTTGAGTGATTACTTGAGTGATGAGCATTTTGATATGCTCTATTTTCATGCGGCATGATAGAGTTGTAATATTTTAGGTATATCTTTCTAACCATACGTTGGATTGATTTGAATATACTTTCATATGAAACTAGACTCTAATCATATTCAAAGGCGTTCAGATGAGAGAGATATGATCTTTGGAATATTTCATTTAAATTAGCGTCATATTCCAGAATAGTTTCAGTATTTTGGCCATAACTCTCAAACTACACATCAGATTGAGATGAAACTATTGCCATATAAAACTAGATTTAAAGAGCTCTCCATGGATAGTTAGTTTGTCATATTTAAAGTTATATACTAAGATTTTGACCTTCTGGAAGCTGACACTTGTGAATTCAGAGACTATCTAGTGTAGTTGTCACTACTTGGATAATAACTTTATGAATACAATGAGTTTGGAGCTGATTCTTATTGCATTGGAATGTAGATAGCAAGAGCTTTATGATGATATGTAATTTGCCATGTTTTGAATCAAAATGAAGATATCACTCAAGTAATCACTCGTGTGATGACCAAGGATCATGTGAGTGACCACTCGAGTAATGAAGTTGGAAAATGACTCCGATTCTCTCTGCCACATTTTGAAGGGGATTACTTGAGTGATGACCCAGGTACTACTCGAGTGATACAACAAACAACGTATTGTAACTTTAGAAAATCATGGGAATGATTATGAAACTCACTCTTATTGCTTCCAATCTCTCTAACACTTCATTGTATTAGTGTTTAATGTATTTCTCAAGGAATATATTGAAGAGATGATGTGAAGAGACAAAAGTTGACTTTACGGAAATGGAGCATCCACCGAACATAACGGCTAGTTTTTGAAATATAAAGAATGGTCAAATGAAGCAACAGGACTCTAATGGACAAGTTGAAATGCTTAAACGGTCATCAATCTTCATCAACTATAAATAAAAATAGCATTTAGAGTTCAAAACAATGACAAGAGCTCAACGACACCAACATGCTTATATCATGAGTCATCCACTCTGACCCAACCACACTTTATTCTTATCTATTTTCTATATCATGTATATGTGAAAGTGATTACTTGAATTGTACTTCAGTGAGTATTATATCCACTTTGTGAGAGAGTCTGTAAACACTTTCAACTTTATTTCTGAATTAATCTCAAGGTAGAGGGACCTTGAGAGGGTTGATTTGCTCATGGAAAAAGCTATAGATAGAATTGCTGGTAAGACTTTCTACTCGTAAGACTTATAAGGTGCAAGCAATAGAGAACATTACTGCTCGTAAGACTTACAGGGGTGTAAGTAAGAGAGAACGTTACTGTTTGTAAGACTAGCACGAGTAAGCAAGAGAGAAAGCTCTTCAGGATTGCTCTGCTGTAAGACTTGCCATAAAGGGGAGTATCTCGGTAAGAGATTTGTAAAAGGCTGCATAAGTGCCTAGCTAAATTTGTGAGTTTGAAAAGGCTTGTCTTATGCCCAGATTAAACAAGAAGATAGTGAATTTGAAAATCTTAGGAGGAGCATAGGGACTAGACGTAGGTCATCGTGGATTGGACCGAATTAGGATAAATCACAGTTTGCATATTCTCTGCCCTAAGCTCTTATATTTCTAGCATATATTATTTAATCTAAATGTTGATTTATGAATTATTACTTTCATAATTATTACTTCCACTAAAGTGCGAAAAGATTTTCAAAGTTTTTAAGTTTTTATCTTACACCCAATTCACTCCCTCTTGGGTGTTAGCCTATTCTAGCAGTGATATAGTTAATAGTTGATTAGCTCATGAAGACAACCCATTTCCTACTTATGAACATTCACTATTCTCTTGATAAGTTAGCAAATATCTATATCAAGGAGATAGTACAATTACATGGTACTCCAAAGAACATCATTTTGGATAGAGATCCTTGCTTTACTTCGAATTTATGGAAAGCATTGCACGAGGGTTTGGTTTCCAAGCTTAGATTCAGTATAGCATATCATCCTCAAACAAATGGACAGATAGAATGAACCATACAAACAATAGAGGATATGTTGAGGGTGTGTGTCATAGATTTCAAAGGTATTTGGGTCAAATTCATTCAACTTGCAAAGTTTGCCTATAACAATAGTTATCACTCCAGCATTCAAATAGCTCTATATGAGGCACTGTATGAAAGGAAATGTCAATCACCCTTGTACTGGATAGAGTTGTCTGAAAGGCACTTACTCGAGCCAGACCTAGTTGATTAGACAACAGAGTGGATCAAGTTGATTAATAGAGATTACTGATTTCTCAAAGCCAACAAAAGAGCCACGCTAATAAGAGGCAAAAACCTCTTAAGTTTGAGGTCGGTGATCACATGTTTATAAAAGTTTCTCCAGTCATAGGCATTGGCAGGGCACTAAAAGTAAAGAAGCTAAATCTGAAGTACATTGGTCCATTTGAGATCTCGTTGAAGATTGGTCTAGTAGTATACTGGATAGCTTTACTTCTAAATCTGAGTCGGTTACATGATGTCTTCCATGTTTCTCATTTGAAGAAATATCAACCTGATCCAAAACATGTGATTGAATATGAAGATATAGATATGTGGGATGATTTGACATATGAGGTCACACTTGACCGAATCATCGATTGGCAGGAGACACAGCTCAAAAATAGGAGTATCTCGTTCACAAAAGTTGTCTGGAAAGGGTTATCTTTTAAAGAAGCCACATGGGAAACGAAAAAAGATATGCGGATGAGTTACCCAGAGTTTATGGTTATGTATATGTAGGAAATTTCGGTGACAAAATTTATTTAAGGGAGGGAGAGCTGTAACATTCCATTTTTATTTACCAATATTCTTTGTATGTAATTGATATAGTTAATGGAATAAAATAATGAACTGTAACATGCATGAAATGACAGAAACACTCCAATCGGTGGTTACACACAACTTGGCTAAGCTGGGACACAAAGGAGTAATTATTGTCCATTGAAAGGCCTAACATTATAGCCTAAATTGGAGCATGAAAGAACACAAATCTTGGCTCAATACTAGTGCTAAAATTCAGCCAAGCTAAAAAGAAAAGGAGCAAGAAATGATTTATTTCAATAAATCACAAAAATGTAATTGCAAAATAGTAATTTGCCAACAAAACAAGAGGCAAATTAATTTCCCCTTTCTTTTTAATAATTTAGGCCAAATTAAGAAATGAAAGGGAAAATAAGTGTTTGGGGAGGGAAAAATAAGTATATGGAAGCTAATGGCGCCATGTGGGGCCTACATGTTAGATCCCAAGTTTTGATGATAACAAAAAGACAATCATGTGTAAATCATGTCTTTAGGAGATTAAGAAAAGTTTACAAAGTTACCAAATGCATAAAGGAAGATTTCTGATAACTGCTGTGAAATTGCACTGGAGTGCTCGAGCATGGATTTTGCACTCGAGCATAGATCTTCTCTGTGCTCGAGCAGGTGCGAGTGAAAGCCAGAAAGTGTGCACCCGAGACATTCCTTTGTTATGATCACTGGATCACTCGAGCACCAAGGCGTGCACTCGAGCAGAGAAGTCATTCTCACTCGAGCACATGCGAGTGAGGGTCTACGAGTGCTTGGCCGAGAGCAAGTAATAGTATGCTTCTTTCATTCACTCGAGCAGAGACATCAATGCTCGAGCATGAGCATTTTGTGCTCGAGCAAGGTACTGCGAGTGCTTGGCCGAGAGTCATGAAGATCAGAGAAGTGCAAGTGTGCTCGAGCACACCCTTATATGCTCGAGTGACACATCAATGCTTGCGAGTGAAAATTCTATCCCTCTCCAAATCTGATACGAGTGCTTGTTTAAACGGTATAATTCTTGAGAATATTCTTCTCACTCGAGCAGGAGTCTGTGTGCTCGAGTGAGGGCCCACATCACCTGCGAGTGATAATTTTATCCCTCTGAATTCCTGATGCGAGTGATAGTATTGAGAGCATATTCCTGAAGAATATGCGTCTCACTCGAGCAGGAGTGTGTGTGCTCGAGTGAGGGACCATATCACCCGCGAGTACAAATTCTCACTCTTGTCAAAATGGTGTACGAGTGATGACCCGAGAAGACACTCCCAGTGGAAAATGTAAGATCACTCGAGCAGAGGAAGTTGTGCTCGAGTGAGACCCCTCTTCACCCGCGAGTGAAGATTTTGTCTCTCTGAAATTCTATGCAAGCACAACCCGATAACAGAAGTATATGAAGGAAAATAGGAGATCACTCGAAGTGAGCCTTTCATGCTCGAGTGATGACCTGTTTGAACACCAAAAATGCCAAGTCTCACAACATTCATTCCGAATATGGTTTATTGTTATTTATTCATATCATCATTACTTATTATCATTGTTTAACATTACTTTGAATGTATTATAAGTGTGATACAGGAAAATGAACGTTTGAAAACAGCTGTTACAGAGAAAGTCAAACAGCGGCAGACAACATGATTACAAACACGTTCGCACCTACCGCATTAACAATATTCAAACATGCGCGTGTTCTCCTACAGTTGGAAAAGTCCCGCTCCTCAAATGTTGATTTTCCAAACCGGCAAAAACTGAAGCAACTATATATACAGAAATTCAAGGAGAACGTAAACAAGAACGTAGCACAAGAATTCACAAGCTTATACATGAGTCTCTGCTATTCATCATTTTCTCTGTATACACATTGATCTTCAGTGTTTTTTCATTTGCTCTGTAAGAGGGTTTTTATACAATTCAAATTCTATGCTTATATGATCTCAAGGTATTGGGACCTTGAGAGGGTAGTTTTTCCTTACGAGAGAAGCAGTTGAGAGAATTCCTTGTTGTGTCTTCCACTCATAAGCCTTATAAGATACAAGCAGGAGAGAACGTTGCTGCTCGTAAGACTTACAGTGGTGTAATCAGGAGATAACGTTGCTGCTCATAAGTCTTGTATACATAAGCAAGTGAGAAGGGTCATAGGTTGTTTTTCTGTGCGTAAGACTTGTCGTAAGGGGGAGAGAAGTTTCTTGTTGAGAGAATATTTCTGCTCGTAATCCGTTCAAGGACGATTGTTGTTTTGTGGCATTCTGAGAGCCCATTGAATCTTGGAGGTATAGTGAAAATCTCAGTAGGTCTTGATCTCTGAGGACTGGACGTAGGCCTGGTTGTTAGGCCGAACCAGTATAACTCTCTGTGTTCAAATCTTCTCAACTCTACTCTATCCACTATATTTTTCATATCACCTCATCAAGCGAAAAATTTATAACATCACCCAATTCACCCCCTCTTGGGTGAAGCTTGCCTCTTACACTACACACACACTCTAACTTGGCATCATTCCGTAGGCCTCGTTATACGTGAAGTACTCCCAAGTAAAACCCTAGTGGAATCTCAAATGAGCACCAATAAAGTAGCTTTATCAAAGTAGCTATAACAAAGTAAGTCATGATGGGTAATGATGACTCAACTTTTGTATTAGATGAATAAGAAGGTGCACTTGTCATCCAAGTACACTTCATCATTACAAATACTATTCACACTTTTTAGTTGGTATAATTAGAAGGTGACACTTGTCCCTTCATCATGAGGTGTCCTTTTAGCTTTTTGTGTTGGCATTTGAGGACGGTGACATGTGGCACAAAAGTAAGGGGAATTCTTCGATTCGATCCCCCGAATAACTTTTCCAAACATCGAACCTGGGAGCTGGGGAAAACCATCAGACCTTCACTTTCTCTGACAAATTGGATGGCTAAAAAACCTGAGAAAATAGGTGGGACCCACTTTATTAAAGTAAGTGACATGTGTCATAGAATCACTGGATCGCTGGACCAATGGCACCATAAGGCTTTGACACGTGGCAAACAATTTCAAGACTCTTTAAGGGCCATTAAATTTCACTTAGAAGCCCCAAAGATCAGTTGAAAAATAGAGAAAATAGAGAGACATTAGAAAAGGAGAGAGAAAGAGTAAATAGCAACCGTTCTTGAGTTCAATCCGCCGAAACACTACTAAATCGGCGTTTTCTCTCAAAATTCCCTTTTATAACCTCCTTCTACTCATCCCAAGCTACATTTCTATAGTTTTATATTTTTATTTGGAGGTGTTTGGTGCTGTCTATTTACTGAAGTACTATCGGATTTTAGATTAAGTTGTGGAAATCCGTAGAGGTAAGCATAGGCTTAATTTTGAACCGATTAGATTATTGTTTGGATGAGTTTTCTTGAGGGTCACTATTCATTTTTTGGTCAAAGGTGTTTTTTAAGGTTTAATCATATGTTTATGGTTAAGTTATGATTTATGATGATTTTGGAAGTTGTGTTCAAGTCTACCTGAATTCATTTTTCGAAGGCAGAGAACTTGCAACGTGTTTTTTATCGATCAAACTTAGTCCAAATACTATGAAATTTTTTAGAATTAAAGTAGACATCCTAGACTTTAATTTTATAGGTAAAATGAGCCATTTGGACTAGTAGATTGAAAGTTTTGATTTTTTAAATTTTGACCTTGATTCTGGAATGAAATCTGTGGCAGTCTGTGTTTGACAAATTTATGGAAAGGGTGTGATTGTAATCGATGCTCTATGATATTGTTTACTGAAATAAAACTTAAAGATAGTTTTATAGAACCTAGAACCAACCTATTTGTTTTTTTTTAAAATTAATTATGAATTTTAAAAGTCCAATCTGAAAAACTGGCGAATTCTGGGGGCGGTAATCAATTAAGTGAGATACTACTATATTGATATGCATCTAGAAGTGTAGTGGCTATATTTTTTCCTAAAACTAGACTGATTAGAGGTCACATAGCCTTTGGAACCAAACCAATTGGATCTCTATAAATAAAGATATGGATTTTCAAAGTTGTGCTATGTTTTTGGAAAAAAGTTTGAAATAGGGGAAGTTTGGCGAATTTCTGGGAAAAAAATATGATAATAGTGATCTGCCTTGCATATTTTTCCATGAAAATACACTTAAATAGCTTTACATAGGCTTTGGAACTAATCAACTTGGAATTTCCTAGAATTAATAGTGATTTTTCAAAGTTGATTGAAAATTTGTCAATTTCTGGAAAATAGTGAAATTCCATTGTGCAGAATGGTACTATACAGAAACTGTTATAACTGCATTAGATAACCGATAGAATGAATTTAAAAAAGTTTAGAATAGTACATGAATGGGTCTTGACTCAATTCTTGTACATTTAGAATTTTAGGACTAGAGAGTTAGCCCAAGCCGGAACAAAGTTCAAGAGCAGTTTGTGAACAAAAAGGGACTTAAGGTAATAATTCTATCCTTCATACACTATGTAAACTTATATGTGCTTTCTGTATGCCATCTTCTATGATATGTATAATTTACTCTCTAACTAGTATGGGAAAGCACAAGTACCGTCCAGGGGAGAACCACACCAATACCCTAATGGCCCCAAAAGGGGATCAAGTTATGAGAATTCAATGCCAAGAGGGTACACTGCCAGTCTGTGGTCAAAAGCCCAGCTGAGGTATGAAAGTTTGGAACTAAAAGTAGTTGGTTCTGACTCAGGGTTTAACAATAGTTGGCCCTAACATGTGCACATTCTGAGAAACATTATTATAGTGTATTTATTATATTGCATTATGTGGTACCTGGCATTATTATATGTTTCACTTTATATGATCGATTATCTATTACTACTGAGATTGTTTGAATTTTACCATTTTTCAAATTTAAAAATATTCCAGCAGAAGCTAATGGCTCTAGGGGGAAAACGGCAAATACTGACAACTGAGGTGTCCAGGTCAAGAAGATGAAGCTGTTAGTTATAATTAGTTTATTTTGATATTTTTGGACAATATTGTATATATTCTTCAACCCCCACGGGAGACTCCTATATATAAACAAGTACTTCTTATCAATATATTTGTATTGTTTCTGTATGCTTGTGGAACTATGTCGTTATCACTCTGGCAAATGTCTAAATGTTAAAGGGGTTTGACAATTAGATATCTTAGAACAATACTATCCAATACTTATGATCAAGAAAAGCCTTAATATTAACAACCCCTTGTAAACATGAAGCTTAGGGAATAAGAATAACTAAACCATATAGAAGAAAAGATGAAAATTTTTAAAAGAAAATAAATGAAAATGAAGTACAACTTTTACAAAATAATCAACCTATAGAAATTCAGCATATGTTAGCAACTTTAGCAATAATAGAAGTAAAAACAACAGAACAAGGATTATTAGATAATTGTAGTGATAACCCACTAATTCATTGGAATAAATCTAAACCTTTAGCAAAGATAGAGTTAGAATATTATAATAAAGAAATAAATTGTAAACCATATCCATTGACTGAATAAAACAATATGATTTAATAAGAGAAACAATATAATTCAGCATATGGTATTCTTAATACTCCTATTAGTGTTGATTCTATAGCGTGTTTCTTTTCTAATATTACAAATGACTTTTTGCATTTTTCTTTGATTTTAGTATTTTACTTACCTTATGCATAAAATTTTCATTTTTTAATTCTTCTGGTATTAAATCTAATTTTATGTCTTTTATCTTATTATATTGTTGTTTTTTTTTTTATTAAAACTCATTCTTCTTTCTATAACTCCTTCAGAAACATTTCTATATATTCCTTGATTTCTTCATACTCATTATTACTAGTACCTTCATCATTATCTATAGCATTCATCATATAAAATTGATATTCTTCTTCAATAGATGAATATTCAAATTCATCATTTGAAATCACTTATGTCTTTTAATTTATATATTTCAATTTCTGGGTTTTCTATATCACTATATATAGGTTCGTCAAATTCTAAAGGTTCTAGATTTTTATTTGCTCCTACACTTCTTCCTATAAATTCATTTCTTAATAATTGTTCATATTTTCTTATTAATAATGCATAAAATTCTTTTATATTTTTATATGGATCTGTTACTGACCTAGCATGTTCTCTAAATTCGTGTGCTTTACTTTTCCTCCAGTTATGTACATTTCCTATAAAACTTGCTTCTATTAACATACTTGCTATATTAGTTTCTATATTTCTTCCTATTAGAGCTATTAATTAATCGAGCTTTAGTCCATTCTTCTAGTCTTTTTTCATTATCTAAATTACAATCTAATCTAGCCATATTCCTGAATTCGGTATTTGTCTAGTTTCATACTAATCTATAGGTGGTGGTATAAATCCTGTATTATTAGGTGTCTTAAATTTTGCTTCAAACAATATATTTTCTGGTTGTCTTAAAGGTTCTTTATGATATAAATTATTTACTTCTGCTTCTACTTCTCTGCTTATTTCATTATTTTCTACTCTACTTGTTTCACCTTGTTCTATATTTAATTCTCTATTTCCTATACTAGTTGTAGTTTGCATAGTTATTCGTGCTTCTGGTTCATATTTTCCAATAGCTGTGACATGTTGAAATTCTTTCTTATTTCTTCTAAATTTTCTTTTTCTTGTCCCATAATTTCTTCTATGTCATCATCATCTAATTTTTCTAATGCATTCATCATATTTATAGAACTATTATTTTGATTATGTTCTTTTTATACTGAGGGTCTTAATATTTCAGATAATTCATCCGTTTCTGATCCTATATAACAAGCTATTTCTGCTATCTTATTACTTTCTTTTTGATCTATTTCTGTTGTTTCATTTTGTTGTTGTCTATCTATTATTCCTGTCTTTTCTTGTTCTCTTTTTAAATCTATCTTCTTAATTTCTTCAAAAATGGTCCATAAATTTTTATTAATAACTTCTTGTCCTTTTTGAATTTCCTCTATTATTATTCTTGTCTGTCTCATATTTTCATCTAATGTTTGTGATCTTACTTTATTCTTGTTGTTTCATTTTCGAATTCTTCTAAAGCTCTCATCATGTTTATTTGTGGCTTATTCTGTATGGGTTCTATTTTTTGCTCTACTCCTAAATTTTTCATTATTTGTTTTATATTTCTTTTTATATATGCTAATTCATTTGTATTATTCCTTATTTCTGTTTTCATATCGTACAGCTTTTGTTCTATAGGTTTTGTTAAATCTAATAATCTGTCTAATCTATATTTATGCTGTTCTTTAAGGACTATAGTTTTGACTTCGTTAGGTAAATTTTCTAATATTTCTTCTAATGTAAAAATTTTAATTAAATCACTAGTAGAAAAATGGCTTTTTTTTTTTTTTTTGATACATAACATGATAAAAGTTACATCGAAACATGTTCAGTTTCCAGATGAGAGAATAAGATCTTTTTAAACAAGTTAAAATCGACTTTTTAGACCGGTTTTGGATCTGGTCTTGATACTGCCGGTCTTAAAAGTATGTCATTTTTAAGACCGGTTTCGAAACCGGTCTTAAAAGTCTAACTTTTAAGACCGGTTGTATTAATAACTGGTCTAAAAGTAACAATTTTAAGATCGGTTGTCATGAGCACCGGTCTTAAAAGACCTCTGAGGGAAGGGGTTTTAGAGAAATTTTTAAGACCGGTTGTTAAAAATAACCGGTCTTAAAAGTGTTATATTTTGTTTTTTTTAAATGTGTGTGATTAGGTTTTTACCAGAATGCATCCTTGAATTGCTACCTGCAATGCCATACTTGTTAAGTGCCATATGGTGTTCAGTTTGCTTCCACTTACAATGTCCTTTGGCTTTAACTTTCCACTTACCATTTCCTTTTGCATTAACCTTCCACTTACCAATTCCACTTACAATGTTCAGTAGGCATAAATGAATTCAACCATGTCATATATATCATGCAACCAACAAGCTAGTGAATTCATCAAAATATACAAAAATCATCTTAAAACCAACAAACATGTCAAATCATGCAACCAACAATATTTGCACCCAATTAACCACCATGTCAATTCATCAATATACACAAAACAATTCCACAGTTTTACAAGAACTCACTGTTGTAAAAGTTCATTAATGAATTCAGCACAACATTTGCGAATGTGCTCAATATCTTCTTTTGGAAAAGGGTCAGCAAGTTCAAACATCTGAAACATCAAAGCCAGGCAAAACATTAAATTCACTTAAAAAAAATAATAGTACAAAATTTTTGAAATATATATATACATTTACCTCTTCAGTAAGTTCTGTTGTGCCTAGGGTAATAATATTATACATGTGCCTCAGAATATACATCCCACACAAGTTGGACCTTGGTGGTTGCCTACGGGTCTGAAAAATAATATGATATCGTTAAAACAAGTATAAAATTAAAACATGACTTATTATTGAATACATTCTTAAAACAAACCAATATGTAACTAACCTTTGGCAAGATCCATGTAGCGTCTTTTACCTCATGCATAGGCCTACCACAAGCAGTGTGTTGGAATGTCCGCATAGCCCTGTATCATCAAAATCACAAAGGTTACTTATTTTACACAAATTCCATAAATTTTGGACACGAAAGGTAATTAATAATGCAAGAAAACTTACGAGTTCAAGCTTTTCTTCAATTCACTAGTTGGCTTGCTGAGGTAGAGGGAGCATAAGAGGATGACAAAATAACTCCTCTTGCACAAAATAGCCAATTGCCAATGATCACTGAAAAAAGGGAAAACCTTTAAGCAAATATAAAATATTATGTATAGAATGAAATATAAATTTGTCTTACCCATGCAAATATGGAGCCAAGAAACATTCAATTGCGGTTTCACTAAGCCTGTGCGATAAGTATGTGTGTCTGATAGAAGAAGTGGTCCCTTTGTCGTAGAGTTGAACTTGGCATAGGAGTCCAAATTTATCGGTTTTTCCAGAGTCAACCAACCTACGATGCATCAACCTACAATAATTCAAGCAGGGACATTAAATCAAAGTTTAACAGCGTAATTTGTAAAATATTAACTTCCAATTTGAGAAGATACTTACATCAAAAAGAGCTGAACAATCGAAATCGTAAGCTGTTGTAGAAGAGCTACCAGGGACATTAAATCATCCCTCTCAAGATAGCAATGCGCCCCTGACTTGCCAACAGCTGACTCAGTAGCCCAATTTCTTGTTGCAAAGGACATATCATATGCCATCAGAATCACTTGCTGCATGACATTCAATGGAGGCCGTGAAACATCGTGAGTGGAGGGAGGTGGAGGTGGAGGAGGAGGCGGCGGGGATTCCTCAGCTTGATCAGAAACAAGGTGCTTTGGCCACAAGATGAAAGAGTTGATGACATCGCCCACAACCTTGAAGTCATCAACAGGGATAGGGAGAGGTGCATCTACAACAATCACCTCTTCAACTGGCACTTTGACTTGATCATCCTTTATTTCTTGGTAGTGGACAGTTGACCCAAGTTGTGCATGCTCCCTCGTGCAACCAATCGTCTTAGAGGATCCTCCACAAATAAGTCATAAGGCTCACTAATTTGGCCGCCAGGACCCTCTGATGACCGACCAATGCAACTCCCTTTAGTGCTCTGTTTAGGGTTTAGGGAATGAGCCTGGGGAGCACAGGTATTTGCTTGTCTTGTGCTCGTCATGATCATCCATTCCTCCTTCATCTTGCTGAACCTTTCTTCAAATCGTGCATCAAATGATGCTTCTACCTCAACCCTAGCTTCCGCCCTCACAGTGGCCAATATACACTCCATCTCCTCCTTAGTCACCATACCACTTGAGGAACGGCGTGAGGGTGCTCCAAAATAATCCCTTATGCCTACCCCTCCTCAAATCCCCCTGACACGGCCGGGATGCTCAGGTTTTCCTGTAGCTACGGTCAGGATGTCATTCCTCCCATCCGACCTAAACGATCCCTCGGCTTGTTTTTTTTTAATCTCCTCCTATAAGCCACATATAACAAATGTTAGTAATGAAATTTGTTTACGAAATAATTAATAACAATAAGTCAACAACAATACTTACAATTTTCTCACCGACTATACAAGATTGTTCACTCATATAAGACCCGCTCCTCTTTTGGTGAGCGAACAACCACTTCTCTTCTTGACGTATCGGAGATAGTGGAGAAAGAAGAACAGAAGGATCGGATTGAGCTGCTTCTTCCAATCTCTTTCGTTTGGCCTCCAAGAAGTCTTTTTCGGCCTTCGCATACCCCCCACGAGACATTGTATGGGGGCAATCATTCTTTCTACCACTCTCTTGGGCCTTTTTCCTTTTTTCCTGCGAATAAGAAATCAAAATTAAGTCATTATAAATCAATAAAGACAATTCATAATTCATAAGAAAATCAATTGCAAAATAAGTCAACAACTCACCAATGCTTCTGGAGTAGTCCGAAGCCGTCAAAATTCTTGCCAAGTTTGTTCGTCAATAAAAGAATACTGATCGCACGGATTAGGAAGAGACTGACCTTCTTCCACCTCGATATACATGTAATTGTTGGCTAGATTTGTCTTAAACTTCCTCCAGCGTTCATCACAATACGTCATTGTCTTGTCATACAAGACTTCACTCTCAGGAATGTCGTAAGTGAGCTGGATAGTTTCCCAAATATGTCGCTTCACACCTCTATCGACATTTCTCCACTGCTCTATCAAGATGCTGGGCTTGTTGCGTGCAAGGAGGCCTACAAAACTCCCATACTGTTGGGCATTAGGCCCGATTGGTTTCCAATAACTATCAAACTCAATCGGAATCTTTCCCCCGGTATTCTGATTGAGAGGAATGTCTCTCAATCGGGTGGCTCTCCTACCCCTTCGTCTAGGCCGGTTACGTGGCTCATTGTGTTCCTGACTCGGAGTATTGCTAGGCTCGCTTTGATTTGGATTAGTTGGATCGGGAGTACCCTCACTAGGACGACTCATTGTCCAAAAACACTTTAAGAACACTATTTAAGGCAAGTTTGCTACACTGTGCTTATTGTTATAACACGGCACTATCTACAAAGACATCGTTCAAAAGCAATTTCCAAGTTATGCAAACATGAACAAATAATTGCAATGCACAAGTTGAAGGAGGAATTATTAATTGCAATTGCAAAAACAATTCCCTAAAGCAAGTTTTCATATTGGTAAAGATTTTAAATTCAAATCGCTGGGCCAAATCAAAAGAAGGAAACCAGAAGCTACAAAATCAATATAACAGAAGCAACAAGCTTAAACCAAACAAAACAATATAACAGAAGCTACACCACTAGAAGCAACAAGCTTAAACTATAGTCTTCAACATACTAGGATCAAAATCATCACTACAACTCTCAAAATCATCACTTTCAAATGGAATAATTAACCCAGGTCCACTAGAAGTAACAAGCTTAAACTATAGTCTGTAATGCAAATGGAAAACCACCAAAATAAACCCACGTCCACAATTTCAGAATAATTAAACCGTACCTTAAACCTTTGCTTGAGGATCCTCTTCTTCCTTTGGATTTGAACAGTCATTGGCCACTTGCTGCAGGAATCGAACAAAGAAAATGGAGGATAAGTAATCTCAAAATTTCAATGAAAAACCCACAAATGAAATGGAAACACAAACCTGACAATAAAAACGAGGTTGAGAACAAAACCAATCGGAGGGAATAAACGACGATAGCCTTCCGACAATGAATTCAACAGTAAATCTCCGTTGATGGCGGTGAAGTTAAGGACGGAGAAGAGACGAGTAAAGGAGGAGCTGCCGCAAACAGACGCAGGGGTTTCGCTGATGTGCTTGAGTCTTGAAATGAAATTTCAGAGCTAAATTTAGGCGGGTTTTGAAATCCAAGTCAGTTTTAAGACCCGTTATCAATTACAACCAGTCTTAAAAGTAATATTTAAGACCGGTTCTATTTTAAAACCGGTCTTAAAATATATATTTAAGACCGGTTATTAATAAATAACCGGTCTTAAAAATTGAAACTTTTTAAGACCGGTTATTAATTAATAACCAGTCTTACATTTTGAATTTTTAAGACCGGTTCTTATTTACAACCGGTCTTAAAAATAATAAACATTTTATTTTTATGATTGTCTTTAATTCAGATAATATTTTCTAGACTGGTTATTTTTAAAATCGGTCTAGAAAATATATTACATATTTTTATTTTTTTTAATTGTATATATTTTAAGACTGGTTTTTTTGTAACTGGTCTTAAAATTATTTTTAAGACCGGTTTTTACTGTAACCGGTCTTAAAAGTATTTTTAAGACCGGTTATATATTTCATCATAATTACAAAAATGCCACCGGTCATATTTTTAAGACCTTATCCGATATAACCGGTCTAAATGTTTCCGGTCTAAAATCCCTTTTCTGTACTAGTGAATCTTCAATACTTGTATCTATATAAGATCCTAATTGTTTCATTAAATACATGAGTCCAATTTAATTGATTATGAGTGCTATTTGCATTTCCTCCTAATATAAATGGAGTAAACATACATATATCTTCTTCTATCACTACTACAAAATATTGCTTTTACGACTCTAAAGGACGTCCCTTTTTAAAAAAGGGACGTAAAAAATAAAGGCGGTGGCATTTTTGTAATTCTGAGTGAGATTTGAATAGTTTTAGATGTCCCCAATTCAAAAAGGGATCTCTAAAGTCACTTTAGACGTCCCCAATTTAATTGGGGACGTCTAAAGTTAATTTTTTTTTTTAAATTAGAAACGCCTATTGGTCACTTTAGACGTCCCCAATTTAATTGGGGACGTCTAAAGTAAAATTTTTTTTTTTTAATCAGGGACGCCTTTTAACGTCCCTAATATATATTAGGGACGCCAAAAGGCGTCCCTTAAATATCAGGGACGCCACTTTTGGCGTCCCTAATGTTATCAGGGACGCCTAAAGTAGCGTCCCTCATAATATATGAGGGACCCCTAAAGTGGCGTCCCTGATAATATATGAGGGACTCCACTTTAGGCGTCCCTAATATGAGTGGCGTCCCTCATATAATATCAGGGATGCCTGTGGCGTCCCTAATATTAGGGATGCCTAAAGGCGTCCCTGATTATTAAAAAAAAAAGAATTAACTTTAGACGTCCCCAATTAAATTGGGGACGTCTAAAGTGTGATTTTAGACATCCCTTTTTGAATTGGGGACGTCTAAAGTAAAAATAAAAAAAATAAAAAATTAACTAAGCAACTTTAGGCGTCCCTAAATTAAATTGGGGACGCTAAAAACAATTCAAATCTGTACTGACACTCTGACAGTCTTTATTTGTCAGTTTTATAGATCCACACTCTTCTTTCTCATCAACGCAACCACTACCACCACACATTTAACTTTTACTTCTTCTTCCTTATATGCTATTGTTTCTTCTTTTCTCTCTCTTTATTTTCACCAGATCTGTAATGCTTACCACCACGCATTTAACCCTTGCTTCTTCTTCTTTATATACTATTTTTAAACTTGCTTCTTCTTTGTTCTCTCTCTTTTTCACCAGATCTATTATGTTTCTTACTATTTTATCTTCTTTCTCTTTTTTTCTTTGGATTTCCCTTCTATTTTATCTTCTAACTCGTGTTGTTATGGTTTGTAGATCGAGACTCCAAAACATGCTTCATGGCCACGTTCCCACTGAGAAAATGAGGTACATCTCTCTCTGTTGCTCTTGTCTATTCATTATTACGAGAAAATGAATTTTAATAATAGAAGGAGATAAGTTTTTTGCAACTGATTCATCTTATTGTTATCATCTTCTGTTTATGAGATTTCAGCTCTAGAGTTATTATTGTGTAGATTTTGGATTTGGAGTTCAGATACTAGATCTGTAATTTTATTGACAATGATATGCAATTTCTGATTTTAAATACTGTTTAGTCCAGATCTGTAATATAAATGAATTTTTTTAAAAAAAAACACTTTAGACGTCCACACTTTAAAGTGGGGACTTCTAAAGTGGGACTTTAGAAGTCCCCACTTTAAAGTGGGGACGTCTAAAGTCCAGATTTTAGACGTCCTTTTTTATCTACGGACGTTATTGCCATTTTTTACTACGTCGCTCACATAGACGTCCCCTTATTTTCAGACGTTAAAAAGCCTAAAAAAGGGACATTAAAAATGTTTTTTGTAGTAGTGTATACTTATGTATAAACTTTCTGAAAGTCTGTTAGATTCAATTCCATATATTCGCAGTTTTATTATTTTTATTACATCCATTATAGTTATCTTCTTTCATATATATATATATATATATATGCGCGCGCGCGCATGTCATTATATATTTCTCTCATAATGATAAAGAATGAGCGGGAATCATTTTTTCGTTGATTAATTATGGAGATATTGACAGGTTTTGAATGAACTTGAAACTTTTTGAATTTTTCATAATAAGTGTGTAACCAAGGCAGTACTCGTGATCCTGTAACTTGTAACGAGCAATTCGATATTTACACGTATTTTCATCTCCTAAATTACTTGTCAATTTGAGATTCACCAATATGGTCGCAGTGATTAAAAAAAATAGAAAGAAAAGTACCATCGATCATAACCTACTTTTTTTTCCTCTTCCCACACAAAATATATACAAAAATAAAAGTAAAATTATGTTTCATATTTCAAAAAATTGCCGTGTGATGCTCGATAATGTAATTACCTTCAATCTTTTTGTTTTTTTCCAATTTTTGGATGCCTGCATGTGGTTGGCCATCCTTTCTTCGACGTCACCATCACCAAACTCTTTTCTATTGCTTCAATCATAATACTTGCCATGCATGCATGCATCTTCCTACTCTTTCTTCTTCATCTTCTTCTTCTGTGTGTATAAATTGGCTTCTTTATTTCCAGCAAGTATATAATTAATTAAGCAGTTTTTTCTTTCATTTTTGAACTCTTACAACTTGAAAAAGCATGTTCGTTCTTTTCATCTGGAGCGTTACTTGTTATGTATTCAGCATAACAGATGATGGCTGGATTCAGAACGGGAGAGGTTGGGAAGAGAGAATTAAGAAACAGAAAGGAAAAATGAGAGTTAATAATTTATAAGCAAATTAAATGAAGAGGAAGTCATTGTCCAATTTTGTCGTTTTAAATAAGTTCAGTATATTCTGACGACTTAAAAATTTTCTGAAATTATAAACGGATAATTGGTTAGTTAGGGCCGGCGTGTAGGATTGTACGTAGTACTGAAACTTGTGAGGTACCAAGAAAAGTAGTGTTCATTTATAAAACTATTAAATATAATTCATACTCAACCAGATAGTCATAATTGATTTCACATGTAAAAGGAAATTTTTTATATCGAAAAGTTACTTCAATGATATTTCGTTTCAACTACGACTATATTTCTTCGTAATTCATGTTTAAAAGCGGAGATTTCTAAGCCTTGTAAGTTGTAACAGTTTTTATATGTTAAACTAATAATAGTTGGCTATGTTAGCAATAGCATTATGCAGAATATTATATATAAACAAGTTTAATTTGTTCAATCCAATTCAAATCAATATATAAACATCTACAGCACCAGTTGTAAAATCTCGTGCAGTAAATGATCTAACAAACTTGATCTAACAGTAGTTGTCATGTTTTTTTAAAGCACCTGCTGTAAGAAGTCGTACCGCATAGGTGACAGCATCCATAAGCTAGTCTTTTCCCATGCCCTCCAATATGTCGTAAGGAAGATTAACTTCCGCATAAACATCACCTTCCTCTGCTTCTCCAAACACAATGATTCTCCCATGCAATTTGTTCCCGGGGCCGCTCCGGACCACCCATATCCACTGCATCCGCAAACATCTCAAACTCAAGATTGATAAATATCATATTGTGTAATGTGATTTATGTTTAGCATAAATGGTTTTTCTAAAAGTAAAATTTGGATGATTTTTTTAAAACGGAAGTTTAGATAGAAAATAACTTAAAAGTACATGAATTTTATTATATACAACCTCCAATCCTTATTGCAAGGCTCAGTTGACTAAGTTGAGGAGATACAGGAAGCTAAATAAATTATTTATGTGTATTATTATATTTTAAATCAGTTTATATAAATAAATTATTCAGGAAGCCAAGGCAGGCGCCACAATTGGCCAGCTGTGGCGCTTGGTGGACTAGGCGCCACAGCTGGTCCTACCTAAGGGTGGCGCCTGCCAATTGGGTCCTAAAAATTAAAAAAAAAAATTAAATAGATAAAAAAAGGGGCAGTTGTGGCACTTCTTTAAAGAAGTGCCACAATTGACTGAATATGAATTTTCAACTCTCCTGCCAATCAGATTTCCCTCCTTTAACTTTACTTTTTATCTGTTTCCTCCCTTTTTCCTTTTTATTCCCTCTTCCTTAGCTCACGTTGACGCCTCTCCTCCTATAAAAGATATCACTTTCTCTTGCACAACAAAAACACACACTTGTCTTCTTCATTAAATTCTCTTGTCCCTTTTTCCATTTTGTTTCGTCTGTCCCCACTTTTATTCCTAGTTGTTTCCTTTTTTTCATACTCTCTATCTCTCTTCCTATTTTGAACCCCACTCCACAACTCACATTTGCTCATCCTCGTCACTTAAGCTAGTGTCACCAACGTAAGAAGAAGATTGTTTCATTCTAGCTTGCTTTGTTTAAATTTTTTTTTAGTACAGTCAAGATAAACCGTAATATAACGTTTTCCTTTTTGCTTTGTTTAAATTTTTTGGCCGACAAGCTTTGGTTTTTTAGTAATCTTTTAATTTACTTAATTAGTTGTTGATGTACTGTGTTCACATATCAAGTTCTTGTATTGTGATATTTTTTATGTTAGCTTTGGAGAGTATTAATGTAAAAGCATTATTGTTGAGGAAATGACAATAAATATATTGTTGTGTAAGAACATTATTGTTGGGGAACTTGAATTTTAAATGTGAAAATTATATATATATATATATAATAGGTTGAAATATAAAATAGAAAGATTGACAATTTGAGAGATGATAAACATGAAAGCAACTCATTTTATATAAAGCTTCATAATCAGGAAGCATAAAAAAGGGCCACAAGAAAGAAAAGAAAAAGAAAAAGAAAAAGCACAAAAAAAAGGGACCCTCCTGTGGTGCTTGTTAGAGGAAGTGCCACAGGAGGGGGGTCTCTTGTGGCGCTTGCTGACGTAAGCGCCACAGTAGGACCCCCTCCTATGGCGCTTGTGTCAGCAAGCGCCACAGGAGACACTCCTCCTGTGGCACTTCCTCTAACAAGCGCCACAGGAGGGTATTTTTTTTAAAAAAAATTTAAAACGTTGTGGCACTTCCAAGCACTACAGCTTTTTTTAGTAGCGTCCAGATATGTGGCACTTCTCTAGCGCCACAGTTAATACAATTATAAGCACCACAGCTTTAGTTTTTTGTAGTAGTGCAATTTAATTGGGGACGTCTAAATTTTTTTTTTTAATCAAGGACGCCTTTTGGTCACTTTAGACGTCCCCAATTTAATTGGGGACGTATAAAGTTAATTTTTTTTTTTAAAATCAGGGACGCCAAAAGGCATCCCTTAAATATCAGGGACGCCACTTTTGGCGTCCCTGATATTATCAAGGATGCCAAAAGTGGCGTCCCTGATATTGCATATATCAGGGACGCCTTATATTAGGGACCCTAAAAGGCGTCCCTGATTATATAAAAAAAATTAACTTTAGACGTCCCCAATTAAATTAGGAACGTCTAAAGTGTGACTTTAGACGTCCCTTTTTAAATTGGGGACGTCTAAAGTAAAAAAAAATTAACTAAACAACTTTAGGCTTCCCTAAATTAAATTGGGGATGCAAAAAACAATTCAAATCTGTACTGACAGTCTTTATTTGTCAGTTTTATAGACCCACACTCATCTTTCTCATCAATACAACCACAACAAGAACCACTACCACCACGCATTTAACTTTTGCTTCTTCTTCTTTATATGATGTTTTTAAACTTGTTTCTTCTTTTCTCTCTCTTTTTTTCACCAGATCTGTTATGCTTACCACCACACATTTAACTCTTGCTTCTTGTTCTTTATATACTGTTTTTAAACTTGCTTCTTCTTTTATCTCTCTCTTTTTCACCAGATCTATTATGTTTCTTACTATTTTTTATTATTTTATCTTCTTTCTCTTTTTTCTTTGGATTTCCGTTCTATTTTATCTTCTAACTTGTGTTGTTATGGTTTGTAGATCGAGACTCTAAAACATGCTTCATGGCCATGTTCCCACTGAGAAAATGAGGTTCATCTCTCCCTGTTGCTCTTCTTTATTCATTATTACGAGAAAATGAATTTTAATAATAGAAGGAGATAAATTTTTTGCAACTGATTCATCTTCTGTTTATGAGATTTCATCTCTAGAGTTATTATTGTGTAGATTTTGGATTTGGAGTTCAGATACTAGATCTGTAATTTTATTGACGATGATCTGTAATTTCTGATTTTAAATACTGTTTAGTTCAGATCTGTAATATAAATGATTTTTTTTAAAAAAAAAAGCACTTTAGACGTCCCCATTTTAAACTGGGGACATCTAAAGTGGGTTTAGAAGTCCCCAGTTTAAAATGGGGACGTCTAAAGTGCTACACTGACACTTTAGACATCCCCATTTCAGACACTTTAGACATCCCCATTTTAAAATGGGGACATCTAAAGTGTCAAGTAGCACTTTAGACGTCCCCATTTTAAACTGGGGATATCTAAAGTCCAGACTTTAGACGTCCTTTTATTTACGGACATTCTTGTTTTCAGACGTTAAAAGGCCTAAATAAGGGACGTTAAAAATGTTTTTTGCAGTAGTGCATGTGTCACACGATTATCTCTTGTGTATATGAAGCAACCACCTTGTTCAACTGCAAAGCAGCCTTACCAAGCCCTTCTTGGTTTAGCAGTTCCCCGGCATTCATGATCACGGTGCCATCTTCCAGTGCATTTCCAAAATAATTATGAGGCAACAACGGATTCATCCTCGGTGTGACATCTATCACCATCACGAACTTAACCTCTTCTTTGGGGTCAATATATGTTGAAATTTGAAGGATTATATTGATATAGAGAGAAAATAAGATCTTCTGAAATATTATTATTATTAATCCTTAAATAAACGAGAATATGAGTAGGACTTTATCTTTGAGAGATGAAACACCCTCTCTTGCAGAAGAAGCTGTGAATTATTGACCTTCTCTTTCTCCTTCAGAAAATAATTGTGTATAGGGTGATCAATACCATCGAGAAACTAATGTTCGAGCGTGGAAGGCAAGAAGTGAGGAAATGAAAAATCAATGTGCGTATAGGGGTATGTAGCCATCAAAGTGGACATAGAAAAAGCATATGATAAGCTAGATTGGGGCTTCTTAGAGTTTAACTTGAATAGTTTGGGATTGAATCATGATTTTATCTCATTAATCATGAAATGTGTGACAACAACCTCTATGAGTGTGACATGGAATGGGAGTCAGACTAAATAATTCTCCCCATCTTGAGGCGTAAGAAAAGGTGACCCATTGACTCTTTACCTATTCATTCTATTTATGGAAAACTTAGCCAGCTTATACACAGTGAAGTAGAGGCAAAGCATTGAAGCCGCTAAAATTGAGTAGCAGAGGACCATAACTCTCTCATTTATCTTTGTTGATGACCTATTCTTATTTGGTGAAGCATATAGTGAACAAGTTGAATTGATGAAGGATATTATACAGTTCTATTGTAGGGTTTCTAGACATAGAATAAAACTCCTGAAGACCAAGATATTTGTATCGGTCAATGTGCACTATAATTAGTCCTATGAATATAGTAGGATGCTTGGGATAAATCTTACTGTAGACTTAGGAAAATACCTTGGAGTTCCCCTATTGCATAAAAGAGCAGTGAAGCAGACCTGTATCCCCTTGATTCAGAAAGTCAGAGATCGTCTTGCTAGTTGGAAAGGTCATTTTCTTAGTATGGCTGGTAGACAGTACTAATTAAATTAGTTCTAACTACTCTCCCCTTCAATCAGATGCAGGCCTTACTCATTCCAAAAGGAACCCCAAGAGATATTGAAAAATTAAGCTTAGACTTCTTTTAGAAGCATGGCTCAGAGAACTAGAAAATAC
The DNA here is from genome assembly GCA_963210345.1 of Inga oerstediana. NCBI lineage: Eukaryota > Viridiplantae > Streptophyta > Magnoliopsida > Fabales > Fabaceae > Inga > Inga oerstediana. Next base: position 30,694,102 of record OY723402.1, on the reverse strand, counting down.
ACCTTATAGATTGGAATAGTATCAAGCGTACAAAAGAGGAAGGTGCACTAGGCATCAAGTATCTTGTCAATCAGAATGTTGCTTTTCATATGAAATTGTGTTGGGCCTTTTAACTAAGCTGGATGCCCTTTAGATTTAGTGTTTATGCAATAAATATAGGTGTGGGTCAGAGGAGTTGCCAATTGTATGTAAGACGACGAAGCAGTAGGCAGTATGGTGTGGAATAACCAAGGTCTGGGACATATTTACAGAAGGGTAGGGAGAAAAATTAGAAATGGAAGAACAACGAATGCTTGGTGTGACCTATGTATTAGCTCTCGTAATGTTTTAATGATAACAAAATCTTGATATCAAATTATATTTTGACAAGCAAAAGGAATGATGCAAAGTTGACTTGATAATTCAAGAGTAAAGTTTTAAGCCCTGGTTGAGAATTAGGATAGTATATTACCCTACTATAGTAAAGACTTTCTACTGTAATATGAAGATATTGATGAGTATGATGATAAAGGCAAAGTTATAGAGGAGAGGATTGAGACTACAGTGAGGGGTTAGAAGATTATCCTATCTGTAGATCTATGAACACCTATCTTCGAGTTAAGAAAGTTCCTGATGGGCCATTTAGAGAGTTCAACACCAATCAGGTACATAAGATACTCAAGCCAGGGGAGCTAGTTGGACTACTTACACTTACTCCTGGGTCACTGAGTTACATTCACATAGTGATATTCTATATTTACTCCTGGAGTATGGTGAATAGAGCCAGGAACTTTTCTCACATAATTGGGAAGGATTATCTAATAGTGGCATCTATCATATCCCAAGATAAGAGGAATGTTAGGGACCTCATCTTTCAGGAAATGAGGAGATTCAAATTTCTCTCTACCAGGACTACTAGTATACCATTTCCTCAGTTGGTTTCTTACTTCCTCTCTCTCCACAACATTTGGTATTTTATTTCTAGTGAAGAGATTGTGAGGATTCTCAAGTTTGGGAAGGTGCAACTAGGGCAAATGGGTATCTCACTGCCTCTTATAGATCGCAATGATCTGTCACTGCCTAAAAAAGAGAATAAGAGAATGGAACCGCTCACTTCCAGAGCAAATGAGGCTCAATCCTCTAAGGCTAGTTCTCTAGGTCCTTCTTACTTTAGGGTCACCATTCAGACATATATTCAAGATTATCTCAAAGGTGCAATTGAGGAACTTAAGAGGTCCAACACTTACCTGGTCAATCAGGTGGATTACCATGTCAGAGTCTTAGTGGAGGCTGTGAACTATAACTTCAAGCAGCTATTTAATCTCTAGGAAAATACAGAGAATGGAGGATCTGATGAGGACTCAGCTTGGCATTCCTTTCTTTAAGACCTCTACTGCCACCACTATTGCTCCTGAGACCACCACCATCATCCTTAACACAACCACCACTGCTCCTCACACCACCCCTATAATCTCTAATATCACCACCACCATTCTTGATACCCACGCTCCCATTGACCTTCCTTCCACCACACTTATCTCTAACCCTATTCCAGCTAGAGATCTACCTCATGATGAACCCATCTTTCAGTGTTCATCTCTGAAATTCCAACTCTCATACTAAGGAGATTGATATTCTTGAATAGGTACACATCTCTACACCTAATTTGTCTTTCTCTCCTACATTCACTCCACATTCCCCTGCTCACTTGTGCTCTCCTGATGATACATCTATACCCTTTGATCCTATAAGCGCCGTTATTCCTTACACTCTATCTCATGCTTCCTCTGATAGAGATATTGTTCCACCTCCTACTCTACTTCGTACAAATCCTCCTCTACCTTCTGATATTACCTTTCCTTCCCCTTTCATCCTTTTTACTGATGACAAAAACAAGGAGAAGAGTGCTAGGGGTTTTTGCAGCTGATTGATTAGGATTTTCTACTTGTATTTCTATTTTCTGTCATATTGCCTGTTATTATGGTGTATATGTTCAATGAGATATTGCCTGTTATATGAGATATATGATATAGTTCAGTAATGATTATATGCATTTATTTGTTTTTGAATCTGTGTCAAAATATGAGGGCTGGCTGTTACTTCTTTTGGTATGACTTTATTTGCAAAAGTTTTTTTTTTCAAAAATCTATCCAAGTTTTATCACCATCAAAAAGGGGGAGAATGTTAGCTCTCATAATATTTTGATGATAACTAATCTTGATATCTAAGTATATTTTGACAAGAAAAAAGTATGACATAAAGTTGACTTTATGGTTCAAGTTACGTGAGTGAAACTTTAAGCACTTGAGTGATATACGTATTTTGGAAAACTTGAATCAGCAAGTCACTAGAGTGATCATTTTCCACTTCAAGTAACTAAAGTGAAACTCTGTGGTGATCTTCTTTGCCTTGGGAAAATCACTCTAGAGATAGTTTTAGCACTAGAGTGATAGCCAAGCAAGAACCAAGATTATCAAAGAGGATTGCTTGAATCATAGTAAATGTACTCAAGTAATGAAGCTTCACTCTCAAAAATTTAGGAAGTCATTCGATGGTTATCAGATCAAGAAAAGTCTTTAGAGGAAAAATCACTCAAGTGATATGGTAAGCACTCGAGTGATGGGCATCACTTATGGGTCAATCACAAGTGATCTGAGAATTTGTGATCCGTTGAATCAAATCACTCGAGTGATAGATTTTTGTACTTAAGTAATTTACTCTGTCATAAATGAAGATCACTCGAATGATGTGATAATAACTCAAGTGATGTCAATAACTTGCAAGTCACTTGGATTTCTAATGAAGATCACTTGAGTGATTGAGGAAATCACTCAAGTTACTCAATAGTGATTAAGCTTAACTTTTACAAAACATATGGAAAATCACTCAAGTGTATAAATATGCACTCGAGTGATATTCATTTTCTCAAACATGACTGCCAGGTCACTCATTAGTAATTTTCAGGACAAGATGACTTAAACACACGAGTGACAAAGTCAGTACTCGAGTGACATTGAATCATACTTGAGTGAATGCTTTTCTGAACTTAGAATTAGCTTCTTGATAATACTTATACCAATCATAAACATTCCAATTAAGACCATAATCTCTTATGTTACTCTTAAATGTTTCTAATAAAACTAATATAAGAGTTTCAGGTGTTTTATTTTCCAATTAGCTTCAATATTTCAAAAAGCAAAAATGTTGTTGGAAGCATTAAATGCAAAGTAGCCTCGATCAACCTGAACACACCCTTTTATAAATGGCTACATTTGTTCTCTAACTGAAATATTTGAATGCTGTCAACGGTCATTAAAGACATTCTTCCTATAAATATGAAAGCATTCAAGATAGAGCAACTAATGAACGACAAAATCAATTCTTTTCATTAAGTGCTCTATTTCTCTATGATATTCTCTGATATTCTTATTACTTTTCAGTACTCATTTATTAACTCTTCAAGAGAGATTTTACAAACTTATTCATTACTCTTGTATAGAGAATGTCAAGGTAGTAGGACCTTGAGTAAGGGTGTCTGCTTACAAAGTGTAAGGGGGAGTGAGTGTCTTGTTGGGGAACTCTCTTGTATTATGGTGCCAAGAACCCATCGAATCTTAGAAGTATAGTGAAAAACTCAGGCGCTCTAAGGACTGTTCAGAGGTCAAGAGGTTAACACCAAACCAATATAAACTCCAGTGCATACTTCGGTAAAATTTTTCTAACCCTTATCTTTTAATTAAGTCTTTTAATTATGATTTTTAAATTTTTAAAATCACCCAATTCACCCCCTTGAGTGAAACTATTAACACTAATATTGTAGACCCCGATGGATAGTCCATGGTGTCATTTTACAAAAAGAAATCTCCATTTGATAAACCCAAAAGCCACGATTTATCAATTTGTACGTGAGGCTAGTCATAGGACTTGGAGAAGTGGAAGATAGTCTTACCTGTATCGATAGTTGAGAAAATCAAGATGGTGCAACTGTTGAATATGAGGGAAGAGGACATATATTGGTGGAGGCCTTCATCTAATGGAAATTTTAGTATTCGAATAGCATACAATCTTGCCTCTTCTCAGAATCCTTAAAAAACAACTTTACTTTGGACCCAAATATGGCGGTGACGAATTCCTAAGAAAACCAAGTTCTTTATGTGGCAAGTCTTCCTTGAGAGAATCCCAACACAAATACTTAGAGTGCAGAGAGTACTTAGTGAGGACCCAAAATGCCTATTTGAGTGTCATTATGTTGAAACAATATTTCTCCATATATTAAGAGACTGTGAGGTTGAAACAAATCTATAGATGAGCTTAGTTAACCCAATATATCATCTTATATTTTTTGCTAGTGACTTGTAGGTGTGGTTGAAATGGAATGCAATGAATGAATTAAGTGGAGAAAAAGTTTCTAGCTTCTAGTGGCTCAAAGTATTCGGTATTGTGTCCTGGTCCTTGTGGAAAAACATATGCAAAAGGGTGTTGGAGGGAGTCTCTAATCATCCCCAAACATTAGTACATTGCTTCCTTCATCAACTGATGTAGGAGATCAAGAATGGAAAGTTCAATCACCCAGTCCTTAGAATTTCAGATAAATCAGAAACCAGATGAAGTCCCCCACCAGTGGGTTATGTCCAAGTTGATATGGATGGATCGAGAACATAAGTTGGGCAAGCGACTTGTAAAGGAATTATCTGGGACTGTCAGGGGAAATGGGTAAAGGGATTTCAATAGAAACTTGGCCACTCTATTGCAGTGGAAGCGGAGCTACAATCGATAAAAAAAGGTATTCAGGTTTACAAAGCCAATAGGTTGAGGAAGATCATGTTATACTTAGATTCAGCAGAGGGATTGCACTTGATATTTGCAACTAATGGTATAACCCATTACACTTAGAGTTACAGGAAGTGAGGTCCATTATATTCTCTTATAGGGAGCTGAGGATTATTTACACACACAGGGAAGCACTACTATGTCCAAATTTACTAGCAAAAAAGGCCCATTAGCTGAGGTCCGACTGGATCATTTTACTGGAGCCTCCAGACTACTACTTCTCTCAAATACGGACTAATTTAAATCACCTAGCATAGCTTTTTTTGCTTGTGTTTTGATTGTTTTTACCATGGTTTTATCAAATTTATTTGTAGTTTAATTCTCAAGATACTGTTTCTTGTCTTACTATTCAAAATAAAAGATTAATATATATATCTCAAAAATTATTTTAGGTTGTTATTCAAGAACTATATTTGGATACATCATTATCATGTCTCATGGATCCTCTTATGGCCTGTTTGGTATGATGGAATTGATTTTTGTATTAAATCTAAAACAAGTTCCATTTATGATAATGTCATTATACAAATATATAGAAGTATTTACGTACGTTTCAAAATCAGGAAAGATTTTAAACGGTTACTAACGTTCTCTACGTTTCTAGTCTACATCTTTTTCTTTGACACTCCCCCTCAAGTTAGAGCATATATAGTTATCATGCCCAACTTGTTACAAAGATACTCGATCTGTGTCCCAAGTAAGGTTTTTGGTAGAAGATTTGCCGGTTGATCGGTTGATTGTACAAGCCCTGTAGATACAATATTTTCTTTAATCTTGTCACGAATAAAATGACAAATCAATCTCAATATGTTTGGTACATTCATGGAACATAGAGTTCGATGCTATATAAAGTGTAGCTTTATTGTCGTACCATAGTTTTGTAGGTAATGTTGTGGCGATGAGAATTTCCTTTTGGAGTTGAAGTATCCATACAATTTCTTATACTGATTGTGATATGGCTCTGTATTCTACTTTTGCACTTGATTTCTTATACTCTTGTACTGCTTTTGTACTCCGCATTTCCACATTTTACCATTTTGATTTCTCACGTGCCCATTGAGACTTTCCTTGAGATCTAAGGCTCTGCTGAAGCTTTTTGTTAGAGCAAGCGTTTCACCCAAGAGGGGGGTGAATTGGGTGATACTAAAATTTCGTTGCAAATATAAAATTTGACAGTGAAATTAAAACAGTAAGGAGTAAAGAGAAATATCACTGAAGTGTACGCTGGGAGTTATACTGGTTCGGTCACAACCACTTTGACCTACGTCCAGTCCTCAGAGCTTCTCTGAGAGTTTCACTATAACTTCCAAGATTCAGTGGGTTCTTGGCACCTCAGACTTGGCACCTCAGTACAAGCAAGTTCCTTTACCTGGACACTCGCTCCCCCTTACAGGCACCTCAGTATAAGCAAGTTCCTTCACCTGGACACTCGCTCCCCCTTACAAGTTGTAATCCAATCCCAACTCAAGGTTCCACAACCTTAAGTTATCTCAATAACAAATATTGAGTTTGAATGAAATATCTCTCTTACAGAGTGAATAAGAATCACTGACGCACAGAAATACAATTACAACATAAAAACAGAGCAATGAACTTGATGATACGTTTGTGTGTGTTCTTCTTGTTATTTCTCTGTTTGGATATTCCCATATATATAGATATGTTGGTGAAGACCGTTGGAACATTTTCCTTTCGTCCATTGGAGAGTGCGCAGCCACTATTGACTTTTCAGTTTTTGAAAAATATCCGCTGGCGTTAGGTGGGTTTTGAACTTCTCATTTGACTTTCCTTGTTTGATATGATTTCTTCATTGTTCATCTCTAAATAGGCTAAGAATACTAATACCATGAAAGATTAATCATATAGTAAGCAGAATAATGAATGTTGGAATGATTTCTGAATTTCTGGGTTTGTTTACTCAAGCAGCTACTCGAGTATCCCTTGAAGTTTACTCGAGTACTTACTCGAGTATCATCGGGAAAAAACTTGATGAACTGCAAGTCAGTACACAAGAATAAGATTACTCGGGTAGTGCATGGAATAAACTAAATTTCAAACCTTTGGAAATAGTTGTTTACTCGGGTACTTACTCGAGTAATGCACTCTTTTCTTCATAGGTTACTCGGGTACCAACTCGAGTAAACCTTCAAATACACCTTTGGTTACTCGATGCTTTACTCTAGTAATGTTGGCAGGATTTCAAGGCCGAGAGCACATCAAGCTTGATTACCTTGTTACTCGAGTAAACTTACTTTTTGTACATAACTTACTCGGGTAATGACTTGAGGTTTTCTTTCAAAATATCTTTGCATACTCGAGTACATACTCGAGTAATCCACTTAGAATAAAACATTAAATACTTCCATACTAGAGTAATGACTCGAGGAAAATGAGATAGAATAAGATCAAGGTATTCGAGTACTACCTTCAAGTTTTTGCTTACCATACTGAGTTACTCGAGTAGCTACTCGAGTAACATTGGCAGTGGTACAAAATGCCGAGAGCACCACATTTTGTGAAACAGAGTAACTCGAGTACCTACTCGAGTAACATTGGCAGGCCGAGAGCAACTCCAAGTATTTACTTGGTTACTCGAGTAGCTACTCGAGTAACATTGGCAGGCCGAGAGCAACTTGAAAACTTTTACACTATTACTCGAGTACTTACTCGAGTAACATTGGCAGGTTACTGGAAGGTGCCTCTGGTTACTTCAAGTTTTGTCTTATTACTCGAGTACGTACTCGAGTAATGCCTTAGAAAAACTGCTTCTGATCAAGTTTCACAGCTTTTTCTCTTGGCCTTTCTTCATTACTCCAATGCTTACTTCAAGTGATGCTTAACCCTGTTATTACTTTGTTCAAACTTATTTATTAATCAATTCTTTTTCATACCATTCTTTTGTTATCATCAAAACATGAGATCTAATACTTTTAACGGAGTTTTCTACACGAGGTTAGTAAAGTTAAGTGCTTTTTTCCTTTTTTGGCTATTATTTTATAATTTCAATAGAAATTGTGCTAATATTAATTTTTTTAGAGGTATATATATATATATGTATGTACAGCTTATGAGCGAGACAAGGGGAAGGGGAAGGAGGCTAAACTTCTGCTAGACCTATTTTACGGGGGAGTAGTAGCAGAGGGGGTAGTGGGAGAAGAGCAGCAGAGGGCAGCGTAGGGGTAGGCACATCCCCATACTGTCACAAGGGTCGACCGCACTGTAGCAGCCATAGGAGGTGGCCCTACCGCAACCGCCCCTCTAGGAGAGAGGCCCATTGCGGATAAGCCTACAGGAGGCTACCACTCCAGAACTACATGTTCAGCCCGATGGGGATATCATTTTCAGCGATCTAGACGAGAATGATGTTTTTGAGATCCCTATTCCTATTATTGAGATGGAGCAGTTTTTGGATGATGAGGATGCGAGGACTAAAACAACCCACGGCAATCATATGCCCGGTCAATGGGGCTTGAGGTACATGTTCAAGGTAAATTTAATTATTATTTTAATAAATTTAATATTGAAATTCCATAGGTTAAATGTTTTTTAAAATTTAATTAACGTTTATGGTAAATTGTGCAGATGAGCAGGGGAACATTTTGTCGAGGAGGTTAGATGTGGCCGGTTTCAATAGCATAGACCGGAGCCTACGCATGGTAGTTCAATAGAATGAGGCCATGGACCAGCCAATCAAGAATGGTGGTCACCTATTCAACCGCTTCATGAACGAGCTGAGCTCGAATTGGATGCGATTCCCCATCCACTTCAAGACATGGAAGAACGTTCCCAAGGGGTCGAAAGATCTAGCGTGGGACAAGGCCCTGAAGGTAGTTAATAGTATTTAATTATATTATATATTATATAATTATTTTTATTTAATAATATTTATTAATTATATCAATTGTAAGTAAATGAATTTAATTATTTTTTATTCAATTGTGTTACAGCTTAGGTCTTTCATCCAAGACAACAAAAAGGTAAACACTGATGAAGATAGGAGACAGTTGGAGGAACAGAAGGAATCATCTATTCTATAGTGTGAATAAGGATGGGACAATTCCTCTGCAGCAGTTGATCAAGAACGTCTTGAACGGTGTCCCACTGAACGACTGGGCAAGTTTTCTCCAGTACAGGAAGAGCACAGAGGCGCAGGTAATTTGTTTATAATTATAATTTTAATATAATTTTCATATTGTTTATGTTTTTAATATTTGTAACTGTTTTATATAACTATTTTTAATATTGTTTATTTTATGCAGGCTCTTTCTCAGATGAACACGAGGTGCCGAGGGCAGTAGAGGATCTACTACGCGGCACGATCGAAGACATTTGCTATCACTTACAGTGAGCTTGTAATTTATTTATAATTATAATTTTCATAATGTTAATGTTTTTAATAATTATAATTGTTCATAATACTAATTTATTGTTTTAATTGTTTTAGGAGAAGAAAGCTCAGCAGGAGAAAGGTCAAACAGATTACGGGGAGTTATTCACTATCACCCATAGACACCGTGATGGGACTCTGACCTCTCAATAGGCAGGGGAGGCCATTGTAAGTTAATTTATTATTTTATAATAATAATTTATTGTTATATTTTTTCTAAAATTAATTTATTGTGAATAATAATAATAGTAATAATACTTTATTGTTTAATAAAATGGCAGGAGTGGATGCAGCAGTCATAGGCTGAGCTGCACAAGACCCAGACCCAGGAGTCACAGGGGTCTTTGGACTCTACTACGCCATTAAAAGTGGGTCTAAGTCTAGTTGAGCACCCTAGACATGTGAGTAGTATGGGGGTCAGCGTCAAGACCTAGTATGGTCTACGACAAGAGCAGTGCCTCTGAGGCTGGTAGGTCTCGAGCACGAACGTCCGAGTTCAGACATCCAAGGGATGAGTTTGTTGAGGAGCTCTGTTTGGAGGTTGCTAGGACACATGCTACGGTGGCCTATCAGATGCAGCAGCAGGCCAATTTCTACTATGCCCAGAATACATAATGGCGGGACATCACGAACTACATGCTGGAGCTGTCATGGAGTCGCCTGTTCCCTGACGAGGAGTATCCATAAGTCCCCCTGTCCCTAGGTTCATCATCCAACTGGCTCCTACTACTGATAATGATGGTGCGATTCATTTTGCTCAGCGCACTGATACAACTATACCTGATGATTAGTGCCGTAATCCCCCCTGTCAACATTTATTTCTATTTCGATATGTGCAGAGGAATAAATACATAATTCCATAGGCAAATAAAAAAGTACAAATATACTGATAAAAGCATATGTTTACATATAGAAATCAGCCGTACAGAATTTGACAATATTTGTAATATTATACATTATCCAAAATAAGGACTACATATAACTACAGCCTTCATCTCAGGATCCATGCCCATCAACTTCCCGGGTCTACAACTTTCCCTTTAGAGCCACTAGTTCCCGCTGGAATATTTATTGTTTATGAAAAAGGGTGAGATTCAAACGAATTTCAGTAGTGACAGACAATCAATCATCGAAAATGCAATAATGAATATGTCAGATACCACATACAGCAATATTACAATAACACATAATTTGGTTTGGTCAGAAACATTTAGAGTTAACCACTATTGCAATCCCTACTCGTTTCATACCTTAGCTAGGCTTAAGACCATAGACTGGGCAAAATTCAACTTACCCGTACGCACAATGTTCGGTCATATTTGGTGTACCCATAAGCATTATGTTCAGTATACCCGAGGCACTGTGCATCATACATATTATGGAAGATGGCATACAAAAAGTATATAAACATTCACATAATGTATGATAGATAGAGTTACTACTTTAAACCTTTTTCTCCTTGAAACGTATGCCTCGATATGCGTGCCAACCCCTCGAGTTTTCAACTTGGTCTTAAAATGTCAAATGTACAAGAATTAGGTTAAAACCCATTCATGTACTATTTTAGGCACTTCCAATATGTTTCTAATAGTTATATGAGTCTATTATGAAAATTTACCAAAATGCCCCTAGGGACTTGGTCCGGCCATACTTTTCCTGAAGTTTTGACCTAGGATATTCTGACTAATTTTTTCCCATGGAATCCTTTCATGGACTTGGAATTACCAAATTCACTACCAACAGAAAGAATACCCTTGTTAGCCCCTATTTCAAGGTTTTAGGGGCGATTTTGTAATTATGCTTTTTCGGGCTTTTTTGAAAAAGTGATTAACTCTAATCCCACCAAATTTTCCCTCTTAAACTAAATAGAGCCATCAAATCACAAACAATTCAACTCTAACCCCTTCATCTAGCTCTGGCCAAAATCCCAGGATTCTCCGAGGGAAAATTGGGGTTTTTCGATTCTAACTCTGTAGACTTGCTCCTTTCTGCTCCAAAGTACTTAATTAACTATTTAGTTACTTTATGACTACCATTTAGACCCAATTATGGTAGCATAATGCCTAGGCCACTACATTTACCAAATTTACAATCAAAGCGATTACAACAGAAATCCACCGATTAAACTACTCACAATAGCCAAAACAATTAATATTCGAAGTTTCAAAAGTTACCTTTCGCTTCCTCTGGCTTTTCCTAAAAGGTTAAAGCCCTAGCCTCTCCAAAAACTAAATTTTGGCTTCCTAAACACCACAAACCATGTAGAAGTGGAGCTTAGAAGAAGGATTACCCAGATTAGAAGCTAAATCACCTAAGAAATCACTTACCTTTGTGATGTTTTGCTCCTTCTCTCTCTAGAAGTTTAAGACTCACTATCTCTCTTTTCTTCTTTCTACTAGATGGAAATGAGCTGATGTAAGGAAGGAGATTATGCTTTTATCATATTATATGATATTTTAATCATTTATTGAATTTCCAAAAATTCCAAACTTTAAGTTTTTATATAATAATTCCTATCTTCTTTCAATTGTGTCATAAGCTCAACCAACATGTATCTAACATTTTCCTCTTCTTGTTATATGTAGGAGATACCTAGGGGTCCTTCCCTTTGATCTCAATTGGCTTCAAAACTTGTTCAATTGCACAGCTCAAATTTTTCATAAATTCATATTTGTTTGACCAAAATACTCCAAATATATTTTTATATTGAATTCCATTTATTAATTGAAATTAAATTCAATTAATTGAAAAATAATTAATTTGGCACTTGTTTGGCAAAATTACAAGTTTGCCATTATATTTTTCGGCTTTCTGGAAGATTTTATGCCAAAACTTTAAAAATTCATAACTAAATTTGTAGACAATGTATCGAAGTGATTCTAAAGGCTATAGAACCCTTATTGAGTGTAGTGTCAAGGAAAAATATATCCCTTTACCAATTGGAAGCACAAAATTCCCAGAATTAATTTCTTTGAATGCTATTCCAAAAAATCAACAATTTTTCTGGGCAATCTTCAAAAATTCATAACTTTTTGTATACAGCTCCAAAAATTACCCATAATTAAAGCACATGATGTCTACTTTCACCCTGTAAAATTTCATAACTTTTTATTACCATTTGGTTATCCAAAATCACCTGACAAACTCATTACCTCACAAGGAATTTTCGCTGGTAGTATTGTTACATCCTCCACAATTCCCCATTCTATTTCGTTATATGCCACAAATGTTTACAAGGCATATGGAGAATAAAATTTGGGGTGTTACAGTTCTCTCACCTGAGGGAGGACCTGATCATTAGCCACATGATTCTGCCCCGCCAGATAGTTAATTTATGATTTTAGTTAGGTTTAGGAGAATTATATTTTGTCTTTTTAACATCTGTACAAAACTTTGTATATTTATATTTTCATTAATGTTAGATTCGTCTTTCGTTTAGAACGAATACAAAAAATTTCAAAAACAAAATAAGAAAAAATATTATTCGTATCATTGTAACAATATAACCGCTACAAAAGATGAATATTTGTAGTGGTTCAATATGATTAACCGCTACAAATAGAACCTTTACTTTGTAGTAGTTACAGCTTATAACCGCTACAACATGTATATTTGTAGCGGTTTCACCAACTGTAACTGGTTCAAAAATTTGTAGTAGTTTATACATATACAATTGCTACAAACTATCAATTTAAATTTTGAATAATTTAATTCCCGCCCTTGTATGTTTGTAGCGGTTCTACACAACAACCGCTACAAAGTGAATTGCACATTAGTAACAGTTGTTGAACAAGAACGGATACAAATTAAAATTTTGAAATTTGAAATTTTATTTCCCATAAATGAGTATGAACTTTTGTACCAGTTGTTTTGGTGTAACCACTACAAATTATCAAAATTTTGAAATTTGAATTTTATATCCCACCAACAGTCATCATTTTTGTAGCAGTTTATCTAACTATAACCCCTACAAAAATGTACTTGGTAGCGATTAAGGTAGCGGTTTTGGAACCGCTACAAATTGTTTGATGTTGGAGGATTTGAATATAAGCTTCCAAGCATCCATCATTCTGTATTCACTCATCTTCTAGCTAAATTTGTTCACTAGATATAAATAAGTCATCGATCAGGTTGCCATGCAATTCTCTAGCATATTTGTACGGATTAAACAATTTTTTGGATTTTGCCTACTCTCATGCCATTTGTAATGGTAAAATCGTCTATCCGTGTCAGAGATGTTAGTTCAAGAAGTGGCATGCATGACAAGTTGTTAAGGAACATTTGCTTGTAAAGCCTTTTCTGGAAGACTATACGTTCTGGGGAGTTCATGGTGAGAAGGTTAGTATGAGATATAATGATGTTGTTCTTCAAAGTTCACAAGTAGGAGTTCAAGTAGATGAAGATAATCCTATTAATGATGTTGTGCACGATGTGTTTGATTTTCAAGACGACAACTTCAATGAAGTGCAAGGTTCAGAGCCGGTGTTCTTGAGGAATGAAGCAGCTCAGAATATTTTCAGCTTAATGGACACAGCAAATCGTCCTTTATATCAAGATTTTCAAAAATACTCAAAATTATCTTTCCTGATCAAATTATATCATATCAAGTACCTGTGTGGAATCACAGATAAGGGAATGTCGATATTGCTGAAAATATTACAATATGTGTTCCCTATTGTGGAGATTCCCACATCATTCTATAAGGCCAAGAAGATTATTAACAGATTTGACTTAAACTTCTAAAAAATTGATGCATGTCCCAATGTTGTATGTTGTATTGGCGAGACAATTCCAATAGGGAGAATTGTAAGCGATGTCACACATCAAGGTACAAAGCAATTCAGAAGGGGAAAAAGCACAAGAAGAAACCTGCAAAGATTCTCATATACTTCCCTTTGAAGTCACACCTACAAAGATTGTTTATGTCGTCCAAAATGATGGAGCACATGAGGTGGCATGAAGTTCATAAGAATGAAGATGGTAAATTAAGATGTCCTCAGGATGCAGACGCCTAGAAAATGTTGGACAAAAACTTTTCATCTTTTGTGATTGACCCCAGAAATGTCCAGCTTACTTTGGTGAATGATGGTTTCAATCCATTTAGGAATCTTAGTACAAGTTATAGTATTTGGCCAGTAGTCTTAGTTCCTTACATCTTATCCCTGTGGATATGTATGAAATAAATCTCCTTTATTTTGTCTAAGATCATTCTAGGAAAAAAGGCACCAGGTAATGACATCAATATGCATCTCCAACTGCTTATTGTGGAATTGCTTGACCTGTGGAATGTTAGCATCAAGACATATGACGCATACGAGAAGATATTGTTCAACTTGTCTGTAGCCTTGATGTGGAAGATTAGTAACTTTCCTGGCCTGGGAACATTATTCGAGTGGAATGTGCATACTAGGTCGGTGTGTCTAACTTGCAATTTTGACTTTGGCACAATGTGCCTTCCCCACAACCAAAAGTAATGCTTTATAGGGCATCAGAGGTTTCTTGATGGAAAGCACAAGTAGGAAACTGAAAGGGGCAAGCTTCACCTAAGAGGGGGTGAATTAGGTGATGTGATAAATTTTTTGGTTGATGCGGTAATATAACAATAGCTGTAGATAGAGTAGAGTTGAGAAGATTAGTACACAAAGAGTTATACTGGTTCGACCTAAAACCCAAGCCTACGTCCAGTCCTCAGAGATCAAGACCCACTGAGATTTTCACTAGTCTTCCAAGATTCAGTGGGCTTTTAGAAAGCCGCAAAACAACAATCATCCTTGAAAGGACTACGAGCAGAAATATTCTAACACTTAGAAATTTCTCTCCCTCTTACGACAAGTTTTACATACAAAAAAATTAACATATGACATTTCTCTCTTGTTTACATATACAAGTCTTATGAGCAACAACGTTCTCTCCTGTTTACACCTATGTAAGTCTTACGAGCAGCAACATTCTCTACTACTTGTATCTTGTAAGTCTTGTGAGCAGCAAGTCCTACTAAGAATTCTCCCAACTACTTCTCTCACAAGGATATCTACCCTCTCAAGGTTCCTGCACCTTTAGATCAAATAAAAATAGAATTTGAAGTGGATACAAACTCTCTCACAGAGCAAATATAATAAATATTGAAGTACAATATGAATACAGAGAAAATATGGATAACAGAGACTCATGAATTTGCTTGTGTGAATTCTTGTTCTTAGTTATTCTTGATGGTCTCTGGAGCTCTGTATTTATAATCAGATGATTTTTCCTGTTGAATAATAATCAATATAGAGCAGAGCATTTACTGTGGAACAGTATGCGTACGTTTGAAATCTTTGAACAAGATATTGGGGTAGGTATGTGGCTTGGTTGGTAGTAATGATTCTGTCTGCTGTTGTTTGACTTCCTGTATGCCTTTCTAATTCAAACGATCAAACTCTTGTTTCACACTTGTAATATATGTTAAATGATGTTAAATAAATAGAATAAATAAATAATATTAAACCATGTTCGGTTTGATCTCTGTAAGTTTATTATGTTTTGGCTTCTGATAGAGCATCACTCTAGTGCACTGAGGCCTCACTTGAGTAAATCTTCATATTTTCTCTTCTACTTTTACTTCTGTGTCGTACTTCCACGTGATTTTGAAAGAGTGCATTTTCACACTTACGAGTAATGTAAGTTCTCACTCGAGTACATATCCTATCACTCAAGTGTACTTGAATTTTGTACTATGAACCTACGTCTCTGGATAAAACTCGCATCCCATTTTATCAAGAGTGCGATTTTGCACTTGCAGGTGACGTGGGCTGTCACTTGAGCATACAAACTCTCACTCGAGTACACAGTATATTCTTCTATCATATACTCTTTTGCTTCAGTACTTTCATCAGAATGGAGAGAGTTATATTTCACACTCGTGGGTATTGAGGTATCACTCGGGTACAAGTACTCTCCACTCGAGTACACTTGCTCTTCCATACACTAGCTGACTCTTGGGCAAACACTTCCTATGTAATACCCCGAATTTTGAGACTCAAGGCCAGAGAATAAGCCTAAGACTAGTGGATTGCTAAGCCCCAGTTTAGCAAGATCCCAAATTGTGATTAAGGGTTAATGACTCCAAAAGTGGATGTGGTTAGTGATAAATAACCCTTTTGGAGAATATGATGTGATTTGGCACTCGAATGTGATTTGTGTGTGTTGTGAGCTGCGCCGAAACCCTGTATTTAAGTTCAATTGTGAATTAACATCCAAATTGACTTAGAATAGAGGGAAGAATTGAATGTGAATTGTGTTGACATGTTGAGATTGTTGTGAAAACATGTCAATGTGATGTGAATTTGATTGATTTGGTGTTTCCAATGGATTCCTTGTCAAAATTTATGTGGGAATAATGTTTGGTATGAAAATGGAACCATTGGAAGCAAAGATACAAAATCTGAAATTCTGTCCAATGAAACTCTATTCTGGGCAGTCTTCTCGCAAGCTTCAAAATGGACATATAGTTTGTGCCATTTCATTTTGTGAACTAGGAGATATGACTGTCCAAAGTTTGGGATGGAAACTGAACTCTATTTTGGGGCAGTGATGAGTTTTATGTAATTCTGGGATTGTGTGGTGATTTTTAGTAATGGCCAATATTTTTCCTATAAAGAGGACTTAAATATCTTTCATTTGGCTTTGGAATCACCTCATTTTGAGTTTTCTATAATTAGTTATGATTTTTCAAAGTTTGGGCAGAAAATCTGCCAGAATAAAAGATGACATCATTATGGAATTAAAATATTTCCCATCTTCTTCTTTCTCTCATTTCTGTCGTGAGTTTCACCTGAAAAGAGAGAGAGACGTTTGAGACCTCTTAGAGAGAGAAAGAGGAGAAATCTCACAAGGTAAGCCGATTTCTCCGACGATCTAGCTCCTAACGCGTATAACATTGCTTCTAAGCTTCTCTTTCATGTTCTTTAAGGTGTTGGAAGCTCAATTTTCATGGTTAAGAAGGGCTAGGGTTTCAGCCACTCTTGAGAAAAGCTAGTGGGATGATGAACTGAAGTGAGTTTGGCTACAGGAGAGAAAGTCTCAGAGTAATCAAGACCATAAGTTTGGGCATATCCTTTGGCAACAAGGTGAGCTTTCAGTCGTTCTAAGGAACCATCAGCCTTAGTCTTAACAACAAATATCCATTTACATCAAATGGCTTTCTTGCTAGGAGGGAGATCAACAAGAGTCAAGGTACCAGCTGTTTCCAATTCCAAGAGTTCTTCTTCCATGGTGGCACGCCAACCAGGGTGAGATAGAGCTTGGTGAAAAGTAGTAGGTGTGTAAATGGAATCAAGGGTGGCCATAAGAGGAGATGAAACAATTGATAAAGATCGATAAGAGACAAAAGATGAGATAGGATAGATACAGTCAGCATATCGTTTGGGAGGACAATGTGGACGTGTACCTTTACGAAGTGCAATGGGTTGGTCATCAGAAGTATCAACAATAGAAGCAGGAGAAAGTGGTTCAGTAACATCAATAGGAGGATCGGTGGAAACAGAGGCAGGAATGAAGGAGACATCAACAGAATCAATTGGCGAAGCAGGAGGTGGCGATGGTGAATCATTAGGAACATCAGCATCAATGATGATTTCAGGTTCCAGAACAGCAGCCTGTACTAGTAAGAGAAGGACAGGATAAACCAGGATGTCATCTGAATTCTCTATGACAGAGGGAGACTCAGAGACGGATAAAGTCTTGAAGAAAGAAGAGGACTCATGAAACATAATATCGGTGGACACAAGGTAACGACAGAGATCTGGAGAGTAACACCGATAACCTTTTTGAATTCTAGAATAGCCAAGAAAAACATATCTTAGGGACTTGGGATCAAGTTTGCTAACACTAGGACGGACATCCCGAACAAAACAAACACAACCAAAGATTTTAGGATCAACAGGAAATAGTTTAGAGATGGGAAATAGAACGGAATATAGAATATCCCCACCAAGAACAGCTGAAGGCATGCGATTGATGAGAAAACAAGCCGTAGAGACAGCATTAGCCCAAAAATGTTTAGGGGCAGAGGAATAAAACATGAGAGCTCGTGCAGTTCTTAAGAGATGTCGATTCTTTCTTTCAGCAACACCATTTTGAGCAGGGGTATCAACACAAGAGGATTGGTGAAGAATACCATGACTTTGCATGTAATTGGTGAATGGTGAGGAAAAATATTCTTTTGCATTATCACTTCGTAAGATTTTCACAGGAGTATTAAACTGGGTTTGAATTTCAGCACAGAAATGATGAAAATGAGTAAACAATTCAGAACGCTGTTTCATTAAGTAAAGCCAGGTGGTTCGGGAAAAATCATCAATGAAAGTGACAAAATAACGATAACCAGTTTGAGACAGAACTGAACAAGGACCCCAAACATCAGAATGTACTAACTCAAAGGAGGACGCAGCCCGTTTATTGACGCAAGGTGCCAAATGAACACGATGGTGTTTGGCAAACTGACATGACTCACAATTTAAAGTAGACACAGAAGAAAACTGAGGATACAATTTTCGGATAGAGGACAACGACATATGACCTAAACGACAATGAACTTCAAAGAGAGACGACCTACCAGAACAAGCAACAGAACGTGGCACCTGATCATCAAGGATGTAATGTCCACCAGATTCATAGCCTCTACCAATAATCTGCTTCGTCGATAGATCCTGAATTAAACAATTGTCAGGGAAGAGTGAGATAAAGTAGTTTAAATGATAAGTGAGTTTACTTGGAGATAAAAGGTTAAAGGTGAGATCAGGAACATTAAGAACAGAAGATAATGAGAGGGATACGGTAGGTTGAACAGTGCCGGAGCCAGTAACATGGACGGGAGAACCATTGGCGACAAATATGGATGACGGGTTGGCATAGGGGGCATATGAAGAGAATAAGTGATGATTACCTGTCATATGATCGATGGCACCAGAATCAATGACCCACTTAGTTGAAGCAGTAGTAAGACCAGAGGATAGAGTATATGTGGCTAAGCCCCCTGCAGAAGAAGATCCAGAATCAGAGGTACCAGGTGTCTGGGCAATATGAGCAAGGCCACGCTGTTGATCACGCTGCTGTTTATTTTGCAATTTTTGACAATTTTCTTAATATGTCCAGGTTCTTTGCAATAATTGCAAATAATACTGCCAGAAGGTAATGTCGGAGGATGATTGTTTTGTCTGTACCCATAATTCCTGTTCTCAAAGGGACCACGCCCAGCTAGAGCACTTGCAGTTGGATCAACAAAAGATTGAATCAGGCTCTCAGCACGAAGAACCTGGGAGAAAACATCTTCAAGAGAAGGAAGCTCTTGACTAGACAGAATCTGAGAATGAATAGTCTCATAAGACGGATTGAGAGCTTCAAGGAAACTTATGATAGCCTAAAGTTCCAAGTTCTTGATATGAGTTGAGATATCTGCCTGTGGAGACATAACAACCTTCATTTCTTCATACATTCTCTTGAAATCCAAGAAGAAATCTTTCAATGATCAGTCTTGCTGTTGGGAACGATAAAAACCTTTACAAACTTCATGAATTCGAGTAATATTTCCTTTGTTAGAAACATAAACTCGAGATAGTTCAGAATTTCTTTGATAGTGTTACAATGGCTAACAGAAGACAGGATCCGTAGTTCAATAGAATTTTGAATTTGAAATAGAAGTTGAGCATCTGCTCTTTGCCAAGTCAAAAGTTTGGCTTCATCACCAGAAGGAAGATCCGCAGTTAAATGGGTTTCCATCGCAATCCCCAAAATATAAACGTTAACAGTTTTGTTCCAATCACTATAATTTGTCCAATTTAACTGTGAAGCAGTAATCCTCGCAGACATAGGCAACATATCAGAATTTTTAGAATCATCCATAATGAATAGTAGTACACGAACAATTCGCACAAAAAATCACAAGATCACTAAATGAGTAGGAATAGTCACGATACACCACAAATCAAGCTAGATTAACTTAAGGAAGTTGCAACCCACTGGACCCGCAAAGAGAGATATGAAGCCAAGAAATATATATATATCTATATAGTACCTCAATTAAAGGAAAGGGGGGCCCGCGGATAGAAATACTGACTTCAAATGCTGAAGTTAGTAACAAAGTGCAATTCACGAATGTTGAAATTGGATACGAAGAGCAAAGCGCAAAAAATCAAATGGTGTCGGATAGTCACGAAACTTCAGGAAGAGGAAGAGGAGGTTCAGTCAATCAGAGTGCTGCAAACCACGTCACAAACGGTGGCCAGAAAAGCCCACACGCGCGGCACGTGTACTGTCACAGCGGAGATGGTGGAGGCGCGTGAGACAGCATGCGCAGTCGGAAGGCCGTCGGACTTGGGGATCTGACTGGTCTGGAGGCGGCGGACCCAATGAGCTGGCGCGTGTGTGAGATGGAGTGGTGGTGACTGAAGATCTGAACCTAGTTTTGTTCACCGGAAGACAAAAGGAAGCTCACCGGAAATTATGGAGGTTGGCCGGAAAGTACAGATGAGTTCTAAACTGGCTCTGATGCCATGTACGAAGGTAAAATCAAGTTCTCTTCATTCAATATTACATATGATCTATATATATACACAGAGTTACACGTATGAATTAGACACGCCGTTCCTATCGTTCCTAACTCTACGACTTTCCTACATTAGCTTCCTGTCGGTAAGGCATCATTGTTGACTTCTACGTCTAACAAAAGGCACTCAAGGTGGACATTAATACTTTGGCACAATATCAAGACCAAAATATATTAGTGGGCCGAGAGAAATTTGCCAGAGAAAGTGTAGAAGTGAACTTGAATCAATCCCTGCAATCGTGTTTTTTCATTAGATCAACTATTTACACTATTGAATATGAAAGACTTGATTCCATATGCTTTAAGTGTGGAAAATATGGGCATTGTCAAGAGAAGTGTCCTTTAACTTCTATCTCAGGGAAGGCTTGACTGGAGAATTCTTTATTAATGGTTGCAGATCAAGTTTCAGGTGACCCAGGAATTAACCACGTACAGACAATAACCTTGGTCAGCGTGCCAGGGGTCAATTCAAAGGAGGAATTCAGCTCATGGATGATAGGAAAAATTAATTTAAAAAAAAGAGTCAAAAATCATATCACAGAAGGAAGATTTGGACAGTCCCTGAGGATCTTTCAAAATCTGGGAAGGGGAAGAAATCTGCTCTTGGTATAAGGTTCGATGTGTTGCAAGAGGAGGAGGAAGTGCTTGTCTTTTCAGGGGGTGCTGAGCTTAATAGCATGAAGAGGATTCCTGTGCAAGAATGGAGAAGGAAGGAAGGCGTGAGTGTCTTTTCAAAAAAGAAAGGTGCTAATGGGACCCAGGAGGGGGAAAGAGTGAGTATTGAAAAGGGTGGAAGGATGGTGAAAGTGACCCAGGAGAGAGAAATAGTGAATATTGAAAACGGGGGAAGGATAGAGAAAGTGAGTCATGAGAGCGAAAAAGAGCTTTTTTTTGGACTGAGAGAAAAAGAGCTTTTTTTTTAGACTGAGAGAAAAAGAGCATTTTGAAAAGGGGAAAGAATGGAGAAAGTGACGCCTTTTTTCAAAGTTTTGGAAGAGAGAGAAAAGGACATGATGTCACTAATAATGAAACCAAGGTATGCTACAGTGAATAAGAGAAAAGTGGAACCTCCAAATAATTTCGTGGGCCACCCTTTTAGAATTGGGCCCATTCCCTTTTCCCTTACAATCCGAAAGTGCCAAGGATAATGAGGGTGCTTTCTTTGTGAGGCCTTAAGGGTTGTCATCAATTATGAAAAAAAGAATGCTGTAAGGGTGCACCAAGTTATCATTGGATCTCTTAATATAAGAGATCAATCTAATGTCTACGAGAATAAGGAGCTAGCCCTGGAATAAAAGAAGAATAAAGGAATTAATGGGAGTTCGTCCAAGTGGTAAGTGGTTTGGTTCCGCTTAAGCAAGGTCTCGGGTTCGAGCCTTGTGTATGCAGAAAATTCCCATTGGGAGATTCTCCCACCATAGCCAGGTGCACGACACGGGTCGGATCTGGATATAGTAGAGGTAAAGCTCCGGTAAACCGGGTGGGCAACCAAAAAAAAAGAAGAAGAATAAAGGAGAAAAAGGAAAATTGCCCAGGAACCCCAATCGAGGTAACTTTAGTGTGATCAATAAACCTCCCCAGAATTAGGAATTGTTGAAGCTTGGGCAAACTATAAACAATCGTCAAGCAATCACCGAGTTTTGCTATGAAACCCAAGATGAGATCGCTGATGGAGTCGAGGATGATAAAGTAAACCTGGAAGTTGCTCCGTCGTCTTTGTAAGCAGTAGCGATTCTTGAATTCCTTTCTTTTAATTATCTTATGATTATGAATATAATGTCTTGGAATTGTCATGGTACTGTGGCTAAGTTGTTTCCTAGTAGAGTTAGAGATTTGATTAAGGGAAATGATATCCAAATTCTTATTCTACTTGAAACAAAGTTAGTGGTGTTCAAGCTAACAGAATTGTAAGAAAACTAGGCTTTAGTAATTGGATGCATTTGGAAGCTATTGGTTATGCAGGTGGTATTTGGATCATTTGAAATAATAAGCTTGTGTCCATTAAGTATGTTTCTTCAACTACTCAATTGATGCATGTTCAAGTTGAGCTTATAAATTGCCTTCAAAAGTTTTTGTTAACCTGTGTCTATGCTAAACCATGTTATAATCTCTGTAGAAGGTGATGGAATGATTTTATTTCTATCTATAATGGGATGGAGAATCCTTGGCTTGTGGTGGGAGATTTTAATGCTTATTTTCTAGTGATGATAAAATGGGAGGCACACAACCTAATATTAGATCCATGAGACATTTTGGAAAGTGTGTTCACCATTGTCGGTTTCTTGAAATGGAATGTTCCAGGGATAAATATACATGGGAAATAAATCTCATGAAAGAGAAGATAGACTGGATATTTGGTAATAACCATTAGAACTCTTGTTTCCCAAATGCTAGAGGTTTTCCCTTAAGTAAATATGGTTTGGATCACTGGCCTCTGTTTGTGAAGTACTCTCCAAATGGTAATCATCGGCCATCTATACCAAATTTCAAATGCCAAGCAGCATGGTTGCTAGAGGAAGGCTTTAGTGATATAGTTCAACAAAGCTGGAGTTACGAACACTGGGCTAAAAACATATCCCCTTTTATGGACAAAGCTATGGAGTGGAATAGGTCTAGAGTAGGAAATATACCTGCAAGGAAGAGGAGACTGTTAATTAGAATTGAAGGGATTGATAGGGTTCGTGCTAGGAGGGATAGCCAACATTTAATGTAGACTGAATAGGAGTTATGGACAGAGTATAATAAGATACTAGCATAAGAGGAATTGCTTTGGTTTCAAAAATCAAGATATAATTGGCTACAGTGAGGAGATAAGAACAGTAAGTTCTTTCATGCATCCACCATCATCCAAAGGCGAAGGAATTTGATTGAGGGTCTCAAGAATACTGAAGGGGAGTGGGTTTTCAATCAAAGGGAACTTAAGAAGATGGCGATGGATTATTATCAGGATCTCTACAGCAATAATTTACCTCCTGGGAGTATGTGCCACCCCAAGCATGGATTTCTGAACCTTTCTATATAGGAAGCTTCAATGCTTTCTGCTAAAATCAGTCCAAAGAAGTTAAGCTAGCAGTCTTCGACATTAGTGCTTTTAAGGCTCCAGGGCCAAATGGGATTCAAGCTTTCCTATACCATAAGTATTGGCATATTATTAGTGAATCAATATATAAAACAGTGTAAGAGATTTATGATGATCCATCTAAAATAAGAGGGTTAAATGACACCAATATAGCTCTCATTCCAAAGGTTGATAACCCTGAGACCATCAGTGATTTCCAACCCATTTCTTTATGTAATATGAGCTACAAAGTAATTGCTAAAATTCTTAGTAAAAGGCTTCGATCGATCATGAGCAAGGTGGTTGGTATATATCAGTGTAGCTTTATTGCGGGCAGACAGAGTAGTTACAATATAATCATCACACAAGAGGTAATCAATTCAATGAAGGTAAAACAAGGGCGTCTGGTTGGTTAGCTGTGAAGGTTGATTTGGAGAAAGCCTATAACAGGTTGGAATGGTCGTTTATCAGTGATACCTTAAGGGCGGTTGGTATTGAAGGCAAGATCCATGAGCTCATTATGGAAAGTGTTTCCTCATCTTCTCTTAGGGTGCTTTGGAATGGTGACCTTACTGACTCTTTCAGACCATCTAGAGGGATGAGACAGGGAGACCCAATCTCTCCATACATATTCACTCTTTATATGGAGCGGTTACATCATATCAAACAAGACATAGTTGATGAAGGTTTATAGACCCCTATCAGGATTAATGCCAGAAGGCTACTACTGTCTCATTTGTTCTTTACTGAAGCAGATTCTTTTTGGACAGGTGTCAAGCTTGCAAGTGGAAACCATGTTTGCTTGCTTGGATCTATTTGTAGTGTATCAAGTTAAAAAATGAATAGGCAAAAGACTAAGATATTTTTTTCTCAAAATGTTCATTCCTCAAGAGCCATGGATTTAAGCAGGAAAATAGGGGTGGGATTAATAGGTGACTTAAAAAAATATTTGGGCATTCCTTTTTTCCATGGAAGAGCTTGTTACTTGACATTTGCACCCATTATGGAGAAGACTAAGATGTTGTCTTAGTAGAAGCGAGGGTATCTGAGTCTTGCAGGTAGATTTACATTCATCAAAGTTGTGTTATCATTATTGCCAACATACTACATGTAGACAATGTTGCTCCCTAAATGTATAATCAAGGAGTTGGAACAGAGTAGTAGAGGTTTCTTATGGGGAGATATTGAAGACAGCCGCAAGTTACACTTACTCTCATGGGATTAGGTTATACAAGAGAAGAATGCTGGAGGGCTAGGAATAAGGAACTTACAAAAACATAACACAACTTTTATCATGAAGTTGTGTTGGAGCCTAATATGTAATAGAGAGGCTTTGTGGGTTAAAGTTCTTCGAGCTAAATATAAATGTGGTGATAATAAGATTTTGAAAATTAAGAAGCAAAAGGGCTCATCTTTAACATGGAGAGGAATTAACAGTGTTTAGGTGAGGTTCAGAAACAGCATTGGTAGGAAAATTGGGATTGGTCAATCTTTATCTCTCTGGATGGATAATTGGTC
The DNA here is from genome assembly GCA_963210345.1 of Inga oerstediana. NCBI lineage: Eukaryota > Viridiplantae > Streptophyta > Magnoliopsida > Fabales > Fabaceae > Inga > Inga oerstediana. The sequence continues at coordinate 30,668,746 of OY723402.1, read as the reverse complement.
TCAAATGAAGATCCCTCTCATTGATTTGATTCAAGGATATAGACATCTTATTCACCGAAATGAAAAAGTGGCTATATATGTTATGGAATGAGGAGAGTGGGATAGAAGGAAGATGGAGTTTTGGTTTCCTCCACATGTAGTTGATCGAATTGTCTATGTGCACCCCCTTGTAAGGAGAGAGGAGAGGATAAAATATACTGGAAACTATCCACTGATGGCTGCTTCTCTGTAAAATCTGCATATTATTTGCTTTTTTCAGGTACTCGACGGAATAACGATAATATATGGAAAATCATATGGAGATGGTTTGTTCTAGAGAAGATTCAAGCTTTCATATGGTTAGCTGCTCATGGAAGAACTCACACATTAAAGCTGAGGATGCAAAGAGGATTAGAGACTTCAGATGCTTGCCCTTTTGGGTGTGAGCTGGAAGAAGACCTCATGCATATGTTGTGTAATACCCTGAATTGTAATTAAGGACTAATGACTTCAAAAGTGATGTAATTATTAATGAATAAACAGTTTTGAAGGATATGATGTGCATTGTGATATGAATATGTTTGAAGATGGTTTAATGAACGTTGTGATAATCAGGGGCAAAATGGTAAATTTACCAGCCAGTTGGTCAGTTACCAAAGAAGAAACTTATAGGTAATTGAAGATCAATGGTAAGAATTGAATGAGCAAGAGGCGGAATCCTATGCTTATGAGCCTTTATGAGTTCATGTAAGAGGTGATAGGATGGTGACACATGGCATTATATGGATCATGAGATTGTGACAACTTTTCAAACTTTTCCCTCTCTCTTCCCTTTCTCAAAGTCGGCCTAAGAGGCCCTTGGGACTCCAAATTCTGTTTCATCTTCATCCTCTCATCTCTCTTCTCTCCTCCATGGTCGAGCAAGCCTAGGCAAGAAAGAGAAAGAATAAGTTCAAAACTTAGGTGAGAAATTGTCTCTAAATGCTCAACTCACCTTCTTTAATATTGTTTATGGTAACAAGAGCATTATTCCTATGGTTTCAGATTTTTGGGTAATGGTGTTTGAGAGCTTGTGGAAATCTGAAAGTGGGAGAATCAAAGAGTTAGCTTTAAGAAGAAGTAGAGGTGAGTATTTGATACATTTTGGTAAAATTATTGTGGTTATTGGTTTGGTTTTGAGAATTTTGAATTTTTCCTTGATTTTTGATAAATTTTGAAATGTATGAGTTGATTAAGGTAAAGTGCTGAATTGGTGCTTGATGATATTTTTATGACATTGGAATTGATTAGGAAATGAATTGGGAAGTTTGTCCATAAGTGGTTTTGTGTGGCTTTGTGAGCTAAAACTAAATATGTGTAGATTGAATGGGAATATGGTTGTTTTGAGGTTACCAATGGGTTCCTTGAGCAAAATTATGTAGTAATGAACTTTGGTATAAGTTTTGGAACCATTGGAAGCAAATTGGGCAAGTCTAGGAAATTTTATTTGTTGCTGCGATTTGGCTTATGATAAGCCTCACTTGAGTGAGGTAGGGTCTCACTCGAGTGCAGCATGACATTTTCCTATTTTCGTTAAGTCCTCTGGCAGAAATCACGAGTGAACTTCCTCACTTGTAAGTGATATAAGTACTCACTCAAGTGACACACGTCTCACTCGAGTGTAAGGGTGTTTTGGATTGTGAAGCCACGTCTCGGGTTGTTACTCGTAGGCCATTTCTCAAGAGTGCGTGTAACCCTCTGCCGTAATTATATCCGAAATATGTAATTAAAGTGAAATAGAGACCAATAAGAAACAAAACTACATTTTACAAACCCATCTACCAGACGGGGTTTTCATAAATACCTTTCGAAATCATTCATAACTTGGTCTCACATTCACATTCCGAATACAATTACTACATGAAGATAAATCACATTCATATATCAGAGTACGCAATATAAATTCTCGGCAATCCTGGAATACATATCTTTATTAACAATCATAGGGTACATTAGCCCATTAACTTCACAAATGGGAAATTACACAGCAATTCTCAATACAAATAATCAAATCCTCATCCATCCGTATACTCATCCAACTAACCAAATACAATTACCCAAATATGCATCCCAACTAAGATAACCAACTACCAACTTCAATCCCGAAGAAGTCTTCATCGCCCTTAACTGCTCGCAATATCCTTGATCTACTACCCTGTCTGAAAGGTTAGTAGGGGAGGGTGAGATTCTAGAGAATCTCAGTAGATAAACAATATCAATATGCATGTATGATAGATGTTTAATGCATGACATGCTTGCATCACACAACTCATGATAACACAATGACAATCTGCAAGCTCAATGCTTCGAACAATATACCTATGGCCATAGCATAAATTGAAACATAGCTTCAAATTACACATAATTATGCAAAGCTAAGACATGCACCAACACACTAACACATATATCAAATACAAGCAGAAGAGATATGTTCCCTACACTCTTTCCATGTAAGCTCCAGCTCCGGCTGCTCACGATCAGGGCGAACACCAAATCCTATAACCAAACAAGGACATAGGGTTAATCCCTTTTCCAATTCCTTAACTCTCAAACACTTAATGTTGGTTATCATTTAACACCTTTAGGTGGCTAATCAAAGCCTAAACATATGCCTAAAGGCTTGGGAAACACTTGACCAAAGATCACCTTTTAAAAGTCCAAAATACTGATTTTTGGGGGTGGGCCGCGGCCCACAATCCACGGGCTGCGGCCCAAAACTGCCCAGAAACATTTGGGCTGCGGCCCAGAATCCGCTGGCCACGGCCCAGAAAATTCAGTTTCTTGGCTGAACTTCCAAAAATCATAAATAATTCATAAAAAATCGAAATAAGGTGATTCCAAAGCAAATGAAAGCTATTTAAGTCCTCTTTCAAGGAAAAATATTGGCCACAACTAGAAATCACCACAAAAGTCCAGATTTACCAAAACCTAACATTGTACCAAAATAAGGTCCAGTTTTGATACCAAACTTTGGACAGACATAAATCCCAGTTCACAAAACGAAATGACACATATTATATGTCCATTTTGAAGCTTAAGATGTGAACTTCATGACTGGAAAGTTTCAGAATTTTATAACATCATTTGCCCATTCAAAACGGCAACACAAACAGACTACCCAAAACAGAAATTGAATGGACAGATTTCCAAATTTGCACAATTGGCTTCCAATGGTTCAATTTCCATATCAAACATCATTCTCACACAAAATTTCACAAGGAAACCATTAGAAATACCAAATCAACCAAATTCACATTATATTGACATGTTTCACAATGAATTGCAACATGTCACACAATATCACATTTCAAACCACAACATTACAACTCTTCCAATTCAAGTTCCCAAATCAATTCCAATGACCAAATACCACAATATGGCACCATTTCCAACATAAAACACAACCCAATTCATCCAATCCAAACCACACAAAATTCATCACCAAAATCAGGGCAAATTCTACAAATCACAATACTCAATCATAATTCACAAAACTTAGATCAAAATGTTTCAAATGCTTACCTCTTCCTCTTTCCCAAACCAATTCTTTGATTCTCCATCTTTCCAAATTTCCTCAAGCCATCAAACACCACCAATCAAGAATCTAAAACCATAGAGATGAAGCTCTCATCACTATGAACAACTTTATAGAAGATGAATTGAGCATTAGAGGACAAGAAGCCAACCAAAATCTCACCTTAAGCTTTCTCTTTCTTCCTCCAAGCTTGCACGTCCATGGAGACATAAGAGAGAGAGAGATGAATGGATGATGAAGATGAATAAAGTGAGGATCAGTTTTTCCCCTTTTTCTCATGTGTTAACCAACTATGAAAGAGAGAGGGAAGAGTTTGAATGTTGACCAAGATCCAAGGGCCCAAAACTTGCCACTTGTCATGATCTTGCAACATCCTCCATGAGCTCACATGCACACACATACACATGATTCCACCCTTTGATCTCTACACAAATCAATCTCAACCATTGATCTTAAAGTTACGAATGAGTTTCCTCTTCGGTAACTGATCAATCGGTCGGTAACTTTACCGTTTTGCCCCCGATTATGGCAATTCCTCTTGAATCACCACCAAATTCTTTTTCTCATTCATTTACACCATACATACGCCCTTCCCCTTATTTTTATTCAATTTAGATGTTAATCCATAATTGAACTCAAATACAAGGTTTCGGCGCTGCTCACAACACATACGAATCACCTTCGAATCCCAAATCACATCATATTCTTCAAAAGGGTCATTTATCACTAACCACATCCACTTTTGGAGTCATTATCTCTTAATCTCAATTTGGGATCTTGCTAAACCAGGGCTTAGCAGTCCACTAATATCAGGCTTATTCTTAGCCTCAAGTCTCAAAATTTGGGGTATTAGAGTGCGCGTGTGCACTCACAGGTATTGGGGTAGTCACTCGAGTGCTAGGGCTAGTGCTCGAGTGTATTTGTCACTTTAGGGTTTTAGTTGCTCTCGGGTTATCACTTCCTGCACTTCACTTAATGGGACTCGGGTGAATATGTGTCATCACTCGAGTGCCAAGGATAGTGCACGAGTGAACTGGCTACTCCAGGGTGTATTGGTGCTCTCAGGTACACACTTTTTGTGTCTCACTAGCCGGGACTCGAGTATGGATGGGGACACCACTCGAGTGAGGCCTTCTTTACTCGAGTGAGTTGGTCAAAAATCAGTACTTTTGCTACCAAAAAGGGATCTTTAGTGTAGTTTTCCCCAACCCTTTGGTACGTGTTTAGGCTTTTAGTAGCCACCTAAAGAGATCAAATGATAATCAACTTTAAGTGTTATGGAATTAAGAACTTGGAATAAGTGATTAATCCGCTGTTCTTAATTTTGGTTGATAAGGTTTGACATTTGCCCTAGTCATGAACAAACTGTGCCAGAGCACGTCCGGAAAGAATAAGGTAGTGACTCTTTCTCTTGTACTGTGTATAGAACATTGTATGTATGTTGTCATGCTTTGTGATTCTTTGAGCATAGTGATTACAGCGTAAGATGTCACATTGAGCATAGAGATTACAGTGAAAGGTGTTGCATTGTGTATACAGCCGTAAGTGCTGTCGTGTGTGGCATGAGCCATGCATCATTGTGTTTCTGCTGAACATGATTTTACATGCTATGTGTTTATATATTGTATGAGTAATTTGTTACTACTGGGATTCTTTTGAATCTCATTCTTTCCATTGACTAACCTCCAGACAGGGCAAGTGGCTCCAAGGAGAAACGAACAACGAGGAGCAGCTAGGACCTTGTAGGGATATTACTTTTGGATTGTTGGTTATCCATTTGGATCTAGGATTACTGTATATTATTTTTGGGGATGTAAATAGTATTTTGGAATGGTACAGTAATCCCCTATGTAGGAAACTTTAAACCCTTAATGAATGAATCCCGGGAGTTGTCAAGACTTTATTATACACTCTAATATATTTGAATGCGACTAACTGCACAGGTAATTATATTCGATATTTGGAATTGAGACCAGGGAAGGGATCAAATTTTGAAAGATTTTGTGAAAACCCTCCCGCAAGGAAGGGATTGTAAATTACTTTTGATGATTATTGGTCTCTATTTCATTTTAATTACGAATTTCGAATTATAATTACAGTTATTAAGGTAAGGGGTTACATGTTGCGGGACTGCTCAAATGTTAGGGAATGCTAGAAATCGGTGGTCAAACACAAAAAATGGAATACGTTCTTTTCTTTACAAGGTGTAGATTGGATCAAGTGGAACCTCGCTCATGAGATTGGCAAGGAGTATACTAAGAAGGTCCCGTGGTCTAACCTTTTTGGATATTTGTGCTGGGATGCATGGGTCTCACGATGTAACAAACTTTTTGATAACGAGTTGCCTAGTGTAGGACTGAGTACGAATCACAGCTTCTTTAGAGCATGCTCGGATAAGGATATTCTCAGAACATGTTCTAAAGAGAGGAGGATCAGTCTCTCACGTGTTGTTCATGATCATCATGAAGAGGCCTCTATTAAGTTAGAAGTCGATGGCTCAGTTTTAGAAGATGGAAGGAGCGGGTGCGAACGTTACATTCAGGATCAGAATGACAAGTGGCTTGGTGCCTTTAGTTGCAAATTAGTAAATCCCCCCCCCCCCAGTTTTCACAGAAATCCTTGGTTGTATTCAGAGCCTTCAATTATGTTGGTCCAAAGGGTAAAAGAAGATTTATTTGTTTACTGATTGTATTGAGGCCATAAATTATATGGTGAAAGGATGTGACAGAGAACATCCTGTCAAGGACATTGTAGGTGAAGTTAGGATGCTTATACATAGAGATTGGCAGGTTATGATCACTCATTCCTACAAAGAATACATAATTATTGCTGATCAATTAGCTAGATACCCTTGTTGTGTTGTTGAACATTTTAGTTTCATTGATCAACCTTCTCCTTTCATCCAAGAGGTAAACGTAGATGAATGTTAGGCTCTCTTTCTAATGGTTTCATGTAATGTCTCTGTTGAGATAGTGATTCTAGTATTATTCAAAAAAAAAAAAATGCTTTAGGCCTATAGCTCATATTAAGGTGAAAAATAAATATTATTTAAGACCACAATATTAGGCTGAAATATTCTAAAGTATTTAGTTTTTTAATAACATTATAATATGTGTATGATTATTGTAAATATCTGTATTATTTTAAGGAAAAATTAGGATGAAGAAGCTAGAAAAATTAATATTTATTGTAAAAGACCATTAAAATCATAATTATTTTAGAGGACCAAATATCAAAATATATTTTTGAGAATACTAAAATACCCTCCAAAGCTTTTGCTCGCAAGAATCCAAAAGCTCAAATCCTCTTCCTCCCATATCTTCCTCCCTTTTTCCATAGACAGCAAAAGTCTTCTCCCTGGCACTTATGTGCTCCAAAAGTCTTCTCTTCCAACCATAGCTTGTTAATATCTCAGGGATCACTCCTCTTTTGCAGAACTATGCATTTGTGGAATAAATGAAACTCCCACAAAACCCTCCCTTCCATAAGTCATTGAACTGTATATTCGCCCCCAATGTTTTTGTTTTCACCTATTCGGACGATTCCTCTTTTTAATTGTTGAGAATTAGGTGATTGCTGTAAGAGGATGTTATGCTTTTCTCATTATGAAATACGATCTCCTCATTTCTCTCAAACATACATATATAGCTTCAAAAGTTAAGAGACAGAGGAAGAAGGTCAGAAAATGGTTAGAGAGAGAGAAGGATTAATTGAAGATGACAAAAAAGGTATGGCCCTTCTTCCTTCTCAAATTTTTCATGCGGGAACGTCATTTCTGTTCTGCAGCCTACCTCTTCGAAAACAAGGATGGCTTTTGCTAACTCTAACCACCGGCCTTTTACCTTGCTTGGGAGAAAAGCTTTATAGACAAAAAACAAAGGCTTTTTCAGTGCTAATTTGAAAAACCGCTTCCTTCCTTGTTGTATATGAAAATAGTGAAAATGGCATTGAAGAAGGTGGAAGATGGTGGCACCAATTTGGGAAGGAAGCGTTGAGTTTTTATGCCAACGGCAGATCTTTTAGGAGTAATTTGGTATTTTTAAATTTAAGTTTTAACATTTGATCCTTCTTAATAATTATACTTTTTATGGTCCTTCTTAATATATATTATTTATTCTAGGTTCTTTGTTTTAATTTTCCCTTATTTTAAATTATATCATATATTATTAGTTAACTAAATAGTTATTATGTTTTAGTTGGACAACAATATAGTAAATATATACATAACTGCATATAAATTTAAAGATAAATGTATAAAAATATCCATAAATTTTTTATTAAAATACACTTAACATCAAATACTTTTACATCAAATACTTTTCAGATGTGAAAAAATATACATGAGTTCTCAAAACTAAAGCCAAAAAAGACCAAATCCATTAACTCTGGTTTACTTTGACTGTTGGAAGGAAGCCTTCGACTAAAAAGGCTGACATGGAAGCTGAGATGGAAAAAATAATAATAATAAATTCACACACATTGGCCTCATCCCTCCAGTTACTCTTTCCTTTTCTGTCTTGGCTGCTTTCAATAACCCAGAAAGGAGAGGGGAAAAAATCTAGCCAAAGCAATCAGTCAAAAGTTCGAACCCATCCAAAAAACAATTGAACATTATATGGGCTACATGAATTCCTAGAGGTGAAGCAAGGGAATCAAGAAGATGCACAGAGCTTTGTTATTTCAACAAACTTACGAAGCTTTTAGGCAGGGAACGCTAGGGTATTTGGCACCTGAGTTGGCGTCGGTTGCTACGCTGACTCCGACAATCGATGTGGATGGCTTCGGAGTGTTGTCGGAGGTTGCGTGTTGGCGGAGACCAATAGAGATGTCAGCGCCAGAGAAGGAGATGGAGTTGATTGATTGAGTGAGGGATTGGCACTCGAAAGGGAGTGTAGTTGAGGTGGCGGAATCAAGGATTAAGGGAGAGTAAGATGAGGGAGACATGGAGATGATTTTGAAGCTTAGTTTAGCTTGTTATATCACCCTGATCATCTATGAAGGAGGTCGTTGTGCTTTTAGAGAAACCGAAAATTTGCAATGTAAATTTTTTATTATTATTTTTTTATGTCAGCTTCCATATCAGCAGTTTTAGTCAAAGGCTCTCTACTAACTGTTAGAGTAACCCAGAGTTAACAGATTAGGCAATTTTACTCTACTTTTGAGAACTCATGTATACTTTTACATCTCTTAGAAATATTTGATGTTGGGTATACTTTAATAAAAATCACATAGATATTTTTGCTCATTTATCCTATATATATATATGTGTGTGTGTATGATACAGATATGCAAGTTGATCTCATGAAGCGTTAACCTAAATAAAATTAATTTAAAGATTAATAGAAGGAAAAGTGAATGAATTAAAAAAAATAAAAATGGGATTCTATAATGATTAAAATAAGATTAATAATTTACAATTTAAGAAAAAAAATTAAATATGGTTTTGCTAATGAGTGCTCTTAGGGCATAGTAAGTTCAGAAGGCATTTGACCTTGAAAATACAAAAATTCATCATTGCCTCAATTTTTGTTTTTGTTTTGATCTTGTAGTTCTGCTTTTTTATCAAAACAGTTTATTCTTTTAAAATTAGGGTCAAATACTTCAATACCTGATTTTGTACCTTTTCAAGTACCGAATCAAAATAGAAACAAAGTAACATGCTTTTTCAAAAGAGAAAATCCTTCAAAAAAAACTTTTAAATTAATAAAAGACGCAGAAATGTTCCAAAATTCCATATTTCCATAAAAGTGTGAGTGCCTGAACTGGGATATTGAATTTGAGACAAAATGATGTGCGTAACCCTAAGAGTTTTTAAATTGAAAAATGTTGAGGGAGCCGAGATAAGAAGGGCGAAATTGTGCGAAAACGCGGTCGGGACTCTTCATCTTCTTCTGGCGTCGTCGGTGCCGTTGGTTGACCCTGGTTTCGTGGCGTTGAGAGAGGATAGTGGCAGCGACACTGTGGGGCGAATTTGGGGTGGATTTGAGGAGGAGCGAAGGCAAGGAGAGGTTGTGGTGAAAGGCATTGGATAGTTGCAGAGGTACCGGTGTTCGGATGCGAATTTGAGCTTCGGTGCTGAAGTTCGGTAAGTGGTTGTGTTAAAAAATGTATTTCATTTTAACTTCTCCAGCTGATTAGAATGGCGGTTCAATGTGCATGGGTTAAAATAAAGTTTGGGAAATGTGGATAAAATATAACGGTGACAAAACCTATGAACTCTGTTGTGAGAATGTGCATGGGTTAAGATAAGTTTGGGAAATGTGGATAAAACGTAATGAGGAAGGTTGTAAAATAAGTTGTGAAATTCTGTTGTTAAGTGAGGAAGTTTGAATTGCAACTTTTGAAATTTCTAAACCGTTAAAACAGCATATGAACGCGTTAATTGGTGAAGTTGTGAGACGGTGTTGAGATGTAGGAAATTGTGATTTTATTGTTGTGAGAATGTTGTACATACAGTTGTGAATGGCTTCAGTGAAGTTGTGAAACAAAACCTATGAAAACCCAAAGATAACCTGCAAAAATCAAATGTTATAGGATGCAGAACTCGAGTTTTCCATTCACAACTCGAGTTCATCTCATCACTGGAGGGTAACCGGCGAGTGATTAGCTTATAGGATGCAGAACTCGAGTTATGAATTGATAACTCGAGTTTACCAACACAGTCTTACATTTTCACGACATCCCGTTAGACTTTCACAACTCGAGTTTGCCATTTACAACTCGAGTTCATATCGTCACTGGAGGGTAACCGGCAAGTGATTAGCTTATAGGATGCAGAACTCGAGTTATGAATTGATAACTCGAGTTTACCAACACAGTCTTACATTTTCATGACATCCCGTTAGACTTTCACAACTCGAGTTCATATCGTCACTGGAGGGTAACTGGTGAGTGATTAGCTTATAGGATGCAGAACTCGAGTTATGAATTGATAACTCGAGTTTACCAACACAGTTTTACATTTTCACGACATCCCATTAAAATTTCACAACTCGAGTTCATATCGTCACTAGAGGGTAACCGGCGAGTGATTAGCTTATAGGATGCAAAACTCGAGTTATGAATTGATAACTCAAGTTTACCAACAGAGTTTTACATTTTCACGACATCCCATTAGACTTTCACAACTCGTGTTTGCCATTTTCACAACATTGCAGGGTGATCATCCCACTTCTGGAGGTAAGACCATATTGAATAATTCAATTTTCTTCATAAAAAAATTACTGAACAGAAAATTTACCAACCTTCCTATGTAAATATGTATGCATAATTTTAACTACGACAATCAAGAAAATCTGAATTATAACGTTTATCATTTTGGCAACCAAAGATTATCCAGGGTGAAGGAGCAACAACATCAAATGTCATAGGATCCAAATTTGTAGAAGAAAAAAGAGTCCAGTCTAAAGAATTTGAGTGGCTTTTCCTGCTAAAACCACTTAATCTGTAAGCATAGAAACACCAATAGTATTAAGGGTTATGCAATAAAAATATCAAGATAACATCACAAGTGAATAATAATTCAAAGTTTTTCGATTCAGACATCTTGAAAATTCATTGCAATACAAGTGTTTTTCATATTGCATGAAAAATTCAGTTACTTTACCTAAATGACTGACATCTCCTCTTAGAGCAAGCTACAGGAATATCACCAAGATCAGGAGCATGCTACATAGATTCATAGCAAAAGTTTCTAAAGAGCAAATATAAAGAATACCCAATTTAGCATTAATATAGTTAGGGCGGCTTACTCCTAACTATAACATTCACATTACTTGATTTAGCATTAAAATTTCAAAAAAAAAAATTTAGCCTAATAGTGATCTCACCTTTAATTGATCACAGTGATTTGAAGTATTGTAAAGAGTAAATATAAAGAATACCTGCAATTTGTGAAAGGAATTCCTATTAAGCATATTTCATTGGTGCATATTGATTGGAACAGAAAGTTGAGACAAATATTAACATTAAACCACAAAGAAATTATGCTTATACTTTTCTGTTAATGCTTTCCCTCCCATTGTCTGTGACTCGTATGCAAGAATCTACAATAGCACTTCTAAGAGGATCCTGACAAACAGTTAAAGAAAGGTTTCACTTCCTCAACCTTGATCAAATAGAACAAAAACTTAATTATAACACCTCATATAAAAGGTCGATATCCAAATTAGTAATTTACTCCTTCATTTTCAAACATGGATAATCAAGTATTTTTATTAAAGTCAAAATTTTCAGTTTATACATGAAAAGTAGCTGATTGGTTTCATGAGGAGAATATCATGTAAATACTCTCTGGAAAAAAAAACTCTTATACAAACACAATTAGCAAAACTCAACTTTTGCAAGATGTTTGCTTTTACTCTGCCATTATTAGACATCATCTTAGAAGATATATTGATATGCAGGCTCCCAAAGTAGGTTCAAAACTTTAGGAGTTTGACATGGGATTATCTTAATCTAATCATCTAGAGTTATTGCAGACAGATGCATGTACAGGCATGAGCGTACAACATTAGCGCCCAAGGTTTTACGAACCGATTGCATCATTTTCCTCTGAATCGATTAACAGACTAACCAAAAGTGAAAATCTTAAAAACCAGTTCAATATATCTTGCATGCACTTCTAAAGAAACTAAAACAAAATGATCCAATCACTCAGCCGTGTGAGTGCGCTTGCGCATTCTCTTCTAGCCAACCAGTCAACTCATAACAATTAATGTCCAACAAGAAACAACAGCTACCAGTTGAACAATCTAATCCTGATGGAAAAGAAATGATAACCTTTGCTAACAAAGAATAGCAAAGAAAGTTGGTTCAACTTTATTATGATAACCTTTACTTATTTTGTAGGATCCTCTGTATATGCGCTAAAAAACAAGGATAAACAGAGGATGACGGTGATAACTTATGAGACAAAACAGACAACAGACTAATAGTAAGTTTCTCTTCAGTTAACTCGAGGGCTATAGAAGTCAGAGGTCGAGTGGAGTCAACAGAAATGTTTGGGGATTGAGGGATTTAAAGCGTGGAGGGCTGTTTAACTCGAGTTATAGTCAATCCACTTGAGTCCTTCTTCCCCTTTTTGTTCCTGACTTTCCAGTTACCCTCTAATGATGATCTTCACTCCAGTTTTAATTGGTAAACTCGAGTCTAACCATGGATTGACAGCACCACCTAACTGGAGTGTGTTATTTACAACTCGAGTTCTGTGTATATTGACAGGATAACTCTCTGGTTACCCTCTAGTGATGGGGAAAGCACAAGTTTCTAATAGGGCAACTCGAGTCCACATGCGGATTGAACACAGGAACGCACTGGAGTGAGTTTTGTACAACTCGAGTTTGGTTCTACTAGACACCATCACTCTTCGGTTACCCTACAGTGATCAGGATAACTCGAGTTTTTAGATTAGAAACTCGAGTCCATCCGTGGATTCATAACACTGCCTCACTGTCGTCTATTCTTTACAACTCGAGATCAATGCAGCTTGAAACACGCACTATCTGGTTACCCTCTAGTGATGTTTATAACTCGAGTGATATATGGGCCAACTCGATCCGTCATGCGGAAGTAATACAAGTACGCACTGGAGTTAGCTTCTAAACACCTCGAGTTTGATGTGACTTCACACCATCACTCTTCGGTTACCCTCCAGTGCTAAGCAAAACTCAAGTATAAATTTCATCAAACTCGAGTTTAATATGTGCTTTAACAGGATCTTGTTTCTACCTCATTAGATTATATTGTTATCATATTCATAACAAGATCATACCTTTTCCTCAGCAGAGAAAGTTTGAATAAATACTCGGTAGCATCAACAACTATAGCCCTACTTTTCCCATCGCGATCCAAACAGAAGATTGTATTTCCAAAAATCTTTGAAATATAAACTAGGACATCAAGTGTTTTTATTAGCCATTATCTCCGTTTGGAAGACAATATTTGATGTGATTTAAAGTTGTTTAAATAAAAACACCATTGTCATTCCAGCCTCTACTTTTTACAGATTATCTCATGCAGGGTACATTGATGCACAAGCTTGTTGCTAGCGATGACAATGCCATGTTTGCTGAGCAAGGCAACACGTTCCATATCATTAGACCAAACAACATACTTCACAAAGGGTATCTGAATATCACCAAGAACTATCCTCTGCTGAAGATCAAATATAACCACCTCATTAATCTCGAGTTTAATATGTACTTACATTGGGTTACATGAACACAGATCTTTTTGGTAGCATAGCTGTTGTGGTCAAGTATGTTTTAGAAGGTCATGATAGTAGAGTTAAGTGGGTTGCATTCTCAAACCATTTTACAACCTTCCTATCACAACCACAATAATTGGAAAAATCTATCTCCCCACAGTTAAATAAGGTCTCACAACTTATGGAGAATCATTCACAAGTTCTGCATAAGGATTCACAAGTTCTTCTATAAATTTCATAATTTCCTCACCTAAATTGACCTCTACACATATTTACAAACTTTTCATTAGGTTTTCACAAACTCCGATAATGTTTTCATAGGATAACATTCGATTTTCGCAGGTTATCTTTAGGTTTTCATAGGTTTTGTTTCACAACTTCACTGAAGTCATTCGCAATTATATGTATAACATTCTAACAACAATAAAATCACAATTTCCTACATCTCAACACCGTGTCACAACTTCACCAATTGACGAGAATGGTTTTGCTTTAGCTCGACCACGCGGGGGAAGAACATTGTCGACTCAATAAAATACATACCTCACTCCTATTTGTGTCACCTCCCACTTACGTTCCCACGCGCTGACGCTCACCCTGTATTGCGTCACCTCTTTTGTTATCAAGAAGTTCTTTTCTTTCATCAGAGGGCTAAATCTGTCATTTTACATTCAATTCTAGTATTCCAGTTCAGGTACTCGCACTGATCTGGGATATTAAATTTTGGAGAACCTATGCGTCTTTTACTAATTTAAAAGTTCTTTTTGAGGGATTTTCCCTTTTCAAAATTCCGCACGTTTTCATAAACTCACGCCTTATAATTGCTTTAATGGATATTAGTGCTTATTTACACACACACACACAAGGTTAAGGAGAAAAATACACATGTATTTTTTTTGTAAAGGTGTATGTGGCACTGTTTACTTTCATTGGGTGTAAAAGTACCCATGAGTTCTTCTAAATAAGGAAAAAATACCAGATCCTTTAAATCATACAAATTACCATTACTTTTTAATTTGGTGGCCCCACAATACTATTAATAAGTGATTATTTAATAAAAAAACTCACTTTTTCTCTCTCTCCCTCCCAATCCCTCTTCTCCGTCCTCTCTCTCCTTCTTTCCCCACTCTCTTATGTGCCGCAACCCATTCCCCCCTCCCTTCTCTAAAATTTTACTCTAAACACTCACTTATCAACAAACTCAATGTTATTTTGAACTCGGTGAGTTGACTCGCAAGTTTGACTACCATGGATATGGCATCCATTTGTTTGGTTGAGAAGTTAAATAACATGGAAGGATGCAGTACAGCTTCAACTTACAGGCCTGACCTTTATGATTTTATTGATGGAAACAAAGTGACACTGCCAACAACTTCTTCTAATGTTGTATTTGCAGCATGGTGTCTGGCAGAGGATGAAAACAATTTGAACATGGTACCATTGTTTTGGCTTTTCTCTTTTTCTTATGTACATTTTGGTATAGTCTCAAGTACATCTAAAATCAGTAACTAAAATAGGAAGTTGGTCTTGTGGGCTTCATAAAGGAAGATCATATAAATTTTTGGGATTTTGAATTACAACTTGTATAAGCGCATGTCCTAAAACATTTAGACAAGTATATAATCATGACTTCACAAATGAGACAAATTGTTGGACTCAAGTTCTATTAGTATCTCAAACTTGTCATGATTTGCCAAACTGTCGTGTGTGTTCCATGTCAGAGGGAAATTATCAAATTGGTGATCTTGATATTGTCAAAAACAGCCACTTCACCTTAGATTTCCAGGAATGATGGAGGAGGATTGTTGTCAGAAGCCATATAGCAGTAGCTTGAGGCTCTAGAAGAGACATTTCTTCTAAAGAAGAAGGATTCAAGTGAATTGAGTCCATCATCAACTTATAGCTTATAAAGGAATTTCCATTGCAATGTAGAGCTTGAGACATTACTAAAGAAGAAGGTTTGAAGTGAAATGGCTCCATATATAGCAGCATCAACATTTGGCTCATGAACTTCTGGGAATAATGAAGCTACATATTTAATGGTTGTAGTTATCAACATTCAATGGCTCTTGCATCGACCCAAGACATTGAGACCCTATTAAATTAAAGGGAAAATTTCACCTAGCAACCACTTTAGCTAAATATTTCCTAAAAGCCCCATAACTTCTAAAACATCACTGTAGTCTTACAGTGCAGTTAAATTAATTTAGGAGATAGACAAAAATGACTCTCATTAAAAATTTCAGGCATTTCAATTGTAGATCTTGCAAATTAGTTTATTTGTCTAGCAAATTCATAGTGTATCTAGTAAAGCATCACATTTGTCTCGTGAAGTCCCTTTTTTCTTGTAAATAGCACTAGTGTCATTGTCATTTCAAATGTAGGTCTTGCAAACTAGCTCAATTTTATTGTAAATTTTGCACATGTATCTGGTAAAATGTCTCACTTGTCATGTGTATACCCTCTTGTCTCATGCATATCACTAGTGTTATTGTGATTTCAATTGTAGGTCTTGCAAATTACTCATTTATCTTGTAAATCCGCGCATACATCTTCTAAAGCGTCACGCTTGTTTTGTGAATTCCCTCTCATCTTGTAAATAGCACAAGGCCAGTCATTTTTTGAGGAGGGTCATTTTTGTCCATTCCCTCCTGAAATGAATTTCACTGCGCCCAAGCCCTATAAGACTGCAGTGATATTTCAGAAAGTTATGGAGGCTTTTGGGAAATGTTTAACTACAGTAGAATTAGGTGAAATTTTCCCTAAATTTTAAATATGAGAAAGTACGGATGAGGATACTTCATAACGACACTACTATAAAAAACACAAGCTGCGACGCTTAATTTAAAGAATACTATGACGCTTGGGAAGTGTCATAACTTCCAGGGCCGTTAAAACAAGCTACAACGCTTTTTGAATATATGGAAGTGCCATAGCTTGATTGTTATTTTTTTGAAAAAATATCACTTCCTACATCGCTTCCCTGGAGAAACGCTGTAGGAAGTCTTTTATTTTAAAAACAAATTATAACTTCCTACGGCACTTCCCTCGAGAAACGCCATAGGAAGTCTTTTATTTAAAAAAAATTATAACTTCGTACGGCACTTCCCTGGAGCGGTGTCGTAGGAAGTCTTTTATTTTTAAAAAAATAATTTTATGACTTCCTACGGCACTGCCTTGGAGCAGCGCCATAGAAAGTCTTTTATTTAAAAACAATAATTTTTCATAATTATTTTATTTTCCTGATGAAAACCTCCATTTATAGTCCAAATCCATTGCAATTTACAATATAATCTATAGCAAAATGAAATAATATAGCATGTATTTTTTGTAATATTGTGTCTTCATGTATCAAGCATAAAAAAACTTCAGCATTTAAGTTGCTTAAATTTGAGCAATACACATTACTTCTACGGAGGATTAAACTAAGTATTATTATATTTGTAATCTCAAAAATTAAAAAACTTACAATGTATAAGAAGTTCAAGAAGATTGAGTTGATACTTCAAATAAGTAACCGAAAAAAAATTATGAGCACACATATAAGATTCATGACAGATTTTCACTAAAAGAAAACGTGAACCAAATGTTGAAAAAAGAAAAACACTTACAGGCTAGGGAGCTTCTAAAGGAGGCTGAGACAAGAAAAAAAACACATGGAAGAGGAAGCTTTGTACTGCAATGGAGTTTTGGAAAATGGGGAGCTAGGGGGAAAACGGGAAGATGAAAATGAAAGTGGTTTGGGAAATGGGGGAGCTAGATGGAAAGAGAGAAGATGAAAATAAAAATGAAAACGACGGGGAGTGAAAATTAAATAGTACCGTGTATAGAAGCTATGTCACTTTTGTCAAAACGTCGTAGCTCCCTAATTAAAAAAAAGCAAACACCAAATATAAAAATAACCTTAAATATATTCAAGGCATCACATGTAACCTTGTATATTTCAAGGCACCACGTGGTGCCTTGGAGGCCTTTTATAATATATGGTATTAGTAAAAAAAACCACATGCTTTGTTAAATTAAAAAAGAAAGAAAGAAAGAAATAGGCCTTAGCTGGCTCTTCGTAATGAAGTGCTAGCTAAGGCCAAACCAAAGGCCTTAGCGAGCACTTCATGAAGAAGTGCTGGCTAAGGCCCTTTTGGCTTAGCCCTTTGGTTTGGCCTTAGCCGGCGCTTCATGATGCAGTGCTGGCTAAGGCCTCCCTTCATCATGAAGCGCTGGCTAAGGGGTTTTTTTTTTTAATTTTTACGAAGCAGCCACCTTTTTTTAGTAATGCTATATATGAGTAAGGCCTTAGCTGACGCTTTATTATCAAGCACCGGCTAAGGCCATTTTTTTACAAAGCATGTGATTTCTTTTTTGTCTTACTACAAGATTCTGAACAATAATATCCTTTTGACTTACTCCCATCTTGCCCGGCACTTTATTTTTAAGTGCCGAATAAGATTTTTTTTTTCAAATAAAAAAATGTCAAAAAATTATTTCAAGGCTTTCATTTTTTTATAAATAAATGTTTTGTATGGCGCTTGTTTAGAAAAGTGTCGCACAAGCCTAATACTAAGCTTTGGCGCTTATATTAGGAAGCGCCGTTGTAATATCCTAAATTATAATTAAGGGCTAATGACTTCAAAAGTGATGTAATTATTAATTAATAAACACTTTTGAAGAATATGATGTGCATTGTGATATAAATATGTTGAAGATGGTTTAATAAACATTGTAATAATCAGGGGCAAAATGGTAAATTTACCGACCAGTTAGTCAGTTATCGAAAATGAGACTTATTGGTAACTTGAGATCAATGGCTAGAATTAACTCTTGAATGATCAATGGGGTGGAATCAAGTGTGTGTGTGTGTGAGTATATGAGTTCATGAAAGGATGGAATGAGATCTTGCCAAGTGTCATCATGGTGGCCATAGGATTGGTCAATGTTTCAAAACACTCACCTCTCTCCCTCCAAAGTCGGTTATGTGGGCATGGGAAACAAGAAAAATCTACTTCTTCATCAACCTCTCATTTTCCCTCTCATCATTCTCCATTTTCGTGCAAGTGAAGAAGGAAAGAGAAAGTGTAAATGTGAGTTTTGTCTTGGTAAATGATCTCTTTGGCCCAAATGCTATTCTTTAAAGTTGTTTATGATAGTAAGGGCTTTATGGCTATGGTTTCATATTTTTGAAAGGTGGTGTTTTAGTATTTGAAGAAATTTGAAAGCTGAGAAATCAAGAAGCTAACGTTGGGAGAAGGAAGAGGTGAGTATTTGATACATTTTGATATAATTGTTTTGATCATTGGTTAAGTTTTGAGAACTTTGGATTTTTGCCCTGATTTTGGCCTAATTTTGAAATGAATGAATTAGCTAGTGCCTTATGGTGGAATAGGTGTCAAATTGTGTCTTGATGTCAATGGATTTGGTTTGGAATTGAAGGAGGAAAAGTGGCAATCTTGGTGGTTGTAGTGCAATATGGGTCAAACCTAAATATGTATTGATTGGAAAAGAATTTGGTTGTTTTAATGTTTCCAATAGGTTCCTTGTGAAATTTTAAGAGGGAATGAGCTTTGGTATGAGTTTTTGAACCATTAGGATCAGTTTGGGCAAGTCTGGAAAGTTACATCAGTTGATATCATTTGGCTTCTAATAAGCCTCACTCGAGTGAGGTAGGGTCTCACTCAAGTGCAACATGATATTTCCCATCCTCTTCAGTGTTTCTATGAGGTCTTCAGGCGAAAGGCAAGAGTACACTTCCTCATCTGCTAGTGGCATGCGTTACCACTCGAGTGTATAGGGTATCACCTGAGTGCATTTGTATGTAGCACTATGGGCGAGCGTCTCGAGTTAGCACTTGCAGGCAAATTGTCAAGAGTGTGCGTGGGTACTCGCGGGTATTGGGTTGTCACTCGAGTGTTAAGGCTAGTGCTCAAGTGCACTTGTCACTTTGGGTTTTAGTTGCTCACGGGTTGTCACTTCCTGCACTTCACCCGATAGGACTCGGGTGACTATGTGTCATTACTCAATTGCCAAGAAGAGTGCTTGAGTGAATTTGCCACTCTAAGGTATGTTTGTACTCTCGGGTGCATACTTTTTGTGTCTCACTTGCTGGGACTCGAGTGCAAGTGGGGGCATCACTCGAGTAAGGCCTTCTTCACTCGAGTAACTCAGCCAGAAATCAGTGCTTTTGCTTCTAAAAAGGGATCTTTAGGGTAGTTCTTCTAACCCTTTAGGTATGTGTTTAGGCTTCTAATAGCCACCTAAAGAGTTCAAATGATAACTAACTTGAAGTGTTATAGAAGAAAGAGCTTGGAATAAGAGATTAATCCGCCGTTCTTAACTTTGGTTTATAGGGTTCGACATTTACCCTGGTTGTGAACGAGCTGTGCCGGAGCAAGTCAGGAAAGAACAAGGTAGTGACTCTTTCTCTTGTATTATGTATATAACATTATATGTATGTTGTCATACATTGAGATGCTTTGTGATGCTTTGAGATATTGCTGCCATTACAGCGTAAGCTGTCGCATTAAGCATAATGATTACAACATAAGCTGTTGCATTGAGCATAGAGATTTCAACAAAAGATGTCGCATTGTGTATATAGCCGTGAGTGTTATCGTATGTGGTGTGTGTAACCCCCTCACGGTAATCACATCCGGATTTCAAAATTTAAGTGAAAGAGAGATCAATAAAATGAAATCAACAATTTATAATCCCTCAAATCGGGATGAGGTATTTCAAAATCCATTCAAAACATAATAATTCCGGGTCTCACATTCACGTGCGGGTATAACTACTTGAGAAATCAAATCACATAAGAAATATCAGAGTGGGAAACTAAAATCCCGGCAAACCCCCGGGTTACTCTATATATATCGAATGGGTTTACTATTTTCCAAATGGGGATTACAAATCAAAAATTCACTATGAACAATTTATATACAGTAATCCCAAATCTACAATAGATAACCAACAATCCCAAAATCCTGAATGTCCCTAAGAGATCCTAACCACTTCGGGTTGGTCGCTTCTCCTTCGAGCCACTTGCCCTGTCTGAAAAGGTTAGTCATATGGAAAGAGTGAGATTCTAAAGAATCCCAGTAGCAACAAGTCACTCATACAATATATAAACATAAAGCATGTATGTTCATCATGTTCAGCAGCTTCACAATGATCTCTGGCTCGCGCCATATACGACAGCACTCACGGCTGTAATCACAATGCACTATGCCAGCTTTCGCTGTAATCACTATGCACAATGCCTGCTTTCGCAGTGAACACTATGTAGCAGCAACACAAAGCACAACGCACCACAAAGCATCTCAAAACACAATGTATCACTAAACTCCACAAGGTATCTCAATGCACAAGGTATCACAAAGCAGTAGCAGTAGCAGTAGCATCCACACAATGAATGACAGACAAACATACAATACATTTACACAAAGTATAAGAGAGGAGTCGTTACTTGTATCTTTCCTGACAATCTTTGGCACAGTGGGCTCACGCGTTCGGCAGATATCAAATCCTGTACCAAATCAGGGACAATTGATCAATCTCTCTTCCAATTACTTATTTCCATAATACACTAAGTTGGTTATCATTTAGGACTCTTAAGAGGCCCCAAATGCCTCTAATAAAAGGCCTAAAAGGTTGGGAACAATAGGTTGAAGGTCACTTTTTAAAAACACAAAGTGCTAGAACACAGGGGTTGGCCGCAGCCAGCCCTTCCTTGAGCGGTGGCCCAAATATGGTCAGAAGGTCATGGGCCACAGCCAGCCACCCATGGGCCGCGGCCAAAATCAGGGCAGAAAGGTTTGGGCCGCGACCAGCCACTCATGGGCCGTGGCCAAGCAATCCCCTTATTCTTGGCTGAACTTCCAAAATTCATAACTAATCTTAGAAAAATCAAAACGGAGTGATTCTAAAGCCAAATGAAAGGTATATAAGTCCTCTTTCAAGGAAAAATATATCCCATCACTGGAAATCACTACACAAATACAGAATCACCAAAAACTAAACACTACTCCAAAACAGAGTTCTGTTTCAGTCCCAAACTTTGGACAACCATATCTCACAGAATACTAAACGAAATGACACAAAATATATATCCATTTTGAAGCTTGTGATGTGAACTTTAAGACTGGAAAGTTTCATAATTTTCCAACACCATTTGTCATTCAAAACGCTCGTTCAAACTGACAGCGAAAAACAGAGTTCAAACAAGACATATTTCCAACTTTCTACCAAAGTGTTCAATGACTCTAAAATCAATAACCAAGCTTATTCCCATACAATTTTCCATAAAGGACACAATAGGAACCTCTAAAACATCCTACAACTAACCTAACCACAATCAAACACTATGGTCTCTATGATTCACACAATGTCCAAATTCCAATGAACACAATTCCAAACTTCAAAACTATCTCCAATACTCAAATATCATCATAATGAACCATTTCCAACATCAAACACAATGAAACTCATATATTCAAAAATGAACATAAGCTAGGGCAATTTTCCAGATTTTTATAAACTTATCCAAAAATCACAAATAATATATCAAAATGCTCAAAATGCCTACCTCTTCTCTTTGCCAAATTCAGAATCTTGATTCTCACACTTTCATATTTCTCTAACTCACAAATCAACACCTTTCAAGATTCTACAGCCACCACAATGTAGCTCTCAATGAGATACACAACTTTAGAGAAGAGGTTTTGAGCAAAGGAGGATCACAACTCACCAAGATTCAAGCTTTCCTTTTCTCTTTCCCAAGCTTGAGCGCCAGAAAATGGAGGAAGAAGAAAGAGAAAATGGTGAGATGGAAGAGATGATGATGAAATGAAAATTTCCTTCCCTTGCACACACACACACTCCACCGATCAAGAGAGAGGGAGAAGAGAGGAAAAGTAGTATTTTGTCATCTAGTGCCTCATCCAAAGGCCTCCACTATGCCACATGTCACCATCTCATCTACTTCTACTATGAGCTCACATAGACACAATGTATAGGATTCCGACCCATCAATAATGAATCTCAACCCTTGATCTCTAATACCACACACATTTACACCAAATTCACATCATATTTCTCCCAAAATATTTAATTACACAATTTTATAATCAATCTCAATGCCATTAGCCCTTAATCGAAAATCGGGGTGTTACAGTGTGAGCCATGTACCAATGTGTTTATATATGTTGTATGAGTGATTTGTTACTACTGGGATTATCTTGAATCTCATTATTTCTATTGATTAACCTTTAGACAGGGCAAGTGGCTCCAAGGAGAAACGAACGACCAGGAGCAGCTAGAACCGTGTAGGGATATTACTTTTGGGTTGTAGGTTATCTATTTGGATCTAGGATTACTGTATATTATTTTTGGAGATGTAAATAATATTTTGGAATGGTATTGTAATCCCCTATATGGGAAACTTTAAACCCTTAGTGAATGAATCCTGGGAGTTGCCGGGACTTTATTATACATTCTGATATATTTGAATGCGACTAACTGCACAAGCAATTATATTTGAAACTTGAAAATTGAGACCAGGGAAGGGATGAAGTTTTGAAAGAATTTGTGAAAACCCTACCATCAGGAAGGGATTGAAACAAGTTTAATTGTCTATTGGTCTCTAATTCATTTTAATTAAGCATTTTCGTGCGGTTATCAAGGCAGGAGGGCTACAGCTATAGCTTTGAACCTTGTTTTTTTTTTTAAAAAAAACTATTATCTACGACGCTTTTTGTAATATCCCGAATTGTGATTAAGGGACTTTGACTCTGAAAGTAAAGGTAATTAATGTTAAACCAACATTTTTGGAGGACATGACAAGAATTATGATCGAAATATGTTACAGCCAGAACTCAAACCCTGTATTTAAGTTCAATATCGGATTAATATCTAAATTGAATGAAAATAGAGGGGAGGGCGTGTGAATAGTATAAAGGAAGGAGAAGAATGTGCTTAGTGGTGATTTGTTAAGTGTTGTGATACTTAGGGGTAAAATGGTAATTTACCATTTAATTGGTCAGTTACTGAAGAGGAAACTTATTGGTAACTTAAAGATCAATGGTTGAGATTGATTTGTGAAAGAGATCAAGGGGTGGAATCAAGTGTATATGTGTGTTTGTGAACTCATGGGTGATGGATTAAGATCTTGACAAGTGTTACCATGAGAGCCATTGATTGGGTCAAATTGTCAAAAGTTATTTTTCCCTTCTCTCCACTTCTAAATGTCGGCCAAGAGTGTATTAGGAGCCCAAATCTGATGCTTCTTCATTATTCCATCTCTCTCTCTTCTCTTCCATGGACGTCCCACCTTGAACAAGAAAGAGAAAGGAAAAGCTTGAGTTTTGGGTGAGTATTTATCTCTAAATGCTCAAGTGTTCTTCATTAACATTATTCATAGTGTCAAGAGCTTCATTCCTATGGTTTCAGATTTTTGATTTGTGGTGTTTGAAAGCTTGGGAAAATTTAGAAGTGGTGGAAATCAAGAACAAGTCTTGGGAAGAAGTTAAGGTGAGTATTTAGAACCTTTTGGTATGTTGATTGTAGTCATTAGCTTGGTCTTGAGATTTTGTGATTTTGCCCTGATTTCTTGTGAATTTTGAATGGTATGCAATGGTTGATATGTGATGCTAAATTTAGTGTTAAACGGTGTCTTTGGGCCATTGGGTTGGTTGGGAATTTTGGTTTGGAATGGAGTGCAATGTGGTGACTTGAGTGAGTTTTGGTGTGACATATTGTGTTTGTGTTGGAACATGTCCAATGTGAACGGAATTTGATTGATTTGGTGTTTCCAATGGTTTTCTTGTGCAAATTTATGTGGAAATGGTATTTGGTGTGAATTTGGGAACCATTGGAATCATTGGTGCAAAACTGAGAAATCTGTCCCTTGAAGTTTTGCTCTAGGCAGTCTGGTGTTGTGGACATTTTGACTGGGCAAATGATGTTGGAAAATTATGAAACTTTCCAGTCTTAAATTTCACCGCCCAATCTTCAAAATGAGCATATAATTTGTGCTATTTCGTTTTGGGACCTGGGAGTTATAGCTGTCCAAAGTTTGAGGTCGAAAATGGATTCTGTTTTGGGGCAGTGATGAAATGTGTGGAATTCTGTATTTGTGTGGTGATTCCTAGTAAAGGCCAATATTTTTCCTATGTAGAGGACTTGAATAGCTTTCATTTGGCTTTAGGATCACCTCATTTCTAGGCAGTTTTTGGCCGCGGCCAGTGGATTTGTGAGCCGCAGTCAACCCCCAAAAATCAGTATTTTACACTTTTTAAAGGTGGTTTTTGGTATAGCCTTTCCCAATCCTTTTAGGCGTATGTCTAGGCTTATAGTAGCCACTTATAGAGTTCAAATGATAACCAACTTAAAGTATTATAGAATTAAGAACTTGGAAAAGAGATTGATTGGTTGTCCCTGATTTAGGTTTATAGGGATCGACATTTGCCCTACTCGTGAACCAACGGTACCAAAGAACGTCCGGAAAGAACAAGGTAGTGACACTTCCCTTATACTTTGTGTAAATGTATTGTATGTATGTTGGTCATGTGCTGTGATGAGTTGTGATGAAGTTGTGATGTTGCTGCTTATACAGCTAATGATAGCTGGTGACTTGTGTATACAGTGAAAGCTGGTGACTTTATTATACAGCGAAAGCTGGTGACTTGTGTATACAGCGAAAGCTAGTGACTTCATTATACAGCAAAAGCTGGTGACTTGTGTATACAGCAAAAGCTGGTGACTTTATTATACAGCGAAAGTTGGTGACTTGTGTATACAGCGAAAGCTGGTGACTTCATTATACAGCGAAAGCTGGTGACTTCATTATACAGCGAAAGCTGGTGACTTGTGTATACAGCGAAAGCTGGTGACTTCATTATATAGCGAAAGCTGGTGACTTGTGTATATAGCAAAAGCTGGTGACTTTATTATACAGCTATGAGTGCTATCGCTTGTGGTGAAAAGCATGTTCTATTGTTGTTGTTGGTTGTGATTTACTTACCTGCTATATGTTTACATATTGTATGAGTGAATTTGTTACTACCGGGATTCTTTTGAATCTCATTCTTTCCAATGACTAACATTTCAGACAGGGTAAGCGGCTTAAGAGGGAAGCGGCCAACCAAGAGCAGTTAGGGATTTTGGGAAATATGGGATAGTTGGTTATCTACTTGGATTTTGGATTAATGTATATTATTTTTGGGTTGTAAATAATATTCTGATCACGGTTGTGTAATCCCCTAGTAGGGAATTTTGGAAACCCTTAGACTATATATATGAACCAGGGGGTTTCCGGGATTTTATTGTACACTCTGATATAGGAATGTGATATAACTGCACAGATAATTCTATTCGATATTTGAACGTGAGACCAGGATAGCGAAGAAGTTTTGAGAAAACAAAATAAACTTGTGAACAATTTTACCACTATGTGGGAACTTACAATGAATTCTAAACTATCTATTGGTCCCTAATCCATTTAATCACGTATTATCGAATCCCAATTACGTTTATTAAGGCAGGGTGTTACACTTTTTCAAAGAAGCATAAAAAAAGGGGCGTCGTTAAATTCTTCTTTTGTAGTAGTGCGATGCCGTTCTATTGATGTATGGGTTGATAAAATTTGATATAAAATATTGTCTTAAAATGAGATACATTAATTCTTAACAACAAATGTGTATGTGGACACTAAAATTGTATGAGCATATGCATATATTTAGTAAATTATATAATTGTATTAATTTAAATATAATGATAGTGAGACTCTTGGGACATGTTTTTGTCCCTATATTTTTCATCCTTGCTAAAATGCATATATTTAGTAAATTAAATAATTTAAAATTTAGGAAAAATTCATCTTTTGGTGTCTATGGTTTTGACTGGATTGTTACTCAATCACTATACTTTGACTCAATTCTACTCAGTCCCTATAGTTTTAACTCGATTGTAACTTAGTCCTTAGATTTTGACTCACTGCAATTCAATCCCTATAGTTTTAACCATTTTATAATATAATCCACCACCTTTATTCTAGAACATAAGGATTAAATTATAAAATGGTTAAAATTATAGGGACTGAATTGTAATAAGTTAAAGTTTAGGGATTGAGTTACAATCGAGTCAAAATTATAGGGACTGAGTTGCACCAAGTCAAAATGTAGGAATTGAGTTACAACCCAGTCAAAACTATAAGGACTAAAAGATTATTTTTCCCTAACATTTATTATGAAAAATGATAGAAAATACCATTTGAATTACAAAAACCCTAAAATGTCTACTAAATTAGCAAAAAGATAAATAGGTAATCTAGTAGGAATCTAGGATCTTGAAGTTTTGGTATTGATAACTTAAGTGTAAGCAATGACAAATTAAAAATAGCAATTCACAATTTGGGTATAAACAGTGACAACTAACAACTTGGCAAGCTCAAGTTGTCAATCTTTGTACTTAAATTGATAATTCCTATACTCAAGTTGTCAATACCCAAATTTCAAAATCTCGTATTCCTATCAGATTACCTATTTGATTTTTTTTTTACTAATTTAGCAGACCTTTTAGGGGTTTAGTAATTCAAATGGTTTTTTTGGTCATTTTCCCAATTTATCATTAATTTTAATCTAATGATATATAGTGAGACTCTTGGGACCTGTTTTCATCCGTATATTTTTCTATATTTAACATCACAAGTTTATGATTTTCTAATTTGTTGGAAAATCAGGAGAGAGAATGGACTAGCGTATGGGGGCAAATTTACATTCGGATCCAGGTCAAAACTCCAATACTCCATAACTCGAACATAATAGTGCCCACACAATTATTAGATTACTAGAGCCTAATTAGGATTAGCATAGCAGATCACCAGAGTAAGAAAGATGATAAGAGAGCAGAGAGATTGCCAGATAGCTCAATGGCAGGGATGAGTTATAACTGAGGGAGGTATATCCTATTTATAGTGGTTTAGGATGGCCACTAATTAGGAAATAATGTGCACCCTTCTTACTTTCCAAGTTAGTAATTAGGAGAATTAATTCTCAACTAATTTCCTGAAGTATGATGACTTGTTTCTCAATTAACAATCTCATAATTAATACTAACTTATTTCCCAATCCGTAATTAATGCTTATTTGTTTCTTATTTGATTAGGCTACTTATATTCTAATCAAATAGTCCAACCCATCAAGGACAGACTTGGACCCAAAGTCCAACATCTCCCACTCGCACTTGATGGGCCTCCCATCATGCGTCCATTGCTTTTCCCTATTTCATACTTGGCGTATGTCGTGACTACATGGGCAAAAATGTCTTCAAAATTTGGTGCTTGTGATACTAGAAATCACTCATATCGGATCAGCATCTAAGGATACCCTTTATATATATATATATATATATGTATCTGTAAGCTATATACATATATTTGTAAGCTATATATTCATTGTCTCAGATGCCCTAGATTCTCCCATACATATCACTCATGGCATATCTAATCCCTCTCGAGTTAATATGTTGATTAACTCAAATTGCGTTATATGCACAAAGTATCCGTACTTAAAAGCTACACGTAGAACTAGTAAAAGGTTGACTACAAACACTAGCACATCTTATGTATCTAGGAGTAAATTTTCCTTTTTGACTAAACATCAGTTCATTTTAACTTGGTCGCTTTCCTAACTTCCACTCATTTGATAGAATTGTGTGTGATCATAGAGCTTCAACTAAAGTAGCAGTCATTAAACTAAGGTTTCATGATGCTGCCTAAGTTTAAGGGCATCGTGGAAGGATTCTTCCTTCCTGGGACTCACACTATAGTAAACTAGGGATGTTTCACCTACATCCTATGTTGCAGTCTAACTCTCAAGCACATGTAGTATGAATTGCATGCTACAGTGAACGGTTTATGGTATACGTCGATTTCTTTCTCTTTTACTGTACAAACATTAGTTCCAAAATGTACTCAACATTCGAACCAGAAATTTCTTTTTCACAATATCTCTTTTACAATCTCATTTGTGAAAAGAGTTCTTTGCTTGGCTACAGGTCTGTATTCATGCTTTGATCCATTTTCTGTGTATATACATACATATAGATCTCATCTCAGTTTAACTTAGGTAACTCAAATGCAAAGATTCTTCTTAACTATCTCATAGTGATCATTTACTCGTCTTACCCTCCCATACCCCTACAAAACATGGGAAGATGGTCGTTCATGTGAGTGAACCAACCTCTTATAACCTGTATGACATACAAAATTATATACCTTATATATATTTACTCATAAATTACATACTATTTCTTTTATCTTTATATAAAATAAGTTCAAGACCTTATATTTTATTTGTACCTCAAGATCTCTACTGACTCAATGAATATCAAGCTAAGGGCTCAGTAAGGGAATCTACCAACTTTCTGTTAGCAGAAGGTCATTGAATTGTGGCTTTCCTTCTCTAAAAGCATATCTCTCATAAAGATACATCAATGTATGTTTCGCCTTACTATGATACTTAGGATTCACATTATAAGATGTTATTGTTTGAATCCTTCTATAACTATTCATTCCTAATTACTCAAGAACTTCTTCAGCTATATTGCACCTTGAATGATGGTAGAACACGCTCTGTGTTCTAATTCCATGGGTAATATAAATACATTGTATATTTCTTTACTCCATTATCATTTGCCTAGGCCTTATATTGGAGAATCCTTTCAAAGGTAAGTTGTTGCCTTGACAACTCAATCCATGGTTATTCTCATAATCTTTTTCACAGCAGGATCACAAATAGCTTCTAATTTCGACAAAAAACATTTGGTTTTATATTCCAATATGTACATTCATATTACCAAGCATATTCTTACTATGGGACTCTATCTACTTTTTCTATGTTGGATTCCTCGTAGGACATGTAAACTCTCTAGGTTTGTGCCCTTGACTTTATGTATGACCATGGTTTTGCAGTTTGGCATACTAAGATGCCTAAGGATCACACTTGTATATATCTTAGGTGAAAACGATTGTATCTTCCTTGTGCAGTCTCTGTTTACCTTGTCATTCAAGATATTATCTGTTCAACCCTTGATATTTCAATTTCAAATTTAAGGATTCTCTGATCCTTTATTCATTTAACTCCCTTAACACTCAGCTAAACATATGTCATTTGACAAATGATGACTTCACAAAGAATCATCTCAAGACCGTTTGACACTCATGTAGTATTCTTCGATTATCTCAAAGTAGGTGAGGCTTTTACCTTGTGAAACCTCATATACTACTACCTGGGTGATTGTTTTTATAAAGCCCTTAAGCTGCTTTATGTCGAGTTCATTATCCAATTGCCAAATCTTCAAATTGGAAAGTGGTCCTCACATTATCTTGATGTAATTTCAAGACTAAGCTAATTGTCATAGCCAAAATTAGTTGTTTAGAGTTAAAATGCATAATAGGAAATCTTCCCATTGTTGTACCCCTTAGCCTCTAAAATGTTTTAGGTTTTATATACCCCTTATAGATTTGAGAACCTACTTATTTCCAATAACCTTTTGGCTAGGTGACAAATCATCCAAACATATACTTGGCTAGTTTCAAAAAAGAATCCATATTTTCCTGCATGACACTTTGCAATTTTTCTTAGCAAGTCCTTCTAATGTCTTTCAGAAACTTATAGGTAGTCATCATCACCTTCTAAATGATGAAGAGAGCATTCAATCCATTCAAGGCTGGGTGCTTTAGATAGAAGAGATTGAGACTCTGGAGCCCAAGGTGCTTCAGATAGAAGAGATTGAGACTCCAGAGTGGCCTATTATAGTTGATACCCAAAAGTCCCGATTACCACTAGCAAAGTCACTGGTAGGTGTATGGGTAAGGGTAATATCGTAGAAGTGGATACGACAAGAAGATGTTATTGTTGATACCCAAAAGTCCTGGTTACCACTAGCAAAGTAACTGGTGGGTGTACGGGTAAGGGTAATGTTGTGGGAGTGGATATGGCGTTGTGACTTGCAAGGCATGCATCACTGTGGTAGCTTAATATAGTTTTGGAGCTGTTGTGACAATCATTATGCATCATTGTGTTTATAGCGAAGGCTGTTATTTTGAGACTTATGTGTCACGCATCAATGTGGAAGCTGCTGCGGATGATGTTATAAACTATTGTGGAGAATGTTATTGTTATTGTGAATTGTTACTAGGAATGTTATTGTATGCTGTTATTTAAACTGCTTACATACTTTGTTTATTATTCATTATATGATTGAAATTGTCACTACTGAGATTCCTATGAATCACACTCTTTCCATTACTAACCTATAGCTAAGG
Organism: Inga oerstediana; assembly: GCA_963210345.1. NCBI lineage: Eukaryota > Viridiplantae > Streptophyta > Magnoliopsida > Fabales > Fabaceae > Inga > Inga oerstediana. Next base: position 30,637,672 of record OY723402.1, on the reverse strand, counting down.
CAGGCAGATAAAAGGAGAAGCTGGTGTGCAAGGACGGCTAGGGTTCATGGCTAGGAGATTAGTTTATGTTGGTTATCACTTGTTGGGATGTTTGTATATGTAAAGGTAGACCGTTGTAGTAGAATTATGTAATTGTCTGTAATCCTCAGTTGAAAATGGGCGATTATGCCCTATAAGCTTTTAGAATTAAAGATTTAAACCTAAGTATCGTTGAGAATTTTATTGAGTATTCTAATATGTTTGAATGAATTGGTATCGAATAGGCCAAGTAGTTGTGAAATGTGGTCATAAGACCTGATTAAAACAGATTGTGAAAAGTTTTGGAAGAAAAAAACCCACCTTATCACAAAACTAAATGCTATTTTGAGGTTGGGACCTTTCATAAGTTTTAAATTGTTTGTTGGTGTCTCGCTTAACTTATGACATGTTTTCAAACCATATTAACAGCCATGAAGGTAGGGGGTTACAGGGGACACGCTCTTACTTCCTCGACTCCACGCTCTATTTTTCTCCGTTGGTACTCACCACATGGCAAACAGTGGCCCTTATGGGCGCCACATGCCACTTGTCAATTTTTGGAATTTTTTTTGCAACAGTCAATGGTTGACAGGCCAAAGTCAATGGTTGACCATTGACTGGTCAACAGTTAATGCTTGATCAAGACCAATGACGTGGCGTTAATGTGTCTCAATCTATGTGTCTGGTCAATAGATGTGTGGCCTTAGTTGACCGATGATGTGGCCTTGATGACGTGTCTCTAAACGCTAATGTGGCACTCTCTCATTAGCACCATGTGGTTTGGTTGACCGATGACATGGCTGGTTGACTACCATGTTATCGTCTTCATCCTCCTTGACCCGGCTAGAGCTCTAATGGGTTATCATGACCTACAAACTTGAGAAGGTCATATCTTCCTCATTTTAGCTCCATTTTTCATGTTCTTGGTGTTGTTTGTAATATCCCAATTTTTGATTAAGGGATTATGACTCCAAAAGTGTATGTGATTATTGTTTAATAACACTTTTGGAGTATACGATGTGAAATGTGATTTGAATGTGTTATGAGCAGTGCCGAAACCTTATATTTAAGTTCAATTATGGATTAACATCTAAATTGACTTAAAATATAGGGAGGGTACCTATTATGGTTAAAAGGAATGATATGATGTGTTTGGTGGTGATTCAGAAGAATGACTACAATCAGGGGCAAAATGGTAAAGTTACTAATCAATTGATCAGTTACTGAAGAAGGAACTCATTGGTAACTTAAAGATCAATGGTTGAGATTGATTGTAATGAGATTACAAGGGGTGGAATCCCATGTGTGTGTACTTATGTGGGCTCATGGTTGGTGTGATAAGATTGTGACAAGTGGCAATATGGGAGCCTTTGATTTGGGTCAAAGTTTTAAACATATTCCCTCTCTCATCTCTTCTCTTTAGGTCAGCCAAGTGTGTAATTGGGGGCTAAAAACTTATCTCTTCTTCATCTTCATCTCTCTCTTTTCTCATCTCCATATTCGTTGAAACTTACGGAGGAAAGAGAAAGGGAAAATGTGAGATTTAGTTTGGTAGATGTTCTTTTATGCTCAAATCAGCTTCTTTAATGTTGTTCATAGTGATGAGAGCTTCATTGCTATGGTTTTAGATTTGTGAAAGAAGGTGTTTTGAGAGATTGAAGAATTTGAAAAGTGGAGGAATCAAGGAATTGACCTTGGAAAAAGGAAGAGGTAAGTATTTGAAACATTTTGACCTAAGTTTTGTGGTTATTGGTTGAGTTTTGAGAATTATGGAATTTACCCTGATTTGTGTGTGATTTTAAAAATGATGAATTCGGTTGTGTATTGTGGTGCAGTTGGCGTTTTGTTGTGTGCTATAGTCATTGGAATTGAATTAGAATGTGAATTGGAAAGGATTTCAATGTTAAGTTTGGTATTGTGACATGTTAGGGTCATTGTGGAACATGTCAGTGTGATGTGAATTTAGTGGATTTGGCGTTTCCAATAGATTCCTTATGAAAATTGGTGTGAGAATAGTGTTTGTTGTGAAATTAGAACCATTGGAAGCATTGGTGTAAAATCTGAAAATCTATCCATTGAAACTCTTTGCTGGGCAGTCTATTTTTATTGACGTTTTGAATGAACAAATGGTGTCTAAAAATTCTGAAACTTTATAGTCTTAAAGTTAACATTCCAAACTTCAAAATGGATATATAATTTGTGTCATTACGTTTTGTGAGCTGGGAGTTATGGTTGTCCAAAGTTTGATGTTAAAACTGGAATCTGTTTCGAAGCAGTGTTGAGTTTTGTGTGATTATGTATTTGTGTAGTTATGGAAAGAATTGATTCATATTTTTTTAGTAAATGGGACTTAAATATCTTTCCATTGGCTTTAGAATCAACTTAGTTTGATTTGTTTGGAATTAGTTATGATTTTTGGAAGTTCATCCAAGAAATAGGATTTTCTTGACCACGGCCAGAGGTTATAGACCGCGGCCCAAATGTTTCTAACCTGTTTTTGGCTACGGCCAGTGAATTTGTAGGCTGTGGCCAAGCTCCAAAAATCAGTATTTTACACTTTTAAGAGGTGGTTTTTGGTATAGTCTTTCCCAACCCTTTAGGCATATGTTTGGGCTTTGAGTAGCCACCTAAAGGTTGTGAATGATAACCAACTTTAAGTGTTATGAAAATAAGAATTTGGAATAGAGAATAACCCTATGTACTTGCTTTGGTTATAGGATTTGATGTTCACCCTGATCATGAGTAGCCGGTGCTGGAGCACACGTGAAAAGAACAAGTGTAGGAAACTTACCTCTCCTGCATGTATTTGATATTTGTGTTGGTGTATTGATGCATGTTATTGCTTTGCTTGATTATGTGAAACATATATGAATGATTGAAGCTCTGTTTCAATTTATGCTATGGCCATAAGTATGTTGTTCGAAATGTTGAGCTTGCAGATTTGTCATTGTGTGATCATGAGCTATGTAAGGCAAGTATGTCATGCATTAAACATTTATCATGCATGCATATTGATACTGTTTTCCTACTGAGATTCTCTCGAATCTCACCCTCCCCTACCAACAATTTAGACAGGACAAGCGGCTCGAGGAGGGAGTAAACAATCAGGGGTGGAGAGGACTCCTTCGGGATGTGGATTTAGTAGTTGGTTATCAGTTATGGATTGGGATGACTATATATGTTTCGGATGTATATTTGATTGGATGTGTATATTTTTGAATGAGTAATTGGTTATGTTTTCGAGATGGATTTGTGTAATCTCCTAAATGGGAAATTGTAATGGGCGAATGTGCCCTATAAATCCTTAGTAAAGGTATGAACCCAGGATTTCCGAGATTATTATGTTGTGCACTCTGATATGTTATGAATGTGATTTATCTTCGTGAGATAATTGTATTCGAAATATGAATATGAGACTAGGTGTATTAGATTTCGAAAGGTATTTGTGAAACCCCTATCTTGAGGATGGGGAATTGAAATGAGTTTTGTTTATCTGACGATCTCTAATTCATTTTAATCACGTATTTTGGATATAATTATGGAGGGGGTTACATCGTTGGAATCATCACTGAACAAACATCAAATCTATGGCTTTTATTTAATCAAAAAATATCATTTTCAGTTATCAAATCATAAGTCAAGTGGCGGCGGTGACAAGGCGACCTGCCAACTTCTTTCCTTTATTTCTCCCTTATCCAACACCGTTTGACACGTTCTAAGTGTTGTTGGAAATGGCTCTTTGAGCTCGACACACCTATTGCCTTACTTGGGCAAAAACATTCAGTTTCAACAACCCAAATTTTCACCCATGTCAACGACATTCTGTAACATTATTTAGATGTGTTTTTTCTATGTTTTAAGAGCTCTTATACCTTTTGAAGGGTTAAAGTCTCTTGTTTTTAATTCTACATAGGTTCCAAAAACTCAACTTTAATTATATCAAAGAAATGAGGAGAAGAGAAGAGAAGAAAATATCATTCTCATGATCCTAGTATCATATAATCACTCTGCCAACTTGCATTAATTATTCATCATATAAAAAAATATTACATAAATAGAAAGAGAACTACCCAAGTGCAAATGAATGTCCAAGAGTCAAACATCATATACACATGAATGAAGAGAGAGAGATAGAGAGAGCATGGAGTAGCATATCATTACATGCATATATAAATATGAACAACATATACATATATATTAACCTTGCACATATGAGCAAAAAAACATGTCCAGCAAGCCTTACTATTTTAAGCATGTATATGAATATCACATGGAAGAAAAAGGAGAAATAAAACATGCTGGAAAAAACTTTGAATGATTTATCATTATGGAAGACATGCATATGCATGCGCATGTGATAGGAGGAGAAGAAAACATGCGCAAATTAACATCTTATATTCAAATAAATATGATAGCACAGCACAGCGGAAATAATATAATGGAGATATAAATAAATTATATCACATGGTTATTCATAAAGAATAATCATAGCCTCAGGATACTTGGCTCTAATGCTAATGTTGGAAAATCAGGAGAGAGAATGGACTAGCATACCGGGGCAACTCTATGTTCGGATCTGGGTCAAAGCTCCAATGCTCCATAACTCAAACTTAATAATGCCCACACAATTATTAGACTACTAGAGCCTAATTAGGATTGTCACAGCAGATCACTAGAACAAGAAAAATGGTAGGAGGGAGGAGAGATTGTCAGATAGCTCAATGGTAGGGATGAGTTATATCTGAAGAAGGCACATCCTATTTATAGTGGTTTAGGGTGGACACTAATTAGGAAATAATGTGCACCCTTCATGCCTTCAAAGTTAGTAATCAAGAGAATTAATTTTCAATTAATTTCCTAAATTATTATGATTAGTTTCTCAATTAACAATCTTATAATTAATACTAACTTATTTCCTAATCCACAATTAATGCTAATTTGTTTCTTATTTGATTAGATTTCTTGTATCCTAATCAAATAGTCTAGTCCATCAAGGGTAAACTTGGACCCAAAATCCAACATAATTAAATCATTATCGTACAATTATTATTATTATTAACCGTCTTTAATATATACTAACAACTACATAAATATGATAAAACAATACAAGAAAATAAAGGATGAAAATATTAATGAAATATATGTGATCAATAATCCTCATTGTGTATATTGAAGACATGATCCTCATAAGAGATCATATTGAAAAAATATCATGGATAAAAGTTTCTCTTGGGAGAGAGTTTGAAGTTAAGGATCTTCAAAACTTGAAATACTTCCTTGGGATAGAAGTTGCCAGGTCAAGAATAGGCATTTATGTCTCTCAAAGAAAATATATACTTGATCATCTAAAAGAAACATGCATGGTTGATTGTAGTCCTAAGCCAACTCCCATTGTGGTCCCAAAAAAGAGGAAAAAGAAACCTAAGAAGGACAATAAAAAAGAGTTAGAAGAAGTTGACTTAGATGATGATATTGAAGAAGAAAAAGAAGAAGGAGCAGAAGAAGAACAAGAAGCCAGCTGAGCTATTAACAAAGGAAGATATAAAAGACTTGTTGGGAAGTTGATTTATCTTTGTCATACAAGACATGATATATCCTTTACAGTAAGTGTGGCTAGTCAATACATGAGTGAGCCAAAGAAAAGGCACATGGACACATCTTATAGAATTTTGAGGTATCTAAAGTGTACTATTGATAGAACGTTGTTCTTCCAAAAATAAAAACAAAGAACTATAAAAGTGTACAATGACGCAAATTGGGGAGGAACTCATCTCAGCGTTGCTCCTTTGTATAGGTAAACCTAGTTACTTGGAAAAGGCAGAAACAAAGGGTTGTGTCAAAGAGCAGTGGTGAATATAAGTTAAGGGCATTAGCTCAAGGGACAATGGAAGAATTATATATGAAATAGGTCCTAGATGAGATACAAGTTAGCATGGATCTACCATTGAAACTCTATTATAATAATAAGGCCAACATGAGTATGGCCTTAAATCCTATCCAGCATGAAAGATCAAAACATGTGGAGATAGATAGACACTTTATTAAGGAAAAAGTAGAATAATGGATCATATATCTCACTTATCTACTGACCAATCTTCAAGCTGCAGATGTGTTGCCAAAAGGATTGCTCAAACCTTCATTTGAAAGTTGCATAAGCAAGTTGAACATGATTAACATCTATGATCCAACTTGAGGGGGAGTGTGGGAATATTGTATATTTATTGTAAGTATTATCTATTCATTAGTAGTTACTAGCTAATCAGTAGTTATTAGAATTTATTAGCTTTTATTTGTTTTGCTTATCATGTCTCCTTCTCTTGTTTATAAATAGGTAGTTGTATCTCAACATTTGAATGAGAGAATACATCTAGCCACACATGGCTTTAAATAGAGTCATCACAACAATAATGAAATGACTGTTCAGAGGCATGCATAATGAAAATCAAATAAATAGTACTATTAAATAAAAGAAACCAAGAACATAAACAGAAAATGCTTTGCTCTATGTCAGTCCTTCCCTAACTCGACTACTTTAAAAGAAGAAGAAGCTTCAACAGGAAAAATTACAACCTCCTTATCCTCTTGTTCAATCGAACTCATAGCTACTCTCCCACTAGGTGAAGAAGATGATGAACATCGAAGATGATGAATGACAGTAGAGAACACGACTACCTCTTCAGATCATGAAACTTGTCCTCTTTTTCTTCTCTCTTTGGTCTAAATATAAAGGAAAAAGAATAAGGTCCCATGTGCTTTCTACCTATTAGTATCAATGGTTTAACCCAAGGGAGGTGAATTGGGTAATATTAAAAATTTAAAATATTACGATTAAAACACTTAATTAAAAGATAAGAGTTTGAGAGATATCACCGAAGTGTACATCATAGTTTATACTGGTTCGATCTTAATCTCTTGACCTCATAGCGCCTCTAAGATTTTCACTAAACTTCCAAGATTCGATGGGTTCTTGGCACCACAATACAAACAAGTTCATCAACAAGACACTCACTCCCCTTTACACTGTGTAAGCTAACACCCATACTCAAGGACCCACTACCTTGAGTTCTCTTTACATGAGTGATGATTAAGGTTGTAAAATCTCTCTCAAAGAGTTGATCAATAAATACTAAAGAACAATAAGAATATCAGACAGAATAACAGAGCACTTAAATCACAAAATTGATTTTGTCGAATGCTTTTGTACTTATAGGTGGAATGTTTTTAATGACCGTTGTGAGAATTCAAATCTATCTATTAGAGAGTAATTGTAGCCGTTGATGAAAGAGAATGCTTTCGTTGATTATCTCTGTTACGCATTTAATACTTCTAACAAACAACGTGCTTTTTCTAGTTTGTGTTAATCTTTGTTTGATCACTTAGGAAAAGCTTAAGAACTAATATAATGACAAGTTAGATTGATTAGATGCAAGAAAAACATTTTACACAAATAAACCAATTATTTCTGAAAAATAAGAAATAATGCTCTAATTTGCAATAAACAATTGTTAACTCGAGTCACTTAATTTCACTCGAGTACTTCTCTTGAAAATTTTATCATCTGAAGAGTGATAACTTGATGTTCATATTTGTCACTCAAATGATCAACTACCACTCAGGTGATTTATAAAGTTTTTCCAATGATATCTCCTTCCAATTACCAAGAGTTAACTTGCAAATATATTTGAGTATCACTCGAGTGATAATTTATAAACTTGAGTGATTCATTAATTTTGCTTCTAAAGATTAGCCAGTTATCATCAGGTAACTCGTAAAGCTTTGGCTATCACTCGAGTGTCACTGTCTAATTCGAGCAAATACTTATTTCTTTCTAAAATTAGCAAGTTACTATCAAGTACCTTACAACTTTTTGGATATCACTTGAGTGCTTGAATGAACTTTCTCCAAAAAAAAGGCAGTTACCATCAGGTACCTCATGGTATTTTTGGTGTCACTCAAGTGTCTCTTTTGTAACTCGAGTGAACCATTATTTTTCTTAAAATTGACAAGTTACCATTAGGTAAATTGTATGATTTCTACCATCACTCGAGTGTCCATCACTTGATTTGAGTGAAATGAAGAATTTTTTTTCAAAGACTAACATCAGGTACCTGGCAAATGACATATTGTTTTCATTTAATCCCTCGAATGATAGGTTCAGGACTCAAGTAAATGAGAAAATTATTACATATTCATTTTCTCACTAACCGGTACCTTGACAGTGATGTTGCCTCTTTAAGATATCACTTGAGTGGCACAACTTCACTCGAGTGCATCAATATTCTTCAAAATAACTTTATTATTAGCCAGTTACCTTTTAGTGACCTAAGGTCATATAGTCGCTTGAGTATCTTTTCATAAAACCTTTCTAAGTTTTGTTATCATCAAAACATATATTCTAACACTATCCTGGTTTGAAGTTCTCGCCCTTGTCCTCTTTTGATTCTTACCTCTAGTTCACGATATCTTCGCTAGTTCACAATGAAGAATAAGGTGTTGTTTGTGAATTTGTTGTTCAGCGATGAAGGCCCCCAAAAATCTAGAACAGCCATCCTACTAGTTCTCTAATCGTACTTCCTATGGTTTTTTTTCCAATAAAGAACACGTATGAACAGTTTGCTAAAACCAGCAGCTGTCTTTTTCCACCTCTACTTTCAAAAACCCGTCACTTTTCTTTTAGTATTCCTTCCTTTAATTGAATAAAACACTGCCACTCTGTGGGCTCAAGTCAATGCCTCTTTACAACTCATTCCACAGTGTTGTTTAGTGCTTGACTGAAGGAAAATGGTCACATTTAATGATTTAAAAGATCATACCTCATTTAAACCCAACTACTTCATCCCTAAAGAAGGAAATAATATAACATAAAAAATTGGGTTAAGGTGTAAAAATACACATGAAATTTTACTCAAAGTGTGTCTAACACCAAATACTTTTCAAAGGGGCAAAAGTGACAATGAGCTTTGAAAATCGAGGCAAAAATCACAATGTCGTTATCTAAATGCAATTTTTGTTACTTTATGTTTGTAGGGCCCACAATGATGTGTAGGTCAGCATAATTTGTTCTCCACTGTTGCATTACCCTACGAGCCTTCATGTTCCAATGAACTCTCTATTTCTTCATCACTCATCCTCACCAACATCAAGTCATCAATGATGAACATATAATAAATCTACAAAAACCAAATCAAAAAACCAATTGGCAATATCATCCAATATCAATAAACCTACCCTATCGCCTAAAACAAATCTTGATCAAATTCAAACAACAAAAAAACATCAAACTTCGATTATGAAGACAAATCCATAAAACAAAATCTTCATCATCAAAGGCTAGACCAAAGACTAGATCAATACCAGATTCAAACAAGAAAATCACTACTCTAGTATAAGAGGGGGAAAAAGCATCACAAATGAAGAAATTCAAAGTGGGCAATTTAGGAGAAAAATATTATTCTAAATCTTTGAATAAAAGAGAGTACAATGGGACTTTATATAGGCAAACCTAAAGCTAAGTGTAGAATCTAATTTAATATAATTAAAATAAATAAGATATGATATCCTAAGATATAATAAAGGGTTCAAGACCATTTTTGCCCCATAAATATTCACTTGGTGCCAATTTTGCCTCGGAAGTTTTTCAAGGTTCAATTTTTCCCTTGTTGTTAGTTGACCATTAGTTAGGGTAAATTTGCTCCTAAGTTAAAACTTCTAGGGCAATTTTGCAACTTAACAAAAGTGACATAGATGACAAAATGCACAAAGGGTATTGGTTAATTAAGACAGCAGGACGGTGGTCATGGAAGTTGAAATCTGCTAAGGAGAGTGTAACAACTCACCTGTTGATTCAACTAGCCCTGAAAATAAATGCCGCTAAAGTGCGTGACCTATACCCAGCCGTCGGGGCAAGTACTAGGTCCCGATGAGTAGGAGGGTGTGACAGTCGCTGTAAAACCTGGGGCGTGAGCCTGGGCGGAGTGGCCATCGATGCAAATCTTGGTGGTAGTAGCAAATATTCAAATGAGAATTTTGAAGACTGAAGAGGAGAAAGGTTCCATGTGAATGGCACTCGCATATGGGTTAGTTGATGTTAAGAGACGGGGGAAGCCCGTCTGATAGCGTGCAACACGCGTACTTTGAAAGGGAATCGGGTTAAAATTCTTGAACCAAGATGTGGTGGTTGATGGCAATATTAGTACGTCCAGAGACATCAGCAAGGACCTTAGGAAGAGTTCTCTTTTCTATTTAATAGCCTGCCCACCTTAGAAATGGCTCAGCCGGAGGTAGGGTCCAGCGGCTGGAAGAGCACAACACGTCACGTGGTGTCCGATGTGCTTGACTAATGGTCATTGGATTAAGGTGCAAATTTACCCTAGGAAGTTTTAAATTTAGAGCAAATTTACCCTGGCTAACAGTCAACTAACGGTCAACTAACGCAAGGGCAAAATTGCTCCAAATTTGACACTTTCGGGGCAAAATTACGCCTAAAAAAACTTCTGGGGCAAAATTGGCACCAAGTGAATATTTCTATGGCAAAAATAACCTTTGACCCTATAATAAATATTAAACTTAATAGTAAAATAACAATTAATCTAAATAATCCAAAATAAATACACAATATTTTCACACTCTCCCTCAGTTGGATCATAAATGTTAATCATTTCTAGCTAGCTTATACAACTTTCAAATACAGGTTTAAGCAATTCTTTTGTCAACACATCTACAACTTGAAGATTTGTCAGAAGATAAGTGAGACATATGACCCCTTCTTCTACTTTCTCCCTGATGAAGTGTTTATCTATCTCTACATGTTTCAATCATTCATATTGAATAGGATTTAAGGCCATACTTATGGCGGCATTATTATTGCAATAGAGTTACAGCGGTAAATCCACGCTAACTTGTACCTAATCTAGGACCCATTTTAGCCACAATTCTTCTATTATCCCTTAAGCTAATGCCCTTGACTCATATTTGGCACTGCTCTTAGATTCAACCCTTTATTTATAGCTTTTCCATGTAACCAGGTTTCCCCATATAAAGGAGCAATAACTAAAGGCTGATCTACTGTTAAGATGAGTTCCTCCCCAATCTATATCAGTGTATACTTCTACAATTCTTCATTCTTGCTTCTGGAAGAACAACCCTATACTAAGAGTACCCTTTAGATACCTCATAATTCTGTAGGCTACGTCCATGTACTTCTTCTTTGGCTTACTTATGTACTGACTAACCACACTTACTATAAAGGCTATGTCAGGTCTTATATTAGAGAGATAAATCAACTTGTCGGCAAGTCTCTGATATCTTCATTTGTCAACAGCTTCGTTGGCTTCTTATTCTTGATCTTCTTCTTCTTCTTGAATCTCATCATCTAAGTCACCTTCTTTGCACTTTTTTCTATTGTTCTTCTTAGATTTCTTCTTCCTCTTTTTCTAGACCACAATAGGAGTTGGCTTAGGACTACAACCTAGCATGCTTGTTTCTTTTAAAAGATCAAGTGTATAGTTCCTTCGAGAGATATAGATGCCCTTATCTTGACCTAGCAGCCTCCATCCCAAGGAAGTATTTCAAGTTCCCAAGATCCTTGACTTCAAATTCTCTCCCAAGTACAACTTTTATACTTGATATTTGCTCAATATGATCTCTTATAAGAATTATATCATCAAAGTACACAATAAGGATGCACTTCTTTCTATCCTCTATTTTGAAAATTATTATATGATCTGATAGTCCTTATGTGTAGCCCTCTGACTTCAAAACTTTCGAGAACTTATCAAACCATGCTTTGATAGTGTTTAGCTTTGCCATTGGTGCTAATGTTTCTTGATAGTCTAATCCATATATATGAGTGAACCGTCTTGCTACCAAGCGGGCTTTTAACTTGTCTAGAATACCATCAGTCAGATATTTAGGGGTAAACACCCATTTTCAGTGTACAAGTTTCTTGCCTTTCGCATTTTTAATATATCCCACATTCCATTCATTTATAGTGCTCTCATCTCTTCTATAACCACTTTTTTCCATTTTGGTATCTCTAATGCCTCTTGGATGTTTTTAGGAAAGCATACTTTATCCAGATTAATAACAAACACTCAATAACGAGGAGAAAGAGCCTTATAAGACATGTGTTTCTAAATTGGATGCAGTGTGCCAGATCGAGGCTGTTTTCTTAGAGCAATAGGTAAATCAAGGTCAAACTATTCACTAACCTATTCATGAACTTAGGCATTAACCTCTTCAGCTACTACTATTTCTACCTCTTCAAATAATGCAAAAACTATCACTTGTTCTGACTCCTTTGGTGCTTCAAGTGCAAGGTGCTCTCCTCCCTTAGATTGTTGCTTTTGTGAACACCAACCCATGCTTATACTTGTTTTGCTTTTGCTTTTCTGTATCTCCCCCAGCATGTACAATTTGTTCTAAGGTTTGCACAAGAGATGGTAAAGGTAATCATAATGGCTCTGGATCTATTAATGGTACAGTGGTAATAATGGCTCAAATGGTGTTGTTACTACATACTCTCTGTTGGGTTTTGGTTCCCGGGTTTGTAGTTCATCGCCCTTACTCTCCCCTTGAATTGAAGACTTGGAATAGAAAGGAACCTCTTCATGAAAGGTAACATCAAAGTTTACAAAGGTGTGTTTGGAAAAAGGATCAAAGCATATGTTTCCCTTTTTAATGGAAGAGATTTCGAGAAACATAAATTTCACAACACGGCAGTCAAATTTGCTATTGAAAGGTATATGAACATACACAGAGCATCCAAACACACAAAAGGGAAAGTTGGATTCAAGGTGGGTTGTGTAACCCCCTGCCTTTAAACACGTAATTATAATTCAAAATTTGGAATTTAAATGAAATAGAGACCAATAATCTTTAGAAGTTACTTACAATCCCTTCCTTGCAAGAGGGTTTTTAATAAAGTCTTTCAAAAATTCTTTCATATCCTGGTCTCAATTTTAAATACCGAATATAATTACCTGTGCAGTTAAATCACATTTATACATATCAGAGTGTGAAGCAGAAATCCCGGCAACCCCTGGGTCATGTATATACTAACTATCATATTTATAATTACCAACTAGGGGTTTATATATCATAATCAAAATATTATTTACATCCCAAAAATAATATACAGTAATCCCTTCCAAAAGAGATAATCAATAATCCAAAATAAAAGTCCCTAAACCATTCTAATAGCTCCTGGTCGTTCATTTTTCCTTGGAGCCACTTGCCTTGTTTGAAGGTTAGTCAAATGGAAAGAATGAATTCAATAGAATCCCAATAGTAACAAATCACTCACACAGCGTATAAACACATAACATATATGGTCATGTTCAGCAGCATCACAATACTTCATGGCTCATGCCACATACGATAACACTCATGGCTGTAAACACTATGCGTCAGCTTTCGCTGCGATTGCAATGTATCACGAAGTATTCACAATGCATGACAAATATACATACAATGTTTCACACACAGTACAAGAGAAAGAGTCACTACCTTGTTCCTTCCTGACGTCCCTTAGCACAGTGGGCTCACGAGTACGGCAAATATCAAATCCTATAAATCAAAGTTAAAAACGACGAATTAATTTCTTATTCCAAGCTCTTTCTTTTATAATACTTAAAGTTGGCTATCATTTGAACTCTTTGAGTGGCTATGAGAAGCCTAGGTACCTACCAAAAGGGTTGAAAGAACTACCCCAAAGATCCCTTTTTGGAAGCAAAAGCATTGATTTTTGGCTGAGTCACTCAAGTGAAGAAGGCCTCACTCGAGTGATGCCCCCACTTGCACTTGAGTCCCGGCAAGTGAGACACAAAAAATGTGTACCTGAGAGCACCAACACACCCTGGAGTGGCTAGTTCACTTGAGCACTTCTCGGGGCACTCAAGTGATGACACCTAGTCACCCGAGTCCCATCGTGTAAGGTGTAAAAAGTAACAACCTGAGAGAAACTAAAACCCCAAAATGACAAGTGTACTCAAGTACCAACTCTAGAACTCGAGTGACTTCCCAATACTCGCGAGTGCCCATATGCACTGTTGACAATTTGCTACGAGTGTTAACCCGAAACGCACGTCCATAGTGCTACATGCACACGCACTCGAGTGATACCCTATGCACTCAAGTGATAACACCTGTCACTCATAGATAAGGAAGTTCACTCGTGAACTCTACCTGAGAACTTAACCAAAACACTAAGAATATTATACTGTACTCGAGTGAGACACTACCTCACAAGAGTGAAGTTTATCAGAAGCGAAATCGCAGCAACTGATATAGCTTTCCATATTTGCTTAAGTTTCCTTCAATGGTTCCAAAAATTCTACCAGATCTCATTCCCATCTAATATGTCATAAGGAACCTGGTAAACACAAAACAACCAAAATATTACCACAATGCCACATTCCACCCTTATAAACACATTGTAACCAAAATTACCTAATGACCAAACTTTTCCTTTTCAAATCTAAACCAAAACCATTAACACCAAGACACAATTTGGCATCTATTTCACCACAAGACACTAGCTAATTCATTCATTTCAAAATTAGGCTAAAATCAGGGCAATAATCACAAAATATCAAAACCAAATCAATGACCAAAACAATTATACCAAAATGCATCAAATACCCACCTCTTCAACTTGTCAAGATCAAATCCTTGATTCTTCCACTTTCAAATTTGTTCAAGTACTAAAACTCCATCTTTCAAAATTCTAAAACCACAGAAACAAAGCTCTCAACCTTTTGAACAACACTAATGAAGAGTGTTTGAGCATTTAAAGTCATTTCGAGCACCTACCTTAAGTTTTCTTCTTTCTCTTTCTTCCTTGAGGTCGTCGGAAATAGACATGAGGAGAGAGATGAGATGAGAATGATGATGATGAATTTTTTTCCCTTTTTCCATGCTTCTCACCGACTTGAAGGGAGAGAGGGAAGAGAAAATTGAACTTTGAATCTTTGACCTCATCTGACGGTTCACAACTTGCCACATGTCATAATCCCATTCTTCCTTCCATAAGTTCATATAAACACCTCCACACTAGATTCCGCCCCTTCAATCATTTAAGAGTTAATCCTAACGATTAATCTCAAGTTACCTATGAGTTTCTTCTTCGGTAACTGACCAATTGGTCAGTAAATTTATCATTTTGCCCCTGATTGTCATAACATATACTAAACCATCATCAAACACATTTCACATCACAATTCACATCATACACTTCAAAAGTATTTACTTACATTAATTATATTGCTACTAGCATAATTAGCCCTTAATCCTAAATTGGGTCATTACAGGTTGTGGGAAATGCACTTTTTAGTCGTTGGAGAGGGGTTTCAAAGGATATGACTCGATTTGGCATTCAATTAATGAGATAGGTGGCAGGTAAGATGGCATCCCCCTAATAGAACTTTGGCACGTTGTAAGTTAGCATTAGTGCTCAAGTGACATCTAGGATATGCCAATTTTTACACTCAGCAATCCCATTCTATTGAGGTATGTTAGCACAAGAGCTTCTATGAATAATACCATGCGTTTAAATGAAGGTATGAAAGGTTTGGTTGCAATACTCTATGTCATTGTAACTATGCAATACTTTAAGATTAGAGTCAAATTGGTTTTTAATCATAGTGAAGAACTTTATGAACACAGAGGGAGTCTTAGACTTGTCTTTTAAGAGATAGATCCAATAAAGATGAGTATCGTCATATATGAAAAAGATAAACCATTTGGTTTTGGTACAGTTTGGAATACGAGAAGGTCCCCACAAATCACTATAGATAGTAGTGAAAGGCTTGGATTGTGTATATAGAGTTTCAAGGTATGATGAGTGGCGGTGTTTGGCTAATTCATAGACGTCACATGTAATGCCCTAAATTTTGATTAAGGGTTAATGATAATTATTGAGAATGTTTTGTGAATTAAAGTTGATTTAAAATCTGAATTAATTCTTGAAAATGCCTTACACCCTGTATTTTAGCATAATTATGTGATAAATAATTATTGGGGCTAAATATGAGGGAAATGGCGCATGAAGAAGAGGAAAAGAATTTAAATATGTTATGTCGCAATTTAAGTTAATGTGCCAAAATCAGTGGGAAAATTAGAAAGAATGGAAAATTTTTTGTTAATTAGTCAATAATTAATGGAGAAATTAATTACTAACTAAGAAGGAATGAGATGTGTGACTAAATGGCTAATGGAGAAGTTAGAGTAACTAATTAGTTACTTGCTTTATAAGAATCAATTAGATTGAGACACTTGGCAAGTTGGGATGAATAGAGAGTGTGGAGAAAGTCAAATAACCCATTGTTTAATCATTTTCTCTCTCTTTCCTCCCCATTTTTGGCTGAACAAGCATGGGCCAAGGGAAAATCATCATTCCACCTTCTTCTTCACACTCTCATCTCTCTCTCTTCTCTCCAAATTCGGCAACCATTGTTGTTCTAGTGAGTGGAAGAAGCTTTGTGAAAACGGTAAGAATTTGACACTCTTAATGACCTCAAATGCCAAAACTCCTTTCTTTAATATTTTTCCTTGGGTTAGGGGCTTCATTTTCATAGTTTTAGACTTTCCATTGGTGGTATTTTGAGCACACAAGGAAATCTAAGGATTGGTGAATCAAGGAACTGTTAGATATGAATAATTTTGATGATGTCAAATATAGTTGTCAAATATGAGCAAAAAGTTTGTATAATATACTTATCTTCTACATTGACTAACTGCTATATTTAATGTTGTATATCTTGTAGATTAGTCATAAACCTAATAGTAGGTTGATGTTATTTTGCTTATAATGCCTCATAAATAGAGAATGATCATCAAGAAGAAAATCAAGAAGCAAGGGATTGAAGAAAGAAGGCATTACAAGAACTAATGAAATATCAAGAAGAAATATTGGTCAAAGCAAAGAAAGAAGAAGATTGAAGATATTCAAGAAGATATCTAGTTGGGTTATGAAGAATGTTCATCAAGAGGAAAAACAAGAAGAAAGAGATTGAAGAAATAATAAGGTGCAAGATCTAATGAGAATATCAAGATTCAGGCTCTTAGAAGTGATACCAGAGGTTGGAATGGTCAATACAAAGTTAAAATGACATATACGGAAGTTGTGGCACCTCCAAAGATGATTACTTGAGTAATATGGCACTGCCTCATTCTGGAGGTGATTACTCGAGGGCTTACTTGAGTAATCTGCAAAGTTATTTGAAAGATTACTCGAGGGCTCCCTCGAGTAATGGCACTTTGTTTTTATAGTAGAATAGAGGCTCAGTATTTTAGTGATATCTCTCTAACCACAAGTCGGATTGAGATGAAACTAGTGGCATATTAAGCTAGACTCCCAACACGAACTATGGACACTAAGAACACATTAAAAGGAGTTCATGTGAGAGAGCTATGATCTGTTGAAGTTGACACATGAATCAACATCTTTTACCAGAACAAGCTTCAGTATTTTGGATATAAATCTCAAACTACATATCGGATTGAGACAAAATTGGTGCCATATGAAAATAGACTTAAATAGATTTCTATGGATATATAATTTGTCACATTTCAAGTTATATACTAAGATTTATGACTTTTGGAAGTTACTGCTCGTGATTTCAGACATTGTCTAAGTACAGTAGACATTTATTGGATCATAACATTCTGTATACGAGTTTGGAGGTGATTATTGTTGCATTGGAATGTAGACGATAAGAGATTACTTGTAATATATAATTTTCCATGTTTCGAATCAAAATCAAGAGTTCACTTAAAGGGCTTACTTGAGTAATATGTAAAGTTATTTGAAACCTTACTCGAGGGACCACTAGAGTAATGTGTGAGAAAATGTTCCAGTAAGCTCTCTATCAAGAATTGTGTGGGATTACTCAAGTAATCTGTAGAGTTATTTAAGACATTACTTGAGGGATCACTCGAGTAATCAGAGAAGAAATCATCCAGGTGCTCTCGCCAAGATTTGAGTCTCATTACTCAAGGGACCACTCGAGTAATCTGCAAACTTATTTGAAAGCTTACTCGAGGGATCACTCGAGTAACCATTGAAGAAAAAGCATACTTACTTGAGGGAGCGCTCGAGTAACCAAGCATTCAAAGGTTTTGTGAAGTAAGTTACTCCATGTCTTAATCGAGTAATATGGTGAGAAAACATTGATTTACTCTCTGCCAAATTTTTAGTGAGATTACTTGAGTAATGAGCATGATCACTCAAGTAGCCACTCGAGTAATGAAGTGCAGAAAGCATGATTTTATTCTAACGTTCATTAGTTTATTATCTATATGAATAACCTTTCATTGTATTAGTTTCTTGAGTATACTTGCAAAAAAAATAATGAAGGAATCATGCATTAAGAGAGAAGTCAAATATATCATCCACAACGTCCGAAACGCCTACTAACCACAACAGCTAGTTTTCAAAATAGAAGAACGGTTAAACGAAGCTACGCCACTTTAACAGACAGGTTGAAATGCTTCCAACAGCTATCACAACTCATCTATAAATATGGGAACATTCAATGAAGAACAAAAAAATAAGAACACAATGACACAAACATACTCATATCATAAGCTATCCATCTCGACCCAAACACTCTTCTTTCTTATCTATTTTCTATATTATGTGTATTTGAGAAAGTGATTGATTGTATTATGCTTTAGTATTCATCTATTCACTTCAGAGAGAGAAGATTGATTGTAATCTTTCATCATCAAAGTTGTATCCTTACGGGGTGTGTAAGGGAGAGTAACTCATGAGAGATTTGTAAAAGGCTTCGCAAGTGCCCGGCTAAACTTGTGGGTTATAAAGGCTTTTCTTGTGCCTGGATTAAACAAGAAGATAGTAGATTTGAAAATTTTAGGAGGAGCCTAAGGACTGGACGTAAGCCATCATAGATTGGACCAAACCAGGATAAATCATAGTTTGCATACTCTCTTCCTTAAACTCTTATACTTCCAGCATATATCAACTGTTGATTTATGATTCATTACTTTCATATTTATTGCTTCCTCTAAGATGCAAAAAGATTTTCAAAGTTCTTAAGATTTTTATCTTATACCTAATTCACCCCCCCTCTTGGGTGTCAGCCAGTTCTAACAGGAACCTCTTTGAGAAAGTTGTTAAGGTAAGTAAGATGAAATTTTCTATATCAGTTTTGTAGCTATTGGATTTAGTCTTGAATTTCTGGAATTTATGCCCTATTTTCAAAAATTTGGGTCATTGTGCGTATGGCATGTTGTGGTCATGGAATGGGTGTTTTGGGATGTGATTTGGATAAATGGAATTGGGTTTGAACATGAAATGGAAAGTTTGAAGTTTTGGGATTTTTTTGTTAATTGTATTCCTAAAACATAACATATAGATGGAGTGAGAATTTGGTAGTTTTGATGTTTCCATTGGATTCCTTATTCAAAATTATGTGGGAGTAGTCTTGGATAGGAATTTGGGATCATTGGAAACATATGGTTAAAACTTGGAAAATGTTGTCAACTCTGTTGCATTTTGGCTTTTAATAAGTATCACTCGAGTGATCAGGGTCTTACTCGAGTGAAGCATTGGATGTTCTCTTTTTCCTTCAGTTTTTCGGTTGCACTTCCGTGCAAAGAAAAACAAAGTGTATGTCTCACCTTCAAGTGATGTGGGTTCTCACTCGAGTAAATCTTGTCTCACTTGAGTATAGGTGTATTTGACAGTATGAACTCGTGTCTCAGGATATCACTCGTGGTCAATTTTCAAGAGTGTGTCTTAACACTAATGAGTGTTAAGCAATCACTCGAGCGCCAAGGTCCCTGCTCGAGTGCTCTCTCCTTTGAAAGTTTCTTTTGCTCTAGGGTGAGCACTTCCTGAACCTCACTTTATAGAACTCGAGTAAGCATTAGGCTATCCCTTGAGTGTTGACCTTTATGCTCAAGCGCTCCGGGCATTTCTTGTCTTTATCTATGCTTTCTGCCAAGCACTCGCATGAGTGTGCTTTTCATGACTTGAGTGCAAGTTTATCATTACTCGAGTGAGCCCTTCTTCACTCGAGTGTGACAATGAAAAATCAGTACTTGTACTTCTAAAAGGGAATTTTTGGTATAGTTCTTCCAATCCTTTAGGGCTTTTATTAGAGGCATTTGTAGCTTTCTAAAGGACATTAATGATAACCAAATCTAAGTGTTGAAATCATTAAGTATTGGAATAGAGAATAACACTTCATCCCTAATCATGAATTATAGGATTTGATATTTGCCCTGCCCGTGAGAGACCGGCGCCTGAGCAAACATAGAAAGACTAAGGTAGTAACTTTTCTCTTGTATTGTGTATAATGCTTGGTATGCATGACTTATCATTATGTTGATGTTGTGAAAATGTGAATGAGAAATGTGCCGTAGTGCATTACAGCGTGAGCACTTTAGTATGAGCAATCATAGGTGGTGATGCGTGTCACACATATCCCTGCCATTGAACTGTCGTTATAAGTGTCATGGCTGTGTTTTGGAATTGTGAATTCCTACTTTGAGAAACATGCCAGTGTGACTATGTATTGTGAACTGATTTATATGAAACCCAGCTGTGGTGAAATATATGATGTGAACCATGTTATGGTGTAAAACAGTGTGAGCAATTCAGCGTGAGCAAGCGTAAGGGTGATGCACGTCATATCTACCTTTGCCACTGTAACTACAGTTGTGATGGCTGTGTATGGCGTTATGATTTACTTTCATGCTTTGTGGTTATGCATATTATGAGTAATTTGTTACTATGGGGATTCTTTAGAATCTCACTCTCCCATAAAACAAATTTAAGACAGGGCTAGTGGTTCCAAAGAGAAGTAGGTGACAAAGGGTGGATAAAGCTCCAGGCCATTTGTTTATATTTTGGATAATTGGTTATCATGTACAAATCATTTGGATATTTTGTTGAGAATTAATGTATATGTGGAATACATCGATTAGTTTTGTGTAATCCCCTGGTTATGGGAAACAAATCATGGGCGTTTGTGCCTTGTAGACCCTTAGTTGGTTAATAGAACCCGAGTTTGTTGGGAAATTTTATTACACTCTGATATTTATGAATGGAATCAAACTGTACAGTCCATTTGATTGTTGGAAATTTGAACATGAGATCGTGTTGAATAGGTTGTTGAAAAGTTTTTGAAAACCCTGTTTGGAAAGTGAAAATTTTTTAATAAGTCACGATTTGGCTTGTGATTTCTAATTCACCATAATCACGTAATTTTGAATGTAAATCTTGGCCTTGATGAGAAGGGGGTTACATCATATCTCATATCAATGCTAGTATTTAGACAAACAGATGAAAACATACGAGATAGGTAATGAAAATTGGGATGGCCTATTTCTTATGCCATAACATGATGTTATCAGTTTTAGAGGTCAATACAGTATTACATACCCTAATTGGATGTCAATGACTCACTTCAGTGTCATCAAGAAAGTAGAGCCCCTCACATTCTTTAGCACGTCCAATTATCATCCCCGATGATATATCCTGAAAAACACAATATAATAGTAGAAATTTAGCACAACAATTAGCTTGTTTTGTTAATTGGCTAATAGATAACAGATTGCATGCTAAGTTGGGTACATGGAGGACAAATCTAAGAGTGATAAACTCATAAATCCAAATAATTCATTTCCTAGTGATAGGAGTAAGGGATCTATATGAAATTTTGACCTTTTGGTAGCTAGAATGTGGGACATAAGTGGTAAACATTTGATGGCAATCAGTCATATGATTCGATGCTATAGAATTAACAATCCATAATGCTTTGCGCTTTTATGTTTGGAGAGCTTGAAGGAAGTTTCCTTTCTGGTTAATAATGCCAGCACTTGCTAACTAACGAATACCTCAGCTTCAGATTGAGAGTTGGTACTTCTCATAAAGTGTCGTCGGTATAGAATAATGATATTGTTGCATACCAAATCTAGGAGGCTGAAATGTAACATGCCAAATTTTATTCACCAAACTTCCTTGTATAGTTGTGACATTAAATGGAATAAAATGATTAATTTTAGTACACTTGAAATGGCAAAACATTGCAATTAGTGGTTACATACCACTTTGTTAAGTTAGAGACACAAAAGAGCAACTTTGTTTCTTTAAAGGCTTGATGTTGTAGTCCAAAATGAAGAAGAGAGAAGCACAAATGTTGGCCCAATTTAAAGTGCAAAATTTCAAGCAAAATGGAGAGAAAAAGAAGAAGGCACAATTTAATACAACGACTAGAAAAAATGTAAGGGCAAAATGATCATTTAGCAAATAAAGCAAGAAGCTTTTATTTTTTCCTTTAGTTGGGGATAATTTTGGCCAAAAAGAAATGAAGGGAAGGAAAATAGATATTTGGATATAAATCATGCCAAGTGGAAGCAATTACAACCAAGTGAAAAACAAAAAGAAGAAAAGTCAAATATCAAATGTTAATTAGCAATAAAATAATATTTAATTAAGGAGGTGGAAGATGAGAATTTTTTTAAGATAATTATCCTCTTCTTCAAGGGCCATATTTTGGCCTAACAAGAAGCGAGAGAGAGAGAGAGAGAGAGAGAGAGAGAGAGAGAGTTATTTGTGAACAGCAGGAACAAAAAGAGAGCACAATTGTACAAGAAGAAAAATCTAGGTGAGTTGAAGGTAACTTCATGTGTTTAAGCCTTCAAATTCATAGAAACTTTCTTTAATCTCTATGCCTTCTTGAATCACACAAGTAACAAGTACAAATTCAAGGGAAAGAACGAGAGAGAGGGATGGTTTTCTTGAGCTAGAGAGAGAAACTAAAGGTCAGCCATAAAACTTGATGTTCTTGTTGGATTCAAGGTTGTGATAGTTATTGTGGTTGATTATTGGCTTGTATTGGTCGAATTTGTGATTTGGGATACTCAAACCCTAAAGGGAGATGCTGCCTAAATTGACACTAATCATAATCAATAGGTGTATAAGTGGTTAAATAAGGGATTACAAGTGAAAAGGAAGTGTTTAATTGAGTAAAATCATGAAACTTCCATTTTTTCCAAAAATTTCTAGAAATTCAGTCAACAACTGTTCTGGTGTTAGAGCTAGAATTTTGTGTTTTTGATGATTTCATTATGTTTAGAATGGAAATTTGTGTAGGGAACATATAATATATGAAGTGTGAAGGCTTTAGGGTGTGAAAAGACACTTTTACCCCTAAAACCCTAACATAGTGGCTACAAAGGTATTTTGGGAATTTGGGTGTGAATTTGTCGAGGTCAAAAATGGATTCTACACAAAAAATTGTGTAGGAATAGCCCGGGTCATAATTGTTGATAAAGTACAGTTAGACCAGGTATAAAGGGGACTTAGACTGGGTCCCCAGCGGCATTTTGGCCATTCTGCGATTTTGAGTAGAGATAACTAATTATATGAGTTTAGAATAAAATATGAATGAGTAATAACTCATTACAAATTTAGAATTTATAGGTAGCCTGTGCCGGACAAAAGATTATTAGACCAGCTTTGCTAGCAGGGAAAGGAACGTTCAGGTAGTAATGCAATCTCTCACACACTATGTTGTTTTTTATATGTTGTGTATTGCCATGTGCTGTGATGTGAATTATTGACACAATTCCCAGCTGTGGTATGGGAAAAGCACAAGTACCATCCAATAGGAAAAGCACAAGTACCATCAGCTCGTGTGGCACCCAACTAAGGTAGTAAGACAAGTAAGGATCTAATAGTCAGTTCACCTTAAACAATGTGCAAAGATTTGTTTGCAGCATGATTGTTTTGTTACAATATATGGTGCATTATATGTTTATTTATCACATTTTATATGATTGATTGTATTTTATTACTGAGATTTGTATGAATCTCACCCCTTTCCATAAATTTCAATTTATTCAGCTGAAGGGAGCAGCTCTAAGGGCAAATATGTGGATACCGGTAACTAAGGGTCCCGATCCAGTTTAGGCTGTTGTTGGTTATCGATAGTTTTATTTTGTCTTTTGTCATCTATATACATTTTGTTCAAACCTTGTGAGATGTCTTGTAAAGGTAATCAAGTACTTTGTATCAGTATACTTATGTTGCTTTTGTATTCCCATTGAACTGTGTGTTGTTACTCTGGTAGTTATCGAAATGTTGAGGGGTTTGACACAAAACACACTAACATATGGATCAAAAGCATTACCATGACAACTACTTTCTGACTTTCTCATATTTTTGTCGTCGTTTGATTCTGACGGGACACAAGCTGAATGATTTGGGTACAAATATGAAGTACCTACACATAGAAGAATACAAGACCATACCAGAATCCTTCCATCGTCACCGGAAAGAGGTGCCATCGCCAAAACAAAAAGAGTGGCAGAGTAGTCAATCAGCAACAGTGATGGGAGAAAAAGTGAAAGCAAGTATAGTAGTATTAAGCTCTGATATATATACTCTGAGTGACACAAGTGCTCTTTTATCACCTTCATATCAAACCTAGTGAACAAGCAAGTCTCTCTCACCTATCCCCATATGCTGCTCTGATACCTTGTGAACAATTTGAGAGAAAAATAGTATTATGAATTCTTGAATAAAAGAGAGCATATATGGGCCTTTATATAGGCAAGCCTAAAGCTAACCCTAAAATCTAATTTAATCTAATCCAATCAAAATAACTAAGATATAATATCCTATGATGTAATAAATATCAAACTTGATAATAAAATAACAATTAATCTAAATAATCCAAAATAAATACAAAATATTCCCGCATTGAGAAAAAAATATTAATAGCAGAAAATATGAAGAAGGGGCAACAACATCAGATCAAGAACCATAAATCATTACTGCCAACAATGTTCGTTCATCATGTCATTCATTCTTGCAGTGAAGAGAAGAGTGCCACTATTCCTATTATTGTGCGAAGATGCAATTTCTGGAAGTGAACAACCAGAAATCACCATTGCCACCGATATGGGTTGCTAAAGAAAGCGTTAAGTGTAACCCCCTTCGATAATCAGGCCGGGATTAAGGTGTAATCACAATTAATAATCAAATGAGAAATCCGGAACAATTAAAAAACTTTTTAAAACACCTGTACAAATGGATCTCCATTCATTTCATTTATTAAAACAAATGGCCTGTTTGGTCTGTTACATATACAATATCAGAGTAAGCATAATTCCCGACGTTCACCGGGGATAATAACATTAATCCAAAGGTTTATACAGGGCATCATTGCCCATCTCGGTATCCATACCGGGGATTACACAAAACTATACCACTACAATTCTATTCAATATGATTACATTGATCCAAAATGATAACCAATTCAATATAAAACCAAAATATATAGCTAAGACTACCACTGGCAGTCCTAATCGTCCTTTGCCACTTGCTTGCTTTTTGATCCACTTGCGCTGTCTAAAAATGTTATTTGGAAAGAATGAGATTCTAAAGAATCCCAGTAGCAACAGTTTATTTATATGATGCATATATACAAAGCAAGTCACATATATCACAATGCAGCAATCAATATTCGAGACCGGGCTTTCGCCACGTTCCCTTCACTTTATACGAGGTCGGGCTTATGCCACGCCCCATCACTTTATCAATATTTGAGTCCGGGCTTTCGCCACGTCGCCTTCACTTTCACTGTAATCGAGTCCGGGCTTTCGCCATGTCCCCTTCACTTTCAATGTAATCGAGTCCGGGCTTTCGCCACGTCCCCTTCACTTTCACTGTAATCGAGTCCGGGATTTCGCCACGTCCCCTTCACTTTCACTACAATCGATGACTAATGCAAACAAGCAATGCAATACACATGATATAGGATAAAGTGTCATTACCTTTGTCTTTCCTTCCTTGAGCAGGCACAGGCCTTCTATGCTCCAGGCAGATATCAAATCCTAAAGTCATAATTAAGGACGAAGCATTATTCTCTATTCCAATACTCAATTAGCTCTTCAACACTTAGATTTGGTTATCAATAATGACCCTTAAGAAGCCACAAATACCTAAAATAAAACCCCTAAAAGGTTGGGAAACAATAGGGTGAAGATCTCTTTTCAAAAACTTAAAGTGCTGGAACATAGGGGTGGGCCGCGGCCAGCCCTTCCTTGGGCTGCGGCCCAAACATGGTCAGAAGGCCGTGGGCTGAGGCCAGCCACCTTTGGCCTGCAGCCCGAATTAGGCCAGAAGGTCTTGGGCCGCGGCCAGCCACTCCTGGGCCGCGGCCAAGAAATTTCCTGACTCTTGGCTAAACTTCGAAAAACCATAACTAATTGTAGAAAAATCGAAACAAAGTGATTCCAAAGCCAAATGAAAGGTATATGAGTCCTATTTCAAGGAAAAATATAGCCCTTCACTGGAAATCACTACACAAATACAGAATCACCAAAAACTACACACTCCTCCAAAACAGAGTTCTATTTTTGTACCAAACTTTGGCAAAGCATAACTGTCAGAATACCAAACGAAATGACACAAGATATATGTCCATTTTGAAGCTTGGGATGTGAAATTTAAGACTGGAGAGTTTCACAATTTTCTGAAATCATGTGGTCACTCAAAATGTCCACACAAATAAACTGCCCAGACAGAGTTCACATTGACAGCATTTTCCAACTTTTCTACCAAAGTGTTCAATGACTCCAAAATCATTAACCAAACATATTCCCATACAATTTTCCACAAGGAACACAATGGTAACCTCAAAATGACCAAATTCACAATCTAACCACATGCCCTGTTTTGACCAATACACCAAAACCAACACAAAGTTCCCAAACTTTACTTTTATTGATTCAAACCAAATCATTTGTCCAAAAGACATCACAATATACCATTTCCATGATCACAACATGCCAAACTCACTAAGACCCTAATTTTCGAAAATAGGGCAGAAATTTCCAGAAAAATCAATGCTCACCAACATCCACAATATATATATCAAAAGGGAGATAACACTCACCTCTTTCACTTTGCCAAAGAGATTTCTTGATCCTTCAACTTTCACAATCTCTTGAGGTCACAAACTAACACCAATGAACACATTACAACCATCAAAATGAAGCTCTTCATTCAAGGATCAATATTAAAGAAGGAAGTTTGAGTAATAGAAGCCATTTTCCTTACCTTTTTGCAAGCTTTTCCCCCCTTTATTTCTGCAATAATGGCGAGAGAGAGAAGGAGAGAGAGAACGAGAGAGAGAGAGAGAGAGAGAGATGGACGAGGAGTGAAGAAAGTGAGAAAATGATTATTCTCAACCTCCCCCCTACCATTTCAGCGTGAAGAGAGGGAAGAGAGGAGAGAGGAATTGTTAAAAAAATGCCTTCGACTTTTTCTTATATCTCTCCCCACATGTGAGCTTGCCATGTGTCCACTCCTCATTGGCTCTCACACAATAAGCACCCATTAGCTTCTCTAATCTCTCCATTAGTCATTTTAATTACACTTCTCATTTTCTCTTAGTTAGTAATTAATTTCCCCATTAATTACCAACTTATGCCAATAATTCCATTCTTTCAATTTTCCAACAATTATGACATATTAAATAATATTGTCACCAATATACATTAATTTAACTTTAATCCACTCTAAATCACAATTACCTTCTCAAAAATCCTCATTAGCCCTTAATCAAAAATTTGGGCATTACAATTCTCCCCCAGTTCAATAAATTTCGTCCTCGAAATTTGGTACACCACTTAGGTCATAAACTTCCAACGCCTCTTCATGACGGCTTCCGTTCCTTGATTTGCTTCTCACTAGGATAATCCTTTCAAAACCACTCATATCAACAATACTCTATAGGTCCAATTCACTCAAGAATCTCAACAGATCAACACTCCATGATTCAATTTCTTTCTCTCAATCACTTTATCATTTATCGTACTCGGAGACACCCTCACGAGCACGTGATCTCCGATTTCAATCCTTAGAGGTCTTCACCTCACTTAGTTACTATGATACGGACTACACTCGTTTATTCCGGCTTTAAGCCCCTTTAATCTCAGTCGTTAGGTCATTTTCCCCTTCCGGGAATATCTCAAAGCACCGCAGACTCGCTGCGCACAACTGATAGTTTCCGCTGTAATCATATATCTCAACTTTTATTGTTTTCCACTATGCTTTCACTTACACTATATTCACTTTCACAATAGTTCCCTCACCCGTACACCCACCAACGACTCCGCTAGTGATAACCGGGACTTTTGGGTTTCAATAACAATATCGAGCCTCTCCGGAATCTCAATCTCTTTTATCCAAAGTACCCTTCTATCACAGTCCACCCTGCCTACACTCCACCCGTATACCCCCTTCGAGGGCTCGGCCGATGGTAGTGCGCTTGGTGTGGCGAATACTTTCATTGTCGCACCCCACCCTTATCCCTCAATAGGGTCAGCCAGTGGCGATGCCCACCCTGCCTACACCCCACCCGTATCCCTCAACAGGGTCAGCCAGTAGCGGTGCGCTTGGCGTGGTCACATTTACACATTACTTTACGGTCTTTACATTCCATACGGTATATCAACGGCTGATGGTAGAGATGACCAACGTCAAACCCTACAATGGCTCACGTCGACATGCACCTACTGTAAGTTACACTGTCTCGAGTTTCTACTCATTATAGTTCTCAAACATGTCACATTCACCACATTTGGGTTTCTATCTCTTTATCTATACTTTAGCAATGTTAAGGTGATTTAATAGGAGTCCCAAAGGAATCTCTCATTACCACTAACAACATTCACAATCTCTATTTGTTCATGCCAAACTTTAGCCCAATTCAATTCGAATTATTTCAAGCCGTATGACTTCTTATCTCAAGAAAACCCATCCATTGTGGGATTCATTACAATGCACCATCACTAAGAGCCAACCTTTCCGTAACACTAGTCTATGAGTCAACATCATAGCGACTGCAGTCCACGGTTCATCGTCAAGGTGGCTGCACTCTAGGATTTGTCGTCACGGCAGTTCCACACTAGGGTTTGTCATCACGGTGGCTTCACACTACGGTATGGTACTCTCCGTAGGTAGCCCTTTGCGATCAGACTTCCCTTAGGTAGCTCTCTCCGATCAGAACTCTCCGTAGGTAGCCCTTTCCTATCAAAATTCTCCGCAGGTAGCCCTTTCCAATTTGAATTCTCTGTAGATAGCGCTTCCCAATTGATTGTCTCTAGATAAAGGTGTCATTGTATTAAGAACTCAGAAGTCATTCACTCTTCCCATTCTCTATCCTTCTTTTCACAAACAATACCGAAGCTTCCCATGGTGACACACTGACTCGAATGAGTCCTTTCTCGAACAACTCTTCAATTTGTTTCTTCAATTCCACCTTTTCATAAGGCCATTCTATATGGGGCTTTGGATATCAAACCAGCTCCAGGCACTATTTCCATTGAAAATTCTACTTCCTTTTCTGGAGGCAATCCACCGTCCACCGATTAATGTCCATAATACCCTCTATTTGGTGCAGAGGTAAATAAATCAAATCAACGGTAGACTCCAACCCTTCCATAGTTATAATACTATTTAGACAAGCTTTCGCCGTCACAGACTTAACACCCATAGGTGTTGACACAACAATATCAATTGGCAATCTATGAACATACAATCCTAGGCACTTTACACAGTCATAAACTATAAGCTAATGACTAGCACTCGAATCAATCAAAATTTGCAATACACTACCATTGACAAGAATAGTACCTTGGGTCAATTTGGGAGATTTCCTTGCCTCTTCATGGGTCATTGCAAACACTCTCGCTTGATTCTTGGGCCTTAACTCTACAATTTCTGTTAGCATGTGCTCTATTGCACCGGGGGCATACCCACTGTGGTAACTATCCCTGATTCCCATAATCTCCAGATTGGTACGGTTTCTTACTACCGCCCTTGGATGAGAACCCTTGGTCTTTACGTTTCTGGGATGAACTTCCCTTACTAGTGTCACCGCGACCACCACCCTTGCTTGGGTTAATATCTCTCAAATTGTTCTCGGTAATCCGGTACTCTTCCACCGCTTTGTTGAACTTGTCAAACTGCCGGGCGGCCAATCTTTTCTTCAACTCCCTCCTCAAACCCCAGATTAGCATGTCGAAGCTCCACTCTTCATCACCTTTATACCGGAGGTAGGAGGAATACCGGGATAGACGAACAAACCGAGACAAGTACTCGTCAAAGGTCTCATCATCCCCTTGCTTTATCTTTAGAAACTCTGACTCTTTCTTTATTCTCACAAACTTAGGGAAGAATTTGTCATTGAACTCTCTTTGAAACACTTCCCAAGTCACTTGCACATTCCGGGCCCGTATGGTCATGGCAATGTTTCACCACCATCGGTCTGCATCTCCTTCTAGCTTGTAGATAGCTAGCTTTGCTTTCACCTCCGATAGGCACTCAAGCACCTCGAAGATCTTCTCTAGCCTCATTATCCAATCCTCCGCTACTTGAGGGTCAAATCTTCCTTTAAACATAGGAGGCATGTGTTTGCAGAATTTGGACACCCAAGAATTAAGGTCTCCATCATTTTGAGCCGGCACCCCATGTGACCCTTGATTATGCTCAATATGAGGTGGGGACTCTTGAGGTCGATGCGACCCCTCAGCTGTCTCTTCTAGTTGGGTTTCTTCTCTAGTCTCTGCATGAGTAGACTGGAGCCTTTCCTCATTTCTCTTAGCTCTTTCTTCCCTGAGCTCTTCCCTTAGCTCACGGATCATGTCACTTTGCTCTCTTATCAAGGTCATCATCTCTTGCATCGAATCAGGAGGATTATCATTGAGCTCTTCCACCTCCGGATCCGGTTGTCTATTTCTAGGGCAAGCCATTGCTCTCTTCAGTCTACAATGATTCACCCAGTCAGAAATCACCATAGAAGTATACACATATTCCTTAAACTCTTATATACCAATCAATAACAGGAATATTCATGTGTATACAACAACTATCAACAATCACTTAACACTCAGGCAAATAACCAGGGCAACTATCCTAGCAATTCCTACAAATGCCAGGAAAACTGCTCTGATACCACAAATGTAACCCCCTTCGATAATCAAGCCGGGATTAGGGTTTAATCACAATTAATAATCGAATGAGAAATCCGGAACAATTAAAAAACTTTTTAAAACACCTGTACAAATGGATCTTTATTCATTTCATTCATTAAAACAAATGGCCTGTTTGGTCTGTTACATATACAATATCAGAGTAAGCACAATTCCTGACGTTCACCCGGGATAATAACATTAATCTAAAGGTTTATACAGGGCATCATTGCCCATCTCGGTATCCAAACCGGGAATTACACAAAACTATACCACTACAATTCTATTCAATATGATTACATTGATCCAAAATGATAACCAATTCGATATAAAACCAAAATATATAGCTAAGACTACCGCTGTCAGTCCTAATCGTCCTTTGCCACTTGCTTGCTTTTTGATCCACTTGCCCTGTCTAAAAATGTTATTTGGAAAGAATGAGATTCTAAAGAATCCCAGTAGCAACAGTTTATTTATATGATACATATATACAAAGCAAGTCACATATATCACAATGCAGCAATCAATATTCGAGATCGGGCTTTCGCCACGTTCCCTTCACTTTATACGAGGTCGGGCTTACGCCACGCCCCATCACTTTATCAATATTCGAGTCCGGGCTTTCGCCACGTCCCCTTCACTTTCACTGTAATCGAGTCCTGGCTTTCGCCACGTCCCCTTCACTTTCAATGTAATCGAGTCCGGGCTTTCGCCACGTCCCCTTCACTTTCACTGTAATCGAGTCCGGGCTTTCGCCACGTCCCCTTCACTTTCACTACAATTGATGACTAATGCAAACAAGCAATGCAATACACATAATATAGGATAAAGTGTCACTACCTTTGTCTTTCCTTCCTTGAGCAGGCACAGGCCTTCTATGCTTCGGGCAGATATCAAATCCTAAAGTCATAATTAAGGACGAAGCATTATTCTCTATTGCAATACTCAATTAACTCTTCAACACTTAGATTTGGTTATCAATAATGACCCTTAAGAAGCCACAAATGCCTCTAATAAAACCCCTAAAAGGTTGGGAAACAATAGGGTGAAGATCTCTTTTCAAAAACTTAAAGTACTGGAACACAGGGGTGGGCCGCGGCCAGCCCTTCCTTGGGCTGCGGCCCAAACATGGTCAGAAGGCCGTGGGCCGTGGCCAGCCACCCTTGGGCTACGGCCCGAATCAGGCCAGAAGGTCTTGGGTCGCGGCCAGCCACTCCTGGGCCACGGCCAAGAAATTTCCTGACTCTTGGCTGAACTTCGAAAAACCATAACTAATTGTAGAAAAATCAAAACGAAGTGATTCCAAAGCCAAATGAAAGGTATATGAGTCCTATTTCAAGGAAAAATATAGCCCTTCACTGGAAATCACTACACAAATACAGAATCACCAAAAACTACACACTCTTCCAAAACAGAGTTCTGTTTTTGTACCAAACTTTGGCAAAGCATAACTATCAGAATACCAAACGAAATGACACAAGATATATGTCCATTTTGAAGCTTGGGATGTGAACTTTAAGACTGGAGAGTTTCACAATTTTCTGAAATCATGTGGTCACTCAAAATGTCCACACAAATAAACTGCCCAGACAGAGTTCACATTGACAGCATTTTCCAACTTTTCTACCAAAGTGTTCAATGACTCCAAAATCATTAACCAAACATATTCCCATACAATTTTCCACAAGGAACACAATGGTAACCTCAAAATGACCAAATTCACAATCTAACCACATGCCCTGTTTTGACCAATACACCAAAACCAACACAAAGTTCCCAAACTTTACTTTTATTGATTCAAACCAAATCATTTGTCCAAAAGACATCACAATATACCATTTACATGATCACAACATGCCAAACTCACTAAGACCCTAATTTTCGAAAATAGGGCAAAAATTTCCAGAAAAATCAATGCTCACCAACATCCACAATATATATATCAAAAGGGAGATAACACTCACCTCTTTCACTTTGCCAAAGAGATTTCTTGATTCTTCAACTTTCACAATCTCTTGAGGTCACAAACTAACACCAATGAACACATTACAACCATCAAAATGAAGCTCTTCATTCAAGGATCAATATTAAAGAAGGAAGTTTGAGCAATAGAAGCCATTTTCCTTACCTTTTTGTAAGCTTTTCCCCCCTTATTTCTACAACAATGGCAAGAGAGAGAACGAGAGAGAGAACGAGAGAGAGAGAGAGAGATGGAGGAGGAGTGAAGAAAGTGAGAAAATGATGATTCTCAACCTCCCCCCTACCATTTCAGCGTGAAGAGAGGGAAGAGAGGAGAGAGGAATTGTTAAAAAAATGCCTTTGACTTTTTCTCATATCTCTCCCCACATGTGAGCTTGCCATGTGTCCACTCCTCATTGGCTCTCACACAATAAGCACCCATTAGCTTCTCTAATCTCTTCATTAGTCATTTTAATTACACTTCTCATTTTCTCTTAGTTAGTAATTAATTTCCCCATTAATTACCAACTTATGCCAATAATTCCATTCTTTCAATTTTCCAACAATTATGACATATTCAATAATATTGTCACCAATATACATTAATTTAACTTTAATCCACTCTAAATCACAATTACCTTCTCAAAAATCCTCATTAGCCCTTAATCAAAAATTGGGGTGTTACATAATGGTTGGTGGAGGTCATCTTTGCCCTTGCTGCCCCTTCTATTGTCTTTAATTCTTCACCATCATTGAAGATCTGGAGAAGTCAAAGGCAAGAAGATAGAGCTGGAGAAGTCGAAGATTTGGCAGTGACGACAACAGATGGCTTCTGGGACCGGTTTACCACGACAGGGCACATCATTGACGGCAAAATCCCTATGGAAATTCACGATTTTGCTCTAAATTTATCAGCCCTACTTTTTTTTGCTGGATCCTACAAGTTTTTCCTTTTTTTTACTAGCTAGAACAAGAACCCATATCAGTGTAGACATCACAATTTCCAATCAAACATACTCATTAACAATCAATATTGGAAGGACTAACAGTACAATGATTGTTCCCCAATTTTGAAAGTTTATAGTTACTTTTGCCTCTTTGAAAAATATTTGGTATTGGGTGCACTTTGGTTAAAATCTCATATGTATTTTTGCACCTTAACCCAAAAAAATTGCTATAAAATAATAAACTGGTTTTTTTCTTTTAAACTTTAATTTCAAAGCTTTGAATTTTTACTATTATAATTTTTATTTGTCCTAAATCTATCTATTTATTTTTATTTTATTTACAATTGAAATATATATATACACTAATATCCCCAAATAATGCACTATTTTGATTTGATCTTATATCAATATAATCTCAAAGAAACGTTCCTAAATTGCATTGATAACTCTCTAAATATCTTTAAAATATACTTTAAATGTACAAAATTTGGAGAGTTATCATAGGGACCATGAACCGAATACAGGATGATAATATCAAAAATGCTGAAGTATACTTTTAGTCCTTTAAATTTACATTAGGTATACTTTTGGTTCCTTAACTTTGGAAAGTATATTTTTGGTCCTATAATTTTAACGCCATTAATATTAGTAATGAAAAATGCTAATGTATCAAACTCAAGTGATCACTGTGCAGTTGACAAAGCAAAATAAGTTTTAAGCTTTTTTAATATAATAATTTTAGATTATTAAACGAAAATAAATGCTTTCCCCTTCTTCCACTCTTTGACCTCCCTCTTCTCCTACCCAAGGCTTCGAATTCTTCTATGTTTACAAATGGCTCATTGTAAACTGCCGGTGGTCACCAGAATGGATTTGGGAGACCAATATGAGGAGCTTGAGGAAGTGTTGTAGAAGGGTAAGCAAAAACTCAGACGAGTGGGTCACAAGAGCCGATTTGCATTCCTCAAGCTTTGATCCTCTTCTGAAGGCAATGACTTTCCAGAAGGTGGTGATGAAAACTTATAATTGGTTGCCATGGAAAAAGGTATAGTCTTTGTCCGACCATTTAGATTACCGCTGCTACAAACATCAAACCAAACTAGATTTATCCACTACTGATCTCATTGATCGTAATGTAATATGAAAAATTGAGGTATTGATCAATTATTTTTGCATCTACTTTTGATTTTCTATTCTACAGACTTTTAGGAGCAATTAAATTGAGGTTATCATCTTTGGCAATTGAGATGGATCCCGTGATGAAAGTGTAAAGTGACGATGGGAACTCAATGAGCCATGCATAAGTCGAGATGAATTCGAAGTGTGGGTAGGAGAAGCAGGGAGGTCGAAGTCTGGTAGAAGAAGAAAACGTTTATTTTAGTTTAATAATCTAAAATTATTATATTAAAAGAACTTTGAATTTAAATCTGCTTTGTAAGCTGTATAGTTATCACTTTAGAGCCCGTTTGGTTCAATCCAATTGCATGCCTGTAATGGTAATCATGATTGCATTATTAAAAGAAGAGTGTTTGGTTGCTCTTTAGCATGGTAATAGGGTTTACCATGGTAATAATGATTACCAAAAAATTGGTAATCCTCATTCATACTTCCCCCCTATGAATCCTCATTACCATCCCATTGCATAGTTAAAAAGTCCAATTTACCCTTTAGTTTCCAATGCCTTTGTTTCACTTATCTCATTTCACTTGTCACATTGTGCCACAACTGCCACCGCTACTACCTCCTCCTCCACCGCTGTCACCTCCACTCTTTGCCACCACCACTACCTCCTCCACCGCCGTCACCTCCACCTGCTGCCGCCATCATTACCTTCTCCTCCACCCCTTGCCGTCGCCGCCACTACCTCCTCCTCCAGCCCCACCGCTGCTCATCGCCACCACCACTACCTTGTTCACCGCTACCGCCACCCTTCCACTACAAACTACCACCTCCTCCTCCTCCACCCCACCACTGCCCACTGCTACCAATACCTCCTCCTCCGCTGCCACCGACCTCAACCGCTCACCGCCACCACCACTACCTTCTTCGTTGCCCCGACGTCACCCGCCCACCGCCACTGCCACACCTCTTCCTCCGTCACCACCGCCACCCACTCATTGCCACAACTACTGCCTCTGCCGCTACCACCTCCTCCTCCTCTACTATAGCCGTTGTCACCAGCCCACTGCCACCATCACTAACTCCTCCTCCGCCGCCACCTCTGCCCCTGCCACCAGCCCATCGCCCACCCCCACCACCACTACCAGCTTCTCCTCTACTGCCACCCCCGCCGTTGTCGTGGTCACTACCTCCTCCTCCTCCATCCCTGCTGCCACTAGCTCTTAACTATTTTTTTTATAAAGATTATATTAAGGGTAAAATAGACTTTATGCAATATATTAATTTTAAATAATTGTTAAAATATTAACTCATTGTACCTTGCTTAAAAATCAAACCAAACACTAGCCCTGTAATTAATATTGCACAGCATTACCACTGCACTGCACTGCATTGCATTACCACTGCACTGCACTACATTGCAAGGTGTAATGGGATCAAACCAAACGGGCCCTAAGTTTACTGTGTCAGCATTTTCCGTTAGTAATATTAACGGTGTTAAAATTATAAAATCAAAAATATATTTTCCTAAAGTTAAGGAACAGAAGTATACCTCATATAAACTTAAAGAACTAAAAGTATATTTTATCTTATAAAAAATAAATGAAATATATATAGGGAGAATTCCAAAAAAAAATACCACTTGAATTTTAAAATCCAAAATTAGTGATTTGACAAGAATTTATGACGTCAATCCCATTACACTTCTTATCAACGGGATTTTGAAGTTCAAATGATATATTTTTAGAATTCTCCCATATATATATATATGTATATATATATATCATTCGTAACTGTCGTTAAAAATGAAATTGAATAAAACAAATTAATAAACTTTTTTTAATGGTTTAACATTTAAGTTATATTCATATATCAAAATTCAGTTATGCACAAAGGTCCTCCTTCTTCCTGACTGAGTTCTCCTTGTCTTGCATATCCTCACATTTTGTTGGCAAAGATAGATATATATATATATATATATATTCTCACATTTATCTTTATCAATTGATGGAAAGTTCATTTCATTGGGTTGTTTACTTTTTGTTTTTCCAAGAGGTTAGAGAAATCGACATGAAGCACATTCTAAATTTTACCCAGTAATATATTTAGTTTTCTTAATCTTTTGAAAAAGTTAATGTAGTGTTATATTTAGGATCAGACAGAATAATATTTTTATCAAAAAGTGACAGCAAAATACCATTCGAATTACAAAAACTCTAAAATATCTACTAAATTAGTAAAAGGATAAATAAGTGATTTGGTAGAAACATAATATTTTAAACCTGGGTTAAGGGGCATTTTTGCCCCAAAAATTTTCACAAAACGCCAATTTTGCTTGGAAGTTTTTTAGGAGGCAATTTTCCCAAAAGTGTAAAAAATGGAGCAATTTTGCCCTTGTTGTTATTCCAGTTAATTTTGATCATTAGTTGATCAAATATGTTGAGTTGGGAATCCACACGTCATCCAAGTTATTTTTAGTATTCAAGTTTACCTTAGAAGTTTTAAATCTAACTTTGGAAAAATATGAAGTAAATGACAATGGATTTCCGACGCAATTTTATACTTTAACAAAAATAACGTGGATAACATGTAAACCACCAGCTCAACATAGTCAACTAACAGTCAAAATTAATTGGGATAATGGCCAAGGCAAAATTGGCCTTCGGTGAAAACTTCCAGGGCAAGATTATCCTTTAACCATTTAAAGTTTGGTATTAATAACTTGAGTATAGACAATAACAACTTAAAAATAGTAATTAGCAACTTGAGTATACATAGTGACAACTTAGGGAGCTCAAGTTGTCAATCTCTATATCCAAGTTGTTAATTCCTATACTCAAGTTGTTAATATCTAAACTTCAAAATCCTATTTATCTTTTTGCTAATTTAATAGAAAATTTGGAGAGAGAAAGACATATAAATACCATTTGAATTCCTAAAATCCTAAAAATTCTGATAATACATTAAAATGATAGAAGGGGGATTTGGGGGAATCTAGATTTTTAATGTTTGTGATAAAAGACCAAAATACCCCTCAATTTTTTTCCTTAAAAAAAGGCAAGAACCCTTCCTGGCCGGGTTGCCTACCACCAGAGCTCTAGCGCTAGTGAGCAGAAATCCAATAATAACTTCAGCAATACAATTAACTACTTTAGTATAGAGATTGACAACTTGAT
Source organism: Inga oerstediana (assembly GCA_963210345.1). NCBI lineage: Eukaryota > Viridiplantae > Streptophyta > Magnoliopsida > Fabales > Fabaceae > Inga > Inga oerstediana. Next base: position 30,599,439 of record OY723402.1, on the reverse strand, counting down.
CTCTCCAAATTGTCAATGTATATACCCAACTTGCTAAGCTATTCCAAAGTTTTCATTACCTATATTTAACTTGTCAACGACACCAAACTGTGGTAGTTGCAAATTGTAATAATCAAGTTGTCATTACCCATACTCAAATTGTCAACAAATTTTGATAGGGGTGTTGACAACTTGAGTATAGACAATGACAAATTCATAATAGCAATTAGCGAAACAAAGACAAAAATCTAAAGCACGAATAAAAACCAAGTCACAAATTGTTATGCTCAAGTTGTCATTGTCTATATTCAAGTTATCAATACCTCTATCAATGACACCTAATAGGGGTATTGACAACTCAAGTATTGGCAATGACAATTTCATAATAGCATGTAAAGTGTTAGATCTCACATGTTTTGATGATAACAAAGAATGGTATGAAAAAGATTTGATAAACAAATAAGTTTGAACAAAGTAATAACAGGGCAAATCATCACTTGAAGTAAGCACTGGAGTAATGAAGAAAGGCCAAGAGAAAAAGCTGAGAAACTTCATCACTGGCAAAATTTCTAAAGGGTTACTCGAGTAAGTAGTCGAGTAATGAGACAGAAACTTGAAGTAACGAAAGTCAACCTTCAAGTAACCTGCCAACGTTACTCGAGTAAGTACTCGAGTAATAAGGTAAAAGACTTCCAGTTGTTCTCGGCCTACCAACGTTACTCGAGTAGCTACTCGAGTAACCAGGTAAATCACTTGGACTTGCTCTCGGCCTGCCAATGTTACTAGAGTGAGTACTCGAGTAATCAGGGAAATCACTTCCAGTTGCTCTCGGCCTGCCAACGTTACTCAAGTCTGTACTCGAGTCCCCTGCTTCAAGAAATATGTTGCTCTCGGCATTTTCAATCCTGCCAATGTTACTCGAGGAACTACTCGAGTAACCTACTGTGGTAAGCAAAACTTGAAGGTAATACTCGATTAACTTGATATGTTTTTATCACACTTCACTCGAGGCACTACTCAAGTATGCAGGTATTCAATTACTCTTTATCAAATATTTGAACTGGATTACTCGAGTCAGTAACTGAGTAATCTGCAGAGTTATTTACAAAGCACTTGAAGTATTTACCCGAGTAAGCTATGCAGAAAATTTATGTTTACTCGAGTAAGTACTCGAGTAACAAGGTAACCAAACTTGAAGTGCTCTCAGCCCTGAAATCCTGCCAATATTACTGGAGTGAAGCATCGAGTAACCTGAAGTTTATTTGAGAGATTACTCGAGTAGCTACTCGAGTAACCTATGAAGAAAATTGTACCACACTCGAGTAAGTACTTGAGTAAACAGGTATTTCCAAGGTTTGTAACTTTGTTTACTTCATGCACTACTCAAGTTATGTGATGTTCATTCATTAACTTGCTATCATTACTCTCACGATGATACTCGAGTAAGTACTCGAGTAAATTTAATGAATACTCGAGTAACTACTCGAGTATGCAAGTCCAAAAATTCAGAAATCATTCCAACGTTCATTGATTTGTTTCCTATGTGATTAACCCTTCATTGTATTAGTATTCTTAGCATATCCGCAGATAAACAATGAAGAGATCTTACCAAATAAGGAAAGTCAAATGCAACATTCAAACACTACCTACCGCCACCTACCGCAAACAGATATTTTTCAAATACTGGAAAAGTCAACAGTGGCTGCGCACACTCTAACGGGCAAGAAGAAAATGTTCCAACGGTCATTACCAACACATCTATATATATGGGAACATCCAAACAGAGAAAAATAACAAGAACACACACACGAACGCATTATCAAGTTCACGTTCAATACTCTGTTTTACATATACTTATAATTCTGTACTTCAGTGATTCTTATACACTCTGTGAGAGAGATATTTCATTCAAACTCAATATTTGTTATTGAGGTAACTTAAGGTTGTGGAACCTTAAGTTGGGATTGGATTACAACTTGTAAGGGGGAGCGAGTGTCCAGGCGAAGGAACTTGCTTGTACTGAGGTGCCAAGAACCCACTGAATCTTGGAAGTTATAGTGAAACTCTCAGAAATATTTTGAGGACTGGACGTAGGTCAAAGTGGTTGTAGCCAAACCAGTATAACTCCCGGTGTACACTTCGGTGATATTTCTCCTTACTCCTTACTGCTTTATATTCACCGTCAAGGTTTATATTTACAACGAAATTTTTAGTATCACCCAATTCACCCCCCTCTTGGGTGAAACGCTTGCTCTAACATAAAGGTCCTTGATCTCTCACAAGTTCTTGTTCTTGATCCTTCGACTAGCTTCCCACTCATCCCTCTCCACCAATTTCCTTAACGCTAAAACCTCTTTTCTCCCTTTCCACTAATTTCTCACTATCGACAAATGTGACCCTTCATCCATTTGTGTTGTTCTCTATTGCACCAGATCTCCCATCTCTTGTGAGGCCCTTCAGCTTCTTCCTTTGCTGCCCTTGTCCTCACCACCATCGTCAACTTGAACCATATAGAATTGGTTGAGTGCCACTGTCGTAGCTAGAATACAAGTCGCCGGCATTGGCGGTAGCACCAAATTTGCCAAATCCCACTGAGAGAAGGCGGTTGGTAAGGTCGATGATAGATATCTCTACTTCTCCATTTTTCATTTAAAAATCAAACCTCCCAAGTGAAGGTTGTTGGTTCTTGATGTTGAGAGTGAGATCAAAGCTGAGAGCCAAGGGCGCCACTGACAAGACAAGAAGGAGGTTTGTCGAAGCTAGAGTAGGGAAAGTGGTGAGATCTGAAGCAGGGGGAAAGAGATGACAGGAAGACGGAGAGAGAGAAGAGGTGGTGAGATCTGAACAAGAAGAGGAAGAGAGGGAGAGAAAACGGCAGGAAGATTGAGAAAGATGAGTCAAGCAAGGTGAGAAAGGGAGGAAGAAGATAGAGTTTTAATTTGACGGACATTTTGGTTATTTGTCACAAACATTAGAAACTTAGATTCCCCCTTAATCTCATCTCTGTTATTTCAATGTGTTATTAGACCTTTTGGATTTTAGAAATTTAAATGGTATTTATATGTTTTTTCCCCAAATTTAGAGTTTTTATAAGTTGAATAATATTTTTATGTCATCTTCCTTATTTTTATAAAGGAAAATTCTAAATAAATACTATTTGAATTTGGAAAATCCCAACAAGTCTGTTAATATATGTAAAGGACAAATAGGTCTCAAGGAACTAATATAAGATTTTGAAATGTTATGCTTTTACCAATATCTAAGTTATCATTACCTTTATTTAACTTGTCAATGATGCTTGATAGAGCTTAGGGAGTTCAAGTAGTCAATTACTATATTTAAGTAATCAATCTCATTACTCAAGTTGTTATTGAAGTTTCGGCCTCCGACGCCAGAGCTTCGACAGTCGAACACCGGAGACCCAATGGCATGGTGGTGCTGGCCATTGGAGCTCCGGTGCTTGTAACCCCCTGCTTTTAAACAAGTAATTATAATTCGATAATGCATATTTAAATCGGGTTAGAGACCATTGGATGCTTTAACCTCGTTTTAAACTTTCAGTCCCACAGTAAAATTTTCGCAAAACTTTCAAAAACTCTTTTCCCCATCCTGGTCTCAATTTCAATATTCAAATATAATTACCTGTGTAGTTAATATACATTCAATCAGATCAGAGTGTATAACCAAATTCCCGGCAACTCCCGGGTTCTATACATATAACCTAAGGTTTATAAGTATCCACTGGGGGATTACACAACCAAAATTGAATATAGTATTTTTAATTCAAAATATACAGTAATCCCGAGTTTAAAGTAGATAACCAACATCTCAAAAATCCTTAGTATCACTAAAGATCCTAAGTGCTTCGGGTTGGCCGCTTCTCCTTTGAGCCACATGCCCTGTCTGAGATGTTAGTTATAGGAAAGAATGAGATTCGAGCGAATCCCAGTAGTAACAAACCACTCACACAATGCATAACACAAAGCATGTATATAAATCACAACCAGCAACAGCAGCAGCAATCTCAAAGATACATGGTTTTCACCACAAACGATAGCACTCACGGCTGTATGCACAATACGACAGCTCTCGCTGTAATAATAATCACGACAGCTTGCGCTGTAAACGACAGCTTGTGCTGTAAACGACAGCTATCACCAGCTGTAATCGCAACAGCATCAAAGAATCATCACATAACAGTGATAACACACACATACAGAGCATTATACATAGTATAAGAGAGAGAGAGTCACTACCTGATCCTTTCCCGATGTTTCTTGGCATTGCGGGCTCACGAGGACGGCAAATATCAAATCCTGTAAACCAAATTAGGGACAACCCGTCAATCTCTTTCCCAAGTTCTTTTCTCTATAATACTTTAAGTTGGTTATCATTTGAACTCTTTAGGTGTCTATTCTAGGTCTAAACATATGCCTAAAGGTTGGGAAAGACTATACCCAAAACCACCTTTCAAAAGTACAAAACACAGATTTTTGGGGGTGGGCTGCGGCCCAAAAATCCATGGGCTGCGGCCCAAAACTGCCCAGAAACATTTGGGCTGCGGCCCAGAATCCACGGGCTGCCGCCCAAGAAAATCCAGTTTCTGGCTGAACTTCCAAAAATCATCACTAATTCAGTGATTTCAAATCCAAATGAAAGCTATTTAAGTCCTCTTTCAAGGAAAAATATTGGCCATAACTAGAAATCACCACAAAAGTCTAGATTTACCAAAAACCTAACATTGTACCAAAACAGGGTCCAGCTTTGATGCCAAACTTTGGACAGTTCAAACTCCCAGCTCAAAAAGTGAAATGACACAAAATTTATGTCCATTTTGAAGCTTGAGATGTGAACTTTAAGACTGGATAGTTTCATAATTTTGCAACATCATTTGCCCAGTCAAAACGTCCACACCATCTGACTGTCCAGAACAGACTTACATTGGACAGATTTTCCAGATTTTGCCAATTGGTTTCCAATGGTCCCTAATTTCAAATCACATACTATTTTCACATAATTTGGCTCAAGGAACACATTGGAGCCATCAAAATGACCATATTCATTATCCATGAGCATGTTCTACCACAATCACCACATGTCACCTTAACATCTCCAATCAACACACACATTGCAATCCATTCCAAGCCAAAATTCCAAGCCAATTCCAAATGCACAAAGACACTCTATGACACTAATTTCCACACTAAACACTAACCAAATCATGCTTTTCAAAATTTACCAAAAATCAGGGCAAATTCCAAAGTCCTCAAGACTCAACCAATTATCAAAGCAACCATACCAAAGTGCTTCTAATTCTTACCTCTTCTTCTTCCTAAAGTCAATTCTTCAATTCTTCAACTTTCCAAAATTCTCAATCTCTCAACCACCACCAATGAAAATTCTGAAACCATAGGAATATAGCCCTCAACCTCATGAACAATATTAATGAAAGACACTTGAGCATATGAAGGCATTAACTTACCAAAAACTCAAGCTTTTCCCTTTCTCTTTCCTTAGCTTGTTCAGCGAAAAATGGAGAAGGATGAGAGAGAAAAATGAGATATTGATGATGATGATTCATTGCCTCTCATATACATAAACCGACTAGGAAGAGGAGAGAAAGAGAAAATGGTTTGAAAACTTGACTTTAATCCAAGGGTCCTTGTTTTGCCACTTGGCACCATCCTACTCTTTCTACCATGATTTCATATAAGCTTGCATGCATAGGATTCCACCTCTTGGTCTTTCAATCTTAGCCATTAATCTTGATTACTAAGAAGTGTTCTCAATAGTATCTAACCAGTCAGTCGGTAGATTTACCGTTTTACCCCTAATTATCACAATGCACAATATATACCTCAAAAGTGCTCAATTAAGATTAATTACATCACTTTGAAGTTGCTAATCCTTGGTCACAATCCAGGATATTACAGTGCTCGTAAGGGTTCCTTTTTCAAAAAAAGAAAGTTGAAGAGTATTTTGATAAAAGCATAACATTTTAAAAATACTAAGGGAAAATTCCAAAAAACGACATTGGAAATATCAAAAGAATAATTCAGTATATTGAAAATGGGAAGGGACAAATCAATCAGGTGTCAGACGGGCAAAGGAATTTGGCATTTTGAAATCTCTGCCAAATGACGAAAATGGCCTTCAGCCCTCAATCAAAATAACAATATAGGAGTTGTTAATGGTGAATCTGAAGTTGTTAATTAAGATATGAGTGTTGTTATTGGCCCTGAAACTTATTAATTGTGAAAGAAGAAACTAGAGTTGTTAATTTCGAATTCAGAGTTGTTAATTAAGATATAGATGTTGTTATTGGCCTTGAAACTTGTTAAGAGTGAAAAAAGAAATTGGAGTTGTTAATATCGAATTCGAAATTGTTAATTAAGATATCGATGTTGTTATTGGCCCTAAAACATATAAAGTGTGAAAGAAGAAATTTGAGTTGTTAATGTCGAATCAGGAGTTGTTAATTAAGATATAGGTGTTGTTATTCCGAAGTGGAGGAAGAAAGTGGAGTTGTTAATGTAGAATACGGTGTTGTTAATAAATAGAAAATAGTTGTTATTGACCCTGAAACTTGTTAAGTGTGAAAGAAGAAATTGGAGTTGTTAATGTCGAATCTGGAGTTGTTAATTAAGAGATAGGTGTTGTTATTGGCCCTAAAACTTGTTAATTGTGAAAGAAGAAATTGGAGTTATTAATGTCAAATCCGGAGTTGTTAATTAAGATATAAGTGTTGTTATTGGCCCTGAAACTTGTTAATTGTCAAAAAAGAATTGCAGTTGTTAATATGGAATCCGAAATTGTTAATTACGAAGATCATGTTGTTATTTTGAGGTGGGGGATGGAGGTCTGATGGGTATTTTCGTCATTTAGCCGAGATTTCAAAATGCCAAATTCCTCTGCCTATCTGATACCCTACTGATCCGTCCTTTCCCATTTTTAATGTACTGAATTGTTCTTTTATATTTCCAATATAATTTTTTAAAATTTTTCCAAATCCTAAATTAATCCTTCGGAACCTATTTGTTATTTTCATGTATGTATTGACAGATTTTTTTGGGATTTCCTGGTTCAAGCGGTATATTTTTTCCCCCCCTTTTTGTAATAGCCTAATAGGTTTAATTAGTTCACGGCGCGGCTTCACGGAAAAACCGGAGAAAATATTGATTATTGAAAATTGAATAATCATTTCGATCGATTCAGCGATTGTTCCATGTTAACCCTTCTCTGACTTCGGACCCTGGCGCCGGCAGCCGCTTCTCGCACCCATTTTTTACCCGCGCCACTTTCGTTCTCCTCCTCTTCAAACTTCTCCTGGTAAGTGAGTTTGTTTGTTTGTTTTTTTTGGTGCTTTTGCTACCCATTTTGGATTCTTTTCTTTGTCGGTTTTTTTTTTTTTTTTTTTATTCTTGTTCTTTGATATTCTTCTTCCATATGTTGAGTACGGTGAAATCAATTTCGGATTTATATCCATTATTATTTTCTAGTTGCTCGGTTATGAAACTTAGTTTTAGTGGCTTTTTTTTTTGTTGGACTAGCGAAACTTAGATTTAGCTAGCTTAATCTTTTGTCTCGTTCCGGGAGGTCTGGGCTCTTCCTGTGTGTGTTTTCTTAATGTTTGGCCATTGGCCATCACTGTGTATATAAGTGAATTGAACATTGTAATCTAATTTGGGATCCTTTATCATTTTATCACAATTTCTTTCTTTCTTTTTCTTTTTCTTTCTTTCTTTCTTTTTTTTCGGAATCTTGAGTGCCTTTATTCTTCAAGTGGGTAATTATATACTCCATTTCTTTGCACAAACCTGATTTATTTATTCGGAATTAGGAAACATTACTACGGGGTATGATATGCAATGTGATACAAAATCATGGGATGTCGGATATCTGTACTCATAACAATTTATTAGTTAGTAATATGTGGAAAGGTAAACCATTTTAAACAAGATAAAGTGCTCGTTTGGAATAGCTTATTTTTAGGCAATAAGTGCTTATAAATCATGATTCAGGTAAGTATGTGAGAGGGGTTTTATCTCGATTTGCTTAATAAGGACTTATTGTCCAAATATAAGCCCAACCAAACACACAAAAAGATATTCATTATAAGCTCCCTACAAAAGGATAAAACAAATTAATTATTTGTCTTCATTTCTTTTCATATCACTTATATTCTTTAAAAGATCTTCAATATATATTGAATGGAAGGGATGTACAGGGGGATTTTCTAAAAGAAGGCTGGGAATTCTTTGTATCCTTTCATTCTCCTAATGCTAAGGCTTGTTGCCCAAATATGAGGGTAAAACACGAATTGTTTTTTAAACAGCGAATGGATATTTTGACTCTAAATTTTATATGATAATTTAGGATATTGTTTGTGAGTTTATCCTAAATGCACTTCGTTTGCTACAAATTTCGAATCTTGAAATCATTTCTTCCTCAAGTATGTAACCTCCACTTTTCCTTTCCACAAACCTAATTATGCGTATAGAAGAACTAGGACATACCATTGAGTACAAATATTGATCTTCAATTGCTAAAATGTTAGGATATGGCTATGAGAGGTATATGTTTGTATGTACCTGCGTAATTATTAGGCAGGATGGATTGTAATTAGATGCTTATGCTTTGAGTAATATCCAGAGTACTATTCAGTGGATCCTCTTGCTCTTTCCTTTGTTCTCCACACTCCCCCCGCCCCCAACAGCCCCGGGGGCCCCCCTTTGTTTCTCTTTCTCTTCTCCACTATCCATCAGAATATGTATGTATTTGTATGTATATTATATTCAACAAACTGACACATCAAAAAGTAAATAAGATAAAAAAATGTTTCAAATTTAAAATTGAGAGGTCCATAACAGACAAGCTACCAATAAGAATATTGTTTTTAAAACCAGAATATTCACTGCCCTTTTGGTCAGTTGCAAAACTGACCATTAATCTCAGACGAAAGAATCAGTAGTTTTCAAGGCTAGTGTTTACTTTCAAATCCACGGATTTACTATTGTTTTTTCACCTGGTGCATAGAATTTGTAAATGATTTTCTATTTAAACATCCTGAAATTGATTATTGCTACTTTATTATTTTTGCAATCCAAAAATTAATGGATGAAGAGCAATTTTTCATAACCAAGTGCAGTTGATAATGGTGCATGCCATGAAAGAATGACACATGGATCCAGAAGGCAAGAAGTTTGGAGGAGGTAATCTTTTTTCATGTTGTGCTTTGTTTTGTGTATGTAATTTAATGCATCTTGTTTTGTTTTTTGTGCGAGTTTCTGTCTGGATTTATCTGTATAACTATGCAAACTTCACTGGTCAATGACTTGCAATATGTTGCTGCAATGAAGCTACGTTAAGTTTCTTATGTTCTTTAAAAAGTATTTAAACATAAGAGCATTCTAATGTGTTATGGGCCAACAAAGTTTTGTGCTTCATAGAATATGATTACAAATTTCCTTCTATTGAAAATGAAATCAATTTTGTAATACATAACATCATGTTGGGCGGTATACCAATAATTTAGCTGGAAATCATGAAATTGTTGTAGAAATGACATGGAAACAGTGGGAGGGGAAGATGATGGATGAAATAGGAGAAGTATTTTCCTCAAATTTTGGAAAACTTTTGTGGGTAGCTACAAGGTATTGTAGCCAGTTGCACCTTTTTTTTAGAAAATGAAATCCAGGATGCCTTTCATGCCATTAGGATCAAGGTTATTGAAATCATGATTCAAGCTTTACAGGTTTGTGATTTTTCATGCCAAAGTCAGGGGAGCTTGTTAGATCATCTTTCTCAGTTGAAATAAGCTCTCATCATAGATGAACTGTTACCTGAGTTGTTATTCTCATTGAATTTGGCATCTAATCTAAAAAGCTGACGCATAGAGACCTGGGAATTACAAATCTTTGCTATCCATTACTCAATTCAGAAGTATCTGCTATATATAGTGTTTCCTTCTTCATCTCTGTAAACCTTCTTAGTCTCCATTTTGCTTGAAATCCATTGTTTCATTTAATTAAATATTTTTGGCTTTCCAATTTCGGTTGGACTCTTTTAACATTCTTGATCTGTCTTTTTCAACAATTTATGGGTGAAATTACCTGCTAATATTTTTCTCATTGCATTCATACAATGTTATTTCAACCATTAGGACCAAGGGAATTGACAGGGGCTGCAGATCTTATACGTAATTTCAAATTACTACCCCACTACGAGTTTTTCTGCAAGAAGTCACTTCCTGAGTCAGTTTTGGACACACATTATCTTTACAATGTCGTGGGAGACACTGAAATTAGAAAAGGAGATAATTTGCAGTTGGATCAGCTTATTCAAAACCCATCCTTCTCAAGAGATACAACTGCTTGTATACGGCCTTTTGACCTAGATACTCTAAAAGAAGCCTTTCAATTAAGGGAAACAGGTTCTGTTGATTTGCCTCCAGTAAGAAACTTTTGCTTTGAACCTCATTTCGCTATTACATTATTGTTATATATTGTTAGAAGTCAGAAATCTCTGCACCGCATAGCCTATCATTATTGACACTCACACACCTCCGTTTACACATCCGTCAATCACTCACCTACCATTGTTTCTGTCTCTCTGTTTTTTCGTTTCCTCTGTGCATTTCATTTCCTATATATATTGTACTCTCGTAGCATTACATATCAATGAAATGAATGAGCTCTTAAGCTCATATGGTATCAGAGCCTAGGCATAGAATGACCGGCGATCAGAAACACTGAAGCGACAGAGGAATCACGCGCAGATCAGAAAAACAGAGCAGCGACGATGTGCTTCGATCTCACCCATACCGGCGCGTTGAAGCACACCGCCACTTCAGGAGAGCTCAGACACCGCCGACCGGCGTTATCCCAGAACGCGGGGTCATTCTGAGCAGCGCGTGAAAATCACGCGCCGCCACTGTTCATCGGCGCGTGAACCCCACGCGCCGCCGTCCGGAGACCTGTCAGACCTCATTTCTTCCAGAAATCAATCTGAAGTATTTCCGGTCACCATTGTCTCATGGATTCTTCCAAAAATCCTCCTATCTTTGGTTCTTTTCCTCAAAATTCATCCATAACTAGGGCTATACCAATGGCACTCATGTCAGGTACAAATTCTGAGACCCAAGACTCATCTTCTTCTCATTCCTCCACTGCTAGCAAAACGGTGATGGCTCCAGAACTCCCCGATAGTCAAATTATGGCTATCAACCACAGGTTTAATGGGAGAAACTACCTCCAATGGTCCCAAACCGTGCTAAGGTATCTTCGTGGAAAGCGAAAAGAGAAGTATATCAATGGAGAAGCATCCCAGCCTGCCTCTGATGACACTAATTTTGATACATGGTTTGCTGAGAACAATCAAGTTATGAGTTGGTTGTGCAACTCCATGACTGATAACATCAGCGAAGGATATCTCCTTGCAACTACTGCAAAAGAAATTTGGGATGCAGCCAGAAGAACCTATTCCTCTCTTGATAATACTGCAGCTTTGATCCATTTGAAGCGCCAACTTCGCGATCTAAGACAAGGTACTCTATCTGTCACCGATTACTATAATGCGTTGATCAAATTCTGGCAACAACAAAACTTGTTTGAAGTACATCCATGGAAAAATGTGGAAGATGCTCAATTATACAAGAAAATAGTTGAAGAAGGACGAGTCTATGATTTTCTCCTTGGACTAAATAACTCATTTGAGGAGATACGGGGCAGAATAATGGGCCTAAAGCCGTTACCACATCTCTTTGATGTTGTCAACCATGTGCAGTTCGAAGAAAGCAGAAAGCTCTTGAATCAAGGTAACTTAGGCCCAATTGAAAGGTCAGCCCTGGCAGCAAACCAAGATAGTCCGAGCTCAATTGAAAGGACAACCGCGGCGGCAAAACGACCAGAAGACGAACGAAGAAACAAATGGTGTAGTTACTGCAGGAAGAAGGGCCACACAAAAGAAGAATGCTGGAAGCTTCATGGAAAACCAGGAAGTAACAGACAAAGCCATATCTCTACTACTGAGTCAGAAGCTGAGGATAATCATTCTCTGACTAAAGAGGAACTACAGATATTCCGCAGGATGCTAGACAGACAAAATAAGTCTAACTCTACGCCAGGCATCAACCTTGTACAATCAGGTAACTCTATTATAGCTCTAAATACTGTACGAGCTAGTGAGAATGCTTGGATTATTGATTCAGGAGCAACTGATCACATGACTGGTAATCGCACACTGTTTTCAACTCTTGAATTAATGCATGAGAATCTTAAAGTCAAAGTTGCTAACGGCCTATACACTACAGTTGAAGGGATTGGCACAGTCATTCTTTCTAATTCCCTGAAAATTCACAATGTCCTATTTGTACCTGCACTCACTGTCAATCTTATATCTGTGAGTAAATTAACTAAGGAACGACTGTGCCGAGTCATGTTTGATAACGATGTGTGCATTTTTCAGGATTTAAAATCGAGGAAGAGGATTGGAATTTCTAGAGAATGGGATGGATTGTTCTACCTGGAAGAGTCAAGCTTGAGATCTGGAGATGCAAAGAAGGCAAGAAGAGCACTGGTTAGCTCTCATTCACAAAATTATGATGTAAACTTATGGCACTGTCGTTCGGGCCACCCTAGTATTGATTATATGAAGCATTTGTTTCCAAACTTATTCAATAAAAATTCTGTTCCTTTTCATTGTGAAACTTGCCAAATTGCAAAACAGACCAGATCTTCTTGTCCCAAACAACCATACAAACCTTCCTCGCCATTTACACTAATCCATAGTGACATTTGGGGCCCTGCACGAATCAAAACCCTCACTAATGCTAGATGGTTCGTTACTTTCATAGATGATCACACTAGAACCACATGGGTTTATTTAATGAAAGACAAATCTGAAGTAGCCAAGATCTTTCAAAACTTCTATACCTTTGTACGTACCCAATTTAATGTGTCCATTAAGGTATTACGAAGTGACAATGCCAAGGAATATATGAGCAACGTGTTTAGCGAGTTTCTTGACCAACAAGGAATTCATCACCAAACCTCCTGCCCATACACTCCTCAACAAAATGGAGTAGCCGAGCGAAAGAACCGTCACTTGTTGGAAGTAACCCGAACCTTACTAATGGTACGAAATGTTCCTAACATTTTTTGGGGTGATGCTGTACTCACTGCAGCTTATCTCATTAATCGCTTGCCTTCCAAAGTTCTCAAATATGACACCCCTATCCAACAACTACAAGAACACTTTCCAACTTGCTCTATCATCAACTCATTGCCTCCTAAGGTATTTGGTTGTGTTGTCTTTGTCCACAAAAATGATGGCAACAAGCTTGGTACTCGAGCTGTCAAAAGTATATTTCTTGGCTACTCCCCTACTCAAAAAGGGTATAAATGCTATTGTCCTACTTCCAAGAAGCTTATTATCTCCAGGGATACAATCTTCTTAGAAGAAGAAGCATATTATCCAAAATTACCCATTCAGGGGGAGTATACTGGAAATGAATGGCTAATCTTGGATACAGAACAACCATCACCATCACAACCTAATCTCATACCTGTTATTGACCCCTTACCTCTCACAAACCAACCTAGTCCTACCCGTAATTCTGAAACTAAACAAAGTTCGTCTCAACCTCCATCATTGAATGAACTGGAAACAAATGTTGAAATCAATTCAGGGATGGATGCAGAATCTGGACAAGAGGAAGAATCCAGACTACAAGATGAATCAAACACTGGTAGAACTATCTCTCCTATTCGAAGGAATGACCATGACTCTAATCCGGTATTAAATCCTGAAGAACTGGGTTGGCCTATTGCATTAAGAAAAGGGGTAAGATCGTGTACTCAACATCCAATTCAACGTTTTGTTTCATACGGTAACCTTTCTGCAAAAATGCAAAGCTTTGTTGCAAACAGTGCACAGATGAAAATTCCAGACACATTTCAACAAGCTATGACTGATCAGAATTGGAAACAAGCTACAGAAGAAGAATTAAGAGCACTTGAGGAAAATAAAACGTGGGAGATTACAGATCTTCCTAAAGGAAAGAAACCAGTAGGATGCAGGTGGATATTTACTCCTAAGTTCAATCCTAACGGCACAATCAACAAATACAAGGCTAGACTTGTTGCCAAAGGATATACCCAGACATATGGAATTGATTATCAGGAGACATTTGCTCCAGTAGCAAAACTTAACACCATCCAAGTACTACTATCGATCGCAGCTAACTTGGATTGGTCATTGCATCAACTAGATGTGAAAAATGCATTCCTGAATGGCAACTTAGAGGAAGAAGTATATATGGAAATTCCAGATGGAATTTCAGCTCCTGACAACTCTGTGTGTAAACTCAACAAATCATTGTACGGGCTCAAACAATCACCTAGGGCGTGGTTTGGCAGGTTTACCAAAACTATGAAACGACTTGGGTACACTCAGGGACAAGCAGATGACACTTTGTTCATTAAACGGAATAATGACAAAGTCACTATCTTGATTGTCTATGTGGATGACATAGTCATTACAGGAAACGACGAGGGATCCATTTCTCGACTAAAACAAGATTTGTCAACTGAGTTCCAGGTGAAAGATCTTGGACAAATGAGATATTTTCTGGGTATGGAAGTGGCAAGAACTCAAAAGGGTATCAATGTATCTCAGCGGAAGTATACCCTAGATTTGTTGCATGAAACAGGAATGTTAGGAGCAGAATCTGTAGGAACACCAATGGAAGAAGGGTGTCATCTCAGAATCAAACCAAATGGTGTCCCAGTCAATCCAGAACGATATAGAAGACTAGTTGGGAAACTCATATACTTGACCCACACGCGTCCAGATATTAGTCATGCAGTTGGAATAGCAAGTCAATTCATGCATCAACCACAGGAAGAACACATGGCAGCTTTATATAGAATCCTCAGCTATTTAAAGCTTAATCCTGGAAGAGGGATCTTCTTCAAGAAAGGCACTATCAGAGATATTGAAATCTACACTGATGCAGATCATGCCAGAGACAGGGAAACTAGAAGGTCAGTCTCAGGATATTGCTCATATGTGTGGGGAAATCTGGTTACATGGCGAAGCAAGAAACAGACAGTGGTGTCAACAAGCAGTGCAGAAGCAGAACTGAGAGCTGTTAACAATGGAGTACGTGAAGGACTTTGGATTATCAGATTACTAAAGGAATTAGGAATTCCACATGAGGGACCAATGCAAGTGTGGTGTGACAACAAAGCCAGTATTGAAATGGTAAAGAACCCAGTCTATCATGATAGGACAAAACATGTTGAGATAGACAGACATTTCATTAAAGAAAAAAATTGAAGCAGGTATCATAAGATTGTCCCACATACGATCTGATGAACAAATTGCAGATATTATGACAAAACCACTAAGCAGAGCCAAGTTTGAAGGATTTAGGTGCAAGCTGGGAATGATCGATATATATTCTCCAGCTTGAGGGGGAGTGTTAGAAGTCAGAAATCTCTGCACCGCATAGCCTATCATTATTGACACTCACACACCTCCGTTTACACATCCGTCAATCACTCACCTACCATTGTTTCTGTCTCTCTGTTTTTTCGTTTCCTCTGTGCATTTCATTTCCTATATATATTGTACTCTCTTAGCATTACATATCAATGAAATGAATGAGCTCTTAAGCTCATATATATACTTGATAAATTATTTGTTTTTCATCTTATTAATAGGCTGAGAAGGGGGCTTGCGCCATTGTTAGAAAATCAAAAGATGAGTCTAAAGACAAGGAGAAGAAGCATAAAAAGCATAAGGACAGAGACAAAGAGAAGGACAAGGAGCATAAGAAGCACAAGCATCGTCATAAAGACCGAAGCAAAGATAAAGACAAGGAAAAAGTGAAAGATAAGAGTGGGCATCATGACTTCAGTGCTGATCATGGCAAGAAACATGATGAAAAGGTTGAGGAATTTTTCTCTGCTGATACCTTTTTCTCGTTTATAATTCTGAGTATTAGATCTTAAAGCTGTCATTTTGCAATTTCATTAAATGAATTAGTTGATTCACTGAATATCTTATGAAATTAGTGCCTTTTGGTTATATGGGGATTTTAACTGAGTTTTGTTGATATTGTCAACCCTCAGTTGCTTGTGAATTAAGATCTAATTTAGGACATGTGTTTGGTTTGATGTCAACATTTGAAAAGGAAATAGGAGGATTTGTTTCATTCTGTTTTTTAATGATGTGAATGCTTTGTTCTGTACATTTTTTTCTATCCATATGATCACAGAAAAGGAAGCACGATGGAGATGAAGATCTTATTGATGTACACAAACACAAAAAAAGTAAGGTAATGAAGTGAGAACCCTTGTCTTAGTATAACTTACCATCTGTATATTTTGTGCTTTTCCTTCTTTGTACATCAATACTATTTTCTTGTAGCTTCTCCGTGTCTATTTATGAATCTTTCTTTTCATTTTCTTATAATTTTATTGCAGCACAAGAGCTCAAAAATCAATGAATTGGGGGCAATAAAGGTAGCAGGCTAAAATGATCAAATATTGTAGTTCACTTCTTTACCTCATATAGTTATTGTCTTCTCTAAAGTTTGGAGGTGTCTTTGACTTAAAATTATCAAATTTCTTGAGGTACTTAATTTGCCCCAACCTCAAGTTTTCTTTTTGCTGTTTATGCGCTTTAATCACTTTTAGAGTTGTTTTTCTTTTTAGAAAAGGTGACGGTTGATTACGCATCTTCAATTCTTTTTCCATTGGGGTCCCCAGCATTAAATTTGTTTATTATGTACGCCATTTGTTTGAGAAAGAAGTTGCTAATTTTTTCAGCTATTTGTTGAATTCCTGGTTGAAGTAGTCGTGTAATTATCTTCGTTATGTAGTGAACAAATTTATGAACAAAGTGGCAAGATTTACCAATTTTTTTGGCATTTTGAAACAATGGAAAGTGGAGAATGAGTTTGCTATCGTGAATCATCATTTACATAAAATTTCAGCGTGCATTGACTTTCCCTGTCATGATTCTGCGACACATGATTTATGGACCTCCTTCCCCCTTGAGTAAGAGCGAGAGAATAATGCTATGCATGGGTAGTCTGGTTGTTTTGCATAGAGCTTGTATTGGTATGTGTTTCAATGTCTTAGGGAAGAAGAGGCAAAAATAATAGAGTACTCTATTATTTGATTCTGGTAAAGAATACAGCTAGCCTAAATAAGGGAAACTCCTTCATAAATAGTTACAGCAGAAAGGAAAGAAAATAAATTACCGAAGCAGCTGGTAAGAATTGACTGTTTGGCTGCTGGAAAAAAGGAAAGAAGATTACAGCTAAATTATAGCAAAAGGGAAAGAAATATATTACATAAGGATGGAAATAGAAAAGAATGACGGGAAACCATCACGATCTGTCACAATCAGTAAAAGGGGCCTTTTAACTCCAAGTCACTAAGAGTCATTAATGACATGATCAAGGCAGGTCAAAATACCCTGGTTTCTAGTTATGGTTTGTACATCAACAGTTTTTAGCAGGGATGAGGACAGAGCAGGGCAAGTTTCTCAGTACTCGTCCCCAATTCCTGTCTTTCTTATTCTCATGTGTTTGGCCTCTAAAAATGCAAAGCATATTGTAACAGGCCTTTAATTAATATTGACGTAAGTCACCGGACAGTCTATTATAACTACAAATTAGTTGCTTCTGAGTTTTTCAATGGGGAATATTGTGATATTACTTTTTAAACTAACGCAACTGTTTTTTATATTGAATTGCCATGGTGACATAAGATACTTGGGGACTCGTTCTTTAGGTTTGAAGCAGTATGATTAAGAAATTTGGTGCTAGAGGTGCAAGAGGAGTTATGTATGGTAATAAACTATTTAAAATAAGATTTGAGGGGCTTACTCCCTGAGAGTTAGCATATCAATGTTTCTATTTTGATTATTTTTAAATAGATGAATAAGTTTTAATATTCTCCATTATTAACGCATTAATGTCTGCAAAAGCTGATATATATCTTGTCAAAAATGTGTTTTATGTAAGCAACAGTTAGTTTGGTAGCCATTCTGGAGAAGTTGAAATTGGGGGGGGGGGGGGGGGGGGGCAAAAAAGCAAATTGAAACATGCCTTATGAGTTTGCCTACCATTTTTGGAGGTGCAGTTTCAAATGGAACATCAATGATTTTGTTAACTGCTGGTTTTCAATAATAACTCTCAGTCCGAATTGCCTGCTGAGATTTTAATCTCGAGTTTTCCAGACATATTTCTGATTTGGCTGAATGATTTGTTCAAGAGTTTAGTGAAATGTATGGAAGCTCTTTTTTTGATTTTGGTTGGGTTGGATTTGAAAGTTGACGTCTGCCTCTGTGCATCTCAAACATTATTCAATCTCTGTTGATTCCAGATCCAGTTTGGTTGTTGACAACTTAAATTATGGCAATGTGACAAAAAAGACTGGCAAGTTTTTCACATCTTCAAACCTCTTGACTTGAGCTCTTTTACTTCTCATCATATATCAGTTATGGTGTTCTGGAAAAAAAAAAATTACTTTGCTTCGTTCATGGCGATGAACTTGAAAAACTTGCTTTTACATTGTTAAACCTGGTCGAGCAAATTCAGGAGATTGTACGAATGGATATTAAAAAAACTAGTGCTCATTGCCTGTTTCTTTTATTGTCAGCAAAGCCAAAGACTGACTCTGTTCATAGTTCAGTTCATGGCAAGAACTTTTGGATCTTCATGGTCGCAATATGCATGATATCGCCAATTTTATATGCAGAATTAGGTAGTGAACTGACCAATATTATCCTGAAGGTGAGACTTTACCTGTTGATTCACGAAAAGTTGGATGCAAGGTAAAATTTGCTGAAATTGAACCATTTTTGTAGATTGATCATCTGATATTGTTATCCTATAATTTTGTAAGACTGTAGCTTTCTCCTTTCCTGGAGTTCCCTGTTGTGACCTTGGATATCTCTGTATAATCTTGATCTCCACTGTGGATTTTCTGCTTTTGAACTACTGATATAGTAATCATGCAAAAATTTTCTTGAAAAAGTGAATATTTCAAAGTTATTAATATGAAATTGTGAAGAATTTTTTTTGGAGGTGCAGTTTCAAATGGAACATCAATGATTTTGTTAACTGCTGGTTTTCAATAATAACTCTCAGTCCGAATTGCCTGCTGAGATTTTAATCTCGAGTTTTCCAGACATATTTCTGATTTGGCTGAATGATTTGTTCAAGAGTTTAGTGAAATGTATGGAAGCTCTTTTTTTGATTTTGGTTGGGTTGGATTTGAAAGTTGACGTCTGCCTCTGTGCATCTCAAACATTATTCAATCTCTGTTGATTCCAGATCCAGTTTGGTTGTTGACAACTTAAATTATGGCAATGTGACAAAAAAGACTGGCAAGTTTTTCACATCTTCAAACCTCTTGACTTGAGCTCTTTTACTTCTCATCATATATCAGTTATGGTGTTCTGGAAAAAAAAAAATTACTTTGCTTCGTTCATGGCGATGAACTTGAAAAACTTGCTTTTACATTGTTAAACCTGGTCGAGCAAATTCAGGAGATTGTACGAATGGATATTAAAAAAACTAGTGCTCATTGCCTGTTTCTTTTATTGTCAGCAAAGCCAAAGACTGACTCTGTTCATAGTTCAGTTCATGGCAAGAACTTTTGGATCTTCATGGTCGCAATATGCATGATATCGCCAATTTTATATGCAGAATTAGGTAGTGAACTGACCAATATTATCCTGAAGGTGAGACTTTACCTGTTGATTCACGAAAAGTTGGATGCAAGGTAAAATTTGCTGAAATTGAACCATTTTTGTAGATTGATCATCTGATATTGTTATCCTATAATTTTGTAAGACTGTAGCTTTCTCCTTTCCTGGAGTTCCCTGTTGTGACCTTGGATATCTCTGTATAATCTTGATCTCCACTGTGGATTTTCTGCTTTTGAACTACTGATATAGTAATCATGCAAAAATTTTCTTGAAAAAGTGAATATTTCAAAGTTATTAATATGAAATTGTGAAGAATTTTTTTTTAAAGCAAACTGATTTGGCTTCCGGATTAGACTGGTTTATTGACCAGTTCGCTGGTTTTTGAGTCGAATTGGCCGGTTCAATCCGGGTTTGATAACCTAGGAAAAAACAAAGAAGGCAACAAAAAACAAAGAAGGCAACAGTTCTATTGTATATTGTATTGTAATCATTGTTATTTACTAATTATTATATAGTGTTTAAAACCTAAGTTATATTTTTGTCTCATGAATATTATGTCAATGAAACAATTCTCCAATTACGAGTGTTATTTTGAAGCTAAGCCTTGGAATCATATGTAGTGTATGTTTACATAAGTTGAGACAAAACAACTTTTAACATACCTTATAGATTGTAAATTACGATTGAAAAATTATTTATGAACATTTTAATCGTCATTTCAAATAAATCCATAAAATACCATGTGTTGACTTTTCATGATTCCTTAGCATGGTAGCCACCTAAATCAGACATTTTATTTGACTCGTCCCATATCACCGGAATCGGGTGACATTGGCATATTTAATGCTCTTTGGGCTAGCCAAGCCGAAGAGTAATGTGGAATCTTTGATTCAAATGTCCACAAAATACAAGTCTCCAAATCATACAAGTCTCTAAATCACTTTAGAGTATTTGATTTAACGGGGGACCAACTAGATTTTAAAGTGGGTGAACCCTGTTTGAATTTCACCTTAAAAAGAATTTATGGGGAGTGGCATTATGGTTGCAAATCTTTGATTTAGATTAGTCCTCCAGAAAAAGAGCCGGATATCAAGCAGCCAAAAGGGTTATAAAAGATTACAAGTCACCAATCAAATTCATAAGATTCCATTTCTTCTCATACTTTGTTTATCTATTTCTTTGGTTAACTTTTGCAGTATTTCCTTATTCGTGTTTGCATATTTCTGAGGTTCAGAATTGTATGCTCAAATATAAATATATTATTGAAAAGAAAAGCAATTAATATTGTCGTAAATTTTTTTAAATGACAAATAAATGGAAACAATGTTTTCTTTTGAAAAATATTTGATAAAAAGATGCATTCTAACAAATTTTAAATTGAAGGGACACTTCCACCTTCCCTTTGGGCCGAATGATAGCGAGCGCTTTCAAAGCGAAGCTTAACAACCACAATGCGTCTTGCCATGGATCTTTTTTCACAAGGTTTAATTCAAACACAATTCACTCCGCTTATTAATTGATAAAAGGGTACATTCTAACAAATTTTCAATTGAAGGGACACTTTCATAATTGAAGGGGGTATGTTATCCAAGCGTTGGTCAGAATTATTATTCTACGTAGATATTGAGAATGGAACTAAAATATCTTGAAAATATCAAAAGAATAAATTAGGATGTTAATTTATCAAATACTAAATCAATCCATTTGGATTTCTTAGAAATTTGTAAAATGTTGTGAAACCACAGTAGCCTTTAGTTTTTTCCAAGATATTGAAAACTGAACCGGACATTGAACCAGTCGAGACACTAGATCAATGGTCAGTAGTTTAGACCGGGGTAAACACAGGGGTTAGACCAGAGTCAATTAAAAAATATATATATACAATTTAAATGTTCATGTATACCATTCAAAAAACTACATAAGAGTTTTTTTGCCAACCAATAGTTCAATATAACCTCATAAACCTAATACCCACAAAAGTATCATTAAGTATATATGAATTTTTCTCCAACCAATGCAAAACAGTAAAAATATTCCACAATACTTTTAAAACTCCTTGCAAATCAAAAAATTTCAAAGAAATAATTTTAAAAAAAAACAAAATGATGTCGTTTGGGGTATAAAAAAAGTCAAAAAAATAAAAATAAAAAAGAGGGGTAAACCGGTTCACCAGGGCCACTCCAGGTTACCCCGGTTCACCTCGATTTAGACTGGGTTGACCGAGTCAGTTACCCCACAATTTTTTGACCCCAAAAGGACCGATCTGGCGTCCAGCTCACCGGTTTTCGGTCTAAACAGGCTGGTTCGGTCCGATTTTGAATACACTGATTTTTTCCTCAAAGAAGCCCCTCAACACCCCTTGTCAGCCTACGCTGGCGACCCCGCTGGCGATTTATCATCGGAGCCCCGATGCTGGCAGTCAGTCACCATATTTCCGGCAGCTTGTGAAACTAGAGTAAATAACAAAATAAGAGCCGTAAATGATGAAACCAAAGTGATAAATAGCATAACTAAAGTAGTACGCATGCCCCCATTTTACGAGCTATTTCCTAATAGCTATTTCTGTTTTGATACAAACTACTCTCTTTTTTATTATTATTAACTACTACGCTAATGTCGAACCTCGAGTGCTAGTGACCCAACCAGTGGTCAATCATCAAAGCTCTGGCGACAAGCGAAATATGAGTAGTAACTAGTAAATAGAAAAACCAAAATAGTAAACATGCCCCCCATTGCTAACTATTTCCTAATAACTAATCTTATTTCTTTATATTATTTTTTTTAATATTCTCATTTCTTATATCTTTTACAAGATATAAAAATCATTCTTTTTTTTGTTTTCTTTATTTGTGTCTCCACACTTAATTAATTAGGGGATCACATTTATATTATAGTTTAACCTGGAATTAATTTGAGGACCTTAGCGACCAGGCGCATCAGCCAACGTGACAGTTTTTTATAGATTGAACAAAAAGTACTAATTTGGAAGATAAACGTTATGTTGTATCAAAATGAAGACAAGCAATCTGGAAATTCATATGGGAAAAACAAGGCAGTTTTATTCTATTAATAAGCTGTATTAATTAGCTTGTGTTGATGAGTTTATATTTCAAAATTTTCCAATAGAGAGGTTTCATTAAGCTTTCAAAGGAGACAAGAATGAGCTCAATTCGAGCTTCCTAGAATAAGCCAGAAATTCTTGAAATTAACAGAAAATTCTGAAAGATAACTAAGCTAAATTAATATAAGACTGAGCTTGAATTTTTGAGTTTTCTTGTCTCTAATTATCTCACTATATAATCAGAGAAAAGCTCATTACTATAAACTGGACTTGGATCTCATGGTATACTCTGCTACAAGTTGGGCAAAAGAAGATGATTTGTTCTCTAGCAGTCTTGTGGGTGAGTCACACTCGTCAATAGCTCCTGCAGCAACATCCATTGAAATTAATTGTATATAAATTGAAAAGGTGCAATCCAAGCACACAAACCACTTACTATTTCTGGTTTTTAATATAAGAGTTAATTGGGAGATTAGATTTTATCCTAAATATAAAACTCCAATCTGCTTTGTCTTTCAAATTTATAATTCTTTCTCCAAAATATCCAAGTTGATTGCACAAATTAAGGGAGTTTCTATCCAATGGGTAGTCATAATTAAAAAGCGTACTTTAGGGAAATCAACTCACATTTGTTACAAACAACTACTACCTCCGGTCTTAAATATAAGACAAAATTGACTATTTTTGGAGAGTATAAATAAGCTAAATAAGTTACTTAATCACATCATATGTTATATGTCCTTAGATTATATATTAATTTATTAGTTAAACTAATTAGTTTAAAGAAAAAAATAAACATATAAATACTCTAAAGTAATTTAATTAGTTTCCTTAATTTCTCCAAAAAAATCAACTTTTGTCTTATAATTAGGACTGGAGGGAGTATCTTAACTAATTTGCTTCATCTATCCAAATTAGTTAAGTATCTTTTATATTAAGGACCGATGTAACATAAAGTTCAAAGAAGAATATACAACCGTTTCAGCTTACCTTGATTGAGCAGAAGAACCATATCACTGTCAAGAACAGAAGTTATTCTATGTGCGATGGCAATGACTGTACAATCAGAGAAGTGTTGCTTAAGAGTTTGCTGAATCAAATTATCTGTGGCGGTATCAACTGAGGCAGTAGCTTCATCAAGCACCAACACTTTACTTCTCTTAAGCAATACCCTACCAAGGCATACCAATTGCCTCTGACCCATGCTCCAATTCTCACCATTTTCACTAACTACACACCCATTTTCACCAAAAGCAATAGAGTTTCAGTTATTTAATTGATCTGGAGCAGTACTGCTCCCTTTGGTCTTATATACTCCTATAAGATACAGATAACTAAACTACATACATTAAAAAAAAATGGTTAAACGTAATAAATGTGTAAAAAATATATTTTATTTTCAAAAACTTCCCTTATTTACAACAACAACAACAACAAATAGCTTTCTTATTGCTGCTGCCACCACCGCCGCCTTTATTTATGAAGAGATAGAGAATAAATGAGAGAGAAAATGAGGTGTGTGAAAAAAAAATTAATGTAGTGATATAACATGTAATTAATGGGGGCACAAATGTAAGAAGTTGGTTAAGATTTCAAAATTTATTTAAGTGTATCTTATATACAAAATCATGCCTATCTTCAAAACTATTATATCTTATATATAGGACTGAAAGGAGTATATATGTTTATGTTCATGAATAAAAAATAGAAATAAAAGACCAACCAGGAGAGTCTAGCATGCCTTCTTTGTTTCGAACTACATCTCCAAGTTGACACTTATCCAGAGCCTAAAAGCATGTCAATCCATAGAAGTCAATAAGCCATATTAAGAAACAAACATAACCAATGTTTATCAAATAAAAAGCATCTTACCTCCCAAATTTGTTCTTCACTGTACTCTTCCAAAGGGTCTAGGTTACTTCTCACTGTCCCTTCAAAGATGGTTGGATCTTGAGGAATAATACTAAGTCTAGACCTCAAATCATGAAGTCCAAGTGAGGAGATGTTGATTCCATCAATCATAATTTTCCCGGAGGTTGGTTCAATGATTCGAAAAAGTGTTTGTATGAGAGTGGTTTTACCACTTCCTGTTCTCCCTACAATGCCGGTTTTTTGTCCTCCAGGGAGTTTACATGTCACACCACGCAACACAAGTGGCAGATGTGGGGCATAATGAACCTTCATCACATGCATGCATACTTCTAATATTAGCATACATTGGAAGGTTAGATTAGTCAAGGTGTTTAGTTAGTTATGAGTATCAATCACCTTATTTGTCGATTATTGAAGGTCCCATTATCTTTGTTCTTTTTCCTAACAGCGTGTACTGATAAATGAAAAGACAAAATATATCCTTTTACCAGGCATAACCATTCTTTTTTCAAAGATATATTCCAAACCTCAATAGATGGAAACCTGAAGTACTACTTCTGTACTTAATATAAAACTCAGTTGACTAATTTGGAGAGATCAAAAAAACTAAATAAATTACTTAAAAAGTATTTATGTTTACTATTTTAATCCAAGTTAATTTACCTGACTTATAAATAGATATACATATATACATAAGTATTTTAGAGAGATTATGTAACATATGCTATGATTAAGAAATTTACTTAGCTTCCTTAATCTCTCCAAAGTAATTAATTGGGTCTTATGCTACGAACTGAAGATAGTATTATAAACTATTTACCAATAAATTATGGGAAAACAAGATCCCAACATGCAAATATGATTGAGATAGCACTTGGAGTTAAACTCATCACTAGATCACACTACCTGTAGATCACAAATATGAACTTCTCCATGCGTTGGCCAAGAAGAATCTGGTCTATTTTCTTCCATTTCAAGAGGTGGTTCACTGGGAATGCAACTGTACTGAAGTATTCTTTCTACTGATATAATTTTATTCTCCATCTTGCATAAAGTGGTTATCAATGAAGCTTGTAGCAAGTTCAGATTAAGTCCATATGTAACAACTAAACCAGCAATACCTTTAGCAATAAAAAATCAAAATAGAAGCAAACAATTACCCTCCATTACCTCCTTTATGTAAATTAAGCATATGTGAATTTGTTAAGCTAACAAAAATGATTTAGGTACCTGGATCTATGGCACCCCTTGGCATAAATGCCAAACATATCAAGGAGCAGGCAAAAGTGATGGAAGACAACATATCCAAGCGAAAGCACATCCATTCCATAGCACCAACATTGTTGAACATTGGCCGAGAATACTTATCCATTAATTCCATGTTTGTTTCTGAAAATCTTGATTCTTGGTTAAAGCTCCTGATGGTGATTGATCCTGAGATTGTTTCAGCAAAGTGTTGAATAATTGGAGCTTTACAAACTCCAACTAACCTTGATAATTCTCGAGCAGCCGTTATATAATATTGCTGCAGAACCACAAGATTGTAAGTCATAGTGTTAAACACCTCTAGTCCTTAATATAAGATTCAATTGACTAATTTAGGAAGATCAAGGAAGCAAAATAAATTACTTAGTCATAATACATGTTACATGATTTTTATGAAATACTTATGTGTATCATTACATTATATATCAGTTTATAAGTCAAGCAAATTAGTTTAGAGAAAAATGATAATTATAAATACTTTAAAGTAATTTATTTAGCTTCCTTAATCTCCTAAAATTAGTCAACGGTGTCTTATAATAATTACCGGAAATAGTATCATGTAAGACTGCATGCTTAAAGCAAAATACCTGATACCAAATGCTGATTGATATCATAGGTATAAAGATAATGAAAACCTGCCATGCAGCCTGAGACATTATTCCTATATTTGCCAGGAGCTCAATTACAATGTAGGCAAATGGCCCAACTTGATAGGGAATGCTTAAATCCACTGCACTTTGGTCTGTAGAAGCCTACCAAAGAACAAAGATGAAAAGGCAAAAATTCTTAGAGACTCAATGGATTATTCTTAAAATATATGCTCCTCTAGTCCTAGTTATAAATTACTTTCAACATGTTTCACTAGAACCAAAACTTTAAACCTCGTTAACTTTTCTTTAAAATTTAACGACTTTTAAAATTTACTCCTACTTAATATACACTATATCACCTGAGAACAAAGTCTAAACAATAATAAATGAAAGATAAAATGGTACATTCATATAAAAATATAGGACAAAAAAGTCTTTACTTTCTTCCTTTTAAGTAGGACCAGAGGAGTAGTTAACAAAAAAACCAAACAAGATGAGAGGGACAATTAATTTGAAGGAAACAATTATTTAAAATACATAAACCATAATATTTTTTTTACCATTTAGCCCAGATAAAAAAAAAGAAATACTACAAAAAGGAAAATTCAGACATCTACTTACTCTATTGATGATTCTTCCACTTGGAGTGGCATCAAAAAATGACATAGGCGCACGAAAAATGCACAAGTGCATTTTACTGAAGAGTAAAGTCGCAGTCTTATAACCAGCAACAGAAAGAAGTATTGCTCTGGCAAGGATAAAAAGAGAACTTCCTATGGATATTGCAACATAGGTAGTTATAAGAGTATAGGTTGAGACTGGTGGTTCTGTATCTGATGAAGTAGGAATTGCCCAGGCCATCCAATAGTTGCTGCCAATTTGAAAAAGTTGAAATAGAATTTGTGCAAACAATAGACAAGGTACAAGAGCTCCTCCATATGCTGTTGTAATAAATTTCCAATAGACTTTGAGCCCAACTTTACCTTTCTCCCTTTCTTCCTCATGAACAAGCTGACCTTTTGGTTCAACTGCATTGTTTGTTTTCCTGCTGCGTGTATCTTTGTTTACCTTTTTTGCTTCTTTAACTTTTGCACCTGAGATATTTATCTCTTTTGCTGTACTTAATTTATCAAATACTTCCCCTCCATTTGCTGTACTTAATTTATCAAATACTTCCCCTCCATTTGATGAATCAAGTGCAGACAAAGCTTTTCTATGTGCACCAACAAGTTCTAGGAAGTCAGTCCTTGAGTGAAGTAAATCATTGTACTTTCCACATTGAGTAATCTTACCACCTTTCATGACCTAAACATTAGATATGATGCAAAAAGATGAGAGGATAAAAGACATGGTAATTTCTCTTTGATTTTTTGAGGATTAAATTTTGAGAATTACTCACCAAGATAAGGTCAGCCGGAGGTAAGAACTCTATTTGATGAGTAACATAAATTATTGTCTTTGAACTTAAAAGGCCTAGTAAGCATTCCTGCCATGTATAAAAGTAACAAGTGTGAGGCCAATGTAAGGATCATCTTTCAAAAAACAAACGAATAAGCATATAATTAATACTATATAAGTTAGAATAGCCAAATCTACACCGCATATAGTAAACAAAATTGCTGCAATGACCCACCTTAAAGAGGTGTGATCCTGTATGAGCATCCACAGCACTAAATGGATCATCAAATAGATATATGTCAGAATCTTGGTATAGAGCTCTTGCAATTTGTATTCTCTGTTTTTGCCCACCGCTTAAATTGATTCCTCTCTCTCCAATAATTGTCTGATCTCCAAATGGCAAAATCTCCAAGTCCTTCTTCAGACAGCATGCTTCAAGTACCTTCTCATACCTTTCCCTATCCATCTCCTTGCCAAATAGTATATTCTCTTCAATCTTGCCACTTTGAATCCATGGAGATTGAGCGACAAAGGCCTTAGTTCCACAAATTCTCAATATACCTGATGTCTTTGGCACTTCACCCAAAAAAGAAGAAAGTAGACTAGACTTGCCTGAACCAACAGTACCACAAATAGCAACTCTAGTGCCTTCAAAGATTCTGAGGTTAATATTTTTCAATGTCATCTTAGGTGAAGATAATTCCCAAGAGAAATTTCCATTAATTACTTCAATTGCTATGTCAGAACTACCCTTTGGAAGCTTCTCTACCGCATCTGACTGCAAGTTGTTGAGACAAAGGAATGATGCAATCCGATCTAGAGATACCTTAGTTTGCGCTATCATTGACATTGTGTCCGGAAGAATTTGAATAGATTGCTGAAGTATTCGGAATGTTGCGAGTGCAGATAAGATCTTCCCAGAATCAAGTGAGATCCCTCTAAGTACACAAGTATCAAAGGCAACCACAGATACAAATGTGGGTGCAACCCAAAAGACAAAAGTGGTAACGGCTGTTGTAGAAACAAATTTCCTTAACCAGCTTTCCTCTTTTTTCCTCAATTCAATGATCTTAGACAGAAACTTCATTTCCCATCCTAGTAGTTTCAGAATTCTCATGTTCCTTAAAATCTCAGATGTGGCTTTCATTCTTGTATCTTTTGACTCCATCAACTTGCCTTGAAATCTTTTTTGCAATGATTCCAAAGGAACATTTGCCAGCATCACAATAAATGTTGCAACAAAAGCTGAAATGGAAGCCACTCCAAGGTTTTTGTACAAAATAAACAAGGCCAGCACAACTTCCAGAACTACCTTCCAGAAATGATGTACGTACCGACAAAAGTCACCGACTCTTTCAGCATCAACCGCCATGAGATTGATCATTTCCCCAGTAGTGTGCCCCTGCTTGGACTGGCATGAAAGACTCAAACATTTACTGTAAATCATTGTCACAAGAAGTGCTCGGATCCTGATTCCAACTTGCTGTAACCTAAAGATACTTTGCCTTTGTGAAAGGCCCTCTACAAGTTTTGCAAGAAAAAATGCTACCACCAAAAGACAACCTTCATTTTCAAGAGTTTCTTTGCCATCGAGGTATCGAACAAAGGAACCAATGAGATATGGACCCACATAAGAAGCCAGTGTGTTTAAAAGTGCTAGAATAGCTGTTACAATAATCTCTTTCCAAGCTGAGTGAATTAATGACTCCACCAGCTTAAGTGTGGTCACTCTCTTTAATGTATCACAGTTAGCCTCAAGTTTATTTTTGAAAGCAGGAAAAGCTCCAACTACATTGTCACAACTTGCTAGTTGTGGAACATCCTCAAGGTCTAAAGTCTTCTTTTTTCCAGCATCAATCAAGGGACCCACCCAAGAGAAGGTAAGAATGCTGAAAATTCCAGCATTTGAATACGGGGTAATAGTTTCTGCCCCCTTGGTTTTATTTAACTCTGACGCATAATTAGGATCAGTATTATTATCCTTCAAAAGTGGTTCTCGAAGAATACTATCTCCACCCACATTTTTCTCAGAAAATCCCAAGTAACAAATAATTACGCTCACAATAAAGGAGACAGAATCAGAAATCAAGTATTGGATTGTTGACTGAACGTCTTTTCTATATAGAAAAATGTCCAGCAGAAAACAATAACAGGAAATAAGGAGGGAGAAAGCACACCAAGTTCTTAAGAAGAATTGAAATTTCAAGCAACATGGACTGAAGAATGTTGTGCGCAAGCAAGCACAAATAACACTCCAAGCAACTATTTTAAGCGCCAAATCCAAAAGGGTCACAAAAATTTCATCCCACCAACCATTTCTATACCAATAGAAGTCGTACATTTGACAAATGGCAACATTAAATATTGAAGCACCCAAAGTACTAAACAGAGTTCTCATAAGCAGAGTGCTTCTAAATTTCCTTTTGGAACCATCTCTAGCACCTTCTGCAATTTTATTCCACATCCATAAACCGAAAAACGCAAGTAGAAATAGTACATGGAGAGAAGCAGATAACAAGTGTAAGAAAATGGGTTTTAGGAGATGATCCGCCAAAGCGAAAGACATGGCTTACTTGATGAGTAGGATTAAACTAACCACCAAATAAGGAGCTTTCTGAAATGCTTTTCAGTGGTAGGTTCAATCTCTGGTTCTACAAGAGAGAGAAATGAAAATTCGAGCTTAAAAAAGAGAGGGAGTGAGAAAGAGAATCAAAGTTTAGATCAGATGTATTGGAGGAATATTAACGTGATGCCCAAGGAAGAAGCATGAGAACAAGTGAGGTTAATTTCGTGGGAAGGGATGAGATTATGAAAAAGAGAGCTTCGTTGAAATTTACCACAAACGTCAATGTATATGTTGGTTGACTGGGTATTGGAAAGAATATGAGATGAAAGATTTTAGAAATGTTAGGCACAGAATTTATATTTTAATATAAAATGTTGACGATGGAGTCATATATTCGTTTTGGTCTAAGAATATGGAGTTAAAAAACATCAACTTGCAATTTAAAACATGCATGAAAGTTTATGTTAAATCAATTATCAGAAGGACAACTTAGAACGAGACAAAAGTATATTCTTAGTTAATATTTTGTCTTTTGCAATTTTTTTAAGTTATTAATTTTTTTTTCTAAAAATAATTTAGTTAAACCTACTGCAATAAATAAATTGTCTATTGAATTTGCATATCTTTATTGCTAGAAAAATATCACTTCCGGTCCTAAATATAAGAATCATTGGACTTTTAGAGATATTAAAAAGCTAAGTAAATTATTTTAAAGTATTTATATTTATCTTTTTTTTTTCAAACTATTTTGTTTAATTTATAAACCAATATATAATCTAATAATACATAACATATAATATGATTAAGTAATTTATTTAGCTTCCTTAATTTTTTAAAAAATCAATTAGCTATTATATTTAGGACCGAAGAGAGTACTAATTATCACTTGGAATCTGACCCAATTAGACAAAATTGTTGTTAATTAAAAATAAGAACATTGCACAAGATGCATGTTGAATATGTGTGACCTTACTATTAAAAATTATGAACCTAATTAACTTGAAAATTTACCTATTTTAAACTTGAACTAAACTGTTGGTAGCTAAAAATAAAACAATTGAAAACGTATATGGTAGTGGTAGTAGGTATAAAGTTTGCATTGGGTGAATTTTCAATTGAAAATTACGTAACACCACTGCTGAAAATATTAACTTCACTTGAAAATTTATATTTGTATTAGGTGAATTTCAAGTGAGGTTAGTGCTTATTAATAATTTATATTAACTTCACTTGAAATTGATAAAGTTTTATTTTTAGTCATCAATTTGTTGCAAATTGGTGTGTCTTTGGATTTTACTTTTGCAAGCTAAAAGAATATTTATTAGAGCTTGTTTGGATTAATGTTTACAAATGTAATTTACAATTGGTTTTTATAAACTGAAATTGAAAACAAAGCCAATCATGTCATGTGACTTATATTTAAATATGCGCAGCCATTATGGGGGCTAGCCGGGACAGCAAGGTGGCGTATTTGTGGGACTCGGCCATTTTCACCACATCGTGCCTCACCTCACGACAAAAGCACCAAATTTTGTCTTTAATTCAACTGAACTTTTGGGTTAGAGTCACTTCATTAGTAAAGTCATCCCAAAGACCCTAACATCAGCCTTGAGGGGAATGTAGCTTCAGGGGCCTTAGAAGTCAATTTAGGTCACGTTACCTTGATGCCAAACATGCACATAGTAAACTAACTTTTGCCTTGATTGATGCATGGCTACAAATGCAGATGAAAAGCCAGTTTTTATAAACGTATGACAAAGGTCAGTTAAATTTGACAAAAGTACGTTGTGCAAACTGCAAACCAACACTTTACTTCTCTTAAGTAGTACCCTACCAAGGCACACCAATTGCCTCTGACCCATGCTCCAATTCTCATAGTTTCCACTAACTACACCCATTTTCACAATAAGAAATCAGTTTTCATCTTCAGGATCAGTAGTATATATACTACTGCCTACGGTCCTAAATATAACAACTAAATAAGAGGGTTTTTTTAATCCAAAATATAAGATCTCTTGAAACAGTAATAAAGTAACAGACAAATAGGTGTAGTGGAGTGTTAGGTGGATGTGCTTTCGGTGGATGTGATTTTCTTTATTTCTTTTGCTTTATCCTCATCATTATGCTTAATTTCATGATTATATTCCCTTCCTAATTAGTATAAATAGGAGGGCTTAAGGCTTTGTAAGGCATTCAGAATTGATTAAGAAAATTGTGTGTATGGTTTCTAAACCATCTCTCCTTAATGCGCCTCCAAAATTTATAATTTTTTTGTAAAGTATTTTTGTTGATTGTACATAGTAAGAGGGTCTCCATCAATAAGTAGTTACAATGTACATGATTAAAAAGGATATTTTGGGACATCAATGCGTATTTATTATGAATAACTAACTTAACTAATTTCTTTAACACTTGTAAATTAGTTACTTAGCTTAGATTAAGGACAGGAGGGAGTATCACTTTATGTTCAATAAGGAGGGAACGGAAGCGACAAACCTGCAGAGTCTAGCTTTCCTTCTTTCTTTCGAACTTCATCTCAAAGTTGGCACTTATCTAGAGCCTAAAACCATGTCAACCAATAAAGGCAAAACCACATTGAAAAACAGAAACAAGTTTAATTTTGGGATAGAACATGATATATGCGTGTATGATGAATGTGTCTATCAAATATAACAACATGCCTCCCAAATCTGTTCATCTGTGTGCTCTTCCAAAGGGTCAATATTACTTCT
The DNA here is from genome assembly GCA_963210345.1 of Inga oerstediana. Classification (NCBI taxonomy): domain Eukaryota; kingdom Viridiplantae; phylum Streptophyta; class Magnoliopsida; order Fabales; family Fabaceae; genus Inga; species Inga oerstediana. Next base: position 30,566,244 of record OY723402.1, on the reverse strand, counting down.
CACTGTCCCTGCAAACATGGTTGGATCTTGAGGAATAATACTAAGTCTGGACCTCAAATCATGAAGTCCAATTGATGAGATGTTGATGCCATCGATCACAATTTGCCCAGCACTCGGCTCAATGATCCTAAACAGTGTCTGTATGAGAGTTGTTTTACCACTGCCAGTTCTTCCTACTATGCCGGTTTTCATTCCTCCAAGGAATTTGCATGTTATGCCACGTAACACAAGTGGTAAATGTGGCGCATAACGAACCTTCATCATATGCATGAATATCTTTTAACATCAGTACAAACATCATGCTCAATCCATGAACAAAAGCAACCTCAACCTGGGGAGAAAATTTCATGTCAATGAAAATTGAAGGACAAAAAAAATTCCCAAGATATGATTAAGATTTTCACATGAGCTCAAATTTAAGACTAACACACAGTACCTGTAAATCACGAATATCAACTTCTCCACGTGAAGGCCAAGAAGGATAAGATCGATTTTCTTCTATTACAAGAGAAGGCTCACTTGGAATGCAGGTGTACTGCAGTATTCTCTCCACTGATATAATTTTATTTTCCATTTTACTAAGATCCACCATCACCCAAACTTGTAACAAGTTCAGGTTAAGTCCATATGTAACAGCCAATCCAGCAATGCCTTAAGAAGAATGAAACAAAATAAGTAAACAATTACATCTCTATAAATAACTCTCTCACATAAGCAGAGAGGCTGTCAATTGGTTAATATGGTAAAACTGAATTACTTACCTGGATCTATAACTCCCTTGGACATAAATATCAAGAATATCAAGAAAAAGGCAAATGTGATAGAAGACAATATATCCAAGCGGAAGCATAGCCATTCCATAGCTCCAGCAATATTGAAATTTGGACAAGAATACTCATCCACCAATTTCATATTTGTCTCCTGGAATCTTGACTCTTGATCAAAGCTTCTGATGGTTGTTGTTCCTGAAATTGTTTCAGCAAAGTGTTGGATAATTGGAGCTTTGAGAAGTCCAACTATCCGTGATAGTTCTTGTGATGTCGGTAAATAGTATTGCTGCATGATCACAAGTTAGCAAGACATAAGTAGTCAATTTATGACATGATAAAGCAGAGACACTAATCAGAGTTAGCAAATAAGTGCATAATCTATGCAGGGCAACAGAAGAGGAATAAGCAAAAAAATATGTGGAAGCTTATATTGTGTAAGTTAGAGACGTGATACCAAATGCTCATAGATATTACAGGTATGAATATGATGTAAACGTGCCATGCAACCTGTGACATCATTACTATAACTCCCAAGAGCTGGATTGACGAGAATGCAAACAATCCACATTTACAAGGAATGCTTGTATCCAATACACTTTGGTCTGCAGAAGCCTACAACATAATAAAGAGGAAATAGAAAGATACGAGCTAAGTTACTCAATGCATTATTCATAACATAGTTCTTGAATAAAACCAACAAGATGAAGGGGACTATTCATTTAAGTGGAATAAAATTTCAAAATTCATGAGTACGACATATTAGTACTATTAAGAGCTGATAGGAAGAAGAAAACAGAAAATTGTGGCATGTCCACACTTCTACATACTCTACTAATGATTCTTCCACTTGGAGTGGCATCAAAAATGACATGGGGGCACGAAAAATGCACTTGTGCATTTTGGAGAAGAGTAGAGTCGCAGTCTTAAAACCATCGGTAGAGAGAAGTATTTCTCTGGCAAGGATGCAGAAAGAACCTCCGATGGTCAGAGCAACATAGACAGTTATAAGCATAAAGGCTGCAACAGGTGCTTTTACATCTGGTGAAATGGGAGTTGCCCAGGCCATCCAATAATTGCTTCCAATTTGAAGAAATTGAAACAGAATCTGAGCCAGCAATATAAATAGCACGAGCTCCTCCAAATGATGTGGTAATAAATTTCCAATACACTGAAAACCCAACTCTACCTTTCTCCCTTTCTTCTTCTTGAAAGAGCTGGCCTTTTGGTTCAACTACATTATCTGTTTTACCAATTTGCCTATTTTTGTGTGTCTCGTCTTCTTCTATATCTTCTGGACCTAACACATTTGCTTCTTTATCTGTTGCACTTAATCCATCAGATACTTCCCCTCCATCAAATGAATCGAGCGCAGACAAAGCTTCTCTATGTTCACCAACAAGTTCCATAAAGTCAGTCCCTAAGTTAAACAAATCATTATACTTTCCACTTTGAGTAATTTCCCCATCTTTCATGACCTAAACACAAGGTAAAATATGAAAAAGATTAGGGGATACAAGACTACGCAATTTCTCGCTGAATTTATGAGGACTAAATTTGGAGAATCACTCACCAAGATAAGGTCAGCAACAGGTAAAAACTCTACTTGGGTGATGTAAATAATTGTCTTTGAGCTTAAAAGCCCTAGTAAACATTCCTGCCATAAAAAAATAATGGAATAGCTAATTAACTAAAATACTTCAGCAATTGTGGATCCAATTAAAAGATTGTGTTACCAAAAAGTACCAATAATAAGCATACAATTCTAGATGATATACAAGTTAAAATATTCAAATCTGTATTGCATATGATAAACAAAGTTATCACAATAGTAACTTTAAAGTGTGATCCTATATGACAAACAAAATGATCATAATGAGTAATTTACCTTAAAGACGTGAGATCCTGTATGAGCATCCACTCACTAAAAGGATCATCAAAGAGATATATATCGGTATCTTCGTATAGAGCTCGTGCAATTTGTATTCTCTGTTTCTGCCCACCACTCAAATTGACTCCTCTCTCTCCAATAAATGTCTGATCATCGAATGGCAAAATCTCTAGGTCCTTCTTCAGGGAGCATGCTTCAAGGACCTTCTCATACCTTTCCCTATCCATCGGCTTACCAAATAATATTGTCTTCGATCTTGCCACTTTGAATCCATGGCGACTGAGCAACAAAGGCCTTAGTTCCACACACCCTCAGGATTCCGGATATTTTTGTCATTTCTCCCAGAAAACAAGATATTAGACTAGATTTGCCTGATCCAACAGTACCACAAACAGCAACTCTCATGCCTTGCAGGATTGTGAGATTTATACCTTTTAATGTTGTATTAGGGGACAAAAAATCCCAAGAAAAATTACCATCGGCTACTTCAATTGCTAAGTTAGAACTACCCCTTGGAATCTTTTCTATGACATTAGACTGCATGTCATCAAGACGAAGGAATGATGCAATCCTATCCAGAGATACCTTAGTTTGTACTATCATTGAAATTGTCTCTGGAAGCCTATAAACAGGCTCTTGACGCATTTGGAACGTTGCAATGGCAGATAAGATCTTTTCTGATTCAAGTGGGATCCCTATAAGTATACAAGTGCAAAAAGTAACCTCTGATACAAATGCGGGGGCACCCCATAAGACAAAAGTGGTTATAGCTGTAGTATAAACATATTTCCTTAACCATCTTTCCTCTGTGTTCCTCAGTTCAATAACCTTAGACAGAAACTTCATTTCCCATCCCTGTAGTTTCAGAATTCTCATATTCCTTAAAATCTCGGACGTGGCCTTCATTCTTCTATCTTTTGACTCCATCAACTTGTCTTGATAAGTTTCTTGTAATGAGGCAAAGGGAACATTCATGAACATCACAGCAACAGTTGCAATAAAAGCTGCAATCTAAGCCATTCCAAGATTTCTATACAAAATAAGCATGGTCAATGCAACGTGCAGAACTACTATCCAAGGGTCATGCATGTTCCAAGCAAAGTCTCCAACTCTTTCAGCATCAACTGTCATAAAATTGATTATTTCACCAGTTGTGTGGCCTCGCTTGGACTGACATAAAAGGGTCAACCCTTTACTATAAACCACTGTCACGAGCAGCGCTCGGGTCTTTATTCCAACTTGCTTCAACCTAAAGAACCATTGCCTATGTGATAAACACTCTATAAGCTTTGCTACTAAAAAAGCAGCCACCAGAACATATCCCTCATTCTTGAATGTATGCTTGCCATTGAGATATTGAACAAAAGTGTCAATGAGAAATGGTCCAACGTGAGAAGTCAGTGTGTTTAAAAGTGCAACTATAGCTGTTGCTAATATCTCTTTCCAAGATAACAGTATCAATGACTCTGCCAGCTTAAGTGTGGTCACTCTCTTTAATGTACCACAGTCATCCTCAAGTTTATTCCTAAAAGCTGGAAAAGCTCCAACTACTCTAGCACAACTAGCTAGTTGTGGGACATCCTCAAGGTTTAAAGTTTTCCTTTTGCCAGCATCAATTAAAGGACCCGCCCAAGAAAACGTAACAAAACTGAACATTCCAGCATTTGAATAAGGGGTAACATTTTGTCCAAAAAAAAATAAGGGGTAACATGTTTGTCCCCCTTGGTCTTATTTAACTCTAATCCATTACCAACATCAGTATCATCATTCAAAAGAGGCTCTTGAAGAATGGTATCTTCACCCTCATGTTTCACAAAGAACACCAAGTAACACAAGAATAAACTCAAGAAAAAGGAGATTCCATCAGAAATTAAGTACCCGTTTGGATTAGTGGTGGAAAAGTGACTTCTTTTTTTCATCTGACTTTTGGAAAAGTAAGGTAAGATTAAAAGTGAAAATGTAAATGTGATTTGTGTTTGGATTAGTTGTGGCAGAAGTGACTTTTTTTTCTAACCTTGAACCTATTTGAATTAGAGTTTGAAAAGCTCATTTAGATGCAAAATGACTGAAAAGGACATGGATGATATTGAATACTACATATATATATATTGAGATATTTGAAGTGAAAAAATATAAATAAAATTTGATTAAAAAAACTTCAATTATTTGAAACAGAAACGGAAAACAGAACAGAGAGAATGTGAAAATGAAACAGAACAGAGAGAATGTGAACAGAGCAGCCATCGTTGACATGAAGATATTGCATATGATGTATGCACTGACGTTGTGAACAGGGAACGACGACAGAGGGGTTGGTGAATGGTTGCCATGTCTGACTTCTGCATTATTTTAAGGTTGTGATTTTAATATAAATAGGTGTGAGATTTTCATTGTAATCATCTGAGTTTTGAATAAATATATTTGAGTTTGGTTCCTATACCATTTTGGTACCAGAGCTGAGTTCTAGAGAGCCAGAGAGCGAAAGAGTGAGGAGTGGGTGAGAAAAAAAAAACGTTAGAAAAAGAGGTGTCGGATTTTCACTCTCGGAGCGTTTTTTGAAGAAACCGATCTCACCATCGTGTTCAGAAGGCCGAAAAACCTAGAAATAACCTCGATTACTGCCGTGAAACACCTCCACGCACCTCCACGGACGTCGCCGGAAAGTCGCAGGAAAAGTCGCCGGAGTCCAGAGGTTGAAGACGACCCAGTCAGCTGCCACGTCATCACTGTCTGACCAGTCAGCGCCACGTCGTCCAATCACTGACTGCCACGTGTCATAATCGCCACGTCATCAATCCAGCCAAACTTTCAGAAATTGCAATTTGACCCCTAACTTTGGTAAAATTTACAATTTCTGCCCCAAAAGTTTCTGAAATTACATTTTGGCCCCAAATTTCTGTCAAAATTACATTTCGGACCCCAAAATTTCTGAAATTACATTTTGGCCCTAAATTTCTGTCAAAATTACATTTCGTACCCCCCAAAGTTTCTGAAATTACATTTTGGCCCCAAATATATGCCAAAATTACATTTCGAACCCCAAAACTTTCTGAAATTACATTTTGACCCCAGATTTTTGCCAAAATTACATTTCCATCCTTGAAAGTTAAGAAATTACCTTTCTACCCAATTTGTCCATAAAATTTCCAATTTTATCGCTTACTTTTCCGTAAATACCATTCCTACCCTTCCACCCTACACCTAACCTTACAGAAACAATTCAAAAATGCCCCCAAGACGCAGAAACACACATGAGATTGAGATGGACGAAATGAGACGCCGGATATAGGAACTGGAAACCACTGTACAAACGCAGCAAGCCATGCTAGAATCTCGCAGTGAATATCCGAATAATTTAGATAATAATAGTTCGTCGTCTACTGACTATCGCCGCCGTCCTCAACAACAATCATTCCGCCTTAATGACATTAAGGTAGATATTCCTGAATTCGAGGGAAGACTCCAACCGGACGAATTCATTGACTGGCTACAAACAGTTGAACGAGTCTTTGAGTACAAAGAGATTCCAGATGAGCAGAAAGTTAAAATTGTTGCCATCAAATTGAAGAAACATGCCTCCATATGGTGGGAGAATCTCAAAAAAAAGCGTGAAAGAGAGGGAAAGAGCAAGATACGAATGTGGGATAAGATGTGACGCGGGCTCTCACGTAAGTTTCTTCCAGAAAATTATTATCAAGATAATTTCCTTCAGTTACATAATCTCTGCCAAAAGGCTATGTCTGTGGAAGAATATACGAGGGAATTTGAAAAACTCATGATGAAGTGTGATATCCAAGAGAGGGAGGAGAAAACAATAGCCCGTTATATCGGAGGATTAAATACCAACATTGCCCATCCGGTACAGCTCCAACAATACTGGACCTTGGACGACGTCATTTGTCTAGCCATCCGTATTGAGAAACAATTCCCCAAAAGGTTTCCGTTTCAACCGTCTTCCTCCATTCAAATTCCTTTTGTTCGACATGAAACACACATGCATCAGCCTACACAAATGCATCAACATAACTCTTCAAGCAAGCCTCCACCAAAGGCTATCAAGGAATTTAGCTCCAAAGCACCTAAGTGCTTCCAATGCCAAAGGTTCGGTCATATCGCTTCAGAATGTCCTACCCGCAGAGTGGTTACTATTATTGAAGGGGAAACTTTTGCAGTTTTTGAAGAAGAAAAGGAGCTCATAACCGACAAAAAACTTGTCTTTGATGAAGAGCCAATTTTTGATGAAGTCATTCCTCCTGATCAAGGTGAAACACTTGTGATTAGACGAAGCTTGCATACAGCCACAGTCAAAGAAGAGCCTTGGCTACGTCACAACATTTTTCATACTCGTTGCACCGCTCAAGGTAAAGTTTGTGACGTCATTATTGACAACGGAAGCTGTGAAAATGTAGTCTCTAACTACGTGGCAGAAAAGTTACAACTACCAACTCACAACCATCCGTACCCATACAAGCTCCAATGGTTCAATAAAGGAAGCGCAGTCAAAGTGTCAAAATGATGCCTTGTTACTTTTTCTATTGGAAAAAGGTATCACGATGAAGTTTGGTGTGATATTGTTCCGATGGACGCTTGTCATCTTCTTTTGGGAAGACCCTGGCAATATGATTGACGAGCTCTATACGACGGTTATGCAAACACATATTTCTTTCAGAAGGATGATGTGAAGATTCAGCTCGAACCATTGCCACCAGATAAACACATCAAAATAAAAAAAATAAGTCCAAGTCATTTTTACTTAAGCATAAGGTTTCGGATTTATCTTCATTTATTGATGATGATGTTGTTTGTGACTCGAGGACGAGTCTTGTCCAACCCCGGGAGAATGAAACAGAAACGGAAAACAGAACAGAGAGAATGTGAAAATGAAACAGAACAGAGAGAATGTGAACAGAGCAGCCATCATTGACATGAAGATATTGCATATGATGTATGCACTGACGTTGTGAACAGGGAATGACGACAAAGGGGTTGGTGAATGGTTGCCATGTCTAACTTCTGCATTATTTTAAGGTTGTGATTTTAGTATAAATAGGTGTGAGATTTTCATTGTAATCATCTGAGTTTTGAATAAATACATTTGAGTTTGGTTCCTATACTATTATTATTTTAAAAAATAGACACTAAAGTACTGCCCTAAAAATGGATAAATTTATATTTATATTACAATGCATACATGAAGTAGATTATTATTGAATTATCTAACGCTAACAAATTGGTATATAATTGTGTCACTAATATGATTTATTTAAATATACCATTTCAGCATTAAAAAAAAATTACCTGCCTGATATGATTTATTTAAATCCGTATGTTATTAACTTTTTTTACCTACCTCATATGCTTATCTTTTTTTTTTTCCCCTCAGATCCACATGCCATAGATAAAGAACGATCTGACGGTAAAAAAAAAAAAAAGATAAAGAACAATCTAAAAGGCAAAAAAGACAAAAACAACACTGTTCTTCTTCTTCATCACATTTCAGGCGGGAGAGAAAAAAGCAAGGCATGTGTGGAGGTGCTATTTTACGGGTCTGGTAGGAACTTTTCCAAGTCACTAAAACCTAAAACTGTCATCAACTTGCTGCGAGTTTCAGATCCAACTCGTAAATGGTGCTGAAGTGCTCACGGCGGGAGAGAAAAAAGTAAGGTATGTGAGCTTCTTCCAAAAGTCACGTTGGTGGGAGAAGCACAGTACAGCTCACCGCTTTCTCAAACGGTCTAAATCACGGCCACGGTGCGTTCGCGCCGCACGTTTTCGGCCTGAAACGCTTCTCCAAACAAACAGGCTCTAAGTATTTACTTGGCAACGAAACGTGTTTTAGATGGAGAATAATGTCCAGCACAAAGCAATAACAGGAAATGAGAAGGTAGAAAACGCACCAAGCTCTGAAGAACACAGGAAATATCCTTTCACCCGAATTGAAGAGTCCTGCGCGCAATGAAGCACACGATTCCCCAAGCTACAGTTTTAAGCGCGAAATCCAAAAGGGTGACGAACTTTTCATCAGACCAACCATTTCTATACCAATAGAAGCAATAGAATAGAAACATGACAAGATTAAATGCAGAAGTACCCAAAGAACAAAACAGAGTCCTCTTATACTGAGTGCTTTTAAATTTCTCTTTGTAACCATCTCTCGCACCCAATGAAATTTTTTTCCACACCCATGAGACAAAAATCGATAGTAATAAAACCAAGTGAAGAGAGGCAGAAACCAAGTGTGAAAAAGTGGGTGTTTGGAAAAGAACCACCAAAGCAAACGACATTGAATAAATTGATCGTCAAATAGGAAACTTTTCTTTAAAAAAATGGAGTTTTTCGTGAAATGGGTGAGCTCGAGTTTCAGTGGTTCTGGTTCTGTCAAGGTTCCAAGAGTTTGTGAACGCTTAAAAATTTGAGCTTGAAAATGCAGAGTGAGAAAAAGAGTCAACAAAAAAGTGAGACGGCTTGGAGGTGGGTAATCGTGGCGCCCAAGGAATAAGAAGAACAAAAGTCCAAAACAATGAATATAATATTGGCGACTGGGGATCATAGAGAATGATACTTGAGGTGCAAGATGCAAAAAATGCTTGCTGGATGTTTCCCGTTGAATGCAAGTGAATAAAATATTTATATTAACATAAAATTTTAACTGGTCCGAAGTCTCCTATATTTTGTTATTGATTAGTGTCCTTGAGCACCCTTGTCCTTTGGGATTAAAAGAAGTCACAAGCAATATTAGACTTGGTAAGTGAATAATAAAACGAATAAAATATACTTTTAGTTATTTAAGTTTACACAAGATATATTTTTAATATATGTTTAGATTAATTTTTGAAAAATAGTTTTTACGATTTATGAGATAAGTATGTGAAATGAGTTTTATCTCGGTTTACGGAAAAGGACTTTTGAAACCATGGTTTCAGAGTTACCTAAACACACACTTAGTCCCTTAACTTTATAAATCATACTTTTTGTTCTATAATTCTAACATCATTAATGTTGTTAATGAAAAACGCTGACGTAACAAACTTAAGTGATGACTTTATAATTAAATGCTATTAATATTAAATTTAAAATTTATATAAATTAAAAATTATCTAACAGCCTGATGAAGCGCGCAATATCAAAACCTCAATTGTATTAAAAAATTTATAGTTTAATAATCTAAATAACAAAACTTTGATTTCATCTACAGCAATTTGGCAGTGTATTTTTTTTAATAATCTAAATATATTATATTAAAAAAATTAAACCTTAAATATGTTTTATTAACTACATAGCCATCTTTTGAGATTGATGCGTTAATATTTTCCGTTGGCAATATTAACGAGATTAAAAATATAGGATCAAAAATATAATTTATAAAGTTAAAGAATAAAATATATACTTTTTTTCATATATATAATTTAAAAAATATACTTTAGCTTAATAAAATAAATGTCCAGGTTATAGATCAATGCGATGCACAGAAAAAATTAGCTCAAAGCCTACGGACTGTTTGTGAAATTTATGATAAATAATATTTGGAGTACAAGGGATTATTAAATGCAAATCTTTTGTTTTAAAAAAGAACTTTTAATCAATACTTTTTCCTGTTTTTTATTAAATTAAACATATTTTTTCATACATTATATGAAGTCTTAAAAATAAATGTTATTATTCATGATTTATAAATATGGTGGTTTTATATTTTATATTACTTTTGAAAAATATTTTTCTTTCTTTTTGAGATCTATTATTTTTCTTACTACATTAGTACATAAAATTAAGTGTGCTACTCTTCTAATTCTTAATGTAAAATCTAATTAACTAATTTAGATATATTAAATATAAAAGTTATGTTAATTAATATAATATATTTTTGGGGTTAATATAATTTTTAGTCCTTGTAATTTACATTCATTTTGGTTTTAATCTTTTAAGTTTGAAACATTTGATGTTGATCCTTCAAATTTACTTCATTTAACACCATTAGTCCCTACAATTTAAAAAAGACTTAGAGACGAGTTAACGATGTTAAATTTGCCTACGTGTCACGTGTCACGCCTTTAGTTTGTGCTGATTAGGTGAGATGAGGTGTCAAAATACATATATCAGTCTATGTGGACTGGACATGGGAAAAAGAAGAAAAAAGAAAACGAAAGAGATCACGTCAATGTTAGAGATCACAATAGTGTGTTATATCAGTCTATTGCAGTCACACTAACGTTTGAGTGTGTTTAGTTTGAGGGGAGGGGTAAATTACGTTTTTTGGGTGAGAGGAACCAAAATTTATCCCTCTCATTAAAGGGAGGTGAGAGAGTAAGTTTTTGGTTCTTTCGACTCAAAAAGGTAATATATCTCCCTTCCCTCCCCTCAAACCAAGCACACCTTAGGCTTGGTGTGATGCTGTGTGTTTTCACTTTTTTTTTTCCACTTATTTCTTTTTGCACTTGTCTATGCTAGCATGGGCTAACACATATTTTGCCACGTCAACGATAAATACTTACATATTTTAGAACGATTTTGATAGTAGCATTGTAAGTTATGAATGATAATGTTAAAGGTCAAATACCTCCTTGTAACACCTCATGTGCAATTAGTCATTAAAGTAGTTAACTAATGATATTATTGAGTGTTTTCTTTTAAAGAGGAAAGAGATATAAATTGACTTTGAGTCACTAAATGGAGAAATGGAATTGATTTGGAAAGTGGATTGGAAAGAAATACCTTTGTGAGTTATATCTTAGATAATAGTTGTTAACAGCAACAATAATGAGTGATACAGACACCAAGACGTAAGAACGACATTTTAATTAGGGACAATATAGAATTGTTGTTAGAAACTATAGTATGTAAGTTGTGATCAAGTATATGAATACATAATGAATTTTAGCAAGTGAATTTGAAAACGACTTGCTAATATGATGATGATGAGACTTGACGAACATAATTTGATGAGATAGTAGATATGGGTTGTTTATTAATGGTCTTGGTATAAAAAATATTTATAGGGAAATTTATTATGGGTAAAGAAAAAGGGGCAATTGATAGAGGAACATATAAATTTATGAATGATTTAGTGAGTATAGTAAAGTCTTATGAAGCATAGAAAAAGATCTTTTGATTAATAATATATTTAAGGATATGGTTTTCGACGGAGCATAATGATGTCGTGTGATTCATGTAACCGACCTCACTTAATGGGATAAAATTTTTTTGTTGTCGTCGTGGTCGTCATCGTTGTAAAGTCTTATGATGAATTTGAAATATTAACTTGCGTGAAGTAATTGACTTTATTATGAATTTGAAATATTAACATGAGGATTTTGTAAGGTCTTACCGTTATTTTCAAAATATACTTTTTCTAAGTGAAGAGTTCCTTTAAATTATTTTGCAAGTAATGTATTGCGGGCAAGTAATTTTTAATACATTGGGTTTTTTTTCCTACCTATAACTCAATGTATTGTTAGGAATTTACTTAATGATTTGATCAAATTAGAAATTTTTTCATGAAATATTCAAAATCTTGTTTGAGGAATAGATGTTTTATATGTGGTTACAAAAGAAAACAATTCAGAATTGTGGTTTACCAACTGGAAAAGACTTTAAAATTATATTTTTGTGGTTAGCATAATTTGATATTTTCATAGATGTTTAGTTACTCTTTTTCCATGATGTTTTCATGAATAAAAAAAATATTTTTGAACCATGAAATTGTATTCATAAGGAATTTTCAAAAATTTGAGATTTACAAATTCTCAACTTAAAAAAAAAAATTATTGAAGACAAGCTATGAGTTAGATGGTTAATGACGATGAGGGGGGAAAACATATGATTGAGTACATATAAATTTAAATTATGTATTTTTGTTTTGAGTGGCTATCCATTTTTTTTAAAAAAATTGTATTGGAAGGCTATTAGATAAGATTTAACACATTAGAACCTAAGATGAGTTTCTTGATGATTCCGGAAGTAAAGAATAAGAATTTTTTATGATTTTAATTTATGAGTAAGATTGTCTCCATATGAAAAAAACAAGAGCCTTGAGGTGAAACTATAGGTTAGTTCATAAATTGCAAGGTTTAATTGAAGAGAATAGTGGAGTATGAACAAAGGTTTTATGGGTTCCTGGTACAATAGGGGAAAAGTCGAAAGTTGTAAGTGTTGGAGAATAGAATTAATTATATAGCGTGGTAATAATGTTAACTATTTTTCTTTTCCAAAAATATGATTTGTATAGAGGAATAAATATGGTTTTATTTAGGAGGGATTTCTGCAGTTAAAATGTATTGACATTTGGATGTGTGTGTGTGTGTGAAAGTATAGAGTGTGAGATTAGCATAAATATGTTAGAGAAAAGAGTAATAAATTCATCAATGTTTGTCATAAAAGGGTATAATTAGTGATATGAGTTGTGTAACCCTTAAGAATATTGTAATTGGGAAAATGGTGACATTGCATCCCAAGAAGAAGAAGAAGAATACTGGATTGGAAACAGTGTTAATGATCAGAGCAACACAACGGGAATGTGACATGGAAACATGGGGAATATAAATTGCTTGATGCGATTATGAAGAAGTGAAAATTCAAAGATGGCATATGTGAGAACCACAAGAAAAAGGAAATTAGAAAGCTTGTTATATAATGAAATTTGAGAACAAAATTCCTAAAAGAAGAGGAGAATTGTAATATCCTAATTTTTATTTATAGTAATTAAGCACTCTTAAGATATGATTTATTAAGTAATTTGAGGTTTAGAGAAGATCTAGAAGTATAAAATTAAGGGAATGTTGGGACATTGGAATATGATTAAAAGTTGAAGGTAGTATATATTTATTAGGGTTGAGCTGCAAAAATATATATGAGATTTTTCTGAAAGTGCGCCTAACACCAAATATTTTTCGGAGGAGCAAAAGTAACTATGAAGTTTGAAAATTGGGGCAAAAGTCACAGAACTGTTAAATCCTACCCGACGGTGTTAGTTTTCATGGTAGGACCCATACTATTATTCAAAAAATACCAAAATACCCCCAACTCAAAAAAAAAAAAAAAAAATCCTCCCCATTGTGAAATTATCAAAATATGTAGAAGACAAAAGCAAAATCCCTCCTTTTGAGTTCTCTTGCCAGCCAACAATGTCGGTGAGCTGCTTGAGTTGATTGGCCAACTGAAAAATCTTCAAGTTACTAACCTCTCTAACCATGGTTTTGCTGGGTCAATCCCATAAAATCTGACTTTTGTTTCTTTGAGAAGCAACTACTTTTTTGGTCAATTTCATAGTGAGTTCAACTCTGTGCAAGTTCTAGATCTGTCTTCAAAATTTCTCAATGGTTGCACAGGGAGCTTATAATTCCAAACTTATTATGTCTTAATTGCAATTATATTACAAAACAATTCTTCCTTAATTGCAGTTAAGATCCTAAAATGGTCACAACTTTATAACAGGTTATTAAATAATGTATATGCATACAATAAACCTTTCAATATAGTTATTGAGAGTAGAAAGTGAAATTGGAATACACTGAAAAATTAGTTAGTTCCTTGTGTTATCTTATTTTCCCACTAATACAATAGATTAAAGTTGTAACAAATCATTGGTCTATGAATTTATTAGTCGCTTACAATTCCTTATCTCAATGAACATAGATCATTCTTAGGGTTACATGAGTAAAATAAACCACAAAGATCATTGAGAGATGAAGAAATTGTTGTTTTATCTTCTTTTCTTAAATAAAATAGAATCATTTTCGGAAAAATGAAGAAGGATGGCTTAATGATGATTTTAACCTTTTCCAATTCTTTCCTACAAGTAGCAAATGGGTGATCACACTCTACACTCAGTTAACCTTGTTCTTTTACTTTTAGTTTTCCCCTGTCCCCATAAGACCAAAAAAACTTAGTTGAAAATAATTCAAACCACGCTCATGGGTGAGACAAGAATTTTGTTCCAAATTCTTGACCATTTAGTGCACTCGTTTTTGACATCTAACATGTTTCCATATTAAGAGTTTAGTCAGTTAGTTTAATACAATCTTATTTATATATAGAACCAAACCAAGCAAAACTTTGAATAAAAATAAATCTGAATCTACTTAAGATTGGACAAATAAGACAAATTGTTATTGGCATATTAACCTCCACAACCATAGAATAGTGCCCAGCAATATATATACTGTTAGTGCAAGCGTTTCACCCAAGTGGAGGGTGAACTGGGTGATACCAGAAATTTCATTGCATATAAGAAAATTAACAGAATATTTAAAGCAGTTAAGAGCAAAGAGAAATATTACTGAAGAGTACACCGGGAGTTATACTGGTTCGGCCACAACCACTTTGACCTACGTCTAGTCCTCAGAGCGTCTCTGAGAGTTTCACTATATTCTCCAAGATTCAGTGGATTCTTGACACCTCAATACACAACAAGTTCCTTCACCTGGACACTCGCTCCCCCTTACACGTTGTAATCAAATCCCTTACTCAAGGTTCCACAACCTTAAGTTATCTCAATAATAAATATTGAGTTTGTAAAGAAAAACTCTCTCATAGAGCAAATATATAATCACTGAAGTACAATAAATGAGTATAAGAAAACAGAGCACTAAGAATGTGTTGATCAGTGTATGTTCGTGTGTTCTCAGTTGTTGTTCTGCTCCTTAAATGCTCCATATATATAGATGATTTGTAGTGTCTGTTGGAAGCATTTCAAATATGTCCGTTAGAGTCGCAGAGCAACGGTTGACCATTCTTCTAATTTGAAAACTATCCGTTTGCGGTAGGTAGCGGTAGGTGAGCATTCGGACCTTTTATTTGACTTTTCACTTCTGGCATGATCTCTTCATTATTTCTCTGTAAATATAATTAGGATACTAATACAATGAATGGTTAATCATATAGAAAACAATTCAATAAACATTGGATTAAAGATATGTTTTCTGGACTTCATTACTCGAGTGGCTACTCGAGTGATCATGCTCATTACTTGAGTAGTCCCTCGAGTAAACCTATCAAAAACATGGCAGAGGTAATTTAACATTTTTCACAAAATATTACTCGGGTAAGACATGGAGTAAGATACATCACAAACTTTGAAAATACCAGATTACTCAAGTAGTTACTCGAGTGACCATATCTTTTCTTCACAAGTTACTCGAGTGATCCCTCGAGTAAATCTCAAATAAGTTTACAGATTACTCGATTACTCCCTCGAATAATAGCATCAAATTTTTGGCCGAGAGTACCTCTTCTTTTCTTACCTAATTACTCGAGTGACCCCTCGAGTAATACTTCAAATAACTCTGCAGATTACTAGAGTGCTCCCTCGAGTAATGCCTTTTTCTCACTTGGTTACTCAAGTGGCTACTCGAATAAATTGTTGCATTTCTTGGTCGAGAGCTATTGGAAGATATTTGCTTTGGTTACTCGAGTGGCTACCCAAGTAATGCCTTATGCTTATGCTGTTACTCGAGTGGCTACTCGAGTAATGGTTCATATAACTTTACAGATTACTCGAGTGGCCCCTCGAATAACTTCTTCCAAATTTTAGCAATGCTTCTCTGGATGATATTCTTCATGATAACTTGAGTGCTTACTCGAGTAACAGCTTATCTTACTCGAGCAGTCACTCGAGTAAGACATGACAAAATCTTCTACTGCTATCTCATTACTCCCGTGCTTACTTCAAGTAATGCTTTGTCTACCATTTATTTACTTTGTTCAAATTCATTTATTTGTTATCATATTCTCTTTCATCATTAGTCCAATCTTTGTTATCATAAAAACATATGGGATCTAACATTCTCCCCCTTTTTGATGATGACAAAACTTGGTGATTTTGAACAAAGTTTTTGAAATTGAGTTCTCAATCAAATACTTCTTGAAAACTTTTTCATATGAAATCTTTTGTTCAATTTAAACTTGAAAATTCTTTTGAAATAGTTTAGTAAAGATCTTTTTCAAAGTTTTTGTTCTAATTTACTTGTTCACCTTACATACACAATTGAAAAACTCATTAGTCCCATAATGCAATATAACTTCAATGAAATTTAACATTAATGACATAAAGAAACAAATTGCATAAAGAAGAATTCATTACATAATCAAACTAAGAATTCAAAGTTAAAAGGCTCCCTAAAGCCCTGTACACCCATATCCCCAATACATCAACTCAGCCATTGATCATAAAATTACTCAGGCTCTTCTCCCCCTTTTTGTCTTTATCATAAAGGTGGAATCAATCATGAGGAGAAGTAGATTGCTTGGCTGCTGAGATAGGAGTGACAGGAAATGCCAATGATTCATATAAACCATCTCAACTGGAAGAATCTGAAGATGATGGTTCAGGGTCAGGAAGGTTCACTAGGGGTGTCTGAAGATCCTCTGGAGGATTCACTGGAGATGATGGGTAAGGAACCAGAGAAGTAATTTCTACTTCCTCTGTAGCAACAGGTGAAGACACAAGCACCTCCTCAGTGCATGCAGGTGAGGCAATGGGAGTAGATATGGGCTATGGCTGAACAGGCTGAGCTAGATCATCAGTAGTGATGTTGATTGGCTTGGATGTGTCAGGGTTAGGCATAGAGAATAGAAGATTTCTAGGTTCAAGCTTAGAGGCTCTATGCTCAGTAGGTATAGGATCAAGAGGAATAGGCTTAGAAGGTCCAGGTTCAGAGACAGGTACTGGGTCAGGAACAACAGAAGGACTAGGAATAGGAGAACCAGATGCCATAGCATCAAGTTAAGCAACAATGGATCTTAGAAGCTCACCCTGGGCACGTTGTTCAGCTAACAACTCTTTGTGCCTCTTGTCCATTCTCTCCATAAGTTGTCCCATCTTCTCATTCATATAGGTTACCAACTCCGCATTCGTATTGGCAATGTCGATATGGAAACCCTTCAGAATGTTCTCTATGAATGTTTGCATTTTATCTCTAAAGAAAGAATGAGAAGATATGTTGACTAGAGTAGAAGACTGTGTCATCCATTCGACTAGTTGCAGTTTTAGTCTTCTTCTTCTTCTTGGGACTTGCTTCTAGAGGATTTTTCAGAGGAATCTCAATGTTCAACTTCCTAATTTGATTTCTCCCAACTGGTGTTATCCTCTCAATTGGCTCCTTACTCTCCAAGTACCAAACCTTATTCTTCTTGAGAAATAAAGAAATAAGTTGAGGGTAAAGCATTGGAGTAGTAGGTTTTCCTTCATACCTATATATCTTGATCTTAGCAAAGATATATTCTCCCAAGTCCTTTTGTTCTTTAAGAATCAATGAGGCAAATTTTTTGAAATCCCTCTCAATGAAATATGTGTAGTTGTTAGATTTGTTCACTATGGCTCTAGAATAGATATACCATGGGACTTGATGAAAATCACTCATATCACTTGTATTGAAATTTAGAGGTCCCACTATCTCACCAGGTCTTAGAATAGAGAATACCTGGTTTGAATCATAATTAAGATAATCATCATTAGGAGGGTCCTCTATTCCTAACCAGGTATTGATTTTAGAGGGTGAGATTAGGATTCTCTATCCTTTAACCTTAGAAGTTATTTCTTCCACAGACTTCCTAATAGGATCATTTATAGGTTCAAGGTTACAGTAAAAATGCCTTATAACTTTGGTGCAAAATGAGAGTTTAACAGACAACCAGAGCATATAGGAATCAAGATAGGGACTCAGATTGAATTTCAATACCTCTTGAAGAACCTTATAGTCAATGTAGTACATGTTGCACACATTTCTTCTTACAAAGTGACTCAGGAACTTTTGAGATTTCTCAAGTTTGCTCACATTGAATCCTTGAGGAGGGAATGTGATTTCTTCATCCTTTTCTTTTGGTTTCTTTGAAGATTGCCCTTTCTTTTCTCCCTTAAACTGAAAAGCTTCTTCAAGCATGCCTACCATGACTTTGGTAATCTTCTCATCAAACTTGGGCTTTTTCAGAGGTTTTGGAGAAAAAGTGGGAGTGTCAGATGAATCAGAAGGAGAAGGAGATGGTTCTTTTGTTCCTTTGTCTCTTGCAGGAGGTGAACTCTTCTTGGATTGAGCTCTTGTGGCAATAGGCTCCTTAATCACAACCCCTTTCACCTTTGACTTGGTTTGTGGTTTAAATTTGGCTTTAGGTTTAGGAGAAAGCTTTCGTTTCTTGGTAGGTGGAGATGAAAGAGAATCAGAGGGTTGATATGGTTCAGAGGACTCAAAAGGAGTGCTAAGATTGGGAGATTTTGTCCTCACCATTATGATTTGAGAAAGACAAGGTTTTTTGGAAAACTGAGACCGAGAGTCGCGAGATTTAGGGTAGAAGATTCAGAGCAATCTAAGAGGTTTTTGTAAGCAAAAATCAATGGGTTTTGACAGTTATGAGAAGAGAAAATGATTTTGAAAAGTTTTTGTCAGAGCACTAGGAGAATCACTCGAGGCAATTTTGTGAGAAATGACCGAGTAACGACTGAAATAGACCTAAGGCCCAACATCACTCGAGGGCTTACTCGAGTGATCATCAGCTTCACTCGAGTGATCATACTAGAAATTTCAAAATGCAGCAATTTCAAGTACGTACATGGCATGAATAATATTGTAATTACCCATGTATATTCCCTTGATCATTTGATGGCTCTTTAGGACAAAATTGAGCTGAAACTCAGCAAATTTGTTATATGCACCCATGTTCACTCGAGGCCTTAATCGTGTAACCTTTGAAGTTCACTTGAGGCCTCCCTCAGGTAATCCATTTCTTCACCTTCTGACTGTTCATTTCCAACCGTTGTACGTTTCTTTTGAATTCATTTTGAATTAATGCTCTACTGTCATAATTTTCAGGTCATTACTCGAGTGGCTCCTCGAGTAACCCATTCAATTACTTCAAGGTGTTACTCCAGTAATGGTGGTTACTTGAAGTTGTCCCTTCAGTAATGTTGTCCTTTGTTAACTTCTGCTTTTCATACTCCAAAACAAAATATTATGATCCTACAAAAAAAATTGCTAGAGACACCGATGCTTAAGTTAGTAATTATCAAAACATCAATAAGTAACATTATCTAACATTTTGTAAACACTCAATAACTTACAATTCATTGGGATTTACTATTCCCAATTCTTTTCAATATACAAAAATTGATCTTTTGTAAGAGGTTTTGTGAAGATATCAGCTAATTGAAGATGAGTTGGAATGAATATCACTTTGACATCTTTCTTTCGGACATGATCTTTGATGAAGTGATGTCTAACATCAATATGCTTGGTTCTGGAATGTTGAATATGATTCATTGCCAAGCTTATCGTGCTAGTGTTGTCACAGTATATTAGTATCTCCTTCAAATAAATACTGAGATCCTGGAGTTGTTGCTTTAGCCATAATACTTATTCACAACAACTTGATGCTGCAACATACTCAGCTTCCGTTGACGAAAGAGACACTGTATTTTGTTTCTTGCTAAACATGACACAAGTAAACCTCTAAGAAACTGACTTTGTCCACTGGTACTCTTTCTGTCTATCTTGTATTCTCTATGATCAGAGTCTGAGTATGCAACTAGATATTCACTTCTTCCTTTGGGATACCAGAGGCCTACTTCTGTCGTGTTAGCAAGATATCAGAAGATACGTTTGATGGTTTCAACATGTGACTCTTTTGGTGCTGATTGATATCTTGCACACATACTCATACTAAATTGAATGTTAGGCCTACTTACAGTGAGATAGAGTAATGATCCAATCATTCCTCTATATTTTGTGATATTGTAATCTTTTCCCTTGACATCAGCATCAAGCAACATAGTTGAACTCATCGGAATGTCCATTCCATTTGCTTCATCCAATCCATGCTTCTTCAATAGCTCTTTCAAATACTTCATTTAAGATATGAAAATTCCATTCTTTCTTTGTTTGATTTGCAAACTGAGAAAGAAATTCAATTCTCCCATCATTGACATCTCAAACTCCCCCTGCATTATCTCAAAAAATTCTTTGCACATGGTTTAATTAGGAGCACCAAAAACTATATCATCACATATATTTGCACAATTAAGATATCATCACGTTTTCATTTTGTAAAAAGTGTTGTATAAACTTTTTCTCGTATAAAACCTTAATCAATAAGAAATTTACTGAGCCTTTTGTACCATGCTCTAGAAGCTTGTTTTAAACCGTATAAAACCTTTTTGAGTTTGAAAACATGGTCAGGTTTGGTTACATCTTCGAAACTTGGTGGTTGATCTACATATACTTCTTCCATGATGTAGCCATTTTGAAATGCACTCTTTACATCCATTTAATAGAGTTTGAATCCTTTAAAGCATGCAAAGGCTAAGAATACTTATATAGCTTCCAATCTAGCCATTGGAGTATAAGTTTCCTCATAATCAATTCTTTCTTCCTGATTATATCCTTTGACCACCAATCTTGCCTTGTTTCAGATAATGATTGCGGATTCATCAAATTTGTTCTTGAATACCCATTTAGTGCCAATGATTAGATGTGTAATATCCTGGATTGTAATAAAGGATTACTAACTTCAAAGTGATGTAATTAATATTAATTGAACACTTTTGAAGTATGTAATGTGAATTGTGATGTAGACGCGTGTGATGATGATTTAGTATATGTTATGTCAATCAGGGGTAAAATGGTAAATTTATCAACCGATTGGTCAGTTATTGGAGAGGAAACTCATTGGTAATTGATATCAATGGCTAAGATTGAATAAGCAAAAGGGGTGGGATTGCCTGTGCATGTGCTTATGTGAGTGATGAGAAGGAGGAACAAGATGTTGACACATGTCAACACAAGAGCCATGGATTGTGGTCCAAGAGTCAACAATTGCAACTCTCTCTTCCCTCCTCCATTTCAAGTCGGCCAAGGGCCTAATTGCACCACAAAAATCTGATTTCTCCATCACCTTCTCACCTCTCTCCTCTCCTCCATTTTTGCCAAGATCAAGCAAGAAAGAGAAAGAAGAGGCTTGAGTTTTAGGTAAGGTTTTGTCCCTAAATGCTTAAATCACCTTTATTAATATTGTTCAAGGGGTTGAGAGCTTTATTCCTATGGTTTCATATTTTTGATTAGTGAAGTTTGAGAACTTGTGGGGATTTGAAAGTTGGAAAATCAAAGAAATGGCTTTGGGAAGAAGTTGAAGTGAGTATTTGATACCTTTTGGTATAATTGTTGTGGTTATTAGTTTGGTTTTGGGAATTTTGAATTTTTGCCTTGATTTTTGGTCTAATTTGAATGCTTGAATTGGTTAGTGTGTTGTGTAGAATGTGGTGTTAAATTGTGTCTTTGTGCCATGGGAGTTGATTTGGAATTTTTGGAATGGAAGGAATTGCATTGTGGGGGATTGTGTGTATATTGTGTTGACATGTAAAGATTTTGGTGGAACATGTCTATGTGGATGGAATTTGATTGTTTTGATGGCTCCAATGGATTCCTTGGGCAAAATTGGTGTGGGAATGGTGTTTCATGTGAAAATGGGAACCATTGGAAGCAATTGTGAAAAACTGAAAATCTGTCCATTGAAGGTCTGTGATGGGCAGTCCTTTTGTGTGGGCGTTTTGAATAGGCTAATGATGTCAGAAAATTATGAAACTTTCCATTTTTAACGTTCACTTCCCAAGCTTCAAAATGGACATATAATTGGTATCATTTCGTTTTGTGCACTGTGAGTTATGGTTGTCCAAAGTTTGGGATGGAAATTGAACTCTGTTGTGGGACAGTGGTGAGTTTTGTGTAATTATGTACTTTTGTAGTGATTTACAGTAATGGCCAATATTTTTCCTAGTAAGAGGACTTAAATAGCTTTCATTTGGCTTTGGAATCACCTTATTTCGATTTTTCTTGAATTAGTTATGATTTTTGGAAGTTTAGCCAAGAAACAGAATTTTCTTGGCCGTGGCCCAAATGTTTCTGACCTATTTTTGGCCGCGGCCAGTGGATTTATGGGCCGCGGCCAACCCCCAAAAATTAGTGTTTTGCACTATTGAAAGGTGGTTTTTGGTATAGCCTTTCCCAACACTTTAGGCATATGTTTAGGCCTAAAATAGTCACCTAAAGAGTTCAAATGATAACCAACTTAAAGTATTATAGAGATAAGAACTTGGGAAAGAAATTGACGGGTTGTCCCTAACTTGGTTTACAGGATTTGATATTTACCGTCCTCGTGAGCCCGCTGTGCCAATAAATGTCGGGAAAGGATCAAGTAGTGACTCTCTCTCTTATACTTTGTGTAATGCACCGTATGTGTGTTGTATCACTGTGTTATGATGATTTCTGATGCTGCTGCGGTTACAGCTGGTGATAGCTGTCGTTTACAGCACAAGCTGTCATTTACAGTGCAAGCTGTCGTTATTGTGATTACAGCATAAGCTGTTGTGATGGTGATTACAGCAAGAGCTGTCGTATTGTGTATACAGCCGTGAGTGCTGTCGTTTGTGGTGAAAACCATGTATCTTTGTGATTGTTGCTGCTGTTGCTGTTTGTGATTTATGTACATGCTTTGTGTGAGTGGTTTGTTACTATTGGGATTCTTCCGAATCTCATTCTTTCCTATGACTAACATTTCAGATAGGGCGTGTGGCTCAAAAGAGAAGAGGCCAACCCGGAGCAATTAGGACTTTTAGGGGTATATTTGATATTGGAAATGTTGGTTATTTATTTTGAACTTGGGATTACTGTATATTTTGAAATAGGAATATTATATTCGATTTTGGTTGTGTAATCCCTTAGTGGATACTTATAAACCCTCAGGTTATATATGTATAGAACCCGGGAGTTGCCGGGGATATGGTTATACACTCTGATATGATTGAATGTATATTAACTGCATAGGTAATTATATTTGAATATTGAAATTGAGACCAGGGTGGGAAAAAGATTTTGAAAGATTTTGTGAAAATTTTACTGCGAGACAGAAAGTTTAAAATGAGGTTAAGGCATCCAATGGTCTCTAATCCGATTTAAATATGTATTATCGAATTATAATTACGTGTTTAAAATCTGGGGGTTACAAGATGATCCTTAGATCGGGGTACCAACTCCCAAACTTGATTTCTTTCAAATTGGTTTAGTTTTTCTTGCATTGCTATAACTCAATCATTGTCTGACAGGGCTTCGTCAATGTTAGAAGGTTCAATCTCAGAAATGAATGCAGAAAAACTAACTTCATTGAAAATTCTATTTCTAGTTTTGACTCCTTCATTCACATTTCCTATGACTTAATCTAGGGGATGACTCCTATTGTATTTCCTGGCTTTAGGTTGTCCAAGTGACTGATCTTCTTCCTTGGTTTGATCAACTTTTGGAATAAGAGATTTAGAAATAGATTGACCATTTTCTTGATTTAAAACAACTTCCTGCTCATCATCAATGGTTTTGTCAGAGGATTCAAATTCATCAAATACAACATGAATTGATTCTTCAACAACACATGTTCTTTTATTAAAAATTCTGTATGCTTTACTTTGGTTAGAATAGCCTAAGAAAATTCCTTCATCTGTTCTAGAATCAAATTTTCCTAAGTTATCTTTACCATTATTATGAATGAAACACTTACAACAGAAGATGTTTAAATGAGCAAAATTTGGCTTCCTTCCTTTGTTTAGCTCATATGGTGTCTTTCCAAGTTTTGTTCTAATGTAGGCTCTATTTGAAATATAGCATGTTGTACTCATTGCATCGGCCCAGAAAACTTGAGTCATGTTCTTTTCATTCAACATTGCTCTAGCCATTTTAGTGAGCACTCTATTCTTATGTTCCACAACTTCGTTTTGTTGAGGTGTCCTTGGAGCAGAGAAATTATGATCAATGCCATTAGTATTACAATATTCTTCAAAGGCTTGATTTTCAAACTCTCCACCATGATCTGTCCTGATACCTGCAATGGACATACCTTTCTCATTTTGCACTTTCTTGGCAAAAATAATGAATTCTGCAAATGTTTCATCCTTTGATGACAGAAAAATAGTCCATGTAAATCTAGAGAAATCATCAACAATGACCAATGAATATAAGTTGCCACCAAGGCTTTTAACTCTTGCTGGACCAACTAAATCCAAATGTATCAATTGATGTGGTCGATTTGAAAGATGATTTAGTTTATTTACTCTTTTGACATGCATCACAAATCAAATCGTTTTTAAAACTTACTTTGGGTAATCCAAGAATTAAATCCTTTTTGAGTAGTTTGCCTCGTTGGTGCATGTTGACATGAGCTAGTCTCTTATGCCATAACCAACTTTCATCGGCATTACTTAGAAAATAATTTTCAAAGTCATTTCTATTGATATCAAGAGTATAGCAATTACCTTCCCTTTTTGCTCTGAGCTTTGCCTTGATATTTTTCTTATCAAGTTGTAAGTCTTTCTTGCTGACAATTAGACATTCCTCTGAATCAAATATTACCCAGTTGTCTTTATCTGCACTTTGACTTACGCTCAGCAAATTATGACACAAGCCTTCAACGTAATATACATCTTTGACTTGTATTCCTTTGTCATTTTTGATTTCACCAATTCCTACTATCTTTCCGGATTGATTTCCTCCAAATTTCACCTTTCCACCTTCCTTAGGTTGCAAAGTGGTAAAACTTTCCAAATCACCGGTCATATGTTTTGAGCATCCACTGTCTATATACCATTTATTGTTCTTGGATGCTTTAAGACATATCTGTAATCAAATATGATTAAGTCTTTGGTACCCACATCTTTTTGGGTCCTTTTGGGTTAGTACAAAAGACTTTCGGAACATATGAACCTTTAGGTACCCATTTGTAGGTTCCTATCATTCCTTTCTTCTTTTGAATGCATGATGAAGTATAATGACCTTTTCTATTACAATAATTACAGTATGCAAAAGAATTTGATGTATGCACATAATGCTGAAAATAGTTCAAGTATGATTTATCTCCATCTTTCTTCCTTCCTTTCCTTTTATCTGATTTTGGATCATATCCAATTCTAGATCGGTCATTCACAAATCGTTGAGCTTTTAAAATTACATTTAGCATCTCACTTCCTTTAGTGAATTTTTCAAGCATTTTAGTAAGATCAGTATTTTTATTTTTCAAAGAGGCACAATTTTCACAATCCTTTTCAAAATCCTCTTTAAGTTCTATTTCAAGAGCTTTGTTTTTCTTTTTGAAAACAACTAGTTCTTTAACTACTTTGATGAATTTAGGATGTAAAGAATTATATTCGGAAAGTAATTCATCATAGGTAGGATCAGAATCAGTTACCTCTTCTTCTGTTTCTTCCTAAGCAACTAGACAGATATTGGCTACTTCCTCTTCATAGCTTTCTTCGTCAGAAGAACTATCTCCCCATATGGCAGATACAAAGGCTTTCTTCTTGTTGTAGAATTTGTCTTGTCTCTTTTCTTTATTCTTCTGAATCAGTTCTTAACATTCTAATTTGAAATGTCTTGGCTTTCCACATTCATAGCAAACGATGTGTTCTTTATTGCTTGTTCCTCCTTTCTGAAAGTTTTTGAATCCTTGGCCTTTCTTGTAAAACTTTCTGAATCGTTTTATGATTAGGCCCATTTCATCATCATCAAGCTCTTCATCTTCATCTTGTTCTTCTTCTTTTGCTTTCAGTACTAGACCTCTTTTCTTCTTGTCACCAATATCATATAGTTCGCGTTTAAACTTTAATTTACTTTCATATTCAGAAAGGCTTCCGAATAGAGAAGCAACCGATCTTATTGATTCACCTTTTGCTTCTTCAATTGCAGTGACTTTTGCCTCCCAATTTTTTAGAAAGAATATTCAGAATATTTCGTACTTTGGTATGTTGATCATAGACTTTTCCAAGTGCTGCAAGTTGATTAACAAGGTGAGTATATCTAACTTTAAATTCAGTTATCGACTCACATGATTTCATTCGAATTAAATCAAACTCAGTAACTAGAGTATTGATCTGGTTTTCTTTTATTCCTGAAGTTCCTTCATGAGCTATTTCCAAGGCTTCCCATATTTCTTTAGCTGTTGGGAGTGTCCAGATTCTAAAGTACTCATTATGACTCAAGGCACTTTGAATCATCAGAATTGCCTTGCTGTTGATTGTGATGAGTTTCTTGTCATTCTCATCATATTCTGCTGGTGTCTTGGGAACTCTCTATGAATTTATAATCTTTTTAGGTTTATAGTTTCCACTTTCAATCATATTCCATAGCCCATATTCAGTAGCCATTACGAATACTCTGAACTTTGCTTTCCAGAATGAGAAGTGTTCGCCATTGAAACTCAGAGGTCTTGTGATAGAAGCTTTATCGGGAAGAATTCCTTCACCCATGCTTGCCATTGGATCCTTTTTAGGCTGTTATACCTTAATAAGAAGACCTACGCTTTGATACCAAATGTTAGTACAAGTGTTTCACTAATAGGGGGTGAATTGGGTAATACCAGAAATTTCATTGCTTATAAGAAAAGTAACAAAATATTTAAAGAAGTTAAGAGCAAAGAGAAATATCACTGAAGTGTACACCGGGAGTTATACTGGTTCGGCCACAACCACTTTGACCTACGTTTAGTCCTTAGAGCTTCTCTTAGAGTTTCACTATATTTTCCTAGATTCAGTGGTTCTTGGCACCTCGGTACACAGCAAGTTCCTTCACCTGGACACTCGCTCCCCCTTACACGTTGTAATCAAATCCCCAACTTAAGGTTCCACAACCTTAAGTTATATCAATAACAAATATTGAGTTTGTAATGAAAAACTCTTTCACTAAGCAAATATATAATCACTGAAGTACAATGAATGAGTATAAGAAAACAGAGCACTAAGAATGTGTTGATCAGTATATGTTCGTGTGTTTTCAGTTGTTGTTCCACTCTTAGAATGCTCCATATATATAGATGATTTGTAGTGTCCATTGGAAGCATTTCAAATATGTCCATTAGAGTCGTGATGCAACGGTTGACTATTCTTCTAATTTGAAAACTATCCGTTTGCGGTAGGTAGCGGTAGGTGAGTGTTCGGACCTTTTATTTGACTTTTTACTTCTGACATAATCTCTTCATTGTTTCTTTGTACATATACTTAGGATACTAATACAATGAATGGTTAATCATATAGAAAATAATTCAATAAAAATTAGATTAAATATATGTTTTCTAGACTTCATTACTTGAGTGGCTACTCGAGTGATCATGCTCATTACTCAAGTAGTCCCTCGAGTAAACCTATCAAAACCATGGCAGAGGTAATTCAACATTTTTCACAAAATATTACTCGGGTAATACATGGAGTAAGATACATCACAAACTTTGGAAATACCATATTACTCGAGTGGTTACTATAACCCCCTCATCGTAATTATATCTGAATTATGAAATTTAAGTAGAATAGAGACCAATAAGACAAAAATAACATTTATAATTCCTTATCCAAGAGATGGGGTGTCCAGAAAAAAAACAGTTCAGAACATAGTTCATCCTATCTCACATTTACTTTCGAATACAATTACCTATGGAGTTAAATCACATAATAAATATCAGAGTGCATAACTAAAATCCCGGCAACCCCGGGTTACTTGTATATATACACAATAGGTTCATAATTTCCCAAAATGGGGATTATATATCCAAAAATATTGTCTATAGCTCATATACATACAGTAATCCCAAAATCCTATTAGATAACCAACGGTCCAAAATCAAAATACCCCTACGAGATCCTAACCACTCCGGGTTGGCCGCTTCCTCTTTGAGCCACTTGCCCTGTCTGAAATGTTTGTTATTTGGAAAGAGTGAGATTCTAAAGAATCCTAGTAGTAATAAATCACTCATACAATATATAAACATAAAGCATGTATGTTCATCATGTTCAGCAACAACACTATGAGTCATGGCTCGCGCCACAACTAACAGTACTCACGGTTGTATCACAATGCATTATGCCCGCTTTCATAGTAATCACAATGTCAGCTTTCATTGTAATCACTAAGCCCGCTTCCGCGGTAATCACTATGCAGCAGCATCACAAGGCACAAAGTATCACAAGGCACAAAGCTCCATAAGGCACAAAGCAACACTAAGCTTTATAAGGCGTCTCAATGCATCACAAGGAAGCAGCAACAACAACACAATGCATGATAGGCATACATACAGTACATTTACACAAAGTATAAGAGAGGATTCACTACCTATATCTTTCCTGACGTTCTTCAGCACAGTGGGCTCATGAGTCTGACAGATGTCAAATCATATAATCAAATTAGGGACAACCAATCAATCTCTTTTTCCAAATGCTTATTTCTATAATACTCTAAGTTGGTTATCATTTAGGACTCTTTAGATTGATCAGTATAGGCCTAAACACTACTTAAAGGGTTGGAAGAAACTACCCTGAAGACCCCTTTTTCGGAAGCACAACACAGATTTTTGGTCGACTCACTCAAGTGAAGATAACCTCACTCGAGTGATGGGAGACTTGCACTTGTGTGAGACTGGCTGTCAACTCGCGAGTGTTTGACAGTGAGCAACAATCATAGCCAGAGAGTGTCACAACACTCGAGCATAAGGCTTTGCACTCGGGTGATGACTCCAAATCCACTCAAGTCCTCGGAAGTACAACACAGAAAGTGAGAACCCGAGAGCACATGCAACAATAGAGGGAAGAGCTCACTCGAGCACTACCCTTGGCACTCGGGTGAGAAGGCTTCACTTATGAGTGTCAGAACACACTCTTGAACATTGACCAACGAGTAAGGACACGAGAGCAACCCTAACCATGAACACACACCATCACTCGAGTGACCCCATGCTCACTCAAGTGATCACTAACTTCACTCGTGGTTTAAGAAGTGCACTCGAGCTTTCTTCATGCAAACCCAGGCAAAACCCAAAGAAGAAAGGGAAAACACATGGCAGCACTAGAGTGTGATCCTCCCTCACTTGAGTGATACTATCAGATTGCCTAGATCGCAACAAATGACAGAAATTCCCAAATTGGTCAAAATTGCTCCCAATAGTTCCTAAACTCCACATAAAGCTCATACCCACTCAAATTGCCTAAGGAACACATTGGTAACCTCCAAAACACCCAAAAACGATTTTAACCACAATCTATACTATTGGGTCTCTATAACACACACAACTCCCAATTTCATTCAAATCACTTCCAAACTTCAAAACCATTACCAACACTCCGATAACCTCACAACATACCATTTCCCACATCATTCATTATGACATTCATACATTAAAAAATGGACATAAAACTAGGGCTAATTCCAGAATTTCTCAAACTTATCCAAAAATCATAATAAATATACCAAAAAGCATCAAATCCTTACCTCTTCAACTTGCCAAATCCAAAATCTTGATTCTCAAACTTTCAAATTGTTCCAACACCCAAATCACCACTTTTCAGAATTCTGAAACAACTAAAATGAAGCTCTTTACACTATGAATAAATTTAGTAAAGAGGATTTGAGCATATGAGAACCATTACCTACCTAAAATCCAAGCTTTCTTTTTCTCTTTCCTTGCTTGATCACCAAAAATGGAGGAGAAGGAGAGAGAATATGAGAGATGAGGAAGAAGATGATGATGTGTCCATTTCTTTTGCCTTGCCCATACACAAACCGTATAAGAGATATAAGAGAGAGAAAAAGTGAGTTTTTGTCTTTTGTGCCATATCCATTGGTCTACACAATGACACTTGGCAATATCTTTCTCACTTCCACCATTAGCTTACATAGATGCATAGCATAGGATTCCGACCCATAGCCAATAGATCTCAACCCTTAATCTCAAATCACCAATGAGTTTCCTCTTTGGTAACTAACCAATTGGTCGGTAAATCTCTAATTTTACCATTTTGCCCCTGGTTTCACTATGATTATTAAATCATCACTATGAACATTTATTTCAAATTCGCATCACATTTATCCAAAAGTGTTTAATTACAGAAATTACAATCAACATCAGAGTCATTAGCCTTTAATCTGAAATTGGGTCATTACAGTTACTTGAGTGACCATGTCTTTTCTTCATAAGTTACTCGAGTGATCCCTCAAGTAAATCTCAAATAAGTTTGCAGATTACTCGATTACTCCCTCGAATAATAGCATCAAATTTTTGGCCGAGAGTTCCTCTTCTTTTCTTACATGATTACTCGAGTGACCCTTCGAGTAATACTTCAAATAACTCTGCAGGTTACTCGAGTGGCTGCTCGAGTAAATTGTTGCATTTCTTAGGCGAGAGCTACTGGAAGATATTTGCTCTGGTTACTTGATTGGCTACTCGAGTAATGCCTTATGCTTATGCTATTACTCGAGTGGCTACTCGAGTAATGGTTCATATAACTTTACAGATTACTTGAGTGGCCTCTCGAGTAACTTCTTCCAAATTTTAGTAGTACTTCTCTGGATGATATTCTTCATGATTACTCGAGTAACAACTTATCTTACTCGAGTAGTCACTCGAGTAGGTCATGACAAAATCTTCTACTATCGTATCATTACTCCAGTGCTTACTTCAAGTAATGCTTTGTCTGCCATTTATTTACTTTGTTCAAATTCATTTTTTTTGTTATCATATTCTCTTTCATTATTAGTCCAATCTTTGTTATCATCAAAACATATGGGATCTAACATATACATATACCAAGATGCTGTTGAGCTTATGCTAGGATTTATCATGAATTAAAAGGCAGTGATATACCTTTAATAATACTTCATCCATAGTCCATACAAATACTAATAACAAACATTTATATTCTTATTACATAAAGAACCATCTTAGGATCCATTTATTCAATACTATTGAAATTGGGTAATACCAAGTGGTAATATGCTCTCATTATTTCCCCTTTCCATGTTGTCTATTTGATCCTTTGTTTATATTTGAGAACACAAATCACCAAAACTAACAACAAACATTTAAATTTTCACATTTTATCAAAATCTTTATTGGGAAAGAGCTTCATGCCTGCTGAATCCCACTACCTTCCCAGTTTTCATTATGGTTGTCTTATCCTCTTTGTCCATTCACTATCAAAGCTAAAATGAGCAAATTAAACTATTAACCAACCAAATAAAAAAATAACAAAAGATAAAACTGTAACACCCCAAATTTTGATTAAGGGCTAATGTTGATTATTGAGATGGTAATTGTGGATTAAAGTTGAATTAATGTGTATTTGTGACAATATTATCTAATATGTCATAATTGATGGAAAATTGATGGAATGGAAATTATTGGCCATAAGTTGGTAATTAATGGGAAATTAATTACTAACTCAGAGAAAAATGAGAAGTATGATTAAAATGGCTAATGGAAGGATTAAAAGTGACTAATTAGGTGGTTGCTTTATTAGAACAAATGAGACTATGACAAATGGCAATTTGAGAGGAAGCAAGAGAGTGTGAGAAGTCAAAATTTCATTATTTTATTACATTTCTCTCTCTTCCCTTATTTTTTCAGCTGACATGAAAGATTAGAGGGAGTGTGATTATTTTGCTTCTTCATCAAGCTCATCTCTCATTCTCTCTCTCTTGCATTCTAGCGCCATTGTTAAAGAAGAGGGGAAGAAGAAAAGCTTGATTCAAGGTAAGTAAATGGCCTCCATTGCTCAAACTTCATTCATTAAAGTTGATCCTTGGAGTGAGAGCTTCATTTTGATGTTTATAGTGTGCCCATTGGTGTTGGTTTATGCCCACACGAAATTTTTGGAAGTGGTAAATCAAGAAGTCTCTTTAGCAAAGTTATAGAGGTGAGCAAGATAAACCTTTATATATAGGTTTTATAGCCATTGGTTAAGTTTGGATTTTCTGGAAATTTTGCTTTGAATTTCGAAGTTGAGGGTCATTGTGTTGTTGGCATGTTGTTTTCATGGAATTAGTGCCTTGTTTAGTGTTTTGAATTAATAAAATTGAATTGAAGCTTAAAGGTGAAGTTTGTGAACTTTGTATTTGGTTTTGTGTATTGGTCAAAATAGGGCATGGTGATAGGTTGGGATTTTGATTATTTTGAGGTTACCATTGTGTTCCTTGTGAAAATTTATGTGGGAATAGACTTGATTGTTAATTTTGGAGCCATTGGACACTTTAGTAGAAAGTTGGAAAATCTGTCTTGTGTGAACTCTGTCTGGGCAGTTAGTTTGCACGAACGTTTTAAATCACCAAATGGTGTTAGAAAATTCTGAAAGTTTCCAGTCTTAAATTTCACATCCCAAGATTCAAAATGGACATATAATTTGTGTCATTTCTTTTTGTTAATTGAGAGTTATTCTTTGCCAAAGTTTGGGACAAAAACTGGACTCTGTTTTGGAGTAGTGTTGAGTTTTGGGTAATTCTAGAATTTTTGTGGTGATTTCTGCTTATGGTCCATATTTTTCTAGTAAAGAGGACTTAAATACCTTTCATGTGGCTCTGGAATCACCTCGTTTCTATTTTTCTATAATTAGTTATGAATTTTGGAAGTTCAGCCAAGAATCAGGGAATTTCTTGGCCACGGCCCAAGGTGGCTGGCCACGGCCCAAACCTTTCTGATCTAATTCTAGCCGCGGTCCATGGGTGGCTATCCACAGCCAATGACCTTCTGACCATATTTTGGCTGTGGCCCAAGGGAGGGCTGGCCCTCGTGTTCCAGGACTTTGAGTTTTTGAAAAGAGATCTTCAACCTATTGTTTCCCAACCTTTTAGGGGTTTTATTAGAGGCATTTGTATCTTATTAAGGGTCATTATTGATAACCAAATCTAATGTTGAAGAGTCAATTGAGTATCGGAATAGAGAATAATGCTTCATCCTTAATTATAACTTTAGAATTTGATATTTGCCCGGAGTGTAGAAGGCCTGTGCCTGCTCAAGAATGGAAAGACCAAGGTAGTGACACTTTATCCTATATCATGTATATTGCATTGCTTGTTTGCATTAATCATTGAATACAGTGAAGGGAACGTGGCATAAGCCCGATCTCGAATACAGATACAGTGAAGGGAACGTGGCGTAAGCCCGATCTCGAATACCGATAATGTGAAGGGAATGTGGCATAAGCCCAATCTTGAATACAGATACAGTGAGGAAACGTGGCGAAAGCCTGACCTTGTATACAGTGAAGGGGACGTGGCAGTGTGCCCGGCCTCAATTATTGATTACTGCATTGTGATATATGTTTACTTGCTTTATTCATATGTATCATATACGTAAACTGTTGCTACTGGGATTCTCTAGAATCTCATTCTTTCCAAATAACCTTTTAGACAGGGCAAGTGGATCAAAGAACAAACAAGTGAACAAGGACGATTAAAACTACCGGCGGTAGTCTTAGTTAGATATTTTGGTTTTATACTGAACTGGTTATCATTTTAGATAAATGTACATATTGAATAGACCATAGAAGTATAGTTTTGTGTAATCCCCGATATGGATACTGAGATGGGTATTGATGCCCTGATTATTATGTTGGATTAATGTTATTATCCCAGGTGAATGTCGGAAATTGTGGTATACTCTGATATTGTACATGTAACAGACCGAACAGACCATTTGTTTTAAGGAACGAAATGAATGGAGATCTATTTATACAGGTGTTATAAAAGTTTTTCTAATTATCCTGGATCTCTCATTCGATTACTAAACGTGTTTAAATGCTAATTGTGGTCTTTCTCGAGGCGGGGGTTACAAAAACAACTAAATCCAACAATATAGGACTCATGAAATGACTCTACAACAAAACCAGTGACAACAAAGGAGATAGAAATTTCATAAAAAAAGTAGAAAGAAATTTGTTTTAATAGAGAATAGCACATACATTAACATACTCACTGTTTTGTCTCATCTTCTTTCTTGTATGATAAAAATACATAATGGCTTGTACATGATCTATCTTTAGCATATTTAAGATATGGCTCTTGCTTTGTGTGATAGGTAAACAAAGTTAACTTCCGCATCATTTATTCTGATATAGACATTACCCATTGATATGTTTTTGTCAATAAGGGGTAAGAGAATCCTAACTTGATACAGTAAGTACTAAAAAATGGTTAGATTTCAAAGTTATAAACATGAGCTAATGCAACATAATATATAAGATAGTGATAATCATTGTTTTAGGTAAGCTGGATGTATAAACATGAGCAAAAACAAAATTTTAGTTACACCAAAGAAATTTATAATATTAATCTTCAAATGTTACTCATAAAGCAACATGAAATACCTTTAAAATCATGCAGATGCTAGAATATTAATCTTCAAATGTTACACATAAAGCTTCAGTAATACTGGAAGCAATCAAGGAATAATTAAAATGTAAGAAAGGACTCTGATCATGGCTTCTTGTATTATGGCTACCTTAGTCCGTAGAGCATGAAAAAAAAAGTACTAATATATGAAGTAGCCAAAACTGACAGAAAGTTTATATATTTTTAACTTTTCTTGAAAAAATTAATCTGTTGTCGCTTTCATGATCTCTGAACTTGTTTGTTTATTTATTTGATAGCAAAAGAGCTTGTGACTTTTAGCTGACAGGTGAACTATCAATAGCTTGTTAGGGCATTTAGATTTTAGTGCATAATTTAAAATCCTACTTTAATTTGTTGACAGTTGCACCACACCTAGGTATGTAGACAAGTCAAAGCTATGGTAAAAAAGGACAAGTCATAACTTACTTGGGAAAGTAGGAAACTTGCTTTCATACAATATGGACATGTGTCATGGTTTATACTTCCAAGTGAAAGGAATTAACTTTGTTTTTCTGCATTGATTAACAGAACTCATAGGAATGCATAGCCGACATGGGGAGAGAGTTATTCAAAAACTGCTTTTGGGATATTATTAGAAAAAAGATTCCAACTTAAAAAAATAAATAAAAACAACATTTAATCAAGCTAATCATCGTTATTTGTATACCAAAAAAAGATAATTGTGGAATGATATTGTATGAACTTGTAAGGCAATAAGAAGAAAGACATCAAACTAAAACCACCTGGAAATGATTGTGGAATCAAAGATAAAGTAAAAACAACATAGGAAACATATAGACAATGAGTAAATAGTGTTACTTAAAGATATAAATGCACTGAAATTTCTTAATTAGACTATAGCAGAAAACCAAATATTCAAGAACTTAGATATAGATTCAATATGATGTTGAAACAGTGAAAAACCCATCATTATGCTAGGGAAAAATTTTCCTATCAAAGCAACAAAAAAAGATGATATTGATTCTCAATGGCCTATCAAGAATATGAGTAATCAGAATCCTCAATATCAGAATATCTTAATCTATAGCATATATCAGAATTGCAACTCTTGAAAAAGAAAAGAAAAGCTTACATAAATACACCATCCTTGAACTGATATAAGGAACTAAACATTCTTTCATATAAAGATCCTTGCTTCAAAAATCAAACTTAAAAATATTTCTTATATGCACTGGAACCAATAAGTACCAGTTTCCTACTTTGATTTTGGTACACAATTTAAAATCCTACCTTGATTTGTTGACAGTTGCACCTCACCTAGGTATCCAGACAACTCAAAGCTATGGTAAAAATAGACAAGTCATAACTTACTTGGGAAAGTAGGAAACTTACTTTCAGACAATATGGACATGGGTCATGGTTTATACTTTCAGGTGAAAAGAATTAACTTTGTTTTTCTGCATGGATTAATAGAACTCATAGGAATTTGGCAGCTAGCATGCATACCCTACACTGAGAGATGGGAAGCAATATGGAAAACAAATTGGGGTCCATTTAAAATGAAATTAAGATCTGCAACCATATTCCTTTTTCATGAAAAATAATAAATCCAAAATTACAACAGTGTTACTTTATAAAAGTAACAGATCCTTTGTCCTCTTTTAGATTTAATTCAAAATTCAAAAATAGAATATAAAACAACATTCACTTTATCTAGAGACACATGTAGACTAATTGTACTGTATTTAAAACTGGCAATCTAGACAATCACAAAAGTCTACATATGTGAAAAGTAAGCATAATCTAAAGCCTTTTAACACCTTATAGAAAAAATAAATCCATGACCTGTGACCTTAATGTATGAATTAAAGCAATTTCAATTATAATATCATGGTTTTTATTGCTTTCGCATAAGGGAGAGAGAGTTTGATTTTAATATTTGTTTGTCCTTAGGAAATACCACAGCAACAATAAGCATTACATAAGACTTAAGGGAAGTTGTATCCCTAATTTGTCTTGTATCATGCCTATCTAATTTGGTAGAGCATGAAATGTTACATATCCTGAATGATGACGTAACTAAACTAATATAAAGTTTAAATGGTTGCACCTTTTCTTTTGGCAATTAATCTGCTGTCACTTTTATGCCCTCTGAATTTGTTTGTTTTTGTATTTCATAGCAAATGAGCTTGTAACTTTGCTGACATGTCAACTATCAATTACTTGGATGAGTATTTAGATTTAGGTGCACATTTTCAAATCCTACTTACTTTAATTTGTGACTTTTAACTTGGGTAAGTAGGAGACTGGCTTTATTGCATGTGACAGTAATTAATTTGGTTTATACTTCCATGTAGCAGTAATTAACTTTGTTTTACTACATTTATTAGTTTATTATGTTAATTACACTTATATGAAGTATAAACCAAGTATGCGGATACAAGAATTATACTTATTAGAATTAGAATTAGATGCCAAATCTTGTGTCAATTCAAACAAAAGCCATCTTTTTTGTCACATATCATATTGAACTTTTCTTCTATATTAGTCCAAAAGTGAAAAATGGAAATCCTGTTATCAAAGATGAGAAAGAGAAAGCAAAATTCAGAGTATTGATTTAAATGTAGGAAATACTGAGGTTACACTGATCAATCTTCCTTTCTTCCATATCAATTGCAGCCAAAGATTTTTTTATCTTCTAATGTGAATCAAGTTTCCTGAAAAACATAAATTGTTGTTTGAAAATCATAATGCTAGAAACTTAATCTTTAGGTGTTACACATAAGACTTCAGTAATACTGAAATGAATCAAATGGTAATAAAAATGAGAAAAAAAGGAGGACTTTGTCTATAACATAACATAACACCTTATGGAAAAAATGAATCCATGACCTGTGACCTTATTGTACGAAGTAAAGCAATTTTAATTATAAGTCATGGTTTTTACTGCTTTCGCACAAGGGAGAGAAAGAGTTTGATTTTAACAGTCTGACAAGAGCAATACCAGAATCTTCGGTCCTTCTGAATCAAAAAATAGAGTATTTTTTCATAAATGGTGATGATCTTTGTGGGAAGCCTCTAAAAAACCTTTGTTCTATTCCTTCTACTCTCTAGAATAAAGGGTGACTTTTGGAGTGTTGCCAGTGGCAATTTTCTGTAAGGCAGTGAGTTTGCCATGTGCTTTTGGATGACCAAATGATGTCTAAAAATTATTAAATTTTACAAGCTAAAAGTAGACGTTCTAAGATTTAATTTGATAGGTCAAATACATTAGTTGGACCTATACACTAAGAGCGATAAATTTCTGAAATTTACCTAGTGAAACTGCCTACTTTTTGGAACAGCATCCAAAGATTGAAATTCTGGGAATGTTTAGCTTTTAATTGGCTAAAGGATATATTTTTCCTTAAAACTAGACTCACTAAGGGTTAAGTAGCCTTTGGAATCACCTTAATTGGATGTCTACAAAAATAGATATAAATGTTCAAAGTTGGGTGAAAATGCTGTCAGCTTTAGGAAAAAATCACAAAATGTATGGGAAAAATGGTAATTTATCATATTAAGCCAAAGAAAATTATTTTCTTCAGCGCACACACTCATTTTCATCCAAATGGGCTGAAAATGAAGGGAAAAATATTTCTTTGATATTTATGATCATATTTTAGATAAAGGTCAAAAGGAAAAAGATGGTAAAAAATTTCAGCTCTTGTGAAGTTGTGTGGAGGTGATTAATTCTGAAATAAACCACCATTATCTTTCCTTCTCATAAGCCAAATTTTGGCCCTGCAATTCAAAGAGGGGAAAAATCGATGAGGATGGATTATTCAATTGGACATGTGATAAAAGAAACAATAGAATAAGCATATGATAAAACCTCTTTCCCTTTCTTTTCTCTTCATTTTTTGGTGATTCAGCTTAATCGAGAGAGAGAGAGAGATAGAGAGAGAGAGCTCACACACATATTAGCAAGAACACAAGAACAAGGAGCTAGGGTTTCAAGCAATCTAAGGTAAGAGATGATTTTTCATGTGATTTTGCTTGTTAAAACCCTAGAACACCTCTTCTAATTCTTTAATCTTCATGATTTTGGCTTGAAGCAAGCAATATTTTAGAGTTAGAAAGAGATAAGGACCACGGTTTAGAGAGAGAAAGTTGAAGAATACAAGATGTAATCACATATACTTAATCCTCTTGTTGAATATGATGATGTTGTGGTTGTTGTTCTTGAATTTGGCTTGACTTTACCAAGTTTTGTAAATTTGGGATCATGAACCCTAAAGGGTTATGCTGCCCAAATTTCTTCAATTCATGTTTAATTAGTGTTTAGGTAGTTAATCATGTGATTAGGAGTGAAAAGGGAGGGGTTTAAGAGGTTAAATCAAGAAAATCACAATTTCCCTTTATTTCATAAACTTTTGGTCAGCACTCTTTCTATGGGAAGGACTGGAATATCATCAATTTGAAGGTTGCATTGTGTTTAGAAGGGAAAATTGTGTAGGGTATATGTAGAATGTGAAGTGAGAAAAGCATTAGAATGTCAAATGACAAAATTACCCTTGAAAACCATAAATAGAGACTATCAAGGGCATTTTTATAATTAGTAGTGAATATATCAAAACCGAGGTCAA
Source organism: Inga oerstediana (assembly GCA_963210345.1). Classification (NCBI taxonomy): domain Eukaryota; kingdom Viridiplantae; phylum Streptophyta; class Magnoliopsida; order Fabales; family Fabaceae; genus Inga; species Inga oerstediana. The sequence continues at coordinate 30,526,841 of OY723402.1, read as the reverse complement.
AAATGGATTCCTTGGGTGAAAATATGTAAGAATAGCCTGGGTCATACTTTTTTGAAAAATATAGTTGGACCGGGTATAAAGAGACCTAGACCAGGTCCCTATGGATATTTTGGTCATTTTGCAGTGTTCAACTAAGATAACCAACAAAATGTGTTTAGAATAATATTTGAATAAGTAATGACTCATTTATTAAAAACTTGAAATTTTAGGACCAGACCGCCAGCCTGAGCCCGGTCTGATATAAGGACCTATTTATGCCTTAAAAAGGAATTTAAGGTAGTAACTCTATCTTTCATAAATTATGTGAATGTTTTATATACTTGTGTATTCTATCTTCTGTGATATAATTGATGAACAGTGTTTTGCTGAGTAAGGCAATTTGTGCGAGTAGTCACTTTTACCTGGTTGTTGAGTAAAAATCCGACCGAGGTGTACGTATAGTGGGGAAATAGCCCCGACTCATGTATACATGCTGTGATGTTGTTTGTGTTGTTAATACGTTGCATAACATGGAGCATGCATATTTAATTTTCACATGTTATATGATTGGTTGTATGTTACTAATGAGATTCTTTTGAATCTCACCCATTTTAAAATTAAAATATTTCTAGCAAAAGCTAATGGCTCAAAGGGCAAAAAGGCCAATATAGGTGATTGAGGGTCCCTATGAAGATTCAAGAGCTTACGTTGGTATCCTAGTGTAGTTAATTTTTGAGGATATTGTATATATTTTTCAAACCCTATGGGGATTTTTTGTAATGTAATACAAGTACTAATGTCAGTATATTAATGCTATTTCTGTTTGCCTATCGAACTCTGCATTATTTACTCTACCAATATCAAAATGTTAAGGGGTTTGACAAATACAATAACAATTGATATGATCTATCTTTGAGTCACTAACATCTTGTACTTGAATCCTTGACTTGAATGCTCCTATTCTTCAAAGATACAACTCTAAGAGTTAAGATTATCTCTTGGTCAATAGCAAAATCATTGTGTTCTATTGTGCTAAGCCATTTCGCTAATGCTTTTGTTGGAAATTATGCTCTAGGGACCAATCATTATACTTTGAACATTATTATTTAATGAATTTTTCCATTTTGATATCATATTATTCGCATGTTCACTGTGATAATTGTATCCTTGAATAAATCATAAAGATTGTCTTAAATATCCCTAGCCGGTCATCTATGTGGGAGTAAAGATGAAGTGAGACCAGTATGACTTTGATAAGGTATTGAAATACAAATCAAAGTCTTAAGCACTTGTAAGAGTACAAGGTGCTGGACTAAACCATTATGAGAAAGCTACATGGATCAAGTCATAAGCTTATCTCATGTATAACCACGTTACTATGCCCTTTGACATGAGATCATCATGGATTCCCACATGAAAGTTGCTAAGCTTTGACCTAGTCAAAAGTCACCTTTAACTAGGTGATGATAAAGGCTATAATCGAGCTTGGTGGTTTTCATGCAAAGGAATGTGAATGGTCAAGATGGAATTTGTCCTTCAATTTAGTAGAGGGATATTACTAGGTCCCTCGATAAGTGAGTCTGAGAAATATATGATCATATTACAATGGAAAGGAGTTTCTATTTCTATTGTCAAACTACTCAAGAATCGAGAAAGTAAGTGTAACACCCCAAAATTTATATTTACCAAATATATTGTAAATATTTGAGAAATTCAATAAAATGGTGAATATTCATGAATTTGGATTTATGAATTTATAAATATTCATTTTCATGAGAAATTGGGTAAAAATAGTTATAAAATTAATGTGTAATTTTAACATTCCAATATTAAGGTCCAAAAATGGAGGAATATTGGAGATAATATTTGATCCAAAAATAGGTAAAAATCGGCAAAAGAAAAATAAGAAAAGAAATTGGATTAAAAAGGTCATGGCAAAATCGTAATTTTGCCAATTTAGCACAAAATAAATTATTTTTCAATTAATTGAAGTTAATTTCAATTAATTAAGAAGAATAAAGGTGAAAAAAATATTTAGAATATTTTGGTCAATTGAATATGAATTTATGGAAAATTTGAGCAAAAAGTGCAATTTTAACCAAAATTGAGACTTTACGTGTATACGTAACTTGGAAAAGTTGTGAAGCCAATTGAAACCATAGGGAGGGACCCCTAGGTGCCTCTTACATGTGGAATAAAAAAAGGAAATATTGGCTGGACATGATAGCATGGTTAGATGAATGTAGGAAGTTATGTCATAAAATTAGTTTTGGAATTCTTGGAAAATTCCATAAATCATTAAAATAATATATTATATATTAGAATATATCATCATCACCTTCTTCCCTCAGCATTTCATGCACCATAATAGACTTGAAATAGTAAGAGAACATGTGGAAATCTTAGAGAGAGAAAGGAGAAGAAATCTTGCAAGGTAAGTCGATTCCTCCGACGATTTAGCTCCTAACGTGTATAACTCTGATCTAAGCTACTGATCTAAGCTACTCCTCTTTGTTCTTTAAGGTTTGGAGGCTCAAAAAATATGTTGTAGAAGGGCTAGGGTTTCAGCCAAATTAAAGAAAAGCTAGTGGGAGCTTGAGATAACTTCCAAACCTTTGTACATTAACTATTTTGCCTATTGTGGGCAATTTAATCGGTGAAATTTCACTGGATTGCCATTGGTTTTAAATTTTCGAAATGTGTGTATCTAAAGATTATGCTGCCAAAATTGGGTCTAAATGGTAGTTGTAACCTAATGTAATAGTTAATAAAGTGATTAGGAGTAGAAAGAAACACGTTTGGGGAGTTAGATTTCGAAAACCCTAAAATTTTCCCAGGGAATAAGATGATTTTAGCTAGGGGCATAAATGGGCCTTAGAGTTGGCTTTTCAATGATTTGATGATTCTATTGAGTTCAGGAGGGAAAATTAGGTGGGGTTACAGTTGGCCACTTTTTCGAAAAAGCATAATTACGAAAACGCCCTTAAAACCCTTAAAGTAGGGTTGTCAAGGGCAATTTCGTAATTTGACATTGAATTTGGTAATTCTGTGTCTAAAAATGGATTCCTTGGGCAAAAATATGTCAGGATAGCCCATGTCAAAATTTTAAGAAAGGTACAGTCGGGCCGGGTATGGCGGGGCCAGGCTGGGGTCCCATTTTCACCATAGGTTAATATAACCATAAGAAACACTATGGTAGTGCCTAAAATAATACATGAATGGGTTTTAACCTAATCTTGTACATTTAACATTTTAGGACCGAGTCAGAAGCCTAAAGACGAAACGTTTTACGAGGCATACGATAAGGGGTTGATAGAGCTTTGAGGTAGGAACTACTATCTCTCATATTCTATGTGATTAATTGTATGTTATATGTTACTGTATTTTGTTATATGAATGTGTGCTAGAGGCATAGTACTTGGTTGCGGTTCGGTGCCCAGCCAAGGTATATCGAAAATCCTAGCTGTGGTCGGTGACTCGGTTGAGGTACATGTAGGGGTTCTAACTTGATGTTTGGCCCTGAAACTTGTGTACACATATTAATCAAATTGAACTTTCATTTTGCCTAATATGGTGCATTGCATATTTAATTTTTGTATTTTATATGTCAATAGTATATTTCTACTAGGATTCTTCAGAATCTCACCCGTTTTGTAAACAAACATCTTAGCGGGTGCCAGTGGATCGAAAGGCAAAGACGTAGACACAAGGAAGTGATTGGCACATGTCTCGAGAAAAATTCAAAGTTCATGGTTATAGTTAGCTTATGTTTAGAATACTTAATATCCTGTAAATATTAGAAATACTATTGCATTCTGTATTTTGTCTATGGACGACTCTGGATTGTGAACAAATACTTTTATTAGTATATATGTACTTTTCTGTATGCCTATAGAACTTGGTATCTATTACTTTGCTTATATCAAAATGGAAACGGGTAGTGATAGTAAGGGTCAGAAATAGGAGGATGACATTATCCATGCCTAATCTTTGGACGAAAATATCGTGTGACAAATGTAATGACCCAATTTGAGATTAAGGGCTAATGACTTCGAAATTGATTGTAATTAGTGTAATTAAACACTTTTGGAGAAATGTGATGCAAATTTGATATAGATGTTCATGGTGATAATTTAATAATCATTATGAAAATCAGGGGCAAAATGGTAAATTGGAAATTTACAGACCAAGTGGTCAGTTACCAAAAAGGAAACTCATTAGTGATTAAAGATCAATGGTTGAGATTTATTGTCAATGGGTTGGAATCATGTACTTTGAGATTATGTGAGCTCATAGAGAGAATGAGCAAGATTATGCCAAGTGTCATTTTGTGGACCAATGGATCATGCACACAAGTCAAAAACTCACTTTTTCTCTCTCTTCTCTCTCCTATTGGGTTGGGAGCTTTAGGAAGGGGAAAAATTCTGCATCATCTCATCATCTCTATCATCTTATCATCTCTCTTTCTCCTCAACTCAATTTCTGGTGATTTCAAGAAGGAAAGAGAAAGAGAAAGCTTGATTTTTTGGTGAGTAATGGTTCTCATATGCTCATACACTCTTTATTAAACTTGTTTATAGTGTAAAGAAATCCATTTTGGTGGTTTCAAAATTTTGAAACTTGGTAGTTTGGGTGTTGGTGCAATTTGGAAGTTTGAGAATCAAGGTTTTGACTTTGGCAAGTTGAAGAGGTAAGGATTTGATGCTTTTTGGTATATTTATTGTGATTTTTGGTTAAGGTTGATAAACTCTAGAATTTTCCCTGGTTTTATGCTAGTTTTTGAATGCATGAATTAAATGGTGAATGATGTTGGAATTGGTTCATTATGGAGTTATTTGAGTGTTGGATGTGGTTTTGGAATTTTGGAAGTGGGTTGAATGAATTTGGGTATTGTGTGGGTTATAGAGTCCCAAGAGTATGAATTGCTGTTGGGATGGGTTTTGAGTGTTTTGGAGGTTGCCAATGGGTTCCTTATGGGATTTTAAGTGGGAATAAGCTTTGTGTTGGGATTGGGAACCATTGGGATCAGTTTTGGCAAATATGGGAATTTATGTCATTTGCTGTGATCTGGATTTTAAGTGGGAATAAGCTTTATGTCATTTACTGTAATCCCCATTTTGAAAAACTTTAAACCCATTATATATATATATATATGTAAACCGGGGTTGCCGGGATGTTAGTTATGCACTCTAATATTTATGAATGTGATTTAACTGCACAGATAATTATGTTCGTAAGTGAATGTGGGACCAGATGAATTATGTTTTTTTTGAACTATTTTTCGGGATACCCCCTCTTGAAGATGAGGGATTATAAATGTGTTTTTGTTTTATTAGTCTCTATTTCAATGGAATTTCATAATCCGAATATAATTACGGTGAGGGGGTTACAACAAAAGGGACATGACATGGTTGTATGACAGGTTGCATTGTATTAACGATCCTCATATGAATTGGGTAGTCATAATGTCTTGCTAGAGGCCACTTGCGACTGCTGGGTTAGTGCAGTTATTGGCCCATTGCCAACTTCATATAGACCTACAAGGTCGCACACAAGAATAGCCCAACACGAGCTATAATATCTAGGTTCATTGAATTTGAGATGTGTCTAAGATGTAATTAATATAATGTTTAATCTAAGGTGGACAAATTTTATACATATATGTATGATAAAAAAATTCGTGAAAAGAATAATAATAATAATACTATGTAGTGTTAGTTTCATATTTAATTTTATTTTATAAATTAAATGACTAACATTGATAGAGATATAATATCTCAAATTTAATTTATAAAAGATCAATTAAATCTAATTCCATTGACTCTTTATTCGGATTAAATAAATAGGTTAAATTAAAATTGTTAGACAGATTTAATTAAACCGAATTTATTTAATTATCTCATCAAAACAATTAAGTGTTAATTGATTTTAAAATTAATTAAGATTAATTTTGAAATATCCAATATAGCCCTTATTAGTTATAAAACAAAGGTGTAATATAATCTGAGGATGGATGAGAAATAAGGAGTTGTAAGAAAAACCCTAGGGTGACATTGAAGGCAGTAGCATGCAATCCATATTGGAGTTGTATTCGTATGGATTGTAAGACCCCGCCTTACATACCACTTATTATTGATATTAATCAGAGTAGTAATATGCAGTTTAGCGGGCACATAGGAAAAGTATAAATTTATTGATTTTATTGAAACAATATTGCTTGATTATATTACAGGAGTTCCCCATAAGGGTTTGTATGTAATACCCTGAATTTTGAGACATAAGGCTAGAGAATAAGCATGAAATAAGTGGACTGCTAAGCCCCGATTTAGCAAGATTCCAAATTGTGATTAAGGGATGATGACTCCAAAAGTGGATGTGATTAGTGATAAATGGACCCTTTTACAGATTATGATGTGAACTATGATGCGTATGCGTTGTGAGCAGTGCCAAAACCCAATATTTAATTTCAATTATGGATTAATCTCTAAATTGACTTCAAATATAGGGAGGGCGCATATTGTGGTGAAAAGGAAAGATATGAAGTGTTTGGTGGTGATTCAGTGAGAATTACCATAATCAGGGGCAAAACAGTAAAGTTACCCACCAATTGATCGGTTACCGAAGAGGAAACTCATTGGTAACTTCAAGATCAATGGTTGAGATTGATTTGTGATAGATCAAAAGGGGTGGAATCATGTGTGAGTGAGCCTATGTGAACTCATGGTTGGTGGAGCAAGAGGGTGACACTTGGCACAATTTGGACCCTTGGATCTTGGGTCAAGATTTCAAACATTCCCTCTCTCTCCTCTCCTCTCTACTTGGTCGGTTTTGGCATCCCAAAAACTGATCCTCTACTTCATCATCTTCATCTTCATCTCTCTCTCTTGTTCTCCATTTTCGCCTAGCTCAAAGTGAAAAGAGAAAGAAGAAATTCAAGGTATGGTGCTCTAGTTGGCCTCTAATGGCTAATCCTCTTCATTAATCTTGATCATGTTGATGAGAGTTTCATCTCTATGGTTTTAGATTTTTGAAAGGAGGTGTTTGATGGCTTGAGGAAATTTGGAAAGATGAAGAATCAAGGAATTGGTTTGGGAAAGAGGAGACTATTTGAAGCATTTTGATCTAAGTTTTGTGATTTGTGGATGAGTTTTGTGAATTGTGAATTTTTCCCTAATTTTATGGTATTTTCGAATGCCATGAATTGGCATGTATGTTGTGTTGTAATTGGTCTTTTGTTGAGCATTTTGACCATTGGAATTGGTTTTGGAAGTAAAATGGAAAGAATTGCATTGTGAAGATTTATGCTAGGCTTTGGGTTGACATGTTAGGGTTGTTGTGAAACATGTCAATATGAAATTTTGTGTGGGAATGATGTTTGATGTGAAAATGGAACCATTGGAAGCAAATGTGCAAAACTGGAAAATCTGTCAATTGGAAGTCTATTTTGGGCAGTCTGGTCGTGTGGACGTTTTGACTAGGCAAATGATATTAGAAAATTTTGAAACTTTCCAGTCTTTAATTTCACATCCCAAGCTTCAAAATGGACATATAATTTGTGCCATTTTTTTTGGGAACTGGGAGATATGACTGTCCAAAGTTTGAGGTCGAAAATGGACTCTGTTTTGGGACAGTAGTGGATTTTTAGGAATTATTTGTTTTTGTGGTGATTTCCAGTAATGGCCCATATTTTTCGTGTGTATAGGACTTGAATAGCTTTCATTTGGCTTTAAAATCACCTCATTTTGATTTTGGCGGAATTAGTTATGATTTTTGGAAATTCAGCCAAGAAACAGGATTTTCTTGGCCGCGGCCCAAATGTTTCTGAGCTGTTTTTGGCCGCGGCCAACTCCCAAAAATCAGAATTTTGGACTTTTAAAAGGTGATCTATAGTCAAGTGTTTCCCAAGCCTTTAGGAATATGTTTAGGCTTTGATTAGCCACCTAAAGGTCATGAATGGTAACCAACTTTGAGTGATATGAAAGTAAGGTTTTGGAATAGAGAATAAACTTATGTCCTTGCTTTGGTTATAGGTTTGATGTTTGCCCTAAACATGGTTTGATATTCGCCTAGTCGTGAGTAAGCGGTGCTGGAGCTTACATGGGAAGAACAAGTGTAGGGAACTTACCTCTCCTGCATGATCTGATATTTGTGTTAGTGTGTTGATGCATGTTATTACTTTGCTTGATTATGTGAAACATGTATGAATGCTTTGAAGCTATGTTTCAATTTATGCTATGGCCATATATATGTTGTTCAAAGCATGGAGTTTACAGATTTGTCATTGTGTGTGAGCATGAGTTATGCAAGCATGTCATGCATTAAACATCTATCTTGCATGCATATTGGTAATGTTTACCTACTGAGATTCTTTTGAATCTCACCCTCCCCTATCAACTATTTTAGACAAGGTAGGTAGATCAAGGATAGAGCAAGCAGTCAAGGGTGGCTAGGGCTCCCGTTGGAGTTTGGTTTTGATAGTTGGTTATCATAATTGGGATGATTTGTATTCGTATTTGGATATGGGTTGTATATATTGTGGAATGTATATTTGGATATATGTTTGGATGAGAATATTTGATTATGTATTTGGAATGAGCATTTGGGTATTTGTATTTGTATTTGTATTTGAGGAGAATTGTGTAATCCCCATTGAAGAATTGTAATGGGCAATTGTGCCCTATGTATCTTTAATGAAGGTAAGAACCCAGGATTACCTGGATGATTATTATGTTGTGCACTCTGATATTGGTATAAATGTGATTTATCTTCACATAGTAATTGTATTCGAAATTTGAATGAGACCAGGTTAATTATATTACGAAAGGTATTTATGAAAACCCTATCGTGAAGATGAGATTTTGAAATATTTTTGTTTCTTATTGGTCTCTATTTCATTTTGATCGCGTATTTCAGATATAATTACGGAGGGGGTTACATCGTACATATATTATAGACCTTAAAACAATAAAAAGGTCTACAGATAACCAACGACTCCTCTGTTGCTCGTCCAGAACCTTCTGCTGCAGGTAATTACAATTCTGCCCTCTGAGCCACTGTCTGCTGCTGAAAACTTTTACATTCATGGAAAGGGTGAGATTCAAAGAATCTCAGTAGTAACATACAATCGAACATATACGATGTGAAAATAAATATGCCATACACCATGTAATGCAACATAACACAAACAACACAACATATGCACATGAGTCAAGGCTACTTCCCCACTATCCGTAAACCTCTATAAATGTGCCTACTTGCACAATGCCCCAATCGGCAATACCGTGTTCTTATTATAGAAGATGTCATACACAAACATACAATAATCACATAGTGTATGAAAGAAAGATTTACTACCAAGAATTGCCCTTTCTTGCTCTACTGGTTGTTCAATACCTTTGATCTGGCTCGGGCTATTGATATGTCCTAAAATTCTAAATGAACAAGAATTGAATTAATATTCATTCATGTACTACTTTAAACTCTTTTAAATGCATTGTGTGGTTATCATTGCTTAAAACCATGAAATTACCAAAATGCCCTTGGGAAACCCAGTCTAACTATACTTTACCAAAAATCATGACCCATGCTAATTCTGCACATTTTCGCCCAAGAATCCATTTTTTTCCTCGATTTTGTCAAAATCAATCCAAAATTACCAAATTACCCTTGGCAGCCACAAAGTTAGAGTTATAAGGGTAAAATTGTCATTTCACACCCTAAAGCCCTTATACTCCATATTATACATATTCCTTACACAATTTTCCATTCTAAACATAATGGAATCACTATTTTCATAAAATTCTAGCCCAAACACTATGAACAGTGCTTGGCCAAAAATTTGGATTTTTAGGAAACAATGATGTTTCTTGATTTTAATCCATAAACCACCTTCTTTTCACTTGTAATCCCATGTTTAAACACTTAATTACACTTTCCACATGTTTGATAGAAAATTGGGCAACACCTCCCCTTAGGGTTTGAGCTTCCCAAATTGCAAAACTAAATCAAACAAGCCACCAAACTAACAACAACATCAACAACCACAAGAATCAACAAGAAAAACAAGATTCTTGACATTACCTTTTGTTTCTCTCTCTAAAACTACCAAATCGTGGACTCTCTCTCTCTTCTTGCTCTTGATTTTGAGCTTGCTACATGAATATTTCAAGAAGGAATAGAGGTTAGAGAGAATTGTCATGAATTTCAAGGCAAGAACAAGTGGAAATTCACTTAGAACTCATCTTGTTTTCCTCTTGATCTTTGCTCTTCTCTTTGTGTCTCTTCTTATGTTTCTTTTCATATGAACCCCCTCTCTCTCTCTCTCTTGGCTACTAATGCTTGGCCAAAAATGAGGCCAAAGAAAGAGATAAGGAGGTTTTAAAAATATCCTAATTCACCTCCTCAAAATAATATATTTTAATGGCTTTAACATGTGACAAATAAATTGATATCATCATCTTTCTATTGCCTTCTTTATTCCCACACAAGATGCCTCTTTTTAATGCAAGTCATCATCTTTTATTTAGCCAACAATTGTTGACCGAAAATGGGACAAGATAAAGAGATAAAGGGCTCTTTACTTTATCATATTTTCCTCCTTCTCACATATTGCTTTTGGCATGATATTTTTGACCAAGTCTTCACCTTTTACTTAGTCATATAATTGTTTCTCTTTCCTCTCCTCTTGTCAGACGAAATATGGCTTTTAAAAGACTCAAAAGAGCTTCTTGAAATATCTCAATTTTGCCTCCTCAAATATTAATTTTAATTGTAGGTATTTGCCTACAATTTTTGACTTTCCAACTCCAATTTGTTTGGCCAAAATTGCTCCTCTTTGATTAAATTTGAGCCATGTATTAATTTCCCTTCCTACTCCCTCATGCTGGACGTCCAAGAGCACATGATAAAGGGAAAATTATAACCTTTGGATTAAACCTAGCCAAATGACTATTTTGCCTATACAATTTTGCCATTATCGCACTTTGCTGGAAATCTGGCAAAATTTTCATCAAACTTTGAAAATTCATATATTTATTTATAGAGATCCAATTGGTGTGATTCCAAAGGCTATGTGACCCTTATTAAGTCTATTTTTAGGGAAAAATATAGCCTTTAGCCAAATGAAAACTCATAATGCCCATAAATTTTCATTTTTGGACGCTATCACAGAAACTTGCCATTTTCACTTGGCTAACTTCCAAAATATATAACTCTTTATGTACAGCTCCAAATAACTTATATGACTATCAAATTAAAGCTTGATAAGTCTACTTTTATTCTGAAAAATTTCACATTCATTGGACATCATTTGATTATACAAAAACACATGACAATCTCATTGCCTGGCAAGAAAACACACTAGCAGCACATTATACATTCCTGGGACTCTTGCTAAATCGTCGCTTAGTAGTCCACTTGATTCAGGCTTATTATCAAGCCTCTAATCCTAAAATATGGGATATTACATGGATACCGATAGAGGGAGCTGATATGAGGTGTTGGCTCTTAGAGATCGAAAAGCCTAAAATGTATAAAATATACGATTCATTCTAATTCGATTTAAATGCTATTGATAGATCCGTAATTGGGATTGGAGAACTTTTACAACTTTAAATTTTCATTGTGCCTACTAATCCCAATAGTTTACCCTTATGACTTTAGCTCTTGGAAAAATTCTTCAACATGTTAACTTCAATGTTCGACATGTTCTCTAAAACTGAAGCATTCTAATATATTTTTTAACCTGTTAACTTCCACCCTTTTTTTTATGAACAACTTCCACCATTTTTAACATGAGTATCGATTGTAAACATGTTTCAAAAATGAGTTTTTGCATATATTCAAAATGTCAATTTCACAATGCATTGTCATGATTAGAAATAACATTTGAGATTTAAAATACTTTGCATATTTCATTATCATTCTTGGAAAACTTGATTCAATTCATGATTTGTCATTTCATAAAAGTTGGTCATTATCGATAGATTATCTACTCTCTTTGAACTGACTTCCATGGATTGCATGAAAATCTTATTAATGACACATTTTCTATATAAAGTGTATTTACAAATTGTCATTGATCATTGAAAAACATTATTCTTAGTATCATTTGTTTGTTACCCTTTATGTTCAGTAATTATAATTAATTGGGTAAGAATTATCTTTGATATTTTATTACACACTTTGGTCAAATATCATATAATTATATAAAACCATAAAAGTGATTATGTGTACTATTGTATGGACCCAAGAGAAGTTGGATACCAAAGAGCATGTATTTATATTTTTACAGGAGTTGACAAAGATGCTTTGCTTTCTAGTATGATAAGTAAAATATTTTCATATTTATTTTTCCTTATATGAGATTTTATGGATGATATTAGAGCTTAATATAATGAATGTGGGTGTAATTTATAAATAAATAATTATCTTGGCATAAAATAGAATTTATTGAAAATACTAAATTTTAACCCTATTTCAGTTTTTAGGCAATATCTAGAGCTCTAGACGTCAGATTAAGATGTTCTTTATATGGATAAAAAGCTAAGAAAAAGCTCTACAACTTTTCTATTAAAGTCAAACCCAGTTCTATCTTCAAGGGTTCCGAATTTTACTTGAAAGTTGTGAACATGAATTTGTCCCAGTTTGACCTTTGTCCACTAATTTGATCATAACTTGAGCTACAAATATTGAAATAAGGAGCTTCCACTTGCGTCTTCAAGCTAAGATTTAGAGCTACAACTTTCATGATGATCACAATGTGAAATTCCACCATTTTGAAAGTTAGAATTAGGCAACAATCAAGAAGTATGGTTGCCACAAGGTTAATGTTGGTGGCTTAATTTCAAGATTCATGACTAACAAGTTGAAATCTTTGCACCCCATTCATCTATAAATAGAGAAGTGGAAGACACAAGGAGAACACCCCATCTTAGAGTTTAATTTCATGCATTGTAATGTTTCTTGCATGCCTCCTTCATGGAAGACTTAGGTAATCCTCCTTTATGGAGGGTATAGGTTGCCACCTATATGGAAGGTTTTACCTCCTATATGGAAGGCTAGATTTTTCCATTTTCATACATCTTGTAGTTGTATCTTTGTGATTTATAATTTAATAAATAAGTTTCATGCAATGTTTATGAAGTTTTCAATTTATTTTTGTTTGATTTTTAATTTCATCATGAGCTAAATTTTCATTTTCTTAGGGTAATGATGTAGCTTACTATTGACGGATTGAATCTTAACTTATTAAATATAGTTTTAATTTTTCCTTCATGATTAATTTTTGATTATTGTTCTTAATGTTTTCGATTGATTGGCTATCTTTTAAATAATTTCAATTTGAAGTTGATATCGGAAGGAGATGCATGTGTGTAGACCCTATAATTAAAACCATAATTGGCATATGAAATAGGAATATATTCATATGGGTTATATAGTCTTAATGAGTTTCATAAATCTTAATGCATGATTAATTGCTTTAATTCATATAGAAATATAGTGAATTAGCAATTAATTATAGAATTGCCTAATCTTGGAAGAGGCTAGTAATTAAATTAGGAAAACTCGGCTATCAATCATGTGGAATAAATTGGACTAGAATAGATAGGTTATTCAATCCAAAATTTGCTCAGTGCAATCTAATCCCTAAGGCTTTTCTCATAGTTGTTTTCATATCATTTGCATTCATATTTAATCATTTTTAATTTTATAATCTCAAATCACTAACTAATCGATCAACCTAATAGAATTAAGATTACTAATTTTGGTACTTAGTGATCAATCCTCGTGTGAATGATACTTTACTCACTTCTGTATTACTTGTTTATGACAGTGTACACTTGCACTTTTTAATAAATCACTTACACTTGTAATAGGGTACAAAGACTAGAGGCTAACAAAGTAGGCATGATTGGCAGTATTGCAATGTGAGAAGAAGTAAAATCTATGGTATTACTTGAGTGATCACTCGAGTGACACCCCATTACTAGCAAGTAACTAGCTAATGATGCAATCAAAGAAAGAGAAAGACGAGGAAGACCTCTTAGTAGCCCCAATAGAGTTCATTTCAAAGAAGCTCAGGGCCAAGAACAATTCTAGCCATTGTGAGCCTTGTTTGTCTATCCACCTCCTCTATTGCCTAAAGGAAGTTAGACATTATTGTGGCATGGAGCTAGGTGAGATATGCTTTAAGGAAGGTTTTGTGATTGAGGAGACCTGGGAGACAACAAGTAGAAGTTAGAAGGTCACCGTTACAGTCTCAAAGATCAATAAGTGGTTAGGCATCAACAAGCCTCCCACTAGACCTTTCAAGGAGTACAATAAGCCTAAGAAGTACAGAATCATAAGATCATGAAACTAATGAGGACTCTCAACTTCAATCCTAGCTCTATATGTGACTATACTGGATTTTTTGATATACCTATACTAGAGCTATTGTAAACAAGGCCAACAATTTCACTCACTTCATCAAGAAGGTGTATTATATGATGGTCTCTATCATTAGCAAGGAGGAGAGGAACATTAGAGAAATCATCTTCTCAAATATCAACAAATATAGATACACAAATTCATACCTATTCTTTATCCTTAGTCCGGTTTACTATTTCTAAAGGCAAACAAGTTTTGGTACTTAAAGCTAAATGAGCCATTGACCAAGATTCCAAAATTTGATGGGCTACACATTCAAAGGATGAAGATTCAATTACCCCTCCCTAGTTCACAGAGCTTTATGAGAAAGAGGCAGAGGGTAGAAGCTGAGACTTTGAGGATAGATGAGACACAACATTTTGCTAGTTTGGTCCCCTGGTCCTTCATTCTTTGGTCCATTTATCTAGGGCTATATGAGAGTGGAGCTTCAGCAATTTCACACTAAGCTTGCTACAAACAATGATGAGATTCATCACTCAATAAATGATAAGATGAGGCAGCTGTGCGACTTAGTGAACCAAAACTTCAAAGTTCTATTTAAGCAGTAAGAGACAAAATAGAGATTAAGGCATCTAGAGATGATCCTCAGCAAGAGCTAGATCACCTAGACTCTCATTCATTAGATCTACCATTCAAATAGATTAAGCTTTAAAAGTTCTCACTTGAGATTACCAATACCAATGAGAAGCTTATCAAGATAGTAGATGATAGAGTAAGGGAGTTATGTGTTATGGTGAAATCAGAATTTCCAGATAGTATTTGCTAAACAAAAGGCGCATACTAAGAGGATGGATGAATATGAAGCCTTACTCCAAGCTCATCTTGCTATCCCTACTCCTGGTGTCCCACAGAGACTATACCTTCAAAGCCCCCTAGTACTGATCACATCACCAAATTGTGACTAGTTAGCGATGCATTAATGGACTTCATAAGATTATGACTCAAGTGATTATGACATTACTCAAGTGAGATATTGTATTCTTTCTTAATTCAAATTCTCTGAGTTGCATAACTCGAGAGAGCACTAGAGTGATGGTTAAGTAGAATCACTCGAGCGACTACTCTAGTAATATTGGGTTATGGGTGTTAAAACCCTTGAATAACATTGTCATTTTCAAAATTTGATTTCTCTCCAAATATTTATACTTTTATACTCATTTTCTCTACAAATTTTCTAATGGTTTTTGAAATCCAAAAGAGTAATTAACTATTTTCCTTGATTTTTTTAAGTCATGCATTCATTAAAGGAGAACTTCATATTCATATGTGTTTTATATCTTAAAAGTTCATCTCTTTTATTGGAAGAAAACCCTTTTAACATACTCATTTGCATTCACTATCTTTTGATTAGTTTTGATGATGAGTTACCGTTATATTTTCCTTTCATAACCTTAATTTTAACATATCATATAAAAAAGATAACTTTGATACTTGATGGCACTAATCATTCTTTGTGAAAGAAAGATTTGTACTTGTGGTAGGAGAATTTATTTTGTGCAATAAAAATAATATTCCTCAATGTACTACAAGAAGAAACTATCAAATTTGAGGAAAGATGTTTTAATGCTCAATCAAGGAAAATATATTGGCTGCAAAATTCAAAGCAATAAGAGGCACATACCAGGATGATTTTGGTAGCATCCTAAGGAGTTATTAGTAGAGATTAAACTTATTCAGATATCACATGTCTACTTCAGATCCCCTAAGTACTAACTATATTCATTCATTTGAGACACTACTAAAGAAGCCAATGTTTTAGTTCCCTTCCACATCTCATAGGCTATTCCTGAGCCTTTTATTGAGTACACTTCAGAGCCTACCACTGAGCTAGCCATATTTCACTCCTATGAACCTAATCTGTCAGAGTTGTGTCGCAAAAGTGTGGTGAACACAATATCATGAATTTATGACAACAAGAAAAGAAGGGAACAAACTTCATGGAACAATCATCAGCTTGCTGCCAAATATAAATGAGCATTTCTAAACTCTTCCTCTTTATATTTTGAGAATAGTTTGCATATCTTTGATTTCAATTTTCCTTGATTATGAAAATTTTCCTGAAAACCTCTGTAAATTGTTTCAGATTTGTTTTCATGAAAAAATCTTTTATTTGCATCACATTAAGAGTAAAGGATGGTCTCTTCCTTTTGATTTGGGGAAGAGAAAGACATTTCTAATTCAGTTTCATAATTGCTTCTCTAGGAGCCTTTCCTATTTATCTTTCAAACTTTTTACTAATGTCAAATAAGGGGAGAGAAAGGCAAGAAAAATATATTGCATTCAATTTATTGTCATATTCACACATATTTTTCTTAAAAGATTTTCCATCATCAAAAAAGGGATAATGTTAGATATGATTAGTTTTGATGATGTCAAATATATATGCCAAATATTAAGTACAAAAAGTTTGCATAATGTATTTATCTTCTACATTGACTAAATACTATATTTAATGTGAAATATCTTATAGATTAGTCAAGCAAAGAAAGAAGATATCAAGTTAGAATATGGAGATTGATAAAGAAAAAAGGATATTGGAGAATGAAGTTATCAACTATAAGGAGAAATAGTCAAGAAAAGAAAAAAGTTATTGAGTTAGGTTAAGGAGAATGACTATCAAGAGGAAAAACAAGAAGAAAGAGTGAAGAAAGAATAACCTTCATCATATTGAGTAAAAGAAAGGAAAAAGTTATCAAATTAGAATAATAAAAAAGATAAAGAGAAATTGAAGAAAGAAGAACTTACAAGATCTATTGAGAATATCAAAATTCAAGCTCTTAGATGTGATATTGAAGGTTTTTATGGTCAAATGAAGGTTGAAATGGGTCAATTCGAAGCTAAAATAACTTATATAGAAGTTATACCAACTTCACTCAAGTGGTACCTCCAGAGAAGATCACTTAAGTGATTTTACTTATCACTGGTAGCATCACTTGAGTGATGTCCTAATGATGAACACTTTCTTGTGCTCATTTACATTAAGCATGACATAGATTTGGTATTTTGGATATATCTCAAACCACACATCCGATTGTGATGAAACTTGTTGAATATGAAACTAGACTTAAAATGAGACACATGAACACCAAGATCAAGTTCGAAGGAGTTCAAATGAAAGATATACGAGTTTTATGAGATGACACTCAAAATCAGCAATGTATTTCAAAACAGGTTTAGTATTTTAGACATATCTCTCAAACCACACATCCAATTGAGATGCCACTTATTGCATATGAAACTAGACTTTAAATGTGACACATAGACACCAAGATTAAGTTCAAAGAAGTTTAGATGAAAGAGATATGAATTTTGAAATGTAATGTTCCAAATCAACATTATGTTCTAGACCAAACATTACAAATTGGATCATAACTTTTAGAATACAATGTATTTGGGATCGATTCCAATTGGTGTAAAAGTATACTTAAAGAGCTTTCTAATGATAGGTTATTTGCCATATTTGGATTTAAAATGAGCTTATCACTCGAGTGATAACTTGAGATTACTTGAGTGATGTGTCAAAGAGTATTACTAGCAGAGCACTCAAGTGATACAACAAGTGATCTAGTTTAAATCATTTGAGTGATGCCATTTGTGGATCACTAGCACAACACTCGAGTGATCCATCCAGTGATGTTTTCCCATAAAATGGAGCATCACTTCGAAACTTCTAAAAATTAATAGAATGATTGTGTAACTTGTTCTTCTTGCTTTTAATCATTCTAACTCTTCTTTATATTAGTGCTTAAGTATTTTCCAAGTGATCAAACAAGGATTAACACACAAATTGGAAAGGCACTTTTGTGTCAAAAAAAAGCTTCCAATGACTACTTCAACGGTCATATTTTGTAAGCCTCAATGGGAAGAAGGAAAGCTCAATAGTCATCTATCTTCATCAACTATAAATAGAAGAGCATCCAAAGCCTAAGAAGAGAGCAACTATGCTAAAATGCTAAAATCATGAATCTCAACCCAAATACTCTCTGTTGTTTTCTAGCTTCGATATCATTTACCTTAGAAAGAGAGATTATTTGTATTATATTTCAGTGTTCATCTTATTTACTTCTAAGATAGAAGATTGATTGTAATCATTCATCATCAAGGTTGTATCCTTACGGTGTGGAAGGGGGGTAACTCGATGAGAGGTTTGTAAAAAGGCTTCACAACTGCCCGGTTAAACTTGTGGGATTGTAGTGGTTCTAAAGTACCCAGTTAAACTTAAGGAAGATAGTGTATTGAAATCTCAAGAGGAGCCTGGGGACTAGACGTAGGTTATCGTGAATTAGACCGAACGAGGATAAATAACAATTTGCATCTTCTCTTCCCTAAACTCTTATATTTCCAGCATATATGATTTAAATAACTGACTATGGTTTTATAATTTGTTACTTTCATACTTATTGATTTCATAAGATATGAAAAGAATTTTAAAGTTTGGAAGTTTTTATCGTACACTCAATTCAGCCTCTTCTTGGGTATCAGCCAGTTCTAACAAATATGAAGAGGGAAAGGGAGAAAAGTGTGAACCTGAGGGTTGTTGGTGACCTATAGCGCCTAGGGATATACAATGGGGGTGAAATAGGATATTTATAGGGGAGAGCATTTATGGTTTGCTATCTGATTATAATATTATTTTTTTAAAAAAATAATATTTATTCATTCTGTCTCATAGATTTAGATTATTTTATGAAGGCATTCCCCTACATATTTTTTTATTGTTTTTTTCATTATCATTTATCATTGTTAATTAATTTTTAATAATAATAATTAATTATTTTTTATTATAATAATATTTTTTTATGTATGCACCCTAAACGACAACTGACTCCCTAAGTCTTAAAAACCAAGGATGTTACAATTTTTTCCTCCTAAAAAGAATTTTATCGCCAAATTCAACATCCGACAAGTTTCCCTTTTTTTTATTCGAGCAAAAATAATTTAATTAAAGTGACAGTATACACATCTTTTTAACAAAGACCCAAAAAGCATAATAAAAACCAGAGACAAACAACATAAGAAACTTAACAGGCATAAACAACTAAACAAGTTTCCCTCTTATTTCATCCTTACCCAAATGTTATATATATCAACCCTACTTGCATGTCAACTCATAAAAATTTAATTCTCACAAAGTTCACTGGCAATCTTCTTGCAGCACTATTCTACCTATGCTTGGCCATCTTGATTTAAATCAACATTGTTATTTTAATTAAATTTACTTTAAAGATGTCACTATTTGTATTACTAGTTCTACTCTTTCGTACCATATCTCTTTCATCGGATTACTTCTTTTCCAATTCATTTGTGTTAATTTCATACTAGGTGACCAAGCTCGATAGTCCCAATGTTCATAAACTCGTGTCTATACCATTAGAATATACATATCCTTTTCCAAGGGTGAATCATGAACCTTTATTTTAAGGTAACAATTCAAAACGACATTCAGTCAATCATCTAACATATAGTTAGCTTATCATACTTTTCCTATTATGTCAACTAATCCACAATTACATAAAAGTTACCAACAATTCCATATTAAATGCTCAAATTAAGCCACTTGAAATCTTAATGGTCTCTAGTCTAATCACTTTGATTGTTATCATCATAAAGTATATTCACCCAAGACAACATTTGGGCTTGTTTGGTGATGTGAAGGGAGGGGAGGGAAAAAATTTTTGAGTTGGAATTAAAAAAATGAGAAAAGTGGAGTATAAAGTTTTTGATTAAGTTTTCTTACTCTTTTATTTTACATATACTCTATATTAAAATTTTATAACCCCTCTTCTCAAACTTTCTTAAATCCAACTTATAAAAAAATTTTCTCCCCTCCCTTCTCCTCCAAATTCCTCATACCAAACAGACTTAGAATACCTCCCTTAACTTGCTCCTAACACACCGATATGTTTCCCCTAGGCAACATTCCTAATTTCAATTGGACATCAATCAGTAACTTAATTTGGGATTTATAACAAATCTCTAACATCAACAAAAATTCAAGGCCACAAATCTTCATCTTACTCATAACACTTCTCCCTACTCTTTTCATTAAATATCTAAGTAAATGCAAAAATAGGTAAGGCTTTATATAATAAAATTTGTGTGTGTGTGTGTGTGTGTGTGTAAGAATTCCACGCTATAAAATATTTCAAAATAAAAATTCTTGATATTTTCGATGTCTAAAATATTCATGGGAAATATGAGATGTAGCGAGTAGTTAAAAATATTCATCGATAATACACAATTTTTCAAAGTCATATGCATAGGTATCAAAGTGACAATTTATTCAAAGTCAAACGCTGCTGGATAGAGATTGGGAAGTGGAAATTTCACATTGCACTAAGGATGTTAACACAGTTGCAGACTCTATGGCAAAAGAAGCTTGGAAGATGACGATTGATCTTCATATCACAGATTCGCCCCCTAATGTTATTACCAACTTGTTAGTTAATGATGTAAACAAGATGAGATTGCATGTTGACTCAGGAGGATAGCTTTTGATGTGTTTGTAGAATATCATTTACTATCAAAAAAAAAAAGTGACAATTTATTTATTTATTTTGGCGGGTAGACTATTATTCGAAATATTTCCCCTCAATTCTACAAACAAAAAAATCCTTTTAGCTAAAAAAAAAACAATCTTAATGAATTAAATTAAAGGTTGTATTTGACTCAACACCTGAAACTTCCAACAATACATTCAGTTCTAAAACTTTATAAGTTCAAAACAGATAAAAATGTATATGCTCATAAAGTATATCGCTCGTCAATGCAGAATTCAACCAAGAATTCTCCCGTTACGACAAGATCTTTGGGAGTCACAATGGCATATTATTGATAACTTATAGGTCACATCTCAATCCCTCGTGAAAATAAAATCCATATATACATGAATTTCTGTTTCACCTCCTTATCTTTTTCTCTAATTAAGCAAAAACAAAAAAAGAAAAAAAAAAGAAAAGAATTCATTACAATGATACAACTATCTCATATATCATATATATAATTATATCTAGTTGTCTTGATACTTCACTTGGAAATATAAATTTTATCGAAGGATATACTCTCCCTTTTACACTAACACTGTTAATAGAGAATTCATTTACTATATTTAATGAGTTTGTTGTATCCATATACGGGCTATCACCATGTATTTAACAAGATATTAAAAATCAAGCCGGTCAATGAATCGGCCGAGATAACGGGTTAAGGGTTATAGTAAGTTAGACCAGGGTCATCCCGGGATCAAATCAGTAGTAAATAAAATAATATGGTTTAATTAAAATGTGCTAAACTATTCATTTTTTTTTACTATTTTTGGTATAAAATTTTAATAAAAATAGAATTTAAAATATTATATTAAGTGTATGTTTGGATTCAATGTAAAAAAATTATTCTGAGAGAAAACCTTGATTTTGGAAAAAAACATCCAAACCCCCATATTTTCTCAATAATCCCATTTTTCAGTAAACCAAGGTTTTGACGTGTAAAACCAAGATTTGATGAGAATCTTTTTTTTTTCTCTTGTGCATCAATTGTTACCGTTGGCGTGATTATTGGGTCTCCGACATTTCTCTTTACCTTTCTTTTCTCTTTCCCTTTCCTCGACATTTCTCTGGTTCTCTTTTTTGGTTTCATTTTTTTGTCTAATTCATGTCTTCCTATTGGAACTCATTCCCTTTCCTTTATCTCATTCTCTTCTAGATCCGAAGAAGTTCTCTTCCCCTTTGATCTTTCCCTTTCAACTCCTCTTTCTGCTTCTCTTTTTTGGTTTCATCTGCGGCGTTTCGTTCACTGAACTCTCAGCTTCAGCTTCTCATCTTCACCATTTTCCTCCGTACCCTCCTCTCAAGAGATTGTCGATCTTTTCCTATGTAGCCTTCGCTTTTGCCATTATCAATTTCATCATGATCAAACCTAGCCCTGTTAATAAAATTAAACATGATTGATTGATGATTAATTGGTTTATCGATTGATTCGAGTGAAGAATTGTTGAATTGAAAGGAAGAATTGGTTAATGATCGGTGTTTGTGAGATTAATTGTTACCTGTAACGTTAGTGTTGGAGCTTTTGGGATCGGATTTTAGGGATTTAACGTAGAGATCGTAGTTTGGGGTTTGCTTGCAGGTGGTTTCGATTAGAGTTTCGTCATTGGGGTGGACCATTCTGATTCTGTTGCAATAGCTGGGTGCTATTGCGAATATTTATTGTTAAATATTTACACATAGTACAATAAATTGTGCAAATGAAGAATTTTTCCCGTAACTTTTCTTAATAATAACGATTTTATATATTTTTAGTAAACTATTTTCAAATTAGGAAATTTAGGAGTCACTTTGATTTTTTTTTAAAAAGGGGGAAAAGGCAATTTAGGACACACTATTTTTTTATATTACATAATTGACTAATGTTATAATTTTAAAATTTTTTCATCTATTTTTTTTATATAATTACATAATTGACTAATGTTCTAATTTTAAATTTTTTTCATCTATTTTTTTCATTTTTTGTATTTACTATGAAATTTAATATTAAATAATACTTAAAATATAATCTTATCCTTCATATGTAATTATCACAAAAGTTAATGTCCTTTTTAGTAATTTGACTAGGAGAAAAGCTATTTTGATCACAACATACAAACACTCTAAAAAAGTTATTTTCCATTTTTTCTCCAGAAGTTATTCTCTAAAAAATAATCCAAACACACTCTAAGGCACTGCTCCTCTCCTCTCCTTCATATTATATACATATATTCTTATAAATTAGATCATGAGAAAATGTGCAATATTACAATATATATTGCATTTTTTAATTAAAGAGAGATAATAGCATTTGAGGCTCACTTCGAACAACTACAAATGAAAAGTCTGACACGAATCACATCACATCACTAGATTGCTGCTCTTCTTTTTTTCTCCTTCATTTACCATTTGAATCTCTCGTCTCTCTCACATTTTCTGGTTGCCCTTGATTATTTTTAGTTTTATTTTCTAGTCACTTTGGGAAAAACTTAGAGCCTTTAACAAAATGCATCAAGGCTGAAGTTTTCTTCTTTTATGATTTGTCGATAGTTTTCCTTCACAACAATAAGTTTTTTATGGAATCTATTTCACAGTTTTCCTTATCTTCTTCTTCCCTCTTATTTTTTCCTAATCTATCCACTTCTTCTAGCATATTTGTGTTTTTCTGGCGACAAAAAAGTGACCTAGGTAACCCAGTCAACACAGCTGGTTACCCCGAGTTGCTCCGGGTTCACTACTACAAAAAAGCAAAGCTGTGGCACTTATAATTGCATTAACTGTGGCGCTAGCGAAATGTCACCTATCTGGACGCTACTAAAAAAAGATGTGGTGCTTGGAAGCGCCACAGATTTTTAAATGTTTTTTTTAAAATAACCTCCTGTGGTGCCTGGCCGGCCAGGCACCACAGGAGGTGTTGGCCTACTGTGGCGCCTGGCCGCCACTCCTGACAAAAATAAAATTTTTTTTTTAAAAAATGAGTCAGGTGTGGCGCCTGACCAGGCAGGTACCACACCTGACCATAAAAATTTTTTAAAAAAAAAAAAGGTCAGAAGCTAGTGTAGCACCTGGCGTGTCAGGCGCCACAGCTGGTACCAGCTGGTCAAGTGTGGCGCCTGCCTGGCCAGGCGCCACACTTGACCATACCAGTTGTGGCGCCTACCCTTCCACGTGCCACAGCTGGTAAAAATAACATAAAATATAAAAAAAATAATAAATGAACAGCTGTGGCACTTCATTAAGGAAGGGCCACAATATGTGCGCCACCTTTCAACCTTTTTGTAGTAGTGGTTACAGTGGGTTATCCGAGTTAGATTTTTGCCGAGTTTGACCAACACCCGAACCAGACATGTCGCCGGGTCACCAATTTCTAGTCCAACCCAGCCGGTCTGTTCCAGTTTTTGATACCATGATATTTAGTCAGTTATTTTTATTTTTATTTTTAGGATGCACTTAATACTTACTTATAAAGATCTCATACCACACTTCACAATTTTTAACATTTATACTATTTTTATACCAACTCTATCATTTCTCTTACACAGATATTTACTTTTATCATTGTTACTAAGAATTACACAATTTCTTAGAGGATTCTCTATTTATTTTTTGTAACCATACTTAATAAGTTAACTAAGTTCCATCAATCAATGACAATAGATACAATACAACCCCTTTTAAAACTTAGTTTTCCTAAAGAAGAAAATATTTAATAGTATATTTAAATCATTTTAATGAAAAATGTTCTTAGTATTTCACAAAGAGATACTTGACACACAATAATTTACAATCAACAACTCACAACTCAGGGCCCATTTGGTTCAAGGATTTAGTGGGAATGGAAGGGAACAAAGTGGTAGAGAAGGGAGAATATTTTGCCTCCGATGTTTTTGATTCGCATTGGAAAATAAAATTGGTTGATGGGAAAAATTTTGTTTAGTTAGAAGAAAATGATGTAGGAAAATGTGGCAAAAGACCATTTCACCCCTAAGTATAAAACATTATTTAAAGGCCATGTTACACATGCACCCACAGTTAACAGTGAATAGTTACAAATCCATGATTTTATAAAGGGCACAAATAGGTTTATTCCCTTGGTGAGACAACGGTAGGGGGCCATCGGAAGGAGAAATCTGGTGGGTCGATGGAGCTACGAACGGTGATTGGGAGGAAGGAAATAGGTGTCGATGTTGTGTGTGGACCTCTGAAGCGGAGGACATGCTTGTGGATTTGTTGGTGGAGATGGCACTCAGAGGCAAATAAATGGATGAAAGGGGGTTCAGACTGGTTATTTGGTTTATCTAGAACTAAAGTTGGAAGAAAGGCTGCCAGGATGTGGCATCAAAGGAAATAATGACATCTTCCGTAAACTGAAGAAGCTAAAGGTAGAGTAGAAGACAATGTTTGATATGTTGTATAGGGCAGAGTGACATAATTTCATGTGGGACTATAACACATATTCAGTTGTTGCCGATGACGCTGCATGGGAAGCATATATTGCAGCTAGATCCTTCATCTACCCTGCTTTTGGGCCAATTGTATATGGAATGTTCTCCGTTAACTCTCTTCATGACAAGTGAATTGCCAAGCTAGCTTATACAGGATAAAGCCCTTCAAAAACTTTAGGAATTTGTGCATTGTGTTCAACAGGAGATGAATGGTGGGATAGCAATGCAAGGGTGGCTGTGTTGCTTGCATGGGTAGAATATGTGTTCCAGGGTGGTGGTAGTGGGTGCAGTGTTAAATATTGTAGTGCGCTATAATTAAATTGCTGCCTGGATGCGTCTGGAATATGATTATGTTGTTTGTTTTAAATGGTGTAAATGTGCTCTATTTTTAGTTCTTTTCCGTGGCGTACCCATAACGTGCAACGGGCATTATTAATGGTTAACTCCATATGAAAGAATGTGGATGCCACCGTATGCACCTTGTGGGCACATAGTGGTTATGAAGGATTCATGAAAATATGTATAATGTGCTACATCACCCGTCTGTATAAATTGCACACCCATCACCTACACATGGGTAATCGAGGAATAAAGTGGAGGTGACCACTGACAAGTAATGGGTATGTAAAGGTCAAGCTGAGTTGCCAATCATTATTGGCCCTACATCGTGCCCATAAGCACATTATGGTTGGGTTATTTAGCATGGGGTGTCCCCATAGCTTATTCAACAACCATGATGCACCTACAGTGAAGTACAATAACTGGCGTGCAATGGATTAGATTTACCAAGGGGTATTTGATTGGTAGTGATGGTAATGACAAAGTAAATGAAATGTAACAAACATAAACTGAATTAAGGTAAAACCAAAAACATAACCACGTCTATATGAGTAAAACATTATAATCAACCTTTATCTATTATCCACAAATTTAAAAAATAGCAAGGTATGCTTGTAATGGTTTACCCCTAATCATCTTTGGGCACTTTTGACATACTAGGAGATTTATCCTAAAATGTTGGGGGGAAGGTTGATGTCACGAAAAAGAGGGAATGCTCTGGATGACGTAGCTGGTGGGTTAGATGGGGGAGAGAACACAACTATTGTCATTGGGGTTGTTGCCACTGCATCAATCAGAGTTGAGGGAGTTGGAACTGTTCGCACAGAGGTTTTTGACACAATTAAATGATTGAGTTGCTTAGCTACTTCACGTGCTAGTTTGACCATAGTCTCAGCTTGAGAAGACAAAGGGTAAATCACATTGTGAGTGGCTTCAGTGCCTTCGACGGGTTCTTGACCACATCCTTAGTGGCTTCGATGGCAAGGGTAGTTACTTGGTCTGGTTGAGGAGATTGAGATGGAGCTTCGGAGTCTACCTGTGAATTGCCCACCTGAGTACCATGATGGACGGCCTCTGAAGAAGACTCATTGGGGATAATGTTCTTTTGAGAGGGACCAGACCTTTCATTCTTATAAGCATCGTCATTTTGAGGAACCCCCGCCATAGCGTCAACCAGCTCTTAAAATATGGGCTCGTACCTTTCCATCCGCACATGAATGGCCTTACCAACCTCACTAATACACTCATCCCACGCACTCAAAGCGTCCATCACAGCATCTCCAATTTTGAAGGCATCTGTTAGAACAACCCTGGTTTTCTTGAACAGCTGATCTTTAAAGGCCATAAACTCCTGTACAAACAACTGCTTTAGAGACGCAGTCGACGGCCTCAAATACAACAAGCTCCTAGGTAAAGATAGTCTTATAACATCGGCTAAAATGGACAAGTCAACAGAGGGAGCTAGTTCAGAAGGCCCTTTGCCTTACCTTTACCCTTTCCCTTGACCTTTTGAGATGGCTGTTGAGCAAAGGAACCAGGCAATGTGATGTGCAATCTGGTTAGGTGGGACTTGTCAAACTCAAGCACCCTAGGAAGAGGGAAGTTAGGGACTTGCTTAGTTTGTCTTTTGGTAGGTTAAGGGGTTGGTTTGTAGTATGATAGGTTGTTCCTTCATGTACAATTATATGGCTAACACATGATATACAGTAATATTAATGTCACCTACTTACGAATTAATGGCTTTAAAATTGCGTCAACACAAATTGACTTTTAAGTTTAGCACCGACCATAGCTTTAAAATGTTGTTCCATTTTTTCCTTTGCCCACATAACTATCACATACATATCACGTCACTTTTGGTTAAGTAAAGATTAATCAATAGTGGTACATGAAATGACTTGCACATAACCATGACTGGATTCCGAAATTTCCTACAAAGTGACTAGTTGTCCTATTGCAATTAACATTCCTATTCATGTGTCCGTAACCAGCATGAACCTATGGGCACCATTTATTCTTACCCAATTTACATTTGCTCTATTTGGCTCTGTTTCCTATAACCGCAATAGAGGAAGTTCATTCTCCATGGTATGCATGACACATAACTTCATCCCTAGCAGGGAAGTTAGGTTATATAATTGTGGCTTACACATATTACATTCTACGGTTATAAAGGTATTGTCATTCCTTAACCTACATATGTACTTGTCACTTAATACATAACTTTGACCAAATATATAGGTGTTGTGCTTCCTTAGCTTACACATGTACTTATGGCTTACATACACATACAATACAAAGTCAAAATATTAAGGTACTTGCATTCCAATTACAAAGTTTGTGTATACATATATAACCAAAACAACAATGGATAGACTTTCCAAAAAACAGTGGGTAGTCAAACTTTGTGCCATGTTCCTGTAAGGGAATTGCTACGAACTGTTGGAAATTGTGCCTTAGGGGCCAACCATTGTGCTATGAACATTATTAATTTAATGAATTTTCTACATTATGTTATCATATTATTTGCATGTTCAATGTGATGACTGTATCCTTGCATAAATCGTAAAGATCATCCTAAATGTCCCTGGTCAGTCATCTATGCGGGAGCAGAGATGAAATAAGATCAACATGACTTTGATAAGATATGGAGATACGAATCAAAGTCTTAATGTGTTTTTGGTTTGAGGGGAGGGGTGGGAGGGTGGGTAAATTACCTTTTTGGGTTGAAGAAATTTAAATTTTGGGCGGGAAGCCAAAATTTAAAAAGAATGAGAAAGTAAATTTTCGGTAGGAACCCAAGATTTAAAAAAATGAGAGGGTAAATTTTGTGTTTCTTTTGTGTAAAATTGTAATTTCTCCACCCTCTCCTCCCCTCCCGTCAAACCAAACACACCCTTAGGCGCTTGTAAGAGTACAAGGTGCTGGACCGACCCTCTATGAGAAAGCTCCATAGATCAAGTCATAAGCTTATCTCATGTATAACCACGTCACAATGCCCTTCGACCTGAGGTCATCATAGATTCCTACATGAGAGTTACTAAGCTTTGAACTAGTCAAAAGTCACATTTCACTGGGCGATGATAAAGGCTACAATCAGGCTTGGTGGATTTTCATGTAAAGGAATATGAATGTTCAAGACGAAATTTGTCCCTCACAATAGTAGAGAGATATTACTGGGCCTCTTGATAAGTGAGTCTGAGAAATGTATAGCCATACTACAATGAAAAGGAGTTTCCATTTCTATTGTCAGACTACTCAGGAATCGAGAAAGTAATGGTCAGAAATAGGAAGATGACATCATCCATGCCTCATCTTTGATCAAAATATTGTGTGACAAAAGGGATGTGACATGGTTGTATGACAGGTTACATCGTGTTAACGATCCTTATATGAATTGGGTAGTCGTAATGTCTTGCTAGAGGCCGATTGCGACTTGTGGGTTAGTACAGTTATTGGCCCACTGCCAAATTCGTATAGGCCTACAGGGTCACACATAAGAATGGCCCAATTCGAGACAATATTTAATATAGGGTGGACGAATTTTATATTTAAATAAATAATATAAAATTTGTGAAAAGAAAATTAATAATATTATAATATATGTATTTTCAAAATACATATATATATATATATATGATAATATTATTATATTATGTTAGTTTTAAATTTAATTTTATTAGATAAATTAAATTTAATAACTAACAAGATAGAGATATATTATCTCATATTTAATTTACAAGGATAGGTTAAATCTATTGGCTCTTTATTCAGATTAAATAAATAGGTTAAATTAAAATTGTATGACAGATTTAATTAAACTAAATTTATTTAATTAGCTCATCAAGATAATTAAGGGGTTAATTAATTTCAAAATTAATCAAGATTAATTTTGAAACTCGAATATAGCCCTCATGGGTTATAAAAATGATGGAGCAGAAAAACTCTTGTACGAATGAGAATTCAGAGCCTCAAGAAAACCCTAGCAGACATTGGAGGTACTAGCACGTAGTTCGTGTTAGAGTAACATTCGTGTGGATACTGGTAGAAGGAGCTGATCTGAGGTGTTGGTTCCTAGAGATCGAAAACCCTAAATTCGAAAAGGTACGATTATTCCTAACTCTATTTAAACGCTATTAATAGATCCTCGATTGGGATTGGCAAAATTTTTAAAATTATCCTGTTATACCTGCCCATCCCAATAGTGACATTAGAGCTAGATCAATTGTGCGTTTAAATTGAGTTTATGTTCATATACATGTGATATATATGGGATATATGTGTATGTTTATGAGAAGACAACTGAATATGTATATTGTATGCAATCTTGAAATATGTTTTTGATTTAATTAAAGTCAGATTGTATGCGATCTATTGCTGGTGTCACGATTTCTGTTCTGGATTGGATCTGAAACTAGAATTCATCGTTTTTGGTTTCGAACTGGTTGAAGCTTGAGGAAGGTTGCAAGAACAATCAGGTCTAGTTCGGATATCTAATCGGGATTTAAGGATCCAAAAGTGTATGGAAGACGATTCAGACTAGAAGTGTTCTGGGCTATTTTTTGAAACTGGGCTGAAATCCTATTGAACTAGATTGAAACAAATATTTTAAAACTTGGCTAGAAATTTTAAATATTTTAAATTTTTAAATATTTCTTCTAAAAGGAATGTGCTTTCTTTTCAAAACCCCTGAGGGCGCTGGCCCCTGCACCCCCGCACGAGTGCTGCCCTTTGACCCCACCCACTAACTGGCTAGTAGGACTTTTGTGACTAATTGTTCGTATGGCAATATAACCTAAACATAACATTTATTGCTTTTCATATTGTATGAACTGTTACTTGTTGTGGTTTATTTTCAAACTTGTTTGGGTATGGTGAACAACATAGCCTTAGTTTTTACAAGGGTTGTAATATTCAAATATGGCCAACATGCCATGCCTTCCTCTAAATAGTCTCAATGTACATTCTCTTCTCATCTCACTCCCCTCATATGTTTAAACGAGGTTTCTCTCAATATATTTTTTTTCTTATCTAGAGAAGTCCTCTCATTGGCTTGGCAGGATTTTAGGCTAGGTGAGCCATATTGTGTCACGTTTAAATTATGCTTTTGTTAATATCATTGCATGCCTACTTTTGCATTTATATGTAGTTATCTGTATGAGATACAACAACGATTGCATTCATATAAACAAAACCAATTGTTTAAGCCATCCAAATCAAATCTTAAGTAATAATGCCATCAATTAATGAATACTTGTCAAAACCTAGATCGCTCAATTGTAGGAGCCACCAAAGTGGATACTTTTAAGTTATCTTGATGAAACAAGCATGAGTAATGGTGCTACTCAAAATATTCATTATTTTTTTTGACTTAATTGAAATTAACAAAACAATTTTGGATCTTAAGGCATTAAATGGTATTAAACATGTCGAATCATATGATGATCGAATCCCATAAGCATCTAAGAGTTACATGTGATGTAATTTGTAAAGAGGTTACCTACTTACATAACTTGAATTTAAGCATCTTGTCAAAGCAGACTTAAATTTAGGTGAAATATGTATCTTAGCCCACTAATTATTATATTGAGGGTTGTTAATTTAGTGCGATATTACTAGCTAAACTTTGCATATTTTATTGTAGAATTATGTCAACTGGTAATACTGCTATATTATCGCTACGATCAGTCCTTGAAAAGGACAAACTCAATGGGACAAACTTTCTTGACTGGTTTAGGAACTTGAGAATTGTTCTCAAGCAGGAAAGAAAGGCTTATGTCCTAAATCAACCACTTTCTGAGGAGCCTACAGTCAATGCTCCAAGAACTCGGAGAGATACTTACACGAAGCATAAGGATGACTCTATGGATGTAGGTTGCCTGACGCTTGCTACCATGATTCTAGACCTCCAAAGAGATCTGGAACTTATAAAGGCTTATGAGATGATTGTCCATTTCAGGGAAATGTTCCAGCAACAAGAAAGGCAAGAAAGGTATGAGACCATAAAGGCCTTACATTCCTACAAGATGACTGAAGATGCATCAGTTAGTGCTCATGTGTTAAAGATGAAAGGCTACATTGATCACCTTAAGAGGGTTAGATTTCCGATGGGTCAGGAGTTAGATACGGATTTGATTCTGAACTCGCTCCTGGAGAATTATGAGCAATTTGTTACGAACTACAACATGAACAGTATGGAGAAATCAATTTCTAAGTTGTATGGGATGCTCAAAATTGTTGAGTAGAGCATTAAGAAAAAGCCAAGTACTATTTTGATGGTTCAGAAAGGAAAGGGTATGAAAAAGAAATGGAAAGGTAATGGCTCAGGTGGTAAGACCAAATAGTCAAACAAGCCCAAAACCAAGCCTGCACCTAAGAAGGAAAAGCCTTTAAAGGAAGGAATTTGCTACTTCTACAATGAACCTGGTCATTGAAAGATGAATTGCAGACTCTACCTTAAAATCTAAAAAAGAACAAAAAGGATACCAGGGCTATCACTTCAGGTATTTATGTTATAGACATTCATTTTTCTACTTCCTCTACATGGGTATTGGATACTACATGTGGTTCTCACATTTGCACAAATGTGCAAGGTCTCAAGGATAGTAGAAAGTTGAAGACAGGAAAGGTGGACCTATGAGTTGGAAATAGAGCAAGAGTTGCTACTTTAGCTGTAGACACTTATGAATTAGTTCTGCCCAGTGGGATTTTGTTAGGTTTGAACAATTGCTATTATGTTCATGCTTTGAGTAGTAACATTATTTCTCTTTCTTATTTGGGTAAGGAAGGTTATACTTCCATTACTATGAATGGCAAATGTTCTATTTATCTTAATGATATTTTCTATGCTGATGGTGATTTGCATGCTGGTCATTATATATTAAATTTGGAACATCCTAATAATGGCAATATCTATCTCATAACTACTAAAGGGATAAAATCAAATGATTTGAATCTGACCTACCTATGGTATTGTCGTCTAGCCATATAAATGAGAAAAACATTTATAAACTCCATCAAGATGGATTTCTTAACTTATTTGATTTTGAATCATATAATACATGCAAATCTTGCTTATTAGGAAAGTTGACAAAGGCGCCTTTCATAGGGCATAGTGAGAGGGCCACTAATTTATTGGGCCACATACATACAAGTGTATGTGGACCATTAAATATAGCTGCCAGATGAGGTTATATGTACTTCATTACATTTATAGATGACTTTAGTAGATATGGTTGTATCTATATAATGAAATCTAAATCTAAATCTTTTGAAATGTTCAAAATATTCCAAAATGAAGTATAAAACCAACTTGGCAAAATAATTAAAGCACTTTGATCTAATCAAGGTGTGAATATTTAAGCCAAGAGTTCATTAACCATCTAAGGAGTTATGGGATAATTTCACAATTGACTCCTCCAAGAACACCACAATGGAATGACATTTCTAAACTGAGGAATCAAATACTATTAGATATAGTTTAATCTACGATGAGCCAAATAGATCTTCCACCATCCTTTTGGGGACATACTCTAGAGACAACTGCGTTCACACTAAATTGTGTTCCATCTAAGGAAATTGAAAAGACACCATATGAGATATGAACTGGAAAAAAACCAAGTTTATCTTTTCTAAGGATCTGGGGATGTGAGGTATATGTTAAGCAATAAGCCTCAAATAAATTGGTACCCAGATCCTTAAAGTGCCTTTTCGTGGGGTATCCTAAGGAAATGAAAGGATACTATGTCTATAATCCCACCGATAATAAAGTATTTATTATTTGAAATGGTACGTTTCTAGAAAGAGAGTTATCTCTAAAAGAACCAGTGAGAGCAAGGTACATCTTGAAGAAGTTCGAGAGTCACAAGATAGTACAGAACCACAGATGGAAAATAGAGAAGACTCACAACAAGTTGCTGAGCCTCCTCAAGTAACACAAGGTCCATGAAGATCTAATAGGACACGGCATCAGCCTCAGAGATATGGATTTCTAATTACTGAAAGCTGTAATGTGTTGCTCATTAAGCAAAATGAGCCAACCACCTATCAAGAAGCCATAATGGGACCAAACTCCAAGAAATGGTTAAGTGCCATGAATTCTGAAATGCAATTCATGTACGACATTCAGGTATAGACCTTACTAAATCCACTTGAAGGTGTAAAGACTATCAAGTGAAAATGGGTTTTCAAGGAGAAAACTGACATGGATGGCAATGTAAATGTCTTCAAGGCACAACTGGTTGCAAAAGGATTCACTCAAACTCATGGTATAGACTATGATGAAACCTTTTCCGTAGTTACAATGGCCAAATCAATCAGAATTCTTACCATTGCAGCATATTATGACTATGAAATATGGTAAATGAACATCAAAACAACCTTCCTTAATGGAAAGCTACTTGAAAATGTTTACATGACACAACCTGAAAGCTTTGTGTATTCAGAGGACTCTGGTAAAGTTTGCAAGCTTTAAAGATCCATTTATGGATTAAAACAACCATCCCGAAGCTAGAATCATCATTTTGATAGAGTGGTCAAAGAGTTTGGATTCATTCAAAACATTAATAAACATTGTGTTTACAAGAAGATTAGTGGGAGCACAGTTGTATTTCTAGTGCTTTAGGTAGATGACATCCTACTTATTGGGAATGACATTCCTACCTTGTAGAATGTCAAGACTTGGTTAGGAAAGTCTTTCAGACTTAGGTGAAGCCACATACATCCTAGGGATTAGGATCTATAGAGATAGATCTAATAGACTAATAGGTCTAATTCAGAGCACATACATAGACGAGATATTGCATAGGTTCAGTATGCAAGATTCAAAAAGGGGTTACATGCCCATGTCTCATGGCATCTATCTTAGCAAGGATTGTGTCCTAATACACCTGATCAGTGAGATCGCATGAGCAAGGTTCTATAAGCCTCGGCCATTGGATCCATCATGTATGTCATGTTATATACTCGACTGGATATCTCATTTGCCTTCAGTATGACTCGTAGATATCAACAAGATCCTAGTGAGGGTCATTGGATTGCTGTTAAGAATATCATAAAGTACTTAAGAACAACTAAGGACTTATTTTTGGTATATGGTGGATTGGATGATGACCTTTATGTAACTGGTTACACAGATGAAAGTTTCCCAACTGACCAATATGATCTTAAATCGCAATCTGCATATGTATTCCTCCTGAATGGTGGAGCAGTAAGCTAGAAGAGCTCTAAGCATAGCACTGTAGCATACTCTACAACAGAAGTTGAGTATATAGCAGCATTGGATGCAGTTAAGGAAGTCGTTTAGATCAGAAAGTTCATTACTGAACTAGGGATGTACCTACCATCTCAAATCCAATAGATTTGTTCTGTGACAATAGTGTTGCTATTGCACAGGCTAAGGAGCCTAGGTCACATCAAAGGACCAAGCATATACTCAGGCGATTTCATCTCATTAGAGAAATCAATGATATAGGTGACATAAAAATATGCAAAGCAGCAGGAGAAGCCAATATTTCTGATCCTCTTACAAAGCCGTTTGCACAGGCAAAGCATGAGTGTCATGTTAGGACAATGGGAATTAGGAAAATTAATGATTGTACCTAGTGCAAGTGGGAAGATGTTGAAAATTGTGTCCTAGGGGCCAATCATTGTACTTTGAACATAATTAATTTAATGAATTTTCTCCATTATGTTATCATATTATTCACATGTTAACTGTGATGATTGTATCCTTGGATAAATCATAAAGATTGTCCTAAATGTCCTTGATTGGTCATCTATGCGGGAGCAGAGATGAAATAAGATCAATATGACTTTGATAAGATATGGAGATAGGAATCAAAGTCTTAGGCACTTGTAAGAGTACAAGGTGCTGGACTGACCCACTATGATAAAGCTGCATGAGTCAAGTCATAAACTTATCTCATGTATAACCATGTCACAATGCCCTTTGACCTGAGGTAATCATAGATTCCTAAATGAGAGTTGCTAAGCTTTGAACTAGTCAAAAGTCACATTTCACTGGGCGATGATAAAGGCTACAATCAGGCATAGTGGATTTTCATGCAAAGGAATATGAATAGTCAAGACGGAATTTGTCCCTCACATTAGTAGAGAGATATTACTGGGGCCCTCGATGAGTGAGTCTGAGAAATGTATGGCCATACTACGATGGAAAAGAGTTTTCATTTCTATTGTCAAACTACTCAGGAATTAGGAAAGTAATGGTCAGGAATAGGAGGATGACATCATCCATGCCTCATCCTTGACCGAAATATCATGTGACAAAAGGGACGTGACATAGTTGTATGATAAGTTGCATCGTGTTAACGATCCTCATATGGATTGGGTAGTCGTAATATCCTGCTAGAGGCCGCTTGCGACTTGTGGGTTAGTACAATTATTGGTGCACTGCCAACTTTGTATGGGCCTACAAGGTCACACACAAGAACAGTCCAACGCGACACAATGTTTAATCTAGGGTGGATGAATTTTATATTTAAATATATAATATAAAATTCGTGAAAAGAAAATTGATAATATTATAATATATGTATTTTCAAAATACATATTTATATATGTGATAATATTATTATATTATGTTCATTTTAAATGTAATTTTATTAGACAAATTAAATTTAATAAATAGCAAGATAGAGATATAATATTTCAGATTTAATTTATAGGGATAAGTTAAATCTATTGGCTCTTTATTCGAATTAAATAAATATGTTAAATTAAAAATGTATGACAGATTTAATTAAACCAAATTTATTTAATTAGCTCATCAAATAATTAAAGGGTTAATTAATTTCAAAATTAATCAAGATTAATTTTGAAATTCAAATATAGCCCTTATGGGCTATAAAAATGATGGAGTAAAAAAACTCATGTACGGATAAGAATTCAGAGCTGCAAGAAAAGCCTAACACACGTTAGAGGCAACATTCGTGTGGATACCGGTAAAGGGAGCCGATTGAAGGTGTTGGTTCTTAGAGATTGAAAACCCTAAATTCAAAAAGGTACAATTTTTCCTAACTCTATTTAAACGCTATTGATAGATCCTCGATTAGGATTAGCGAAATTTTTAAAATTATTCTGCTAGTCCTGCCAATCCTAATACGAACATGGAGAAAAGTTTGAATCAATTACCTCCACTTTGAAAGACCATCCACATGGACCTTTCTCTTGTTTCTAATTTCCTAGCAAGCTCCGGATCCATGATACCTTAAAAGCGGTGGGAATCTTGTGAAATGAAGTGAGCAGCTGCTCCAATGACACAATCTTGATGTGTGAGACAGTGAACTTGCCAATAGTAACACCTAGAACATCCATCAAATGAGTGAACAAGTCAGATTCCTTCTGTACTATCTACGCATGACGGGCTTCGTGAGACAGCCATGATCCAAGGTTGTAAAAAACTTGAAAATGGTACGATCAAGAGATGACATAGTTTCCTTTAGCACCTTGTACAACATGTCACAGTTCCCCATTTTCCTGTGCTTTAGGCTACTTGAAGAGATATCACCCCGACCTCCTTGGCCATTATTAGTAGATTGCATGATGTCAACCTTGACAGGGGTGGGCAAGTCATCTATGTTTATTGGCAACTCAGGGATGTCTTCTTCTACATGTATCTCTTCTTGCATTCTAAGTGGTGATCTACACCAATTGTCGGTTGCCTTATCTTTTGACCAAACAAAACAGACATCTTGGAAGTGTGGCAGACACTTGTTCATGTATGATACTGCCTTCTTGTGGACCTAACAATTAACCCCATATGAAGGACTACCAAATAGTCTTGTACAAATCAATTTTAAACAAATACTCCGACATCACTAACCTTGGCATACTCATCCCACACTGCCTTATCTGCGACCACGCATTGTCTATCAAGATCTCATCTAAATGCAGATGTGCTAATCCTGTACACCATATCACACACCACCTACCAGGCCAGTTTTATTGTCTTTATGCGAGATATAAAGTAGGAATTTCCCTTGATCTGGCTACCAAGAGCATGCTCCTTCATTATTGCTTCCAAACTCTTCACATATCCTGGCTTGAAGCTGTTATCCATCATGAACTTCTGATATGCCCTCAGCTAGACAAGGCACTCGACAAGGAGTTTATCTTTATCAGGTGTCCACATGTGGAACTTTCCCTTTTAAGAGTCTTCCATTGCACTACCACATAAATGGAAATGCGTTACTCCATGTCTAATGAGACATCAACATATAAGGTATAGTTTAAGCAGCTCCATATTTGGCTGTTTTAAGTACACATAGACAACATCATCTTATTACAATGGAAATAAACTATCTACAAACATAATGAATGATATGTTTAAGAACAACAATCCAAATCTTAATCATGAGCTATGTGCCAAATAAGCATTATATATGTCAGTAGCTAGGTTGTCCCTAAAATTGTTCCAAGGAATTGAGGTTTCCATTATTGAAATAGGAGAGACTTCTTGCATTGACTTTTAGGGTTCCAATAAATCCAGTTGTTCATCTATAGGTCACATACGGTGGACTGCCGAATAAAGTTATGAAGGAGGCAACATACAACAATATATCTGTTCTGAATCTTCATTAGGTAGTATGAAGGGCTTCGAAGGATTGCCTATCTTAACTTCAAAATTCCAAAGCACCGTTCAATGACATTACCAGCTGATAAATGCAACATGTTAAAGCATTTCGCTTGGGTCTGGTGTTGTTGCCCTTGTGTCCACTTATTTAGTTGGTAACACTAACCCCAATACGATGTAAGGAATCCTTTACTGTTAGTGTACCCCACGACTACTAAGTAGTAATTTCTACAAATTAACAACCTTTAACTTTAATTGAACCAAAACTCCTTAAGACGACCACGGATAAACAAATTGCCTATGATTTTGAAACGCACCCATTGGAACTTTTAAACCATGTCTCCTCCTTATGGCGTCCCTCAGAACCCTTCCGTTGGTGGCTGATCCTTCCCATCCCAGCAATACATATATAAATTTACTGTCCGATGAGCATACTCTTAGGACATTCGTGGTTATATCCCCCTTTCTATTCTAATATCGACCCTTATAGGAGTGCCATCCAGAGCACCCAAACACCCCTTCCATTAACAACAACTACATCACAAGGGAATGCAAAATTAAAATGGACATTGACATAAGCAAAGTCATGAGTGTTTACCTTAAACCATTTCTAATGATCATCCGTGTAGTCATTTCTAATAGGCTCAGCTATCTTGACAAGCTGCTGCTACAATTTGAGGGTAGCATTCAATACTAGCTTGAAGTATTTGCATATTTTTTCACCCGACCTTCCAAACTCAAATTGAACTCCTTGGTTCTTCATATGATGCACCAAAATGTGCAAAAACATGGCAACTTGCGCATCAACTAACATGTTCCTAATAGGTGTCATCCCTCCAATTGTGTCTAGCATATGGCAGAATCAGTTAAATATTGCCCTTTTCATCCTAATATGGTTGAAGAAACTTGCGTCGCTACTATACACCATTGCTCGCAGGTTCGCTCTTTTAGAGTGGAAATCTAGCCTAAATGAGGTATAAGGGATTTCCCTTGAACGACCTCTACATGTCACTTGTAATATCCCAAAAAGTAATTAAGGGCTAATGACTTCAAAAGTGAATGTAATTATTGTTGAATAAACACTTTTGAAGAATGTGTGATGGGAATTTGGATATTTTAATGATTCCAATGGATTCCTTGTGAAAATTTATGTTGGAATGATGTTTGGTATGAAAATGGAACCAATGGAAGCAAAGATACAAAATCTAAAATTCTGTCCAGTGAAATTCTATTCTGGACAGTCCGTTTGTGTGAACGTTTTTATTGACCAAATGGTATCTAAAAATTCTGAAAATTTCCAGTCTTATAGTTCACATCTCAAGCTTCAAAATGGACATATAATTTGTTCCATTTCATTTTGTGAACTAGGAGATATAACTGTCCAAAGTTTGGGATGAAAACTGAACTCTGTTTTGGGGCAGTGATGAGTTTTATGTAATTCTGGAATTGTGTGGTGATTTTTAGTAATTACCAATATTTTTCCTATGAAGAGGACTTAAATATCTTTCATTTGGCTTTGGAATCACCTCATTTTGAGTTTTCTAGAATTAGTTATGATTTTTCAAAGTTTGGGCAGAAAATCTGCCAGAAAATCCGAAAATGGGAATTATGACATCATCTCATTAAAAGATGATGTCAGCATGGATTATTAATCAAATTGCTCATCTTCTTCAGCCATTTCACGCCATTTTCAGCTGAAGTAAGAGGAAAAAACGTGAGAGAGAGCTTGGAGAAAAATAGAGAGAAGGAAGGAGAAATCTCACAAGGTAAGCCGATTTCTCCGACGATCTAGCTCCTAATGTGTATAATCCTCCTCCTAAGCTATTCCTCTATGTGAATTAAGGTTCTGAAGCAAGGAATTTGGTTTTCAAGGGGCTAGGGTTTTCAGCCACTCTTGAGAAAAGCTAGAAGGAGCTTGAGGTAACTTCCAAACTCTTGTATATTGCTTATTCTGGCTGCTGTGAGCAATTTAATCGGTGAAATTTCGTCGGATTGCCATTGGTTTTAAATTTTGGAAATTGAGTTTCCTAAGGGTTATGCTGCCCAATTTTGGTTCAAATGGTAGTTATAACCTAATGTAATAGTGAATAAAGTGGATAGGAGTAGAAAGGAACGCGTTTACGGAGCCGAAATCGTAAAACCCCAATTTTTCCCGGAGAACATGTATATTTCGGCCAAGGCTGTAAATGGGTCTTAGAGTTGGATTTTCAATGATTTGATGATTCCATTGGATTCAATGGGCGAAAATAGGTGGGGTTACAATTGGGCACTTTTTCAAAAAAGGCCGAGAAAGCATAATTACGGAAACACCCCCTAAAACCCTAAAAGTAGGGCTACCAAGGGCAATTTCGTAATTTAACATTGAATTTGATAATTCCGAGTCCGGAAATGGATTCCTTGGGCGAAAATATGTCAGGATAGCCCATGTCAAAATTTCAAGAAAAGTACAGCCGGACTGGGTACGGCGGGCCCGGGCCGGGTCCCCAGGGGTATTTTTGTAAATTTTCATTATAGACTCATATAACCCCAAGTAACACTATGGAAGTGTCTAAATGGTGCATTTGGAATTGTAGGATTCGACATTTGCCGTCCTAGTGAGCCGCAGTGCCAAGAAACGTCGGGAAAGGATCAGGTAGTGACTCTCTCTCTTATACTATGTGTAATGCTCTGTATGTGTGTGTTATCACTGTTCTGTGATGAATCTTTGATGCTGCTGCGGTTACAGTTGGTGATTGCTGTCGTTTACAGCATAAGCTGTCGTTTACAGCGCAAGCTGTCGTTTACAGCGTAAGCTGTCGTTATTGTGATTACAGCATAAGCTGTCGTATTTGTGATTACAGCGTGAGCTGTCGTGATGAAAATTACAGCGAGAGCTGTCGTATTGTGTATACAGCCGTGAGTGCTGTCGTTTGTGGTGAAAACCATGTATATTTGAGATTGATGCTGCTGTTGATGCTGGTTGTGATTTATGTGCATGCTTGGTATTTATACATTGTATGAGTGGTTTGTTACTACTGGGATTCTCTTGAATCTCATTCTTTCCTATGACTAACATTTCAGACAGGGCATGTGGCTCAAAGGAAAAGCGGCCAACCCGGAGCAATTAGGACCCTTAGGGGTATATGCGATTTTGGAGACGTTGGTTATCCTTTTAAGACTTGGTTATCCATTTAGAACTTGGGATTACTGTATATTTTGAATTAGGAATATTATATTCGATTTTAGTTGTGTAATCCCCTAGTGGATACTTGTAACCTCTAGATTATATATGTATAGAACCCGGGAGTTGCCGGGGATTTGGTTATACACTCTGTCATACGTGAATGTAGATAAACTGCACAGGTAATTATATTCGACTTTTGAAATGGAGACCAGGAACAGGAAGAGATTTTGAATGTTTTGTGAAAACCCTACTACAAAGTAGGAGATTGAAATGAGTTTAAGTTATCCGAAGGTCTCTAATCGTGATTTAATTATCTAATATCGAATTATAATTACGTTATTAAAGTCAGGGTGTTACATCACTGCCACAAACATTACGACAACCACTTTCCTTACAACTAACACCAAAGCTAAACATCCCGCCAACACCTCAACTAAACACTCATCCATTTCTCCCTCGATCACCTACACAGTCTCCCGAATACATACATATAACACAACAATATAGCAAGAACAATTAACTGACATTAAAACAAAATTCACACCATATTTGAAAAAGGGAACCTCTTATTTGGACATGAGATACCTATGTGACAACTAAGGTCAAATCCGAATATTATCACAAACTTACCCACATGTGGGCAGTGGGTCGCTGAAGCTTCACAAGCATCAACGGCATCTGACCTCATACCCGTGACAAACCCACAAGTCCCTTGTGGTCATCAATGAATGCATGAGGACCTTTAACCACATGCATCCGATAGGTAACTAATAGTTACGCACTACCTATAAAATCTTTCCCTTACCGTAACATACCCATCAGCCGCTTGTGGTCACTCCCACTATACGTCCTCTAATTTAATTAATGTGAACATCAGGTCACAGGGAATTTTATAATTTCCATGTTAATTGTCCCCTCAACCACACATGACACACATTACTTCCCAAATGTGCAATATCACATATTGAACCCACATTTACTGCATGGGTACTTCATCATTAGTGATCACCCGATGAAGTTGTCTCCCCCCAAGCACTTACCATAATAGC
The DNA here is from genome assembly GCA_963210345.1 of Inga oerstediana. Classification (NCBI taxonomy): domain Eukaryota; kingdom Viridiplantae; phylum Streptophyta; class Magnoliopsida; order Fabales; family Fabaceae; genus Inga; species Inga oerstediana. The sequence continues at coordinate 30,484,323 of OY723402.1, read as the reverse complement.
AGCCTCATCAGGCTGACGTCACACGACCATTGCTGTGGTCACTTAAAATCACATAAGGAGTAAAGCTCAAGCAAACAACTAAACGGAAGTTAAAGAGAAGGACCAAACCACCTATTGTTTGAGATTCACCGTCGTCATCCATAAATTGCCACTCGCCCTCTCCATTCGTCACTATGCTCTATTTTTCCAGCTCCCATCATGGCCATTGCATTTTGCTCCTCTAACTATTTATACTACCTCAATGTCACATCAAGGGAAATTGGGACTTTTTTTCAATTTCCCCACCGTTGCAAAATGGCTTCCTACCATTTTTTGTGGCAACCACTTTTCATTCATCCAGTTGAAAATTCGGGTAGGTGGGACCAAACAACCACCGCCACTAGCAAGTGGGCATTTTCCCTTTCTGTCGACCCATTTTCCTTGAACCAAACAAGACCTCAGTTGCCTAAATTTTCAACAACACACAATATTCACAATCATTTCTTCACTTTTCAATAATAAACATACCTCTACAGTTATTTGATATAATTTTAAAAGTCAAGCCAAAAGTAAAAACAACCATTAGGGCTCTCAAAAAATGATTGCAAGTATAAAGAAATATGGGAAATAATAACCTATGCTCATCCAGATCCTATTTAATATAATAATTTATTATGCACAATCAACTCTACTTTTATAACTTTAAAACTTATTTCTAGTAGTGTAATGATGACTTCCCATTTTTTAATAAGATTTAAGATATATTTTGATATATCTGGGAAGTCACCAATGCGAAATTAAAGAGATTATATTGAGATTTTAAGAGATATTAATTTGGTGCATCATTTGTGGGATTTCAGTTTAGGATATAAGTTTTTAAGTTTAGGAAAGAATCAATAAAAAATAGTATTTGGAAGTTTTCTCAAATATATATATATATATATAAGAAGTTTCAGCTTAGTTTTTATTACTATTATTAAGTATTATTATATCATTTATTTCCTTTTTGAATGTAGCAACGGTGCTACTTACGATGGAGAATTAAGGCTGTGTTTGGTTCTATGGAGGTTAGGTTAGGTTAGGTGAGGTTTATTTAAGTTAGGTTATAGGAGGTTATAATGTTGTTTGTTTCAAGAAGAGGGTAGGGGAGATTTGGTACCTTGTTTGGTTCATGAGGTTAGGTTAGGGGAGTTAATTATAAGTAGACAAAAATACCCTTCTATATATTTTCCTTCTTCTTTTACAATATATTTATTAATAATTATTATTTTTAAAATTATTATTTATAAAATAATTATTGTAACAATTATATACACTTCTTTCACATATCCTTCTCTTTCTCTCTCTCTGTAACCCCCTCCGTAATTATATCCGAAATACGCGATTAAAATGAAATAGAGACCAATAATAATCAAAACTCATTTAAAATCTCATCCTTGAGATAGGGTTTTCAAAAATACCTTTTAAAATCTAATTAACTTGGTCTCATATTCACATTTCGAATACAATTACTACGCGAAGATAAATCACATTCATATAATTATCAGAGTGCACAATATAATCATCCCGACAATCCCAGGTACATACCTTCGCTAAAGATACACGGGGCACAATTGCCCATTACAATTCTTCAAATGGGGATTACACAATCTCATCTCAAATTCATAACCATATATTCAACCGAATCATATACAGTCTTCACAACTCATTAATAACCAACTACCAACTCTCATCTCGAAGGAGTCCTAGCCGCTCCCTCCACGAGCCACTTGCCCTGTCTAAATTGTTCGTAGAGGAGGGTGAGATTCGAGAGAATCTCAGTAGGAAACAGATACCATAATGCATGCATGATAGATGCTATGTGTATGACATGTTAGCTTTATCTAGATGCATGCCCCATAATGACATTTCTGCATACTCAATGTTTCATGTAACAAAACTATGGCCACAGCAAAACAGAAACAGAGCTTCATTTATTCAAATATGCTCTACACAATCAAGTAAAGCAATCACATACATCACTACACAAGCAAAGATATCAAATACATGCAAGTAAGGTAAGTCCCCTACCTCCAGTCTTTTCTCCTCGATTTATGTGCCAGCAACTTGGGGCTTCACATTCGATCCTACAATGTCAAATATACTATTTAGACACTTCCATAGTGTTTCTGGGGGTTATATGATGCTATATAGAAAATTTACTAAAATACCCCCGAAAACCCGGGCCGGCCCGGCCATACCCGGTCCAACTGTACTTTTCTTGAAATTTTAACTTGGGCTATTCTGACATATTTTTGCCCAAGGAATCCATTTCTGGACTAGGAATTATCAAATTCAATGTCAATTTACAAATTTACCCTTGGCAGCCCCACTTTGAGGGTTTCAGGAGCGTTTTCGAAATTATGCTTTTTCAACCTGTTCTAAAAAAGTGACCAGCTGTAACCCCACCTAATTTTTGCTCCTGAACTAAATGGAATCATCAAATCATTGAAAATCCATCTCTAACCCCTCCAAACTAGGCTTGGCCAAAATTCTCAATTCCCCAGGAAAAATTGGGGTTTTTCGGTTTCGGCTCCGCAGATGTGTTTCTTTCTACTCCTAACCACTTTATTAACCATTACATTAGGTTAGAACTACCATTTAGTATCAATTTGGGCAGCATAACACCTAAGCCAACCCATTTTCCAAATTTACAAACAAAGACAATCCGGTGAAATTTCACCGATTAAATCAACCACAGCAGCCAGAACAATCAAAGATTGAAGTTTCGGAAGTTACCTCAAGCTCCCTCTGACTTTTACTCAATATGGCTGAACCCTAGCCCCTTTTAAACAGCAAAATTAAGCTTCAAGTACCTTAATCCATGTAGAAGAGAAGCTTAGAGGAAGGATTAAGCAGGTTATGAGCTAAGTCATTGGAGAAATCAAGCTTACCTGTGAGTTCTTGCTCCTTCACTCTCTAGACTCTCAAAACACTCTCTCCCTCTCTTCTTTGTGTAAAACCGTCGGAAATGGCTGAAGAAGAAATGGGAAAGTGGTTTCTAGTATCATGCTGATGTCACCTTACCATATGATGATGTCATAATTTTTAATTTCCCATTTTCAAATTTTTCAGAAATTCTGGCAGATTTTCTGCCCTAACTTTGAAAAATCATAACTAATTCTAGAAAAATCTAAATGAGGTGATCCCAAAGCCAAATGAAAGATATTTAAGTCCTATTTATAGGAAAAATATGGGACATTACCCAAAATCAACACAAAATTCCAGAATTACATAAAAATCATCACTGCCGCAAAACAGAGTTCAATTTCCATCCCAAACTTTGGACAGTCATATCTCCTAGCTCACAAAATGAAATGGAAAAATTATATGTCCATTTTGAAGCTTGGGATGTGAAATGTAATAATGGAAAGTTTCAGAATTTTTAGACACCATTTGGTCATTCAAAAATTTCATACAAACTGACTGCCCAGAATAGAGTTCCACTGGACAAAACTTCAAATTTTGCATCTTTGCTTCCAATGGTCCCATTTTCATACCAAACATCATTCCCACATAAATTTTTACAAGGAATCCATTGGAAACACAAAATCAATCAAATTCACATTCCACTGACATGTTTCACCAATAATCACAACATGTCAACACAAGTCAAAATTCAAACTCACATTGCAATTCTTTACTTTCCAAAGTTCCAGACCAATTCCAATGAACTCACACACATGGGATTCCACCCACTTAATATCACAACAAATCAACTCTAACCATTGATCTTTAAGTTACCAATGAGTTTCCTCTTCGGTAACTGACCAATTGGTCGGTAACTTTACCGTTTTGCCCCTGATTATGGCAATTCCCCCTGAATCACCACTAAACACATCATACTTTTCCATTTAGCCATAATATGCGCCCTCCCTCTATTTCAAGTCAATTTAGATATTAATCCATAATTGAACTTAAATATTGGGTTTTGGCACTGCTCACAACGCATACGCATCATAGTTCACATCATAATCTCCAAAAGGGTCCATTTATCACTAATCACATCCGCTTTTAGAGTCATTATCCCTTAATCACAATTTGTGATCTTGCTAAACCGGGGCTTAGCAATCCACTTATTTTAGGCTTATTCTCTAGCCTCAAGTATCAAAATTCAGGGTATTACACTCTCAATCTCTTTTTGATAATAATAGGACGGATCTTAGAAGCTAAACACATTGGTGTTCAAACAAATTACAACACACAACACTACTCTCTCGCTGAAGCATACAAGTAATACTCTGTGGATGATCATCAGTAATAACACAAAAATCCATTACCATTGTACTATCCTCTTGAGCAAGACAATCAGCCACCTAGTTAGCATCCCGATTACAACTTTTGATATCTACTTCCCACTCCCTCTCCAGCATAAGTTGAATTTGGTGTAAGACAACACAATCCAGGTGATTTTCAAAATCATCAGAGTAAACCATCAAGGTGGAAGGTAATGGTGGATTTGAGAGTGAAAGAGAGGCCAAGCTTCCTCTGTTTTTGTTCACGATAAATGTCCTCCTCTCCCTAGATCAGACGAAGAAGGTTGATGGTGAAGAAGAAGAATCACTGGGAGGGCAGTGCTGGAATTTTAGAAACTTGCCATGGACAATTTAGTTGCAATTGGGCACAAATATTCTCTCACCTAGAAAAAAACCCCAAATTTGAAAGTTTTGTAAAGTGAGGGAGGTTACCACTAGAGGACAAAAAAACCTCTCACACCTAACCTAACCTCCTTCCAACCAAACACTTATTTTTAGTCTTCAACCCTACCCCAACCTAACCTAACTTAATAAAACCTCCAACCAAACAAACCCTAAGGGAACCTAATATCTAATTAAAGGAAAGGGTGGCACAATTTGGAGAGAAAAAGGGGAGGAGAGGCGGAAATTTTGGAGCACGATTTTGGGAATAAAGAGATGCAGAGGCAGTGGCAAATTGGTGTGTATGGATTGCCTTTAAAAAGGACAAAGAGTGGAGAAAGCAACGTGTGCATCAGAGACTGAGCGATTGAACGCGAGAAGGAACCAAAGGAGAGCAACTATCACCTTCACCCTGTAATGCCCCAAATTTTGATTTAAGGGCTAATGACAATTATTGAGAATGATTTGTTAATTAAATATGAGTTATTATGCGTTTTATGGTAATTTAGATGAATGTGCCATAATCAGGAAAATTGGGAGAATGGAAATTATCGGTTAATTAGTCAGTGATTAATGAGGAAATTAATTACTAACTAATAAGAAATGAGATGTGTGATTAAATGGCTAATGGAGAGGTTAGAGTAACTAATTAGTTACTTATTTGAGGAGAGCTAATGAGGTTGTGACATGTGGCAAGATTGTGTGAAGGGAGAAAAGTCAAATATGGGAGTATTTTATCATTTTCTCTCTCCTTTCCCTCCCTCCTTTTCGGTGGGCAGCATGGCTAGGGGGATTATTATCATCATTTCACTCCTTCTTCAACCTATCTTCATCTCTTTCTTCTCTCCATTTCTGCGCCATTGTTGCCTAAGAAAAAGAAAAGAAAAGCTTGTGATTAAGGTAAGCAAATGACCTCCATTGTTCAAACTCTCTTCTCTAAAGTTGTCCCTTGAGATAAGAGCTTCATTTTGATGGTTGTAGTTTGTCATTTGGTGTTGGTTTGTGACTCTAAGGAATTGTGGAGGTTGGAGAATCAAGAAGTTTCTTTGAGAAAGTTGTTAAGGTGGGTTAAAGAGACATTTCTAAGTTTTGTGCCAAATGGTTAACTTTAAAATTTTGGAATTTATTGCCTATTTTTGAAAATGATTATCACTGGGATGTTTGGCATGTTATTGGTATGTTTGGAATGTATGTGGATAGATTGAAAGGGATTTGGGATTGAATGATTATGTTTGATGATTTTGGAATTTTGATGTTAGTGTTGCCCAAAACCAAAGCATGATAATGGAATATGATTTTGGATGTTTTGATGGTTTTATTGGATTCATTGAGTGATTTTGTGTGGGAATAGCTTTGGTTAAGGTTTTGGGTCCATTGGAATTACTTGGGCAAACCTTGGGAAGTGCTATCAATTTTTTGCATTTTCTGGTGTCTAATAAGCATCACTATAAGCATCACTCGAGTACATGAAGGCTTCACTCGAGTGAAGTGCTGCATTTCCTCTGTGTTCCTTCAGCTTTCTGATACACTTCCGTGTGTAAAGGTGAGTGTGTTGCCTCACTTGCGAGTGTTGTGGGTTCTCACTCGAGTGAGCCTCGTCCCACTCAAGTGAAGGTGTATGAGACACCGTGAACTCGCATCTCGGGTTATCACTCACGTCCGTTTTTCAAAAGTATGTCTTGGCACTCATAGGTGTCAAGCCATCACTCGAGTGCCAGGGTTCATGCTTGAGTGATGTTCCCTTCTGAAAGTTTCTTATGCTCTCGGGTGAGCACTTTCTGTATTGCACTTCCTAGGACTCGAGTGAGCATTTGGCTATCACTCGAGTATTGCTTTCATGACTCAAGTGTTCATACATTATCACTCGAGTGAGGTCATCTTCACTCAAGTGTCTCAGTGAAAAATCAATGTTTGTGTTTCCAAAAGGGGATCTTTGGGCTAGTTTTTCCAACACTTTAGGGCTTTTGTTAGAGGTGTTTCTATCATCCTAAAGAGCATAAATGATAACCAAATTAAGTAATATGAGGTCATTTAAGTATTGGGAAAAGAGTATAACACTTTGTCACTAATTGTGAATTATAGGATTTGACATTTTCCCTACTCGGGAGAGACCGGTGCCAGAGCAGGCCCGGAAGGACTAAGGTAGTGACTTTTCTCTCATGTTGTGTATGATGCTTGGTATGCATGACTTATCATTGTTTTGTGTGAAAATTTTTGGCATGAGGCCATTGTGTTATCTCCCGTAGTGCATTACAGCGTGAGCAGTTTAGTATGAGCAGTCATAGGGGTGATGGTTATTACACCTACCCCTGCTGTTGTTTCTACTGTTGTAATTGCCAAGAGTGTGTTATGGAATCGTGGATTCCTGTTTGAGTATCTGGCCAGTGTGACTGTGCGTGTATGTGAAATATTTTATATAGATCCCAGCTGTGGTTATATATGTGATATGATCATGTGATTGTGCAATACAGCGTGAGCACTTCGGCGTAAGCAAACGTACGGGTGACATGAGTCATACCTGCCTTTGCCATTGTAACTGTTGTTGTAGTTACTGTGTGTTGTGTGATGATTTCCTTTCATGCTTTGTTGTTGTGCATATTATGAGTGATTTGACATTACGGGGATTCCTTAGAATCTCACTCTCCCACAAACAAATTTTTAGTCAGGGCCGAAGAATCTAAAGGAAAGCAGGTGACGAAGAGCGGTTAGAGCTCTGAATTGGGAGTTTTATTTTGGTTATTGGTTACCATGTATAAACCGTCGATAGTTTATTGGGAATTACATGTATATAATGATGATATTGGATTGTTTGTGTAATCCCCTGGTAAAGGAAAGAGATTGTGGGCATTATGCCTTATAGAACCCTTTATTGATTAATGTAACCGGAGTTTGTAGGGAATTTACCTTGTACTCTAATATTTATAAATGAAATCGTACTGTATAGGCCATTTGTGAAATTGATATATGAATATGAGACCACGTTGAACAGGTGTTGTAAAAGTTTTTGAAAACCCTGATTCTTGGGAAAATTTTACTTGAATAAGTCCCAAATCATCAGACAGGGTCTCTAATTCAAACTTAATTATGTTTTTATGAACTAATATCGGCCTTGATCGTGAAAGGGGTTACACACCCAATCTTGAACCAGAGGAGTTGGAGGCCGTTCTGCTACTGCAATTTTCTTCTTCCTCTAAGTTGACAGACAGCGAGAGTTGAGGGAGAGTTTGGAGCACAAACAGTAGCATATGTTTTTCTCTTTGCTTTCTCTCATCTTCATTATGATTTTTTATTCTAGATTTGGTGTTGCTGTGATGTTAATTAAAGCCATGGGTGGCTAAGTTTTTCTTTACTACCTAGAGTACTTTGAACTTGTTTTAGAACTAGAGATAGAGATTGTTCCCACCAATTAGTTTTGTTTAATATTATTTCAATTTATTTAATATTGTTTTTATTATTGATTGCTTAGTGATTGGCCACCATTGAGCATGTTTTGGGAATTTAGGATTGAACTTGACGAAAGGAGTTTTGAATTGACCATAGGATTAAATAATGTGAAATTAGTTTTAATCTAATTTGCGCAAAGTTTAGCATAATCAAATTAGAGTGAGCCCGATCTAAATTGCATCTTATTTAATTGTGTGAGACATTGCATAATTAATTGGGAGGTAGGTATATAAATGGATTGACAAGCATTTATAGACATTAATACTCTAGATTAGCTGATTAAATTATGTTAAAATTTATTTAGTTAAAATCTAAGAAACAAATAAGATATTAGTGATTCTAGGTTGTCTTTCTTGACATTGGAATTTATTCTTTGCAAAAATTCTTTGTTATTATTAGTTTCTTTTTTAGAGAATTATGAAAAAATACCTCAATGAAAACTTAATTGCTAAATGGGACCTCAGTATGCAAACGACCTTCCAGGTGTGCAGAATATCTGCCTCTGTGTGCGGATGATCTTCCCTGTGTGCAATATTCTTCCTTATGCATGTGTAAAACATCTTCCCCTGTGTGCAGAAAATTTTTCCCCATGTACACAATATCTTCCCCTATGTGCAGACGATCTTCCCAGGTCCCATTTGGCAATTAATTTGCCAGCTTTTTCACAATTCTCCCTTTCTTTTTCTTATTTAATTTTTCTTCATTCATATTGAAAATAATTCTGATTTGTTCAACTTAAATGAAACAAGGAAATTTAATACATAATCACTAATTGGATTGAGTTTATGTGGGACGATCTTGATTTGCCACTTACTATTTTCATGAACTGTACACCTGCAATGCTTAAATTAAATTTTGGTAGCATCATGTAAGCATACTGATGGTTTGTGCCTTGCAAATTCTTAATTGTGACTTAGCCTTTCTTGCCTGACATCTATTCTTTTCTTTGTTTTCTTTTTTTGATTACAAAGGCAAGCCAAGCTTGTACATTACAATAAGTCTAAGACCTAGACATCACAGTTTGTTCTTCAAACAGTGCACTACACTCTAGTGCAAAAAGCTCATGACATACATTAGGGGATGTCCCCACCTCCACATACTCATGGTCACTTATTAGTGTCGTTCTTGCTAGGTAATCCGCACATCGAAGACCTTCCCTGTAAGAATGTGAAATCTCAAAGTCCTAGCTCAAATATATAAGAGACCCAATATCCAAAATGTCCCCATATAATGGGTGTTCAACTCTACATTCGGCTAGTAATAGATCAACAGCCTGTATAGAGTCTATGAACAATCTAATCTTGTTGAAACCCATTTGTTTACACAATTGTAACCCATTGTAGATTGTATTGATTTCCGTAGTAGTTGAGGTATTGTATTCTAACTTCTGTTAAAATCTACTTATCCAATTACCTTGGTGGTCTCAAATAACTCCTCCACAAGCAGCAAGGCATCTACTATCCATATAACCATATACATCTACACATACAAATCCCAGATATGGGGGTCACCAGCAAAATGCATCCCTCTTTGGAATTTGGAATACTTGGCATCGAAAACACCCATTTTTAACTTCTTCCATAAGCTGATACATACATCTATTAGCTATTGCTTTTGGTTGGTCTGACTTGCCTTCAAACACTTGTATGCATTGGTTTTTCCATAAGAGCCAGCATATGGTACTGAACACTTTTTGCCATGGCCATCTAGATACTCTCTTATTCCTTGGTGACTGCTGTAGGTTCCACTTGAGCCATTCCTGTAAATTACCAGAAAAAAACATAGTATAATATATATGATTAGTCATAAAGAACCATACTCTCTTGGCTTGCTCACAATCTCTCAATATATGAAGTATGTTTTCCTTACTCTCACACTCAAAGGGACAAGTGTTTGGAACGCTCATGTTATATCTCACTCTAAGTGCATTTGTTGGTAGTCTCTCATGGAATATTTGCCACATACTCTTTTCGGAATCTCCCAGTGTCATAAACACTGCCAATGATATTCCTCCCTATGTTCTTGCTGGTGGTACACCATGTCATATGCTGATTTAACACTAAAATTACCATCTAATGACCTCCTCCAACATATTATATCCTCTTCTGTGCCAGTATGAGGATCCACCACCATAATTTTATCCACAATCCAATTGGGAAGAAAGCATTCCCATTTCTCTCTATCCTATTGACCCGCCTGTGTCATAAAAAAACTGACTTGTGCTTCAAGATCAACTAATTGCAAATTTCTTTCAATATAATATTTTAATAGTTTGGCCACTGGAACCCAGTAATCCTACCATGCCTGCGAACCTCCCACCTCTTAATATTCTGCCAATTCCTATCTTAAACTCTTCCCATACTGCAAGTATGCCACTCCACACTGCTAACTGGTTCCGTTTTCTCTGTGCTTGGGGTATTTTATTCTCCCCACATGAATATTTGTTACACAAACATTTTACCCATAGAGCTTCTGGTTTTGTGATCAATCCCCAACAAAGTTTTATGAGGAAGGCTTTATTCTGGTAGCAAAAATCTTTTATTCCCAACCCTCCTTCATTCTTCCTCTTCTTTAGCACATCTCATGCTAGCATATGCATTTTCTTTGCGCGCGCACACACACACACACACACACTCTCTCTCTCTCTCTCTTTCTCTTACCAATAAGGGTATGTTCAATCTCTTGAAGACGATGAGAAAGATTGTCCGTTTGGATGCCTATGGCCAAAAACTTCCTTGCTCCACTTTGTCACCTTCTATGTAAAATATTGGACCACATAATTCCATCCTCCGCTATCATCCCAAGCATTATTAGCAAACGAAGAGAAGTTCTCATGCGTTACCCAAGGTGCAAAGAAGCGAAGTTACTTCTCTGCCTATGCTTTTGCATAAATGCTCCGCAACGCTTCAGCAATAATGGAACATGATTGGACTTGAATCTGGGGAGGTGAACTACCATTGTATCAGTGAATCTATGCAACCATGCATTATTAACCATAGCTCGATCAATCCTACTAAAAAAACACATCAGACATTTTGGATTCCTGAAACCACTCACCAAGCCTTTTATCCACCCCCGAACCACGCAAGGATCTAGATAGACAATCTGACATTCTCAATGTGGCATTAAAGTCACCAATCATACACCATGGGCTTTGAATAGCACTTCCAACAAGCTTAAGTGATTCCCACAACACACTCCTAGGGCCAAATCTCAGGTTACCATATACCACTGAAAGAAAGTATTCGTCATCTCTCCCTTCAATAACCACACCATGAATTAACTGGTCATACTTTTCTTTCACACAAAAATCCACCTACTCTTCCTAAAAACACCAAATTCCCCTACTAAAACATGTGCTTCAATAATCTTGAAATTCTTAAAGTTCAATCGTTGCGCAATGGATGTTACACGAGATCCTGGTTATTGAGTTTCCAATAAAACCAAAAAACTAAACTTATATTTGTTCTTCAGGTCCTGTAGCTGAGTCAGGGCTCTCTCCTAGCTCCTCTTGAATTCCATATAAAATAGTCCATTAAAAAACATAAAAGGATTATAAGGAAATGAAGCTATTACAAGCGTACTATCACTGCTCATCCCCTTGCATCGGGCCCTGAGATCTTTCATCCATCCTCAGTAGTGACCCATTTGAAAAAGGATTATGGCGTATAACAAAACCAATATGAGCTAGATCACCTAGGTCTAACAAATCCCCTAGCACTTGATGTTGAATTCCATGACCTGAACCCAAGCCATGCTCTTCAACTTCAACTGCTTCTTCGACCTGAATCACTTGCCCAACACGTCCATATTCAACCCTATGGCCCACTAAAGCTAGCTACCCCTTATCTCCAACGCCATCACCACTTTAGCCCAGCTTTGTTTTTACTAACAGATAGTAATCCATCGGGCCCTTCTCTTTCTTCCCTTTTTAGTAACACCTATTATTTTGATCAACCCTCTTAACCGTCTTGCCAGCTGTACGACATCTACTTGTTGATTCCAAATGCTTATCATGAATCGGGTTTGGCACTAGATGATTTCTGATGATCTCGCCCCATATTAATTACTCCATTTGTTCATCCAGAATCTCACCGTGATGGTGCACTTCTCAGCGTCATTCATTCTCTGAACTGCAACTCCGGTGGCCCTACACTATCGGTCCATGATACTATGGGACCTTTCCACCCTCCTCCTTAACCCGACACAGGCACCTGTTTGTTCTCTACCCTGCAACCATCCTCTGCATTTGTTGATACTGTGCCTAACATCTTTCTGTACGCACAGTGGTCCCTATTGTGACCGTAACGACCACATGAGAGACAGATCAAATGAATACTTTCATACTCGAGTTTCATCTCATTCCCATTAACAATCACAATTAGAAGCAATGCTTATTAAGGTCTAGTTCCACACATAGACGTGTAAACCTTTCCTTCTTACATTTTAGAGTAGTCATATTGACCTTCCGGACCCTTCCAATTTGACTACCAAACACGTAAAGAATGCTTTTGTCCTAGTAATCCATCGATAGACCGGAACCTCTAACCCATGCAGATATTGTATTAAATAATGCCTCGCAGGTATAAAGTTTTCCTTCCATGGTTACATAGCTAAGTAATGATCCATTGTAAGCCATAGATCACCTGTGAGAAACAATTTCATAGTCGGTACTTTTCTTAAATTTTATCAGATAACACCCAGCCCCTACATCAGTCGGCTCGAATTGTTCACCATGTAGACCCCAAATTTGTTGGAGATTTCGTACGTGACAATCCTCTCGCACCATTTGACCTAACAACTTTACCAGCAAAGACTTCTTCTATCTCTTAGTGATTCGTTGTTTTTCTCCTTCGCCATTGCCATATGGGATCCTTTTGGTCACTTATCCCCACTCCACCAGTCCTCCTCATCCTTCTCTTCATCCTCCGTATCTCCTCCATCATCCTACATAAACACTAGCTTATATGATTTCCTGCCAATCCCACTCACAAATGCTTCAGCGTGCTTCTCCCCCTTCTTTGGGGCCTCTCCTTCCTCCTCTTTTGCCTCCATCCAATCCTCCACTCGCGGCGTGAACAGTTGGTCATGAGAGAAAGCCCCACCCCCCATTCGATCCTCCTTCCTACTCGGAGCTAAGGCATCAAATTCTTCCTTCAACAACGGCGAACCACCCTTTCTCTCCATCGCGATCATATCCTTCTTCTGATTTCCCTCAAACCTCATTAATGAAGGTATTTATAAGAAGAATCAACAAAGTATCTAGGAAGAATTCCAATTAAATCCAGTTGAAATACCAAAATCTAAATTCAGGTATGCATTTTTAATAAATTTTTAATTAGGTCAAGAGGTTTAATTAGGGATTTCTTAATGTTGCTAAAAGATCATAATGCCCTCATATAATTAAAAAGGTAAACTGAAGGAGGGATATAATTGATTTAGGGTTTAATTATTTCATCTAGATATAATTGAAATTTTCCCTTTACTTTTAATTTGGTTAAGTTGCAATCAAAAGTGCATCCAGCACAATATATTTTTTGGAGGTGTAAAAATACCCAGGAACATTCAAAATGGGAGAAAAAATTTCAGCACCATTAAACATAGCCTGACACCGTTACACATGCATATGTAAAAAGAATGTGGGCCCCAAAACAAAACATAGCGATGTTAGGTTAAATTTAATGGTATAAAAATTTGCTTACATTTTAAATATTCATTGGTATTTATATGGAGGTAGATGCACTTTGGGTAACATTTATGGGTATTTTTGTACTTTAACCTCTTTTAATTTGATTATTGGGAAAGTTCCCCAAAAAGAATTTTAAAAGTGTTATAGGACAAAAAAGTGTTTTGAAAATTCATAATACCAGAGAAGTCTGAAGGCTTAATTTGTCATTTTCAAAATTAAATAGAAATGACAAAAATATCCCTGAGAGTTTAAAAATCATGCTCCCTTTTTATATGGGTTTAACAAGTCCAAATACTGTTTTGACAAGTTTTGATAAGATTTTCATAAATTCCAATTTAAAAATTATCACTTGCTATAATGTTAAGATATTGATTTCCATTTCTTTTTCAAAAGTTCAAATAAGGTTTTAAGATAATATTTTCACAAATTTCAATTCAAAAATCACCATTTGCAACAAATGACAAGGTATTGATTCCCACTTCTGATAAGGGTTTCACAAGTTCAAATAAAATTTTAACAAGTTATTATAAGATTTTCACAAATTCAAAATTCACCCCTTGTTACAATGACAAGGTATTAATTCCCACTTTTGATAAGGGTTTCATAAGTTCAGATTAAGTTTTAACAAATTATGATAAGATTTTCACAAATTTAAATTCAAAATTCACCACTTGCTATAATGACAAGGTATTGATTCCCACTTTTAATAAAAGTTTCACAAGTTCATATAATTTTTAACAAGTTCTGATAAGCTTATCACAAATTTCAATTAAAAAATCTGAGGCACTAGTAGCTACATAGCACCATTCATCACCATGAAAAGACCAACGACACTCTCTAGCGAAGCATCCAAGGCACCAACACCTACATAGGATATTAAACTTCTAATTGAAGACGGGTACCAAAAGGATATGATCAACATTAAAAATTACTAGTGGATGATCCTTCAATAGTGTAGGAAAAACTAATATATTAATGAAGATACGAACTTGATTGTGAAGAAAAACAAAGACACATAGTAGTAGAACAATCTATCTCCTTCTGAAGTGACACACTTCCAGCTCTTGATAATGAATTGAGTTTCACCGCCTGCCAAGGGAGAATCAAATGTCGCCGATCTATCTCTTTACAAGTTTATTTTGACAAAAAATTTTGATCTTTATCATAAATCCACTTTCAGAGAAGGCAAAACCGAGGTAACCTACTGGTAAGCAAAACCGAGGCCAACACCACATTCAATTCGCCCAAGGAATCCATTTCCTGACTCGGAATTACCAAATTCAATGACAAATTACGAAATTGCCCTTGGCAGCCCTACTTTTAGGGTTTTAGGGGCGTTTCCGTAATTATGCCTTCTCGGCCTTTTCCGAAAAAGTTCCCAACTGTAACCCCACCTATTTTCGCCCACTGAATCCAATGAAATCATCAAATCATTGAAAATCCAACTCTAAGACCCATTTACAATGCTGGCCGAAATATATAAGTTTTAAGGGGAAAATTGGGGTTTTTCAGTTTCGGCTCCGTAAACACGTTTCTTTCTACTCCTAACCACTTTATTGACTATTCCATTAGGTTACAACTACCATTTAGTATCAATTTGGGCAGCATAACCCCTAGGGAAACCCATTTTCCATTTTTACAACCAATATACGAATGTTTGGAAGTTACCTCAAGCTCCCACTAACTTTTCCTCTTCTTGGCTGAAACCTTAGCTCTTGAAAAATCAAAAGATGAGCTTCCAAACCTTGAATCACATAGAAGAATAGCTTAGGAGCGGAGTTATACGCATTAGGAACCGATTTACCGAAGAAATCACTTACCTTTGTAAGCTTTTTCCTCCCCTTTTCTCTCTCTAAAAATCTCAACCCTTCTCTCTCTATTCCAGAGCTGTGCTGCACGGTTTGGCTGAAGGAAGGAGAAGAATGATATTTATTATATGATATTTACTTATTACACCATTTTTCCAAAATTTGAATTTTACAAAATTCTGACAGATTTCTTGCCAAACTTTGAAAAATCATAACTAATTCTAGAAAAATCTAAATGAGGTGATTCCAAAGCCTATAGAACCCTTATTGAGTCTATTTTCAAGGAAAAATATAGACTTTTGCTTTCTGGAATCACAAAATTCCCAGAATTTCAATCTTTGCTCATTGTTCCAGAAATTTCACAGTTTTACTGTGCTGACTTCAAAAATTCATATCTTTTTGTGTATAGCTCTTATTGAGTCATATGACCTATCAAATTAAATCTTAGGATGTCTACTTTCATCCTGTAAAATTTCATAATTTTTACTTATCATTTAGTCTTCCAAAACCTTATGATAAGCTTACTACCTCATAGGCAATTTTATCGAAAACATAATTATATTCTCCAAAATTCACCATTTTACTTTCTTAATACCCCAAAGATATTAGAATCATTAGGGAATATATTTGGGACATCTACTAAATCGGGGCTTAGTAGTCCACTCAATTTAGGCTTATTCCAAAGCTTCCAATCCCAAAATTTGGGATATTACATTTCTCCCCCCGCTCAATAAATTTCGTCCTCGAAATTTGAACGTCTACAACTTAGGGATTAATCATATCTCATTCTATTATCACATGCATGCTCATAAGCCATGTAACATCATAGTCATATTCTCATTAGTAATCTCAGATAGTATTTAGCATTTATCATCCATTCTGTCCACAATATGTAACGTGCAATCAAACACAGGTTCCCACAACGCTTGGTTCTATAGGCCTTACAGCCTCTTCGGAACTTCACCCGAATTCACAAGATCACTTTTTTTTTAACGGCCCAATCCTCACCCCCTTAACGAGGTCTGTTGGGCTAGTGAGCCAACCATGGTTCACTTCGTTAGGTTCCTCCCATGGTAGAATATCGCGCCTCATGTGAGACATGGTACCATTGGACACCAAAATGCTTGGTCACACTGGCCTTAATGCCTTCGCTACAACCTGGTACAGTTTGGATATTCTGCCAACCTCAAAACATTACCTTAGACACATTGGTCTAATGTCATCGCACTAGGCATCAACCTCAATGCTAGACACATAGGTCTTATAGCCCAGAGACACTGCTCTATGCAACCTTACACATCGAGTCTTACCGCCTTGTATAAACCTGTACACTTTCTGTAAGTTATGCCTACCTATTCGGTGTTCAGGATCAAATGACTATTTGACCCTTATTGGCCGTACTGTGTGCACTATTCACTAGGCATACGATGTGCACTATTCACTATGTGACCATCTACTATTTGCACTATATCACAAGTGGATGATTCATTCTGTGAGGCTATAGCTATGGAGATGGTCATGCCTCTGCCCGACTGTGTTGCATTAAAACACATCCCAATCCATGCCTACTTGCATATGTGTAGACCATAAAGCTCGACTGTGGATCTGGGATTGTTATCACTGGTGCTGTTGAGAGGTATTCGCCACCATTCTGCCCTACTACACTAGGGTTCATCCCAATTCCAATTCACATGTGTCACCATAAACTACAAAGATTGTGTGACTGTTGACCATACAGGTCATCATACTGTACACCACACAGGATGTAATATTGTACACCACTCAGGGTGTAATACTGTTTATCATATATACTGTAACATGTTGACCATCAAGGCCATATTATATTTTGGGATGATCAACAATGGTGCGAACATCAACCCCTCCTGTAAGTTTCGAAATTGCACCCAGATTTATCACACTTCCGCTACCCACTCTGAGGTCTATCTCCTCATATGAGCTTTAATAATATCAGGATGATTTAATAGGAGCCCTACAGGAACCTCCCATGACACCTGACAACACCCACAATCTATATTCCTCTGTGCCCACTCTTACTCGTTTGAACTTAAATCATTCTGATCCATATAAACTCTTATCTCAAGAAAACCCATTCAATGTAAGATTCACTACAATGCACCATCGTTAAGGGCCAATGTTTCCGTAGCCCTACTCTATGATTCAACTTCATGGCAGCTGTACTCTAGGATTAGTCATCACGGTGGCTGCACTCGCGGGTTCATCATCACGGTAGCTGCACTCTAGGGTTCATCGTCACGGTGGCTGCACTCTAGGGTTCTATACTCGGTGCTTCACACAGGCGCCCATACACCTGGTCAGCCCCCTTCTGGTCAGAACTTTCCTTAGGTAGCCCTCTCCGATCAGATTTCACCGTAGGTAGCCCTCTCCGATCAAATTTTACCGTAGGTAGCCCTTTCCGATCAAAACTTTCAATCTTTGTGGTCGCAGTACAACTCCACAATTATGCCATAAAGGCAACGTTTCTTGATTCAATACAAACATTCTTATCATCAACACAAGATTATGGATGGAATAGTTCAATTTCCGAAGCTTCAGCTGACGAGATGCGTATGCCCTCACTCGGCTCAATTATCATCTCGATCTATGCCTGCTCGCATCTGGGAATTCAATTCCCTTCCCAATCCATGCCATCTGGCATCAGTGAAGACAACAAAGGCCCACTATGGATCTGGGATTATCAGTGTTGGTACTTTAATAAATTTTTATCATCAGCTCTCTGAAGCTCCTCTCACAATCATCATCCCATGCATAATGCTGAGTTCTGGGAAATTTCGATATAAACATCTCATCCCTTTTTTTTCATTATTGTCACACCCGTAGCCCTTCTTGGCCTCGTACATGAGTCCCTTAGGACGTGGCTAGCAACCTCATCGGGTAGGGTGCCTTTTTATTCACACCACATGGCCTTCCATAGTAACCCACAATCATCCATAGAAAATATGATAGATAAATATGTCATGCACCATATAGTGTAAAATGAAAATCACATCAATCCGTGTGTGTACACAAAGTTCAGGGCCAAACACCCAGTTAAAACAACAATCCGTGTGTGTACACAAGGTTTAGGGCCAACCATCCAGTTGAAACCCTTACGTGTACCTCAGCCGAGTCACCGACTACAGCTAGGTAAATCGTGTATCATAGCTGGGTCCTTACTAGGCCGAATGGTACATATAAACTTCCCATCGGATGGTACATATACACTTCCCGCACCACAGCTAGATAATATTCGTGTACCTCAGCTGGGCACCAACCACAACCAGGTAATGTTCGTGTACCTCAGCTAAGTCCCAGACTACAGCTAGGTAATGTGCCCTAGGCACCTGTTCATTCACAGAATGTAGAACATACAACATATTAATCATCACATAGTGTACGAGAGATTATAGTTACTATATTGGCCTTTCCAGGATAACCTTCCTGATGATCGTTGATCATTGTTTGCTATTCTATTCTCTTGCCCTGTGTTTGCTGTATTAGGCTAGATCTAACTTCCTGACCTTGCCCAGCATCTAAACCTCTTAGTCTTACCACCTTTATGTTTCACTATATGAAGCAAGAAAGAGGTAAATTACGCATAAACACATGGGCTTATCTATCATTTCACAAATTTTTGGGTTCATAGGTACCCAAAAACAACATATCACAGGTGTTTATAGTAGTCAAGGAAAGCCTGCAACAACATACAACCTCTGAACTACTGTACAACATGTCTTACTCTTTTTTCATAATATGACATAACATGTGCAACAACTTCCTAGGGGGTCACCCATCATGGCATTTCCCTGGGTTGAGCACGCTTAACTCATTTGTACTAGTGCCCAAATGTAGATACCGGCTTCTACTGTTTCCATCCACGGGTACCCTGTGACTACCCTCGTCTCAAAAGACATGCCGGCTATCTCTGGTCACCAAAATATTGAGTGTGGACCACACATTAGCCTTGGTCGTACCCATATCCTTGGGTTCCGTAATATCCTTAGACCATTCTCGTCTAGTATTGCACCACTAGCGGCCCTTCAGTACTCGACATTTCTCAGGGCAGATTCATAAATCGGAAAGATACCCTCCTTTGGTACTTTCTGTCCATGCATATTTCCTATCACTGTGTAATCAAGACCTTATCAGTATACCATCTTGTTGCCAGAACCACCGCACTTACTCTGAGCAGACAATTCTGTGGCCAGAATCCTTGCTCTGATACCAAAATGTCACGCCCTTATTTCAATTTCAACATTTTTCAGAGTATTCGCGGAAGACGATATGCGGTTCGGTAGGCAATACAGGAATAGTATAACTATACTGATAATATGTACATGATTACATAAATTCCCCATAGGGGTTCGTACAAGATCATTACCATCAATGTAGTCACCCAGGGCTACTTGGGTATCTAAACCCGTCCCAGTGAAATGGAGACATCTTCTCATCTTCGTTCCACCATTGCAATCCCCTCATATGGTTCTCTGCATTGTTCTCAGCATATCTTCTGTCTTCTCCTGTCTAAATTGTTGGTAGGGGAGGGTGAGATTCGAGAGAATCTCAGTAGGAAACAGATACCATAATGCATGCATGATTGATGCTATGTGTATGACATGTTAGCTTTATCTAGATGTATGCTCCATAATGACATTTCTGCATGCTCAATGTTTCATACAACAAGACTATGGCCACAGTGAAAACAGAAACATAGCTTCATTTATTCAAATATGCTCTACACAATCAAGTAAAGCAATCACATACATCATTACACAAGCAAAGATATCAAATACATGCAAGTAAGGTAAGTCCCCTACCTTAACCCGTTTCCGCCTCGAAACGCGTGCCTCGATCTACGTGCAAACAGCTCGGGGCTCCATATCCGATCCTACAATGTCAAATGTACTATTTAGACACTTCCATAGTGTTTCTGGGGGGTTATATGAGTCTATCTTGAAAAATTACTACAATACCCCCGGGGACCCGGCCCCATCATACCCGGTCCGGCTGTACTTTTCCCGAAATTTTGACATGGGCTATTCTTACATATTTTCACCCAAGGAATCCATTTCCGGACTCATAATTATCAAATTCAATGTCAAATTATGAAAATGCCCTTGGCAGCCCTATTTTTAGGGTTTTATGGGCGTTTCCGTAATTATGCTTTCTCGGCCTTTTCAGAAAAAGTGCCCAACTGTAACCCCACATAATTTTCCCTCCTGAACTCAATGGAATCATAAAATCATTGAAAATCCAACTCTAAGACCCATTTATAGCCCAGACCGAAATATATGGGTTTTCCAAGGAAAATCGGGGTTTTTCGGTTTCGGCTCCGTAAACACGTTCCTTTCTACTCCTAACCACTTTATTGACTATTCCATTAGGTTAAAACTACCATTTAGTATCACTTTGGGCAGCATAACCCCTAGGGAAACCCATTTTCCATTTTTACAACCAATGGCAATCCGGCGAAATTTCACCGATTAAATTGCCCACAACAGCCAGAATAAGCAATATACGAAAGTTTGGAAGTTACCTCAAGCTCCCACTGGCTTTTTTCAAAGTGGCTGAACCCTAGACCCTTGATACACCAAAAGATGAGCTTCCAAACCTTAAATCATATGCAAAGGAAGCTTAGGAACGGAGTTATACGCATTAGGAACCGATTTACCGAAGAAATCACTTACCTTTGTAAGTTTTTCCTCCTCCTTTTCTCTCTCTACAATTTTTCTCTTCCTCTCTCTAAAACTGAAAATGGCGTCAGATGCAGGGTTGAAGAAGAAATAAAGAGCTTATATCATATTATATATTCTATTATATTCATTTACCAATTTTCCAAAAATTTCGGATTTTACAAAATTCTGGCAGATTTCTGCCCAAACTTTGAAAAATCATAACTAATTCTAGAAAAATAGAAATGAGGTGATTCCAAAGCCTATAGAACTCTTATTGAGTCTATTTTCAAGAAAAAATATAGACTTTTACTTTATGGAATCACAAAATTCCCAGAATTTCATTCTTTGCATGTTGTTTCAGAAACTTTCCAGTTTTTCTGGGCTAACTTCAAAAATTCATATCTTTTTGTGTATAGCTCTTATTGGGTCATATGACTATCAAATTAAAGCTTAGGATGTCTACTTTCATCCTGTAAAATTTCATAATTTTTACTTATCATTTAGTCTTCCAAAACCTTATGATAAGCTCACTACCTCATAGGCAATTTTATCGAAAACATAATTATATTCTCCAAAATTCACCATTTTACTTTCTTAATACCCCAAAGATATTAGAATCATTAGGGAATATATTTGGGACATCTACTAAATCGGGGCTTAGTAGTCCACTCAATTTAGGCTTATTCCAAAGCTTCCAATCCCAAAATTTGGGATATTACACATCTAGTGTGACTTTCTTTGGTTCATAAATTTTAGGATTAAAGTATAAATTTGTCTTTGTAGTATTTGCAAAAAATCAATATTATCTTAAAAATTTTTTGTTAATCTCAATATCGCTCCGCAAATATAAAAATGTAGCAATCCCCCTCAAATGGTGCCCTTAACGTTGACGGTTAGGACTTCACATAAATGCCACTTCATCCTTACTGTAACCAATTCATATATTCCAACTCAACAAATATTCCACCTTATCCATTTCTCTCTACCCTTACCTCCCTCTCCTCTCTCCTTCTCTTTACTCTCCCCCCCCCCCCCCTCCCTCCTAAAGTTGGGAAAATGAGCCAAGCTCATCGGGTCAGCCCCGTTTAGGCCTTTTTCATCATGAGGGCTGGGTTTGAAAATTTGCCTCTCAAATTGTAAACAAGCCTAAAAAAACTGGCCCTAATGAGTTGAGAGCCTAAAAAAGCCAACCCATTTAGGCTCCCTTATTTAATTTTTTAAAATTGTTCATATAATACTAAAATTTTTATATTATTAATAATGTTAATATAATACTAGAATTTTTATATTATTAATATATTGCAAATATTTAGTTGTTATTTTTTTTAATTAAATTTTATAAAATGGTTTGATTTATTTGGTTATACGCAATGATTTTAATCATTTAGAATTTTTAATAAATAAGAAAAAATTTTAACATTAGATAATGATTTTAACTAAAAATTTATGAGTTTTAATAATAATGTATATCAATTTAAAGTAAAATAATAACTAAATTGTAAAATTTGAAAGTGAATTCTATTTGAATTAAAACAGAGATTGCAATTTGCAAAACTTAATTACATGAGTATGTAGTATAAATACAAGTACACAAAAAAGAGTTAAGTTTATTGCTTAAATTCTTACGTTGCAGCTTTACTCATCACCTAGGATAAATTTTTAGGTGTAAATACATATAAATATTGTTTTTTCGTAAAGCAAGATAAGTCTACTACCATGTCGCTACCAATGACAGTTTTCATGTGTGACAGTGTGAGGATGTACATGTAAAGTGTCCAAATTTTCATCATTTTAATTTAAAACTTCACTCAAATGTTGAAATATCAAACTAATCATTTTTAGTTCTGAAGAAATAGCTATTTGTGTTTTCTTCTTCTACTTTGGGAAAAAAACCAAACAAAGATGTCTCTTTATCAGTTTATTACTTTATTGATAGAATTTCGTTAAGAGCTCCTACAAGCAACGTGTTATAAAAAGAGTTCATGGAATTCTGAAACCTCATTACACGTCATATGTCGTCATTTGAAATTAAACTTTATGGTTCAATATAATTAGAATGCCCTTCACGTATTACTGGCGATAGCGGTCAACTTCAGTTAAATGTGATAAGGTGAGACTAAGAGAGGTTTGTATCCATAACCTTTTGGTTAACCAAAACATTGTGATTTGTGGCTATTAAACCAGCATTTAACAATTTTTTTTAAGTTGATAATTTTCGAAAAGTTGCCGCCTAACTTCATAATGAAGTTGTCTAAATTTAGGATCTGCTTGTTGGTTCAATGGGGTGAAGAGTACAGAAGGGATCTTAATAAAAGGGATGAGAGGAGAAGGGATTGGAGAGAAAATGTTTTTATATAGACAATTTTATCTTTATTTTATTTAAGTCATTTTTTAAAATTTTGTCTAATGTTTAATAATTAGATAAAAATATAATTGTATAATTATTAAATTTGAACAATATAACTATAATTATACTCATATATAAAACTTATAGTATATATAATTAAAATAATAAACTATTACAAAAACAAGAAGGAAAAATTTCATGAAAATTCCTTCAAAATTTGAAAACAGTAAATCAATGATTTCCTATAAAATGAGAGGTGAATTACTGATCAATTGTAGTTCATACCTAATATAGTGTATAAAACAAAATGAATTTGGGATTTTGATATTTTGATGGTATTTTTCTGAAATTTGCTCTAAAAATTGATCATAAAGTATTTTTTAAAAATATCTCCTCCCCTCATTTTCGATTCTTCATTCTTCACCAAGCCACCACTGCCGCAATGTTTCCTCCTCCCTTCACTATCGACATCACTTCCGCCACTCACCAGCGACATGTCTCCCCGACGATCTTTACTCTTTGGATTTGTGAACTTTGGAAGTGGGTGTTGGAGTACATGTGGCCAAAAGTTTCCACATCTAACGTCATTGTTCTTGTCATGAAGGACGGCGGCAACTGGTGGGTATTCAGAGTCTCTGTGGTTGAAGGTGGGGGACTGGGTGAGGACGAGGGAGAGTCAAAAGGGTATTGTGGGAAGATTGAAAAATTGTATGGGCATATTAGTAAAATATCACCCCTCCCTTCTAAATCCCTTCAAAATCCCCCACTTGTGGAGGGGAGGATTATGAGAAAATTTTCTGTCCCCTCCTATGATATTTTTGTTGCAATCAAAGGGAGGGCAGGTTCCCCCACCAAACAGGTTCTTAGAACAACTTGCCAAATTCAAATAACAACGTATCAATATTCAATGAACAAGTGGCCACAATCTAAAGACCACTTAAAGAAGCTTATCAAAATCAAAACCACAAATTGTCAGTGTTTTATAGAACAACTTATCACTAAAATCCAAATTATAATTATATTTAGTCAAAATCTCAATTAAATCCAGTTAAAATAGCAAAATCTAACTTGTTCTGTGTCTTTGATTATTAACAATTGTCCCTTAAGGATTAACAAGTTCAAATTTTGACAACTTGTTCTTTAAGTCTTTGAATAATTGTTCCTGAAATATTGATAAATTATCTTTTGGATTGTTACAGAGTTGTGGTTCTAATTTTGACAAGGTTCTTTTAATTCTCCATTCGTCAATCATCAACTTTATACTAGAAATCTTGTAATACCCACTTAGTAACCCATTTAACTCACAAACGGGTAGAATACTCACATAATCAAAATTGTCCATTTGTTATTATTGAGGTTTAACTACAAGGAAGGAAGAAAATTGAATTTGAAATTAAACGTTAAATAAAGAATTATAATTATATTAATAATTATATTAATGTGGTCTATGTCACACCCTACTTATTTTGACTTGCAGCAGAATATTAATGTATGGTTCGATGGGCAACACAAGAATAACATAATTATACTGATAATATGTGCATGATTACAGAAACTTCCCATAGGGGTTCGTATATGATAATTACCATCAATGTAGCCACACAGGGCTATTTGGGTGTCTAAACCCATCTCAGTGAAACAGAGACATCCTCCCATCTTCATTCCATCAATACAATCCCCTCGTATGGTTTTCTTCTTTGTTCTCAGCATATGTTCTGTCTCTCTTCTTATTTAAATTGTTTTTAAGGGAGGGTGAGATTCGAGAGAATCTCAGTAGGAAAACAGTACTAATATGCATGCAAGATAAGTGCTTAATGCATGACTGCTTGCATTACATAAATCATGCTTACACAATGATATATCTGCATGCTCAATATTTCAAACAACATACTTATGGCCATAGGATAAATAGAAACATAGCTTCAATCATTCATATATGTTTCACATAATCAAGCAAAACAATAACATGCATCAATGCACTAGCACAAATATCAAATACATGCAGGAGAGGTAAGTTCCCTACCTTAACCCTTTCTCGCTTCAAAACGTACGTCTCGTAAATCGTGCCAACAACTGAGCTCTTCACTTGATCATAAAATTGTAAATGTACAAGAATTAAGTTAAAACTCATTCATGTACTATTTCAGGCACTTCTATAGTGTTTCTAGTGGTTATATAAGTCTATTATGAAAATTTATCAAAATGCCCCCGGGGACCCAGCCGGCCTCACCGTACCCGGTTCGACTGTACTTTTTCCAAAATTTTGATATAGGCTATTCTGACATATTTTCGCCTAAGGAATCCATTTCCAGATTCAAAATCATCAAATTCACCACCAAAAGACCAGAATAACGTGGCAGCCCTTATTTCAAGGTTTCAGGGGAGTTTTCGTAATTATGTTTTTCGGGCTTTTACGAAAAAGTGACCAACTGTAACCCCATCTATCTTTTCCTCCTAAACTCAATGGAATTATCATATCATTGAATATCCAATTCTAAGCCCTTGTACCAACCCTAGCCGAAACTTAGGTATTTCCTGGGAAAATTTGAGGTTTTTCGATTCCGACTCCGTAAACATGTTCTTTTATACTTCTAACCACTTTATTAACTATTTAATTAGGTTACAACTACCATTTATTACCAATTTTGGTAGAATAACACTTCCAGCAACCCATTTTCCATTTTAACAAACAAAGACAATCCAGCAAAATTTCACTAATTAAATTGTCCACAGCAGTCAAAACAATTAATATTCGAAGGTTCAGAAGTTACCTTTTCCTCTGTTTTGCTTTTCCCTTTGATGACTGAACCCTAGCCTCCAAGAACACTAAAATTTGTACTTCAAACATCTCAATTCATGTAGAAGAACAACTTAGGAGAAGAATTACGCAAGATAGGAGTTAAGTTACCGAATAAATCAAGCTTACCAGACAAATTTTCTCCTTCTTCTCTCTCTAAGTGCAACAACACTTTCTCTCTCTATTTTCAGCCAAAAACTGACTTCTATGGCTGAAGAAGGAAGGGATATGATTTATAATATAATGCTTATGTCATCCTTGATCTTGCTTATGTCACAATTTGTAATTTCCAAAAATCAAAATGTTCACTTTATGTACATGTAAGTGTAAGCCATAAGCCCAATTGAATTCCACTAAGTGTGTGTTTGGGAGAGCTTAAATAAGGGCTTATTTGAGAAATAAGCCCTTATTACGCAAGCCGAGAAAAAACTCCTCTCACATACTTACCTCGTATACCGTGAATCACGAATTATAAGCACTTATTGCCCAAAAATAAGCTCTTCCAAACACACACTAAGTCCTTCCCTTTCGTGTCCATCCACATTTCAGGTCTAGGGCCCAAATTACTAATTAGTGCCAAAATGGGCTGATATCAATTATCTCATAATTTTAAAAATTGCCATCACATTTTTTATTCAATTTTCAGATTTATACAAATTTTGGCAGATTTTCTGCCCTAACTTTGAAAAATCATAACTAAATTTGTAGACCTTGTGTCAGAGTGATTCCAATGGCTATAGAACCATTATTGAGTTTAGTTTCAAGGAAAAATATAAACTTTAGCTAATTGAAAGCATAAAATTCCTAGAATTAATTTCTTTGAACGCTGCTCCAGAAACTTTTCAGTTTTTCTGGGCTAATTTCAAAAATTCATAACTTTTTAGATATAGCTTTAAATGATTCATGTGACCTATCAAATTAAAGCTTATGATGTCTATTTTCATCCTGTAAAATTTCATAATTTTTGCTCATTATTTGGTCTTCAAATCCATGTGACAAATTCACTGCCTCACTTGAAGCAATGAAACGACAAGCACTTGCAACTTCAATAAATTCCATTTTTGTATACAAATTTTCCCTACTCCTTAATTCACGATTTTATTCCATTTAATACCTCAAAGATATAATAAATATCAGGGAATAAATTTGGGACATTTGTTAAATCGAGGCAGAGCAGTTCACTTACTTTAGGCTATTCTCTAGCCTTCGATCCCAAAATTTAGGATATTACAGTCTAAGCATACCAAGGAGCTTCATATTTCATGATTGTAGGGATCTCCATAACTAGATTATTATAAGTGCAATAAATTATATTAGAAATTATATTAATGTGATCAAATTTGGATTAAACCGTTTACTTCATATTTGGTTGACAAGACGGATGATCACACTATTAAAATTGTTCATGTGCAATTATTGGAGTTTGTATATAAGGAAGAAAGTAAATTGAATTTGAAATTAGATGTTAAATCAATAATCATAATTATATTAATAATTATATAACTGTGATCCAAGCATGCCAAGGAACTTCACCATCAATGATTGTAGGGATCACCATAAATTATATTAATAATTAGCTTATTAGTGCACAAATTATAAAAATTATGTCTTAATGATTATTATTTGATTTTGAAATAGTAATTCCCAACTTTTATTATTGGCAAACAAAATTATGTCTCCATCAATGATATTAATATGGCAAAGATGGAAAGTGAATTTTTTGAATATTGATTAATAATTGGGATATTAATACAGCAATAATTACAATTAGGGTATTAATCGAGAAATTTAAAATATTTCAAAATAATATTTTTTTACTTTAAAAATAACTTGGCTTTGACTTTCATGAATGATAATAATTAAAAAAGGAAGTTTAAATCGGGATATTAATATGACAATAAGTTTTATTTCAAATTTTTATGATAATTACATGTTAATTGAGATATTGATAACTTTAAAATTAAATTTTCTTTTGTTTTTCAAGAATGATAGTAATTAACTTCATAAGCAACTAATCAGATTTCTAGAGAATAAATTCATAATTTTGCAAATGAATAGAGATTTTTACTAAATTTTGTTTTTATATGTCTAAATCAAATAAATAATACTCCCTCCGGTCCTAATTATAGGACATATTTACCTAACTTTGAAGAAATTAAGGATAGTAGTTAAATTAGTTAATTTTATTGATTTTTCAAAAATGCCCTTATTTAATAGGGTGATTTATGAATACTACATGAGTCTACCATGAGGCAATCTAACCATTATCTAAATCAGTATTCTCTCTCCACCTCTCTGTGTTTACTTCCATGGTATTTTATCTGGTGTATGTTTGATACTTCATGGTACCGCAAGTCGGACGAGGCAATCCAACCATTATCTAAAGCAATGGGGGTATTTTGGGAAGAAATTGTAAAAATTAAAATTTTTTCCTATAATTAGGACCAAGATCAACTTCCAAATTTGTCCTATAATTAGGACTAGAGGGAGTATTATAGTATGTCTCACCTCGAGCAACACTCCTCGTACAACGCATGGAGAGATATAACTTGTTAGTACAGAATTGGAGGGAGAGAATTAGAAGTGGAATTAGAATTAGCATATTGCATGTTTGGTTTGCTGGAATTCACTTCCTACGTGTACAAAAAGAACTAGACCAATTCCATGGAACCAAGATTATTTGGACTAATTATACCTTATATAATTTAGCATATTGATCCTTTCATTTGTATGCCTAATATGTCGGCTCCCATCCCACCTTCTTCTTCAACCTTTGTCATCTCCAAACCCTATAGGTGTATTGAATTCATGATCTGACAACACAGGGGAGGATGTCACTGTGCTTGACAGACAACAGTGACACGGTTGAGAATGCGATTTGACGATGACCTCCGTTGTCCATATTCTTGAGGCTCATGCAAATTGGAAGAGAGAAGACAAGCGTTACGTAATGGAAAATTAGAATGATGAGAAGAGATCAAATCTTTAATTGAAATCGTTCATAGTTGGAATGATTTCAATTTTTTATTTTTTAAAAATAAAAATCACGTCACCAAATCGTTCTTGATGAGAACAAGTTTCATGCAAATTGAAAATCGTTCAGGTTGGGAACGATTTATAATATAACATTATCGGTAAATAGTTTTCACATTATAGCATTTGGGTGTTGTTTTCACTATTTATAGCGTCTCAATAAAAAAAGGCTAATGTAATATGACTATATGAGGTTTGAATTATACACTTGTTTATTCACATCATGGTATATTAGTTATCGACCTTTTTATAAGTTTCTGCCCTAATATACATTTTTCTTCTATTGAGATCTCAATAATAGAATGCAATCCTCATTGTCTAGAAATTATTGTTGGTAGGTGAGTATCCCTATAGCCTAATGAATTTATATCCCTATTTAGTTTTTTTTCTTTTTCCTGATAAGGCCAATGGCATTATGAACAACGATGAAAGATACAACTAGCAGTATCTTAATAATAAATTAACATTAGGAACTTTGAATGACCACCGTGACAACAAGAGATGAGTATCTCCATTTACCTCCTTCTTTTCTTATACTGGGAACACATTGTGTTCGTCATCTTGATTAGCATAATGCGCTTATCAATAATTTGAACTGTTATTAGATTCATTTTGGGCAGTCCTAATAATTATCTATTCTCAGAAAAATAAAATTTATCATTCAAAAATTTGCAAATGAAAACTTTTAAATTTATATATACTATTCATATTATAGATCTAAACTATTTAAATCTCATCACAGTGATGAACACCGAATGAGAATCCATTTCCTATGTCATGCTTGATCAAATCAGATACCACATGAACCTCACATGGTGAAGAAGAGACAGCATATGCTACATATTAGAGTTTAGAGTAAAATACATCAATTCCCCTTTATTTACTCTAAATTATAAAGACCTCCATTCTATTTTGAAAACCTATATAAATCTCTCTTAAAATAAAAAATATATATTGCATTAACCTCCCTTCTAGTTATGAGATTCAACATCCATCCACCCAACGATTAATTGACCATTATTAAATCACATCATTGACCATTCATTTTGACCAAAATACCCATCCTTAACATAAATATTACTTAATAATAATAATAATTTAGTTAAGTATTTTTTATCCAAAATTTAAAATATTATTTTAATATATATTTTTAAAATTTTTTTCATACTATTTAATTGATTACCATATTATAAATTTAATTAATTTTATAATTATAAATTTTTATTTTTCAATACATTTAAATTTTTAATCTCATTTAATTACTAAAAATTGCTCTAAATTTAGTAAAATTATTAAATATATCATTCATACATATTTTAATTAAAAGATATATTAGGGATTTGGTATAATTAATGAGGAGTATAACTTAGTAAACAACATTTATTCAAATATGGTTTCTAATTAAAAAAAATCCTCCAAGAATCTTTTTAGAATTCCTTTAACGATGTTAATGGTTTGGACTAAATTGTATGTTTTCAAAATGGAAGGGAGATCTATATAATTAAGGTAAAACAGAAAGGTGGTCAGAGTACTTTATTCCAGAATTTATCAAGGAAAAAATGTCCCAAATTGATTAGTTGGACATTGAGTTTAATGTATATAAAAGTTGAGGTTTGACCTATCAATTAATTTAAGTCCATTCAATAGAGAGGTGCCCTCCACCTCGACCTACACCATATTGTAAAAATAAAATGTTGTGGACCTGAGACATCTGAGACTAAAAATAGAGGTACATAAAGTTGAGTTGTGTCCTACCAATTGATTTAAGTCATTTTGATGCCCATGCAATCTAGATCACAGGCTGTTGATTCTCTTCACACTGTCAATTATCTATTACTTCATCTTTCTTCTAACTGATGTCTAGTTAGATGGAATGCTCCTTTAGTGAGAATACTTTAACTCAAATGACACTGCAAATGCTATTTTAAATATTCCAATTCCCTTATCCGGCATTCAGGAACAATTGATTTGGAGTTTAAATCATTCTGGTGAATATTTGGTAAGCAAGGGTTTCAGTCTCCTAAATGCACAAGAAGCTTCAACTACTAGTGATGCTTTCTAGAAATTCTTATGGTCATTATCTCTGCCAATGAAGGGTTTGTTACCAGTTTGAAAAGTGCTAAATGAAGCCTTACCTGTTATGGATGTCCTGAATAGGCATCATTTAAATGTTTCAGGTAGTTGTGCCTTTGATTGTCTAGCCTTAGAAACAATGGATCACCTTTTTGTTACATGTCCATTTGTTAAAGCCGTGTGGTTTGGGAGGCTTATCGTTATCTCTGCCTGTTACCTCCTTTGATGTATTCAAACGCTGGATTAAAACAACATTGATGCAATTGTCTAGAGATGGTCATGAATTAATGATCATAAAGATTTTTAAACTCCTCTTGGTTATTTGGATGATGACAAACTTGATAATTCACAAGGGTAAGTCTATCCATCCATTAGCGGTCATTAAAGAAATTGAACATTATTCTACCTCTTTATGGCCTTTTCCTCTCTTCAACCTCATCAGGTGCCTCCTCAGTTGCATAAAACAATGAGAATTCCAATCATGGATGCTATTCAGGAGGAAGGATGGATTATTTTCTTGGAAAAATATAGAAGTGATGCTTCTTCATTTTGCAAATCCTGGATCTGCCTTTCAGAATCAATCTATTCAATCTTTTTTATGGAAGAAAACTCATGAGCAATCTTTCCTGGTTCTAACTTGTCTAAGAGTTTCTCTCCATTGGATTCTCCAATGTCCTTTGTTTATCTCAACTGACCAACAAAGACTTCAGGTGATCTCGATTAAGAAATAGTTGTTGCCAAATGGAGGAGTGAAGCTTTCATCTTCCAACATGCTCTTTGGAGATATAAGAAATTTCTTAGCATCTTTTAGCAGGATTAGTTTTATTTGGGTGGAGAAAATACATTGTGAAGTTTTTAACGCAGTACAATCATGCCCAATCATGATGGCAGAAATTTGTTTTGTAATCTTTTTATTTTATTTAATGGATTTGATCATTTTCAAAAAAAGAAAAAAGAAAAAGAAGAATTAAGTCATTTAGATAGAATCAATTCTTTGAATGAGATCCCTTTTCCATTTAAAAAAAAAAAAAAGAGCCATTGTGATAGAAAAACAACCTTAAACTACACATATATCTAAAAATTCAACAAAGAGGTTGATTAAATAATTAAGCTGATTTTAATATTCCCTTCCAAATCCAAGACAAACCCACACCACTTCTGAATAATTCATTATCAGTCCCCATCAAGAAATTTTGGACCCAGAGTCTGTTTAAGAAAAGTATCGCCCTTGATCTATCAATCTCCAAAGATTTTTTTTTTTGGCCAGCAACACATCATTAATTAATTGGAAATTGATCTGATCAGGGTAGAATGTCGATCCCCAGAAAAAGTTACCGTCACTGATTGAATTAAAACGTTAACCTTCCTGCTTGAGATAATAATTGAGAAGTCCAATGTTGAATTCTCGCATGCACCCTTTCAGCCATGCATGCCCTTATAAATTTCATGTCATCCAGACTCCATGTCTCCATCATCAATAGATATAAGCATTCTTTTAGAAAAAATTCTAAATAAATACCATTTGAATTTGGAAAACCCTAAAAAGTCTATTAGCACATGGATATGACAAATAGATATCAAGGGATTGTTCTGAAATTTTGAAATGTTCTTCTACCAAAATACCCCTCAATTTCTTTTTTTTAAAGAAAGAACCCTCGCCAGCGTCGAAGCTCGGCTGCCAGCGGGACTTCTGCGGCTGGCTGTCAGAGCTCTGACGTCGGCGGTCGGAGCTCCGGTGACAACTCTTTAAATGGGGATTTTCCCTACAAAGTAATCAAACTCTTTAAAAAATAGTTAGGAGAGGGCATTTAAGTTATTTTACTCACATTTTGAAATTGTAAATTAGATTAATGACTCAATTAAGAATTTGTTGAATTTGTCAACCTGCTTTAGAATTTTTTTATTTTAAGCAGCATTATATGGAATTTTCCCTAAACACAATTTTCTTGGTGCTCATGGTCGAAGAACACATGCAATAAAATTAATTAAATATAACCTCATTCACTTGAACAGAACCCACACTGATTCAGCCAAGTCACTACTCATCAGTACACCAAACAACCAGTGTGATAGTAAAACGCTTTAAAGGAAAAAAAAAACAAGAAGAATTTAAGGTCGGTTCTGTGCATTCAAACATATTCATGAATTTTTTGACAGCTATAATTTCATTAATTTCTTACATAATTATTTGGTATTAGACATATTATACTACTAAATCAAATTTACATATTGTCCAGTTCAATTGAAGGCCGCGCTCCTAGTGCAATCTTTCTATCCAGAAAACTTGAACCAGCAACCTTAAAAAGCTCATTACTTAAGGACATATCCAATAAAATTTATTAAATTTAACCTCATTTACATGAACAGATTCCACACTTAATCAGCGAAATTGCACAATCTTATCAATACACCAAACAAACCAATGGGACAGTAAACAAACCAGTCTCTTTCATTCATTAGATCATGCTTTTAACTCTCCGTACAAATTTTGTTCCCAAGATCATATAAAAACACATCATACAAGTATTAACATCTGCTAGTCAAAACAAGAGGTGTTAACCTTATTCAGCTGAATCATCACAATTTCATACTAACCCATTAACAATATTTTCATTGACAGATTTGCCCCAATTTCGTCATCACCTAGAATCTATGTAATATTTGTTTCAGTAAGCAAAATCAGTGATAAGCTAATTTATTGGTAAGTGGACTTGGATCTCATGGTGTACTCAGCAACAAGCTCAGCAAAAGAAGATGACTTGTCTGCTAGCAATCTTGTTGGAGAGTCAAATTCCTTAATGAGTCCTGCATCAGTATCCAATTAAATGAAATGAAATGGAAATGGAAAAAAAACACACACACACACACTCACACGAGTTCAGAAGAATAACAAGCAACTTAACTGACCTTGATTGAGAAGCAGAACCATATCACTGTCAAGAACAGAAGTTATTCTGTGTGCAATGGTGATCACAGTACAATCAGAAAATTGTTGCCGAAGAGTTTGCTGAATCAAATTATCCGTGGCGGTATCAACTGAGGCAGTAGCTTCATCAAGCACCAACACCTTACTGCTCTTCAGCAGCACCCTACCAAGGCACACCAATTGCCTCTGACCCATGCTCCAATTCTCACCATTTTCACTAACTACACCCATTTTCACAAAATCAATCAGTTTTAATTTCTGGAATCAGGAGCAGTATATATGAGTATCACTTTATGTTCAATAATGAGGGAGCAAGGGAGACATACCTGCAGAGTCTAGCTTTCCTTCTTTCTTTCGAACTTCATCTCCAAGTTGACACTTATCTAGAGCCTTAAAGCATGTAATTGAATGAAGGCAAAGCCATGTTAAGAAAAAGAGGCAAGTTTACTTTTGGGACAGAACCAAATGTTGAGTATACATGCATGTGTTTATTTGCAAATATAACAAACTTACCTCCCAAATTTGTACATCCGTGTACTCCTCCAACGGGTCTAGGTTACTTCTCACCGTGCCTTCAAACATGGTTGGATCTTGAGGAATAATGCTAAGTTTTGACCTCAAATCATGAAGTCCAATTGATAAAATATTGATGCCGTCAATAACAATTTGCCCAGCAGTTGGCTCAAGGCTTCGAAAAAGTGTATGTATGAGAGTTGTTTTACCACTTCCCGTTCTCCCAACAATGCCGGTTTTCAGTCCCCCAGGGAATTTACAAGTTATACCGCGCAACACAAGTGGTAGATGTGGAGCATAACGAACCTTCATCATATGTATGAATATTTTTTATAGTAGTACAAACATAATGTTAAATCCATGAAGTGAAAAACATCATTTTAAAAGCAGTGACATTTCTTTTTGAAGATAAATTCTAACAATTGGAATCAAATTTATGACTAGCTCAATACCTGCAAATCACGAATGTCAACTTCTCCCTGCGATGGCCAAGAAGGATTGGGTCGATTTTCTTCTATTACGAGAAGAGGCTCACTTGGAATGCTACTATACTGAAGTATTCTCTCCACTGATATAATCTTGGTCTCCAAGTCGCAGAGATTCCATACTAGCCAGGCTTGTAACTGGTTCAGATCAAGTCCATATATAACAGCCAAACCAGCAATACCTTCAGAATCATAAATAAAATAAAAGTAAAAGTAAGCCTCCATTACCTCCATAATTATATGCAAAGCAATAGTCAATTGGTTAACATGCCAAAACTTCCTTTCCTTGACCAACAGATGCCAAAACTTACCTGGATCTATGACTCCCCTTGGCATAAGTATCAAGAATATCAAGGAAAAGACAAATGTGATGGAAGACAACATATCCAAGCGGAAGCCAAGCCATTGTATAGCAGCAGTAACGTTAAATTTTAGCCGAGAGTACCCATCCATCAGCTTCATATTCGTTTCCTTAAATCTTGACTCATGATCAAAGCTCCTAATGGTTGTTGTTCCTGAAATAGTTTCAGCAAAGTGTTGAATGACTGGAGCTTTGCATACTCCAACTAATCGTGATAGTTCTCGAGCAGATGGTATATAATATTGCTGCAGAACAATAAGTTGGTAACACATAAGTTGTCAACATATAACATGATAAATTACACAGAAGCAATAACGAGTTCATGAATAAATCCATAATCAATGCCACCATAGATTGCAGGGAAAGAAAGGTAGAAAATACAAGAAATACATAGAAACCTCATATCATGTAAAATAACTTGTTTTAAGCAAAATACCTTATAACAAATGCTGATTGATATCACAGGTATAAAAATGATGACAACATGCCATGCAGCCAGAGACATCACTGCTATTGTTCCCAAAAGTTGGATTATTACTAAGGAAACTGACCCAAATTGATAGGGAATGGCTAAATCCACCAAACTTTGATCTGTAGAAGCCTAGAAGAGAATAAAGAGGAAAAGAGAAGGATTGTCAATGATCAATGAAGTATTCTTGATATAGTTAACGAAGAAAATCAACAAGATGAATGTGACTTTAACTCTAAAAGATAAATAGACTAAAATGCATAAGCTAAAGTATGTTGTTGCTTCTTAGATTAGTTAAGAAAAACATTAGAAAAACAATGAAATATCTCCACTTCTTACTCTGTTAATAATCCTTCCACTTGGAGTGGCATCAAAGAATGACATAGGTGCACGGAAGATGCATGAGTGCATTTTATTGAAGAGTAGAGTTGCAGTCTTGTAACCAGCGGTGGATAGGAAAATATCTTCGGCAAAGCCAGAGAAAGCACTTCCCATAGCCATAGAAACATATACAATTATAAGCATAAAGACTCCAACAAGTAGTTTCTCATCTGAAGAAATAGGAGTCGCCCAGGCCATCCAATAACTGCTTACAATTTGAAGAACTTGAGACAGAATTTGAGCCAACAATATGAATGGTACAAGAGATCCTCCATATGCCATTGTAATATATTCCCAATAGACTGAAAGCCCAACCTTACCTTTCTCCCTTTCTTCCTCTTGAATAAGCTGGCCTTTTGGTTCAACAGCATCATCTGTTTTATCATTTTGCCTATCATTGTTTGCCTCTTTTACCTCTGCAACTTGTACACTAGAGATATTTACTTTTTGATCAGCTATACTAAATTTATCAAACACTTCCCCCCCATTCAGTGAATCAAGTGCAGATAACGCTTTTTTATGTGCGCCAACAAGCTCAATAAAATCAGTCCCCGAGTTGAGCAAATCATCATACTTTCCACATTGAGTAATTTCCCCATCTTTCATGACCTAATGAATAAGATATAACATTAACATGCGAGGGTGTTAAACAAATATATTCTCTATGAAACGATACAGATTAAATTATGACAATAGCTCACCAAAATAAGGTTGGCAGCAGATAAGAACTCTACTTGATGAGTGATATAAATAACTGTCTTTGAACTTAAACAACCTAGTAAACATTCCTGCCATGTACAAAAATAATGAAAGAATATTATATAGCATTTAAGTTATAAGGCCAAATCCATATAGGATATAACAAACAAAATCATCACAATGGAATACCTTAAAAAGGTGAGATCCTGTATGAGCATCCACAGAACTAAAAGGATCATCAAATAGATATATATCAGCATCTTGGTAGAGAGCTCGTGCAATTTGAATTCTCTGTTTTTGTCCACCACTCAAATTGATTCCCCTCTCTCCAATAATTGTCTGATCACCAAATGGAAGAATCTCCAAGTCCTTCTTCAGGGAACAAGCTTCAAGGACCTTCTCATACCTTTCCCAATCCATCTCCTTACCAAATAATATATTCTCTTCGATCTTCCCACTTTGAATCCACGCAGACTGAGCAACAAAGGCCTTAGTTCCACACACCCTTATTTTTCCTGATATCTTTGACATTTCTCCTAAAATACATGACAGTAGACTAGACTTGCCT
Organism: Inga oerstediana; assembly: GCA_963210345.1. Classification (NCBI taxonomy): domain Eukaryota; kingdom Viridiplantae; phylum Streptophyta; class Magnoliopsida; order Fabales; family Fabaceae; genus Inga; species Inga oerstediana. The sequence continues at coordinate 30,446,382 of OY723402.1, read as the reverse complement.
GAGCCAACAGTACCACAGATAGCAACCCTCATGCCATGCGTGACTTTGAGATTCACATCTTTCAATTTTGTACTAGAGGAAGATAAATCCCAACAGAAATTACCGTTAACTACTTCAATTGCTGTATCAGAACTGCTCCTTGGAAGCTTCTCTATAATATCAGACTGCAAGTCGTCAAGTCGAAGGAATGATGCAATCCTATCCAATGATACTTTAGTTTGTACTATCATTGAAACTGTATCTGGGAGACTGTAAATGGCCCCCCGTAGTATTTGAAATGTTGAAAGTGCAGATAAGATCTTCCCCGATTCGAGTGGGATCCCTATAAGTGCACAAGTTCCAAATGTAGCCACAGATACAAATGTGGGCGCACCGCAAAATACAAAGGAGGTACCGGCTAATGTATAAATGTATTTCCTTAACCAGTCTTCCTCTATCTTCCTCAGTTCAATGATCTTAGACAGAAACTTCATTTCCCATCCCAGTAGTTTGAGAATTCTCATGTTCCTTAAAATCTCAGATGTGGCCTTCATTCGTCTATCTTTTGACTCCATCAACTTCTTTTGAAACTTTTCAAGCATTTTCCCCAAGGGAATATTTGCCAACATCACAAGAACAGTACCAACAAAAGTGGCAATAAAAGCCAATCCAAGATTTTTATACAAAATATACAAGGCCAATACAACTTTCAGAACTGCTAACCATAGATTATGAATGTACCAACTGAAATAACCAACTCTTTCAGCATCAACTGTCATAAAATTGATTATTTCACCACTAGTGTGGCTCCGCTTGGCTTGACATGAAAGGGTCAAACTTTTACTATAAATCATTGTCACAAGCTGCCCTCGGATCCTAATTCCAAGTTGCAGCAATTTAAAGACATTGTGCCTATGTGAAAGGCATTCTACAAGCTTCGCAACAAAAAATGCAGCCACCAGAACATATCCCTCATTCTCAAATGTTTCATTGCCATTGAGGTATTGAACAAAAGTGTCAATGAGATATGGACCAACGTAAGAAGCCAAAGTGTTTAAAAGTGCAAGAAGGGCTGTTGCAAAAATCACTTTCCAAGTTGAGAGTATTAATGACTTCACCAACTTAAGTGTGGTTACTCTATTTATTGTTCCACATTCAGCCTCAAGTTTATTTCTAAAAGGTGGAAAAGCTCCAGCCACACTGTCACAACTGGCTAGTTGTGGGACATCCTCTAGCTCTAAAGTTTTCTTCTTGCCAACGGCAATAAGAGGACCCATCCAAGAGAAAGTTAGAATGCTGAAAATTCCAGCATTTGAGTAAGGACTAACAGTTTCTTCCCCCTTAGCCTTATTTGACTCTAATGTATCACTAACATCAGTATTATTATTCAAAAGAGGCTCTTGAAGAATGCTATCTTCACTATCATATTTCACAAAAAACACCACGTAACAAAAGAATATAGCCATAAAGGTGGAGACACCATCAGAAATTAAATATGGAAGTGGCAACAAAACGTGTTTGAGATGGAGAAGAACGTCCAGTATAAAGCAATTACAAGAAATAAGGAGGTAGAGAGGGCACCAAGCTCTGAAGAAGACTGGAAATTTCCTTTCACCTGAATTGAAGAATCCTGTCCGTAAGTAAGCACAAACGACACCCCAAGCAACCGTTTTAAACGCCAAATCCGACAGGGTCACGAACTTTTCATCAGACCAACCATTTTTATACCAATAGAAGTAACCCAGTAAACACATAATAAGATTAAATGCAGAAGCACCAAAAGAACAAAACAGAGTCGTCAGGTACAAAGTACCCCTGAATTTCTCTTTGAAACCATCTCTAGCATCCGTAGTAATTTTATTCCAAACCCATAAAACGAGGAACGCTACTAACAAAACTAGGTGGAGAGAAGCAGATGACAGATGCAAGAAATTGGGTTTTAAGAGAAGACTCGCAGCAGAGTACATTAGCGAGTTTTGAGAGATATCGAACCACATTGATGATTTTATGTAAGAAGGAAAATACTAAGTAGCGTCAAATATGGAAATTTTCTTAAATAAATGCGCTACAGGGTTTAGGTCAGAGGTTCTTGTTCAGATTCATGGTCGTGTGAGATTGATGATCGAAACAAAGAGATGAGCTTAAACGGGGAGAGTGGCTGACTTGGTGCCCAAGGAACAACAACGACGACTGGTTTACAGGAAAAGGGTGAGCAGTGGGCTCTTGAAAGTGGGAAGAAAAGCCCATGTCGCATCTTATTTTAGGTGGCCGATGATAATAATTTTTTTAAAACAAACCTCTTTTTCTGCGGCGATATACTGGTAGGCAGCGAGGTTTACCACATCCGAGATCCACATTCCCGCGAATTTGGTTACTAGTCCAGGATATATTTTCTTTTTTGTGCCCAATCTATCCCATACCTTTTCAAATTTCGATTACTCTTGAAACAGATTATAAAAACTTGGGGCGATATCCATTGGGATATTTAAATGGGAGAATTAGAGAAAATTCCCTCATTAAAAATTTTATTGCAACTTTTCTTTCTGTATATAGAAGAAATTTTAGAACCTACCAATAAAATTTTGCGAAAATTTCATTGAGCCGCTGAGGATGCGACATAATTTCAATAAACTCTTAAAACTTTTTGAAACTCTATTACACCCTTTAGGTCAAAATGAAATTAAATTTTGGGGTGAAAAAATAAAGATAACCTTACTTTATTTGTCTTATAAATTGTCTGAATTGTCTTGTAAATACTTGGATTTGTCTTGTGAATTTCAATATTTGTCTTATAAATTTTTATATTTGTCTTGTAAATGGCTAAAATATTTTTAATTCCCTAGGTTTTTTTGAATCCATTTCTTTATCTTATAAATATCTTTATTTATCTTATAAATGCTCATATGCGTCTTGTGAATTTCCATATTTGCATTGTAAATGGCCAAAATATTTTTAAATCCCTAGTTTCTTTCAAATTCCTTTTTTTATCTTGTAAATATTTTTATTTGTCTTGTAAATGCTCTTTTGAAAAAAAATAAAAGAAGAGCATAATTGTCTTTTCATCCCAAAACTTAATTTCATTTTGACTCATGGGATGCAGTGAAGTTTTAAAAAGTTTTGAGGCTTGACAAAATTATGTCACATCTTTGGATTCTCGATGAAATTTTCCCTAAAATTTTTGTTCGGGGATTTCCCCAACTCTCTTCAAAATTTTCAGTTTTCCTCATCAGATGCAATTTCACTCTTCTACCGATATTTTGATTTATTTGTTTCTCACAGGTAATTTCTTGGAATAACTATGTTAAATTGTTCAAAACGTTTGAATTAATATATCTATTATCTATATAATCTTAACTCCTTATTTAGGATTTTCCTTTTTTTCCCCCCTTATGTTATCACATGCAAGATAACCAAATAAATTTTTCTCTTAAGAGTTCTTAATAGAAATAAAATAACTCTTTTTATTTAAAATTTTCTCTTAATTTTTATTATAACTTATCATGTATTTTTTAAATATCAAATAAAAATCTTATATTTAATTCCCGGTCAAAATTTGAGGAGCTTTCCTCACCACACGCATACAATTTCACTCTTGAACAGATATTTTGATTGATCAAAATGTGCAAATTAATATATCTATTATCCATATAATCTAAAGGGAAAATTGCAACCAGGTTCTAATTAATAGAATTAACTACAACCAGGTCCCTTAAAATCATTAAATTGCAGTCAAGTCCAGAATAACACAGGTTACTTCACGTACTCTTTTTACAATTATTTTCTTATTTCTTATATGATGTACTCTCTCCGGTCTTTTAATGTAAGACCGCTGACTTCTTTTTAGAAATATTAGCAAAGCTAAATAAATTACACCAAAATATTTTATATTTATCGTTTTTCTCTGAGTTAATTTGCTTGACTTATATAAACTATAATATAATTATATAGACACAACAAGTTATGATTAAATAATTTTTCTAGCTTTTTAATTTCTTAAAAGAAATGTTAACTCGCTCTTAAAGACTAGAGACAGTAATTAATATTGTTTGATTTGTCACATGCAATTATGCTTTAATTATTCTTGTAGTTATCTTGGATTCTCACAATTTATGTATGCTTATCTAAACTGTCTCATAGATGGTTCGTTTTTAAAAACAAAAAACAAAAAATTCTGAACGAGTAAATATCTAATAGTGTTGTGGTGAACATAGCTACGTCCTTTACAAACTTGCAAAGAGTTAGCTTTGTGCTATTGTTTTGGTGATCTATTCATATCAAGCTTCAAATTCTTCACGTAAAATCTTAGAAATTTGAGTCTTGATTGGATGAACAATCATGATTATCTGGATAATTTGACTCATAACTGCAGATATTTTGATTGAACTTTCATTATTGGGATGTCCTCTTCTTAACTTATGTGAGAACTTATTGCCTTTGACTACTCCATTTGCTGGATGTGGTTCTGTCTCATGTGCATAGATGTTGAGTTTGAAAGGGGTATGTAGTATAGTTGTTAACCATTAAAAATTTCAAAGTAACTAATGATAGACATGTGTTTGTTAATTAATTACTCCTTTTAGCAAATTCTAAACATATAATTTCACGTTGATGGCCAAACCTCATTTCAATCCACTTAAAAGTTTGAATATTTCCTTATTATCTGAATTTGGTTATTTCAATCATGATGTGTTTGGATGGAGAAAAAATTAGGGGATTAGAAAAATAAGGGAAAAATGCATTTTTCCTTGTTTTGATTGGAGCAGAAAATAGGGGAAGAGAAAAATGAAAGGCAAAAAATGATGTGGGTTCCATATGTTTTTCACTCAAATCTTTCTCCCAAAAATGGAGATATTTTGGAGCCTTGATGTGTTTTCCCAAACGGTCCCTCTTGATTTTGCCTTCGCCATTTGTCGGCCACCACAATTTGTTATCTTCACCAGCTATTACATTATGGTTTATATATTTATATGTTTCTCGCCACTGTGAAATGCTTTATTATTTAAAGGGCGAAGGTGTAAATTTGGCAATGAACAATTTTGCCCGGAGCATCCATAAGAACTATCTATTTTGGGGTGCAAAATTGGCAATAATCAATTTTTTCAGTAGCTGATTTAACCATGACATTAAATAGCCCAACGTTGACTGTTAAACGAATGGATGGAGGAAGATGTTTGACGAGAAAGTGTGAGGTGGCCCTTGTTGAAAGGTGATATGGCAAGTATAGAAAGGTGGTGTGGTAGATTAATATAAAAAACATAGGGAAATAGATAAAAAGGGAAAATAAGCACAAGAAATTAAAAAACACAAAAAAAAAGTGTCGTGATAAGCAACGGAATTAGGGCAGAAGTGTCATGGGAATAAGCACAACCGACTGAGAGATAGAATCGATAGTCAAGGGAATTAGGGTAGAAGTGTCACAATAATCATAGTTGTGATCGCGAGAGACAGATATGATAGTCATGGGAATCAATGGCGAAACGCGCGAGTGAGGTATAAATCAAGATTCTTCAATGATTGCAGACAGGATAGTGGGATCAAGCGTGGAACATGAGCGCTAAAAGGGATGAAGGATTCTGCTATTGTTACGGACGAAGAGACAAAGGAATCTTCAGAGGTAAACATCAATTGTTACAAAAGTTGTTCTTTTTTTAGCTTTTGCAGTAAAATCTCGTCGAACCCCTTCAATAATATGGGTATTGACATGTTTCAGTGTGAATGGCGACAAATGATGATGATATGAACAAGGATAGGATGGACAAAATTGAAGGCAATAAAGAGGAAACAATTGAAGAGAAGTATGCGAGGCTTGTTCAAAAGGTAAGTGATGTATTTTCTTTGACTAAAAAGGGTGTGGAATGGACTAAGGAGAAACTTAGACAAGGGCATATTAGTATAGTTGACAGTATCATGAGATTAGGTGAAAATGCTGATGAGAATATTGGTGCGGTGGAACAAGAAATTGGAAATGACAATCAATTAAGGGGAAATGTAGATGTGGGTAATGAAAAAGGTGTAGAGCGAGAGGTAATCAACTTGAGAGATGTTGTTGAAGGAGAAATTGAAATTCTGGATGATTGGAATGGAATTGAGGAAATTAGTGAAACAGAGTTTGAATGTGTTGGAGGGTCACATGAAGATGGTTCGGGCAGTGAGGATGAGAGCTTTATTGCAGAGAGTCAAAGCTCGGATACTAAAGAGAGTTTGGTAGATGAAATTGAAGATTCAGATGCTTGTGAAGGTAGTGATTATGATAAAGATTGGGATGGTGTAGGCCTGAATCATGGTGATGGGTCTGTACAAGAGTATATTGGGCCTTGTGCACATCTGGAAGGTCAAGAAAGCGGGTCGTTTTTCATGGTGGGTATGACCTTCTTAGACAAAGATGAGTTGAGGAGGGACATTGATGAATATGCTATAAAAATGGAGTTAGTGTCAGAATTGTTAAAAGTAACCAAACCCTATTGATCGCTACTTGTGAAGTGGGCTGCCTATTCAGGTTATATGTGTCTAGATATGATGATAATGTGGGGTACATGTTGAAGACTTTAAATCATGAGCATAAGTGTGCTAGGGTTTACAAGGACAGAAGAGCAAGTGTGTTGTGGCTAGCCGAACACTTTAAGGAGAAAATACAAGAGTCCTCAATATAGTAGTACTGAAATGAAGAACGAGGTTGCACGAGAGCTTAAAGTATGTGTGAGCTTATATAAGTGCAAGAGGGCAAAGAGAAAAATAATACAAGAGATGGATGGTAGTTATATGGACGAATTTTCTAAGCTTGAAGCATACTATAATGAATTGAGATTGACAAATCCTGGGTCAAATGTCAATGTTGAGATCAGTGAGGAGGATTCAGAGCAAGGCAGGCGGGTTTTTAAAAGAATGTTTTTGTGTGTTTCAATGCGTGCAAGGTATGTGTTGTTTAGTATGAGTTTATTAGAGAATGGTTTTTGTTATTATTAACTGCACATCTTTAAGTTCAGTAGTGTGTGAATATGATTCTTTTTTAAACTCCATGTTTGTAATGTCCCCCTAGTATTGCTTAATGTTTATTGTAGTCAACTGTCTTCTTCTTTCAGGTTGGTTGGAAAAGTGGGTGCAAACCCTTAATTGGGATTGATGGGACATTTTTAAAGGGTAAGGCAAGGGGTATATTGTTAATTGTTGTTGGTGTTGATGCAAATAATTCTCTATACCTATTAGCTTTTGGGTTGACACAAAAGGAAAATGTACTTAACTAGACTTGGTTCATTTAATGTATCAGTCTTCTCTGGAAGTTGATATTGGTTTCAATGTTACATTGATTTCAAACATGCAGAAGGTGGATTTAAGTGACATGATATTTTTTATACTTAACTGCCTATATTTTTATATACATATCATGTATGAAATACTAGTGTTGATGTAGGGTTTGCTACATGTTGTGTCTGCAGTACTCCCTCACACTGAGTGTAATTAGGATGTTTGACATAATTAGAGTTAAGATGATGGAGAAATGGGCTAGAAGTGAGGAACAAGTTAGGAACTGGAAGGGAGACTATAGCCCCAAGTGTATGGATTTATTTGAGACAAATAGGTACTTGGCAGTGAATTGTAGAGTCAGTTTCAATGCAGATGAGGGATATGAGGTTAGTGAGGGTCAAGATAGGCACACGGTTTGTCTCAATAAGAAAACATGCACTTGCAGGATGTGGGATATAACTGGAATCCCATGTCAACATAGTTTATGTGCTATGTATCATGCAAAAATTGACCCTATCACCTAAATATCTCAATACCACCACAAGGAGACCTACATGCTAGCTATAGGACAAAGTTTAAACATGTTAGGGGCAAGCAATTCTGGAAAACAGAACGTTTCCCAGCTATGCTACCTCCACCGGTTGCCATATTACCTGGGAGACCCCCTAAAAAGCGAAAAAGGACAGAAGAAGCATAGAGGAGAAAGAACGTCTCTTGTCTACAGTCTCAAAACCAAGACACACAAGTTGAAAAACTAAGCAAGAAAGGGATGACAACTAAATGTACTTTCTGTCGAAAAGAGGGACATAACAGAAGTACATGCAAAGAGGTATAATATTTTTCTTTTTAACATTCATATGTTATAATCTAGCAACCTATCATATTCTATTTTTTCTTGTTTCAGGCACCTCCATCAACTAAACATTGACTAGGTAGACCTATGAAAGCTTCCACTAAAGCCCAACAAACTCCAAGTAAGGAGCAACAGCCTGCAAAGCCCACCCAGCAGTTAAAACAACGAACAAAAGTAAAGTGTGTATACAAATCAAGACTTACATGTGGCATAGGCATAACAATAGATGACAACACTGGAAGAACGCTCTACAATGTGAGTTACACTTAAATTTGTAATGTCAAATACATATGTTGTGTTTTTCTTGGAATATTATGTTTTGATTATTCCACTTCACTTATTAGCCAGGAATGAGTTTAGAAATGGTTATCCACGAAGGCACCGCATAGGAGTATATGGCCCACTATGCAGATGTGCAAACCAACTTCCCTATCCCCAATGAGAATGAGATTAGAAAGGACCAAGCTGCTGCTTCTATTGCACCAGTTGGCTCAAGGAGGATACGATTTAGAGGCAAGGAAGGTGTTTCTCATCCATCGCCATCCTTGATTAAACCATTTAGATTGAAGTGGAAGGGTAAACCAAGTATCACAAGCTCCCAATTCTAACTTCAGACTCAAAAGATGATCATAAGGAGCAAAAGCCACTCAAGCAAGCCTACCATATAGGCTACTTATAAGTATTTAAGTCTTATGGATTATGTGTATAAATTTGCTTTAAAAATGACATGGTGAATCATTATAGAGTTAGAGGACAACATGGTTCGCCTTAGAGTCAGGCAAGAGGATCCAAAGGTGGAGGAGTTGAATGACAATCTACCTGACCCAATGCGGGAACTAATGGATTTAGTGAGAGAACAACGAGATATGATCCGTGAGCTGAGAGAAGAGCTCCGGGAAGAAAGAGCTAAGCGTAATGAGGAAAGAGCCCAGTCAACTCATGAGGAGACAGCTGAGGGGTCCAATCGGTCTCATGAATCCCCACTTCACTCGGTGCTTAATAGAGAATCCCAAGGGGTGCCAGCTTGTGAGGAAAGAGATTTGCAATACTAGGTCTCTAAGTTTTGCAAGCACCTACCTCTAGTGTTCAAGGGGAGGTTTGAGCCCCAAGTTGCTGAGGATTGGTTGAATCATCTAGAGAAGATTTTTGAGGTCCTTGAGTGCTCTACAAAGGTGAAGGCTAAGCTAGCCGTCTATTAACTAGAGGGGGATGCAGACCGGTGGTGGCGGAATATTGCCATGACACTTTAAAGCCGGAATGTGCCATTTACATGGGAGGTGTTCCAAGAAAATTTTAATGAGAAGTACTTCCCCAAGTCGATGAGGTTAGAGAAAGAGTCTGAGTTTCTGGCTATCAGGTAGGGGGATACAGAGAGTTTTGATAAGTATCTTTCCCATTTCATCCGGCTATCTCGGTACTCTACATATCTCCAGGATAGGGATGATGAGGAGTGGAGCTTTGATATGCTTATCAGGGGCTTGAGGCGTGAACTAAAAAAGAGATTAGCCACTCACCTGTTTACTGACTTCAACAAGGGGATAGAGCAGTGTAGGATTGTTGAGAACAATCTGAGGGAGTTGTACCCATTTAAGGGTAGTGGTAGCCAGAATGAGCCAAGCAAGGCTAATACTTCCCAGAATGAAGGGGTAAGGATCCTTATACGGGGGTGGTAGTAAAAATTCCTATCAACCTGGGGGTCGTAGTGATCAAAGACCTCCAACGGGACCAGTGTGCAATCAGTGTAGAAAGTACCATCCGGGTAGAACCTATACTGGGGAGGTGATTTGCTTCAATTGCAAACAAGTGGGTCACATCTCTACTAAGTGCCCACGACAGCCGGCAGAGCAAAGGCCCAAAAATCTGGGATGAGTGTTCGCCATGACACATGAGGAGGCCTGAAAGTCGCCTGAACTGATCCAAGGTAAAATCCTTCTCAGAGATAATGAATTAGATGCTTTGTTTGATTTGGGTGCAAGTCATTCTTTTATTGCCTATGACTTTATAAAGCGCCTGGGATTGCATGTGCATAGACTACTATTTGATTTGGTTGTGTCGACGCCGATGGGTGTCAAGGCTGTGATGGCCGAAGCCTGCTTAAATTGTGTGATAGTTGTTGAGGGTCGGGAGTCTATAGTTGATTTGATCTATTTGCCACTTCAACAACTAGAAGTCATTTTGGGTTTCGACTGGTTGATAGCAAATGATATACTGCTTGATTGTAGTAATAAGAGGATAACCTTCCTTAATGTACTACGGGAGAACAATGTGAATGCCAGTTTGAATTTACTTTCAACGGCTAAAGCAGAAAGATATCTTGAGAAGTGATGCCAGGGGTATATGGTGTTCTTTTTCGTACAAGGAGAGACCGATGAAACCTTAAAAAGCATACCCGTGGTGAGAGAATTCCCTGAGGTATTCCCAGACGATCTTAGCGGATTGCCTCTAGAAAGGGAAGTGCAGTTCCCAATTGAGATTGTGCTTGGAGCTGGTTCAATATCGAAAGCCCTATATTGTATAGCCCCGAATGAAATGGCGAAGTTGAAAAAGAAAATTAAAGAGTTGCTTGAAAGAGGGTTCATCCAACCCAGTGTATCGCCATGGGGAGCTCCAGTGTTGTTTGTGAAAAAGAAAGATGGAAGCTTGAGGCTTTGCATCGATTATCGAGAACTCAACAAAGTCACTGTTAAGAACAAGTATCCTTTCCCAAGAATTGATGACCTGTTAGATCAATTGTCTAGCTCATGTGTATTCTCCAAAATTGAACTAAGGTCAGAATATCATCAGTTACGTGTGAAGGCAACAGATGTTCCAAAGACTGCTTTTAGAATGAGGTATGGGCACTATGAGCTCCTTGTGAAGCCCTTTGGGTTGACGAATGCATCGGCTGTATTCATGGACTATATGAACAGCGTCTTTTAATAGTATCTTGACCAGTTTGTGGTTGTGTTTATCGACGACATTTCGATATACTCTAAGAGTAGAGAAGAACATGAGCAGCATATGAGAATAGTGCTGAGAATCTTGCGGGAAAAGCAACTCTATGCCAAGCTGAGTAAGTGTGAGTTTTGGCTAATGGAAGTGAAGTTCCTTGGCCATGTGATCTCACGAGATGGGGTATCGGTGGATCCCAGTAAGGTGGAACCAGTACTTGATTGGAAAAGGCTAGGAACTATTTCTAAGATTTATAGCTTTTTGGGTCTTGCTGGCTATTACCGGAGGTTCATTCAGAACTTTTTGCGTATTGCATTGCCGATGACTAAGCTGACGAGGAAGGATCAGCCATTTTTGTGGGATAAACATTATGAGCAGAGTTTCACTGAGCTGAATGAGAGATTAACTACGGCACCAGTGTTGATTATACCTGATCCTAGTGAGGTTTACGTCGTGTACAGTGATGCGAAGTGAGGCTTACGTCGTGTACAGTGATGTGAGTAAGTAGGGGTTAAGGTGTGTCCTGATGCAGTAGGGACATGTGGTGGCCTATGCCTTTTGACAGCTGAAACCGCATGAGATGAACTACCCCTCTCATGATCTAGAGCTTGCAGCAATAGTGTTTGCATCGAAAATTTGGCGTCATTACCTGTAAGGTGTGACTATGAATTATACTACGACCACAAAAGTCTCAAATATCTGTATGATCAGAAAGAGTTGAACATGAGACAACATCGGTGGATGGAGTTGCTGAAAGATTATAACCTAGAAATCAAATACCATCTGGGTAAGGCTAATGTTGTCGTGGATACTTTGAGTTAGAAGGCGATGCTAGTGGCAACGATGATGATCCAAGAGAAGAAACTGATAGAGGATTTTTAGGATTTGAATCTCTCGAATGATATCCTATGTGCCAGTTATGGTGTGGTCCAAGGAGAGAATGATCGGAGAACTGAAATTGAAGAGGCTTAGATATATGATAAGCGAGCCCAGTCAATCCGAGCTATGATTGAGCTAGGAGAGACTCGAGACTATGACTTGTCACCAAGTAGATTGGTGTGTTACTAGAAGAGAATTTATATTCCACTGAAGGCTGACTTGAGGTTGAGAATTCTTGATGAGGCTCATAAGAGTTAGTATACTCTTCACCCCGGTATGACCAAGATGTATCTTAACTTGAAATCTATGTACTGGTGGCCAGGGTTGAAGAGTGATGTGACAAAGTATGTGGCGCGATGTCTTACCAGTCAAAATGTGAAGATTGAACACCAGAGACAGCCAGGATTACTTCAGAGTTTAGAAATTCTAGAATGGAAGTGGGAGAGTGTGACCATGGATTTAGTGGTGGGTCTTCCTAGGATCAAGAACTATGATACGATCTGGGTGATTGTGGATCGACTCACGAAGTCAATGCACTTCATACTGATAAACGCTAGTTATTCTCCGGATAGGCTGGCGAAAATCTATATCAAAGAGATAGTGAGACTCCATGGTACACCGAAGAACATTATCTTTGATAGAGATCCTCGTTTTACTTTGAGATTCTGGAGGGCTCTGCATGAAGCTATGGGTACACAGTTGAGGTTTAGTACGGCCTACCATCCTCAGATAGACGAACAATCGGAAAGGACCATTCAAACGCTAGAAGACATGCTGAGAGCGTGTGTCCTTGACTTCAAAGTAAAATGGGATTATTACCTTCCACTTGCCGAGTTTGCTTATAACAACAGCTATCATGCGAGTATATAGATGGCTTCGTATGAAGCATTGTATGGGAGGAAGTACCAGTCACCGTTGTGCTAGACAGAGTTGTCTGAGAGGAAGTTGTATGGGCAGGATCTTGTTGAGCAAACTTCTGAGCAGATCAGAATCATCAGAAAGAGACTCCTTGCAGCACAGAGTCGACAGAAGAGCTATGCTGATAATAGGAGAAGACCTCTTGATTTTGATGTGGGGGATCATGTTTTCTTAAGAGTATCTCCAGTCACAGGCATTGGGAGAGCAATCAAGAGGAAGAAACTGAGTTTGAGATACATTGGTCCATTTGAGATTCTGGCAAGAATCGGGCCAGTGGCATATCGAATAGCACTACCCCCAAGTTTGAGTAGATTGCATGATGTATTCTATGTCTCACAGCTCAAGAAGTACCAACCACACCCTGAGCATATCATTGTGTATGAAGAGGTTGAGTTGCAAGATAACTTCACTTATACGGTAGAGCCAGAGCGTATCATCAATCGAGAAAAGCGGAGGCTTAGGCATCAAAGCTTATCGTTCGTGAAGGTGGTCTGGAAGGGAATGTCTCCAAGGGAAGCAACTTGGGAGGCGGAAGCGGACATGAAAAAGTGATTTCCTGATTTTATGCCCCAAGATGTGTAATAAATTTCGAGGGCAAAATTTATTGAACGGGTGAAGAATTGTAATATCCCAATTTTTTTATTAAGGGCTAATCATGATTATTGTAGATAATTATGAATTTAATTGGAATTATTATGTGTTTTATGGCAATATTAATTAATATGTCATAATTGGTGGAAAAAATTATAAGAATGGAATTATTGGTCATAAGTTAGTGATTAAGGGAGAAATTAATTATTAACTAAGAAGAATGAGAAATGTGATTATATGGCTAATGGAGGGATTAGAGAAGCTAATTGGTTGTTCACTTTATGGGAGCCAATGATAGTGTGACATGTGGCAAGCTTATAGGAAACAAGAGAGAGGAGAAAAGTAAAATAGGCATATTAAATCATTTTTTCTCTATCCTCTTCCCTCATTTCCATTGAAATGGTATGGGCATAGGGAGGTGATGATTTCTCCATCTTCTCCAACACTCCTCATCTCATCTCTCTCTTCTCTCTTATGATCCGGCGCCATTGTTGAGGGAAAGGGAAGAAGGAAAAACTTGATCTAAGGTGAGTAAATGCCCTCTAATGTCAAAACTCACTTTATTAATGTTGATATTTGGAGTGAGAGCTTCATTTTGGTGTTTATAGTTTGGCCATTGGTGTTGATTCAAGACCACACGAAATTTTGGAGGTTGGTGAATCAAGAAGTGTCTTTGAGAAAGTTGATAAGGTAAGTGAAACTAATTCTTCTATCTATGTTTTATGCAAAATGAGTAAGATTGGAATTTCTGGAATTTTTGGCCCATTTTCATTGGAATAGGGTCATTGGTAGTTTGGCATGTTATTGGTATAGAAATGGGTGTTTTGGTATGAGTTTTGGATAGATAGATTGATTTGGGATGGAAATGGTATGTTTATATGATTTTGGAATTTGGATGATTATGTTGCCCAAAACCAAAGTATGATAATGGAGTAGGATTTGGATAATTCTGATTATTCCATTGAATTCCTTGGGTGTTTTTGTGTGGGAGTAGCTTTGGTAAAAGTTTTGTGTCCATTAGGATCACTTGGGCAATTGTTGGGAAGAGCTATCAGTTTTGCTACGTTTTCTGGTTTCTGATAAAATCACTCGAGTGAGAGTGAGTTCACTCGAGTGAAGGATGAACATCACTCGAGTGAGGGTGGGTTCACTCGAGTGCTGGGTGTAAATTCATTTTCTGCTTCAGTTTTCATGATGCACTTCCGGGCAAGAGGCAAGAGTGTTGCCTCACTTTCAAGTGCTATGGGTTCTCACTCGAGTGAGCCTCCTCTCACTTGAGTGAAAGTGTATTTGACAGCATGAACTCTCGTCTCGGGTTGTCACTCGTGTTCAAAATTCAAGAGTGCGCTTTAACACTTGCAAGTGTTAAGTTCTCACTCGAGTGAGGTCTTCTTCACTCAAGTGATCCTCTTCTTTGAAAGTTCTTGTGCTCTCGGGCAAACACTTTCTGTCCTTACTTTCTAGCACTTGAAGTGCAGTCCGTACCATCACTCGAACCAGCTCTAGGCACAAGATCAATTGGGAACTGAACTTCCCTTTCAGGAGGCAATCCACTAAGATCATCTGGAAACACCTCAGGGAATTCATTTACCACGGGTATACTACTCAAAGTTTCACTAATCTCCCCTTGCACCGAGAAGAATACCATATACCCCTGGCAACCCTTTTCAAGATATCTTTCAGCTTTAGCAGTAGAAAGAAAATTCATACTGGCATTTACCACTTCAACTCGCTGAGCAGCAGGATATACTATCCTCTTGCTCCACAATCTAATAGCACATTATTTGCCGTCAACCAATCAAAACCTAAAATGACTTCCAATTGGTGAAGCGGCAGACAAATCAAATCCACAACGGATTGGTGCCCTTCGACAGTTATGACACAATTCAAACAAGCTTCTGTGGTCAAGGCCTTAACACCCATTGGAGTTGATACTATCAAATCAAATGGTAATTGGTGCACATACAATCCTATGTGCTTCACGCAATCATAAGAAATGAAGGAGTGACTTGCACCCGGGTCAAATAGAACTTGCAACGAATAGCCATTTAGAAGAATTTTACCTTGTATCAACTCAGGAGATTTGCGGGCCTCCTTGTAGGTCATAGCGAATACTCGGCCCTGAGTTTTCAGCCTCTGGTCTGGTCGTGGCTCTTTGCATTCAGTAGCAATATGCCCCACACGTTTACAATTAAAGCATATTATTTTGCCCTCACAAGTTTTACCATGATGTGGTTGGTTACAACGACGACAAATCCACAGTGTAAAAGGAGTTCCCTGCTGGTCACGGCTCCCAGACTGATAGAGCTTCTTACCACTCCCAGATGAAGATCCCTGTCCCTTTCGCTTCTGTGGGGGTACTACCCTTACCGGGTTCACTGTGGTGGCCAGTAGCTTTAGCACGATACAGGTCTCTCAAGTTATTTTATGTGATCCTATACTCTTCAACCGCTTTGTTGAATTTGGTGAACATATGAGCGACCAATCGCTTCCTCAAATCATGTCTCAACCCCTGAATAAGCATGTCAGAACTCCACTCTTCATCATCCTTATACAGGAGGTAGGAGGAATACCGGGACAGACGGATGAAACGGGACAGATAGTCATCAAAGCCCTCTGTGTCCCCTTGTCTGATATTCAAGAATTCAGTTTCTTTCTCTAGCCGCACTGATTTGGGAAAGTACTTCTCGTTAAATTCTTGCTAAAACAATTCCCAAGTCAAAGGTATATTTCGGCTACGCAGGGTGAGGAAGATATTCCTCCACCAGTGATTTGCATCACCTTCTAATTTGTAAATAGCCAGGCGTGGCTTCACCTCATCCGGGCACACAAGAACTTCAAATATCTTTTCCAATCTGTTCAACCAATCTTCAACAGCTTGAGGATCAAATCTTCCTTTGAACGCCGGAGGCATGTGCTTACAAAATCTAGTGACCAAAAACTGAAGGTCCCTTTCCTCTCTTGCCGACACCCCATGCGACTCTTGGTTTGGAATAGCATGAGGTGGAGATTCAAGGGGTCATGCTGATCCTTCAGCAGTATCCTCATGGCGAGTTTCCTCCTGGGTCTCTTTGTGAATAGACGGACCCTGACCTGCTTTGTTCTTTTCTTTCTCCAGTCTAAGCTCTTCCCATAGTTTAGTTATCATATCTCGCTGATCTTTAATTAGACCCATTAATTCTTGCAAAGGATCTGGTGGACTGTCATTGACGACCTCCACCTCTGGGTCTACACGTGGAATATTGGGGCATCCTCTAGTTTTCTTCATTCTACAAATAACTCACCCCATTAATATAACAGAGATAGTATGCACATATATTCATAAATCCCATATATATCCACATCAATAGAACATACATGTGCATACACAACAATTATTCACAGATGATCTTTTATCCCTAAGGTTAACTAAGGGATCTATCCTAACAAATCTACTTATGCCAGGAACTACAGCTCTGATACCAAAAATGTAACCCCCTGCCTTAATTAGCGTAATTGTGATTCGATAACGCATAATTAAAGTGGTTTAGAGACCATTGGATAACTTAAACTCTTTTCAACTTCCTACTTTACCGTAGGGTTTTCACAAAATCGTTCAAAAGTTTTCCCTCCCCTGGTCTCAATTTCGAATTTTCGAATATAATTACCCGTGCAGTTAATTTACATTCATATATATCAGAGTGTATAACCAAAACCTTGACAACTCCTGGGTTGTACATATATAAACTAAGGGTTTATAGGTTTCCCAAGGGGATTACATTACCAAAATCAAATATAATATTTACATCTCAACGTATACAATAATCCCAATTCCAGAAGTGGATAACCAATATCCCAAAACCAAATATACCCCAAAGGGCCTAATCACTCCGGGCTGACCGCTTCTCCTTAGAGCCTCTCGCCCTGTCTGAAATGTTAGTCATTGGAAAGAATGAGATTCAAGAGAATCCCAGTAGTAACAAATCACTCACACAGTGCATAAACACATAGCATATAAGGTCATGTTAGTAGCATCATAATGTATCATGGTTCACACCACAAACGACAGCACTTATGGCTGTAAACTCTAAGCGTCAGCTTTCACTGCGATCTCAATGTATTCACAAAGTATTCACAAAGCATCACTAGGCGTCAGCTTTCACTGCGATCTCAAAGCATCACAATGTAGCACAAAGTGTTCTCAATGCATGACACACATACAT
Organism: Inga oerstediana; assembly: GCA_963210345.1. NCBI lineage: Eukaryota > Viridiplantae > Streptophyta > Magnoliopsida > Fabales > Fabaceae > Inga > Inga oerstediana. Next base: position 30,428,787 of record OY723402.1, on the reverse strand, counting down.
AAAATGTTTCACACACAGTATAAGAGAAAGAGTCACTACCTTGTCCTTTCCTGATGTCCTTCGGTGCAGTTGGCCCACGAGGGCGGCAAATATCAAATCCTATAACTAAATTAGGGACAACCCGTCAATTCCTTTTCCAAGTTCTTAATTCCATAATACTTTAAGTTGGTTATCATTTAGACTCTTTAGGTGGCTATTAGAGGCCTAGACGTATACCCAAAGGGTTGGGAAAGACTATACCCAAAAATCACATTTTAAAAGTGTAAAATACTAATTTTTGGGGGTTGGCCGCGGCCCCCCAATCCACTGGCCGCGGCCAAAAAGTGGTCAGAAACATTTGGGCCGTGACCCACCATCTTTTGGACGCGGCCAAGAAAATTCTGTTTCTTGGCTGAACTTCTAAAAATCATAACTAATTCAAGAAAAATCGAAATGAGGTGATTCTAAAACCAAATGAAAGCTATTTAAGTCCTCTTACTAGGAAAAATACTGGATATCATTGGACATCACCACAATAGTACAGAATTGAACAAAACTCACCACTGCCCCCACCACAGAATTCAGTTTCCATTCCAAAATTTGGACAACCATAACTCACAGTGAACAAAACGAAATGATACAAGTTATATGTCCATTTTGAATCTTTGGATGTGAAATTTAAAACTGGAAAGTTTCATAATTTTCTGACATTATTTTCCTATTTAAAACGCCAACACAAACAGACTGCCCAGCATAGACTTTCAATGGACAGATTTTCAGTTTTTCCACAATTACTTCCAATGGTTCCCATTTTCATATCAAACACCATTCTTACTCCATTTTCGCTCAAGGAACCTATTGGAGTCATTAAAACAATCAAATTCTCTTTTCATTGACATGGTACACAATGCCTACCATATGTCACACCAAAAACTCAATCAAGACACCACATGGCAATCCATTCCAAACCAAAATCTCAAACCAACTCCACATGCACAAAGTCATAAAATGACATTAATTCCCACACCAAACATTAACTAATTCACACATTTCGAAATTCACCAAAAAACTAGGGCAAAATCACAAAATCTCAAGACTAAACCAATAACCACAATGAATATACCAAAAGGTTCCAAATACTCACCTTAACTTCTTCCCAGGCTAGTTCCTTGTTTCCCTCACTTCCAAATTTCCACAAGTTCTCAAACACCACAAATCAAAAATCTGAAACCATAGGAATAAAACCCTCAACCTCATGAACAATATTAATGAAGGTGAGTTGAGCATACAAGAACAAATCCTCACCTAACTTGAGCCTTCTTCTTTCTCTTTCCTTCAAACTTTAGGCGAAAATGGAGATGAGAGGAGAGATGAGATGATGATGATGATGATGAAGGGAAAATAATCAGATTTTTGGTCTCTACTTTAGCCCATTTGCTAACCTAAAAGAATGGGAGGGAAGAGAAAACAATGAGTTGCTATTGTTGACTTGTCAAAGGGGTGTGAGATGATTCCAAATGTCAACATCTTGAGGCATCTTCCTTGGCTTACTTGAACATGCACACACACAATCCCACTCTTTTGCTTATTCAATCTTAGCCATTGATATCAATTACCAATGAGTTTCCTCTTTGGTAATTGTCCAATTGGTCGGTGAATTACCATTTTGCCCCTGATTGTCATAACATATACGATACCCTCATCAAGCACATTTTACATCACTTTGAAGTTATTAGCCCTTAATTATAATTTAGGATATTACATGAGTAAGAGACCATTGTGGAATAGATGTTGTAAAAGTTTTTGAAAACCCTGATTTTAGGAAGTTTAATTTTTTATAAGTCTCAAATCATCTACGGTCTCTAATTTCACATAATTAAATATTTATGAACTAATCTCGGCCTATGTCATGAAGGGGGTTACAGTCCTCACCATTTTGATTTGAGAAAGGAAAGATTTTCTAAAAAACAGGGTCGGAAGTCACGAGAGTAGGGCATAAGATTTAGTGAAATTTGAGAGGTTTTAGAAGAGAAAAATCAATGGGTTTTGACAGAAATTAGAAGAGAAAATGATTGTGAAAAATTTTTGTAAGAGCACTAGGAAAATCACTCGAGAAAATTTTGTGAAGAATGACCGAGTAGCGACTGAAATAGACCTAGAGCCCAACATTACTCGAGGGCTTACTCGAGTGATCATCAACTTTACTCAAGTAATCATAAAAGAAATTTCAAAATGCAGTAAATTCAAGTGCGTACCTGACATGAATAATATTGTAATTACCCATGTATATTCTCTCGATCATTTGATGGCTCTTTAGGAAAAATTTGAGTGAAAAACTCAGCAAATTTGTTATCTACAACCTGGTTTACTCGAGGCCTTAATCGAGTAACTTTAAAGTTTACTCAAGACCTCCCTCGGGTAGTCTGTCCCTTCACATTATGACTGTTCATTTCCAACCGTTATGTCATTTCTTTTGAATTCATTTTGAATTAAAGCTGTACTGGCACAATTTTTAGGTCATTACTCGAGTGGCTACTCGAGTAATCCAGTCTATTACTTGAAGGTGTCACTCCAGTAATGTTGGTTACTTGAAGTTATCCCTCCAGTAATGTTGTCATCTGTTAACCTCTACTTTTCATACTCCAAAACAGAATATCAAGATGTTGCAAAACAAATTGCTATAAACTCTGATGCTTAAGTTAGTAATCATCAAAACATTAATAAATAGCATTATCTAACATTTTATAAATACTAAATAACTTACAATTTATTGGGATTTACCACTCCCAATTCTCTTATAATATATAAGAATTGATCTTTTGCAAGAGGTCTTGTGAAAATTTTAGCTAGTTAAAGATGAGTTGGAATGAATATCACTTTGACATCTTTCATTTGGACATGATCTCTGATGAAGTGATGTCTAACATTAATATACTTGGTTCTGGAATGTTGAACTGGATTCTTTGACAAGCTTATCATGCTAGTGTTGTCATAGTATATTGGTATCTCCTTTAGATAAATACCAAGATCTTGTAGTTGTTTCTTCAGCCATAATACTTGGCAAAACAACTCGATGCTGTAACATACTCATCTTCCATTGACAAAAGAGACACTGTATTTTGTTTCTTACTAAACCATGATACAAGTGAACCTCCAAGAAATTGGCCTTGTCTACTAGTACTCTTTCTGTCTGTCTTGTATCCTCCATGATCAGAATCTAAGTATGCAACTAGATATTCACTTCTTCCTTTAGGATATCATAGACCTAATTATGCCGTGTCAACAAGATATCGAAAGATACGCTTGACGGTTTCAGCATGTGACTCCTTTGGTGTAGATTGATATCTTGTACACATACCTATACTGAATTAAATGTCAAGTCTTCTTGCAGTGAGATAGAGTAATGATCCAATAATTCCTCTATATTTTGTGATATTGTAATCTTTTCCTTTGACATCCACATCAAGCAATGTGGTTAAGCTCATGGGCGTGTCCATTCCATTTGCCAAATCCATTCCATACTTCTTCAATAGCTCTTTCAAATACTTCATTTGAGATATGAAAATTCCATTCTTTCTTTGTTTGATTTGCAAACCGAGAAAGAAATTCAATTCTCTCGTCATTGATATCTCAAACTCCCCCTGCATTATCTCAGAAAATTTCTTACACAAGGTTTCATTAGTAGCACCGAAAATTATATCATCAACATAAATTTGCACAATCAAAATGTCATCTCGTATTTGTTTTGTAAAAAGTGTTGTATCAACTTTTCCTTGTACAAAACTTTGATCAATGAGAAATTTATTAAACCTTTCATACCATGCTCTTGGAGGTTGTTTTAAGCCATATAAAGCTTTTCTTAGTTTAAAAACATGATCAGGTTTGATTACATCTTCAAAACCTGGGGGTTGATCTACATACACTTCTTCCATGATGTAGCCATTTAGAAATGCACTTTTTACATCTATTTGATAGATTTTGAATCCTTTGATGCATGCAAAGGCTAAGAGTACTCATATAGCTTCCAATCTAGCCACTAGAGCATACGTTTCCTCATAATCAATTCCTTCTTCCTGATTATAGCCTTTGGCCACCAATCTTGCCTTTTTTTTGACAATGATTGCGGATTCATCAAGTTTGTTCTTGAATACCCATTTAGTGCCAATGATCAGATGATCCTTAGGTCGGGGTACCAATTCCCAAACTTGATTTCTTTCAAATTAGTTTAGTTCTTCTTGCATTGCTATAACCCAATCATTGTTTGATAGAACTTCGTCAATGTTAGAAGGTTCAATCTCATAAATAAAAGTAGAAAAACTAACTTCATTGAAAATTCTATTTCTAGTTTTGTCTCCTTCATTCACATCTCCTATGACTTGATCTAGGGGATGACTTTTATTGTATTTCCAGGATCTAAGCTATCCTAGTGATTGATCTTCTTCCTTGGTTTGATCAGCTTCTGGAATAAGAGATTTAGAAATAGATTGACCATTTTCTTGATTTAAAACAACTTCCTACTCATCATCAATGGTTTTGTCAGAGGATTCAAATTCATCAAATACAACATGAATTCATTCTTCAACAACACATGTTCTTTTATTGAAAATTTTGCATGCTTTACTTCGGTTAGAATAGCCTAGGAAAATTCCTTCATCTGTTTTAGAATCAAATTTTCCTAAGTTATCTTTACCATTATTACGAATGAAAGACTTACAACCAAAGATGTGTAAATGAGAAAGGTTTGGCTTCCTTTCTTTGTATAGCTCGTATGGTGTCTTTCCAAGTTTTGTTCTAATATAGGCTCTATTTGAAATATAGCATGATGTGCTCATTGCATCGGCCCAGAAAACTTGAGACACGTTCTTTTCATTCAACATTACTTTAGCCATTTTAGTGAGCATTATATTCTTATGTTCCACAACTCCATTTTGTTGAGGTGTAATTGGAGCAGAGAAATTATGATCAATGCTATTAGTATAACAATATTCTTCAAAGGCTTGATTTTCAAATTCTCCACCATGATCTGTCCTAATACCTGCAATGGACATACCTTTCTCATTTTTCTCTTTCTTGGCAAAAACAATAAATTCTCCAAAGTTTTCATCCTTTAATGATAGAAAAATGGTCCATGTAAATCTAGAGAAATCATCAACAATCACCCATGAATATAAGTTGCCACCAAGACTCTTAACTCTTGCTAATCCAACTAAATCCATATGTAGCAATTAAAGTAATCGGTTTGTTGTAATTTCATTTTTCGATTTAAAAGATGATTTAGTTTGTTTACCCTTTTGACATACTTCACAAATTAAATCATTTTTTAAACTTACTTTGGGTAATCCAAGAGCTAAATCCTTTTTTAGTAATTTGCCTAGTTGGTACATATTTACATGAGCTAGTCTCTTATGCCATAACTAACTTTCACCGGTATTACTCATAAAAAAATTTTCAGAGTCATTTATATTGATATAAAGAGTATAGCAGTTACCTTCCCTTTTTGCTCTGAGCTTTGCCTTGATATTTTTCTTATCAAGTTATAAGTCTTTCTTGTTGACAATTAGACATTCCTCTGAATCAAATATTACCCAGTTGTCTTTATCTGCAATTTGACTCACGCTCAGCAAATTATGACACAAGCCTTCAACGTAATATACATCTTTGACTTGTATTCCTTTGTCATTTTTTATTTCACTAAAACCTGCTATCTTTCTGGATTGATTTCCTCTAAATTTTACCTTTTAACCTTCCTTAGGTTGCAATGTGATAAAACTTTCAAAATCACCGGTCATATGTCTAGAGCATCCACTCTCTATATACCATTTGTTATTTTTGTATGCTTTAAGAAATATCTGCAATCAAATAAGAGCAAATCTTAGGTACCCACATCTTTTTGGGTCCTTTTGGGTTAGTACAAATGACTTTCTGAATATATGAACCTTTAGGTACCCATTTGTAGGTTCCTATCTTTCCTTTCTTCTAATGAATGCATGATGTTTATAATGACCTTTTCTATTACAATAATTACAATATGCAAAAGGATTTGATGTACTTACAGAATGCTAAAAATAATTCAAATATGATTTACCTCCTGCTTTCTTTCTTCCTTTCCTTCTATCTGATTTTGGATCATATCCAAGACCAGATCGATCATTTACAAAACGTTGAGCTTTTAAAATCACATTTAGCATCTCACTTTCTTTAGTGAATTTTTCAAGAGTTTTCGTGAGATCAAAGTTTTTGTTTTTCAAAGAAGAACAATTTTCACAATATTTCTCTAAATTCTCTGAGTTCTATTTTAAGAACTTTGTTTTTATTTTTAAAGACAACTAGTTCTTTAACTACTTTGATGAATTCAAAATGTAAAGCATTATATTCAGAAAGTAATTCATCATAGGTATGATCAGAATCAGTTACCTCTTCTTTTGTTTCTTCTTGAGCAACTAGACAGATATTGGCTACTTCATCTTCATCGCTATCTTCGTCAAAAGAACTATCTCCCCATATGGCAGATACAAATGCTTTCTTCTCGTTGTAGAACTTGCCTTTTCTCTTTTCTTTATTCTTCTAAGACAGTTCTTGACATTATGATTTGATATGTTCTTGCTTTCCACATTCATAACAGATGATGTGTTCTTTATTGCTTGTTGCTCCTTTCTGAAAATTCTTGAATCCTTGATCTTTCTTGTAAAACTTTCTGAATCATTTTATTATTAGGCCCATTTTGTCATCGTCAAGCTCTTCTTCTTCATCTTGATCTTCTTCTTTTGCTTTTAGTGCTAGATCTCTCTTCCTCTTGTCACCGATATCATCAAGTTCTTGTTTAAACTTTAATTTACTTTAATTTTTAGAAAGACTTCCAAATAGAGAAGCAACCGATCGCATTGATTCGCCTTTTGCTTCTACTATTGCAGTGACTTTGGCCTCCCACTCTTTAAAGAGTATATTAAGAATCTTTCTCACTTGGGTATGCTGATCATAGACTTTTTCAAGTGCTGCAAGTTGATTAACAAAATGAGTATATCAAAGTTCAAATTCAGCTATTGACTTACCTGATTTCATTCAAAGTAAATCGAATGTTGATAGTTTCCACTTTCAATCACATCTTACAGCCCATATTCTGTAGCCATTATGAAGACTCTGAATTTTGCTTTCCAGAATGAGAAGTGTTCGCCATTGAAACCCAGAGGTCTTGTGATAGAAGCTCCGTCGTGAAGAATTCCTTCACCCATACTTGCCATTGGATCCTTCTTAGGCTCTTATACCTTAACAAGAAGACCTACACTTTGATGCCAAATGTTAGTACAAGCGTTTCAACCAAGAGGGGCGTGAATTGGGTGATACCAGAAATTTCGTTATGTATTAGAAAATTGACTGGAAATATAAAGCAGTTGAGAGTAAGGAGAAATATCACCAAAGTGTACAATGGGAGTTATACTGGTTCGGTCACAACCACTTTGACCTATGTCCAGTCCTCAGAGCTTCTCTGAGAGTTTTACTATATCTTCCAAGATTCAGTGGGTTCTTGGCACCTCAGTACACATCAAGTTCCTTCAGTCTTCACCTGGACACTTGTTCCCTCTTACACATAATTAAATCCCCAACTCAAGGTTCCATAACCTTAACTTGTCTCAATAATGAATATTGAGGTTGTAATGAAAAACTCTCTTACAGAGTAAATGAATAATCACTGAAGTACAAATAATGAGTATAAGAAAAACAGAGCACTAAGAATATGTTGATCAGTGTATATTCATGTGTTCCCAGTTGTACTCTTCTGTTCTTTGAATGCTCTATATATATAGATGATTTGTGGTATCCGTTGGAAGCAATTCAAACATGTTTGTTGGAGTTGCAAAGCTACTATTGACCATTATTCAATTTTGAAAACTATCCATTTGCGGTAGGTAGCGGTAGGTGAGCGTTCAGACATTTTTTTTTTACTTTCCACTTATAGCATGATCTCTTCATTATTTCTCTACAAATGTACTTAGAATACTAATATAATGAAGGGTTAATCATATAGAAAACAAATCAATAAACATTGGATTAAAACCATATTTTTTGGACTTCATTACTCGAGTGGCTATTCAAGTGATCATGCTCATTACTCGAGTAGTCACTCGAGTAATCTCATTAAAAAATCATGCCTTTCCATATTACTCGATTAAGCCTTCAAGTAATCATTTCAATAATACCTGGCAAACAAGGTTATTTGAGTGATCCCTCTAGTAAGCATCTATTTTCCTTACAGGTTACTCGAGTGATCCCTTGAGTAAATTTATAATAAGTTTGCAGATTACTCGATTACTCCCTCGAGTAATAACATCAAATTCTTGGCCAAGAGTACCTATGTTTTGATTACTTGATTACTCGAGTGATCCTTTGAGTAATACTTCAAATAACTCTACAGATTACTCGAGTGGTCCCTCGAGTAAATAGTTTTCTCAAATGGTTACTCGAGTGGCTACTCGAGTAAAATGTGTCAATTTTAAGCTGAGAGCTACTGGAAGATATTTGTCCTGGTTACTCGAGTGGACACTCGAGTAATTCCTTTTCTCATGTCTTTACTTGAGTGGTTACTCGAGTAATAGTCCATATAACTTTACAGATTACTTGTGTAACCCCTTGAGTAACTCCTTCCAAATTTTGGCAGTGCCCCTCTGGAACATTTTTTCTAATATTATTCGAGTGCTCACTTGAGTAACAGAGTTCATTACTCGAGTGGTCACTGGAGTAAACCTTTAAGAAATCTGCCAATGATGTTTTTCCTATGCTCTATCTCTCAGATCTTCTTCATTACTCCAGTGCCAACTTAGTTACTTTGTTTAAATTCTTTACTTTGTTATCAAATCCAATCTTTGTTATCATCAAAACATATGGGATCTAACACATAGAAAACTCTCTCTAATATCTATGTGCTCTTGAATCACACATGTAGCAAGCAAAAATTCAAGAGAAGAGGAGGAGAGAAGGCACGGCTAGAGAGAGAAAGTCAAGAGAAATCAAGGTAAGCCTGAGAATTGGTTATCTCTTGATGATTCATGCTTGTTGTTGTTATGGTTGATTTGTGACTTTGTATTGGTTGAATTTGTGATTTGGAATGCTCAAACCCTAAGGGGAGGTGCTTACCAAATTTTGACTAATCATGAAACTTCCATATTTCCCAAAATTTCTAAGATTTTTGGCCAACTATGTTTGACAAGGCTAGAGTTGGAATTTGGTGTTTTTTATTATTCCATTGTATTTATAATGGAAAATTGTGTAGGGAACATGTAAAATATGAAGTGTGAAGGCTTTAGGGTGTGAAATGCCAATTTTACCCCTAAAACCTTAACATAGGGGTTGTCAAAGGCATTTTCATCATTTGATCATTAATTTGCCAAATCTGAGGTCAAAAATGGATTCTACACACAAAATTGTACGATAAATGTCAATTGTACAATAAATGTTTAATGCATGACATGTTTGCATCACATAACTCATGTTCACACAATGACAAATCTGTAAGATAAATGCTTCGAACAATGTACTTATGGCCATAGCATAAATTGAAACATAGCTTCGAATCATTCATACATGTTTCACATAATCAAGCAAAGAAATAACATGCATCAACACACTAACACAAATATCATATACATGCAGGAGAAGTAAGTTCCCTACCTTAACCCTTTTTCGCCTCAAGACGTGTGCCTTGTAAAGCGTGCCAACAGCTCTGGCTCCATATTCGATCCTACAATTCCAAATTTACCATTTAGACACTTCCATGATATTTATGGGGGTTATATGAGTCTATCTTGAAAAATTACTAAATTACCCCGAGGACCCGACTCGGCCCTACCGTACCCGGTCTGACTATACTTTTCTCGAAATTCTAACCTAGGCTGTCCTGACATATTTTTGCCCAAGGAATCCATTTCCAGACTCAAAATTACCAAATTCAATGTCAAATTACAAAAATACCCTTGACAGCCTAGCTTTAAGGGTTTCAAGGGCGTTTTCGTAATAATGTTTTTTCAACATTTTCTGAAAAAGTGCCCAACTGTAACCTCACCTAATTTTACCTCCTGAACTCAATGGAATCATCAAATCATTGAAAATCCAACTCTAAGACCCATTTACAGCCCTGGCCGAATTATATGGGTTTTCCAAGGAAAATTGGAGTTTTTCGGTTTCGGTTCCGTAAACGCGTTCTTTTCTACTCTTAATCACTTTATTGACTATTCCATTAGGTTACAACTACCATTTAGTACCAATTTGGGCAGCATAACCCCTAGGCAACTCAATTTCCAAACTTTAAAACCAATGGCAATCTGGTGAAATTTCACCGATTAAATTGCCCACAGCAGCCAGAATAAGCAATATACGAAAGTTTGGAAGTTATCTCAAGCTTCCACTGGCTCTTCCTTGATATGGCTGAACCCTAGCCCTTCTTCACAAGGAAATTTGAGCCTCAAAAACCTTAAAGAACATGAAAGAGAAGCTTAGGAGTAGAGTTATATGCGTTAGGAGCTAGATCGTCGGAGAAATTGACTTACCTTGCAACTTCTCTACTCCTTCTCTCTCTAAACTCTCTCAAGCTTTCTCTCTCTATTGGCTGCTGAAACACACCAGAAATGAGCTTGGGAGGAAGATGATGATGTTATATCTTATATTATATAATATTACTTTATTCATTTGTCAATTTTCCAAAATTCGGATTTTTACAAAGTTTTGGCAGATTTCTACCTAAACTTTGAAATATCATAATTAATTCTAGAAATATTGAATTAGAGTGATTCCAAAGCCTATAGAACCCTTATTGAGTCTATTTTCAAGAAAAAATATAGACTTTTACTAGATGGAATCACAAAATTCCCAGAATTTTAATCTTGGTATGCTGTTCCAGAAACTTTTCAGTTTTTCTGGGCTAACTTCAAAAATTCATATCTTTTTGTATATAGCTCTAACTGAGTCACATGACCTATTAAATTAAAGCTTAGGATGTCTACTTGCATCCCGTAAAATCTCATAATATTTTCTCATCATTTTATTATACAAAATCACATGATAAGATCACTGCCTCATAGGCGATTTCACCGAAAACATAATTATATTCTCAAAAATTCACTATTTTACTTTCTTAATACTCCAAATATATAAGAAACATCAGAGAATAGATTTAGGGCACCTGATAAACCGGAGCTTAATAGTCCACTTAATTCAAGCTTATTCCCAAACCTCAAATCCCAAATTTTGGGGTATTACAACAAAAACATTAAGATGGATTTTAAATTGATTTTTTTTTTCTTTTTAATAATGAAAAATAACCTAGGCCTTCCCTTATAAATGCCTTTGTTCCCCTTCCTAGTCATTCCAACTGCGGCACAGTGTCACTGAGGTATATGTCTGTTATACTCATTTCTTTCCTGTTTTTGGTGTCTTACTTCAATGCAAGAGGTCTTGTCAAATTTTTTTATTGTTCATCATCCCTCCTTCCTTCCTTTTGTCCTTGTTTCTCATAGTTTTTGTTTCTCATCCTTCTTCTCCAATGTTTTATTCTACATGTTTTATAATGTCAGAGACATTTTTCTTCCTTTGTTGTTTTATGGCGTGTGAAGTATATATTATACATATTATCTTGCAAAACCCTATTCTTTGTTCATCTTTATTGAGAGGAGTGCGTTTATTTATTATTTTCACCTTTTTTTTACACCTGTCCAAGCCTATATGTATAGCTCATTTCAAGTAGCTTCTTCTACCTTGGTTTTCTTGAACATAATGCCCTTTTTGTGTTACTATTGGTGAATGTTTTCTACTTCCTTTTTTTTCTTCTTTTGTGTTTTATTTTTATATGTTAGTTTAAGACCCCGCATGCTTCCTCCTCTAAGTTGTAATGGTATATAGCATGAGTTCTCCCTATTCTGTCAAGCCCCTTTTTGTCCTATTAACTATTTATTATTATTATTATTATTATTATTATTATTATTATTATTATTATTGTTATTTTGGGTTCATCATCTCAAAGGCAAGTTAGACTAGTGATAGAAAAAAAATAAACAACCTAATCCTGACCCCTTGTTTTTTTTGTTTCTTCACGAGGTTTCATGAGAACTATGTTGTAAGTATTATAGATTTTGTCAACAAAATAATATTTCATTTTTATTACCCTTTCTTTTTCATGAACATCTTATTTTGTGATTTAAAGTCTTTAGTCACCTCAGGTTAAATCAAAATAAATCAAATTATGCAGTAAGGAGCACAACTCGGATCATGTTCTCTTGAGGAGCCTTTTATTTAATTCCTAAGCTAAACTAAGTGACAAAAACATTAAGATGGGTTTTAAATTATTATTTTTTCTTTTTAATGATGAAAAATAACCTAGACTACTATTTTTTTTTGGGTTTTTGAGAAATTGTTGAGATAATTGATGAAATTGTGATTTAAACAAATTGATGATGAATGCTTCTTGGAAAAATGGAATATAGGTTATCCTTGCTCAAAATAATTTGGGAGTTAAACTACTCACCAAGTCAAAAATCAAACTTCAACAACTCGCGAAGTTTGGTAATATTAATTAGTGATTACCCCTAGAACTTTATCTAGATAATTACTTCTTAATACACTATTCAATACCACTTAGTGTGTAATTTAGGATTGGCTTTATGCAACTTGTTCCTATATACAATGAACACTCAACTGAGATATTCAAATAAAATCAAAGCAGTCATAATACCCATTCAAACTATGAAAGAATAGCACAATCACATTAGACCAAAAAGGGAATATAGAAATTTAAACCTTAAACCACATAATCCAATCTAAATCACAATTGTTCAATCCAAACTAAGATACTCACAATCTCAGTAATTACCACAGGAAGGTAGCCTCCTGTGGCGCCTGGTTGGTCAGGCGCCACAGGAGGCTATTTAAAAAAAAAATTAAATAGCTGTGGCGCTTCCAAGCGCCACAGCTTTTTTTAGTAGCGTTAAGATAGGTGGCATTTCGCAAGCGCCATAGCTAATGCAATTATAAGCGCCACAGATTTGGTTTTTTGTAGTAGTGTAAATTAACCACATAACATAAAATCCTAACTTAGGAAATCTATTACATAGTTAAATCAAAAGATTAAAATAAATAACTCCCCTGAATATATTTCTGGAGCTCAAACCAATCTTCTATCTCCAAGAAGCAAGAAGGAATTTAGCCTCTCATGGAGTTTATCATCACCGCAATTCTATTAGACCTCAAGAAACCCATGAGATAAGATAATGGAAGGAGAAGAAGATAAAAGTGATGGTGGTTGAATGAGGTGTTCGCGAAGCTCAGTGGTGATGGCGTCTCTTCTCTCCCAGTCTTGCTCCAAAATCACGTTAGCTGAATCTCATCCATGGCTGTGTGCTGGCTGTGAAGGTACTGATGATTCAGATTTGTGCAAGAAGACTCTTGAGGCCCTCTTTATCTTTTGCCATTTAAAATTTAGGTCAAATCCCCTCAAAGTTGCGGCAAAATCTTCCAAGATTATATTCAGATAAGATTTTCCCAAAATTTTGTATAAGAATCAGAAAAAAATCAGTTACAAAGGTGGAAGGCACCATTTTTGGATTTTTGGACCAAAATGACATTTAATAAATTCAGGTTCTGTTCTGTAATATTCTCTGATCTTTCTACACTGAAAGTACGTGAAAGCTGTCGGATTTTTCATTTTTGGACCAAAGTAGAATTTTTTAATTTAAGAGTCCTTTTCTGTAATTTTCTCTGGTCTATTAATTTTGAAAGTAATAGCTAATATTACAGAATAAACCCTTCTTTCTGTCAGAATTCCCTTAGAGCTACACTAGAATCTTATTTTTTGATTTAATCATTATACATCTTTACTTTTTAGTTCTTCAGCTCCTACTTTTCCAATATGACCTACAATTCAAATCAATATCTTATAAAATCTTCATTCAAAATTCAAATTTTAAAGAGTAATCACAATATTATAACAAATATCTCTTTTTAAGATTTATTTTCACACATTCACCTTTAATTCAATTTAATCATAATAAATTCTATTTAGCCTAAAAATTATGATAAAATCTTTAAATATGATATTAAAGATTATGATAAAATCGGGATATATCACTTTGATAGTTTTAATATTAAAATATCTTTAAACCTTGTTATGTATACGCTGTGTAAATCACTCGCCCTGTTTATCAAGTACACAAATATACATCTCTATATATATATATATATATAAACAATGGCTTCATATTTTAATATTTTTTTGCCAAAAAAATTATCATTTCCAGGAAACATATACCTTAAAAAAAGAGAGGGGGTTGTGAATAGCTTAACATGTGATAGCTCCTGTGTGTGCGTAATATTAGTTTATAAGGTAATTTTAAGATTTTGGAGTAGTTCTAATTAATATATTAATAGATGTTCATATGTGTGATTTTGTAGATTCTTATTAAGAGCTTTGGAGTAACTCTTGTGTGCTTATTTGTGAACTAGGGAGTAGAGGTAACTCTGAATATTCTTCTATATACTTGTGAATTGTGTATAATTGTGAATGACTATTTTTTTGAAAGAAAAATGGACTGAATTATATATGTATATGTATGTATTGTTAATTCTCACATAAGTAGTGTTACAAGTAAATTTCTCTATAACTCATTTCACTCGAATAATTAATAATTTAATGATAATTAATGTATTATTTGATTATTATTTCCTTTTTAGCATATTTGAATATGTGGTGATATTTGATAAGAATGGAAGCATGATATATTGTACATTGTCTTTTAATGATATTATATTTATTACTGTCATGACGGTTGCATTTGTGATGGGTTAGAGTAAGGAGTAATTTTTATGTTGAGATCTTTTACTACGTGGTATACCATCACTCGGTGCACAGTGGATGATACTTGTCAGAGCCCTTTCTTCCATAGTTTCCTTTGGCCGGGATTGCATTGGAGCTGTAAGACATGTGACACCTCCTTAGTTGTGTTCTTTTAAGGAGGGGAGCCATAGTCCAGACTTAAGCTCTATACCTTTGGTTGGTGTATCTTAAGAACAAGTGAGCTTAGGACAATCTAGTCAAATGGATGGGTTTCTGTTGGACTATGTGTTAGCTTATGGAACCAGTTAGCAGAATAAGGAAGGACGGTGATATAAGGGATGTTGCATCTTACATATTTTGCATTATTGTATATTACATGTTGTGATGAAAATGCAGATTGACATAATGATGATTAAACTTGTTTTTGTCTTGTATGAGGATTATGATATATACAAATATATATGTAATCAATTCCTTCTTTTTATCATATGTTATTTGCTTGTGTTCAGTAGAAACTTTCAGTAATTACTGAAACGTGGAATCTCATCTCTATATATTAACATTTTCAAGTGATTGTTGTTAAATCCCAAGTTTTGATGATAACAAAAGTCAAGTGTGTACAAATCATGTTTTTATAAGTTTAAGAAATGTTTACAAAGTTACCAAATGCATATAACAATGTTCTATGGTGTCTGTTGTCAAAATGAACTGGTGTGCTCGAGCATAAGTCTAGCACTCAAGCATGGATCCCTTTTGTGCTCGAGCAGGTGCGAGTGATAGCCAGAAAGTGTTTACCCGAGAGGCATGCCACTGTCATTTTCATTGATACACTCGAGCACTGCAGACAGCACTCGAGCAGAGAAGTCTTTCTCACTCGAGCACATGCGAGTGAAGGTCAGCGAGTGCTTGGCCGAGAGCAAGTATTGGAATTCTCTCATGATGCACTCGAGCAGAGAGATCAATGCTCGAGCATGAGAGTTCTGTACTCGAGCAAGGGACAGCGAGTGTTTGGCCGAGAGTCATGAAGTTCAGAGAAGCGCAAGTATGCTCGAGCATAGCTTCACATGCTCGAGTGACACATCAGCACTTGTGAGTGAAAAATCTATCCCTCTCCAAATCTGATGCGAGTGCTTGTATAAACGGTATATTACTTGAGAATATTCTTCTCACTCGAGCAGGAGTGTGTGTGCTCGAGTGAGGGCCCACATCACCTGCGAGTGATAAATCTATCCCTCTCAAATCCTAATGCGAGTGTTGGTATTAAGACCATATTTCTTGAGAATATTCATCTCACTCAAGCAGGAGTATGTGTGCTCGAGTGAGGGACCACATCACCCACGAGTGCAAAATCTCACTCTTGCTAAAATGATATGCGAGTGTTGTCCCGAGAAGAATCTCCCAGTGGAAAGTGTAAGGTCACTCGAGCAAAAGGAGTTGTGCTCGAGTGAGACCCTACATCACTCGCGAGTGAGAATTCTGTCTCTCTGAAATCTTATGCGAGCACAGACCTAAAACTGAAGACCAAGGAGTAAAATCTTGATATCACTCAAGTGAACCCATTTATGCTCGAGTGATGCTCTGCCAGATCACCAAAAACATCAAGTCTCATAACGTTCAATCCGAATATGGTTTAATGTTATTTATTTATGTCATCATTACTTATTATCATTATTTAACATCATTTTGAATGTATTATAAGTGTGATACAGGAAGATGAATGTTTGAAATAAGCTGACACGAAGAAAGTTAAATAACGGCAGACAACATCATTACAAGCACGCTCGTACCTACCGCATTCAGAATATTCAAACATGCGCGTGTCATTCCACAGTTGCAAATCCCCGCTCCTCAAACGATGATTACTCAAATGGGCAAAAACTAAACAACTATATATACAGAGATTCAGAGATAGTCAAGAACAACGAAGCACAAGAATTCACAAGCATATACACAAGTCTCTGCTATTCACCATTTTCTCTGTAAACACATTAATCTTCAATGTTCATTTATTTGCTCTATAAGAGAGTCTTCATATAATTCAAATTCTATTTCCATTTGATCTCAAGGTATTGGGACCTTGAGAGGGTAGATTTCCTTACGAGAGAAGCAGTTGAGAGAATTCCTTGTTAAACCTTCCACTCATAAGACTTATAAGATACAAACAGAAGAGAACGTTGCTGCTCGTAAGACTTACAGTGGTGTAAGCAGGAGAGAACATTGCTGCTCATAAGTCTTGTATACATAAGCAAGTGAGAAAGGTCATAGGTTGTTTTTCTGCACGTAAGACTTGTCGTAAGGGGGAGAGAAATTTCTTAGTGAGAGAATATTTCTTCTCGTAGTCCTTTCAAGGACAATTGTTGTTTTGTGGCGTTCTGAGAGCCCATTGAATCTTGGAGGTATAGTAAAAATCTCAGTAGGTCTTGATCTCTAAGGACTGGACGTAGGCCTGGTTGTTAGGCCGAACCAGTATAACTCTCTGTGTTCAAATCTTCTCAACTCTACTCTATCTACTATATTTTTTCATATCACCACATCAAGCGAAAAATTTATAACATCACCCAATTCACCCCCCTCTTGGATGACGCTTGCCTCTTTCATTTGGTATCAGAGCGAGGTCTTCTCCGAAGAGCCTAACAGCTTGAGAAGGATCCGATAAATGGCAACAATGGGTGAAAACATTCTTCCAGACAAAGCCTCAATCACTAGACCTCCTGGTTTTGCTGGAGAACATTTTTCGTTCTAGAAAGCTAAATTCAGAGTGTTCGTGATGGCTAACGAGTACGGATTGTGGAATGTTATACAAGACGGTGACTATGTTCCAATGAAGAAAATCGAAGATAGAGCCGTTAAAAAGAGCCCAGATGAGTTTGACGAGAATGATAAAAGGTTAGTAACATTAAATAGTAAAGCTATTTTAATGATACATAGTGCTCTTAGTCAAAAAGAATATTTTTGAATATGTACTCTACCAACTGCCAAAGATATGTGAGATACTCTTGAAATTGCTCATGAAGGTACATCCGGAATCAAAGAAAATAGAGTCAATACTCTAATTACAGAATATGACTTATTTCGTATGAAACCTAGATAAGGTATATCAGAATTCGAACTCAGGTATACTCATCTTGTTAATCAATTATCTGCTCTTGGAAAATCGTTTGATCAAAATTCCTAGGTAAGAAAGATTCTTAATATTCTTATGAAAGAATGGGAAGCGAAGGTGACAGCTATTGAAGAAGCTAAAGGAGAATCTATGAGATCCGTAGCTGCCCTCTTTGGGAGTCTTTCCGAGTATGAAGGAAAGTTGATGTTCAAAAAGGAACTTGAAGAGTTTGATGATAAGAAGAAAAAGGGAGTTGTACTTAAAGCTATCAAAGAGAAAGAAGAATCTTCTGAGAATGAAGATGTCCCTAATGATGATGAAATAGGAATGATTGTGAGAAAATTCAAGAGATTCTACAGAAGAGGTCAAAAGAACTTCAAAACTTATCAAGGTGGACCAAACAAGAGAGAAAATAAAGAACAACAGATAGTATGCTATGAATGTGGGAAACCAGGACACATCAAATCTGAATGCTTCAAAAACAAAGACAAAAAGAAGCAGAAAAAGAAAGCATATATATCATCTATATGGGGTGATAGTTTGTCAGACGAAGAAAGTGACAATGACGAAGTAATAAATATGTGCTTAGTAGCTAAGGAAGAAGAATCAGACTCTGAGGTAAGTGATTCTGAACCTACTTATGATGAATTGTTATCTAAATATAATGCATTGCATGCAGAGTTTATCAAAGTTGCTAAAGAAATGGTTAGCTATAAGAAGAAAGTAAAAGAATTAGAAGGTACTGTCATATCATCATGTGAAATGTGTAAAGAGAAAGATAAGAAAATAAGTGATTTAACAAAAATTGTTGAAACATTTACTAAGGGAAGTGAAACTCTTAAAGTTATTTTAAATTCTCAAAAAGTTTCATTTGATAAATCTGGAATTGGATATAATTTTGCTCATAATAAGAATAAAGGATATAAGAAGAACAGTAGTAGAACGTATCTTAAATATTTCAGGAATTTTGTGCATACATCAAATCCCTTTGCATCATGTAGTTATTGTAACAGGAAAGGACATTATACTTCATCATGTTATTTCAAAAAGGGACAAGTTATTGGAACATATAAATGGGTTCCGAAAGGGACACATACATCATATACTAACCACAAAGGACCCAAGAAAGAGTGGGTACCTAAAACTTAATCACCTTATTCTAGGTATGTCTCAAAGCATCTCGAGCGAACAAATGGTATATTGATAGTGGATGTTCGAGACACATGACTGGTGACAAAAATAAGTTCACCATGCTGGAAACCAGAGAAGGAGGAAAGGTGACATTTGGAGGTAATCAATCTGGACGTATTGCTGGAATTGGTGAAGTGGGAAAATCTGATGGTGTTCAAATCAGCAGAGTATATTATGTTGAGGGATTATGCCACAATCTTTTAAGTGTAAGTCAAAGCACTGACAAAGATAACTGGGTGATTTTTGACTCAAAAGAATGCTTGATAGTGAACAAGAAAGATCTGCCACTAAACAAAGAATCTATCAAAGCAAAGATCCGAGCTCAAAGGGATGGTAATTGTTATACTATTGATTTAAATTCAAATTCTTCTGAAAATTGTTTTCTTAGTCAATCAGAGGAAAGTTGGTTATGGCATAAGCGTCTGGCTCATGTCAATATGAATCAACTTGACAAATTGATTAGAAAAGATTTAGTTGTTGGTCTTCCCAAACTCAAATTCAAAGATAATATGATTTGTGAAGCATGTCCAAAAGGCAAACAAACTAAATCCTCTTTTAAAACAAAGTATGAGATTTCTACTTCAAAACCTTTACAATTACTTCATTTAGATTTGGTAGGACCTGCAAGAGTAAAAAGTTTTGGAGGAATTTATATACGTTAGTAATTGTCGATGATTTTACAAGATTTGCATGGACTATATTTATTGCCTCAAAAGATGAAAATTTTGCTGAATTTATTATGTTTGCCAAAAAGGTTCAAAATGAGAAAGGTATTTCTATTGTTTCTATTAGGACAGACCATGGAGGATAATTTGATAATCAACTATTTGAAAACTACTGCAATAACGAAAGAATAGATCATAACTTCTCTGCTCCTAGAACACCTCAACAAAATGGAGTAGTGGAAAGAAAGAACAGAGTTCTTACAGAAATGGTGAGAGCATTACTTAATGAAAAGGAAATGTCACAAGTGTTCTGGGCAGATGCAATGAATACTGCATGCTACATCTCAAACTGAGCATATATTCACAAATCACTTGGAAAGACGCCATATGAACTTTACAAAGGAAGAAAGCCAAATCTTGCTCATCTACATATCTTCGGGTGTAAGTGTTTCATTCACAACAACGGTAAAGAAAACTTAGGTAAATTTGATTCAAAGTCTGATGAAGGTATATTTCTAGGATATTCTAATAGAAGTAAGGCTTATAGAGTTCTTAATAAAAGAACATGTACTGTTGAAGAATCTATTCATATTGTGTTTGATGAAATTGAATCTCAGACAAAACATATTGATAAAGAAGAAATGGATTCAATCAAGAAAAACAAATCTATTTCAAAACAAGATAATTTTGAAACAAATGATTTTCAAAATTTAGAAGATATCGATGATCATGCTCGACCAAAAGCATGGAGACATATGAAGGATCATCCAATTGATCAAGTTATAGGAGATATTCATGAAGGTGTCAAAACCAGAAATAGAATCCTCAATGAGGTAACTTTCTCTGCTTTTATTTCTGAAATTGAACCTTCTAATATAGAAGAAGCTTTATCTGACAATGATTGGGTGATTGCTATGCAAGAAGAACTAAATCAGTTTCAAAGAAATCAAGTTTGGGATTTGGTTCCTCGACCTAAAGATCATACGGTTATAGGGACCAAATGGGTTTTCAAAAACAAACTTGATGAATCAGCAATCATTGTGAGAAACAAAGCAAGATTGGTTGCCAAAGGTTATAATCAAGAAGAAGGTATTGATTATGAGGAAACATATGTTCCAGTGGCAAGATTGGAAGCAATACGAGTACTCCTTGCTTTTGCTTGCATTAAAGGTTTTAAACTTTATCAAATGGATGTGAAAAAAGTTTTTTTCTAAATGGTTATATTATGGAGGAAGTATATGTAGAACAGCCTCCTGGCTTTGAAGATGAAACAAAACCTGATCATGTCTTCAAACTTAAGAAAGCTTTATATGGTTTGAAACAAGCACCTAGAGCTTGGTATGAAAGACTAAGTAAATTTCTTCTTGATCAAAGTTTTGTCAGAGGTAAAGTAGATACAACTCTATTCATCAAACATAACAAAAATGATATTCTAATTGTTCAAATTTATGTTGATGATATTATTTTTGGTGCTACTAATGAATCTCTGTGTCAAGAATTCTCTAAGATTATGCAGGGAGAATTTGAAATGTCCATGATGGGAGAATTAAACTTCTTTCTTGGACTTCAAATCAAACAAAAGAAGAATGGTATATTTGTATCTCAAACGAAGTATTTAAAGGAATTATTGAAGAAATATGGATTAGATAATGCGAATGGAGCTGATACTCCAATGAGTTCTACAACATTGTTGGATGCTGATGTAAAAGGTCCTAGCTTCAACATCACTAAGTATAGAGGAATGATTGGTTCATTACTCTATCTCACAGCAAGCAGGCCAGATATTCAGTTCAGTATGGGAATGTGTGCAAGGTATCAATCCGCTCCTAAGGTATCACATGCAGAGACAGTAAAAAGAATCTTCAAATATTTAGGAGATACTTTAGAGCTTGGTCTTTGGTATCCGAAAAGAGGGAACGAGTATTTAATGGCATATTTAGATTCAGATCACGGAGGATATAAAACTGATAGAAAGAGTACTAGTGGTCAATGTCAATTTCTAGGAGGCTCTCTAGTATCATGGTTCAGCAAGAAGCAGAACACAGTTTCATTATCCTCGACTGAAGCTGAATATATAGCTGTGGCAAGTTGCTGTTCTCAAGTGTTATGGTTGAAACAACAACTTCAAGATTTGGGAATTTATTTAAAAGAGATCCCAATTTATTGTGATAACACTAGCACGATAAGCTTGGCGAAGAATCCTGTACAACATTCAAGGACAAAACATATAGATATTCGACACCACTTCATTCGAGATCATGTATAAAAGAAGGATGTCAAAGTGGAATTCATACCAACTCATCTTCAACTTGCGGATATTTTCACAAAACCAATAGCAAAAGATCAATTCCTATATATTCGAAGAGAATTGGGAATGGTTAATCCCAATGAGTTGTAAGTTTTCTTGTTAAATTATGTTAATTAAATGTTCTTTTTGATGATAACTATACTAACTTTGGCATCGGAGCATCAAAATTCATTTTGCAGGTCTGTCACTCGAGCACAGAAGGTGTCACTAGAGTGATAAGCTACTTTACTCGAGCACGTTTAGCTCTGCTCGAGCACAGCACTGTTAAAAATACTCTGCTTCTTAATGTGTAAAACAGAGGTTAACAGAGGAAATTAGAATACCAAGAGTCTATCTCAAAAGCAACAGTGAGAGTTGAGCTCACTTGAGCATAAAGGACTCTCACTCGAGCATGATATGAACATGCTTGAAGTGAAGAGAGTATGCTCAAGTAGAAAGAAAGAATTTCTGTCCAGAAGACATCCAAATTATGGTTACTCAAATGATTTTGGAGGATTTGAGTACAAAGATACAAAATATGGCAAGAAATTCATAATCCAAGTACGCTTTTACATGTTTTATTAAAATTTCCAGATTTTCACTCAAGCACAGATAGAACACACTCGAGCACAGTATGAACATCACTCGAGCACTAGGGTTTATGCTCGAGCACTGTCACTTATATCAGTTACGCGGAAGCTCAGAATGTCGCACTTCCTGCTCTCACTCGAGGTGTCTCGTCACTCAAAGGTCACAACTGTAACCCCCTGCCTTACTTAGTGTAATTATAATTCGATATCACTTAATTAAATTGGTTTAGAGACCGTCGAATAGTTCAAAACTCGTTTAAAACTCCCTTTTATGGTAGGGACTTTACATAATTTTTAAAACTTCTTTCTTACTCCGGTCTCAAATTCAATTATCGAATATAATCACCTGTGCAGTTAATTTACATTCCTTCATATCAGAATATCTAATAGCAATCCCGGCAACCCCCGGGTTCCATTCATTCACTAGAAGGTTTAAACTTCCCATATAGGGGATTACACAATTATAATCTGTTACTAAATATAGCCCAAAAATAATTTACAAGATTCCTGTCCAACAGGTTTAACCAACACATCCAAAAGTAAATGTCCCTATAGGGTTCTAACTGCTCCGGGTCGTACGCTTTTCCTTAGAGCCAATCGCCTTGTCTGAAAGGTTAGTTAAAGGAAAGAATGAGATTCAAGAGAATCCAGGTAGTAACAAAACATTTATACCACATATAAGTACACAGCATGTAAGGAAATCATCATACAGCAGCAGCAGCAGAAATCACACTCCACCGTCATCCCCTTTCTCCGCCGGGAAGGCACACTGTCCTAACCCGAACCGTTGTTAGCTACTCAGGGACTATTGGCATGGCAGTGCATACACATAGCCTTATAGCTCATATAGCTATCTGGCTTTCACAAATGGCCCGTCGGCCTTCACAAACAGCCTTTCGGCCCACATAATTACATATATCACACCTCATCCTCATCCCCTTTCTCCGTCGGGAAGGCATACAACCCTTGCCCGATCTGTTGTTAGCTACTCAGGGACTATTGGTATGACGGTGTTTACACATATTCACAATGTCGCAGCATATGAGTTTATCACAAATCAATGATAATACACACATACAATGCATCACATATGGTACGAAAGAAAAGTTACTACCTCGTTCCTTCCTAACGTTTGCTGGCTCAGTGGGCTCACGAGGACGGCAAATGTCGAATCCTATAAACCAAATTAGGGACAATAAATCAATCTCTTTTCCAAGTTCTTAATTCCATAGTACTTAAGTTGGTTATCATTTAGACTCTTTAGGTAACTATTTTAGGTCTAAACATATGCCTAAAGGGTTGGGAAAGGCTATACCAAAAACCACCTTTAAAAGTGTAAAATACTGATTTTTGGGGGTGGGCCGCGGCCCACAATCCACTGGCTGCGGCCCAAAACTGCCCAGAAACGATCCAAAACATTTGGACTGTGGCCCAGAATCCACGGTCTGCGGCCCAAAACTGCCCAGAAACGCTCAGAAACATTTGGGCTGCGGCCCAGAATCTACGGGCTACGGCCCAGAAAATCCAGTTTCTTGGCTGAACTTCCAAAAATCATAACTAATTCAGGAAAAATCAAAATAAGGTGATTCAAAAGCCAAATGAAATCTATTTAAGTCCTCTTTCAAGGAAAAATATTGGCCATAACTAGAAATCACCACAAAAGTCCAGATTTACCAAAAACCTAACATTGTACCAAAACAGGGTCTAGTTTTGATGCCAAACTTTGGACGGTTCAAACTCCCAGCTCACAAAGCAAAATGATACAAAATTTATGTCCATTTTGAAGCTTGGGAAGTGAACTTTAAGACTGGAAAATTTCATAATTTTTCAACATCATTAGCCTAGTCAAAACGTCCACACTATCTAACTGTCCAGAACAGACTTACATTGGCCAGATTTTCCAGATTTTCACATTTGATCCCAAATGATTCCCATTCCAACCCAAACACCATTCTCTCACAATTTTGCTCAAGAAAACCATTGGAATCATCAAAATGACCAAATTCAACTCCCATTGACATATTACACAACAACCACAACATGTCTCACAATGTCACAACACAATTCACACATTGCCACACTTTCCAATCCAAGTTCCCAAATCAATTCAAATGGCCAAAATGTTCAACAAAAGACCACATTCTACACAACACATAAACCAATTCATTCCATTCGAAAATTGCAAAAAATCAGGGGAAATTCATAAATTCCCAATACTCAACCAATGATTACAACAACTATACCAAAATGCTTCTAATTCTTACCTCTTCTTCTTCCTAAAGCCAATTCTTCAATTCTCCAACTTCCAAATTGCCACAAGTTCTCAAACTTCACCAACCAAAATTCTGAAACCATAGGAATATAGCCCTCAACCTCATGAACAATATTAATGAAAGATACTTGAGCATATGAAGGCATTAACTTACCAAAAACTCAAGCTGTTCCCTTTCTCTTTCCTTAGCTTGTTCAACGAAAAATGGAGGAGGATGAGAGAGAAAAATGAGATATTGATGATGATGATGATTTCCCTCACACATACACACATAAACTGACTAGGAAGAGAGGAGAAAGAGAAAATGGTTTGAAAACTTGACTTTAATCCAAGGGTCCTTGTTTTGCCACTTGGCACCATCCTATTCTTCCTACCATGATTTCATATAAGCTTGCATGCATAGGATTCCACCTCTTGGTCTTTCAATCTTAGCCATTAATCTTGATTACTAAAAAGTGTTCTCAATGGTATCTAACCTGTCGGTCGGTAAATTTACCGTTTTGCCCCTGATTATCACAATGCACGATATCTACTTCAAAAGTGCTCAATTAATATTAATTACATTACTTTGAAGTCATTAATCCTTGATTACAATCCATGATATTACAACAACTCTTCACCTCCAACCGTTTCTCTTCAATCAATCGCGTCTATTTGCTTCAAATCACCGTTACAACTCTTGAAGTTTCTATAAAAGGTGATTTGTGCTTTCTGCATTTCTCATTCGGTGCCTTAATCTCTGTTTGCTCTTCTCTTCACTCTCAAAAATTCTGTGAGTTTTTGCTTCTCTTTCTCTTATTCATCAATGGCAAGAACCAAAATGCCTTTCGTTTCTCAAAGATCTCACTCTCCCTCTCCTACTCATTCCGCTGCTGGTGCCTCTGCAACCCCAAAACCAACACCACCATCTCCTCAAATTTCTTCCTCACCTTCACCTCCTCCTAAGCCCAAGACCAAAAAGAGGACTCCGGCTAAGAAACCTCACCCAAAGCCTCAAATTGCAAAGAAAGTCCAACCACCTCAAAAGAAACCAAAGGGTGTGGTGTTCAAGGAACCTATAGTTACCCGGTCTCAATCCAAAGAAGTTCAAGGAAAAGGGAAGAAAAAGGAGACTGAACAATCATCCTCTTCCTCTGATGATTCATTCAACAGACAACTCCGGGAAGCAATGGAGAAATCCAAACTTGATAAGATAGTTGGAAAGATTGCTTCACAAGCCGGTGTTTCAAGTTCACATCATATTGGGCAATCCAGTGACACTTCTTCAGAAGCACCTTCTTCCTCACAAGCACCAGTGGATGATCACATTACCAGTCCTCCTGAGGGATTCATTGTTGAACAGCTAAAGGCATTGTCTCAGAAGGTATTTGATGATGAATATATTCATAGGAATTTCTGTCCAGTTGTGTATGTGGATTTAGATTATTTGAAGAAGAATTGCCATTTGGACTTATATCCTTATCTTCAATACTATGCTCCCTGGTTAAATATCCATATACCATATTCACCCACTGTTGTGAAAACTTTTTATTGCAACATGAAGACCCATAACATTGTGTCTAGGTCTGGTGAATTGATTGAGGAAGCAGTGTCTACTATTATTAGAAGAAAATTTATTATGATATCTGCTAAGATCATAAATGATCTACTTGGATATGTTGCACCTCCCCCTGATTCACCTTCTTTTTCTGCCAATGAAGCCTTCCAGATTTTGAGACCAAAAGACCCAATAGGTCCTCTCAATTTTAAACCTATTGATATGCCTGACTCCCACAGAATCCTTCACTATATATATTCCCGGAGCATAGTCAATAAGTCTAAAAACTTTACCCATTTTGCTTAAAAGGACTATTATATGTTGGCCTCTTTCCTAGCCGGGCAACAAAGGAATTTTGGGGAGATTATCTTTAATGAGATGAGAAGATTTCGATTTTCTTCATCAAAATCCGCAACCATACCATACCCTCAGATTGTATCCTTCATCTTAATGAAAAACAAGGTATGGTATTTGCAAGGAACTGAAAGGGTGCTTATTTCGAGGTTTGGTAAGACTCAGTTAACTCATATGGGTATCAGTCTTCCAGTGAGTCGGACCAAAGCCACATCTCAGAGGGAAGCCACTCTATCCAGAGGGGATGAGGCCTAATCATCTGCTCAAGGTCCTATTCCTCCTCCTTCCTTCCTTAATGCTTCTCTTTCCAATCACTTGACTGAGGCAATCAATCAAGCAGTATCCAGTCTGAAGAAGGAATTAGTGACTGAGTATAAGAAGCTTGTGGAAAAGATGGAGTCAAAGGTCATCAAGTTGGTAGACAAGGCCAATATCAACTTTGACTTGATGTTCAAGACTCAGGATGAGATGTCACAGAGGATTACTGATATGGAGACCTTCTTGCGCTCTCATTTCCTATCTTCATCTTCAGAGGTGCCTCCTGAGGCCACTCATACCTCACCTCCTCATCCACAGACACATGTTCTCTTCACCGATCCAGATTCTAATGTTGATATCACCTATGATCGGTCGCCTTCACTACCTCCTTCAACCTCTGTACCACAGATATCATCTCCACCTATTGAACCTTCCACTGCCATGGTGCCATTTGTTCCATCTGGTATCACTTTTCCTCAGCTCCCTTCTGATGTTGACAAAACGGGGGAGAAGGATGTGTGATGGTTCTGAGCTGAGCTTTTATGGGATGTATTGGGTGTTTGGGTAGATTTTCTGTATGGGGTAGGATTTTCTGTTATTTTGATTATATTTGGGGTTATTTGTTATTATGTTATCAAGATTATCAAAGTTATTAATCAAGTTTAATATTATTGACTATATCTATGATTCAAGTTATTTGGTTTATACTGTGCTTATCTTGGTTGATTAAGTGTCCAGAGGAAGTATTGCAGGGAAACATGAACTTGAACATAAAACTAGATATGCATTTGGAAACATTGAAGTATTTCAAAAATTTTCCATCTTAATCAATTTTTCTTAACTTCCATCACAAAGGTTTTGTCATCATCAAAAAGGGGGAGAATGTTAGATCCCAAGTTTTGATGATAACAAAAGTCAAGTGTGTACAAATCATGTTTTTATAAGTTTAAGAAATGTTTACAAAGTTACCAAATGCATATAACAATGTTCTATGGTGTCTGCTGTCAAAATAAACTGGTGTGCTCGAGCATGGATCCCTTCTATGCTCGAGCAGGTGCGAGTGATAGCCAGAAAGTGTTTACCCGAGAGGCATGCCACTGTCATTTTCATTGATTCACTCGAGCACTGCAGACAGCACTCGAGCAGAGAAGTCTTTCTCACTCGAGCACATGCGAGTGAAGGTCAGCGAGTGCTTGGCCGAGAGCAAGTATTGGAATTCTCTTATGATGCACTCGAGCAGAGAGATCAATGCTCGAGCATGAGAGTTTTGTACTCGAGCAAGGGACTGCGAGTGTTTGGCCGAGAGTCATGAAGTTCAGAGAAGTGCAAGTATGCTCGAGCATAGCTTCACATGCTCGAATGACACATCAGCACTTGTGAGTGAAAAATCTATCCCTCTCCAAATCTGATGCGAGTGCTTGAATAAACGGCATATTACTTGAGAATATTCTTCTCACTCGAGCAGGAGTGTGTGTGCTCGAGTGAGGGCCCACATCACCTGCGAGTGATAAATCTATCCCTCTCAAATCCTGATGCGAGTGTTGGTATTAAGAGCATATTTCTTGAGAATATTCGTCTCACTCAAGCAGGAGTATGTGTGCTCGAGTGAGGGACCACATCACCCACGAGTGCAAAATCTCACTCTTGCTAAAATGATATGCGAGTGTTGTCCCGAGAAGAATCTCCCAGTGGAAAGTGCAAGGTCACTCGAGCAGAAGGATTTGTGCTCGAGTGAGACCCTACATCACTCGCGAGTGAGAATTCTGTCTCTCTGAAATCTTATGCGAGCACAGACCTAAAACTGAATACCAAGGAGTAAAATCTCGATATCACTCGAGTGAGCCCATTTATGCTCGAGTGATGCTCTGCCAGATCACCAAAAACATCAAGTCTCACAACGTTCAATCCGAATATGGTTTAATGTTATTTATTTATGTCATCATTACTTATTATCATTATTTAACATCATTTTGAATGTATTATAAGTGTGATACAGGAAGATGAACGTTTGAAATAAGCTGACACGAAGAAAGTCAAATAACGGCAGACAACATCATTACAAGCATGCTCGTACCTACCGCATTCAGAATATTCAAACATGCGTGTGTCATTCCACAGTTGCAAAGCCCCGCTCCTTAAACGATGATTACTCAAAAGGGCAAAAACTAAACAACTATATATACAGAGATTCAGAGATATTCAAGAACAACGAAGCACAAGAATTCACAAGCATATACACAAGTCTCTGCTATTCACCATTTTCTCTATATACACATTAATCTTCAGTGTTCATTTATTTGCTCTGTAAGAGAGTCTTCATATAATTCAAATTCTGTTTCCATTTGATCTCAAGGTATTGGGACCTTGAGAGGGTAGATTTCCTTACGAGAGAAGCAGTTGAGAGAAATCCTTGTTAAACCTTCCACTCATAAGACTTATAAAATACAAGCAGAAGAGAACGTTGCTGCTCGTAAGACTTATAGTGGTGTAAGTAGAAGAGAACGTTGCTGCTCATAAGGCTTGTATACATAAGCAAGTGAGAAAGGTCATAGGTTGTTTTTCTGCACGTAAGACTTGTCGTAAGGGGGAGAGAAATTTCTTAGTGAGAGAATATTTCTGCTCGTAGTCCTTTCAAGGACAATTGTTGTTTTGTGCCGTTCTGAGAGCCCATTGAATCTTGGAGGTATAGTAAAAATCTCAGTAGGTCTTGATCTCTGAGGACTGGACGTAGGCCTGGTTGTTAGGCCGAACCAGTATAACTCTCTGTGTTTAAATCTTCTCAACTCTACTCTATCTACTATATTTTTTCATATCACCACATCAAGAGAAAAATTTATAACATCACTCAATTCACCCCCCCCTCTTGGGTGAAGCTTGCCTCTTTCAATTGTTCTAGTAGAGAGCAAGGAAGACACCTATGGAGTGAACCTTGAAGGCTCTTTTGTGCTCCTAGAGCTCATGTAATGTCATTTTAATTACCATGACCCTAAGACTTCCGCATTGTATTTTGTTTTGTTGAAATGTTTTGAGGATTTGATTTAACATTTTGACATGGGTTTTATTTGAATTGATTTGTATTTTGATGGTTTGGATGTTGAATATCTTTATTGGCTATACTTGAAACATTCTAGTTAAGTGTTTGGTTGTTCCAATTTGAGGTGTTACATCAACCCTACACAATTTTTCCTTTTAAACACAATGGAATCATTAAATTAATGAAATTCTAGCTCCTTCCCTTACTTTTGGTGCTAGTCGGAACTTATACCAAGGAGAGGGGAAAATGTATTTTCCATGATCTAATCCCTTAATGCTCATTCCTTTTCCCTCCTAATCACTTGTTAAACCTTTTAAACACTTATTAAACATGATTTGAGAAAATTTGGATAGCATAACCCCTTAGGATTTCATCATCCCAAATTTACAAAATTAACCAAAACAACTACAAATCAAGCCAATAATCACAACATCAATATCATATCATCAAGAGAATCAGAGTTCTTGAGGTTACCTTTGATTCCTCAACTTTCTCTCTTTAGACCATCTTCCCTCTTTCTCTCTTCCCTTGAAGCCTTGCTTACTACACATAATTTTTGAGGAGAAGATATTAGAAGATGCTTTTACACAAATTAGAAGATAAGAACACTTGAAATCACCAACCCTTATCTTGGGTTTTACCTTCTACAAGCTTTCCTTTGTCCAAGTCTTGAAGCTCTCTTCTCTCTCTATTTTTGGTGCGAATGATGAAAATGAGGATGGAGAAAGAGATGATGATGTTAAAATATCTTTTCATCTTTTCTCAAAATATATTAGTTTAATGGTTTTTGACATGTGGTTTTTGTTTTAGCCTTATCCTTTGCTAATTGTGTAATAAACTCTTCATTAGTTTTGGACAAATTTTCTTCCTCTTTTTAAGCCCAAAAATACGCCACTCTAGGGTCCTTCATAACCAAATGGGCTTTCTTCAATTACCTTAATCAATTGCAAAAAGGATTATATTTTATTGTTAATTCCACATGTTTTTATTATTTCCTTTTACTTGGCCAAAGATTATGACACTTGGCATCATTTCTTCCAAGCATATATTTTTCCTTCTAATTCCCCTTTATGGATGAAAATAGCAAGAAGAAAGGGAAATATTAATTCCTTCTTGTATTTTCCATAATTCCCTTCTTTAATTAATTAAATAAAGTACTCCCTCCGATCCTAATTATATGACATAATTACCTAACTTTGGAGAAATTAAGAATAGTAGTTAAATTAGTTAATCTTATTCATTTTCCTAAAATGCCCTTATTTAATAAAGGTGATTTAGGAATACTATATGAGTCTACCTTAAGCAATGAAAAAGTGTTCTGGCGGCAACTAACAATACTATGTTGCTTAAAGTAGGAGTATGAAGCAGATATACTCACATGAAGCATGAAAAAATATAGGTGTATCATAAAATTATTATTGTGTTTCATTATTATTGAGAAAGTATTAATGGGGGTATTTTGGGAAGAAATTGACAAAAATTAAAACTTTGTCCTATAATTAAGACCAAAATCAACTCCCAAATATTATCCTATAATTAGGACCGGAGGGAGTACTTTTTATTATTGACTTTTCCAACCATTTTACTTGGTCTAGAATGCTCCAAAATTGCATATTCATTTCCAAATATATATTTTCCCTTTATTTTCTCTATTTAACCGAAATTAATCTCAAGAAATGGGAAAAAAATTTATTCCTTCCTTTATTGGTAAATTACAATTTGCCCTCACATTATTGGATTTAATTTGGGCCTTCTTTTTTCCTTCTCTTTATGGCCGAAATTCCTCTTTATTGGGCCCAATATTGTGTTCTTTTATCCTCTACTTTGAGCTTGAATAATGGGCTTCAACAATTGGATTTTGCAAGACAATAACTTGGATTTTATGTCTTGCTTTAGACCAATTTTAATGGAAACAGAAATTTACTATCTTCTTAAATTCCAAGCACATTAATATTCACCATTCCATTTCGTTAAATGCCACAAATACTTATAAGGAATATTGGGGAATAAAATTTGGGATATTACATATAACACACATGTTAAGTATTCTTGTAGTATTATATGGACTTCATTCGTTTTTCAAGGTTATGGCAGTAAGGCCCGCTATGGAAAGGGCAGTTAGTCCAGAAGCTAGCTTGAATGTTCATATGAGACTATGGTTTACTGTTTGAGGCATAGGCTAAGAAAGAATATTATTAGCATATTACTGTTTTTAGATTAACATACATGGTAATATTGATAATAACTTTACTAAGAAACCTGAGTTTCATCCAATCTAGTATATTTTATGGAACCAGATGGTAATGATATCTGGACAGGGAGATTTCACAATTATGTTTAGATCTTTTTCTTTTTGCTCTCAGTCTAGCCGCTCTTCCAACCCCTCAACATCATCTCCCAAACCCTCTCCTAACCAAAATAGAGGAAATCCTTCCTCGTCAAATAATATCTTAAAAAATGAAATCCATTTTGATGATATAAACCAAAACTTCAGTGACTGGACAATTCTAGAAATTGATAAAAATGAGCTTTCTTTACAACCTAATAAAAAGCCTTTTGAATCTTCTGATTTTACAATCAGATCTGTAGAGGAAGTCATCCCTCTCAATTCGAGAATAGATGATATTCCCCTTCTATTTGAAAATTCTATAAAACTCACTGTACGAAAAATCGGACTGGACCGGCCGGTTCGACCGGTTGAACCAGGAACCGGCCAGTGATCTGGTCTGAAACCGATTGAACCAGTTAAAACCGATAAAACCAGTGGTTCAATCGGTTGGACCGGTTTCATTTTTTTATATTTTTTTTGCTATTTTTAGGGGAAAATTGGAAGTTGAAGACCAAAATGAAGAGAAAAATACGTAAAGAAAGAACAAATCTAAAAAAGATGAAGAAGATAATGAAAAAAATTTATTTAAAAAGATATAATAATTATGGAAAAGGAGATATTATTGCATAAGTATAGGTATTATAACTCATACTAATAGATTTTAATTATTTTTTTCTAAAAATATTCATTTTTATCTATAGAAGTTTAAAAATATATTAATATATATTGCCACTATTAAATTATAATATTTTAATATGACCGGTTCAACTATCGATTAGACCCCGGTTGACCCATTAATCCTTGAAACTGTGTTGTGACTGGTTCATTGCCCGATCCAATTTTTCGTTCCTTGATAAAACTTCACCAAAACTTCACCAAAAGAAGTACAAATTTCTACACATAGGTTGTGTCCAAGTAGCCTTAAAACCACTAATTAACGTAGGTTTAAACGATGCTACCCTAATCTGTCTTAGGGATGCAAGACACAATAAATTTCATGATTCTCTTCTAGGCATAGTTGAAACTGGTCTTCATAACGGACCAATTTATTTCAATTGTTTCCCAGATCTGACTGTTTACCTGCACAACAAACATATTATGGATGTCCTTAGGTTAAACATCAAATTACATGGGCTTGATATAAAACCTGACATCTCACCCGTAGCATTAATCTATAGGGTGAAATATAAAGTTATGGTTCCAAAAAAAGAAAAGGAAACTTATTTGTTCCTAATAGATGCTACACAAGCAAATGTTATGGTTCCAAAAAAAATTAAATGGGATGAAGTATCCCTACTAAAAGAATGGGTCTTGAAAAATGCCTCTCCTTCTATCCCAAAACCAACACCAATTTTTTGGCAAATTAGGCAATCTGAAACAGGAACTGTAGGAATCTTTTTCGACAGAAGGAGATCCTTTAGAGTTTCTAGACCACCTTCAATCTCATATAGCTTTAGGACTGCCTTAGATCAATCTAGACTTTCCTGTAGCTCCTCTGTAGAGGCAAGAGAACCAACAACTCCTCCTTCTGTTATACACTTGCAAGGACTAGATACACCATCCAGTGTTGTAAGAACTGTATATCAAAAGGAAGAAGATGATGAGGTGCAAACCAATCAATCTCCAACTTACTCCAATATGATAGGTGTCATAGAGGACCAATTTTAGTTAGACAAGATATTCCTACAAAAGGATTTCTACTCTGACCACAATAAAGAAAACTGAGAATGGTTTCTTGCAAAATATAATACTGATAAATCCAAAAAACCAATTCAAGAAAGGTTTTACAAAATGCTTGAAAAATATAAGCTACACATTCTATTCTTTATTTGGTTTGATGCTTATGTTGAAGAACAAAATATTAAGGATTATCCTTTCAAAACTGCTAAAGAGGTTAACACCTCATGGCAAACAAAACAGGAAGAAAGTCGAGTCTAATATTCTAAGTCAATGCTTCTCCCTTTAAGAACAAAGACACCACCAAAGATACAAATTCTAAAGATATTCTAAGTCTTATGGAACAGAATAATTATGCAAATTTGTATCTTCAAACCTTAGGGGAACATGTCCTAAAAAAAAAGAGTGTAGTTTCCAAAACTAGTGATTTCCCATCTTCTAGCTTTGTAAACAAACGACAAATTTTTAAACCTTACTCAATTCCAAAGACAATAGTAAGCAATATTAGGGCTAAAAGCCTACAACAAAGAATTGATGAAGAACTTAGGAAACTTACAGTAGTTAAGACTCCCCAGAAAATAGTTTCTTCATCATCAAAATTAACCATTGGTGTCATAGGAAAAGATAATCAAACTAGTAGTAGTAAAGATTATCCTAAACCTAAGACACCAAAAATAAATAACCTAAATTGGAGAAATCCTAGAGCTGCTACTTTGGATTTAGTTGTCAAAGAGAGAGAGGCCACTCTCAAACAATTTAATACAAATAACATTTATTTTTGGAACATAGATGGAAAAGATGAAACACATATAATGGAAACTCTCTAGCAAATGACAATGGTCAGTAATTCCTATTCTATATATAACAACTGTCAAGAGGATGATATTGTTCATATATTGATCTCTGGCTTTATTGGACAACTCAGAGGTTGGTAGGATTACCATCTCACAAATGAACAAAAGGCACAAATTCTTTATGCCGTTAAAATATCTCATAATGGACCTTTAATCACTAGCAATGGTGAAATGGTGCCTAACTCTGTTAACTCTCTTATAGTTAACATAGTTGAACACTTTATTGGAGATCCCTCCCTTTAGAGAGACAAATATGCAAATCTTCTGTACAATCTTAGGTATTAAACCTATTAGATTTTAAGTGGTATAAAGATACCTTCCTAATTAAAGTCCTTCCCAGAGAAGATGGTAATCATCCAATCTTGAAAGAAAAATTTCTTGCTGGTCTTCCTACTTCGTTAAGAGATAAGATCAGAGAAAAAAAATCAAAAACCAAATTGGTGATGGTCAAATCCATTACGAAAATCTAACCTGTGGGCAACTCATCACAATTGTCCAGAAAATAGCCTTAAAAATTTGCCAAGAAGATCGTATTCAACATCAACTTGCCAAAGAAAAATCCCTCAATAGGAAGGATTTAGGATCCTTCTGCGAAAAATTTGGTTTTCCTGCCTGTAAAAGGTCTAAACCTAAACACAGACAAGAAGACAAAGAGATTAAAAAACACCAGGCCAAAAGATATTGGAAAAAACCTAAGACTAATCACCCTAGAAAACTAAAAAATGAGTTTAAATCCAAAACTCCATTTGACCTTCTCAAAAGAAAACTTGTATGTTTCCGGTGTGGAAAAAAAGGCCATATGGCAAAATACTGTAGGCTTAATAAAAAAATTAACACTTTACAAATTGAAGAACCAGTTCTTCAACAATTAAACAATTTGTTAATTGAAACCTCCTCAGATGAAGAATATGAATTATCCTCTTCTGAAGTAGTTAACCAACTTTAGCAAGATGATATTTCATCATCTTCTGATGAAGCAAAAAATGAAGAAGATCTTCAAATAAATGTAATAAGTCAAGCAGAAGATTTATTTTTGAAATAATAAATTATCTTCCAAATAACGAAGATAAAGTTAAATATTTTAATAAACTCAAGGAAGCCTCAAATGAAGAAGATCTTCAAATAAATGTAATAAGTCAAGCGGAAGATTTATTTTTGAAATAATAAATTCTCTTCCAAATAACGAAGATAAAGTTAAATATTTTAATAAACTCAAGGAAGCCTCAACCTCCTCTTCAAAATCTTTTCCAAATCAAAATCAAATAAACACCAAATATGATTTTACTGAAATAATAAAACGATTTCAGAATAATCTAAAACCGGTCACGATTACAGACCTTCAAAAAGAAATTAATGGGTTAAAAGAAGAGATAAGGAATTTGAAATACTTAAGATCTCTATTCTCTTTTTATTAGCCAAGTTCAAATGGGTAAAAAACAAAATTCGGATGAGGATAACAAAATGACTGAAGAAGACGAACAAAATGTCTCTAGTCCTTTCTTAAATCTTATGTCCAAAATTTCTACCCAACAAATTTCAATTCAAAAATGGCATGTACTGATTAAACTTGTTATTCATGATGAGTTTGTTCTGGAGACAATAGCTCTTTTTGATACTGGTGCAGCTCTCAACTACATCAGAGAAGGTCTAATTCCGACCAAATTTTTTGAAAAAACCACTACAAGACTTAGTGGACTAAACAAAACACCATTAGATATTAGTTACAAGCTTTCTAATGCTATAATTAAAAATAATGGTTTCAAAATTAATAGTCCTTTTATTTTGGTCAATGTTTTGTCCAATGATATAATATTAGGAGCCCCATTTATTGACCAAATTATGAGAAAGACTTCAATGAGAAAGACTTCAATGAAAGAGCTATTCCTACCAAAGCTTGCCCAATTCAAATGAACCAGGAACTCCTAGAATGTTGTCAAAATGAAATAAAGGATTTACTTTCAAAAAGGTTAATCAGTAAAAGCCAAAGCCTTTGGTCTTGTGTAGCTTTTTACATCAATAAAAATGATGAGGAACTCCAAGGCTTGTTATCAATTACAAGCCCCTCAACTAAGCTCTTCAATGGATTAGGTACCCTATTCCTAACAAAAAGGATCTTTTAAATCACCTTCATCAGGCAAAAATATTTTCAAAATATGTCATGAAGTCAAGATTTTGGCAAATCCAAATTAGTGAAAAGGATCGCTATAAAACTGCATTCACTGTTCCTTTTGGACAGTATGAATGGAATGTCATGCCTTTTGGTCTCAAAAATGCTCCTTTTAAATTCCAAATGATAATGAATGAAATATTTAATCCTTACACTAAATTTATCATTGTTTATATTGATAATGTTTTAGTGTATTCAGATTGAATGGACCAGCATTTCAAGCATGTGCGGGTCTTTACAGAACTTGCTAGGCATAATGTTCTTACAGTCTCTAAAACTAAAATCAGTATGTTTCAGACAAAAATTTAGTTTCTTAGTCATCATATTCATCAAGGAACCATCATTCCAATTGTTAGAGCAATTCAATTTGCTGATAAATTTTTGGATCAGATTCTGGACAAAAATAAACTTTAAAGGTTTTTAGGTTGCCTGAATTATCTAGGAGAATTCATTCCAAACCTAAATAAAATCATTAAGCCTCTCCATGAGCGCCTTAAAAAAAGTCAACCTCCATGGATAGATGATCACACCAGTGTGGTCAAACAAATCAAATCTCATGTCCAAAATCTTCCATGCTTATATCTTCCAAATCCACAAGCATTCAAAATTGTTGAAATCGATGACTTTGACATAGGTTATGGAGGTATTATCAAACAAAAAATTGACAGTAAAGAGCATTGCATTGCATTTACTTCAAAATATTGGAACAAGGCATAACAGAACTATTAATCAGGGTTGATTGTAAATCGGTCAAAGATGTTTTATAAAAAGATGTTAAAAATCTTGCATCAAAACAATTTTTTTCCAGATGGCAAGCAATTTTTAGTGTATTTGATTTTGAAATCAAATTTCTCAAAGGCTCTCTAAACTCTCTTCCTAATTTTCTAACAAGGGAATTTTTACAGGGGAAATAAGAGTGAAATGTCTGAAAAGAAAGAAAAAGAGAGAGGAAAGAGCATAGCCCTCAATGAAGATGATCTAAAAAGGATCAGAAAAAAGAAGCAGTCAAAGGCTACACAATCAATAGCAAGGTCATCTACCTAAACAAAGTCTTTATCCCAGACCAAAAACCCTAAGCATCCTACTCCCAAAATTTTAGGTATTGCAATGAACACTGAAGGATTATGCCTTCCCAATTGAAACCTTCCAAGCTTTGGTATCAAACCAATCCTTGGCAAAATTTCCAAACAAAAGATAGGCTGACATAGCCGAAAAAGAAGAGTCTAAGGTCCTTGCCTTATCGATAAAGAAAAAATCCCAAGAGATTACTAAAGCTGGTTCTTTGTCAAAAGAACTAGTTTTGTCTTCTCAACAAACTCCCCCACAAACCACTTTTGTGGCAAAACTAGAAATGACCATGAATCTTTTCCACGCAGAACCCGGCTTCTATGACAAAAGCCCTTATGCCTTGGCAACAAAAATATTTCCAAAAGGGTTTTTCTTCAGGCCTTCGACTCTAACGAAAACTCAAATATTTTATGAGTTTATTCTTGTAGATTCTGAATCTATAGGAATAAGATATTTTCTTGACCTAGATGACTCCAATGTCTATGGGTATTCAACTTTTCAAATCAAAAGCGTCCTCTCTCCTGGAGACTGAGGACAAGATTTATTTAAAATCAAAAAACTTTCTCAGAATTTTAATCCAATGGGATATAATTATTGGGATTACATGGAAGCTTGGTATTGTACCTTTTGGTTCAAAATCCAAAATTCAGCCATATGTGGCTTTTCATGTTCAAAACTGCCTCCAAATACCAGTTTTCACAATGGTTTAATCAATGGTGGGATTTCTTTGGACCTTGTCCTGAAATTCTTCCGACCAATGTAAAAATTGGTTTTGATTATTTTAAAAGTCGAGCCAATCTAAATGAAGATCCTTTCGCAGGCAGATCTCCATTATTTTTCAAAATTTGCTTTAGTTTGGGTATTCAAATGGAATCTCAAATTTGGAATTTCCAAATATCAAAAGAATTTTCCCATCCTGCAGCGGGTCCTTTCTGTGAAATGGTGGGCAAAA
Organism: Inga oerstediana; assembly: GCA_963210345.1. Lineage (NCBI taxonomy): Eukaryota > Viridiplantae > Streptophyta > Magnoliopsida > Fabales > Fabaceae > Inga > Inga oerstediana. The sequence goes on along the minus strand of OY723402.1, from coordinate 30,389,658 downwards.
TGTACTAGTGCCAAAAATGTCTCAGAAATGGCACTCAAAAAATGGTTCAACCAACACCCAAATTTCCTAATAGCTGGAGATCACGAGTCCAACATCTTCCTCAACCAAAGGGCAAAAATATAGGCTTGTTTTACTTCATCAACAAATAAAGATAATTTAGCCAAGCAACTTCAAAAAATTATCCAGCTCCTTCAAGCTGGAACATTCCTCTGCATCCTCATCCAACGCTACAGATTATGCAGCCTAAAGTAATGTAGGTGACTATTTTGGTCATGACTCAGATCACAAAGTAATCAGTTTTTAGAAAATTCATTGGCACATCTGTCAACACTTTTGGTGGAGATTTGACAAAAGAAAAACGAATCTTCACTATTCAAGGCAAAAGGACAAACGTCCATCAACTTTTCACTGTAGCAAAAGTCACTGTAGCAATTCTTGTTGCACGCGTGAACCTTGACTATAATGAATAGTAACGGTCTTGTAAGCCTATAAAAGGGGAACTCAAGTCAATTGCAATTCATTATAAAATTGAGCTTTCAATTTCACTTATCTTCCTTTCCTCTGTAATCATTTCCTTGTTTTGTTTTCCTTCTTTGTATTTCATTTTTGTTTTAAATAATATTATAAAAGTTTATACTTTCAGTTTTAATTTTCATCTTCATCTTCTGCATCTGCATCATGCATTAAGAACACTGTGTCGGTCCCATCTTATCACTCCCCTTCTTCTTCTCCTTTCTCCTCCGATCCTCTTAGGGTATCCTCCCTGCTCTATATATATTAACTCTATATATATATACACACTTGGGATCAGGAAGTCCCATTCTCAATCCTAATCCAGAAAATTTTTTCCTAATCGCGAATTTTTCTGTTTCAAAAATTTTTAAGAGGGGATTTTTGCATCCCAATTGCTCGAGATCAGGACAGGAAACCTTTGAACACCGCTAGTCTTAGTAGTATTGAGGGTGATTCATGAGTCCCCATTTTTAGATAAATTTAAGATATATCAACATAAAGTTAGTTTAGCGGTGTAAGGCCCCAGTAGATCCCTTAGGGATTTCAAGTTTGAGTCCTAGATGATATACTTGTGTTGGGATGTGCAGTTACAAACTTTGAACCAGATACAGGAGTGATAATAGAAAAAAAGAGAGATAAATTTAAGATATATTTTAATATATTTGGGAATCATCTTTGCTCAATTAAAGGGATTTGATTGAGATTTTGATAAGATGTCAATTTGAAGCATGATTCAAGGATTGCATTATAAATATCAAAGTTTCGGATAAAATAATGATTTTGACTATAAGGATAAAAAAATAATATTAATAATAAAAATAATAATTCAAGATAAGACAAGGAAAAGATCTTTCAGTTTAGTATTATTATTATCATCATCATTTATTATTATCATCATTGTCTAATTTTTTATTTTTTGTATGATTTTATTTTGCTAGAGGGATATTGCACTTTATGGAATGAGGATTTAGGAACCTAACCTATATATAGGGGTTTTGCTTCTTCTGAGGAGGAGGTGAGCAAGGAGAGTAGCAGTCGGGTTTTGTGATCACCTTCACAGGAGGATGAAAGGACTATAGAGGTGACTGATTTGAAGCCTGGAAGCATCGTTGTGAATTGAACTAGAAGATGTTGTGGAGAATTAGAAGCCATTGAAGCAAAGGAATTGAAGCTTAGAAGAGATTTGAGGCTTAATCTTTTGGTTCTATTGATTTCTTCTCTTTCCTTTCAATTAACTCTTATCCTACTATGGATTGTTATTGCTTTGAGATGGATTTGATTATGAACATGAGTTTGCTCTAGAATTAATTGAACCTTTGTATGGATTAATTACTTAGTTCCCTTTTCTTTTATTTATGATTAAAGTCTTTTATGATAATTTTACTCTATTCTTAATGCTTCTTGTTGATTGGCCACCAATAAGATTGATTAGTTTATTTGATTGATGCTTGAAAGGGTTAAATTGAGTATACAACTTGAGTTTAATTGTGTGGGAACTTGAATTTTCAAGATGAATGGATAGTTTTATTGTCAAGATAGAGATGTACTTGCCACTTGATTGATGCTTGAAAGGGTTAAATTGAGTATAAAACTTGAGTTTAATTGTGTGGGAACTTGAATTTGCAAGATGAATGGATAGTTTTATTGTCAAGATAGAGATGTACTTGCCAACATCACACAGTCAAATAAATGGATTTGATTTAGAAATTAGGATGTAATTAAGTTATTAAGAGATTAATATATTAATTGAATTAAACACCTATTTGGAGACTTGAGAAAGCACTCATAGGTATATTAGTGTACTTACTTAGCATAAATGATTTTAGGATTCAAATAAGAGAAGGGAATCTAATTAAGTACTATTGAAATACATGGGGGGGATAATAATCCTAGGTTCCTCCAATCTTAGAGAAAAAATATTAACTTTAAAATTCTCAAATATACTTTTCCTCAGACAAATTAAATCTTAAAACATTCTTACTCAACCTAATTGAGAACTTGATTGATATAGTAATTCATTTTTATCTCAGTCATCGTAAGAACGATACTATTATACTACTATTGTGATTCGTACACTTGCGTTTAACAGTGATCCCCCACACGCGTGCAACAGAACATGTCCTTCGATACCTTAAGTCTACAGTGGAACAAGATATCTACTTTCCAAGTACTGGCTCTCTCAACTTGAAAGCATACTGTGGTGTAGATTGGGGACACTATCATGAGGCTTGGCATTCTTGCATTGGTAATTTTATCAGCTTAGGTGGGTGTGAACACCCTATTTTGTCCAAACCCCATTAAAAAATACAAAATAATTGATAATGATTGGTGTATAAATTGGCAATCATCATTGAAAGAAAAAAATTTAAAAAAACGAAAATAAGAAAAAATAAGGAAATCCTCCTATTGATGATGATCGGTGTCTAAATAGGAAATCATCATTGAAAGGGAAAAATTAAAAAAAACGAAAATTAAAATAAATCCCCTAATTGATATGATTGGCATTGTCATTCATTAAGGGAAAATAATAAATAAAAAAATAATAAATAATAAATAAAAAAATCTCATTTATGTTGATAGGTTTAAATTAGGAAGTTACTTGTAGGGAGAATAATGAAACAAAATTAAAAAAAATGAAAAAATCTCCACTAATAGTAATTAGGTCAGGTTAGGAAGTTTTATCAATAGAAAATAAAAAAAAATAATAAAAAAACGAAAATAAAAAAATCTCCATTGATGGTGATTGGGTCAAGTTAGGTAGTTCTTAACATAAAATACAAAAAAAAAAATCAAAAAACGAAAATTAAAAAAGAAAAAAGAAAAAAAGGAGCATTTATGAAGAAAACCCTACCTTGAGACTATAAATAAGAGTGCAAGGGTTGAAGCAAAGGAGACAAGAATTTTGGGAGAACTTCAGTGGAAAAAAGGCTAGTGAGAAAAGTGCTGAGGGCGTAAATCATATTTTCTGCATCCATCCCATTGCTATTTTGCTTCATCACTTAATTGCTTGTATGGTCTGCTAGGATGATGCATTAAAAGAATTACGTGGGTTTTCATTGTCCCATTGAATTGTTCTACATGACATTATTGGACTTGTTGCATTCGGGATCAAGAGGTATGTACTGCCTTATCTTCTTATGATACTAGGTGTCTTGCTTGATAAATATAGATAATGTGATTGTACTTGCCTCTCGTTTATTATGTTGTTCTATCACTCTATCTCTTGTTGTAGCGGGGTTCAAAAGGAAAAAGGTACGCATAAATCTCCTCACCTTTGACTTCCTTTTTGTTTAACTTGTGTTACTTTTTCTTCTTTTTTCTTTATTCCTTTCTTAGGTCCTCTTTCAAAAGAAAAAGAAAAAAATATTTTAACACATTTTTATAAATGAAAATAAAATGGAAAAACTTTCTTTCATGAAAAATAAAAGAAGTTCTTTCATACATAAAAAAAACGTTTTTAAAAAAAAAATAAAAAATACAAACCAAATAAAAAACTTATTTTTCTCAAATAAATTAAATAAACATTTTTCTAAAAATCACCAACCAAGTGACACGCTTTTCTACCCCCCGAACTACGTGGGCTTTGATCCCTCTAAAGGTACGTAGGCCCTAGGTTTTCATCCTAGGTCAAGTCCAATTTTGTAAATAAATATATTTTTTCTTATTTTCTTGTTATAAATAAATGTTCTTTTTTTTAAATAAATATATTTTTTCTTATTTTCTTTTTGTAAATAAATGTTCCTTGTTTTTTTTTCTCCTTTAGTTTTTCATTTATTTTTGTCTTTATTTGGGTAATTATAATAAGATTAAAGGTCATAATATTTTTAAATAATTAACTTAGGGTAACCATTCTTATGAATGGGTGTTGTGGGGTGCCTAACACCTTCCCCACACACAATCGACTCCCGAACCCTAAATGGTTTTTGTAGACCAGTTTCCATTTTTAAAAAGGTTTCCAAAATTCTCCTTTTTCTAAAATTTTGTTGGCGGCTCCATGTTTTTCTAAATTCCGGGCGCTACAGCTTGGCGAGTCCACTGGGGACAGTTTGAGAGTCAAGCCCATTTAAGTTAAATGTTTAAAAATAATTTGGCCTTAATTTTATTTTAATTACCCTTTTCTTATTATTATTTTTTTATGAATAGTTGTTTTTATTTATTAAATTTCTTATTCATATATTTGTTTGTTTTTTTTTCTCCTTTTTTCTATCTATCTTGTGATCTGCTTAGCAGATGAGGGTTGGGTAGAACCGAGGGCCATAGGTTGGTATGCTCTCCACACACATTGAACACATACACTATTCTCCTCACACACATTTTGGGCCCTATACCCGAGTCTGTGAGTTCCTTAGGTGAGTGAAAGTTTCTAGCGGTCTCCCTGTGGGGTTTTAAGAACCCCCTGAGGTTACTGTGAAGACTTCATCCTAGCTATTACTCATTTGGTGAGATTGATCCCTGTGGGGTTTTCAGAACCCCCTGAAGGTCAATTTCATCAAATGGGGTCTTCATCTTTACGATGGGGGCAGTTAGGAGACCTTTATCTGTGAGAATTAGAACCACCTTGAAACCACTGCACCTATTAGTAGAAATTATAGACCTACCCAATTAATTAGTACCTACCTTTCTTAGGATAGATACTACTAACCTAGGGTCATTCCTAAAATAGGACACTGGAGGGCATATATTTACTTATTGTTGATAATCATTATTGTCATCCATGCATTATCAATGAAACTCCTAGGATCAAGTGACTAACTGTCGCTCCACTTGAGTATGTATCTAGCATCACTTCACATAAAGATACATCACAAGGACGGTGTATGCATTAGATAGCCAACCTTAGTCTAACAGTCCGTGACCCTAAAAGACCATCAATCATATTAGAAAACATCTCAATTAGAGATAATCCTTTAGGACTCTTGAGGTATCATTATATCATTCATTAGCATTTTAGCTTCATTTGATATGGGACTTGGACATAATCATCATTTTTTAAAACCCTTAGCCGCGTGATAGCTTGGGTCATTCGCAAGTTAATGGGCACTTCATTCTCCCTATGAGGTAACAGATCTCTTGAGGAGGTGAAGTTCTTTTGCTTAATGTCCATCACCCATATCAAAACTTGAAGTATAAGTCATCACTTTTTCATATCTCATGAGATATCCTTGTATCATCTATTGGCATTTAGCTTCATTTGATATGGGCCTTAGACATAATAGACATTTAACAAAACCCTTAGCTGCGTAATAGCTTGGGCCGTTCGAAGGTTAATGGGCACTTCATCTTCCCTATGGGGTATTGGATCTCTTGAGGAGGTGGAGTTTTTTTTCTTAATGTCCATCACCCATATCAAAACTTGGAGTATGAGTCATCACTCGTTTATGTCTCATGAGGTATCCTTGCTTCATCTATTGACATTTAGCTTCATTTGATATGGGCCTTGGACATAATCATCATTTTTTAAAACCCTTAGCCGCGTGATGGCTTGGGCTATTCGCAGGTTAATAGGCACTTCATTCTCCCTATGAGGTAATAGATCTCTTGAGGAGGTGAAGTTCTTTTTCTTAATGTCCATCACCCATATCAAAACTTGAAGTATAAGTCATCACTCTTTCATATCTCATGAGATATCCTTGTATCATCCATTGGCATTTAGCTTCATTTGATATGGGCCTTAGATATAATAAACATTTAACAAAACCCTTAGCCGTGTAATAGCTTGGGCCGTTCGCAGGTTAATGGGCACTTTATCCTCCTTATGGGGTATTGGATCTCTTGAGGAGGTGAAGTTCTTTTTCTTAATGTCCATCACCCATATCAAAACTTGGAGTATAAGTCATCACTCTTTCATGTCTCATGAGGTATCCTTGCATCATTAATTGGTATTTAGCTTCATTTGATATGGGCCTTGGACATAATAAACATTTAACAAAACCCTTAACCGCGTAATAGCTTGGGCCGTTCGCAGGTTAATGGGCACTTCATCCTCCCTATGGTGTATTAGATCTCTTGAGGAGGTGAAATTCTTTTTCTCAATGTCCATCACCTATATCAAGGCTAGAAAGCACATGTAATCATCTGCATAGCATGCATTCAGAAATACTTTCTGACTCTTCCTTCTATTTCCTTTAATAAAGGACAAGAAAATTATCTAACAACTAAAAATTTGGCACAAAGGTTAAATGGCAAAAGAACCAGGTTTAAATCAAGTTCCTATTGGAAAGGTGTATTGCATACTTATCACTATGGTCAATGATAAGATCATGGCTAGGATGGGACTCAGGGTTCCTCCTATCTAATGATCAACTCTAGTTCTCCCTGTGGAATAATGGATTCCCTGAGGAAGCTAGAGGATGCTTGTGCCAGAATACCTTTATGCCAATACACCATGGATAACTCGCTATGCCCTTTTGAAATTTTGAGTTCAAATAAACTAATATAGGCAGGTGATACAATATTGCTCCATCTAGATGTCCTCGCCAGTTACCCCCTACGCTTTCATACAACACACACTCATGTTGTCGTCAGATGGCAGCCAATCCCAGTGAAGTTGAATCTAATGTGAATCATTGGATAGGGAGGGAAGATTAGCACTCTGAAATCCCCATATAAGGAAGACATTCCCAACATCCTCTGAGGTGCTAAACAAGCCGACTGTTGCAATGGTTTCAACAATAAGCTAAAAGACTTGCACATGGATTTTAGCTGATGATTATGGAAGGGCTCTGGAAAATTGGGAGTTCGAGGATACCTTCAATTCTATCATTTTAGATTAACATGCCTAGCTAAAAGTTGTCTTTTTTATGCTTTGTATACGCCTTTAGGCGAGCTCTTATATGAACAATGAATAAAGAATGATATGCGAATAAAATTCACTTATTTATATCCATTCCTTTCTTTTTCCTTCTATTCATTCGTTGTTCATTTTTTGCCCTCCAGGAAATCGATTTCCTCGGAACTCTTGTCCAACGCAGAGGTTTCTGAGTCCCTGAATGATGATTCGCTTATTGCCATTGATATGCATGATTACGAGTATGATGATGATGAGATCATTCAAGTATACAAAAAAATCTTCGAATCTGACGACAATAGAATGTGCCCATATGAAGATGTAATTGAACTAATAAATATGGGCACAAAGGAAGAAAAGAGAGAACTAAAGATAGTAGATAACCCCGAAAGAGAGCAAATAGTTGAACTCTTCAAAGAATTCATGGATGTATTCGCATGGTCTTACCAAGACATGCCAGGCCTTGATCCAGGGATTGCTTCTCACAAGATTCCCTTATTCCCAGACACCAAGGCTAAAAAGCAGAAATTGAGGAGGCTCACTTCCGATATGTCCTTAGTGGTTCGAGAGGAGGTGATGAAGCAATTAGAAGGGGGTTTCCTAGAAGTAGCTAAATACCCACAATGGATAGCAAATATCGTTCTTGTCCTAAAGAAGGACGGCAGAATTCGAATGTGTGTGGATTATCGAGATCTAAACAAAGCTAGCCCAAAAGATGATTTTCCATTGCCTCATATTGATATCCTGGTTGATAATACAGCCCATAGCTATAAGTACTCGTTCATGGATGGGTACTCAGGGTATAACCAAATCCTTATGGATGGAGAGGACAAAAAAAACCACATTTATTACACAATGGGGCATTTATTGTTACTGCGTCATGCCATGCGGGCTAAAGAATGCTGGGGCAACTTATCAGCGTGCCATGGTGGCACTCTTCCATGATATGATGCATAAAGAACTTGAGGTATATGTGGATGATATGGTAGCTAAATCTTCTGAGGGAAAAAGCCATGTTGTGGTGTTAAGAAAGCTGTTTGAAAGACTATGCAAGTACAAGCTACGGCTAAATCCTAACAAATGCGTCTTTGGGGCTTTGTCTGGGAAATTGTTGGGCTTCATTGCAAGCTAAAAAGGGATTACAGTAGATCCAAACAAAGTAAAAGTAATACGTGAAATGCCCCCTCCTCAAATAGAAAAGGAAGTTCGAAGCTTTTTGGGGTGGTTGAATTACATTGCATGATTCATTGCCAACCTGACTGCAACTTGTGATCCGATATTCAAGCTTTTAAAGAAGAACTGCACAAGGAAATGGGACGAAGATTGCCAGCAGGCATTTGATAGAATCAAGGATTATTTGCTAAATCCCCCAATTTTGGTTCCTCCTGTACCAGGACGACCTTTAATTTTGTATTTGACAATACGACCAAACTCTATGGGAGCCATGCTGGGGCAACAAGATGCATCTAAGCAAAGAGAACAAGCGATCTACTACTTGAGCAAGAAGTTTAATGATTGTGAGTCATGTTACCAGATGATCGAGTGAACTTGTTGTGGTTTAGTCTGGGCTACAAGGAGGTTGAGCCAATACATGCTTTACTACACCACCTGGTTAATTTCAAGAGTAGACCCACTCAAGTACATCTTTGAAAGCCTGCATGTAGCTGGAAGAGTCTCTAAGTGGCAGGTAATATTGTCTAAATATGATATAAGATACATCACTCAAAAATACGTCAAGGGTGGTACGATAGCAGATCACTTAGCGGAAAACCCTATAGATGAATACCAGCCACTAGATTTCAAATTTCCAGATGAAGACATATGTGCTACAAAAGATCCTATCGAGGAAAGCAAATCGAAGGGGTGGGAAATGTATTTTGATGGGGCAGTAAACATGCATGGCAATGGTGTAGGGGCAGTAATCATATCCCTAGATGGAAAGTAATTTCTGATTGCTATAAAGTTAGGATTTGGCTGCACCAATAACATGACAGAATATGAAGCTTGTATTAATGGTCTCCATGCTGCCATAGATCTTGGGATAAAAAACCTAAAAGTCTATGGTGACTCAGCTCTCATAATTTATCAGGTGACTGGTGAATGGCGTGCTAAAGACCCAAAGTTGATCCCTTATCAAGAGTATTTGATAGAGTTGATCAAAAACTTTGAAGTAATCAATTTTCATCACATGGCTAGAGAAAAGAATCGCTTCGCTGATGCTTTAGCTACTTTAGCAGCTATGATCCAACTTGATTGTGGGGTCCAAGTTCAACCAATACAGATTGAGACTAGAAGATCGCCAGCATTTTGCTTCAATATTGGAAGAGAGCACGACGAGCAACCTTAGTACCATAATATCAGGATATATATAGAATATGGTACTTACCCTCTAGACGCGACACATAATGAAAAGAAGACCATCCGGCGATTGGCCATGGGCTTTTTTATTAGTAATAACATCCTATATAAGAGAAGCTTTGATGGGACATTGCTACGCTGTTGAGGGAGGCGCACAAGATTATGGCAGAGATCCATGAAGGCGTATGCGGTACACATGCAAATGGCCACTCATTAACTAAACAAGCTCAAAGATCTAGTTACTACTTGATAACTATGGAGAAGGTTTGTATCAATTATGTTAGAAAGTGTCATAAGTGCCATATATATGCCAACAAAGCTAATGCCCCTCCGACTATAATGCATAGTCTCGTATCTCCATGGCCATTCTCCATGTGGGGAATAGATGTCATTGGGCCGATTAACCCAAAAGCTTCGAATGGTCATCGTTTCATCCTCGTTGCTATTGACTATTTCACTAAGTGGGTAGAAGCCAATTCCTTTGCAAGTATTACTCAGAAGGCCTTCATCAAGTTCTTAAAGGCTAATATCATCTGTAGATATGGGTTACCAGAGAGGATTATAACTGACAATGCAACAAATCTCAACGGGGTAGCAATTAAAGAATTATGTGATCAGTTCAAAATCAAACATCATAATTCTGCACCGTACAGGCTACAAATGAATGGTGCAGTTGAGACAGCCAATAAAAACATTAAGAAGATCATCAGCAAAATGGCAGTGACCTATAAGGACTGGCATGAAATGCTTCCATATGCATTACACGGATACCGTACCACAATGCGTACTTCAACTGGGGCAACCCCCTTACTCTTTAGTTTATGGCATAGAAGTTGTTACTCCAATTGAGGTGGAAATACCATCCCTGAGAATCTTGGCTGAATCAGACCTAGATGAAAGCGAATGGATACGTTCTCGATTTGAACAATTAAATATGATTGAAGAAAAAAGGCTCACAGCCATATGTCATGAGCAGTTATATCAATCACGAGTGGCAAGGGCCTTTAATAAGAAACTATGACCCAGGTGTTTTAAAGTAGGAGACCTAGTTCTCAAGAAGATCCTCCCAAATCAAGAAGATGATAGAGGTAAATGGGCTCCAAACTATGAAGGCCCATATGTTGTTAAGCAAGCTTTCTCTGGTGGGGCATTGATATTGACAAACATGAATGGCCAAGATCTACCAAGGCCAATCAATTCAGATGCTGTAAAGAAATACTATGCGTAAAGAAAAAAAGCTCGCTAAGTTGAAAACCCAAAAGGGTAGCTTAGGCAAAAGTTTGAGCAAAAAAGAAAAAAAGCTCGCTAAGTTGAAAACCAGAAAGAGCGGCTTAGGCAGAAATTGGAGCAAAGAAAAAAGAAGCTCGCTAAGTTGAAATCCCGAAAGGGCGGCTTAGGCAAAAGTTAGAGCAAGAAAAAAAAGGCTCGCTAAGTTGAAAACATGAAAGGGCGGCTTAGGCAAAAGTTAGAGCAATAAAAAAAAAGCTCGCTAAGTTGAAAACCCGAAAGGGCGGCTTAGGCAAAAGTTAGAGCAAGAAAAAAAAAGCTCGCTAAGTTGAAAACCCGAAAGGGCGGCTTAGGCAAAAGTTAGAGCAAGAAAAAAAAAAGGCTCGCTAAGTTGAAAACCCGAAAGGGCGGCTTAGGCAAAAGTTAGAGCAATAAAAAAAAGGGGAGCTGCTAAGTCAAAAACCTGGAAGGGCAAGGTTATCAGTCCTAGCCCCATGACTCTCTCTACTTGTCTATTTGAAAGACTCCATAATCATTTATCGAAAAGTGCATATCTCTGGCAATTAAGCGCGGCACCATCAGGGGGACTACACGGAACTAAAAGCGAAGGACCTCCTAATAACATCACGCCTACACCAATATGTGCTTATCATAATGTATCCACTTGAATATTGGAAGATCATTTCTTTTAAATGAATCTTCATCCTTAGTATCTCTTTCCCTTCTATTAAATCGCATGTCAAACTTTGTGCCATGATTTGTATAAGGGTAACTCTTTTTAATGAAAGCACAACTTTTGGCTGGATAAACACTCACATTGATATACATGGTGTCCTCTACTCCCATTTAACTTGTGTAATTTCAGGATCATTAGCGAAGGTCCCAAATGGAATTTTTGTCGTGGGGTCAAACAGTTGACAAAGGGACACAATCTAAACTGAAGGTTCTAGGCTGTGGCATCTATGTGAATCTCATCTTCATACCTCCGACAAGACTGCTCAAGTAACGAGGTACTGGTTAGGCACCTGGACGAAGAAGGAGCAATATCACCCGCCAGGCTATTCTTTAACACCATAATTATTGCACTCTATCTCGTTAGCATGTCATCACCTCCATTATCAACATCACCATTAACATCATCATCATCACTACTATCATCATCATTATCATCATTAGCATTATCATTGTATTCATCATCCTTATTATGATTCCATCATCACTGTCATCATCATTATTAGTGTCATCACCTCCATCATGACATCACTATTCTGATATTCCCTTCATTATCATGACCATTATCATCCTCTTCATCATCATCGTTGTCATTATTATTATCAATGTCATCATCTTCATAAGCACTACTCCAAGGGGCATCACATGTTCATAGCACCCTTTTCAAAGCCCAGTAACGGCTGGCACCCTTTCAAAGCCCTGTAACGGCAGGCACCCTCAAAGCCCAATAACGGCTGGCACCCTTTTAAAGCCCTGTACCGGCAGGCACCCTCAAAGCCCAGTAACGGCTGGCACCCTTTCAAAGCCCTGTACCGGCAGGCACCCTCAAAGCCCAGTAACGGCTGGCACCCTTTCAAAGCCCTGTACCGGCAGGCACCATCAAAGCCCAGTAACGGCTGGCACCTTTTTCAAAGCCCTGTAATGGCAGGCACCCTCAAAGCCCAGTAACGACTGGCTCCCTTTCAAAGCCCTGTACAGACAGGCACCCTCAAAGCCCAGTAACGGCTGACACAATTCTTTTAAAGCCCTGTAACGGCAGGCACTATTCTTTTAAAGCCCTGTATCAGCAGGCACCCTCAAAGCCTAGTAATGGCTGGCACAATTCTTTTAAAGCCCTGTAACGACAGGCACTATTATTTCAAAGTCCTGTACCAACAGGCACCCTCAAAGCCCAGTAACGGCTGGCACAATTCTTTTAAAGCCCTGTAACGGCAGGCACTACTCTTTCAAAGTCCTGTACCAACAGGCACCCTTAAAGCCCAGTAACGGCTGGCACAATTCTTTTAAAGCCCTGTAACGGCAGGCACTATTCTTTCAAAGCCCTGTATCAGCAGGCACTCTCAAAGCCCAATACCGGCTGGCACAATTCTTTTACGCCCTACCAAAGTCCTATGCTACTAGGCTCTTCACTTCCATTCCAGGAAATCATCTATCTCTACTTGCGTTCTTCTCCCCTATGAACCAAGTAAAGAGGGGCATGGACACTGTATTTTGTCCAAACCCTCTTTGGTTCCAAGGGGGCACCTTGTTCTCTAGCCGGACAAAATACGTGTTCTTATCTTTACTTGCTTCATAGACAAGAATCTCACTTTTCTCAGCTACGAAACAAGTAAAGAGGGGCAACTGTGAACACCCTATTTTGTCCGGGCCCCACTAAAAAAATACAAAATAATTGATAATGATTGGTGTCTAAATTGGCAATCATCATTGGAAGAAAAAATTTAAAAAAAAACAAAAATAAAAAAAATAAGGAAATCCTCCTATTGATGATGATCGGTGTCTAAATAGGCAATCATCATTGAAAGGGAAAAATTAAAAAAAACGAAAATTAAAATAAATCCCTTAATTGATATGATTGGCATTGTCATTCATTAAGGGAAAATAATAAATAAAAAAACAAAAAATAAAAATAAAAAAAATCTCAATTATGTTGATAGGTTTAAATTAGGAAGTTACTTGTGGGGAGAATAATGAAACAAAATTAAAAAAAACGAAAAAATCTCCACTAATAGTAATTAGGTCAGGTTAGGAAGTTTTATCAATAGAAAATACAAAAAAAATAATAAAAAAACGAAAATAAAAAAAAATCTCCATGATGGTGATTGGGTCAAATTAGGTAGTTCTTAACATAAAATACAAAAAAAAAATCAAAAAACAAAAATTAAAAAAGTAAAAAGAAAAAAGGGAGCATTTATGAAGAAAACCCTACCTTGAGACTATAAATAGAAGTGCAAGGGTTGAAGCAAAGGAGACAAGAATTTTGGGAGAACTTCAGTGGAAAAAAGGCTAGTGAGAAAAGTGCTGAGGGCGTAAATCATATTTTCTGCATCCATCCCATTGCTATTTTGCTTCATCACTTAATTGCTTGTATGGTCTGCTAGGATGATGCATTAAAAGAATTACGTGGGTTTTCATTGTCCCATTGAATTGTTTTACATGACATTATTGGACTTGTTGCATTCGGGATCAAGAGGTATGTACTGCCTTATCTTCTTATGATACTAGGTGTCTTGCTTGATAAATATAGATAATGTGATTGTACTTGCCTCTCGTTTATTATGTTGTTCTATCACCCTATCTCTTGTTGTAGCGGGGTTCAAAAGGAAAAAGGTACGCATAAATCTCCTCACCTTTGACTTCCTTTTTGTTTAACTTGTGTTACTTTTTCTTCTTTTTTCTTTATTCCTTTCTTAGGTCCTCTTCAAAAAAAAAAAAAAAAATATTTTAACACATTTTTATAAATGAAAATAAAATGGAAAAACTTTCTTTCATGAAAAATAAAAGAAGTTCTTTCATACATAAAAAAAACGTTTTTAAAAAAAAATAAAAAATACAAACCAAATAAAAAACTTATTTTTCTCAAATAAATTAAATAAACATTTTTCTAAAAATCACCAACCAAGTGACACGCTTTTCTACCCCCCGAACTACGTGGGCTTTGATCCCTCTAAAGGGTACATAGGCCCTAGGTTTTCATCCTAGGTCAAGTCCAATTTTGTAAATAAATATATTTTTTCTTATTTTCTTGTTATAAATAAATGTTCTTTTTTTTAAATAAATATATTTTTTCTTATTTTCTTTTTGTAAATAAATGTTCCTTGTTTTTTTCTCCTTTAGTTTTTCATTTATTTTTGTCTTTATTTGGGTAATTATAATAAGATTAAAGGTCATAATATTTTTAAATAATTAACTTAGGGTAACCATTCTTATGAATGGGTGTTGTGGGGTGCCTAACACCTTCCCCACACACAATCGACTCCCGAACCCTAAATGGTTTTTGTAGACCAGTTTCCATTTTTAAAAAGGTTTCCAAAATTCTCCTTTTTCTAAAATTTTGTTGGCGGCTCCATGTTTTTCTAAATTCCGGGCGCTACAGTGGGTCTCCCATCTCATGGTGTAGCAACAAGCAACATGTGATTTCCCTTTCTTGAGCAGAAGCTAAATATCGAGTAATGGCTAGCATGGTTAAAGAAGTCGAATAGTTGTGATGGCTCCTTCATGACCTTGGGGCAACTCAACATTGTTCAACTCCATTATATTGTGATAATCAAGCTGTCATTGATATTGCCAAGAACTCAATTTTCTCTAAGAGGGCTAAGCATGTTGGAATGGATTGCTATTTTGTTCATGAATGAGTCCAATCTTAGGATATCTCTCCATTAAAGATATGGACGAAGCATCAAGTCACTGACATCTTCATAGAGGCACTTGAGGCTAACAAATTTCAAGAGCTTTCCAGCAAGTTGGGTACTTGTAATATCCATGCGCCAACTTGAGGGGGAGTGAAGGCAACATTTCTCAAAGAATATAACATGATTTTATATTATAATATTGTGATAATATTATAATTTTATTATTAACTAATATTGTAAATATTAGTATGGAGATATGGTTGTTATGATATTATCCATTAGGGTACTCATGTACTAGCATTATATATGCCTCTAATCAATCAAATAATGACATGCAATTCATTTACATTTCAATATTTCACATAACCATATTTCTCTGGTCTTATTTATAGGATGGGGAGAGAATGTTTATTTTGATCATATTTGTAGGTCACATCTTTTTTCATATAAATATACAATTATTTCACCTTTCATTTATTATTACATTGACTTTCTTTTCATTGTGTATGTTGCATATTAAATATGGACAAAGTTGAAAAGTTATTAAATTTTAAGGTAAAAATGATAAGGTTCAAGGGATTTGTTAGTTAGTATAAAACATGTTGGAAGTGACTTATAAATACTAAGAGAAAGCACCACAACAGTTTTATTCCAAATCCATGAAGCGAGGAACACCACTAACAAAACTAGGGGAGAGAAGCAGACAAAAAGTGCAAGAAAATGGGTTTTAGAAAAAGACTCGTGGCAGAGTACACACTAGCTAGTGGTGTGAGAAAACAAACCACATATATTCGTGAAATATTAAGCATTGAAAACGAAAAGAAATGACTATTCAAAAAAAAAAAAGCAAAGAAAACAAAAAGAAATGAGCTTTAGAAAGTGATGTGGCTAGAGTGGTGCCCAAGGAAGTAGAACAAGGACTGTGTTCCAACAAAGGGGCGAGCTGCTTTTGGAAGTGCATGGGAAGGGAGGCTCACATCACATTTATGTGACCTATGAAAAATAACTTTTGAATCCCCAAAGAAAATTAGGATACGTAAAGTATATATTAAAATAGACAAAATAGAATTCTTCATCGTTTAAAAATAATTGGAGTAATGGACAGTGACACAGGTTTTTTTTTTTTAAAAAAAATTCTTTTTATGATGATGAATAATTTATTTTTAAAAATAAAAGATAAAGTCTATAATCATATTTTGTCTTGCATCCAGCACTCAAATATTATTTGTGGAGTAATTTTACTCATAGGGGCAATTTTTTTTCAAGTATTTTTCCTGGTGCAATTTTATCCTCGCTATTAACTTCTAAAAAAATCCATTAAGATCATCTAGTAGTTTAAAGTATTTCTAAATAGAATTAAGCACTCTAAAGTAATTTTTGTGAAATGTTGCCTTTAAAACTATTTTATGAGTTAATTCTTTCATAACTCTTTTTCATATTTTTAGTACTCATCTTCCATATATTTAATAATCATCTTTAACATTTTTAATGATAATTTTTTCAATTTTTCAGTAGTTGTTATCTTAAATATTTTATATTATCTTTTATGTTTTCTACCCTAATCTTTAATTATTTTCAGTACTAAAAACATTTAATTTAACTCGTGAAAAGTTGAAAATGTGAATAGTGGAAATGAGGAAAATTTTTATTGAAAATATAGAAAATAAGTGCCGAACAAAGTAACTTGGGCATA
Source organism: Inga oerstediana (assembly GCA_963210345.1). NCBI lineage: Eukaryota > Viridiplantae > Streptophyta > Magnoliopsida > Fabales > Fabaceae > Inga > Inga oerstediana. The sequence goes on along the minus strand of OY723402.1, from coordinate 30,372,716 downwards.
TTTTAATGGGAGAATATTTTTTTATGAAAAAATTGTATATTTTCATTACATATTTTTCCTAAATGTTTCCAACACTTTATCTTTCATGTTTTCAGTACTTTAAGTTATTAAAGATTGTGGTTAAAAACATGCAAGATAAGCCTATACAATATCGAACTACCAAAAAATTTAAAAAAACTGATTATTAAAACTGTTAGAGATGAGTATTAAAAATATGAATAGAGTTATGAAAAATACTTTAAAAAATTGTATAAAAAATTACTTTGTGGTTCCAATTGTTTCTTCAATTACAAAAAATACAAATGGTCCATTCACCAACTTAAATTATATCCCACTATATATGCTAACAAAAGAAACAAGACAAAGTGGTCCATCTACCCACTTTGTTATCACATTAATCCTACAACAAAACATCAACAACACTTAATCCCAGCAAAAGCCCACAACAGCACTAAATCCTAACAAATACATATCACCACAGAGACCAACACGGCCTCCAATAGTTATTTAGTGTGTGTTTGGATTAGCGGTAGAAGTTACTTTTTTACTGTGAATTACAGTATATGAAGTAAGTATATGAAAGGAGTTTTGTTTAGATTTACGTAAACATGTTTTTACAACACCAACTCAAACAGATACTTAGATGCATCATTAATCTATTCTTTCTCGTGCTTCATTCTCTTTTGATTAGTTGTTGGACGCCAGTATTGATTGTTTGTTTGACTAGTCAGCAACTGACAAAACTAATTGCTTCATTTTAATAGTTTTTACAGTAATATTTATATCTAGTAGTTATAATTTTCCCACCATATTTTACCTAACTTACAAAGGAATATATAAGCTATTATAATATATATTATTTTAAGGAGATTATGTCATATTCTTTTAATTACTTAATTTATCTCACTTTCTTAATCCACTTAAATTTGTTAAATAGTTCTAATATTAAGGATCAAAAGAGTACATACAAATCAATCTTTTATATTTAATAGTCATCTTGTATTTTTTTAACAGGTTCATAAAATTTTTATTTGATGATGATTTACTTTCTTTTTTTTTTTTGCCGAAAATTTGATGATGATTTACTAGGATTCCTCATTCCTCCATATTTATGCATTAAATTAAGTCATTTACTAAGTCATCATGTGTCTCTTTATTTCTCACAAGTTCTCCAAAGCTGTGCATAAATATTATTGTTACTATTGCTTATTTAATTTACAAGTGATCTTAGACAGTATAAATGTTAACATATGATATTAACAAATAAAATAACAAGTCATCTGATTCTGTTTTTTTTTTCTTTTTTTGCTTTGGTTTATAAATTTTATATATTCTTTCAATTTTCTCTACCATTTTTTTCTAGTATTTTAACAAATAATTCCAAAACTAAGTCTCTCCATGTTGTCACTAAACACACAAAAAGTGCAGAGATATGTAGTAGATATATCCTCCCAAATTTCAAGTATTTCTCCTTTTCACTCTTGTTTATTCTCAAATACTCTATACAAAACTTTGTTCTGCGAGTAGTAAGCAAGCAATAGTGTTCATCAGCTATTAATGACACCAATGAAATTTTCCTTTGCTTTTCCTGTTACATGGTGAAAAAAGTTGCAAGTCATTAACTTCAAGCCTTTTTTAACAAATTAACTTCAATGCTCACTAAACCCCTATGCTTCTACAATAGTATACAATAAAAGTTATCTATTTCAGAGTCCCTTCTTTTGTAGCAAAGGCAACAAACAAAAGCCACACCATCTCAACTACTTAGCCAATATTGACCATAATATTGAAAGGGGGTTTAAGGGGAAAAATATGCTTTATACTTAGTTTGATCATCTGGATTGAAATTTAATTTTCTATTTTAGAAATTTAGTTAGATCACAAGATAAACACCTATGAGATTCCTCATGAGATTTTAACTCATTTAACAAAAAAAATCCCTACTGCAACACCTTCTACCAAAAGTATAACTAAAATATAAAGCAAACAAAAGGAAATTACCATGAATACATCAAGATCCAAAACACCATATCTTTCAGACAAGAGAAAGGACCCAAACGCCCTCTCTTCTTCATCCTCACTAGTGCCCCTTCTCTTCATTGACACCACCTTCTTTCTCCCCTTCACCCCATTAACACATTCTCTACCTACAAATCTGGAAAAAGAACACCAAAAAATACCTCCCTATTTAATCATTCTAGGCGTTTTAGAAGCAAGATTTGATTTTTCACTAAATCTGTGATAGCAAATAATAAATCTACCCGCTGAAATTAGTATACGGGTCCAAAAACAATTGTTCACTTGAAGAACTTTAAAAAATGCTTAACATTAATCAAGAGATGAAACCGGTTTGCTCATCAAATTGCCACCAACAAAAGCATGAGTCTTCTTACAATCCTGTTAAGCTTCATTGAAAGGGACAACCATAGAACAAAATTAGAAGCTCCTAAATGCATAGTTTAAATGTAGAGAAAACTAATCTAAAGTCTCCTACGGTAAATTCAATTTCTCTTCATTGCTATATGTTATGTGTATCATGCCCAATTGCTTTGAACTTCGAATGTCAATAGTTTAAAAATGACCACTCATTAAATTAAAAGGTGGCAAAGCCTTTTTTTATCTACCACTTAAAGAAGTAATGGATTTTATTGTAGGTTACTGGTTACCCCAGCAAGCTGACAGTGTTGTACAGTAAAAAGTCCATTATATTCAAATCAGCCTCTAATACTGAGGGCCTTGAAGGATTTTCATGGAATGGAAAATCGAACCGGACCTGCTGGTTCAGACCAGAAACCGGTGAACCGGTCACTGGTCCGGTCTGGTTTGGGGGCAGAAAAATGGAGGAAGGTGACCTGGTAGACCCGGGTTAACCTGGTGAAACCCGATGTGACCTAAGATAACCCGGCCAGGTCATGGGTTACTCGGGTTGGGGTTTTTATTTATTTATTTTTTTCATGGTAAAAATAAAGCCTTTTTGCTGTTTTTTTTTATTTCCCTCATTTCTCATTTTCTCATTTCTTCTGATTTGATTTCTAGATATCCCATCCACCAAGCTTCCTACGGATGCCTTCACCTCCGTTTGAGTTTTTTTTTCGTCCTCCACATCCGTCTCCCTCTGCTGTTCCCGTGGCCATTATCGACAGCCATGAAATCGGAAAGCTGTTGCCTTTCCTTTTCCCCTTCCTTCTTGCCTTAGCAACCGAAAAGCTGTTGCCTTTACCGATAAGCTTTTTGCGTCGTCGATCCTCCACGTTCATCTCCCTCTCTCGTTCCCATCGCCATTGAAGATGAAACTAGAAAGCTTTTGCCGTTCCTTTTCCTCTTCCTTCTTGCCGTAGCAAACGGAAAGTTGGTGCCTTTATCAGTGATATGCTCTATTTTCCGTCATGCCAGCGTTGTGGGTGTTGATCACTGTGGGTCTCTATTTTTCGTCCACGACAGTGACAAGTTCAGCGTATCTAACTAGTTAGGTGTCTTTGTTTTTGCCTTGATGCCGACGTCGTAGGTGCTGCCCTCTCTGGGTCATCGTAGGCACTCGGTGCTGATCACTTTATGACGCTGTCCATCACTGGCTTCAGATTTTCATGTTTGATCCTTTACTTGAAATGTTGCATTTGTGACTCTGATTGATTTCTCATTGCATCTGTGACCTTGACCCAAGTCAACCAACAACTAGCATAATAGTAATAGTATTGCGTCTGCGAATCTGTGCTATGTGACTCTCTGCTCTGTGCCTTTGTGACTCTGATCGGTTTTAGTGTTTTAGATTTCAATCACTTGAAAGCTTGCACCTGTGGTGTGTCCGTGTGTGACTCTATGCTTGACTATGTAGATGGTGATCATTTTAGAATCTGTGATAGCTTGATGAGCACTGTGGTGTGGTCTATGGTCTGTGACTCTGTGGTCGACTATGTATGTAGATTGTGTTCATTGACTTCATTCTAGATTGATAAGCACTGTGGTCTGTCCGTCTGTGGTATGTGACTTTATGATTCTGAGTTCACTTGTTGTTAATTTGGTTTTGGTTCATTTTCTTTCTAAGTTCATTTGCTTTTGCCTTCATTATTTTCTTGTAGCTCCTATTGGAATATTTGTTTATGCTCTGTTCTGAGAATTTTGATTATGGATAATACAAATACTGAGATTCTGACCCCCACTCCTAATGAGAATGCAACCATAAATGCTGCTGGTGCTACAACTAATGAATCTGAATTTCCCTCGTCGGTTCATGGACTTAGAAATACTGACCTAGTATGGGCATATTTTGCCCTTAAAAAAGAAGGAAAAGTAAACATCTATACGTGTCTTTTTTAAACATCAAGTTATAGAGGAGGCGGAATAAATAGGATGAAGCAGCACCTTGCTGGTGTTACTGGCCAAGTTGCTTCTTGCAAAAAGGTTCCTTTTGATGTACGTAATAGGATGCAATAATCTTTAAAAGAAGGTGCAAAGAAAAAGACTAGTAAGAATGTTCATGAGGACATTATTGAAGATATAGAAAGCAACAATGATCCAACTCCAATTACGACAGTCCCTGAGAGTAGTGCCAACAAGAGGAGAGTTTCTCGGAGTGTTGAGAATTATTTTCCTCTTAGGACAACCCTTGGTTCACAACCAAGCATAAAAAGTGTGTTGTCAAGTAAAGAAGCTCAACACAAAGCCAAGATGGCTATTGCTGAATAGGCTATCGCTATTGTGTTCCATTTAATACTTTTGATTGCCTTTTGTTTTAGAGAGCTCTTGATGCTGTTGCATCAATTGGACCTAGATTTAAAGGCCTTAATGCTTATGATTTTAGAGTTAACTTGTTGAGAGATTGGAAAAAAGAGTGTCAACTACTCATTGAAGGTTATTGAGCTAAATGGAGTGAAAGGGGTTGTACACTTATGGCAGATGGTTGGACTGATGTTAGCAACCGAAATTTGATAAATTTCTTAGTCTATTCAACACATGGCATGGTGTTTGTAAAATTAGTGGATGCTTTAGATTTAGTCAAGGATATATTTCGTGAGGTGATTGAGTGGGTTGGTCCTAAGAATATTGTTCACGTGGTGACTAACAATGCATCCAACTATGTAGCATGTGGCAAGTTGATCAAGCAAAGTTATAAAGCAATTTATTGGTCACTGTGTGCTGCCTACTATTTAAATCTTGTGTTAAAAGAAATTGCAAGCATGCCTCATGTGTTTGATCTTGCGACAAAGGCATCTAAGATAACCATATTTTCTTATAATCATATGGTTTTCTTATCATGGCTAAGAAAAAGAGAGGGTTGGAAAGAAATTGTGTGTCCAGGAGCAACAAAATTTGCTACTACTTTCATTACTTTGCATAGCATTTATATGCATAAGCATGACTTGCAGGCTTTGGTTGTTAACAAACATTTTGTTGAGCACAAATTAGCAAGAAGTGAAGCTGGGAAATTGTTTAGTACTATATCATATTGGATAGTCAGTTTTAGATTGATTGCTTCCAAGTTGTGAAGATCGTGTCTCCTCTCATAAAATTATTGAGAATTGTTGACTCTGATGAAAAGCCTTCTTTGCCTTATATTTATGAAGGCATGTAAAGGGCCAAAGGTGCAATCAAGGAGATGTTTGTTAAAAGTAAGGAACCATATAAGCCGTACACAGATATTATTCAAGCTCGATGGGATAAGCATTTGAAGGGTCACCTTCATGCATCCGCATATTTGTTGAACCCTGTATTCTTGTATAGCCCTACATTTGTTCAGAAGCATAGGGTAGTGCAAGGTTTGATTGATGTGTTTGAGTCCTACTCTAGTCCAAGTCATGACTATCTTACGACGATGCAGCAACTAATTGTTTATCGCAAACGTAAAGATTCATTTAATAAAATGTCATGTGAAAAAGCAGCCCAGAAACTAGACCCATGTAAGTAACAAAGTATACAAATTTAATTTTAATTGCACTTGTATTTATAATTACTATAACACGTAATTAACACTCAACTAAATATTGCAGGTGAGTGGTGGACATTCTATGGGGGTTCGGTTCCAGAATTGCAAAAGATTGTTGTGCGCATCCTTAGCCAAACTGCTTCATGTTCTAGGTGTGAGAGAACTTGGAGTTTATTTAAGCGTATTCATACCAAAAGAAGAAACAGATTGCAACATGAAATACTCAATGATTTGGTTTATACGAACTATAATCTACGATTAAAGAATAGATAAGTTTTGTATTATGGATGTTCAGTTTTGAATAAAAGAATGTATTATCAGTTTTGTCCCTTCAAAGGTATTCATGGAAATAACATGAACTTTTTTGGCAGCCATAAGCCCATAACTTCATTAAATTTTTATATAATTGCTGGATATTTGATATCTTGTACTACTAAATCAAATCTGAATAGCTTAATGAAGGCCATGCTCCTGAAGCAATTTTTCTACCCTGAAAACTTAAAACCAGCAACCTTAAAAAGAATAAGAAACAATTTTCTTGATACTCAAGAATAACGGACATACCCGATCAAATTTACCAAATTTAACATCATTCATATGAACATATTCCACAACAATTCACCCAAATTACATAATCTTATCATTACACCAAACAAACCAGGCTCTCATTCATTTGAACAGACTTTAGCTCTCCATACATATTTTGTTCCCAAGATCCCAAGATATAAAAACACATCATACAACTACTAACATCGGCTACTCTAAAAAAGGTGTTAACCTTATTCGACTGAATTATCACAATTTCATACTAACCTATTAATAAGATTTTCATTGACAGATTTCCCACAATTTCGTCATCATCTAAAATCTGCGTTATCTTTGTTTCGGTAAGCAGAATCAGTGATAAGCTAATTTATTGGTAAGTGGACTTGGATCTCATGGTATACTCAGCAACAAGCTCAGCAAAAGATGACGACTTGTTCTCTAGCAACCTTGTTGGAGAGTCAAACTCCTCAATGAGTCCTGCATCAGTATTCAATTAAATTAAATAATAATGAAAAAAATGGCAAACCAAGGGACAATAAATTAAAAAAAAATACAAGTTCAGAAGAATAAGAAGCATCTTTATTGACCTTGATTGAGAAGCAGAACCATATCACTGTCAAGAACAGAAGTTATTCTGTGTGCAATTGTAATGACTGTACAGTCGGAGAAGCGTTGCCGAAGAGTTTGCTGAATCAAATTATCTGTGGCAGTATCAACCGATGCAGTAGCTTCATCAAGCACCAACACCTTACTTCTCTTAAGCAGCACCCTACCAAGGCACACCAATTGCCTCTGACCCATGCTCCAATTCTCACCATTTTCACTAACTATACCCATTTTTACAAAAGCAATCAGTTTTCACTTTTGAGATCAGACAGTGTAATGTTTTTTTGTCATCAAGAAAAATAAGACAAACCTGAAGAGTCTAGCTTTCCGTCTTTCTTTCGAACTTCATCTCCCAGTTGACACTTTTCCAGAGCCTAAAAACATGTCATTGAATGAAGGCAAAGCCATGTTAAGAAACAGACACAAGTTTAATTTTAGGGCACAACCTAATATTGAGCATATATGCATGTGGTTATCTGCCAATATAACAAATTTACCTCCCAAATTTGTTCATCAGTGTACTCCTCCAACGGGTCTAGGTTACTTCTCACTGTTCCTTCAAACATGGTTGGGTCTTGAGGAATAATGCTAAGTCTAGACCTCAAATCATGAAGTCCAATAGATGAAATGTTGATGCCATCAATCACAATTTGCCCAGCAATTGGCTCAACGATTCGAAAAAGTGTTTGTATGAGAGTTGTTTTACCACTTCCTGTTCTCCCGACAATGCCGGTTTTCAGTCCCCCAGGGAATTTGCATGTTATGCCACGCAACACAAGAGGTAGGTGTGTAGCATAACGAACCTTCATCATCCGCATGAATATTTTTATACAAATACAAGCATAATGTTAAATCCATGAGCCAAAAAATAGTTTACAAGCAGTGACATTTTTTTTTGAAGATAAATTCTAACAATTGATAAAAAACTTACAGCTCAAGTTTTACATATTAATTGACCAAAGACTGATATAAATTATAATCCTAACAAGCTCCATGTGCTTGAAACATGCAGTTGGACTCAAATTTATGAGTAACTCAGTACCTGCAGATCAGAAATGTCAACTTCCCCGTGCGATGGCCAAGATTGATTAGGTCGATTTTCTTCTATTACAAGAGGAGGCTCACTTGGAACGCTACTATACTGAAGTATTCTCTCTACTGATATAATTTTGTTCTCCAAATTGCAGAGATTCCATATCACCCAGGCTTGTAACATGTTCAGATTAAGTCCATATGTAACCGCCAAACCAGCAATACCTTTAGAATAAAAATAATAAATAAAAGCAATCAATAAGACTCCATTACCTTCATAACATAAGCAAAGTAATTGTCAGTTGGTCAAGGTGCCAAAACCTTTTTTTTTTTAACCAACAGATGCCAAAACTGAATCCCTTACCCGGATCGATGACTCCCCGTGGCATAAATATCAAGAATATCAAGGAAAAGACAAACGTGATAGAAGACAATATATCCAAGCGGAAGCAAAGCCATTCCATAGAAGCTGCACTGTTAAATTTTGGTCGAGAATACCCATCCATCAGTTTCATATTTGTTTCCTTAAATCTTGACTCTTGATCAAAGCTCCTGATGGTTGTTGTTCCCGAAATAGTTTCAGCAAAGTGTTGAATGACTGGAGCTTTGCATACTCCAATCAACCGTGATAGTTCTCGAGCTGAAGGTAGATAATATTGCTGCCGAATAATAAGTTTGTAAAACATCAGTTGTCAACATATTTAACATGATATAAAGTACACAAAAGCAATAAAATATTCAGGAAGAAGTGCATGATCAATGCAAGCATAGATTGGATAACAAGAAAGGAAGAATACACGAGAAACACCTAGAACCTTATACCTAGTGAGATAACATGGTTTAAGCAGAATACCTGATACCAAATGCTGATTGATATCACAGGTATAAAGATGATGAAAACCTGCCATGCAGCCTGAGACATCACTGCTATTATTCCAAAAAGTTGGATCATAGAGAAAGCAAATGACCCAATTTGATAGGGAATGTTTAAATCCACTGCACTTTGATCTGTAGAGGCCTACAAGAAAGCGAAGAGAAAAAGAAAAAGATTGTTAGTGACTCGATACATTATTCTTGACATATAGTAATCAAAGGAAACTGGGACTATAAACTTAAAAATATTTCAACTTCTTACTCTATTAATAATCCTTCCACTTGGAGTGGCATCAAAAAATGACATAGGTGCACGGAAGATGCACAAGTGCATTTTATTGAAGAGTAGAGTTGCAGTCTTGTAACCAGCTGTGGAAAGAAAAATCGCTCTGGCAAGGATACAGAAAGCACTTCCTATAGCCATGGCAACATAGACAATTATAAGCATAAAGGTTCCCACAGGTGGTTTCACATCCGAAGAAATAGGAGTTGCCCAGGCCATCCAATAGTTGCTTCCAATTTGAAGAAGTTGAAACAGAATTTGAGCTAACAATATAAATGGTACAAGAGCTCCTCCATACGCCGTTGTAATATATTTCCAATAGACAGAAAGCCCAACTCTACCTTTCTCCCTTTCTTCCTCTTGAATAAGCTGGCCTTTTGGTTCAACTACATTATCTGTATTATCACTTTGCCTATCTTTGTTTGCCTCTTTCTCCTCTGTAACTTGTACACTAGAGTTATTTACCTCTTGATCAGCTATACCTAATTCATCAGACGCTTCCCCACCATCTAGTGAATCAAGTGCAGATAATGCCTTTTTATGTGCCCCAACAAGCTCCATAAAGTCAGTCCCTGAGTTGAGCAAATCATTATACTTTCCACATTGAGTAATTTCCCCATCTTTCATGACCTAATAAATAAGATATAAATTAATACATAAAAATGTTAGGTGATACCAAATATAGTAAATTCTCTTTCAAATGATAAAGATTAAATCATGAGAACAGAGCTCACCAAAATAAGGTTGGCAGCAGGTAAGAACTCTACTTGATGAGTGATATAAATAACTGTCTTTGAACTTAAAAATCCTAGTAAACATTCCTGCCATATACAGAAATGATGAAAGAGCCAATTAACCAAAATATTAAAACAAGAGTGACACTAAATAAGGATCATGTTTCAAAACAGTGTGGAAAAGAATAATTTGAAGGATACTAAATCTACATAGCGTCTAAGTGCTACAGCCAAATTCATAGCATACGGCAAACAAAATATCATAATGGGTTACCTTAAAAAGGTGGGATCCTGTATGCGCATCCACAGCACTAAAAGGATCATCAAATAGATATATATCAGCATCTTGATAGAGTGCCCGTGCAATCTGAATTCTCTGTTTTTGTCCACCACTCAAATTGATTCCCCTCTCTCCAATAATTGTCTGATCACCAAATGGCAGAATCTCCAGGTCCTTCTTCAGGGAACATGCTTCAAGGACCTTCTCATACATTTCCCTATCCATCTCCTTACCAAATAATATATTGTCTTCAATCTTCCCACTTTGAATCCATGGAGACTGAGACACAAAGGCCTTAGATCCACACACCCTTATTGTTCCTGATATCTTTGGCACTTCTCCTAAAATACATGACAGTAGACTGGACTTGCCTGAGCCAACAGTACCACATACAGCAACCCTCATGCCTTGTGTGACAGTAAGATTTATACCTTTCAATGTTGTATTAGAGGAAGATAACTCCCAAGAGAAATTACCGTTAACTACTTCAATTGCTGTATTAGAACTGCCCCTTTGAAGCTTATCTATAACATCAGACTGCAAGTCGTCAAGTCGAAGGAATGATGCAATCCTATCCAAAGATACTTTAGTTTGAGCTATCATCGAAATTGTGTCTGGAAGATTATATATGGGCTCTTGAAGTATTCGGAATGTTGCAAGCGCGGATAGGATCTTCCCTGATTCAAGTGGGATCCCCATAAGTGCACAACTACCAAAGGTAGCCACAGATACAAATGTGGGTGCACCCCAGAACACAAAGGTGGTGATGGCTGATGTGTAAAAGTATTTCCTTAACCAGCCTTCTTCTGTCTTCCTCAATTCAATAACCTTAGACAGAAACTTCATTTCCCATCCCTGAAGCTTGAGAATTCTCATGTTCCTTAAAATCTCAGATGTGGCCTTCATTCGTCTATCTTTTGACTCCATTAACTTGTCTTGAAACTTTTCCTGCAGTGACCCCAAGGGAACATTTGCCAACATAACAATAATAGTAGCAACCAATGCAGCAATCGAAGCCATTCCAAGATTTTTATACAAAATAAACAAGGCCAATGCTACTTGCAAAAATACCATCCACAGATCATGAATGTACCAACTGAAATCACCAATTCTTTCAGCATCAACAGTCATAAAGTTGATTATTTCTCCAGTAGTGTGGCTCTGCTTGGCTTGACATGAAAGGGTCAAGCTTTTACCATAAATCATTGTCACAAGCTGTGCTCGGATCCTAATTCCAATTTGTTGCAATATAAAGAACCAGTGCCTCTGTGACAGGCATTCTATAATCTTGGCAACAAAAAATGCGGCCACCAGAACATATCCCTCATTCTTAAAAGTTTCTTTGCCATTGAGGTATTGAACAAAAGTGTCAATGAGATATGGACCAACGTAAGAAGCTAAAGTGTTTAAAAGTGCAAGAATGGCTGTTGCAAAAAGCTCTTTCCAAGCTGAGAGTATTAATGACTTCACCAACTTAAATGTGGTCACTCTGTTTATTGTTCCACACTCAGCCTCAAGTTTATTTCTAAAAGGTGGGAAAACTCCAGCTACACTGTCACAACTAGCTAGTTGAGGGACATCCTCAAGGTCTAGAGTTTTCTGCTTGCCCGCAGCAATCAGAGAACCCACCCAAGTGAACGTAAGAATGCTGAAAACTCCAGCATTTGAGTAGGGAGTAACAGTTTCCTCCCCCTTGGTCTTATTTGACTCTAACGCATTACTAACATCAGTATTATTAATCAAAAGAGGCTCTTGAAGAGTATTATCTTCACTCTCATTTTTCACAAAAAACACCACGTAACAAAAGAATATACTCACAAAGGAGGAGACACCATCAGAAATTAAGTATTGAAATGGTAACAAAACTTGCTTGAGATGGAGAATAACGTCCGATATAAAGCAATAACAAGAAATAAGGAGGTAGAAAGCGCACCAAGCTCTGAAGAAGAACGGAAATTTCCTTTCACCTGAATTGAAGAATCCAGCACACAAGGAAGCACAAATGACACCCCAAGCAACTGTTTTAAGCGCCAAATCCAAAAGGGTCACGAACTTTTCATCAGACCAACCATTTCTATACCAATAGAAGTAACACAGTAGAAACATGACAAGATTAAAGGCAGAAGCACCCAAAGAACAAAACAGAGTCCTTGGATATAGAGTACCCCTGAATCTCTCCTTGGAACCATCTCTAGCACCCACAACAATTCTATTCCACACCCATGAAACGAAGAACGCAACTAACAAAGCTAGGTGGAGAGAAGCAGACAACAAATGCAGGAAAATGGGTTTTAGGAGAAGACTCGCGGCAGAGTCCATTAGCGATTTGTGTGAGAAAACAAACGACATGGCTTTGAAGTTTTAAGTCAGAACAAAATCAAAAATTTGCGTCAAATACGGAAATTTCTGAAATGGGGATTCATAAAATAGGCGTTGCTAGAGGGTTCACGTGAGGGGTTCTAGTTCAGATTCAGGTTCGTGCAAGACTGAGAATGAAAATCCGGGGGAAAAACAAAGCTTTTTAAAAGGGAGAGAGTGAGAATGTGAGAGAATCAAAGATTGGATTCCTTGGGGGATCGTTAACGTGGTGCCCAAGGCTAAATGGACGGAGACGACCGAGGGAGCAGACAGATTTTCAGGAATAGTGAGACGTGAAAATGATTTTTAAATCCCATATAAAGTTAAAAGAAAGTTTTTTTAAATAAACAAGTCAAAGAAAGAAGGGAAAATCCCTCAAAAATACTACAGAAATACTGAAATCTCAAATCAGTGCAGTGAATTTAAAAATTTTGGTTAAGTTATGTGTCAGTACAGATGAATAGTACCGGGTATGCGAAAAGACGATTTTGCCCTTTAGCTCTCCCTCACCCTACTTCAGAATAACAACACGAGATTCTTAATTAACAACTCATGTTTCTTAATTAACAACTCCAGTTTCTTCTTTTTATTTTCACAATAACAACATCGGTCTTGTTATTAACAACATCATATTCTACATTAACAACTCTTATTTCTTGTTTTACAACTTTGTAATTTAAGTTTCAGGGCCAATAACAACACCTCTTTCTTTATTAACAACATCGTATTTTACATTAACAACACTATATTTTTTATATATGAACATATGAAAGAATAAAGTAGAGTTGTTAATAAAAAATCTATAGTTGTTAATTAAGAATCTCTTGTTGTTATTCTGAAGTGGCGAGAGGGAGGGTTGAAGGGCAAAATCATCTTTTCGCATACCCGATAGTGTTCATCAGTACTAACACAGCACTGAACCAAAATTTTCAAATTCAATACACTGATTTAGAATTTCGGTATTTCGGTGGTATTTTATAGTGATTTTCCCAAAAACAAAAGTTAGGAATTAGGATACGGACCTTTTTTTTTTTTTGTTATGTTTTTTATTATAAAACAAAAAAAAAAACTTATTTAACAATTTAGTAATAAGGGTTTTTATTCTTTTTTAAAAAAAAAATTAGTAACTTGTTTTCAAAACTAAAAACTACAATAAATTTTAGATTTTTAGTATTTATAAATCTTCACAATTTTATATTTCAAAAATGAAAATTTGTTATTAAATTAGATATATTTCTTTGTATAACTTTTAGATATCATCTACATTGATCTTGCAAAAACAAATATATCATCTATATTGATATATTGATTTTATTTTATTCAAATTATTTTTATTTGTTTTTGCCCACCAAATTCTTTTAAATTAACTATTTTAACAAAAACATATTTGACAAAATAATAAAGAAACATATACGTTTATTTTTATGAAAAATTATTTTTTTCATCAAAATTCGAAATGAAAATTATCATTATTATTATCTAATATCAATAGTAACTACCAATTATTCTCTCTAGTTCGTTTTTTTTTTTCAGATATTCTCTCAAGTCCTTTTTATAATATACAGATAGCCAAATTATGTACTTAGAAAAGTTTGTTAAAATTGGTTTAAAAAAATAAATATATAAAAATAAAACTTATTTTTAAAAATAAAATTATTTATTAAAAACAATGAATAAGTGGATATTTAATCCAATGAAACTAGCCAATAATTAATGAAGCAAAAATTGCAGACGGGCTATTAATATCTTTTATTTAAGAAGTATCTTCCATAAAAAATTCTCTTGTGTAAAGTTGTTAAGCTCATAAATTTAAGTAAATTAATAATAATGATATAAAATCGTATTTTAACTTAAATTGTAAACTCGTAAGAGTTTATTTTTATTAATAAATAAGTATTAATAATATACAATTAAATAATTAAAATAAAAGAAATAACAATAATTTGATTTAAATTTTTAAATCTAAATAATTGAAATTAAATCTATTAAATATTCATAATTTATCATACTCAATTAAAAAAAAGTCTATAATAGCCACATAATATAAAGCGAACGAGCCTAGTCAAATAAAAAAAATTAGTATGAATTTAAGAGTGAATAAATATGATTTTATAAGTTATAAACATAAAAATAGTAAAATCGGTGTTAAACTCGTAAGTTTAACTGAGTTTTCAACTATCACAAGTTTACATATAACTTGACATGATTTTATAAGCTAGAATCGTGAAAATTGTAAACTCGAAGAGTTAACTTATAAGTTTGACAACAATATTTCTATGTATAATATCAAAGGGAGATCTGAATTCAGGTAAAAACTAAAAAGGGGAGATCTAAATATGCTCAATAAATATTTTTGAAGAGATTACTAACTAATAACTAATGAATTTAATGATTTTTTGTCAAATGAATATGATGAACTGGTGTTTTGTTTTTTTCAGGAAGGAACTTATAAATCACTATAAATATAAATTGGGGTGTTGTCCCTTTTGATTTTTGTTTTTTGTTTTTTGGTTTTGTTTTTTATTTGTTTTTTTTTTTTTTTTTATAGGAGTATGAATCTTGTGATGGGGATTGGGGACAAAAAGAGCCCCAGCAGAAAAAGTGAAATGTGTGGATATATTAATGTGTAGTCTCCAAGTAAAGTCACTTGTCTTTATTCTACCATTTGTGTGAACTAAATAGAGTTCCCATTTTGCTGGTAAAAAAAAATAGAGTTCCCATTTGCCTTTTGAATTCTTAGGGCTCTTCATTAATTACAAATGATGACGTGGAGTAGCTCATGGCTCGGGGGAACTGGGAAGGAGCAGGGGATATTCGTTTTATTGCGAGGATTCTCATAGTTTAAAACTGCACAAAAAATAAAATTATATATTTTATACATAACTAAATTCATGTTATTAAAATAATGAAAAAAGAAGGAAAAAAAGATTAAAAAAAATAATAATTGAACTTTAAAATCTCAAATAAGTGATTTCTTACTAAAATGAATAGTTAATTACTATACTCTTATAATCAATATCAATAATTTTATAAGTAATAATACTTATTTAAGATTTTAAAGTTTAAATGATATTTTTTTTATTAATTTTGTCAAAAAAAAAAAAAGAGAAAAAGACATGAGAATCTGTCTCGATTCAAAGATTGTTTATTAATCAATTTTCTAAATATGTTTGTTCCATTTTACACTTTAAAATTTCTATCAACATTAAATATTGGGTAAAAATGCACCCAACATTAATTATTTTTAGAATTATAATTTTAATCATAAAATATTTATTATTTAAGGGTGTAATTTTAACCATAACAAAGCAGGTGCAATTTCACTCATTTACAAACATAATGGTAAAGGCCGTTTCCATGCGGCCAAGATAAGCTTTTTATTATTTAAAAAATAATGCACAAAATTATTTAAAAAAGCCACTTGTGTTCTTTTTTAAAAAAACACACACCACTATAAGCATGTTTGTTTCAACTTATAAAAACTTATAAGTTGCTTTTTACGTAAATCGAGACACAACTCCTCTCACATACTTATTTCGTATACCGTAAATCACTATTAAAAAGCAACTTATAAGCAATCGAATCGCTCAACCAAACATACCCTATCTCGTCTGAATTGTCAAGGAGTTGGGACTTGCGGGGGAAAAACGAACCCATGTGCGAAGACTACAAGTGGAGAAAGACAAAAGACAGCTGGTGGTGTGCGACTTGGCTAAAGTGAAATCTTATGGGAGCCTTCAATTGTTTTCCTTCTATATTCTATAAATTTATTCATTATCCTACTTCTCAATTGTCTTTTTAAAGATATTAAAAAAATTAAATATATTACTCTAAAATATTTATATTTATCATTTTTTCTTTAAACTAGTTTGCCTAACTTATAAATTAATATATAATATAATAAAACACAACATATATTATGATTAAATAATTTATTTAATTTCTTTAATATCTCTAAAAAATTCAACTAAGCCTTATATTAATGACGGGGAGTATTAGAATTTTTTTTGCTGCAAGAGAGTTGTTTAATGAAGAATTTGAGAGTGACGAAGATGATTCAGTAAATGAAGAAGATGGGGGTGAGGAGGAAGGGCCAATAATTGAAGAATCTAAGATGAGTGACGAGGAAGAGTCAGAAATCGAAGAAGAATCTGAATGTGAAGATGAAGAGATGCAAGTTGATGAGTTCTTCCCCTCCCCGTAGCGTCTTGTCTGGGCACCCACCATGGGTTTCAATTTAAGAAGCCCTAGATCTTCTATTCACTTAAGAATGCCTTTTTTGATTTTTAAAAATAATAATAATACACACAAGTGGCATTTTTAATGTTTATGTGGCAATGGAGTAAAAGTTGTTTATACCCATGTTAGTTCAGTGAAATTGCATCCATTTAAATATATTAAAGATAAAATTACACTCATAAATATTTTTAAGTCAAAATTGCATCTTCAAAAATAATTTGAATTGCTGGATGCTCTTTTAATCTTAAATATTGTCACAAACGGCTTATAATTATTCTAAAACTTTTTTAGGTTAACGTGTGCAAAAAGTCAATTTTATCTCAATTGATGACTTTCACAAATTGAAGTTAAGGTAAAAATTAATTGATGTAATGTGATTAATGTTTAAATTTTATAAGAAATTGGGAAAAAATCTCCCATTAGAAATTTTATGGATGAAAAGAGCCTTGAATCAAAGAAGCATTGCTTTAAGTATATAAATTTTGCGTAATAATGCTGCTTTTTGTGTATATATAGAAAATTGTTCAAGCCGTTAGCACTAATAAATTCCTAATGTGAGGCTTTTTCCCTAATATTATTGAATTATACTTACGTGTGTGTTGGTGGTCAATTGGAAGTATTTTCTTAATATAATGTTTTATGTTTACAATCATCTTTCTATTTAAAGTGATTCTATTTAAAGCATTATCATTTATTAAATGTGAGCCACCCTCGTAGTGGGACTCCAACATTGTAAAATCATATCATTCAATTTTGTTTATAAAGAATTAAACTACTTTTATTCAATAGTAGAAGGGAAGAATGACAATTAAAAACCCTTTTAAAAAATTAGTACAAAAGAAGAGCATATTTATAATTGAAATTTTGAATTTACATAAAAAATTGGGAAAATTCTATTTAAATCCATTTGAAATATCAAAATCCAGAATCAGGCATGCGCTTTTAACAAATCTCTAACAAGGCCTATTGGCCTGTTTAGGGATTTATGAATTTGTTAATTTTACCAATATGTCATTTTGCTATTTTCTCTGTCTTATTCTTATTTTTAATAAAATATCTATCTCAATCTCGTCGATTCCTCATATCTCCTCTCCTCATCCTGAGATTTCTCCAGTTGATTCATCATTTGACATGCTATTCAGGTCTTAGTTTCTTCTTTGAGTTCCTCTCCAATCTCATGTGGCCACGAAAATAGTTTTTTGATTGAAGATAATTTATAATTACCTTAAAATTTGGACTTATTTTGTTTCTAGGCAAATTGAGGATTTTTTTTTAATGAATCTATGGTTGTGAAAACACTTTATAGATGTTTATTGGGAGAATGACAGTGAAGTCCCAAGGAAGAGGAGAAATGAAGAAATGGTCCCTATAGATTGCAAAATGAAAAAATGGTCCCATGGAGTTGTCAATACAGGCTCTTGGAGTTGTCATTAACAACTCCAGGAGCCTGTATTGACAACTCCATGGGACCATTTTTTCATTTTGCAATCTATAAGGACCATTTTTTCATTTTTTTCCTTACATGGGACCTAAGTGTAAATCTCCCATGTTTATTCTTTCAACCATCCTATATACATTCCACGTAAATTGTGCGACACTATAATTAAAAAGAAAATGTGAGGACTTACCCTTCAATATTGTTGAGTCGACTAACAGTTGAGATCTCAATGCTTAAAAGGAGAAGTAGATTTTGGGGTTAGGGTTAAAAGTTCATAAGAATTTGCAATTAAAAATCTTCAATTTTCTTAATTAGAAAGGGGCATTATGATCTTTTAACAATATTCATAAATTCCTAATCAGGCTTATAGGCTTTATTAGGTATTTGTTAAAAGTGCAGAACTGATTCTGAATTTAGATATTTCAAATGGATTCAAACGGAATTCTTCCTTAAAAACATTTTATATTTGCAACTTGAATATCCTTATTTTATATTAATCTTTTTACAAGATTTTTTCCTACTCTAAATATCTTTTACTTTGTTTTATTTTTTAACAATTGAATTGATATGCTTCCAAAATTTCCACGCCTTCAATTTTGATGCGTGTTTTGTCACTCATAAATGAGAACGACACCATTGAGGTCACCATCATTGGGGTCACATGCGACATGCCCCTTGAAGATTAGAGAGTCTCAAGAAACACGAGAAAGATAAAGAAACATCCTACATCCAATCCTTGATGTAATAGATTGTTTGTAGTGTAATTTTCAACTCTTAAATTAAAAATTGGTGGTAGATAGCGTGCATTATTGATAGAAGAGCAATAAACTCATATAATCATTGACAACTAATATAACTTTAGTTGAGGGTAATGAACTAATTAACTCCACTTATAGAGACTTGAGAGAGTCTCCTGCCTAGAGAGAAACCCAAACTCACCCTCCCTCTGAGATAGCAATCAATATGTTCATTCACATTCTTAACATATCAATTAAGACCCTTTGTATAAAACTTTGGGTCATTTAGATCCATATGTTGTCCTATCCTCAACTAAACTAAGCCAGATGCTAGAACCTGTTTGTACAAAGATACCTCTGACAAACTAGGTGATTAACACTAATCATCATAAGTAATTCAACCTTCTAACAATATTGAATTATGAAAATAAAAATAATAGTACTAAATATGAAAATATTCAATTTCATCATTATTTATTTGTCCAATTGCACAGTGATATACTAGTACTAAAAATGACTTACAAAATAAAAAATACACTAAATTAAAAGTTTTTGAAAATTGAAACAAACAATTTATAATTATTAACTATTACTTGTGACGCTAAAGAGAATACTACTAAAAGAGGAGGGTGGATGTATCCAAATTTCAATATCGGTGTGGTGTCTTCTCATATGAGACCAAAAGATCTAAGATGAAGACACCAACAAAGGCACTGGAACCAAGATCTATCCCATCTGAAACAAATGGACTGAGAAATAACAAACTATAATATACCAGAAACATCTTTCAACCTTAGTTCAAGTAAGTCCGAGCTCTTTTCCTCTTTGCTCAAGGACACGTTAGAACCCTCGGTCTTACAGAAATTCTGATACTTAACAATTTCTTATTTATCTAGTACTCTTCACAGGATCATGATCAGATTCTTTCTGATGCACAGGCTCCTCATAAAGAGGCAGGTGCAGAGCATACTAGAATCTATCACAGAGATAGAGATGATATGTTTAGAAGAGAAGCATTATAGAACACACCATATTTTTATATCAAGGTCAAATGTCCCTTACAACTGATGAGGCATTGTATTTATAAGCAAGCTTTTACAGAATAGAACAAAATACACTTGGCTATTTTACAAACACGCAGACATAAGCAGACACGTACAGATACTTAGTTTACAGACACATAGCCAGACTCTTTTTTTTAAACACATTCAACAAGTCTTTTGAAGCACACGGATATAAGGTACACAAACCTAACTTTTTATAGATGCTGACAATAAGGTACACATACATAACTTTTGTACAGATGCTGACATTTCTTTTGGACAGAGTGAAACGTGGATGGTCAGGATGTTGCCGACGCTGCTTAAGGGCCATGATTTTGCCGATACTTCATAGAGGGCTGAGATGTTGCCGACAGTTTAGAGGGGCCAGATTCAATCTTTGTAAATAGGTTCATGATCATCGTTAGGAGATAAGTTGTCACAGTCATGGTCTCCATACATCTCAATACGTACCTTGTGTAGATCCCATGTGTAGTCATGAGACCTTTCCCATGTGTATGCATGAGATTGTTTTGAATAAGTTATCTCGAAAGCCTTTTGAATTGAAGCCTGAGTGCAATAAGGTGGGAAAGATTGAGTCAGGCATGGTTGCAGGAGCTTGAGATTTTCAGGCAGAGGATCTTGAAACGTTTGGGATGATAATCCAGGAAGAAATAGGATGAATTGAGGAAGGTCATCATTTAGATCTTGAAGTCTTGAAATTCAGGGCCAAGTATTCCAGTAGGAGGCTGACTTGATATTGGCGGAGAGATAAATCCCTGAGTAACATAGCCTGTTTCTGGAGGAATAATTCCTTTAAACGAATCATACTCTTCTTCAGCTGGAATTGGGCCTAAGACATAACAATTTATTTTTAGTCGAACATTGATTTGTCCTAGATAATGATCAAGTTCCTTAAGAGTATTTTGCTTCTGACGAACCCAATCAAAAGGAGAGTTCTATAGTTCTGCTGTTCTACTGGAGTAAAGTCCATTGGAGTGGAGATGATAGTACCTGTTAAGAACAAAAATACAACAAAATCTTTTTTGTTTTCTTTTTTCAATTCTCCAGAGATTATTATCTTCAATAAAACTATAAAGTTTTCCTCTCCAGTAGGGTAGAGGGGCAAAAAGGTCTAAAAACTGATGGAGAAGGGAGTCTTCATGGTCTTTGTTACAGAGGTAATGATAAATGGGTAATGGTGCAAAGGCTATAGCACTAACATGAAGGGTGGTTAAAGACCATAAATACCAAAACAATTCTTTAGCCATATGTCCTTGGAGAAAAGGTAAGGTAGTGAAGGGAGTGTTTAGGCTAAAGTGGCGTGTCTAAGGAATGAGGTTGGTTTTTACAAAAAGAAGATGAAGCCAGTAAAACAGTTGTTGTTATGCAATCTTCTGAATATGATGTGGAGTCTCTGGATAAGTGTTTGAAGGGAAAAGGGTGGCTTTTATGTTACGAGACATGGTTGGCTGTACTTCTGAGATGGTTAGAATATACAAAGGTTTGGGAGGAAGGGAAGGCTTTTAAGGTCTAGATAGAAAGTCTGCAATGGTATTACGGTGACCTTTGAGATGTCTTACTGAGAATTTATAGCGAGAAAACCAGTCTTTCTATCTGAGTAGCTAAGCATCTGGTAAGATCTTTTTCTTTAAATCAAGCATCTTCAGAAAAGACGTATTATCCATTTCTATGACAAAATGGTGGGAGCTCAGATAAAAGTTGAACTTTTCAATTCCACGCTTAACAGCAAGGATTTCTTTGTATGTAGCATGATAATGCTTTTCTGGTTCTCTAAATTGTCCACTAGTATGTCTACAGTAGTATCTTTTCCATTAACTTCTTCAAGAAGTATTGCACCCCAAAATTCATCACTGGCATCCGTTTGTAAGATTCTTTCCCCCTGATCTGGAATTTTCAACGGAGGAGGATTTTGAGTTATCCTTTTGAGAATTTTGACTGCATATGTTTATAAGCTCAGAATTTTGACTGACCATTCTGGAAATGCATACCCAAAAATTCAATTTCTGTGACTCCAATCTCGCTTTTCTTTGAAGAGAGCATAATGCCATATTGTCCTATAATTTTAGTAAATCTGGATAATAGGACTTTATGTGAAGGTTCATCTTCAGAAAAAAGGAGAATATCATCAATGTATATCAGGGAATTTGGTAGGATGGGTTCAAATATTCTGGTCATGGCTTTTTGGAATAGTGATGGGGCAAGTTTTAGACCAAAAGGCATAATAGTCTACTGGTATTGGGCAGGTATTACTTGTAAAATTGATAAGTGTAGTCAATTTCCTAGAACCCTCATCCAATTAATTGAATTTCTCCTAATTTAGATCTTATTAAAGTTGTTGTAAATGGCATTAATGAAATAGTAAATAACTTCACAAATGTTATCACCACATTATAAGTATAGTATTTTTTGTAACATCCCAAATTTTATTCACCAATATTCTTTGTATGTATTGAGACATTTAATGGAATAAAATGGTGAATTGTAGTGCACATAAAATGATAAAACAATGTACTTAGTGACTACATGCAACATAATTTAAGTTTGGCCACAAAGGAGCAACTTTTAGTCCCTTAAAGGCTTAACAAGGAGGTCCAAATTGGAGCATGAAAGAGCACAAATATTTGCCTAATAATAATGTCAAGTTGCGGCCAAACAGAAGAGGAAAGGAAAAAGGCCTGATATAATCAATATATCTTTAAAATGTTTTGCGTTTTACTGTTCATAGAGCTGCTTTGCACATCGGCTCCTCTAACAAGTTACTGTTTATAAAGCTGATTCATAGCCTATGAACAGTGACAACTTTTTTTCGGCTTCGAATGTTGAAAAATGACCTGCCCATTAAATGTGCATTTAATGCAACGTAGTATGTTGCGTGCGGCTAATCTTTGCGATGGAATGGACCTCTACAATTGCATGGGATATTGGAATTTTTTTTTTTGGTTTGAGAAAATGATACTATTTAAAAATCTTGACTTAGTCTGACGTGTAAAGGTCACCCCATAATCATGTAGATTTCAGACTTTTCATTAAATTGAGGGGACGTTGACGAATAAGGTCGCTTAGAAAGTGATGAGTGTGTGCAGTCTATTTGTAGGGATAGTAGGTGTAATATCCCAATTTGAGATTAAGGGCTAATGACTCTAATATTGATTGTAATTCGTATAATTAAGCACTTTTGAGATTAATGTGAAGTGAATTTGGTATAAATGTGTGTGGTATTTAAGATCAAGGGTTGAGATTCATTGATTATGGGTTGGAATCCTATGCTTTGCGATTGTGTGAGCTCGTTGTGGAAGTGACAAGATGGTGACATGTGGTATTGTGTAGACCATTGGATGTGGCACTAAGTGACAAAAAGCTACTTTTCTCTCTCCCTTCTCTCTCTTTTTCGGTTGTGTGTTGGGAAAGGGAAAGGAAACACTTCATCATCATCATCTTCCTCATCACCTCACCATCTCTCATACTCTCTCTCTTCTTTCTCCATTTCTGACGCTCAAGCAAGAAAAGAGGGGAGGAAGCTTTGATTTTTGGGTGAGTTGTAATCCTCTTAAGCTCAAATCCTCTTCTCTAATGTTGTGCATCTCATTGAGAGCTCCAATGTGATGGTTTCATAATCTTGAAAGGTGGTGGTTTGTGTGTTGAAGAATTTTGAAAGTTTGAGAATCAAGATTATGGATTTGGCAAGTTGAAGAGGTAAGGATTTGATGCATTTTGATATATATGTTATGAGTTTTGGATAAGTTTAGGAAATTCTGGAAAATTTGCCCTAATTTATGGTTATTTTGGAATAAATGAAATTCATAGTAATTGATGTTGGAATTAGTCTATTGTGGAATTATTTGATTGTTGGAGTTGATTTGGAAAGTTTGAATTGAGTTGAATGAAATTTGGACATTGGGTGTGTCATAGAGACCTAAGTGTTTGATTGTGGTTAGAATGGTATTTGGGTGTTTTGGAAGTTGCCAATATGTTCCTTAGGCATGAGTAAGTGAGTGTGAATTTTGTGAGAAGTTTGGAAACCATTAGGATTGGTTTTGACCATCCGGGAAATTTCTGTCATGTGCTGCGATCTGGGCATTCTGATAGCAACACTAGAGTGACGGAAGATCATGCTCAAGTGCTGCATGTGTTTTCCCTCTTTTGCTTCGAGTTTTGCCTGGGTTCTATGAGTAGAGCTCGAGTACACTTCTGTCACCGCGAGTGAAGTTGGTGGTCACTCGAGTGAGCAAGGGATTGCTCGAGTGATGGTGTGAGTCCAAGGTTAGGGTTACTCTCAGGTTGTCACTCGCTGGCCAATGCTCAAGAGTGTGATCTGACACTCGCGAGTGCAGGCCTCTCACCCGAGCACTGGGGGGTATGCTCAAGTGAGCTTGTCCCTTTGATGTTGCTTGTGCTCTCGGGTTCTCACTTTTTGTCTTGCACTTTCGGTGACTCGAGTGAGTTTGGAGTCATCACTCGAGTGCAAGGCTTTGTGCTCGAGTGCGGTGAGCACTTTCTGGCCATGATGGTTGTTCACTGTCAAACACTTATGAGTGAGAGCCGTTCTCACTCGAGTGAACCAGCCTAAAATCACCGTTTTACCTTTCAAAAAAGGGGTTTTCAGGGTAGTCCTCCCAACCCTTTAGGCATATGTTAGGCCTCTAATAGTCATTTAAAGAGTCCTAAATGATAACCAACTTAGAGTATTATAAAAATATACATTTGGAAAAGAAATTGATTGGTTGTCCCTAATTTGGTATAGGATTTGATATCTGTCGCCCTCGTGAGCCTGCGGAGCCAAAGAAATTCAGGAAAGATTCAGGTAAAACTACTACAAAAAGGGGCTTTAGTGGCATAGCTCCTGTGGCATTTCTTTAAAGAAGCACAAAAAATAGTTATTTATTAATTTAAAATCAAAATTATTTGAAAGCTTTGGCGCTTACAATTATAAACGTCATAATTGACGTTAACCTTGCATGACGTTTCTCTGAACAAGCGCCAAACAAGGCCTTCAATTTTTTTTTAAAAAAAAAAACAATAGGAAGCTTTGGCGTTTTATGTGGAAGTGCCAAAGCTTCCTATATTTTGTTTTTTAAGAAAAAGAAAATATAATAGGAAGTTTTGGCGCTTCCTTACTAAGCGACAAAGCATCTTATATTTTTTTAAATATATATATATATATATATAATAGGAAGTTTATGATTCCAGATTTCACGGTCATGTGGGCTGTAGAGGTAGATTGATCTTTATAGAAAACCGAAGCTTTGTCTCTGTCCAAACCAATCATGCACATCTTAAGGGTGTAAACAGGGTCACATGCATTCACTGAGTCAGCACAAGCAGAGTCTAACTTATATATTAAACGCCAAAGCTTCCATATATATATTTAAAAATAATGAAGGATATGAATCACATGATCATTGCAGATTTTTTTTGGATCAAGATGGAAAGCTTTGTTTTGAACAAAAAAAAGATGGGAAGCTTTGGCGTTTTATAATAAAACGCCACAGCTTCCACTATCACAAAAACAAACGAAGGATAAGGCATCACTGCAGTTGATTTTGGAGGGGAAGCTTTGGCGTTTTGGAATAAAACGTCAAAGCTTCCACAATTACAAAAAAAAACGAAGGGAAGCTTTGGCGTTTTGGAATAAAACGCCAAAGCTTCCACAATTACAAAAAAAATGAAGGATAGAGCAGGGGAAGCTTTGGCGTTTTGGAATAAAACGCCAAAGCTTCCACAATTAATAAAAAAAACGAATTTGGAGGGGAAGCTTTGGCGTTTTGTAATAAAACGCCAAAGCTTCCACAATTATAAAAAAAAACAAAGGGATCATCTTTACCGAAGGGAGAAAAATCACGTGAAAGCTTTGGCATTCATTGAAAAGTCAAGTCAAAAAAGAATCAACACATAAAATATAGTTAAACTAACCAATTACATAAACACAGTGCCAAAACTTCATATTGAAAAAATAAAAAATAAAAAACACAATAGAAGCTTTGGCACTTCTTAAAGAAGCGCCAAAGCTTCCTTTTTTTTTTTAAATTTTATTTTGAAAATGGGAAGCAATGACATTCTTTTATGAAGCGCCAAAGCTTTCCCTGTTTACAAAATTTAGGGCCAAAGCATTGACATCCCACCATTATCACTCTCCCGCTTGTCACTTCCCATAACTTCGATCCATTACTCTCTCACTTTATTGGTCTATTAGCTTTTCTTATTCGTTATCCCCACTCCTTCCTCTCTTTGATGGCAGCAAGAGTAGAAGTAGGAGATCCCTAGCTTGTAAGCATTGTTTTTTAAACATTTGATCCATGTTTTCTTTTTTTTTCTTTTTGGTATAAATTTGCAATGACTCTTATATGTTTGCTCATATTTTTTATTTTTTAAGTATTGATTTGAAGTTTCAACTTTGTCAACTTAAACTTCCTATATATTGTTATTTTTTTTAATTTTTAAACTTACAAATTAATAATATTGTAGTAATTTTGTTGTAATACAAATCATTGTAGTTAATGTTTTGTATTTTTTACCATTATATTGTGATTTGTTTGTTTTATCAAGAAATAATTAAAAAAATGATCATCATCGTTTTATATTGTAATTTACCTACTAGATGAAATGTATAGTCATTTACTTACTAAACAATTATATATGATTATCAGGTATTTATTTTTACATAACACCGTAAAAAAATTTAAAAAAATTATTTAAAAAATAAATAAATGTCCAAAGGAGGCATTGCCTCCTTTGGCGTTATAACATAAACGCCAAAGGAGGATTGCTATACCAACAGTCCCTGAGTCGCTAACAACGGTTCGGGTTAGGACGGTGTGCCTTCCTGGCGGTAAAAGGGGATGAGGGTGGAGTGTGATTTGAGTTGCTGTTATGTGATGATTTGTTTACATGCTATATGATTACATGTGGTATGAATGATTTGTTACTACTGGGATTCTTTAGAATCTCACTCTTTCCAAATGACTAATATTTTCAGACAGGGCGAGTGGTTCCAAGGATAAGCTGCCAACCAGGAGTGGTTAGGGCTAACTGGGACATACTGGAGTTCGGACAGTTGGTTATCTATTTGTATTTTGGATTTTGGGATGACTTTGTATATGAGATGTAAATATGAATTTTTGGTCATGTAATCCCCATTTTGGGAAACCTTTAAACCCATTATATATATATATATATATAAGTAACCCGGGGTTGCCAGGATTTTGGTTACACACTCTGATATTTATTATGTGATATAACTGCAAGGTAATTGTATTCGAAAGTGAATGGGAGACCAGATGAATTCTGTTTTAAATGTTTTGTTTGTTAACCCCATCTCTTAGAGATGAGTGATTATAAAAAATGATTTTGTCTTATTGGTCTCTATTTCACTTAAATTTCGTAGTCCGGATATAATTACCGTGAGGGGGTTACAATATGGCTTAGGGAAGTCAGAATTACAATGAACTTTCAGTTCTTTAAAAACTCAGTGTTACTCGAAAGGAGGTCATCTTTTTTCTGTTATCCGTGAAACTTCGTTGTGCTTGTATGGTCGTCTGGTAGAAATGGTGAATGCATATGTCCTTCTGGATAATATATCTATGTTCGAATTAGCATGGGGGTGTTAGTAAAGATTGACAATGTGTTCCCTCGCACAGACTTTGACTTCTGCCTCTCATCCTGTGGGTATCCCAAGAGGGTAATTTGTCTTGAGACTATAGTCTTCGATGAAAAGGTATCGAGGTTTTTTTTTTTTTCATTTTTGTGCTATGGTAAATGGAAAATCAATTTGATGGTATCCTAATTATGAGGTGTGGCGATTATGTTCACTCAGGGTTCTCGGATGATTATAATACTCCGTGGGGATTCAATTATTGTCAGATTAGCCAATGTCCTCCACGAGGGGAAGGTTTTTTATGTTGAGCATTTTATGGTTGGCACTGGTGGGGACGGTGTGCATCCCAAGTACCATATTATGTTCATGCCTTTTACTGTGGTTCGTGAACATGTAACTATTGCTCCAGAACATGGGGTCCTTTTGATGGATGCTCAACAGCTAAAGGATGACACTTCTCATGAGCATCGAGTCAGAGGTTTTTGAATGGGTCCAATATTACTTATTTAAGTTCAAATAAGCATATTGATTTGCTGTTTGGACATCGTTTAGGCATTTTTGCTGATCTGTGTTTTCTGCATATGTTATGGAATTGTTTTGCAGGGTAGAAAGGTTTGGGTGGGAGGTATTTAAAGGGTGCATTAATTGGGTGTTTGAGTTTATTATTGCGGATAGATAATTGAGTTAACCAAACAATTTCTTTTTCCATATGAGTAATGGTTCATTTTAATGAGTAATTTTGGTTCCCCTTTACATGTAGTCTTTAGACTATTACCGTGCGGTTGAATGGTGAGAGTGTTATGCATGCTTGGAAGGAATTTCGTCGAGTGATCAACATAGAGAAGCTGTACTTGGTTGTGCAGTATGGGGTTGTCAAGAAGGACAAAGGTTGATGAGCTTGATTTATCTGATTGCCATAGTTATTGAATTATTTGTAACTTATTGTAATATTTTCAGGCAATGTCCTATTAATGAATTATGGATGTGCAACGAGGGTGTTTTGGAACCCGAAATTCAAGGAGGTTATGAAAATTTAGAGGTGTTTGTTTGCAAAGCTACGGAATAGGGTGGCGTGAGCCTTAAAGTTATGCTTTTGGAGGGATGACTACAAAGTGATAATGTTTTGATAATAACTATGTAGGGTAATGGCACATGATCGTTTTGTAACCCTTGTCATTCCTATATGTAAGTTGTAAGTAGTCATGTAACTTTTATGTACTGGTGGTAGTTACTCCAATAATGATGTGCATTTAACTAATGAAGAAATATGAAATTTTTTGGGGAAAGTATTGTATTGTACCGACTGTTAATTAGTTCAAAGTCAGAAGTGGCCTAAGGTGTGTAATGCTATGGTTAAAAAAAATGGTTTGCCTTTGGTAATAGGCAGTGGTTTATGTGCTCAGTTATCAATATGTTCTTTTAGCGAGTGCATTATTTGAGCAACAGCTGCATCAGGCATGGACATAATATATATTTTCTGGTCGTATCCCAAGTCTAAAAATGTTTGAATTATGGTATTAACCTGATGGTTGGAAGATTAATTGGTATGTTATAATGAAGTTATCTAGGACATCGAACATTTAATGTACTCGTAGGTATGTTAGGTATTATGAGTTAAAAAGTCTGAAAACGACAAAAAGGGGATAACTGGTCAATATTGGTTTAACAAGGAGCGAATATGGCATGGTAAAATACCCAAAGTGTATAGTGACATGTTAGAACTACGTAGTGTGGTTATAGAACGGTAGGGGTGGAAATGTTATAATCTCTTACAGCTATGATAAAGAGAAAATAAGTTCCAAATGATGAATTTACATAGGTTGCAAAAGGTGCATTGGTGTGGTATAGTGCAGTTAAATATGAGGTCAACTGTTTAATGCACTTATGGGTGTGTGAGGTATTATTAGTATGGAGGGAGAAAGAGATAAATGATGGAGATCAATTTGTTGTAGTGTCCCTCATATATGCATGTTAGAGTGTAAGTTCCAGACGAATTATTTACCTTGTGGTTTGAAGGTCCATTGGTTTGTTATATTGCGGTTATCTAGGATATACTTTATTTAATGCTGGTATGGGTTTATTATTGATAGTGTGTATGGGATTGTGTGATTCTATTCAATCTGTGAACATATATTGTCTCAAAAGGTAGCAGCTTTTTTGGATCCTATCATTGATTTTGTGAACAGTACTATAAGTTAGTGTAATAAGTGTAGTAGTTGTTGTGCCACAACAATATAGTAGCAAGATTTGTTTCAAGGACGTCGATTTTTTTCGTGATAATTTCTGTATAATGATTTTTGTGCATGCAAGGATTGTGGCTGTTGTGGTATGGTATTCTGTGAATGCATGGATTGTGGAGTGACAGTTTAGCAATAGGGTATGGAGGTGGTTTATCAATATTTATAGTGGTTTAGTAGGCTGAGGGGTGTACTGGTATGGTCTATTGATCAGGGGTGTTCTTATTGAGGGTGGGGGTATACGATCTTATGAAAGGATGTCCGTTTTTTCAAGGATTTCACCTACTATGTAAAAAGATTTCAGTTAAGGTAGAAGGAGGGATGAGTTCCCATGCAAACAGCTTAATGGATATTGCCATTATATATGTGGCAACACATGCAATCAATGCATACCGCAGGCAGTTCTGAATTAATAGTATAACATACTATAAAAGTGAAGCATGGCTTCCTCTTCGCTGTCTAAGTCTATTCCTAAGGTATCCCTTATTGAATGAATCCATGATGGAACGGATAGGTGGAGGATTGTGACCAGAATCCTTCATAAGTGGAGTGTTTATCAGAAGGAACATCCAACTGAACTATTTTGCATTTCTATGCTGCTGGTTGATGAAATTGTAAGTGTTAATGTTGTGTGAGTGAATTTTTCAGTTGAGTAAGATTTTTTATATGATGTTACAAAGTCTGTTACTGATGCAGGGAAACAAGATTCAAGCCTCTGTGATGAACAAGGGACTGTTCGATAGGTATCTGATTAGTGCAATTGAGGGGAAGACTTGCTTCATAGCAAATTTTGTGGTTTCCCTGAACACAAAAGAGTACAGGGCAACAAATCATCCTTTTAGGATGACCTTAGGTCCTCAGACGTACATTAAGGAGTTGGAGGCAGTTGTAGCTGATTATTCCTATAGTTTCATGCCTATATCTCAGATCAGGCAGGTTGATGAGAAAGATCATGTTGACTATCTCATTGGTATGGGATGTTTACTATGGTGTTTGTTTTTATCGGTTATTAGTTGTCAATTGTAGCTAACTATAATGAATGTTGGCTGTAGATGTCATTGGGTTTGTGAAGTCAATGGAAGCATTGGAGGAGTATAGAGTGAATGGAGAGACTAAGAATCGTCTGAGAATGGTGTTGGCTGACGAGGAGTGAGCAGTGATACCTACTCAGCTCTATTTTGTTGTCGACTGTGATTTATGCAGACATGAACGCTGACGGTTTTTTTTATTTTTTTGTAGGGGATTGATAGTAGTCTGTGTGTTGTACAATGAATGTGTGGTCAACGTGTGCATGGCATCAATTGGGAAAATGGTCCCACCAGTTGTGATGATTTTGCAGCTTGCCAAAGTGGGCTTTAATGATGAAGGTTGTTACATATATTGTTGGAAAAGCAATTATAGAGTTTCATTTAATGTTTGTGCATTAATATAAGGGGATTATGACACTTTTGCTTTTAATATACTTGTAAGGCCGCCTGAGGTATGTAGTTCGTTCAATGCAACAAAAGTATCCTTGCATGTGAAATGTCCAGAGGTTAAACATTTTATTCAGAGGTATAACATATGGATGTGTGTACTTTGTTTTTCACTTTGGATGAAGGGAAGTTTCAATATTACTGCTATATGCATACAGTTCAAAGTTCTCCCCATCACCTGTGATAAGCAGTGATTCACACGTCGTCCCAAACGCTTCAAGAACTCAATCTCTGTCTGCCATGTTGCATTCTCATCGTAGGATCAAGATATCTGACCTACCTAAGCAGAATATGGTAACCTTGGATAATGCACTTCTTATGTCAGTATAGTCCAGCATTTCGTCAACAACTATGGCCTCATTGTTGTTGTACTATATTTTACCTGTAGGATGCATTCTTTCTTCTTCACTGTGAGGTTGCTAAATTTGACACACGTTATAGATGGATGTATGATTGTTGTAATAAGTATGGCAGCAAACCTAAGTACGAGAACAATAAGCTGATGTGCATGTTATACAAGAAAACTCTTGCAAAAATTGAACCAAAGTAATGTCGTTGTAACCCTTTAGTTCTGTCAGTTTA
This sequence comes from Inga oerstediana, assembly GCA_963210345.1. Taxonomy (NCBI): domain Eukaryota; kingdom Viridiplantae; phylum Streptophyta; class Magnoliopsida; order Fabales; family Fabaceae; genus Inga; species Inga oerstediana. Next base: position 30,340,721 of record OY723402.1, on the reverse strand, counting down.
TGTTAAGCTTTCTTTCATTAGTTGAGACATATTCACTACATTCGGAATCTGTCTGTTTCAGGTTTAAGGTGCATTATACTGTCAATGATGAAACAGGGAAAGCATTAGTTGTGTTTTTTTATAAGCTTGCTATCCAGCTCATTGGTAATACTGCGTTGGAGTTGAAGATAAAGCTGGATAAGGTTTGCCATCATCTTATTTGTTAAAGTGAGTAGGTTAAGAGTACAAAAGTGAATGAAATTTTTTAATATGCGAAGGAGGATCTGGCTTATGACTTTCCTGACGAGCTGGATGACCCCATTAGCACCAACATACTATTGAAGTTGAAGTTGAACAAATACAATATGGACTTCCCTAACTCAAGTATTAGTATGTCTTCGTACACTATTTGTATAGATCTCATGAGTGAGTTTAATGCATCCGGTAAAGAGGTATGACTCATTTAGCTATCTTTGAGGTGTTCTTGCATAAAGTTAATACTGACAGTTTCTAAAACGATGATACTAATGTCGTAGGTTGAAGATGGCGTGCCTTCTCAAACTGTTGAGGTTTGGGCAAATGATGGTCAATGCATAAAATATTGCATGTATTTTCACCAATGGTGGTTTTTTACTGTGAGAGGTTCATTTCTCATTGCCATTTTTTTACATAGGAACCTAGATGCAACGTTGTAGAGGTTACTGATTCAGAAGGGAGTACTCTAGAAGTCACTCTGCCTTTATTTCCAGATCTGAAAGGCACTGACAGTCCAGGATTAGATAACTTGCCAATATCCCAAGTTATTCCAAAGCCAGCTGTTAAAGGTAAGAGGAAGCATGTGTCGAAGAAGGTGGCTGCTATCGATGATAAGGGAGGCCCTACTATTACACCATTGCCAACTAAGCTACCTCCAAAGATTGTGAAGACCATTAAGCAGGAGAAGATATAATGTTGCATAGATGGTGTTTAATTATGTATTTTGGATGTTAGGATGTTATGTTATATTTGGTTTATATGTATGGATATAGGTAGAAATGGTGTCTGTATCGGCTTGAGGTAATATATTTTTGTGATATGGAGATTGTTCCTTTTAGGATTATGGCTTTTGTAAGTGTCTTGAAGTTGGATCGTGGTAATAGATGGTGTGTTAGGGATTAGGTAATGTATTATTTTATGTGGGTGGGAGTACAAGTCAGTTGGTTGGCGCCTGGAAATGAGGTTGGTATAAGTTGTGGTTATATTTAGTAAATTAAATGAATATTTGGTATCAACTACTGAGTTACAGTGATATGTATGCATCAATGAATAAGTGCTATTTGGTATGAAGTTAAGGGCCATATGAGTTTAAAAAAACAATAACAACCATATTTTAGATAAGTGGTTTAATAAATAATACAGTAAAGGGAGAAGGGGAACTTTGATATATTGTTTTCCTTGCTTCGGTGTGATGATTGGTCGGAGGAGAATGGTAGGATTTTAATAGCTTATTAAAGTAAATCTGCTGCGAAGCTAGAAGTTCACTTCATTGGGATTATGAATGCAAAAATAACCACTGCTGAGTTAGCGAGACAAAATTCCATCTATAATTTTTAATGTGTTGTGTATTATAGGTAGTAAATGTGCATGTGTTGGTTATATGTGTTTTGTATTAAAGGCTGGTAAATATGGCATGTAGTATTGATTGTAATGTAGATATATAATTCATTCGATATATTGAAGATGTGGAATTCATTTAGCAAGGTTGTAGGATGGCTACATGACAGGTACAAGTTTTTAATGGTACTGCAAGGGCATTGAATGCATTGAAATAATTTGTTTTAAGATGGAATTTGTAGTCAAATTTTACATTTTTTACTCAATTGGCAGGTATTGGCAGATCTGATATGTTGTTTTAGCATTATGAACTGAAAAAGAGATAGATTTTATTGTTAGAACCGGCTATCACCCAAGAGGGGGGGTGAATTGGGTGTATAATAAAAACTTAAGAACTTTAGAAATCTTTTCGTATCTTAACGAAAGTGGTAAGTATGAAGGTTTATAAATCAACAGTTAGATTAAATAATATATGCTGGAAATATAAGAGTTTAGGGAAGAGAATATGCAAACTGTGATTTATCCTGGTTCGGTCCAATCTGTGATGGCCTACGTCCAGTCCCCAGGCTCCTCCTGAGATTTTCAAATCCACTATCTTCTCGTTTAATCCAGGCACAAGAAAAGCCTTTACAATCCCACAAGTTTAGCCGGGTACTTGTGAAACCTTTTACAAATCTCTCACTGAAATACTCCCCCTTACGGCAAGTCTTACGAGCAGAGCAATCCCGAAGATCTTCCTCTCCTGCTTACTCATGCAAGTCTTACGAGCAGCAACGTTCTCTCCTGCTTACACCCCTGTAAGTCTTATGAGCAGCTACGTTCTCTACTGCTTGCACCTTGTAAGTCTTACGAGCAGAATGTCTTACGGCAATTCTCTCTACTGCTTCCCCGTAAGAAAATCAACCCTCTCAAGGTCCCTCTACCTTGAGATCAACTCAGAAATGTAGATGAAGGTGTTTACAGACTCTCTTACAGAGTGGATATAATCTCACTGAAGTACAATACAAATAATCACTCTCTCAATGATAAGTAATACAGAAACTGAAAATAGAGAGTGTATGGGTAGAAGCAGAGGATTCACATTTCTATGTAGTTGCACGCTAGCTCAGTTTTTCTCCGTTTTTCTCTGTTTCCTCTATCTTTCTCAGTTTTTCTGTCACTCTTCCAAGTTGAATGCTCTCTCTTATTTATAGTTGATGAAGATGATGACCGTTGTGAACATTCGTCCGTTGGAGTCCCATTGCTTCATTTGAACGTTTGAGCATATTTGAAAAACAAGCTCCTGTCCGTTGTGGAGCAAGGTGGAGCGTTTAGTTGGACAGCAAAAGAAATTCATTTTGAGCTGTACATCACGTTGTGGAGCGTTTTGTGTTTCCGACAGTTTTTCATGGTGGGTCATTTGCTTGTCGTGGTTGGTAGCCGCCATTCGGTGTAATTGACTTTTATTTGAATCTGCAACCTGAACGTTTAAAATCCTGTTTCACACTGCAAAATACTTAATCATTAATATGATGAAGTATTAGTCATGGGTATGTTGGATCATTGGTCAAAAACTGAATTTCTGGCTTCTGGGACTCATCACGTTGAGTGAAGAATTTTCATACGTGACCTCCATTCTTGAAGATGCAACCCAAATATGTAAACTCCTGTTTTACACTTGAAATATATGTTAGATAATGTTTAGAAACAATAACAAGTGAAAACATAATGATTGTATAACGTTTAACCATGTTTGGATTGATGGTTGTGAGGCTCTGTTTTGTTTGTCCATTCTACCACGTTCTGTCGGGTCCTCACTTCGAGTGCAATATGCCTCACTCGAGTGCAGTTCATATTTCCACGTTCTGACTTCCTCTCGGGCAAGCACTCGCAACTCTTCTCTCGCATCTGCTCGAGTGAATTCTCGACATCACTCGAGCACAAAACGTTCTGCTCGAGTGAGCCTTCAGTTTTCACGTACATGCTTCTTCTCGGGTTGTCACTCGCACATCATTTTAACAAGAGTGAGATTTTGTGCTCGCGAGTGATATGGTTCCTCACTCGAGCACACATACCTCTGCTCGAGTGAGACGCATATTCTCAAGGAATATGCTCTCAAAATCAACACTCGCATCAGGATTTCAGAGGGATGAATTTATCACTCGCAGGTGATGTGGTCCTTCACTCGAGCACACACCTTCTGCTCGAGTGAGAAATCATCCAATGCTCGAGCATGAATCCTAGTGCTCGAGTGTTGCAACTTTCTTCACGTTTCAGCTGCTTCTGGACATCACTCGCACGACATTTTCAGAGAGAAATTTTTTACACTCGCGGGTGATGTGGGGCCACTTTAGAAAAATTTGATTCATTTGATTCAAATGATGTATCATAAGAATGCTCTTATCATATGCATTCCAATGCAACAAGAATCAGCTCCAAACTCCTTGTATTCTGCAAGTTATGATCGAAGGAGTGTATATTTCGCTAGTCTGCACAAGCATCAACTTCCAGAAGGCATAGCTCCTAGAATATACGTTCAAATTATGCAAATTACCTATCCATGGAAAGCTCTTTGAGTCTACTTTCATTTGGCACTGGTCTCGTCTCAATCCGATGTGTGGTTTGTGAGATATACTCAAAATACCGAACCTGTGTCAGAAAGTGACGGTGATTTCCATTTCATTTTTGACGAATCATATCTCCTTCATTTGATCTTCTTTCAATGTGATTCTGGTGCCAATTTTACGTGTTGGGAGTCTTCTTTCATATTCCACCGATTTCGGGTCAATCCGACGTGTGGTTTGAGAGATATGATCAAAATACCAGACCTCGCTCAAGCTGAACGTAAAACAGAGTAGAACAGAGTATTCTCCCGTGCTCGAGTGAAATGGTCTGTGCTCGAGCATGTTCTTCCTGTGCTCGAGCATAACACCTTGTGCTCGAGCATAACTCCTCTAGAAGTGCCAAAACTCATATATAAGTCATCTTAGCTTCATATTAACATATTCCAACCATTATTTGATCATAGAAACCTCCGGTAACATTATAGCAACCTCCAATATCACATCTAACAACTTGAATCTTGATATTCATGATAGATCTACCAAGTTCTTCATTCTTCAATATCTTTATTTTTTATCTTCCTCTTGATAATCATTCTTCATAATCCGAGTAGGCATCTCCTTGACTATCTTCAATTTCTTTTCTTCTTCTTCTTCTTGTTCATTTTCATTAATTCAATCTTCTTCATTCTTTGCTTGACTAATCTACAAAATATGTAACATTAATTATAGTAGTTAGTCAAAGAAATACATTATATGAACTTTTTGCTCTTATCACTTAATATCTATATTTGACATCATCAAAACTAATCATATCTAACATTCTCCCCCTTTTTGATGATGACAAATCCTTTAAGAAAAATATGTCTGAATGAAGTGCAACATACATATATAATGCAGAGTGCAACATACATGCAACATACATAGTGCAACATACATGCAACATACATATTTTTCTTACATTTTTCTCCCCCTATTTGACATCAGCAAAAAATTTGAGATATATAAGGCTTGTGAAGAAGTAAATAGAGTAGAAATGACTTTAATCAAAATGAATGAACCAAGAAAACAGTTTACACTCCCCCTTTCATTTTTAATGAGAGGGAATTAAAGAAGATTTGGAGAGGTTTTCAAGAAAACTTCTATAATCAAGATAAATAAAATATATGAAACGTCTTCTTGAAATGTAAAGAGAAAAGATTTAGAAATGCTCATGTAGATTTTGAAAATTGATGAAGCGCTCCATGAAGTCCGTTGCTTTATCCTTTGGCAATGCTAGTTCATGATGATGTACACCACACTTCTGTTATGTAACTCAATATATATTCATGTTGTTGCCAGGATTCTCCAATTGATTTGTGCTTCTATTTAGCATGTTCAATGCCCAGTTATATTGCTTTGAATGTTGTAGCCAATATATATTCCTTGACTGAGCGTTAAAAACATCCTCAAGGTTGATAGAGTCTTCTTGTAGTATGTTGAGGAATGCTATTGCGCAAAACAAATTCTCCTATCATAAAATTTAAATCTTTCTTTGCAAAGAGAATTGTTAGTTCAATCAAGTAACAAACTATTCCTTTCCATATGATATGTTCAAATTATGATTGTGAAAAGAACAGTATAAGAGTAACTCATCATCAAAACTAATCAAGACATGGTGAATACAGATGAGTATATTAAAAGGATTTTCTTTCAAATAGGAGATGAGCTTTCAACATATAAAACACATGTGAATGTGAAGCTCCCCCTTAATTGATGCATGGTTTTAAACATTTTCATTAGGAAAAAAAACAATTAATTACTCTCCTGGATTTGAGAAACCATTGGAAATTTTATAGAGAAAATAATTTTGACAGTATGAAGATTTAGGGAGAAATCAAATTTGAAATATGATAATGCTATTTAGAGATATAATCCAATATCACCTGAGTAGTTACTTGAGTAATTCTACTTAACCATTGCTTGATTGGTTACTCAAGTGATACAACTCAAGGATTTTGAATTAAGCAAGAATACAATACCTCACTCGAGTAATATCGTAATCACTCGAGTCATAATCCTCTGTAGTCTATTGATGCATCATGTCCTAGTCAATATTGAATGATGTGACTAGTACTGAGGGATTCTGAAGTGTAGTCTTCTGTGAGCACTTTTAGGATATCAAGATGAGCTCGGAGTAAGGCTTTATGCACATATTGGCTTAGTATGTGCCCCTTGCTTAGCAAACATCATTGAGAACTTTTAATTTCATCATAGCACATAACATCCTTATTTTGTCATCCATCATCTCAAATAGAACTTTGAAGTTCTGGTTCACATAGCTGCTTCATCTTATCATTGACTAATGATCTCAGCATTGTTTGTAGCAAGCTTTGTGTGATTATTGAAGCTCCTCTCTCAGAAAGCCTTAGACAAATGGACCAAAGCATGAAGAATCATGGAGGCCAACTCTAGCAAAGTGTTGTCTCTCCTTGTTCACCATAGCTTTAGTATAGGTATAGCAGATAATCCAGTGAAGATTTAGACATAGAGCTAGGATAGTAGTTAAGAATCCTCATAGGTTCATCAAGCTTGATGATTCTGTGCATCTCAACATTTTCCTTTGAACATCTCTGTTGGCTCCATATCATAGTGAAAATGTCTGATCACCTTGAAATGATAAGGAAGGTGGGTAGGCAACAAAGATTCATATTGGATAAATTTATTCTTGGCTTTGTGCTGCTTTGAAATAATCTCCGCTGGGTCTCCTAAGAGATCTTCCTTCTCTTTCTCTTTCTTTGATTGTATCATTAGCTAGTTATTTGCTAGTGGGGGGATGTCATTTGAATAATATCACATATTCTGCTTCATCTCACGCTGCAACACTATCAGTCATGCCTTTTCTGTTAGCCTTTGGTCTTTGTATCCAAAAGTAGAGCATTTTGGTCAACTCCTGTAAAAGTATAAACATATGCTCTCTGGTACCCATCTTCTCTTGGGTCCGTACAATATTAGATATAGCAACTCTTATGCTCTTATACAATTAAGCATATGATATTTGAGAAAAGAGTACTATAAACCAACAAAGACCAAGATATATTTTTACCCACTTAAATAAATTTAAACCATTAGATCATGAAGGGTAACGAATAAGTGATATCAATGAATGGTGATTTTCAAAGATCAATGACGATTTGTAAATACATTTCATAGAAAATATTTCATTGATAAGATTTTCATGCAACAGATGTAAGTTGGATCAAAGAGAGTAGAGAATCTATCTATAATGACCAACTTTTATGAAATGATAAATCATGAATGAAAACAAATTTTCAAGAATGATAATGAGATATGCAAATTGTTTCAAAATCTCAAATGTTCTTTCGAATCATAAATATGCATCATGACATTAAGATTTTGAATGCATGAAAACTCATTTATGAAGCTTGTTAAATACCAATGCTTATGCCAAAAACAATGGAAGTCAACCGTTATAAAATATATATCAGAAAGCTTCACTAAGGAGTTCAACATGTTAATTATAAGAGTTAACATGTTCGAGAATTTTCCCAAGGACAAAAGTCATATGAGAAATGAATTAGCCTAAATAGCTTATCTTGGCATATATAGGCATGATGACTTCAGTATTGATCAAGAGATAATTTTGCCTCTTAGTATTGTGTCTTAAAATGGATAAATATTTAAGGCAGCAAGACTTAAAGTGCAAGATTCTAGTTACTCCAAAAATGGATGAAGACAAATGGTAATGCATTTGAGCAACAATATAAGTATAAGAATTTATAGATGATAAAGCACATACTCATTGATCCAAATGACTAGAGTTCTAGAATATCCCGGTAAGTTATTCCACAATAATGGTTAATGCATTAAGATTCAATGCACTAATGAACATTTATAATGCTTGGAATAACATGGCCAACTAATGATTTATGCATTAGGCACAAGGCTTTCACAAGTTGAATTCTTATCAAGGGAATATACTTGACACTCATATAGGTAGTTAACTTGTTAGACATAAGATCTAACTTGTTAGAAAATAAAGATTGAGGAGTTCAAGTAGTAATAGGTTTAAGATTAAGAAACAAGTATGTGAATGATGAGGAAAACTCTAGTGGATGGATTTGAAGCATTTCTGACTTTCAGTATACATAAATATTAACTTCCAATTTTGAAACCGATTTAAATGCAAATAAAATATGAAAAATTTTCAAATAATGTGTATGCATTTTTATAAACAAGATGAATTTAAATCCAAGTAAATTTATGAAATGTGCATTTCAAATTTCCAGTGCAGAGAAAAAATATGCACAATTCTATTTCAATACATTTAGCAATCTGAAAATATTTTAAAATCCATAAATCATTGATTGCTAATGATATGTAGTAATGAGCAAGAATTTACCACTCAAATTGAGTTGGAAAGAATGAGTACGATGGTTGAGTTTTAAAATTAATGATACAGCGTACCTGGCTTGAGTGTAACTTGTAGACACCCAAGTTAATTTCCATCTTCTTGTATCTTTGTACTCAAGTCCTCCAAGATCACTTGAATAAACCATATTTTGAAGCTAATTTATGCGCTTATACTTGAGTGTTAACATGCCTTGCACTCGAATGTTCACTTCTAGTGTCATGCTTCTTTTTCAAATTATTCCTGCAAAAATCATATAACCATTTTTCTTCCTTGGGTATCCAATTCTACTTGGATCCACTCATGGTTAGCTTTGAAAGAATCATAATTCAAATGCTCTAAGAATATAGTTAATTTGAAACAATTGAGCATAATGAATTAAATATGTCTTTATGCATAAACATTGTTTTCTCATGAAGTATGTATATGCATAACAAGTTAGACTAACAAACATTGCAACTCTTTATGTATGATTGTGAAAATTTATGTGCAATGCTTATATCTAAGGTAACAAGTAACAATGTATAAACCTCAATAAATATTAAAAACAACAGCATAGGAAGTTTTATCATTGTGTACCTTTGCCTTAGATATTTGGAGGATTGCTTTTGCTTACCCATTGCATCTTTCTATGATGTTGATACTTTGAATATCTTGCTTTGGGTGCTGGCAACCTTCTCTCAAAATATATAGACTCCAGGAGTCTTTTATTTGATGTTTGAGAGATCCTCCTTTTCTTGTTCTCCTCAAGATAGTTGAATGGTATTCTATGGTAGTTCATTCTTGAGGTGGAACATACTCCTTTTCTCCATTGCCTTTCTTTATGGTTAAACTTTGCAGTTCTAGCAATGGGTGATTCGAGAGTTCTCCTAATTGGTGTGAATCTCCATTTAGGTGCATGAGAAACTCTTGGCTTCTTTTTCATCTTCTCCTTACCCTTATGTCCATTTCTTTTCGGATCATCCTGCATACATAAAGTACTAGATGGACATTTTGGTACCCATATATACTTGGGTCCTTGATTGTTAGTATTAAACCTTACATGTTTCTTCGGTACCCAAATATACTTATTTCTCACATGGGAATTTCTTCTAATATAGCATGTATGAGAAATATGACCGGATTTGCCACAATAATTGCAAATTGTATCAAGATATACATTATGGGATATCATGCAAGTATTATGTCGATCATGAGAGTAGAAATTCGAATGGATTTGATTTGAATATTCTTTCCTCCCAACAAACTTTCCAGCATATTTGAAAACATTTTTTCTTTTATCAATAGAATCAACAATTGGTTGAGAAACAAACTTTTGTAGACTTTGAAAATCAGTTTTATGAAAATCACACAAAGAATTGGAACTTTTTACCTTAAGTTCATCTTGAGCTCCGGAGAGTGATTTTTCATGTTCATCCATACTGAGCTCCTTTCGGGAATCCTCTTCTTCTTGTCTATTCATGTTGACTGTATGGAAGTGTTCTATGATTTCTTCATCTTCATCATCAACTTCCAATTGTTCATGCACAATAGATGCGTAGCGTGTAGTTTCACACGAACAGTCAACACTTTCAACTTCAACAAAATTGTTAGAAGCATAAATAGAATCAAGAGTATCCTATATATGTTTAGCATTAGAACAAATTCTAATTTTCTCAAAATCATTTTCGGTTAAAGCACTATACAAAATTTTCATTGCTCTAATGTTCAACGAAAACATTTTCTTTTCACTTTCTGTCCAATCCTTTCTTGGTTTGAAATAAAAAACATTTGTAAAAACATTCCACATATCAAAATCAAAAGCTTTTATAAAACTAGTCATTCTAGCTTTCCAAAACCAAAAATCAATATCTTTCAAAAGAGGTGGAATTGTATAATCAAAACCTTCTGAAAGTATAAAACACCCAAAATTAGCCATTGTAACTCTTGAGACGGTTAAGTCCTTTAAACAAGAGCCCGGGCTCTGATACCAAATGTTAGAACCGGCTATCACCCAAGAGGGGGGGTGAATTGGGTGTATAATAAAAACTTAAGAACTTTAGAAATCTTTTCGTATCTTAACGAAAGTGGTAAGTATGAAGGTTTATAAATCAACAGTTAGATTAAATAATATATGCTGGAAATATAAGAGTTTAGGGAAGAGAATATGCAAACTGTGATTTATCCTGGTTCGGTCCAATCTGTGATGGCCTACGTCCAGTCCCCAGGCTCCTCCTGAGATTTTCAAATCCACTATCTTCTCGTTTAATCCAGGAACAAGAAAAGCCTTTACAATCCCACAAGTTTAGCCGGGTACTTGTGAAACCTTTTACAAATCTCTCACTGAAATACTCCCCCTTACGGCAAGTCTTACGAGCAGAGCAATCCCGAAGATCTTCCTCTCCTGCTTACTCATGCAAGTCTTACGAGCAGCAACGTTCTCTCCTGCTTACACCACTGTAAGTCTTATGAGCAGCTACGTTCTCTACTGCTTGCACCTTGTAAGTCTTACGAGCAGAATGTCTTACGGCAATTCTCTCTACTGCTTCCCCGTAAGAAAATCAACCCTCTCAAGGTCCCTCTACCTTGAGATCAACTCAGAAATGTAGATGAAGGTGTTTACAGACTCTCTTACAGAGTGGATATAATCTCACTGAAGTACAATACAAATAATCACTCTCTCAATGATAAGTAATACAGAAACTGAAAATAGAGAGTGTATGGGTAGAAGCAGAGGATTCACATTTCTATGTAGTTGCACGCTAGCTCAGTTTTTCTCCGTTTTTCTCTGTTTCCTCTATCTTTCTCAGTTTTTCTGTCACTCTTCCAAGTTGAATGCTCTCTCTTATTTATAGTTGATGAAGATGATGACCGTTGTGAACATTCGTCCGTTGGAGTCCCATTGCTTCATTTGAACGTTTGAGCATATTTGAAAAACAAGCTCCTGTCCGTTGTGGAGCAAGGTGGAGCGTTTAGTTGGACAGCAAAAGAAATTCATTTTGAGCTGTACATCACGTTGTGGAGCGTTTTGTGTTTCCGACAGTTTTTCATGGTGGGTCATTTGCTTGTCGTGGTTGGTAGCCGCCATTCGGTGTAATTGACTTTTATTTGAATCTGCAACCTGAACGTTTAAAATCCTGTTTCACACTGCAAAATACTTAATCATTAATATGATGAAGTATTAGTCATGGGTATGTTGGATCATTGGTCAAAAACTGAATTTCTGGCTTCTGGGACTCATCACGTTGAGTGAAGAATTTTCATACGTGACCTCCATTCTTGAAGATGCAACCCAAATATGTAAACTCCTGTTTTACACTTGAAATATATGTTAGATAATGTTTAGAAACAATAACAAGTGAAAACATAATGATTGTATAACGTTTAACCATGTTTGGATTGATGGTTGTGAGGCTCTGTTTTGTTTGTCCATTCTACCACGTTCTGTCGGGTCCTCACTTCGAGTGCAATATGCCTCACTCGAGTGCAGTTCATATTTCCACGTTCTGACTTCCTCTCGGGCAAGCACTCGCAACTCTTCTCTCGCATCTGCTCGAGTGAATTCTCGACATCACTCGAGCACAAAACGTTCTGCTCGAGTGAGCCTTCAGTTTTCACGTACATGCTTCTTCTCGGGTTGTCACTCGCACATCATTTTAACAAGAGTGAGATTTTGTGCTCGCGAGTGATATGGTTCCTCACTCGAGCACACATACCTCTGCTCGAGTGAGACGCATATTCTCAAGGAATATGCTCTCAAAATCAACACTCGCATCAGGATTTCAGAGGGATGAATTTATCACTCGCAGGTGATGTGGTCCTTCACTCGAGCACACACCTTCTGCTCGAGTGAGAAATCATCCAATGCTCGAGCATGAATCCTAGTGCTCGAGTGTTGCAACTTTCTTCACGTTTCAGCTGCTTCTGGACATCACTCGCACGACATTTTCAGAGAGAAATTTTTTACACTCGCGGGTGATGTGGGGCCACTTTAGAAAAATTTGATTCATTTGATTCAAATGATGTATCATAAGAATGCTCTTATCATATGCATTCCAATGCAACAAGAATCAGCTCCAAACTCCTTGTATTCTGCAAGTTATGATCGAAGGAGTGTATATTTCGCTAGTCTGCACAAGCATCAACTTCCAGAAGGCATAGCTCCTAGAATATACGTTCAAATTATGCAAATTACCTATCCATGGAAAGCTCTTTGAGTCTACTTTCATTTGGCACTGGTCTCGTCTCAATCCGATGTGTGGTTTGTGAGATATACTCAAAATACCGAACCTGTGTCAGAAAGTGACGGTGATTTCCATTTCATTTTTGACGAATCATATCTCCTTCATTTGATCTTCTTTCAATGTGATTCTGGTGCCAATTTTACGTGTTGGGAGTCTTCTTTCATATTCCACCGATTTCGGGTCAATCCGACGTGTGGTTTGAGAGATATGATCAAAATACCAGACCTCGCTCAAGCTGAACGTAAAACAGAGTAGAACAGAGTATTCTCCCGTGCTCGAGTGAAATGGTCTGTGCTCGAGCATGTTCTTCCTGTGCTCGAGCATAACACCTTGTGCTCGAGCATAACTCCTCTAGAAGTGCCAAAACTCATATATAAGTCATCTTAGCTTCATATTAACATATTCCAACCATTATTTGATCATAGAAACCTCCGGTAACATTATAGCAACCTCCAATATCACATCTAACAACTTGAATCTTGATATTCATGATAGATCTACCAAGTTCTTCATTCTTCAATATCTTTATTTTTTATCTTCCTCTTGATAATCATTCTTCATAATCCGAGTAGGCATCTCCTTGACTATCTTCAATTTCTTTTCTTCTTCTTCTTCTTGTTCATTTTCATTAATTCAATCTTCTTCATTCTTTGCTTGACTAATCTACAAAATATGTAACATTAATTATAGTAGTTAGTCAAAGAAATACATTATATGAACTTTTTGCTCTTATCACTTAATATCTATATTTGACATCATCAAAACTAATCATATCTAACATTTATTGTGTCAGACATTGAGGTTTGTGGGGGGACGTGATAAATATCGCAGGACGGCGACATGATAGGTTGAATGGTTCATTTATTAAACATATGTATTGAGTACATTGGGTTAAATTATGTTATTCGAGAACTTGAACATCGGCTATTTGGTTTGTGTTGAAAGGCGTTGATATTGAACCATCTCATGTGGTTGATCTTTTATTATGAACTAATCGAATTATTGATCTAAGTCTCATAGATATTAAGCGATATTCGGAGGTGGGAAATTTAAGTTATGAGTCAGCAGACTCTTCAGGCTAGTCAGGAGGATGAGAACCTTATGCACTCCCAAGCTGAAGCTGTCATCACTAATGGATGCCGCGTGTTAGGTAAACACAAGAGGAGGATTGGTGTGCTGGCTGATATTACAAATTTGTCATATAATCTTAGCACAAGATTTAAGTTTCCTTCAGTATTAGGTAACGTTAATGCTTAATGTATTGGATTTATACTGGATTATCTTTTGCATCTTTTGTTGTTCTTAAGAAAATAAGCAATTTTATAGGTGAATCTAGTTGGAATAGCCAAGTATTTAAGCGGAGGAGTGCCAGGTTATGTGCAATTCAGAATCAAGGTTATAATTTTGTTTACTCATGTATGGTTGAAAACATCAGCTCCGCTGAACCTGAACGATTGAATGACGGAAACACTCAGATGTTCGGGGTCGATGTAGACAATTGTTCAGGTTAGTTGTGGTTATTTGTCCTATTTGGCTATTTGGACCTCAGAGAAGAGCCTTGCAAATATTTTCAGAATGAGATTATTATCTCTAATGGATTTGATTTTAACAAATGGAAGGTAGTTTTGCTTTTCCAGGTTCCTGTTATGAATATTAGATGATGTAATATGATTGTGATGGTTTATGGCTTTTTTTTAGGACCTTTTAATGACCATTGTCACATTTAATGAGCTGTAAATAATAACGTTTAAAGGATGTTAATCATATATTGTACAGAACGTCTATGCAATATCATTTCAACTTTTTTTTTGGTTGTGGAAATGAAGCTTTTATTGGATAGATATTTACAGAGGGTTTGACAAAAGGTTAAATGGAAACATAAATGAAGTACATCAGTCTATATGTATCCTAATTGAGTATCTCTTTAAAGTGCACTCGCATTAATAATGTGTTTGGTTGGTGAGAGAGTTTCATTAATTATCCGATGAGGTTGAGCCTCTTTCTTGTAGAATAGCCTTCGCTTTATACAATGGTATGAACGATGGGGGTTGATGTAGCCAATTGTTCAGGTTAGCTGTGGTTAATGGTAAATTGAGCTTAGAAAAATATGGTGTCAAGTATGGTATGAATGATGTATGGTAATGGATTTTATGGGTTTTTTTTAAATGCAGATGCAATTGCTATTAAGTCCACACAGAGCACCTTGAAAGGTAAAGAGATAGTCGAGTGTAGGAGTGCAAAGTATCATGGTCTGCATAATTATGCCCAATATGATGGAAGATCAGCACACAGTTTAATAAATAATGAAGGAATCCAAGCTGATGTATTTGATGCCTATATAAATAGGGAGTCAATCAATATACTGAACCCAGTTGGTTTTACTTCAACAAGCACTGACACTGTCTGTCCAGAGGTGTCTTTGGAGGAAAGTTATAGGAGTATAGTGTTCACATATGATGATAACAAAAGTATTGACAGTGAAGACAAAGAGGAGGGGTCAAATGAAGATGTTGGTGACATATTTTATTACCTATTTATAAGTTGGCAATATGTGATTTGTTCTTAATAAATTTGCTCTGTAGGTGCGGGTTTTAGGAGTACCAACAATGAGACTAGGATAACAAAGGATTCAACAGATGAAGAGATTTGCGGTGAATTGGATGGGATTGGTGAGTGGTGGAAAATGTAGAAATTGTGATTTTTAAATTTGGTCATCTAAAATGAAGTTGGGTTTTTTTGTAGGTTATATGGATGAGGGTGATCCTATATACACGTGCATGGCATGTAATGCATTGATGTGGTATAGTGAGAGGGTTGGCAAATGCAAGTCCTTTAGCTACCCAACTTTCACATTGTGTTGTCTTAATGTAAAGTACAGTTGCCTATCATATCCCCTCCATATGGCATGCTAGGAAGGGTCTTTTTTGATAACTCGTCAGAATCAAAGAACTTCTATGCGAATATACGCTCATATAATAATATATTTTCATTCACATCTATGGGGGGAAGATCGATCATTCGAAAAATCGAGGGGGTGGACCTTACACATTTTCCCTCTCTGGAATGAACTACCACAAAATCGGTAGTCTTTTACCTCAAACAGGTTAAAAGCCAGTATATTCTCAGCTTTACATTTATGATACTGAGAATGAAATTGAAAATCGCATCACTGCAATGAGGTGTGTTATTTCATTGATTGCTGTGTATTTATCACTTTTGAAGTAAAAAAAGTATTCTCCTCACAGATTTAACTCATATATAACGGTAACCTTTTCTCTCATTATAACGGCAAGCATTTGAAGGATTCCACAATTGATCCCATGATAGTTCAGATGATCAAGGATGTCCTAGATGAGCATAATCCATATGTTAAGCAATATCATTCGGCATCTTCTTTGATAAGACATGAGCAATGCTATAATGTCAAGATACGTCTAATTGGTTTAAGGAACTTTGATGGGCGGATGTATAATGAACCTTCTGCATCTGAAGTGGCTGCACTTATTGTTGGTGAGATAGACATGAATTTCTAAAAGAGAGATATTATAGTTGAGGAATTGAATGTCGCATACCTTCCACTTCAATATCCCTTGCTGTTTCCAAAGGGCCAGGATGGTTATAGGGATGATATTAAACATCGTCAAGATATACTCGCGGCAACGAAGAGGAAAAAATGCATTAGTATGAGGGAGTACTTTGCATATATGCTGATGTCCAGGTATGGTGAGAGGTCAGCACTTTTAAGTTCTGGGAAATTATTACTTCAGTTTGTCGTTGATGTATATACAATGTTAGAATCTCAAAGGATTCTTTGGATAAGGACGCATCAGAAAGAGCTGAGAGCTGATCTATACCAAGGGTTGTCTAATGCTTTGCTTCATGGGGAAAGAAGTGTTTCCTCAACCGGGAAGCGTATGGTATTGCCTGCCTCCTTCACAGGTGGTGCCCGTTACATGGCTCAAAATTATTAGGATGCAATGGCATTATGTGCTCATCCTAGCTATCCTGATTTATTTGTTACCTTCACCTGTAATCCTGCTTGGCCTGAAATTGTTTGGTACTATCAACATCATGGTGTTTCAGCATCTAACAAACTAGAAATTTTGTCTTGGGTATTTCAAGTGAAGTTGAAGGCACTTATGAAAACCATTAAAGAGAAAAAGATATTTGGTGTTGTACGTGTAGGTAAATCATGCGTTTCTATGTTTCCAATAATTTCATTTGTTTCTATATGTATGTGTTTCTTTAGTGATATGTTTGTATTGTGCAGAAGTGTATACCATTGAGTTCCAAAAAAGGGGCCTTCCGCAAGTGCATATATTATTATGGTTGCACCTGAATGATAAGTTGAAGGATCCAACAGACATAGACAAAGTAGTTTCAGCTGAAATACCTGATAAGGAGACATGCCCAAAACTGTATAAGTTGGTGAATAAATTCATGGTACATGGACCATGTGTCAAGATTAATATAAAGGCACCTTGTATGAGGGATCATAAGTGCAGCAAGTACTATCCCAAGAAGTTTTATAGTGAGACAACCATAGATGAAGAGGGTTATCCAACATACAGAAGGAGGGAAGATTCTAAGAGAATTGAAGTGAGAGGCGTTCCTTTGGATAATAGATGGATTGTGCCATATAATCCTACTTTACTGGCCATGTTCCAGGCACATATAAATATTGAAAAGTGTAATCAATCCATGGCCATTAAATATCTATTTAAGTACATTAGTAAAGGACATGATCGTGTGGTTGCGTCTTTATAAGAAAGCAATGAAGGGGGTGAATCAAATGGTGTCATTGATGAGATTAAACATTATTATAACTTCAGGTGGATATCAGCATGTGAAACGGCTTAGAGGATATTTGGGTTTGATATACATCATAGGAGGCCGGTTGTTGAAAGGTTGAGTTTTCATCTTCCAAACCAGCAGTCAGTCATATACTTAAACAGTGATGATGTTGTTGACCTATTGGATAAACCTAGAGTTTGTGAGTCCATGTTTCTTGCCTGGATGAAAATCAAATGATGAGGAAGAATTTGCTCGGACTCTTACATATGCTGAGTTCCCCCATCATCATGTATATTACAGGAAAGAAAGAGTATGGAAAAGAAGGAAGAGAGGGTTTGCAATAGGGAGGGTAACTCACGTGTCCCTATCTTATGGTAAGTTATATTACTTGCGAATATTGCTGACAAAGGTGAGAGGTCCCAAATCATTTGAAGAAATTAGAACTGTTGATGGGGTGATGTAGCCAACTTTTAGAGAGGCATGTTTTGCACGAGGTCTATTGGATGATGACAGAGAATTTGTATGTGCTATCAAGAGGCAGTTGTGTGGGCGACTGGGAAACAACTTAGGCGGATGTATGTTAGTATATTATTATGTGCGTGTTTGAGCCGACTTGAGTATGTCTGGGAAGAAACTGCATGTCTGTTGTCGGAGGACTTATTATATATTAATCGGAATGACCTTTTATCAAATGGTAAGTCGTATAATATAGTCAAATGGTTACATGAAATGTGAATGATAAATTTCAAATTTCATTGTTATAAGAATAATTGATCCAACCCATTGTTTGTATAGGTGTTCGAGTAACTGAAGATCAGAAAAGAGAGGCAGCATTGCTTAGAATGGAAGAATTATTGCAAAATAACAGGAGAAGTTTGATTGAGTTTCCTTCACTTCCTTATCCAAACTCAATTCCTTTGCCTGATCTTTCTAACAATCTGATACGTCAAGAACTGAGCTATGATAGGGAGTCCTTGGAGTTGGAATCCAACAATATAATAAAATCTTTGAATTGTGACAAAAAAAAGTTTTTGATTGGGTGGTGTCAACATTGGATCAGCCAAATAGTGCGTTTACGTTTGTGTATGGCTATGGGGGAACGGTTAAGACGTTTTTATGGAACACTTTGACTTCAACTCTTCGTTTTAGAGGTAATATTGTTATCAATGTTGCATCTAGTGGTATTGCTGCAACATTATTGCCAGGTGGTCGTACAACACATTCTCGGTTTGCCATTCCAATTCAGATTCATGAACACTCTTTATGCAGTATTAAGCAACATTCTCTATTAGCGAATTTAATTAGGGCGGCTAAATTAATCATTTGGGATGAGGCACCAATAGTGCATAGATTTTGTATTGAGGCATTTGACAAAACACTTAGAGATATTATGCATTCCGACCATCTTTTTGGAGGGAGATGTTTAGTTATGGGAGGGGATTTTAGGCAAATTCTGCCAGTGATTCCCAAAGGTACTAGAGCAGCGATTGTAGATGCATGAATTAGCTTATCATATCTATGGGATTCTTGTCAGGTTTTTAGACTGGAGCAAAACATGCGGTTGCTTGCATCAACTGTAGATGATTATGGAGTTGAGTTGGGTAAGTTTTCACAGTGGTTGTTAGATATTGGAGATGGGAAATTAGGTTTGCCACATGATGGGGTAGCTGAGATTGATATACCATCTGAGTTATTGATCAAAGATTACATAGATCCAATCCATGGAATAGTTCAGGAAACATATCCTGAATTGATGGTCAACTTGTCCAACCATACATACTTAAATGATAAGGCAATTCTAGCACCTACGATTAAAAGTATTGCTAAGGTCAATGATTTTATGTGTTCTTTGTTGTTGGGTGAAGCAGTTGAGTACTTTAGTTGTGATACAGTCTGTAAATCATGTCAGGACAATGATTGCTTTGATGATTTGTACACAATTGAGTTCTTGAATTCCATTAAATTTCAGGCTTGCCCTCACACAGGCTAACTTTGAAGGTAGGCTGTCTTATAATATTGTTGCGAAATATTGACTAGGCAGCTGGATTATGCAATGGAACCCGTCTTCGGGTAACATTTCTTGGGAAGTCAGTTATTGAGGCTGTTACTTTGAATGGATCCCATCCTAATAGTAAGGTGTTGATACATAGGATGGATATGAATCCATCTGATAGTAGGTTGCCTTTTAAGATGAAATGGAGATAATTTCCGGTTGCTTTATCCTTTGCGATGACAATTAATAAGAGTCAAGGTCAATCTCTTCGTCACGTAGGTCTTTATATATCTAGGCCCGTATTCTCACATGGTTAGTTGTATGTGGCACTGTCAAGAGTAAGAAGCAAGGAAGGATTGAAGATTGTGATCCATGATAGTGTAGAGCAATCCAAGACTAGGACTACCAATGTTGTTTATAGAGAGGTTTTTCAGAATTTGGACTAAATTTTTTAGTGAGCATGAGACAAAAGTTAAGATGTATGGGCGCATTAGTTTTTTAATGATCTTTGATTTGAAAGAATTTTGCAATGAAGTAGAAAATGTGTACAACTTTGGCAAAATTGTGTGGGGCTAATAAAGATATGTAGTTATTTGAATGAAGTGTGTCTGTTTCCTGGACTTAACTTTATCTTATTAAGATGATGGTGTGTTTTGTATAAATGGTGATTCAAGGTTGTGTTGATATATTGGTGAGATATAGTATTTGTCTTTGAAGTGATGTATTGCAGATTGGTGATGGAAAAATTAGAAGAAAGTATTAGTATTATGAATGTTGTCTATGTCTTGATGGGCAGAATGAAGAAATGTTAGACTAGGGACGTAAGTGAAGTGGGTCAAGTTCAGTGATGAGGTTATTGGGCTGAGTAGGTGGGCCTGTGATATTATCTCAGTCAGAAAGGGAAATCATAAATGCATCGCAGGTACAATTGTTGTAGGAGTAGGTTTGATTTCTATTAATTGCCACTAATCAAACCCTATTACAAATGGTCTTCATCGTGCTTGCATATGAGTTCCGACGACGATTGGCCACAATTAATGCCATGGTTTGAACAACGCTGCAATTCAGCTCCCTAGGCATGGTGTTCTCTATTGTGAGTAATGAATAAATTTAATAAATGTTGCGTTATGAGTAGGTGGGATCTGATTATAGTATTCATCCGTGTTGCAGCCTCCATCCTTGAGACCCGAAGTTAAAGGGTTAGAAAGATGATGAAAGAGTCCAATGTAAATTTGTCCAACCTCCGATGCGGTCAGTTCCATGCAACAATCACTCTCAAGGTGGATCGAAATTTTAATCATTTATAGGTGTGGTATGCAATGAATTTTGAGCGTCCTGTGATAGAACACCAATCCGTGGATGTCATTTTTTTTACCATCAGGTACGTGTAGGTTGAAATGCGTTGTAGTCGTATGTGGAGTAGTGATTTCCAGTAAATGTTGCCTTCATTATTTTGTGGTTTTTTTATTCAGAACAACAGGGTCCTCTTGCAGTTGAAGAGTAGAGAACATATTAGTCTATTTGCGTCCAGGATTGTTAAAGGAGGGGTGTACAATATTTCAGGATTTAATGCGTATCAGAACGGATATGGGATGCACGAGAGATTTCATATGGGTTTTGGTAAAACAACTCAAATTGTTGAGGTTTTTGAGGATGTTCCTTTGCCACGGTTTTCATTTGACATCAAATGGGTTCGAGAAGTGGCAGGGGGAATTGATTATGACTTTAGTTTTTATGGTAAGTACGTGTAATAAGGAACATTGATGTTGTTTATTTGTATACTAAACTGATATAATAAATGTTATACTGTGGAACTATAGATATATGTGGTTTTTTGAAGTCTTGGAAACTGGTCAATCCTAGGTCTGTTAATGGTGCATATAGGAAGGAGCTAAGTATCGTTCTTTTAGATGCAGGGATAGAAGATGACAGGTACGGAGTATTGTAATTTCTTGCAAAAAAAAACCATGTATTATGCATCCCTAATTATCTGCAAATTTTTGTTACAGTGACCCTGCAGAGGCTACCATTGTTCTATATGATGAGTGTGCTGGTACAACTATGGCAAAAATTGAATCACTTGGGGTGAAAATTACTGAATTCGTCATTATCTAATACGCAGTTGGGATGCTTTTTAATGACATGAGTAAGAAAATTGTATGGTTTTAGTGATGTATTTGTATAATTGGGAACGGTAAATGCCAGTTAGGCTGAAGTGTTACATGGCTGCCTTGTGATGCAGGTGGTCCTCCAATATGTTCTTACTGGGATGCAACGAGGGTGTTGTTTGATGTAGATTTTAAGTGAAATGAAGCGCAATGTTGGGGTTTCATTTATATGGGTTGAAGTAAGTGAAGGTTGTGTACACATTTGTGTGTCATTGAACTCTAGAAATGAATTGGGTGAAATACAGAACAGCTGTTTGTGCGTAATATGCTTTATAACCTCCACAGAAACAAATGTTTGTGTGCAAATTAACATAACTCAATAAAGATTCTAAAGTATGTATAAATATCTTTACACTAGGTGAGGAATTATGTGTGTCGATGATCGCTCACTTATTTACGTGAGGTGGGAGAGGTTGGGGATGGAAGCATATGACGTGGGAATTGGAAGATCTATTTTATGCTTTCGCACAACGCACGGGGGATGAATTGCTCGTTACAAAAATATAAGGGCAAAATAGTCTTTTGGCTAAATAAAAATTAAAAGCCAATATTTTCCCTTCCTCTATGAATTTGGACATCTTACAAGGAAAGAAGCAAGGGAATTAAACACTTGGTCTAATTAATCAAGGAAGAAACAATATTGGCCAAGTAAAATATAAAGGAAAAGTAAAAAAAGGTAAGCATGTGTTAAAGTTGCCATTTAATACTAATATTGTAAGGAGGTGGAAGGAGATATTTAAAAGGCAATTAATCTCTTCCAAGAGGCCTCACCTAAGTCCAAAATCAAGAACAAAGAGAAAGTGTTTGAAATGTCAAATAGAACAAGAGGAAGAAAAAGCAAGTGACATGTGATAATTAGCAATTAGATATTAATATTTTTAAGGAGGTGCAAGATGATATTTTTGAGATCATCATTTCTCTCCAAGAGGCCAACATTTCGTCCAAAAAGGAAAGGCAATAAGGGAAATATATTTACTTGCACTAGTAGAAAAATCACTTTTAAGACCGGTTAAAAATGACATTTTAGACCAGTTCTAGATGAGGTCTTGATACAGCGGGTCTTAAAAGTTTGCTACTTTTTAGACCGATTAAGGAACCGGTCTTAAAAAAAAGTTTTAAGATCGGTAAAATCAACATAGACAACATGATGTACTTTCGTTTCATGCATAACAGAGGAGATAAGTTGTAAATTACAAACAAAACAGACCATGAACTATGTATACTGCTCAAGTTACTAAAAGGATTCATGTCATCCGTGCTAAGCCCAAGCCTAAGGTTCCTAGGTTCCTTACTGAATGTAATAAATAATTGATCGATTTTCTTCCATTGAGAAGAATTAGCTGGATGTTGAAGCTTTCCATTAAATATCCTTTTATCCACATGCCATCTCAAATTTTTTGCATCGTTTTCATTAGCAAACAAGTGCTTGAACCTTGGTATGATTGGAAGATACCACAACACTTTTGCAAGGGTGTTATTTGATTTGTACCTCAAGGTTTCACATATCAGACACTGTTGTTCCTCTTTATACTCTTTTCTATACAATATATAATCATTAGGGCATGCATGGATC
The DNA here is from genome assembly GCA_963210345.1 of Inga oerstediana. NCBI lineage: Eukaryota > Viridiplantae > Streptophyta > Magnoliopsida > Fabales > Fabaceae > Inga > Inga oerstediana. The sequence continues at coordinate 30,317,447 of OY723402.1, read as the reverse complement.
TTTTTATACATCATCCCTAGTTGACACAGTATTTTCTTAGCATCATAGTATCGAGAAGGCAACACATTATCATCTGAAAGCATGTCCTTAAAAGCCTCAAGCGTTTCTGAAAAACTCTTGTCACTCCATCTATGCCGTGCTTTCAAGCTTACCAATTTTAATACTGCTATCAACAATTGGTATTTTTGACACCCCGGGTACAACGGCGTCTCAGCATCACTGCACATATTACCATATGCATGTGATTGTTCAAAAGTCTCTTCTCCTATATCATGAATAATATTCTCTTTCCGATCATCCGTATCCATGTCATTATCATCAAAGGCCACTCCTCCCTATTGAGATAAACTTGACATTTCTAATTCTTCATAATGCCATACCCATACTGTATAACTCTTACAAAATCCTTCACAAATTAAATGTGTATATATATCTGCAGTACTTAATCGCTTCTCATTTAAACATACTACACAAGGGCAATAAAACTTCCCACTACCAACATCGGCATTTCTTCTAGTAAAGTCTAAAAAGCCCCTTACCCCATTATGATATTCAACACTCGTTCGTTTAGCTTTTATCTAGCTATAATCCATATATATCTCAACACTTGTAGCACCCTATATCCAACAGCAAAAGGATAAACAAAAAAACAACCATAGAGTATTAGAGATTTCAACGAATTTTAACATGCACCATTTGAAACTAGTATTATTTCAACAAACTAATAACACTGACAATCAAACAATCACACTAAATTAAAATAGAACTTAGAATGGTATTACTCCAAGCCAAATATCACAAGTCAGAGCATCTTATTTACTTTTGGTCCAAAACAAGAAAAACGTATATAGTAATAAAGTCATCACATAGTTTTCCCTTTCACCTTAATTACTTTTTTCTGCAGTTATTTCGTGTCTAACTATATTGTCAACGTTAATATTGTTGAGAATAAACAAATAGAAGCTGAAAGTTGAGGGCTTTAATTAACAGAACACTAACCCCAATTGAAGACCAAGGAGTGAGTTTCTACCCAAAGTCACGGTGGTGTCAACTGAGGTTAAAATGAAGTCCTCAAATTCACGGCATTGACAGAGGGAAGTCATAGTATAGGAGAATGGTCATTATGGAGAATAGAGGTGGCAGCGGAGGAGAGTGACGATGATCAAAGAACTGTAACACCCTAAATTTTATATTCACCAAATATATTATAATTATTTGAGAAATTCAATAAAATGGTAAATATTCATGAATTTGAATTATATGAATTTTATAAATATTCATTTTCATGAGAAAATGGGCAAAATAATCATGGAATTAATTTGGGTAATTTAAAAAGCCCAATATTAAGGTCCAAAAATGGAGAAAAATTAGAGAAAATATTTGGTCTAAAAATTGATGGAAATTGGCCAAATAAAAATAAGAAAAGAAATTAGAATAAAAAGGTAATGGCAAAATCGTAATTTAGCCAATTTATCACAAAATTAATTTTTTCTGATTAATTGAAGTTAATTTCAATTAATTAAGAAAAATAAAAGGGAAAAATGTATTTAGAATATTTTGGTCAATTTAATATGAAGTTATGAAAATTTTGAGCAAAAAGTGCAATTTTGACTAAAATTGAGACTTTACGTGTATACGTAACTTGGACAAGTTGTGAAGCCAATTGAGACCATAGAGAGGGACCCCTAGGTGCCTCCTACATGTTGTAAGAGGAAGAAAATATTGGTTGGGCTTAATGAGCTTGGTTACATGTACATCAAGTTTATGTGCATAAAAATTGATTTTGGAATTTTTGGAAATTAGTTAAATAAATGAAATAATATATGATATATTATAATATATCATTACCTCCTTCTTCCTTCAGCCCATTTCGTGCAAAATAGATCTGAAACAAGAGATAAAAAGTTGAGAGGGTTTAGAGAGAGAAAGGGAAGAAATCCGCAAGGTAAGCCGATTTCTCCGACGATTTAGCTCCTAACTCGTATAACTCCAACCCTAAGCTACTCTTTTTTGTTCTTTAAGGTTTGGAGGCTCAAAAACCTGTTGTTTAAAGGTTAGGGTTTCAACCATATTGGGGAAAAACTAGTGAGAGCTTGAGGTAACTTCCAAATCTTCGTATATTAACTATTCTAGCTGCTGTGGGCAATTTAATCGATGAAATTTTTTCGGATTGCCATTGGTTTTAAATTTTGGAAATGTGTGTGCCTAAGGGTTATGCTACCCAATTTCAGTCTAAATGGTTGTTATAACTCAATTAGATGGTTAATAAAATGGTTAGAAGTAGAAAAAAACACGTTTACAGAGCCGAAATCGCAAAACCCCGATTTTTCCCGGAGGATCCCATAATTTTGGTCAGGGCTAGATCTAGGGGTTAGAGTTGGATTTTCAATGATTTTATGATTCCATTGGATTTAGGAGGAAAATTAAGGTGGGGTTATAGTTGAGTACTTTTTCAGAAAAGACCGAAAAAGCATAATTACGGAAACACCCTTAAAACCCTAAAAGTAGGGTTGTTAAGGGAAATTTTGTAATTTGACATTGAATTTGATAATTTCTAGCCTGGAAATGGATTCCTTGGGCGAAAATATGTCGGGATAGTCCATGTCAAAATTTCAGAAGAAAAGTACAGTTGGGCCGGGTACTTCAGGGCAGGGCCGGCCCAAGGATATTTTGGTAAATTCTCACCATAGGCTAATATAACCACAAAAATACTATGCTAGTGCCTAAAATTATACATGGATAGGTTATAACCTATTTCTTATACATTTAATATTTTAGGACCGAGTCGGAAGCCGGAAACGACACGTTTTACGAGGCACACAAAAAAAAAGGTGGTCTTTGAGATAGTACTATCAAACCCTTTAGGCATTTGTTTGGGCTTCTAGTAGCCAACTAAGGGACTTTAATGATAACTAAATCTAAGTGTTTTGAAGTTATTTGAGTATTAGAATAAGTATTAACGCGTCGTCCTTAATTATGACTATAGGATTTGATATTTGCCCGGAACGTAGAAGATCTATGCCTGAACAAGAATGGAAAGAACAAGGTAGTGACAATTTATCCTATATCATGTTTAATTCATTGCTCATTTGTATTTATCATTGAATGAGCAAGGGGACGTGGCGGTTAGCCCGGCCTTGAATGAATAGGGGATATGGTGGTTAGCCCGGCCTTGAATCTTGTTATTGTTGCATTGTGATATATGCTTACTTGCTTTGTTAATTATGCATATATATGTAAACTATTGCTACTGAAATTCTTTTGAATCTCACTCTTTCCAAATAACAATTTTAGCTAGGGCAAGTAGATCTCGAGACAAGCAAGTAAGCAAGGACAACAAGGATTGCCGGTGGTAGTCTTAGTTTCTTTTTGATTTTTTGTTATCATTTGGACAATTGTATATATTGGATTGACCATAGATTTGTAGTTATTGTGTAATCCCCGATATGGGAAACTGAGATGGGCAATGATGCCCTGTAAAACTCTTGGCTTAATGATATTATCCCGGGGGAATGTCAGGAGTTTTGTTAGCACTCTGATATTATATATGTGACAAACCGAATAGGCCAACTATTTTTATTTCAAATGAATAGAGATTGTATTGTACAGGTTTTTGTAAAAAAATTTTAATTGCCCTCGATCTTTCATTAACTTATAAAACGGGTTTAAACACTAATTACGGCCTAGATGATGGCAGGGGTTACAAGAACAATGACAAGGAACACAACAACTACAGCGGTAATGACGGAGGAGTGTTGAGCAAATGAAAAATGGGGAGTGATGGAGGAGTTCAGAACAAGCAGGGACAAAGCTCACAGAGAAATGACGACAAGAGAAGAAAGGGTTCAGAGCGCGAGATCTGAGCGCGGGAGTAAAAATATGAGCAAAACGCTCACCTTTTAGACCGGTTTTCTATAAAAACGGGTCTTAAAAGGGTGAAAAAAATAATTTTTAAATTTTTCCTCTTTAAGACCGGTTTTTATAAAAACCGGTTTTAAAGTTTTTTATCTTTAAGGCTGGTTGTTAATATTTATCTTTAAGACCGATTATTATTAATAACCGGTCTTAAAAGTTTCAGATTTTTAATTTTTTAAATATTTTGATATTTTTAAACCAGTTTTATTTATAACCGGTCTAAATAATTTTTTTAAGACCGATTTTTGTTTGGAGAGCTGGTCTTAGAAGTTCTATATGTTAGAACCGGCTGACACCCAAGAGGGGGGTGAATTGGGTGTAAGATAAAAATCTTAAGAACTTTGAAAATCTTTTTGCATTTTAGAGGAAGCAATAAATATGAAAGTAATGAATCATAAATCAACAGTTTATATATATGCTGGAAATATAAGAGTTTAAGGAAGAGAGTGTGCAAACTGTGATTTATCCTGATTCGGTCCAAACTGCGATGGCCTACATCCAGTCCCCAGGCTTCTCCTGAGATTTTCAAATCCACTATCTTCTTGTTTAATCCAGGCACAAGAAAAGCCTTTACAAAGTTCTCACCAAGATACTCCCCCTTACAACATGTCTTACGAGCAGAGCAATCCCGAAGACCTTTCCCTCCTGCTTACCTGTGCAAGTATAACGAGCAGCAATGTTCTCTTCTGCTTATACCACTGTAAGTCTTACGAGATGCAACGTTCTTTACTGCTTGCACCTTGTAAGTCTTACGAGTAGAAAGTTTTACCAGCGATTCTCTCTATACTTGCTCGTAAGGAAATCAACACATTCAAGGTCCCTCTACCTTGAGATCAATTCAGAAATACAATTGAAAGGGTTTACAAACTCTCTCACATAGTGGATATGATGAACACTGAAGTACAATACAAAAACTCTCTCAAATATACATAATATAGAAAATAGATAAGAACAGAGAGAAGTTGGATTGGAGTAGATGATTCATGATCTTGTAGTGTTCTCGTTGGTGTTGCTCTTTGTTGAATGTTCCCATATTTATAGATGAGTTGAGATAGCCATTGGAAGCATTTCAACCTATCCGTTAGGGTGGCTTAGCTTCATTTGACTGTTCTTCATTTTTGAAAACTAGCCATTGTGCATGTTGACGCTCCGCTTCCGTAAAGTCAATTTTTCTCTCTTCACATCATCTCTTCATTGCATTCCTGGAGAAATATATTAAACACTAATACAATGAGGTGTAAGAATGATTGGAAGCAAGAAGAGTGAGTTTCATGATTAATCCCATGATTTTCGAAAGCTTCAGAATGTTGTTGGTATTTCTGGGAAGCATTACTCGAGTGCTCACTCGAGTAAACATCAAGTTTCTTCACAGGTTACTCGAGTGGCCTTCCATTTTCTGCATAGCTTACTCGGGTAGTAACTTGAAGTTCGACTTGAAGTTCGGGTAGTAACCTGAAGTTCGACTTGAAGTTCTCTTCTAAATAACTCTGCATACTCGAGTAGTAACTTGAAGTTCGACTCTGGTTACTTCAAGTTTCTGTCTCTTTACTCGAGTACTGACTTGAGTAATGTTGGCAGGCCGAGAGCAACTGGAAGTTTTCTATTTGATTACTCGAGTAACGTTTTTTGTTATCAACTAGTTACTCGAGTGGTGCCTTTAAGTGAATTCTTGATTTTGAATCGAAACATGGAAAATTATATATCATCGGAAAGCCATCATTATCTACATTCCAATGCAACAAGAATCAGCTCCAAACACGTTATATACTGAAAGTTATGATCCAAAGAGTATCTACTATTCTTAGACCATTTCTGAACTCACGATCTATCATGAGCACCAACTTCTAGAAATCACAGATCTTAGGATATAGCTTTAAATGTAACAAATTATATATCCATGGAAAGCTCTTTAAGTCTTCTTTCATATGACACCTGTTTTGTTGCAATCCGATGTGTATTTTGGGAGTTATGTCCAAAATACCAAAGCTGTCCAGGAATACGATGCTGATTCATGTGTCGACTTTCGAAGCTTATATATCTCTCATCGGAACTCATTTGAATGTGATATTGGTGTCAAAAGTTCGTGTTGGAAGTCTAGTTTCATATGCCACTGGTTTCAGTTCGATCCGACATTGGTTGGAGAGATATCATCAAAATACCGAACCTCTATTCTGCCGCGCGAAAATAGAGTGCCTATTACTTCAAGTTCCGCCTCGAGTGATTTATCAAGTAACCTGGCAGATTACTCGAGTAGGTACTCGAGTAATCACCTCCAAAATGAGGCAGTACCCTATTACTCGAGTAATCATCCCCAGAGGCACCATAACTTCCGTATACATCATTTTAGCTTCGTATTGACCCATTCTAACTTCCGTTTGACCGTAGAAACCTCCGATATCACTTCTAATAGCTTGGATCTTGATATTCTCATGTGATCTTGCAAGTTCTTCTTTCTTTAATCTCTTTCTTCTTCTTTCTTCAATCTCTTTCTTCTTATTTTGCCACTTGATGATCATTCTTCATAACCCAACTAGATATCTTCTTGAATTGATGATCGTTCTTCATAAACCAACTAGATATCTTCTTGAATATCTTCAATCTTTGCTTGATATTCCTATTAGTTCTTGCAATGCCTTCTTTCTTCAATCCCTTGTCTCTTGATTTTCTTCTTGATAATCATTCTCCATATATGAGGCATTATAACATCAACCTACAATCAGGTTTATGACTAATCTACAAAATATGCAACATTAAATATAGTAGTTAGTCAATGTAGAAGATAATTATATCATACAAACTTTTTGCTCATATTTAACATATATATTTGACATCATCAAAACTATTCATATTATATTTGACATCATCAAAACTATTCATATCTAACACTACATAATTACAAAACTGTCACCGATCAAATTTTGAAAACCTAATCCGCTATAACAGGTCTAAATGTGACGGTCTAAAAAGGGAATTTTATACTAGTGTTGGTTCAAATTAAGCCTAACTTGGTGAAATTGTAGCCAAGTAAAAAGATGTTGGAAAAGCATTGTAGGCTAGCAATTACCATTACAACTAATATTTGAAGAGATAACATTTGGATATTTGAAGAAGCATTTTTAACTCCTCCAAAGGCTCAATTTTTTATGCAAGCTAAATGGTATAGAGGAAAAGCAAATATTTATGGCCAAAACAAAAAGATGAAGCAAGAGGAAAAGGCAACAATTACCATGTGGTAATTTACAATAAAATAACATATTCTTAAGGAGGTGGAATGGATTTTTTTAAAGGCTCCTCATCTCTTTCTTAAGACTCATTTTTGTTTATCTAAGAGAGAGAGAGAGAGAGTGAGTGGTTTGAAGAACGTAGGAAGCAAGAGGAAGCTCAAGTGGATCAAGAAGCAAATCAAGGTTAGTTAGTGTGAAATTCTTGAGACTATGCCTTCCAATTCATGGCAAGCACTCTTCTAATCTCTATGCTATCTTGAATAATACTTGTAGCAAGTAAAAACAAGAGCAAGAAGAGGAGAGAGGGGTTGGTTTAGAGAGAGAAAGATAAGGAAATCAAGGTGAGCTTAAGAACTAGACATCTCTTGGTGATTATTGATTGTTGTGGTTGTTTGATTGGATTTGTAGCTTGTTTTGGTTGGTTTTTATAAATTGGGATGATGAAACCCTAAGGGATTATGCTATCCAAATTTCCATAAATCATGATTAATGAGTGTTTAACTAGTTAAATAAGCAATTACAAGTGAAAGGAAGATGTTTTATGGATTGAATTCATGAAACTCATTTTCTTCCAAATTTTTGACATGTTTCGGCTAGACTTGGATCTTAGGGTTAGAGTTGGAATTTCACTAATTTGATGGTTCTATTGTGTTCTACATGAAAAATTGTGTGGGAATAGCCCCTGGTTATAAATTATGGATCACTGGAACACAAATTGTAAAATTGGAATTTGCTGCCAGTTAGGGTTTCTATCTGGCAATCTTGTTTTCATGTGTTTTTGGATAATCAAATGGTGTCCAATAAATGTGAAACTTTTCAATATAAAAGTAGATATATCAAGCTTCAATTTGATATGTAATTTGTGTAGGATCGGTAAGCACAGCGGAAGAATTTAAAAAATTTTCACCGATCCTAATTGAGGATCTATCAACGGCGTTTAAACAAAGTTGGAAGGATTCATACCTTTTTGATGATTCAGAGTTTTCACGATCTCTAGGAGCCAACACGTCAGGTCCGCTCCCTCTACCGGTATCCACACGAATGCTCTCCAACCGAGACTGCGTGCTAGCGCCTCTAATGTCTCGAAGGGTTTAACTTGCGGCTCTCAATTCTGATGTACCCTGAGTCTATCAGCTCTATCAAGTTTATAACCCATGAGGGTTATTTTCAAATTTCAAAATTAATCATCATTAATTTCAAAATTAATTAACAATTAATTATCTTGATGAGCTAATTAAATAAATTCAGTTTAAATTAAATCTGTCCAACAGTTTTAATTTAACCTATTTATTTAATCTAAATAAAGAGCCATTAGATTTAATTTATCTTCATAAATTAAATCTGAGATACTATATCTCTATTATGTTAGTTATTAAATTTAATATATCTTAATAAATTAAATTTAAAACCAACACAATATAATAATATAATATAATATATATATATACATATATATATATATATATAATATATTTCGAAAATATATATATCTATATAATATTATTAAATATAATAATATAATATATATATATATATATATAAGATATATATTTCGAAAATATATATATATCTATATAATATTATTAATGAATTTTATATTATATATATATATATAAATATAAAATTCATCCACCCTAAATCAAACATTATCTCGTGTTGGGTCATTCTTATGTGCGACCCTATAGGCCCATATGAAGTTGGCAGTGGGCCAATAACTACACTAACCCAAAAGTCGCAAGCAGCCTCTAGCAAGACATTACGACTACCCAATTCATATGAGGATCGTTATCACGATGCAACCTGTCATACAACCATGTCACGTCTCTTTTGTCACACGATATATCGATCAAGGATAAGGCATGGAAAATGTCATCCTCTTGTTCCTGACCATTACTTTCTTGATTCCTGAGTAGCCTGATAACAGAGACAGAAACTCCTTTCATCATAGTATGGCCATACATTTCTCAGACTCACTCATCGAGGGGCCCAGTAATATCTCTCTACTAATGTGAGGGACAAATTCCATCTTGATCATTCATATTCCTCTACATGAAAAACCACCAAGCCCGATCGTAGCCTTTATCATCACCCGGTCAAAAGTGACTTTTGACTAGTTCAAAGCTTAGCAACTCTCATGTAGGAATCCATGATGACCTCAGGTCTAAGGGCATTGTGACGTGGTTATACATGAGAAAAGCTTATGACTTGATCCATGTAGCTTTCTCATAGTGGGTCGGTCCAGCACCTTGTACTCTTACAAGTGCCTAAGACTTTGATTCGTATCTCCATATCTTATCAAAGTCATACTGGTCTTGTTTCATCTTTGCTCCCGCATAGATGACCGACCAGGGACATTTTAGGACAATCTTTATGAATTATCCAAGGATACAATTATCATAATTAACATGCAAATAATATGATAACAGAATGGAGAAATTTCATTAAAATAATAATGTTTAAAGTACAATGATTGGCCCTTAGGGCACAATTTCCAACAATTTGCCCCATTTGGATTAGTATGTTAAGATTTATGATTTATTGAAGTTGGACCTGGAAAACTAGAATGCTGTGGTGGTGGTGTGCAAACAATGTTGATACTGGAATTATGTGTACATAATTGGTTAAAGGAAATATTTTTCCTTAAAAGTAGACTAAATAAGGGTCACATAGCCTTTAGAACCACAATCATTAAATACTTGTAAATAAAGTTATGAATTTTCAAAACTTGATGAAAATTCTGGCAATTTTAGTTAATGTGCGAAATTGAAAAAGGTAATGGCAAAATGTAATTATCTTGAACACTAAGGGTAAAAATAACCAACAGAATAAGCTTGGAATAGTAGATGAATGGGTAATAACTCAATTCTTATAAGCTTGAAATTTTAGGACCAGACAATTGTGCCCGAGCCGGATCAAGACAGTTAGATAGTTAGGTAGAAAAGAGCTATTCCAGGTAGTGACTCTTTTCTTCATACACTATGCGATTATTTATGTGTTATTTGTAACACCTCAAATCAAACAGTCAAATACTTAACCATAGTAATTCAAATATCACCAATAAGGATGTTCAACATCCATACCATCAAAATATAAATCAGTTCAAATAAAGCCCACGTCTCAATGTTAAATCAATTCCTCAAAACATTTCAACAAAATAAAATAAAATGTGGAAGTCTTAGGGTCATGGTGATAAAATAACATAACATGAGCTCTAAGAGCACAAAAGAGCCTTCAAGGCTCACTTAATAGGTGCCTTCCCTTGCTCCCTACTAGAACAATCACCTGAAAATGTTAATATATAAGGATGAGATTCTACGTCTCAGTAACTACTGAAAGTTTCTACCGTATACAAGCAAATCACATATGATAAAAAGAAGGAACTGATTACATATATATTTGTATATACTATGATCCTCATACAAGACAAAAACAAGTTTAATCATTATCATGTCAATCTGTATTTTCATCACAACATGTGTAATATACGATTATGCAATATGCAATATGAAATATGTAAGATGCAACCTCCCTTATATCACCGTCCATCCTTATTCCACTGACTGGAGCCATAGGCTAACGCATAGTCCAACAGAAAGCCATCCATTTGACTGGATTGTCCCAAGCTCACCAGTTCTTAAGATACACCCGGCCAAAGGTGTAGAGCTTAAGTCTAGACTATGGCTCCACTCCTTAAACGAATACAACTAAGGAGGTGTCACATGTCCCGCAGCTCCAATAAAATCCTGGCCAAAGGAAAACATGGAAGAAGGGGCCTTGACAAGTCTCATCCACTATGCACAGAGTGATGGCATACCATGTGGCAAAAGATCTCAACATACAAATTCCTCCTTACTCCAACCCATCACAAATGCAATCGCCATGACAGTAATAAATATAATATCATTAAAAGACAATGTACAATAAATCATGCTTCCATTCTTGTCAAATATCACCACATTTTCAAACATGCTAAAAAGGAAATAATAATCCAATAATACATTAATTATCATTAAATTATTAATCATTCGAGTGAAATGAGTTATACATAAAGTTACTTGTAACACTGCTTATTTGAGAATTAACAATAATAATACATACACAAACACATATAATTCAGTCCAATTTTCTTTCAAAAAAATAGTCATTCACAATCATACACAATTCACAAATATATGGAAGAATATTCAAAGTTACCTGATATTCCTTAGCTCACATGTAACACAAGAGTTACTCCAAAGCTCTCAATGAGAGTCTATAAAGTCACAAACATGAATATCTATTAACATACTTCTCCAAACTACTCTAGAGTTACTAGTACTAACTAAAGCCCAAATCTACTCTCAAGAACTATATTATATGAATACAAACTTATAAATTATCACATATTCTCTTTTAAATAAATATATATATATATATAAATAAAATCATAATACAAATGCATAAGTTTTAAATGTATATAACAGAAATGTCACGTGTGTATTTACCTAAAGCATTGATAACATGGAAGAGAAACATACACAATTTTTTTTTAAAACAAAGGACGTGGGATCTGGATGTGAGGGATATAGTATATATATATACATAGATTTTTTTTTTTGAGTTCCCACTTACAATAGGTTTCGATTGGGAGTTGGTGGGCTTTTGCCTTTTGAAGAGAGAACAAATATATTTATATATATATATATATATATATATGTATGTACCCAAAAACAAATCGAGATAGAGAATGTGGGAAAAAGGAAGGAAAGGTAATTATTAGCCTCACACCCAACAGTAATAAAAATAGGTGTTAGGCTCAAGAAACCCAAAGGGATGAGAGAAGGTTCTTGAAATGAGTTATATATATATATACACATATAGAAAGAGATACCAGCCAATTGGAAGGGAGAAAGAGGGATGAATAATCTAAAAAGTAAATAATGAATATACACCCACATATACTCAAACACACCCACTGGAATAAAAGAAAAGATGCGGGGGTAAGAAGGCGGCACTACATACCTATACCCACACCTATGATTGAAGAGAAGTAGCTTGAGTGTTAAAAAGAAGAGGGTTTGGTGTTAAGTCTTTTTCTTTTTTTTTTAAATAAACATAAATACCCCACATCCATACAGGAACTGAAGAAGGAGGTCGGTGAAGGACAGATTAGGGAGCTCTATTACAAAGCTGACAAGACAAATCACACATATATGCAAGAAACAAAAAGGTGTTTGATGAGACATGTTCATTAGGAGCACATTAAAGGGAGTAAGAAAGAGAGAACAGTTGCAGAGAAAATGAACCTGAGTGTGTGGCACCAAGAGGATGGGAGGAATAAGAAGAAGAAGACCTTATATATAGAAATAGATCTAGCAGCACTTTTTTTATAATATTTTTTTAAAAAAATAAAAATAATAATAGTATTATTCAAATTACTAGCAGCACTTTTTTTATAATATTTTTTTTGTTCCATTTTTTTTGGCCAATGGTAAAACAATTTACACACATATACTCATATTAAAATAATTATCTTAATGGGGTATTTTATTTGTATTTAGTTTTATTTTGAATAATTATTTTTTTCCTTTAGAACTTTATATATATATATATATTCTATATTCTTTGACTAACTAAAATTAAGCTACAACTAACTCTAAGCCCTAAAAATTTAAGAATGTTACATTATTGCCATGTTCTGTGACACGAGTTGTAGGCACACAGCCTGGTTGTGGTGTGGAAAAAGCATAAGTAGCACAAAGTAGGAAATTCACCAGTACCATCTGGCCCAGTGGGACCCAACTAGGACAGGGAAACAACATTTTCGGATAGGCAGTCATCTGTGCCAGGACTGTGAAACATTTCTGGGAAGGCAGTCGTTTGCACTGAGACAAGAGAACAGTCAGGGTCCAAATAGTTATTTGGCCCTGAACAGTGTACACACATGAGTATGGTGATATAATTATGTTGCTTATATAGTGCATTACATATTTATTTATTGTATTTTATATGATTGATTGTATATTGCTACTGAGATTCATTTGAATCTCACCCTTTTCCCAAAATTTAAAATATACTAACAAAAGGTAGTGGCTTTAGGGGCAAAAATGTAAATGCAAGCGACTGAGGGTTTTGGTCCAAATCAAGCACTGTCATTGGTTATCTACAGACTTTTATTATATGTTAAGTCTGTAATGATTATATACAATCCCTATGAAAATTCCTGTAATGTAATCAAATATTTATTATCAGTATATTCTTATGTTATTCCTGTGTGCTCATTAAACTACACGCAAACACTCTATGAAATGTGGAAATAGCATAAGGGCCTTACTTTGTTTGTTTATTATATTATGTTGTATTAATTATTTTTAAATATATTTATTTATTTTATAATTATGAAATTTGAATTATAATAATAAAAATTTTTAGAAAATAGAATGAAATTATAATTAATTATTTTTTATTTTTATAATTATTAATGTTGTCAACTATGTTACTAGTGTAGTACATATCTATTGAAGTGCAGTAAATTTGATTACAAAAGTAGTAAATTGCCATAAGAATTCGTTTATTCTAAGTTTGAGAATTGAAAAAAGTGGCTATCAATATTAGATATGATTAGTTTTGATGATGTCAAATATAGATGTTAAATATTGAGAGCAAAAAGTTTACTTAATGTATTTATTTCCTACATTGACTAACTACTGTGTTTAATGTAAAATATTTTGTAAATTAGTCAAGCAAAGAAAGAAGATATCAAGTTGGGTTGAAAATATTCATGTGATTTAATACTGCGGATTATTCGAATAGTCAAATTGGTATTAGAATAGTAAAACTTGTTTTCAGTTAAGATATATCCGAATAACTCTCAATTTATTCGAAGAAACAAAGTATTATTCGAATAATGAATATGCTATTCGAATAGAGAAGAACTGTTAATTGTTGAAAGTATTCGGATAAGTACATTAGTATTCGAATAGTATGCTTAACAAATTTTTCTGAAAATAATTCAAGTGAAAAAGTATTCGAATAGTCAAGGCACTATCCGAATAGTCATTGTGATTTCAAACTCAATTTCTAAATATGTTATCCAGATGGTAGGATAACTATTCAAATAGTAAGGGTACTATTTAAATAGTGTAATGATTATCCGAATAAGTTTTTGATAAATTTCAGCATCCAATATCACAAGACTATCAGGATAGTAAAGTTACTATTAGAATAGTAAGATTACTATCAGGATAGTAAGGTGACTATCAAGATATCAGAATAGTCTCAGTGCAAAAAATCAAATATTATTCAAATAATGAAGTGACTATTCGAATAGTCCATAACTGAAAAAGGGTGATTTTATTTGAATAGAAGTAGTACTATTCGAATAATAGCAGTAAACTCTGTTTTCGCATGGCAGGATAGAGGTTTGGTATTTTAGTGATATCTCTCTAACCACACGTCGGATTGAACTAAAACCGGTGGCATATGAAATTAGACTCATAACACGAACTATGGACACCAAGATCACATTAAAAAGAGTTCAGATGAGTGAGATATGATCTGTTGAATTTGACACATGAATCAGCGTCTTATTCCAGAATAGCTTTAGTATTTTGGACATAACTCTCAAATTACACATTGGATTGAGATAAAAATAGTGCCATATGAAACTAGACTTAAAGATCTTTCCATGGATAGGTTATGAATCAAATTTAGAGTTATATTCAAAGAGTATACCTTCTGGAAGTTGGTGATCGAAATCAAATCAAGCTCTGTTCTGCTCCAAACCAATCGATACACATTGAATCATAACTTTTGAAATACAAAGTATTTGTGAATTGATTCTAGTTGCTGTACAAAGAAGACTTAAAGATCTTTATAAGGATAGTTCATTTGCCATGGATTTGTATCCAAAGACTGACGCCCTCAGAAGCTTATTCAAATATAGAGGTTGCAATATTCGTTTGAGAAGATTTATTATCAAAGGTGCACTATTCAGATAGAGCAAGTACTATTCGAATAATATCATATATTTTGTGTAAGAGGCTATTCGAATAAGGGTTGGTCTATTCGAATATGAAAGTTCATTATGAGAGAATATTATTCGAATACAAATAGCACTATTCGAATAAGATTATTTGTTTTACAAGGTAGCTATTCGAATAAGGAATTCACTATTCGAATACACTTCAAGTTCTAAAAGAATATTCGAATAGATGATAAAGTATTCGAATAAAGATTACTCATTATCAAAGAAGGCTATTCGAATACAATAGATGTTAACCGAATAACTGATTCTCCAGAAAACAGAGTATCACCTTGAAACTTCTGAAAATCATTGAAATTTTGTGGACTTGTTCTTATTGATTCTAATCAATCTAACATTTCATTATATTAGTGATTAAGCATTTTCCAGGTGATCAAACAAGGATTAACACACAAGATGGAGAAAGCATTTTTGTGTCAGAAGCTTCCAACAGCTAGTTCAACAGTAATATTTTAATCATCAACGAGAAGCAGAAAAGCTCAAACGGTCAAATGCTTTTCATCAACTATAAAAGGAGAGTCATTCAAAATGAACAGACATGAGAGCCCATGCCTACAATGTTGATATGCTATTACTCTGAATCTTACTTAACCGAAGCTCTGTAATAATACTCCCACCATGTACTTCAGTGTTAATCATTATCTACTTCATATAGAGAGAGAAATAATCTTTCATTGTAATCATTCTATATTTGTGAGTTACTCAAGATTGGGGAATCTTGAATGGGAAACAAATTGTATCCTTATAGTGTGTAAGGGGGAGCTCTTATCTCAGTGAGAGAATTGTAAAGGCTTTACAAGTGCCTAGATCAAACTTGTGAGATTGTAGTGGTTCTCAAGTACCCAATTAAACTTGAGGGAGATAGTGGATTGAAATCTCAGGAGGAGCCTAGGGACTGGATGTAAGTTGTAACCCCCTCCGTAATTATATCCGAAATACAACATTAGAGTGAAATAGAGACCAATAATAATCAAAATTCATTTACATTCCCCATTCCTAAGATAGGGTTTTCACAAATACATTTCACAAATCAAACAGTTTAACCTGGTCTCACATTCATGTTTCGAATACAATTACTTCGTGAAGATAATTAACATTCATAATATATCAGAGTGCACAATAACAATCCCGGCAATTCCGGGTTCATATCTTCACTAAAGGTTCATAGGCACATATGCCCTTTACAATTGCTCAAATGGGGATTATAGAAATTTCAATCCAAATACATATTCCAATATATCATCCGAACATATACAATTATATATCCAAATCCACTACCATTATCCCAAATAGCAATGATAACCAAACCAAATACAAATGCCCATAAGGGATTCTCGCCGCCCCTAGTCGCTTGCTCCTTCCTCGAGCCACTTGTCCTGCCTAAAATGTTGGTAGGGGAAGGTGAGATTCTAGAGAATCCCAGTAGGAAACAGATACCACTATGCATGTAAGATAAGTGTTTAATGCATGACATGCTTGCATCACAATAACTCATGTTCACATAATGATATATCCGCATGCTCAATGTTTCAACAACATACTCATGGCCATAGCATAAATAGAAACAGAGCTTCAATCATTCATATATGTTTCACATAATCAAGCAAAGCAATAACATGCATCAATACACAAACACAAATATCAATACATGCAGGAGAGGTAAGTTCCCTACACTTATTCTTTCCACGTATGCTCCGGCGTCGGCTACTCACTATCCGAGCGGATGTCAAACCATGATCAAGGCGAATATCAAACCCTATAACCAAATCAAGGACATAGGATCATTCTCTTTTCCAAATTCTCAATGACTCTTATCACTTAAATGGTTATCATTTAGGACTCTTAAGAGACCACAAATGCCTCTAATGAAAGCCCTAAAAGGTTGGGAAACAAAAGGTTGAAGGTCACTTTTCGAAAACACAAAGTGCTGGAACACAGGGGTGGGTTGCGGCCCAAATATGGTCAGAAGGCCGTGGGCTGCGGCCCGCCACTCATGGGCCGCGGCCCGAAATAGGCCAGAAAGGTTTGGGCTGCGGCCCAGAAATTTCCTGACTCTGGGCTGAACTTCAAAAAACCATAACTAATTCTAGAAAAATCGAAACGAGGTGATTCCAAAGCCAAATGAAAGGTATATGAGTACTATTTTAAGGAAAAATATAGCGCATCAATGGAAATTACTACACAAATACAGAATCACCAAAAACTAACCACTACTCCCAAAACAGAGTTCTGTTTCAATCCCAAACTTTGGACAACCATATCTCACATAATACTCAACGAAATGACACAAAATATATGTCCATTTTGAAGCTTGGGATGTGAAATTTAAGACTGGAAAGTTTCATAATTTTCCAATACAATTTGGTCACTCAAAACGCTCATACCAAATTACTGCGCAAAACAGAGCTTAAACCAAACAGATTTCCAATTTTCTACCAAAGTGTTCAATAACTCCAAAATTAATAACCAAGCTTATTCCCACACAAAATCACTCAAGGAACACAATGGTAACCTCAAAATGACCAAAATCACAACCCATTTATATGCCCTGTTTTGACCAAAGCACAAAACCAACACAAAAAGTGCCAAACTTCACATTTAAGCTTCAATGCAATTCTATCAATTCAAAACACTAAACAAGGCACCATTTCCATCACAACAACAATTCAAACACCACAAGATCCTAAATCACGAAATTAGGGCTAAAATTCCAGAAATTTAAGGCCCAACCAATGGCCACAAAACTTATATGAAATTAAAGCTTTCACTTACCTTAACAACTTTTCCAAAGGCACTTCATGATTCTCCAACTTGTACATTTTCGTGATTCCTCAAATCACCACCAATGGAGAATCTAAAACCATAGGATGAAAGCTCTTAGCTCAAGGAACAATGTTAATGAAGAGCATTTTGGCATTTGAGGCTATTTGCTTACCTCAAAATCTAGCTTTTCCTTTCTCTTTCTTGAGCAACAATGGCGAAAATGGAGAGAAGGGGAGAGAAAACGAGAGAGAGAGAGAGAGAGATGGAGGAGAGGTGAAGATGATGATGAATGCAGAAAAATCTGCCCCACCCCCTTCACATGCGCATGAGAGAGAGAGGAAAGAGGGAAAATGCATAAAATAAATGGTGCTTTAACTTTTCCAACACCCTCTCTCATCCTAACCATTTGCCACATGTCTCCACCTCATTGGCTCTCATAAAGCAAGTAACCAATTTAGTTACTCTAACCACTTCATTAGCCATTTAATTTCACATCTCATGCCCTCTTAATTAGTAATTAATCTCTTCCATTAATCACTAATTTAGAGCCATTCTTTTAATTTTCCAACAATTATGGCATATTAATTAAAATTGCCATACAACACATAATTATTCCTCTTTAATTCGATAATTATCCTCAATAATTACCATTAGCCTTTAATCGAAAATTGGGGTGTTACATAAGTCATCTTGGATTAGATCGAATCAGGATAAATCACAGTTTGCATCTTCTCTTCCCTAAACTCTTGTATTTGCAGCGTATATGATTTCAATAACTGATTATGATTTTATATTTCATTACTTACATACTTATTGATTCCATAAGATGCGAAAAGAATTTCAAAGTTGTTAAGTTTTTATAATACACCCAATTCACCCCCTCTTAGGTGTCAGCCTATTTTAACAGTCAATTGCATGGAGCCAATGCTTAGGAGTTTAGTTTCTTTCTTTATGTCTTTTTACTAAGGGGGTTAGGTCTAGCGGAAGAGGCTAGTCTCTTACAATGTGGTGAACCAAGGTTCAAATCCCCACTGGGAGAGGTGTTCAAATTTAATGCTCGACAGCCCCTCGAATGTAACTCCTCATTGAAATTACATATATATTTAACGTTCAATCCGTTAAACGTCACTTATGAACTTAAGGACTCTATCCCTACAAAACTTACAACACTTACTTGATACTTTCAACTATTTTTTTCAAATTTTTAGTTTCAAACAAATATTTATCAACCAAAATATTTTAAGACAAAAAATAATCCTAGTATCATGGTAATTAAATATAAAGTAGCATAAAGGTGCACGAGGAGCCTAATAGAGCCTTCAAGGCTCGCTCTACAGATGCCTTCCCTTGCTTCCTACTAGAACATTACGTCTAAGCAACTATTGAAAATTTCTACCATACATAAGCAAACCACATATGATGAAAAGAAGAAATTGATTACGTATATATTTGTATGTACCATAATCCTTATACAAGACAATTACAAATTTAATCATCATCATGTCAATATGTATTTTCTTCACAACATGTAATATATAATTATGCAATATGCAACCTCTCTTATATCACTGTCCATCCTTATACCGCCGATTGAAGCCATAGGCTAACACATGGTCCAACAGAAATTCGTCAATTTGACTGGATTGTCCCAAACTCACCAGTTTTTAAGATACACCTAGCCAAAGGTGTAGAGCTTGAGTTTGGACTATAGTTTCCCTCCTTAAAAGAATACAACTAAGGAGGTGTAACATATCCCACAGCTCCAATGCAATCTCGGCCAAAGGAAAACATGGAAGAAGGGGCCCTAACAAGTGCCATCCATTGTGGACAGAGTGATGGCATACCAAGTGGTAAAAGATCTTAACAGATAAATTCCTCCTTACTCCAACCCATCACAAATGCAATGTCGTGACAGTTATACTCAATCATCAATAAATATAATAACATTAAAAGACAGGGTACAACAAATTATGCTCCCATTCATATCAAATATCATCACATATTCAATTCAAATACACCAAAAATAAAACAATAATCCAACAATACATTAATTACAATTAATTTATTAACTATGTGAATAAAGTGAATTATAAAGAAATCTACTCGTAACATTACTTGCTTGAGAATTTACAATACACACACATATACATATAATTCAGTTCATTTTTTTTAATAAAAGATAGTCATTCACAATCATGCATAATTCACAAGTAAATGGAAGAATATTCAGAGTTACCTGTGACTTTAGCTAAACTCATAGATAATTATAAATGGATTACTCCAAATCTTTAAAGGAGAGTTTACGAAAATTTTTCATATAAACATTTATCAATAACTTGCTCAAAAATTATCTTAGAGTTACTCTAAGGATATTCTAAACCTACTCTATAACCTTAAAGCTACCCTCTAGCATTCAATTCTTAGACAACTAAAAATTTATGATATAATATGAGCATATAGTTATACATAAGGAGTGAGAGAATTTAAAAGAATTATTGAACTGACAAGAGGGACATCAGCTCTTCAATATATATCCATATATAAGAAGAGAAAACTCCTAGCTTCAATATGACGTAAGAATAAAAGAGGAAATGCACTAAGGCAATATTATATAGATATATATTATATATGGGAAATAATTGTGAAATGGCCTCAGCCAAAATTTTGAAAGAAGTTGTACCTAGAGGAAACTACTCACACACACATTTTATAGAAGAAAGGATCTCTCTTTTTTTTTTTTAACCAAACAGTAGAAAGGGTCTCTCGAGTTGCAGAGCTTCAGCTTCCTCTCCCGCTTCAGGTCACTTTCTCACCGCCTCTGTGCGTGTTCTTTGCCTAGGGCTCTCCTAGGGTTTGTGGAAGCGGAGTCTTCCTTTGGTTTTGGTCATGGAAAGCCAATCTGAATTGTCAGCAATGAGCTTTCGAGGGTTCTCACTTGGGGCTTCAGCAGGTGAAGGAAAGAACAAGTTCGATGTCGGTGGAATCTATGCACAGGCAAGTCGACTTTTTATCACTCCATTTATGAAATTTGGAGGGCTGGAGCTCTGGGATAATCTGAGCATAGGGGAGATGAAAGATCTTCAAGACTGGTTCGCGGATCTGGACAATCCTCTTATGGATTTTTCTCTGCTGTCCGGTGGTTGGTCTACAGCCACCCAGGTACCATAGGGGCTGTTTACTTATCAGATCAGGGATTTGGGGCTTCTCTGGTCATGATTTTAAAGTCTTGGTCTTTCATTAAATTTATGATTCATGTCTTGTTTTTGCTTATGCTGTGGAAGTCTATTGGGTTTGGGTTTTGCTTCACTTTGTGGATTAATTTTGTTTATGTTGAGTGTTGGCTTGTTTCTACCATGATTACTGGTTACCTGGAGTTTGTTCTCAAAATCCAGTTGGTTTGCCCCTTTGAAATAGAAGGCGGCCTTAAAGCTGCATATGGTTTTGCAGCATTTGCATATAAGGGGGTGGGCTCAGCAGAGCAAGTCTTTAGACAACCACCCTCTTTCACTTTTTCCCTTGATCATGGTGGAATGAAAGTTGGCCTCTTCATTTTCAATCTGCAAGGTTTAAGCATCGATTGTTCTAGCTTTGATTTTGCCTTTAGGCATATGCTGTTCTCTTCTAGTTTTGGATTTTGTCTTTATCTTGTGGCCCCGGGCTTTTTTTCAGTGTGTGTTGCTTTGGGTTTATTTAGAGTCTGTAATTCTATTTTAAATATAATAAAATAGACCTTTGATAAAAAAAAAAAAAAAAAAAGAAAGGGCGTCTCTCAAAAAGGGATGCGAGGTGCGGAAAGAGTAACACTTGCACAGAGTGTTAGAAAAGAAAGTAGCTTGGGAAATGAAATATTCATATAATATACACATTGTATCACAATGGTACTGTAATATTGTTGGGATGAAAGGTTGGGGACTTAGGAAGTAATAAACGCACTAGCATTTCCAACACCAACAGTAACCCGGGAAAAAAAAAGGAAGGAAAGAAGTGGGTGGAAAAATGAATTAAATTGTGCATCTATTGACACACATACGCAACAATAGTGAAAAAATAAAGGAGGGTTGGTGTGAGCAATGAAAATGAATTACACACATGGACAACAAAATAATGAAGACTGGGAGGATGATTTGACAAGACAGAATAAGATAGAACACTATAGAGAAAAGAATAAAGACAAGAAGAAAGATTGATAAGACATTCTTTGACTGTAATGTATATATAAAGCACAGAGAAGAGAAATGAAAAGAAAAGAAATGCGTTGTGACTGAGAGTGAATCCACTGGAAGAAAATGAGGAGTGTGGAGAAATGAAAATTTATAGAGAGAACTAGGGTTTTCTCAACAGTTGTGTTTTTTAAAATTAGGCTATTAAAAGATCTATATGTTATTTTTATATTTTAATTCTAAACTATTAAAATTTAAATACACTTATTTAAAGACTATCCACATATTAAAACTTGTCAAATATAAATAGTTTGGCTCAATCCTTTTAAAACCTTATTTTTTTTAAAAAAAAATTATAGTTGAATTTTATTTAATATAAATATATGTTTACCTACATGTATAAACATATTTTATAGACCCCCAGAATTATAGAGAAGAGTTTTATCGAATACTTATTCTCAATTATTTATTTTATTTTTTTAAAGAATAAATACTTCATTAAAATGTGAATTAATTCTATAAATAGTCTTGATTATCTAAGTTTAAAAAGAAGGATATTACATCGAATATGATTGCCTCCAATAAAAGGAAACCTATGCTTTAGCAAAAAAAAAAACTCATTTGTTTTTTGAATATATAATTCAATGGTGTTTGGTAGCTTAATGGTTACCGTCCTTTTGGAATATATCCAAAGGGTTCGAGATCAAATCCCCCATTCACCCTTGGCCCCAAAAAATACTTGCTGGAGCTCCAGTGCTGGCTACCAGCAGCTAGCAGAGCTTTGGTGGCCGACCAATATATTTGAGGGGTAATTTTGTAAAAGTATAAACTTCAAACTCCCTAATTAATACATTCTGCCCCATTTATTCTTTTCGTTATTTACTTTTTGGGGATTTTAAAGTTTAAAAGGTATTTTTAAGAGATTTTCTCAAATAACTAGGGAAAATTCTAAAAAACTTCATTGCAAAATGGAAAAGGACAATTCAGGCGGGTGTCAGATTTTCAGAGAAATCTGTCCTTTTGAAATCTCGGCCAAATTACTAAAATGCCCTTCAGCCCTCAATCGAAATAACAATATGGGAGTTGTTAATAGCGAATCCGGAGTTGTTAATTGTGAGATAGGTGTTGTTATTGGCCCTGAATTAAACTTGTTAATTGTGAAAGAAGAAATTGGAGTTGTTAATATCGAATCCGGAGTTGTTAATTAAGATATTGGTGTTGTTATGGCCCTGAAACTTATAAAGTGTGAAAGAAGAAATTAGAGTTGTTAATGTCGAATCAAAAATTATTAAGATATAGATGTTGTTATTCCGAAGTGGAGGAAGAAAATAGAGTTCTTAATGTAGAATACGGTGTTGTTAATAAAGAGCAAGGAGTTGTTATTGGCTTTAAAACTTGTTTAGTGTAAAAGAAGAAATTGGAGTTGCTAATATCGAATCCGAAGTTGTTAAAGGCGAGATAAGTGTTGTTATTTGCTTTGAAACTTGTTTAGTATGAAAGAAGAAATTGGAGTTGTTAATGGCGAGATAGGTGTTGTTATTAGCCTTGAAACTTGTTTAGTATGAAAGAAGAAATTGGAGCTGTTAATGTCAAATCCGAAATTATTAATGGCGAGATAGGTGTTGTTATTGGCCCTGAAACTTGTTTAGTGTGAAAGAATAAATTGGAGTTGTTAATGTCGAATCCGGAGTTGTTAATTAAAAGATATGTGTTGTTATTGGCCCTGAAATTTGTTAATTGTGAAACAAGAAATTGGAGTTGTTAATGTCGAATCCGGAGTTGTTAATTAAGAGATATGTGTTGTTATTGGCCTTGAAACTTGTTAATTGTCAAAGAAGAATTGAAGTTGTTAATGTCGAATCTGAAGTTATTAATTACAAGAATCATTTTGTTATTCTGAGGTGAGGGATGAAGGGCTAAAGGGCATTTTCGTAATTTGGCCGAGATTTCAAAAGGATAGATTCCTCTAGAAATCTGACACCCACCTGAATTATCCTTTCCCATTTTCAATGTACTGAAATGTCCATTTCCATTTTTCAATGTAATTTTTTAAAATTTTCCCAAATAACTATGAAAGTAAGATGCCATGTTTCAGGATATTACATTAGAGACAAAATTTACTGTACTTGAAACAAGTTTCACCATTACTCATTGGCAATTTACCACACTTTTTTTTTTAAAAAAAAATTCAACACTTGAGAAAATACATGTAAGAGAATAATGTTTTAAATCATTTACTACACTATCAACGATATCTACTATACTTCCGATGAGTTTTCCCCACTTCATAAAACATCATTTACAACAACTTTTCTACAATTTCAACACTTAGGAGAAAATAAATTGGGCATGCCACCTCAGCGATTTTTCCTCCCTAAGTGAGGTGCATGCTACAATGCACCTCAACAAAATCATGTCCGCAAATGTTGATCGTTTGAGGCTATTATGGTAGGTCAAAATTGTTGCATTGTTACAACTTCGGGTCAAAATTCTCCCTGACAAATTAAAAAAAAAAAAAAAACCCTCAACTCTAACTTTAAGGGAAGTTCAGCTGTATATTATTCTTTTATCTTTAATATAAGTCATATTTATCTTATTTGATTAGATTAAGGTAGTTGGTTAAATTAGTTAATATAACATATATTTTCTAAAACACCCTAGTCACATTCCTTAATTCCTTCATTCTCTACTCTCCTCCTTTATTATTATTGAGCAAACATCCACAGGGGTAAATTAGGAAAAGGTTGACAAAAATTTGGCCCTATATTTAGGACTAAGATCAACTCCCCAAATATATTTTATATTAAGGACCAGATGAGTATATTTTAAGAAAAATTAATATTTTGGTCTTTTAACTTTTAATGTACTTATAACTCAATCTCTCAAATATTATTTATAGCGACTTAATCCTGAATTTTTGATTCACCTATGACTAGTCCTATAGTTCTCACTTTCATATATTATTATCCTTATCATCTATGCCTCAGTTTTGAATCCTTCTACGTGGCAAAAATTGCCTCCAACTCAGCTCACAACTCAGCTTTCATCATTAACGATCGCTCTGCTCCAGTAGTTGCATCTCGCCAGGTTGAGTTCACTATATCTAGATTCCCGAAGCAGGGTAAACAATGATTCCTTCTATCTCTTTCTCTCCCTTTCGATTCCTTAGTCCCCTCTCTAGTCGTTGGACTTTATCAAATGAAAAACTTAAAAGCGTATTAAAATATAACAATACTTTCCTTAACCATGGTGTCAATCAATTTCTTGCGCAAGACCCAGCTAAAAATCGTGTGATTTGAAGAAAGATAAATTGAGATGTACCTTCCATCTCCTTCTCTTAGAACCCATGTGGACCAATATATAATTATATATGTATAAAACAGTGGCCGTGCTCACTTGCAAATTATGTTCAGGAAGTATTCGTGCAGAACCTCCTTCGAAGGGCTTCAATAACTAAGAGGAAAAGAAAACAAATACTCCCTCTGATCCTTTTTATAAGAGCTAAAATTTAGATTGTGTTTGTCTTTTTTATAACCCAATAATAGTTGTTTAAATGTTTAATGAGGTTTTTCCATTTTTGTCACGTATTAATTATATGTATTGTATTAATTAAAGGGTTAGTGATATTTATATTTACTCTATTTCTCATTCTTACTTGTTTCTCATAAAGAATGGTATATTTGGTAAAAAAAAATTATTTTAGACATATTTATTATTTTTAATTAATTTTAAATATTTTCTTCAACTACGTAATTTAATTATCGAGTTTTTATAAATAGTAGCGGAAGAGTAACACCATAGGCTAAAGATTTGGATTGCCCTGCTTACCTCTTTTTCTCGTCTCAGCGGTTTAGAAAATGAAAGAATCAAAAGGGAGAGAGAAATAGAAGGAATCATTGTTTTCCAACTTCTAGAATTTGGATACCGAACTCGACCTGGTGAGATGCAGTCACTGGAGTAGAGCGATCATTGATGATGAAAGTTGGTTGGAGGCAATTTTTTGTCACATAGAACGATTCAAAGCTAAATCATATATGTTAAGGATAATATTCTGACTCTTAATATAAGATATATATATATATATATTTATCTAATTTAATTAGATTAAGGAAGTTAATTAATATGATGAGTATTTTCTAAAACGTCCTTATCATTTTCTTTAATTCCCTCATTTCCTCTCCTCCATGATTATTATTGGGGAGCATCAATAGGAATAAATTAAGAAAAAATTGACAAATATTAAAAATATGTCTTATTTTTAGAATCAATATAAATTCCCCAAATATGTTCTATATTAATAACTGGAGGGAGTAATATAAAAATGTTAAAAGCTAAGGAATTGAGTTATAGGCTAGTTAGAAGTTTAGGGATTGAGTCACGCCAAGTCATATTTGAAAAATTAAGTTCTAAATGAGTTAAAAAGCTAAAAAGTTATTTGTCCAAAAACAAAAGCTAAAAAGTTAAAAAAATTATTTTTTCCTATATTTTATTATTGTTAAGCATATTACGAATTTATAACCCACTTGTTTTTTTTTTTTTAATGTTAAGCATAGGCATCCCTTAGTAGAAACAATTCTATTTAAAGTACTGTCAAACATTAAATATGGATACTTGTACTAGTGAGAATTTAAATCTTGATTCACCTTATTACAAGAAACTAACCCCCACCGTTAGATAAAATCCGTTGATTTAGTCCACTTGCTTTTGAAGAATAGCCCCCCATCTTACTTTTTTTGTCTGGGCCAATAGTATTAAATAAATAAATACGTACGGTTGTTGGGCCAAGAAAATAAATCAACATGGTTTTATTGCCCAAAAAGAAGCCAGATTTAAACCTGAGGAACGCTACACAGGTTTCTAAAATTTCCATGGACAAAAACGACATGCTAATCAAGGGTTAATATTCAATTTTATCTTAGAAGTTGTCTAAAAAGAATAATGTTAACCCGAAACGTTTTTTAGGAGCAGTGTCATCCTAAAAGTTTTTAAATCATAGCAGTTTCGCCTTAACCATTATCCATGTTAACTTTGACCATTAGTTAACCAAATATACTGAGCTGACAGGTCCATGTGTCATCTACGTCATTTTCGTTAAGGTGCAAATTTGCCCTGTAAGTTTTCATTTAGGAGCAATGTTTCTCCAAAATTATTTTAGGTTCAATATTGCCCCGAAAATTTCTAAATTGTAGCAATGTCGCCCTAACCATTATAAAGGTTAGGTTAAACCATTAGTTGACCAAATATGCTAAGGTAATAGCATGAATGACATTAAAGAAGAAGTCGTAGATGGAGGAGAAGCTCATGTTCGCCAAAGAATAATGAAGAAAGATATTCAATCACCTGATGCAAGACACCTTAAGCAAGATTACTGAGATCAAGGTCACCAATTACCCAACGATGTTGAGATAAATACATACCTGTTCGATTTTCTCTTCATCATACAAAATGCTTTCACTTCTTTGATTTTCTCTAAACATAACAAGATGCATTTTTCTAAAAAACATTTTCCCTTATTTATAAATCTAACTTGGAAAAAAAAAAGAAGTGGATGACAAATGGACCTACTAGATAAACATATTTGGCCAATTAACGAGTAAACTTGATTTGGATAATGGCCAAGGTGAAATTGCTATGATTTTGAAACTTCAAGAGCAACACTGCTTCAAAGTAAAACTTCAGAGCAAATTTACACCTAAATCCAAAACAAAAGCGTTGTAGATGTCACGTGGACTGCCAGCTTAGCATGTTTAATCAACTAACAATAAAACTTAACCTGGATAACGGCAAAGGAAAAATTGCTAAGAATTGAAAACTTCTAAGACGACATTGCTCTTAAGGAAATTCTGGGGTAACATTACTCTTTTTTGACAACTTTCAGAACAAAAGTGACAAGATTACATGAACATAAGTCTTATTTGTTTATGTACCCAAAAAAAGTCTTATTAATTTACTATTTATTTATTTGTTTTTATAGGGTATATAGTATTAATTAGAGGAATATTTTAAAAACATGTGGAACAAGATTTGTTTTGTAACTTACAAACTTTGTCAACAAAAAGTGTCGTCACTATAATATTATTTTACTCTTAAATATTGAAGAAAATTAAAAAAAGAAGAAGTTATGAAAAATATCAAAATCCCAAATCAGTTTTACACTAATATAAAAATCGCAATACATGGCGGTTATTAACTACCATACTTCACGGTTCCGAACTGTTATATATGTAGGTGCTATATTTGCTCCACGTAGTTAAATTACGATTTTGAACTATTATTTATGCTTGATCTATTATAACAGTTATAAGATAACACTCATTATATATTAAGGCTTGGTGAGGCCATGATATACGTATTGCTATGATAATAATTTATGGGCACATATGAACAACCGTTATAATATATAGTAATGCTTATATGATACATAATGGACTCATTTTGACAACCGTAATTTATTCAGAACAAAAATAACGGTTCTTTTGTAAGAATTGTGACTTTTAATAATATTAAATAATAGTCTCAGGTAGACAACCATTATGCATTTGGTACATACATAATGGTTCCTAAATAAGAACCGTGAACTTTTATAGTACATGAAGGTTGTTATATAATAATAACCATGATATGTGGTTGTAAGACTTTTCAAGTGAGAATTTCTGAGCTAGTTTGATTAGATTGTATATAATAAAATAGTACTTCCCATATCGAGTTTCTATGCAATATAGGATAGAGCAAGACACTCCAAGCTTTATAGGGAGAATCAATGGCAACTGCTAACCTATATAAATGATGTAATTGTTTACCTATAAATTGTGTCTCTTCACATGAATTAACCATGGAAAGTGATGGATTGGGGAAAAAACATATGAATATCCGTATTGGAAAGGCCATACGAAGTATGCAAGCCCTTAAGTAAACAGCTCAAGGGTTTGCTTACCCCTTGTGACTTTTCCTATA
The DNA here is from genome assembly GCA_963210345.1 of Inga oerstediana. NCBI lineage: Eukaryota > Viridiplantae > Streptophyta > Magnoliopsida > Fabales > Fabaceae > Inga > Inga oerstediana. The sequence continues at coordinate 30,288,408 of OY723402.1, read as the reverse complement.
TGCATATTCGTGTTTTTTTAACCTAGCTGTTGCTTTCCTAGCTTAATTATTGATGAGACACAAGGCATAGGCGATGAACACTTACATTATCAGATATATAGGCCAACAATGTGATTGATTCAAGCCATAAAGCCTAGAAAATCTTGATCCATCCTGTAACCTCCTCCGTAATTATTATTCGAAATACGTGATTAAAATGAAATAGAGACCAATAATAATCAAAACTCATTTACATTCCCATCCATAAGATAGGGTTTTCACAAATTTCTTTCACAAATACTTTAACCTGGTCTCACATTCATATTTTGAATACAATTACCTCGTAAAGATAAATCACATTTATATAAATATCAGAGTGCACAATAATAATACCGGCAATTCTGGGTTCATACATTCACTAAAGATCATAGGGCACATACGCCCTTTACAATTCCTTAACAGGGATTACACAAATCCATCTCTAATACATAACCAAATAACCCAATATACATCCATGCACATATACATCCAATATCCAATTATACATAATCCCAACTACCATGATAACCAACTACCAAAATGACAACCCGAAGGAGTCCTCATCGCCCTTGGATGCTTGATCCATCCTCATTCTACCTTCCCTGTCTAAAATGTTGGTAGGGGAGGGTGAGATTCTAGAGAATCCCTGCAGGAAAATAGATACCAATATGCATGCAAGATAAGTGTTTAATGTATGACATGCTTGCATCACAATAACTCGTGCTCACATAATGATATATCCGCATGCTCAATGTTTCAACAACATACTCATGGCCATAGCATAAATAGAAACAGAGCTTCAATCATTCATATATGTTTCACATAATAAAGCAAAGCAATAACATGCATCAATACACAAACACAAATATCAATACATGTAGGAGAGGTAAGTTCCCTACACTTATTTTTTCACGTGTGCTCTAGCACAGCCTACTCACGATCTGACGAACATCAAACCATGATCATGGTGAATATCCAACCCTATAACCAAATCAAGGACATATGATCATTCTCTTTTCCAAATTCTCATTTTCATAACACTTAAATTTTGTTATCATTCATGACCTTTAGGTGGCTAATCAAAGCCTAAACACATGCCTAAAGGCTTGGGAAACACTTGACCAAAGGTCACCTTTTAAAAGTCCAAAATGCTGATTTTTAGGGGTTGGCCGCGGCCAGCCTACCCATGGGCCGCGGCCAATGAATGCACAGAAGGTCTTGGGCCGCGGTTCATAACGTCTGGCTGCGGCCAAGAAAATTCTATTTCCTGGCTGAACTTCCAAAAATCATAACTAATTCTAGAAAAATTGAAATGAGGTGATTTCAAAGCCAAATGAAAGGTATCTAAGTCCTCTTTATAGGAAAAATATGTACCATTACTCGAAATCACTACACAATTCCAGAATTACACAAAACTCAACACTGCCCCAAAACAGAGTTCAATTTTGATCCCAAATTTTGGCAAAGCATAACTAACAATTCACAAAATGAAATGACACAAACTATATGTCCATTTTGAAGTTTGGGATGTGAACTTCAAGACTGGAAAGTTTCATAATTTTCTGAAACCATTTGGTCATTCAAAAATTTCGTGAAATCTGACTGCCCAAAACAAAGCTCACACAAGACAGATTTCCAACTTTTCCCAAGTGATCCAAATGAACCCAAAACCCCAACCAAAGCTTGTTAGATCTCATGTTTTGATGATAACAAAGAATGATATGAAAAAGATTTTGATTAAATAAGTTTGAACAAAGTAATAATAGGAAAAAGCATCACTTAAAGTAAGCATTGGTGTAATGAAGAAAGGCCAAGAGAAAAAGCTGAGAAACTTGATCAGAAGCAAGTTTTCTAAGGCATTACTTGTAATATCCCAAAAAGCGATTAAGGGCATTAGACTTCAAAAGTGACTGTAATTATTGTTGAATAAACACTTTTGGAGAATGAGTGATGGGAATTTGGATGTTTTAATGATTCCAATGGCTTCCTTGTGAAAATTCACACGAACGTATCATCAAGTTCATTACTCTGTTTTTACTCATTTTAGTATTTCTGTACTTCAGTGATTCTTATTCACTCTGAGAGAGAGATATTTTATTCAAACTTTATATTTGTTATTGAGATAACTTAAGGTTGTGGAACCTTGAGTTGGGATTGGATTGCAACTTGTAAGGGGGAGCGAGTGTCCAGGTGAAGGAACTTGCTTGTACTGAGGTGCCAAGAACCCACTGAATCTTGGAAGTTATAGTGAAACTCTCAGAGAAGCTCTGAGGACTGGACGTAGGTCAAAGTGGTTGTGGCCGAACCAGTATAACTCCCGGTGTACACTTCGGTGATATTTCTCTTTACTCTTTACTGTTTTAATTTCACCTTTAAGTTTTATATTTGCAACGAAATTTTTAGTATCACCCAATTCACCCCCCTCTTGGGTGAAACGCTTGCTCTAACAAAGCTATCCCCATACAAAATCACTCAAGGAATCCAATGGAAATGTCAAAACCACCAAAATCCTATTCCATTATCATGCTTTGGTTTGGGTAACATTAAACACTAAAATCTCAAAATCTCCAAACTTAAAAATTTCAAACCCAATCAATTCTATCTATCCAAAATGCATTCCAAACATACCAATTCCATACCAAACACATACGAAACTCCCAATAGCCCTCATTTTCGAAAATGGGCCCAAAATTCCAGAAATTCTGAGTTAATCCATTTGGCATAAAACATAGATAAAAAGATTGGTTTTACTTACCTTATCAACTTTCTCAAAGATACTTTTTGATTCTCCAAACTTTAGATTTCATGATTCCTCAAATCACCACCAATGGAGAAACTACAACCATCAAATGGAAGCTCTTAGAACAATATTAATGAAGAGCATTTTGGCATTTGAGGCCATTTGCTTACCTCAAAATCCAGCTTTTCCTTTCTCTCTCTTAAGCTCCAATGGCACCGAAAATGGAGGAAGAAAGAGAGAGAAGAGAGGGATGGAGAAGGAGAAGTAATAATGATACTCCCTCCGTGTCTTGTCTAGCGAAAATGAGGGAGAGGAAGAGAGAGAAATTAAATAAAATACTCCCCCATTTGACTTTCTCCTCCACACTCATCATACCCACTTTTGTCACATGTCACAAGCTTATTGGTTCTCACCAAATAAGTCACCAATTAGCTACTTTAATCCCTTCATTAGCCATTTTAATTGCACTTCTCATTTTCTCTTAGCTAGAAATTAATTTCTCTATTAATCACTAACTAATTGCCCAATAATTTCATTCTTTCAATTTCCACTAATCATGGCATATTAATTAATATTGCCACCAAAACACATATTATTCCACTTTAATTCAATAATTATCCTCAATAATCATCCTTAGCTCTTAATTGAAATTTGGGGCGTTACACATCCCATATTGCATCGCTACTCAATGTGGGAAGTACTACGCTATTAGATAGAATCGAGACCAAGTAGCCTAGAAAGTCTCACATTGAAGAGTCTAGGACTGAACACTATGTTGAATTTTAGAGCTTTTAACCTAGTGCCACCGGCTCAATATAAAAACAGGAGAGGAACCTTCGATCAGGGCAATAATGGGTTTTCCAAAAAAATATAACTACACAAAAGTAATTTAATATCACCTTAAATGCTTTATTCCATCTTGGTACAATTGAACTAATTTATTCATCATATTTCTATTGATCTTTTGGAAGTAATTTCCAAAGATATGAATACTTTTAAAAACCGAGATATATTTGCTTAAGGATCCATATCTCCAGAAGTGACCTGAAAAAAGATCAATAGAGTAGAAATCTTCAATCAAAGCAATGGGTTGAAAACTTTCTATTATAGGAGAGGAACCTTCGATCAGAGCAATAATGTGTTTTCCAAAAAACAAACTTCATAAAAGCAATTTAATGTCACCTTGAATGCTTTATCACGTCTTATGGTACAATTGAACTAATTTATTTATCACATCCTTATTGATATTTTTGAAGTAACTTTTGGAGATATGGATACTCCCAAAAAAGGAGGTATTTTCTTAGGAATCCATATCTCGTGAAGTGACTTCAAAAAAGATCAACAGAGTAGGAACATATATTAAAGCAATGGGTTGACAATTTGTTATAACAAGAAAGGAACCTTCGATCAGAGCAATACTAGAGCTTCCAAACAAATATAACTTCACAAAAGCAATTTAATATCACCTTGAATATTTTATCACTTCGTGACTTCACAAAGGTAGCCTAATCGACTGAGTTAAACATTACAAGAAACAGGAGTGGAACCGTTATAAGTGAATTTAGGAAGGATAATGAGAAATGGATGTGGGAAATCATAACTATACCTAGCTAGCTAGGGCTTATGAATGAAAACAACTCACGCTGGAGTCATTGAGACAAGGGTTAAGTGTGTTTACTGATATGGCTGTCATTGAGAAGTCGGATAAAGGATTTTTATGATAGGATTTGACTAAAAAAGACTCCTTACAGCCAGAAAAGACAACAGGAGTCGTAGGGTTACGATGTTGGTGGGTTTCAATTGAACATACTAAGTGTTAAATGTATTTTCTTAGAGATGTTTAAAAAGAAGATGAATGGTAGGGTTTTTTGGGTTATAGTGCCTAAGACTTTACACCATGGTTCGTCTATAACAATTGTTATTTATTTGTTTACATTTATCGTTGTTCTTTGTTAATAACCATTATTTATTTCACTTTTTCTCAAATGGTTATTTTAATAAGTGACGGGTTTTACTTAATAACTGTTATGTATTTCACTTTTTTTTTAAATTTTGGTGGTTGATTATGCAAACACCTTTTTACAACCAAAATAAATAAAGACAAAATATATAAAAAAACCAAAAATAACAAGTTATGTAATGTTTTAAGAATATGATGTATCATCAAATTCTTCTTTCTTCAATAAATTGTTCACCTTCTCGTTCAAATAGTGAACGAGAGTGGTAAGTTCCTTCAAGCACTGGTTTATGCATCCTTGCTCTTTCAGGTAAAGTTGGACCATATGATGGAGCTTGTAAGTGGCATAGACAAGCCTTTCAATGCTTGTTGGTAGAGGGATTTCATCTTTCGTTTTGTCTCAAGATAATGAGGAAGAAGTTTTCTTGTGTTTATCCATAAGTTTGGCGAAGAAGTTGACTATGAGAAGTTGAAATGGAAGTGGAGAAGTGGAGTTTAGCTTTTGGATGTTTATATAGAAAGGGTTTCGTGGATTATCTAGCCGTCACGTCCTTTAGATTTACTGATCATTATATTTTATAAATGGTGACAGTTATTTTAATAGAATCGTTATTTATTTCATTTCATGATGGTTTTTTCGAAAGAACCATTGGATATATTCTTTTTTTTTTTTTTACAAAATACTCTTATTTAAGAAGAAAAAATGATAAAGCAAAAAAAAGGAACAGTGGCAAGTAACCTGATGAACTAATGAGATCACCAGGCTACTCATCACTAGAGGATTGACCAGGGTCATTGTTAGGATCATGGCCAATCCCATACTCAACAAGTATGATATTGGCCTTCTTGTTCATATTGAAGAGGTATCCAAAAGGTTTCCTCATGACATGGCCAGTTTGTTGTGGATGCCACAACATTGCCGCCAGTTGAGGAAGTGATAAGTAAAATATTTTCATATTTATTTTTTCCTTATATGATGATTTTGTAAATGATATTTGAGCTCAATGTAATGAATTTGTGTATAATTGATAAATAAATAATGATTTTGGCATAAAATATAATTTCTTGAAAAATACTAAATCAGACCCTGTTTCAGTTTTCAAGTAATATCTGGAGTTCTAGATGTTGGATTGGGACATTCTTTATATGGATAAAAAGCTAAGAAAGATCTCTACAATTGTTATGTTGAGGCTAAAGCCCAGTTCTATCTCCAAGAGTTTCTAATTTTGCTTAGAAATTGAGAACATGAATTTGTCCAAGTTTAACCTTTGCCCACTAATTTGACCATAACTGGAGCTGCAAATATTGAAACGATCAGTTTCCACTTGCATCTTCAAGCTAAGATCTAGAGCTACAACTTTCATGAAGATCAAACTGTGAAATTCCAACAACGCCATTTCATCTATCATTTTATTTACCATTTCACCTACCATCTCACCTACCATCTCATCTTCCATTTTACTTATCATTTCATCTACCATCCTATCAACTCCATTCTTCCCTATATATAGCCATCATCTTCGTCACATGTGACATATAATTTCATATCCATTACTTTCCTCTCTTCTCCACATACACATCTTAGAGTAGTTTAATGCATTATATTTGCTTCTTGCATGCCTCCTTCATGGAAGGTTTAGATAGTCCTCTTTTATAAATGGTATAGGTTGCCACTTATATAAAAGGTTTTACCTCCTAAAGGGATGCCTAGATTTCTTTATTTTCATGCATCTAGTGGTTGTATTTTTATGTTTTAGAATTTAACAATCAAGTTTTATGTAATGTTTATGAAGTTTTCAATTTATTTTGGTTTTGTTTTTAATTTCATTATGCGCTAAATTTTTATTTTCCTAGGGTGATGATGTAGCTTACTAATGACAGATTGAATCTTAACTTAATAAATCTAGTTTTAATTTTTTTTTCCTTCATGATTGAGTTTTAATTATTGTTCTTAATGCTTTTGATTGATTGGTCATCTTTTGAATGATTTCAATATGCATGTTGAGACTGGAAGGAGATGCATGTGTGTAGATTCTATACTTAAAACCATAACTTGAAAATGAAATAGGAATATATTCATATGAGTTATGTAGTCTTATTGAGTTTTATAAATCTTAATGCATGATTAATTGCTTAAATTCATATAAGAATATATTATATTAGCAATTAATTATAGAATTGCTTGAAGAGGCTAGTAATTAAATTAGGAAAACTCGACTATCAATCATGTGGAATAATTTAGACTAGAATAGATAAGTGATTCAATCCGAAATTTGTTAAGTGAAATCTGACCCATAGGGCTTTTTCTCATAGTTGCTTTCATATTATTTTCATTCATATTTTATCATTTTTTATTTTGTACTCTCAATCACCAACTAATCGATCGACTAAATAGAATTAAAATTACTCATTTTGGTACTTAGCGTTCAATCCTCGTGGGAACGATATTCTACACACTTCTATATTACTTGTTTACGACAGTATATACTTACACTTTTTAATAGATCATTTACACTCGTAACAGGAAGCACATGATATGGAGGTGGAGGCGGATGTTGGGGAGGAGAAGCAGGTTAAGGTTAAGGAGGAGAAGAAGGAGGCGGTGGAGGATGATGCTGAGAGTTTTCTAGAATGTCTTTCACACGGCATTTCATCTTAGTGATTGAAGAGAAGGACGATGAAGAAAACATAGGAAAAACAAATGAAAAGGTGGAGTTTAAATATTGTAGTAGACATCTAGAAAGGACGTGAAAAAACCATCATTGTATGCATAAGAAGTTATGTAGGACGTAACAAAAGGGTACTTGTGTTCTCTTGACGACCACCAAATAACAAGGAGGCACCCATAGTTAGCACGAGGAAGAGGAAATATCTCGAAAGCTTTAACTAACATTTATTAAGTTAGAACAATTAAGTATGTTTGCAAGAATAATTTACAGTTTTTAATTAATAACATCGAATTGTTAATTTGTTTTTGTTAACTTCAAAAGAATACTTTACAATTTTTAGTTAATAACCATGAATTATTAAGTTTTTTTTTGTTACTTTATCTCCCTCCTCCAATGATGAGGATGAGGATGAGGAAGAGGAAGAGGAAGAGGAAGAGGAGGACAGCAGGCAAGAATAATTTACAGTTCTTAACTAATAACTGTGAATTATTAAGTTTTTTTGTTAACGTCATTTTTAATATTTTGAAAAAAAAAACAATGATGATGTTCGATTATTACCACCACTGCCGTCCTCATCATCCTCTTCCTTGTCCTCATCCTCTTCCTCATCTTCATCCTCATCCTCATCATCGGAGGAGGGAGATGAAGGGTTTGACTGCAAGTCATATTCAACATCATTGTGATGAAGTATGTTGTTCAACTTCCTGTTAAGCTTATTTGTGTATGACGCAAGACGCCTTGCGTGGCGGTCAATGTAACACCCCAAATTTTATTCGCCAAATATATTGTAATTATTGGAAATAGTCAATGAAATGAAATGGTGAATTTTAGAGAATATAATTATGTTTTCGGTGAAATCGCCTATGAGACAGTGAGCTTGTTATGTGATTTTGTATGATCAAATGATGAGAAACAATTATGATATTTTACAAGGTGAAAGTAAACATCCTGAACTTTAATTTGATAGGTCATATGAATTATTTGAAACTATATACAAAAAGATATTAATTTTTGAAGTTAACCCAGAAAAACTAGAAAGTTTTTGGAACAGTATGGAAAGAAATAAATTTTGGGATTTTTGTAATTCTATTTGGCTAAATTCTATATTTTTTCTTGACATTAGACTCAATAAGGATTCTATACCCTTTTGAATTACTCCAATTCAATTTTTCTAGAATTAGTTATTATTTTTCAAAATTTGGACAAAAATCTGCCAAAATTTTTTAAAAATAAAAAATTGGGAAATTAATTAATTAAATTGGGATATATTATTAAAATCATCATCATCCTTCTTTAGCCCATATTTGACATGAAGAGCAGCTTGGAAGAGAGAGGAAACAAATACATTTTCTTATTTTCGTTCCACCACTGCGATCCCCTTCGTACGGTTCTCTTCATTATTCTCAGCATATCTTCTGTCTTCTCATGTCTAAATTTTTGGTAGGGGGTAAGATTCGAGAGAATCTCAGTAGAAAAACAATATTAATATGCATGCAAGATATGTGCTTAATACATGATATGCTTGCATTACATAACTCATGTTTACACAATAACATATCTGCGTGCTCAATGTTTCAATCAACATTTTGGCCCAAAAAAATGTTTCAATCAATATACTTATGGCCATAGCATAAACAAAAACAGAGTTCAATCATTCATATATGTTTCATATAATCAAGCAAAGCAATAACATGCATCAATACACTAGTACAAATATCAAATACATGCAGGAGAGGTAAGTCTGAGACTGGGGTGGGTGATGTGCCTTTGGTGCTGCCCTGCCAATATGGGGGCCTTCCCAAGTGTTTTTTTTGTGTTCCTTTTTACCATTAAATTCTACATAAAATGAGTGACATTTTGATATATTATGGGCAAAAAATGGAGATTTTTTCAATTTTTTATGATTTTTCAAAGATTCAGTGCTTAAAGTAGGGAACAAATACCATTTTTCTGAAAGATCTTTGAAAAATCATAAAAATTTGAAAATAGCTTCGTTTTTTGCCCATAATATATCAAAATGTCACGCATTTTATGTAAAAACTAATGGTAAAAAGGAACACCAAAAAAACACTTGGGAAGGCCCCCATATTGGCGGGGTAGTAGGAGGCAGCACCAAAGGCACATCACCCACCCCCTCCCGATAAGTTCCTAACCTCAAAGTCCTATCAATCCCTTTTTAGTGTGCCTCGTAAAACGTGTCGCTTCCGGTTTCCGACTCAGTCTTAAAATATTAAATGTACAAGAAATAGATCATAACCTATCAAAGTATCATTTTAGACTCTTCTATAGTGTTTCTTGTGGTTATATTAGTCTATGATGAAAATTTACCAAAATGCCCCCAGGACCCCGATCTCGCCCCACCGTACCCTGCCCGATAGCACGTTTTCTCAAAATTTTGACTAGGGCTATCCTGACATATTTTCGCCTAAGGAATCCATTTCTGGACTCAAAATTACCAAATTCACTATCAAATTACAAAAATACCTTTGACAGCCCTGGTTTAGGGATTTTAGGGGCGTTTTTGTAATTACACTTTTTCGGCCTTTTACGAAAAGTGACCAACTGTAACCCCAACTATTTTGGCCCACTGAATCCAATGGAACCATTTATTTCATGAAAATCTAACTTCTACCCTCAAATATGACCTTGGTCAAAAGTTTGGTCAAGAAAAAGGAAAAATTGCTCTTTTGTGTTTTAGCTTCCAAAGCTTGTACTTTTCCACTTCTAATCCTTTATTAACTCATTTAAACACATTCTAATCTTGATTTAAAGAAATTTGGGCAGCATAACCCCTTAGGATTTGTGCTTTCCCAAATTTTCAAATTTGACAAAAATCACTAAATCCAACAACAATCACCAACAACAACTTCATACTTGTGTGGATATAAAATTTATGAAGTTACCTCTTTAGATCTTGGACTTTCTCTCTCTAGGCATCCACCTCTCTCTCTCCTTGAGCTCAAATGCGTCTTCTAAACCATAGATTCCATGAAGAGAAAGGTTTAGAGGAGGATCTATGGAATACTACAAGAAATTGCTTAAGAAACCAACTCTTACCTTAAGGTTTCCCTTCTTCCTTCTCTCTAGACCATAAGACCTCTTGAATTCTCTCTCTCTCCCTTTCTTGTGCTTGTCTGAAATGTGTGAAAGGGAGGGAAGAGAAAGTGTTTTATGAAATGGCTCTTCTTTCTTGTGAGCCCTTGATTTCAAGATGCTATCTTGTGTTGACACATGGCAATTGATCTCATCTCTTTCTAACTATGTCATTAGCCTTCTAGTTGGCTTTGAACTATCTTCCTCCATCTTGGTTAGCATAGAAAACCTTCCCCCTATTGCTCTTCTAACTAAATGAGTTCTCTTCCAACTAATCCAAACTTGCACTCAACCATACACTAAGTTTGCACTCAACTATGGAATCAAGTAGTGAATTGAGTTTACTCCATCTAATTCCCATAATCCATTCAACCATGCCTTCATGTAGTGTACACTCAACCTTGCATTCAAGTGGTCCAACCTTACACTCAAGTAAATTCCACCCTTACACTCAAGATAAATCCTTGCCATCACAATTGTGATTGCTTTGTTCATGTAGCATTATTTTAATGCAATTGGACATGTGCTCATCTTCATAAATCATAACCTAATCCCCTCTTCATATGATAATGACACTTGGCATCTTTAATTCCACAATTGCTAACACATTTTATTTTCAATTTTCGGAATAATGCCAATTCTGGTAGATTTTTTGCCTTAACTTTGAAAAATCATAAATAATTTTGTAGATATTGTTTCGGAGTGATTCCAAAGGCTATGGAACCCTTATTGAGTCTAGTTTCAAGAAAAATATAGAATTTAGCCAGATGGAAGCATATCATTCCCAGATTTCATTTCTTTGATTGCTGCTCAAGAGACTTTTCAGATTTTCTAGACTAATTTCAAATATTCATAACTCTTTGTACATAGCTTCAACTGATTCATATGACCTATCAAATAAAAGCGTAGGATGTCTAATTTCACCTTGTAAAATTTCATCATTGTTTCTTCCAAAACCACATGACAACCTCACTGCCTTGTAGGCGATTTCACTGAAACACTGTTCACCTTTCTACTTTCAATATTTAATTCCTTTTCCTTAAATATTCACCATTTTATTGAACATATATAATAATCACAATATATTCTTAGTGAATAAAATTTGAGGTGTTACAACTATTCTGACTATTGTGGACAATTTAATCGGTGAAATTTTGTCGGATTGCCATTTGTTTTAAATTTTGGAAATGTGATGACATAGGGGTTATGCTACCGAAATTAGGTCTAAATGGTAGTTGTAATCTAATAAAATAGTTAGTAAAGTGGTTAGGAGTAGAAAGAAACACACCTGCGAAGTCAAATTCAGAAAACCCCAATTTTTCCTCAAAGAATTGTTAGTTTCGACAAGGGCTGTTAGAGGGCCTTAGAGTTGAATTTTTGATGATTTGATGATTCTATTGAGTTCAGTAGGGAAAATTAGATGGGGTTACAGTTGGTCACTTTTTCAGAAAAGGCCGAAAAATCATAATTATGAAAACGCCCTTGAAACCCTTAAAGTTTTTACATTATATATCCTTGCGTGACTTCCGCCTCGACATATATAGCGTTTATTTACTGTAACCGTTATTTATGAAGCATTATAGATACTTAAACCTGTAGTAGTGTTAGTTTCCCACATTTCATTAGTTTTTTTTTTTTTTCAATTGAGAACATTAGTTATTTATTATACTTGATGAGTAAATCACAATATAGTTTTAGTAGGAATCACTTATTTGAGGTTACCACAATTTGAACGTATTTAATTGAATTTTTTTTCAAAATATTTTTACATATTCCAACATTACTTTATAATGTCGACATCGTTTGTCATGGTTTGGACTTTTGACATACACCGAACACATCAAGTTCTCTAATTTATTGCACAAATCCCGTGTTTTCTGTGAATGCTCACTTTCTCTCTCTCTATCTCTCTCTCTCTTTCTCTTTCTAGTTTCTGTGTATTGTGAAGACCCTCTTTACCTCTCTTTCCCACATTGATATCTCTTTTGCTTTATATGTCCTTGTTCTTCTTCACATTATGTGTCCTTGTTCTTCTTCACATTATGTGAAATCAAGAAACCCTAATTTTTTGTGGTCATATATAATTCACTGAGATGAGTGTGGCAAAGAGAGGCAAGGAGGTTCTTCAAACGCATTTCTCGCTTGTCGCCTCATGCTATTGCTTGGTTCTGGGTAAGCCAGTTGTGAATGGATATTCTTTCAACGTTTTTTTTTTTTTAAGAAATTAGAATATACTTATGTATTTTTATGGAACTGATGAAGATAATCTTGATTGTTCATGATTTATAGATAGTGTGATTTTCAAGCATTTTTATTGGTATATTGATATATTGGTCGATATCAAGTTATGAAAGAGATAGAAATGTGGTATTTGGCTATTTGGTTGAGAAAATATATCTAAGGATATGTAAGATGCAATTAATCTCTTGAATGTTGTTATTTGCAGGCTTCAAGTTTCACAATTTGTGGGTTATATTGATTAAAATGTAGTTGAAGAGTGTTTTTGAGAATTATATATTTTGCTTGATAAGTTTTGTGAGGAGATACATCCCCTATTGAAAACTAGATTTCAAGAATGATGTTTAGGAAATACATAATAAGCCAAACAGTTTTTTTGTATCATATTTAAATTTAAATATTCAACCACGTCTCAATTGCAAGAATTCTCTCATTTTGGCCTTGCATTGAACAGTGGAATAAGATAAATGAAGCCGAAATACAAACTACCCTTCTGATTCTAATTATAATTAGTTATAATTAGTTAGGAGGTTGGTCTTGATTCTAAATACAAGGCCTTCTATATTTTTTATATCTATTATTTTTATGAATGCTAAAAAGATTGTTTTATTTTTTAATATCTCCTGGGATTAATTAGTCTTAAGAATTATCAGAAATTTAGAAATTTGAATCAAACAAAAAGGTGCCTTTTCATTATTTTATATTGATTGCTGGAACCAATATTAATCAAATAGATAAAACAAAAATATATATGATGAAATGAAATACAACATTTAATTAGTATTACGATTATATATTAATTTCACATTCTAAAAATTAAATGCAGAACTGGAATTGAAAAATCAAATTAGTTGAAATATCATTCTATAAGTAAATAACATAAAAACCATATATCTATTAATATTAAATATGAAATCAATCACAAGATATAATAATTTTATAGTATATCATATGTATTTCTTTTATTGACCTTGAAAATTCATTTTTATTTTATATTCATAATAATTATTAAATGATAACTTAACAAGAAAAAACTTATAGACTAAATCATGTTATTTATACTTATATTTTAAGATACTATCAAAATAATAAATGTTTTGTTAATCTTATTTGATGAATCTAGGGGTGTTTATAAGATAGGACAGGAACAGAACAAGCCTATTCCACGTCCTGCATAAAGGGTACGGGACATCAAAACATCATTCACATAAATATATTCCACAACAATTTCAGCCAAATTACAAAATCTTATCAGTACACAAACAAACCAATGTAACAGTAAACAAATCAGGCTGGTTCACTCATTTGAACATACTTTAACTCTCCATACGTATTGTGTTCCCAATATCCTAACTAACATATAAAAACACATCATACAACTACTAACATCTGCTATGTAACATCCCAAAATTTATATTCACCAAAAGTATTGTAAATATTTGAGAAATTCAATAAAATGGTGAATATTCATGAATTTGGAATTTATGAATTTATAAATGTTCAATTTCATGAGAAATTGGGCAAAAATAATTAAGGAATTAACTTGGGTAATTTAAAAAGCCCAATATTAAGGTCCAAAAATGAAGGAATATTAGAGAAAATATTTGGTCCAAAAATAGATGGAAATTGGCCAAAGAAAAATAAGAAAAGAAATTGGATTATAAAGGTAATGGCAAAATCGTAATTTTGCCAAAATAGCACAAAATAAATTATTTTCCAATTAATTGAAGTTAATTTAAATTAATTAAGGAAAATAAAGGTTGAAAATATATTTAGAATATTTTGGTCAATTTAATATGAATTTATGGAAAATTTGAGCAAAAAGTGCAATTTTGACCAAAATTGAGACTATACGTGTATACGTAACCGGAACAAGTTGTGAAGCCAATTGAGACCATAGGGAGGGACTCCTAGGTGTCTCCTACATGTGGCATAAATAAGGAAATATTGATTGGGCTTAATGGGCATAGTTATATGTACATAAGGATTTATGTACATAAGTTCATTTTTGAAATTTTGGAAAATAAAACAAATAAATAAAATATTGCAAAATATGTGATAAATAAATATATCATCATCCTCTTCAGCCCATTTTCGTTCTCAACAGACCTGAACCATAGAGAGAGAAGGTTGAGAGAGTTTAGAGAGAGAAATATAAGAAAAATCACAAGGTAAGCCGATTTCTCCGACGATTTCGCTCCTAACGCGTATAACTCCGACTCTAAACTACTCCTCTTTGTTCTTTAAGGTTTGGAAAGCTCAAATTTGGTGTTTTAAAAGTTAGGGTTTTCAGCCATTTTTGGGAAAAGCTTGTGGGAGCTTGAGGTAACTTCCAAACCTTTGTATATTAACTATTCTGGATGCTGTGGGCAATTTAATCGGTGAAATTTTGCCGGATTGACATTGATTTTAAATTTTGGAAAAGTGTATATCTAAGGGTTATTCTGCCCAATTTTAGTTCAAATGGTTGTTATAACTCAATTAGATTGTTAATAAAGTGGTCAGGAGTAGAAAGGAACGTGTTTACGGGCCGAAATCGTAAAACCCTGATTTTTCCCGGAGAACACCATTATTTCGGCCAGGGATGTTTGAGGGCCTTAGATTTGGATTTTCAATGATTTGATGGTTCCATTGGGTTCAGGAGGGAAAATTAGGTGGGGTTATAGTTGGGCACTTTTTCAGAAAAGGCTGAGAAAGCATAATTATGGAAACGCCCCTAAAACCCTAAAAGTAGGGCTGCCAAAGGCAATTTCATAATTTGACATTGAATTTGGTAATTTTGAGTTCAGAAATGGATTCCTTGGACGAAAATATGTCAGGATAGCCCTAGTCAAAATTTTGGGAAAACGTGCCATCGGGCTGGGTACCGCGGGGCCGGGCCGGGGTCCCCGGGGCATTTTGGTAAATTTTCACCATAGGCTAATATAACCACAAGAAACACTATGGAAGTGTCTAAAATGATACTTGGATAGGTTATAACCTATTTCTTGTACATTTGATGTTTTAAGACCGAGTTGGATGCTTTTAGTTGACACGTTTTAAGAGGCGGGCCCTTTGAGACAAGAAAGAGGTTAAGGTAGGAACTACTATCTCTCATATACTATGTGACTATTTGTATGATGCGTGTTACTGTATTTTGTGATGTGAACACGTGCTGGAGGCACATTACCTAGCTGTGATCTAGGACCTAGTTGAGGTACACTAGTCTTACCTAACTATAGTCAAGGACTCGGCTGAGGTACATGTAGGGGTTTCAACGGGTTAGTTGGCCCTGAATTTTGTGTACACACACGGATGATATGAGTTTTCATTTTACTTGATACGGTGCATTGCATATTCAATTTTCGCATTTTATATGTTGATCGTATATTTCTACTGAGATTCCTTGGAATCTCACCCCTTTTTCTAATCAAAATGTCTCAGCGGGTGCCAGAGGCTCGAAAGCCAAGGATGCAGAGAAGGGAAACTGACAGGCACGTTTCCCAAGATAAATACAGTGGTTGTATATAGTCTGTATGTGAAATAGTTTTGGGACATTCTATACATATTTGTCATTATTATCGACTTCTGCTCTGTTAATGATTGTCTGTAAACAAATACTTATTATCAGTATAACTGTACTTTTCTGTTTGCCTATTGAACTTGTTCATTATTGCCCTGCGAATATCAAAATGGAAACGAGTGTTGACATGCTACTCAAAAAAAGAGGTGTTAACCTTATTCGACTGAATTATCACAATTTCATTCTAACCTATTAATAAGATTTTCATTGACAGATTTCCCACAATTTCGTCATCATCTAAAATCTGTGTTATCTTTGTTTCAGTGAGCAGAATCAGTGATAAGCTAATTTTATTGGTAAGTGGACTCGGATCTCATGGTATACTCGGCAACAAGCTCAGCAAAAGATGACGACTTGTCCTCTAGCAATCTTGTTGGAGAGTCAAACTCCTCAATGAGTCCTGCATCAGAATCCAATTAAATTAAGTGACAACGAAAAAATTGTCAAACCAAGGAACAGAAAGAATACAAGTTCAGAAGAATAAGAGGCCTCTTTATTGACCTTGATTGAGAAGCAGAACCATATCACTGTCAAGAACAGAAGTTATTCTGTGCGCAATTGTAATGACTGTACAGTCAGAGAAGTGTTGCCGAAGAGTTTGCTGAATCAAATTATCTGTGGCAGTATCAACCGATGCAGTAGCTTCATCAAGCACCAACACCTTACTTCTCTTAAGCAGCACCCTACCAAGGCACACCAGTTGCCTCTGACCCATGCTCCAATTCTCACCATTTTCACTAACTATACCCATTTTTACAAAAGCAATCAGTTTTCACTTCTGAGATCAGACACAGGGTAATGTTTTTCTGTCATCAAGAAAAATAAGACAAACCTGAAGAGTCTAGCTTTCTGTCTTTCTTTCGAACTTCATCTCCAAGTTGACACTTATCCAGAGCCTAAAAGCATGTCATTGAATGAAGGCAAAGCCATATTAAGAAACAGACACAATTTTAATTTTAGGGCAGAACCTAATATTGATCATAACAAACTTACCTCCCAAATTTGTTCATCAGTGTACTCGTCCAATGGGTCTAGGTTACTTCTCACTGTTCCTTCAAACATGGTTGGGTCTTGAGGAATAATGCTAAGTCTAGACCTCAAATCATGAAGTCCAATAGATAAAATGTTGATGCCGTCAATCACAATTTGCCCATTAGTTGGCTCAACGATTCGAAATAGTGTTTGTATGAGGGTTGTTTTACCACTTCCTGTTCTCCCGACAATGCCGGTTTTCAGTCCCCCAGGGAATTTGCATGTTATACCACGCAACACAAGAGGTAGGTGTGGAGCATAACGAACCTTCATCATACGCATGAATATTTTTGTACAAGTACAAGCATAGTGTTAAATCCATGAACCAAAAAACAGTTTACAATCAGTAACATTTTTTTGAAGATAAGTTTTATGATAAGGAACAAGGTAATATGGACTGTCAAAATCCCACATTAAGTAGTATGGGTTGCTTGATGGGGTATTTACCATGACTCTCTTACCTCAACAACTAACTTTTGGGATGTGGTTCTCTAAAGTGTTTAGGTGCCTATCATTCTAACAATTCATAAAAAACTATCATTCTAACAATTGGTAAAAAACTCACAGCTCAAGTTTTACATATTAATTGACCTAAGATTGAAATAAATTATAATCCAAACATGCTCCATGTGCTTGAGACATGGGTTGGACTCAAATTTATGAGTAACTCAGTACCTGCAGATCAGAAATGTCAACTTCTCCGTGCGATGGCCAAGATGGATTAGGTCTATTTTCTTCTATTACAAGAGGAGGCTCACTCGGAATGGTACTATACTGAAGTATTCTTTCTACTGATATAATTTTGTTCTCCAAATTGCAGAGATCCAATATCACGCTGGCTTGTAATATGTTCAGATTAAGTCCATATGTAACGACCAAACCAGCAATACCTTTTGAATAATAAAAAAAATAATAAAAGTAATCATTAAGCCTCCATTACCTTCATAACATAAGCAAAGTAATTGTCAGCTGGTTAAGGTGCCAAAACTTTTTTTTTTTTTGACCAACAGATGCCAAAACAGAATCGATTACCCGGATCGATGACTCCCCGTGGCATAAATATCAAGAATATCAAGGAAAAGACAAATGTGATAGAAGACAACATATCCAAGCGGAAGCAAAGCCATTCCATAGCAGCTGCACTGTTAAATGTTGGCCGAGAATACCCATCCATCAGTTTCATATTTGTTTCCTTAAATCTTGACTCTTGATCAAAGCTCCTGATGGTTGTTGTTCCCGAAATAGTTTCAGCAAAGTGTTGAATGACTGGAGCTTTGCATACTCCAATCAACCGTGATAGTTCTCGAGCTGAAGGTAGATAATATTGCTGCGAATAATAAGTTTGTAAAACATAAGTTGTCAACATATTTAACATGATATAAAGTACACAAAAGCAATAAAAAATTCAGGAAGAAATGCATGATCAATGCAAGCATAGATTGGATAACAAGAAAGGAAGAATATACGAGAAACACCTAGAACCTTGTACCTAGTGAGATAACATGGTTTAAGCAGAATACCTGATACCAAATGCTGATTGATATCACAGGTATAAAGATGACGAAAACCTGCCATGCAGCCTGAGACATCACTGCTATTATTCCAAAAAGTTGGATCATAGAGAAGGCGAATGACCCAATTTGATGGGGAATGTATAAATCCACTGCACTTTGATCTGTTGAGGCCTACAAGAAAGCGAAGAGAAAAAGACAAAGATTGTTAGTGACTCAATACATTATTCTTGACATATAGTAATCAAAGGAAAGTGGGACTACAAACTTAAAAGATAAAGACATTTAAAATCCATAAACTAAAATATGTTATTGCTCCTTAGATTAGACAAGAAAAACAATAAAAACAAAGGAATATTTCAACTTCTTACTCTATTAATAATCCTTCCACTTGGAGTGGCATCGAAAAATGACATAGGTGCACGGAAGATGCACAAGTGCATTTTATTGAAGAGTAGAGTTGCAGTCTTGTAACCAGCTGTGGAAAGAAAAATCGCTCTGGCAAGGATACAGAAAGCACTTCCTATAGCCATGGCAACATAGACAATTATAAGCATAAAGGTTCCCACAGGTGGTTTCACATCCGAAGAAATAGGAGTTGCCCAGGCCATCCAATAGTTGCTTCCAATTTGAAGAAGTTGAAACAGAATTTGAGCTAACAATATAAATGGTACAAGAGCTCCTCTATACGCCGTTGTAATATATTTCCAATAGACAGAAAGTCCAACTCTACCTCTCTCCCTTTCTTCCTCTTGAATAAGCTGGCCTTTTGGTTCAACTACATTATCTGTATTATCACTTTGCCTATCTTTGTTTGCCTCTTTCTCCTCTGTAACTTGTACACTAGAGATATTTACCTCTTGATCAGCTATACCTAATTTATCAGACGCTTCCCCACCATCTAGTGAATCAAGTGCAGATAATGCCTTTTTATGTGCCCCAACAAGCTCCATAAAGTCAGTCCCTGAGTTGAGCAAATCATTATAATTTCCACATTGAGTAATTTCCCCATCTTTCATGACCTAATAAATAAGATACAAGTTATTACATAAAAATGTTAGGTGATACCAAATATAGTAAATTCTCTTTCAAATGATAAGGATTACATCATGAAAACAGAGCTCACCAAAATAAGGTTGGCAGCAGGTAAGAACTCTACTTGATGAGTGATATAAATAACTGTCTTTGAACTTAAAAATCCTAGTAAACATTCCTGCCATATACAGAAATAATGAAAGAGCCAATTAACCAAAATATTAAAACAAGAGTGACACTAAATAAGGATCATGTTTCAAAACAGTGTGGAAAAGAATAATTTGAAGGATACTAAATCTACATAGCATCTAAGTTCTACAGCCAAATACATAGCATACGGCAAACAAAATATCATAATGGGTTACCTTAAAAAGGTGGGATCCTGTATGCGCATCCACAGCACTAAAAGGATCATCAAATAGATATATATCAGCATCTTGATAGAGTGCCCATGCAATCTGAATTCTCTGTTTTTGTCCACCACTCAAATTGATTCCCCTCTCTCCAACAATTGTCTGATCACCAAATGGCAGAATATCCAGGTCCTTCTTCAGGGAACATGCTTCAAGGACCTTCTCATACCTTTCCCTATCCATCTCCTTACCAAATAATATATTGTCTTCAATCTTCCCACTTTGAATTCATGGAGACTGAGACACAAAGGCCTTAGATCCACACACCCTTATTGTTCCTGATATCTTTGGCACTTCTCCTAAAATACATGACAGTAGACTGGACTTGCCTGAGCCAACAGTACCACATACAGCAACCCTCATGCCTTGTGTGACAGTAAGATTTATACCTTTCAATGTTGTATTAGAGGAAGATAACTCCCAAGAGAAATTGCCGTTAACTACTTCAATTGCTGTATTAGAACTGCCCCTTTGAAGCTTATCTATAACATCAGACTGCAAGTCGTCAAGTCGAAGGAATGATGCAATCCTATCCAAAGATACTTTAGTTTGTGCTATCATCGAAATTGTCTCTGGAAGATTATATATGGGCTCTTGAAGTATTTGGAATGTTGCAAGTGCAGATAAGATCTTCCCTGATTCAAGTGGGATCCCCATAAGTGCACAAGCACCAAAGGTAGCCACAGATACAAATGTGGGTGCACCCCAGAACACAAAGGTGGTGATGGCTGATGTGTAAAAGTCTTTCCTTAACCAGCCTTCTTCTGTCTTCCTCAATTCAATAACCTTAGACAGAAACTTCATTTCCCATCCCTGAAGCTTGAGAATTCTCATGTTCCTTAAAATCTCAGATGTGGCCTTCATTCGTTTATCTTTTGACTCCATTAACTTGTCTTGAAATTTTTCCTGCAGTGACCCCATGGGAATATTCGCCAACATAACAATAATAGTAGCAACCAATGCAGCAATCGAAGCCATTCCAAGATTTTTATACAAAATAAACAAGGCCAATGCCACTTGCAAAAATACCATCCACAGATCATGAATGTACCAACTGAAATCACCAATTCTTTCAGCATCAACAGTCATAAAGTTGATTATTTCTCCAGTAGTGTGGCTCTGCTTGGCTTGACATGAAAGGGTCAAGCTTTTACCATAAATCATTGTCACAAGCTGTGCTTGGATCCTAATTCCAATTTGTTGCAATATAAAGAGCCAGTGCCTCTGTGACAGGCATTCTATAATCTTGGCAACAAAAAATGCAGCCACCAGAACATATCCCTCATTCTTAAAAGTTTCTTTTCCATTGAGGTATTGAACAAAAGTGTCAATGAGATATGGACCAACGTAAGAAGCTAAAGTGTTTAACAGTGCAAGAATGGCTGTTGCGAAAAGCTCTTTCCAAGCTGAGAGTAGTAATGACTTCACCAACTTAAATGTGGTCACTCTGTTTATTGTTCCGCACTCAGCCTCAAGTTTATTTCTAAAAGGTGGGAAAACTCCAGCTACACTGTCACAACTAGCTAGTTGAGGGACATCCTCAAGGTCTAGAGTTTTCTGCTTGCCCGCAGCAATCAGAGAACCCACCCAAGTGAACGCAAGAATGCTGAAAATTCCAGCATTTGAGTAGGGAGTAACAGTTTCCTCCCCCTTGGTCTTATTTGGCTGATTGGCTCTAACGCATTACTAACATCAGTATTATTATTCAAAAGAGGCTCTTGAAGAGTATTATCTTCACTCTCATTTTTCACAAAAAACACCACGTAACAAAAGAATATACTCACAAAGGAGGAGACACCATCAGAAATCAAGTATTGAAGTGGCAACAAAACTTGCTTGAGATGGAGAATAACGTCCGATATGAAGCAATAACAAGAAATAAGGAGGTAGAAAGCGCACCAAGCTCTGAAGAAGAACGGAAACTTCCTTTCATCGGAATTGAAGAATCCAGCACGCAAGTAAACACAAATGACACCCCAAGCAACTATTTTAAGCGCCAAATCCAAAAGGGTCACGTACTTTTCATCAGACCAACCATTTCTATACCAATAGAAGTAACACAATAGAAACACGACAAGATTAAAGGCAGAGGCACCCAAAGAACAAAACAGAGTCCTTGGATAAAGAGTACCCCTGAATCTCTCGTTGGAACCATCTCTAGCGCCCACAACATTTTTATGCCACACCCATGAAACGAAGAACGCAACTAACAAAGCTAGGTGGAGAGAAGCAGACAACAAATGCAGGAAAATGGGTTTTAGGAGAAGACTCGCGTCAGAGTCCATTAGCGATTTGTGTGGGAAAACAAAGAACATAGCTTTTAAGTCAGAACAAAATCAAAAATTTGCGTCAAAGACGGAAATTTTTGAAATTGGGATTTATGGGATAGGCGGTGCTAGAGGATTCAGGTAAGGGTTCTAGTTCAGATTCAGGTTCGTGCAAGACTGAGAATGAAAATCTGGGGAAAAAACGAAACGTTTTAAAAGGGAGAGTGTGATAATGTGAGAGAGTCAAAGATTGGATTCCTTGGGGGATCGTTAAGGTGGTGCCCAAGAATGGACGTAGACGACCGAGGGAGCAGACCGATTTTCAGGTAAGGTGGTGCCCAAGGCATTTGCATGAGAAGATGGAGGCCAGAGTCACATCTTTCATCTTTGGCGGCCTGCAAATGGTTTTTAAATCCCATATAAAGTTAAAAAAAAGTTTAATAAACAAGTCAAAAAAAAAAAAAAAAAGAAGTGTTTTTTTAATAACCAAGTCAAAGAAAGAAGGTAAAATTTCACTTAGCCCATAGGAGTAAAATTTCAGCCGGCTCTCAACATTTTTTTGAAACTTAACTATACCCCGTGATTAAAATTGAAATTAATTTTTGTAGGTAAAATAATAATAATATTCTTATTTTATTTATTTTATAAATATTTATATTTATTTTGTAAATTTTCATATTTATTTTGTAAATAGTCAAAATGTTTTTAATATTTTATATTCTTTTGAATCCCTCTATTTATCCTGTAAATATTTTTATTTGTCTTATAAATATTCATATTTGTATAGTGAATTTTTATATTTATCTTATAACTGGTCAAAATATTTTTAATTTCTTATGTTCTTTCAAATCCCTTTATTTGACTTGTAAATCTTTTTATTAATCTTATAAATGTCCTTATTTGTCATGTAAATATTTTTCTAAAAAATAAAATAAAAGAAAGACATCATTGTCTTTTTTATAAATAAAAATTAATTTTATTTTGATCATAGGTGCAATGAAGTTTTATAAAATCTTAGGGTTGACTAAAATTAATTTGCCTGCTAACTAAAATTTTCCCCGCAAAGAAAGTTAGAATACATTTTTTTTTTCTTTTGTTTTTGTTATAGATTCTTTATGCGAGCCCAAAAACGAAAGAGGTTGTTTGTTTAAGAAACAGTTTTTTATTATAAAAAAATGCAAAAAAAAAAAAAATTTATTTAGCAATTTAGTAATAAAGGTTTTTTTAAAAAAAAAATTGCTAACTAAATTTAAAAACTAAAAAATAAAATAAATAAATTTTAGATTTTTAGTGTTTATAACTCTACACAATTTTATATTTCAAAAATGAGAATTTATTATTAAATTAGATATATTTCTTGGTATAACTTTGATATATCATCTATATTGATCTGGCAGAAAAATATCATCTATATTGATTTTATTTTATTCAAATTCTTTTTATTTTTTTTTCAGACCAAATTATTTTTAATTAACTATTTTAAAAAAATTTCAAAAAAAAATGAAGAAACATGTATGTTTATTTTGATGAAAATTTATTTATTTTTTATCAAAATTAGAAATGAAAATTATCACTATCATTATCTAAGATCAACAGTAACTAACAATTATTCTCTCTAGTACTTTTTTTCCAGATGTTCTCTCTAGTCCTTTTTATAATATACAGATAGCCAAATTATAAAAGTTTGTTAAATTGGTTTTAAAAAATAAATATATAAAAATAAAATTTTTTTAAATACTCTTATTTATTAAAAACAATGAATAAGTGGATATTTAACACAATGAACTAGCCCATAATTAATGAAGAAAAATGAAAAGTAAAAATTGCAGACCGGCTATTAATATCTCTTATTTAAGAAGTATCTTTCATAAAAAACCCTCCCATGTGTTAGGTTGTTAAACTTACAAATTTAAACAAATATAAAAAATGACAACAATTTGATTTAAATATGTTTTAAATTCAAATAATTGAAATAAAATCCATCAAACATTCATAACTTATCATACCCGATAATGAAATTTCTATAATATCCATATATAAAGCAAATGAGTATGATCAAATAGAAATAGTTAGTGATAAGTAAAATATTTGTATATTTATTTTTTCTTTATATGATGATTTTGTGGATGATATTTGAGATTAATATAATAAATTTAGGTGTAATTGATAAATACAAGATGATTTTAACATAAATATTTTTATTACTATTATAATATTTACTTATTTTCTCTTTTGATAGCCACACAATAAAAAGAGAAAGAAGACAAAAAATTGGACCGATGGAATTGAAAAAGTCAATAAATGTAGCATCGGTTACTATTCATGGGTCACTATTCACGATGAAAGTACTGTAGAGGACGGAAGCTCTGTTGCAAATGCAGTTTTCACTGTAGAAACACGCTTTTTCACTGTAGCAACTGCGTTTTTGTTACTGTAGCAACGTGTTTTTCCCCTATAAATAGAGATGAAGGCCAAGCACCAAAAGGAAGAGAGGGAAGAGATGTAGAGGCTTCGTTCTCTGACAATTAGAGGTCCTTTTTTGACAGTTCTTTAAACAATTGTGTTATTTTTTAGAATTAATTTTATACATTGTATTACTTTTTGCATGTTAGCTAATTAAAGGTTTTACCTCCTAAAAGGATGGCTTAAGATTGTATTACTTTTTGCATGCCTCCATCTTAGAAGGTTTAGAATTGTATTACTTTTTGCATGCTACCTACATGGAAGGTTTTACCTCCTAAATGGACGGCTAGATTTCTCCATTTTTCATGCATCTTTTGATTGTATATTTATATTTCAAAATTTAATATTCAAGTTTTATGCAATATTTTTGAGGTCTTCATTCAAGCTTTATGCAATATTTATGAAGCTTTCAATTTATTTTGGTTTTATTTTTAATTTCATCATGAGTTAAAAATTTCTATTTTCCTAGGGTGATGATGTAGGTTACTAATGAGAGATTGAATCTTAACTTATTAAATCTAATTTTAATTTCTCCTTTATGATTGAGTTTTAATTATTATTCTTAATACTTTCATTTGATTGGTCATCTTTTGAATGATTTCAATATATATGTTGAGACCGAAAGGAGATACATGTGTGTAGACCCTATAATTAAAATCATAATTGACATATGAAATAGGAATATATTTATATGAGTTGTGTAGTCTTAATGAGTTCCATAAATCTTAATGTATGATTAATTACTTAAATTCATATAGGAATATCTTGGATTAGCAATTAATTATAAAATTGTTTGACCTTGGAAGAAGCTAGTAATTAAATGAAGGAAACTCGACTATCAATTATATAGAATAAATTGGACTAGAATATATAAATGATTCAATCCAAAATTTGTTGAGTGAAATTTGACCCCTAGAACTTTTTCTTGTAATTTTTTATATTATTTGCACTCATATTTAATCATTTTCTATTTTGTACTTTCCATCACCAATTTATCGATTGACTAAATAGAATTAAAACTATCTATTTTGGTATTCAGTGATCAATCCCTGTGGGAACAATACTCTACTCACTTCTGTATTACTTAATTATGACAGTGTACACTTGCACTATTTAATAGATCATCTACACACGTAACAATTAGTACGAGTATAAAAATAAGTTAATACGATTTTGTAAGCTATAAACGTAAAAATTATAAAATTGGTGCTTGAACTCACAAGTTTGACCGAGTTTACAATTGTTACAAGTTTATGTGTAATTCGACATTATTTTGTAAACTAGAAATGTAAAAATTGTAAATTTAAAGAGTCAACTTGTAAGTTTGACAATAATACCCTTCTATACAATAACAAAGGGAGATATGAATTCAGGTAAAAAAGGGAGATCTAAATATGCTCAATAAATATTTTGAAAAGATTACTAACTAATAATTAATGAATATAATGATTTTTGTTTTTTTTCGGGAACGAACGTATAAACATTTGGGAAGGAACGCATAAACATAAATTGGTCCCCCCTTAGGAATATGAATCTTATGATTGGGACAAAAAGAGTGTAACCCCTTATTTAAATAGGTTGTAATTAGTATTTAAATATGTTTTATAATTAAATAAGAGATTAAGGATAATTTAAAATTTTTCACAAAACTCATATAATACGATCTCCATTCATTTTTAAATAAAAACATTTGGCCTGTTCAGTTTGTCACATACACAATATCAGCGTGCTAGCAAATTTCCCAACATTCACCCCGGATATATTCGATAACTAAAGGGTTTTATAGGGCATCTTTGCCCATCTCAGTTTCCCATACCGAAAATTACATAACAACTACAATTCTATAGTCAACATGTTTATACAAATGTCCAAAATGATAACCGAAAATCAAAAGCTAAGACTACCGTTGGCAATTCTAATAGCCCTTGTTCACTTGCTTGTCTTTGGACTCGCTTACCCTGGCTAAAATGGTTAATTGGAAAAAGTGATATTCAAAAGAATCTCATTAGTAATATTTCACGTATATGATGCATAATTAAACAAAGTATGTAAGTATATATCACAATCCAACAATATCAGCATTCAAAGCCAAGCTACCCACCACGAATTAATCATTCATTCAAGGCCGGGCTAACCACTACATACCTAAACAACAACATTCAAGGTTTATTATTATGCCCCGTAATCCCACTGCCCCGCGGGCTTGGTCCTCCACCATAGGTTGATCCCCCCATGTGACCGCAAGTCACAACTCATAAGGATTCAAGGTTGTGCTACCCGCCACAAACCCAATCAATAATAGCAGTATTTAATGATAAATACACACAAGTAATGCATTAAACATGATGTAGGAGAAAGTTTCACTACCTTGTTCTTTCCATTCTTATTCAGACATAGGCCTTTTACGTTCCGGGCAAATATCAAATCCTATAATCATAATAAAGGATGACAGGTTATCACTTATCCTAATTCTCAAATGACTTCAAAAACACTTACATTTTGATTATCATTAAAGTCCTTTAGGTGACTATTAGAAGCTCAAACAAATTCCTAAAGGATTGGAAAGTACTATCTCAAAAACCATATTTTTAGTGTGTCTCGTAAAACGTGCCGTTTTCGGCTTCTAACTCGATCCGAAAAAATTAAATGTACAAGAAATATATAATAACCTATCCAAGTATCATTTTAGACTCTTCCATATTGTTTCTTGTGGTTATATTAGTCTATGGTGAAAATTTACCAAAATGCCCCCGGGACCCCGACCCGGCTTCGTCGTACCCAACCCGATGGCATGTTTTTTCAAAATTTTGACTAAGGCTAACCTAACATATTTTAGCCCAAGGAATCCATTTTTAGGTTCAAAATTACCAAATTCACTATTAAATTATGAAAATACCCTTGACAGCTCCAATTTAGGGATTTATGGGCGTTTTCATAATTATGCTTTTTCGGCCTTTTTTGAAAAAGTGACTAACTGTAACCTCACTTAGTTTTGTCCACTGAATCCAATGGAACCATCTATTTCATGGAAATCCAGCTCCTCCTCCCCCCAAAACAGTGCTGGCCGAAAATTTGGTAAAAAAATGGAAAAATTAGACTTTTGTGTTTTAGCTTTTAAAAATCATAACTAATTCTAGAAAAATCAAAATGAGGTGATCCCAAAGCCTATTGAAAAATATTTAAGTCCTATATACAGGAAAAATATGAATCAAGGCTTTCCATAATCACAAAAATACAGAATTACAAGAAATCCCATACTGCTCCAGTATTGCTTCTAATTTCAATCCCAAACTTTGAAAAATCATAACTCCTAGTTCACAAATTGAAATGACATGAATTGTATATCCATTTTGAAGCTTGGCATGTGAAATTTAAGACTGAAAATTTTCAGAATTGTTTATTACCATTTACCCATTCAAAACGTCCATTCTAACTAACTGCCTGCATAGGGTTCTTACTAACCAAAACTTGCAACTTTTAAACCTAATTTTCCAATGGTTCAAAATTCACATCCAACACTACTCCCACACAATTTTCCACAAGAAAATCAATAGAAACATCAAAACAATCAAATTCCCACTCCATCTATATGTTCTGTTTTTGACATATATTCAACAAAAATCTCAAAATTGTTAAACTTGACATTTAAGCTTTAATCAAATTCTATATATCTAAGATATATCACAAGACACCAATCCCAGGAACACAACAACTCAAACACACCATGACCCTAATTTTCAAAAATAGGAAAATATTCAGGAATTCCAAAACTTAACCAAATGACCACAAAACTTATATCAAAGTGTTTATCTCACTCACCTCTACAACTTTCTCAAAGGAGTTACTTGCTTCACCAATCTTTAAATTTCCTTGAGTGCTCAAAACACCTACAATGGAAGATCTAAAACCATAAAATTGAAGCCTTCAACACAAGGAACATGATTAAAAAAGAGAGTTTTTACATTAGAGGTCATTTGTAGGGTCAAAATGCTTACTTTTTTACAAGAGCTCTTCTTTTTTCTTTGGTCTTCAATGACAACCGAATGAGAGCAAGAGAGAGAGATGAAGATGGTGAAAATGATGATGAAATGAACTACTTCCATCCGTCCCATACTTGTGAAAGCCGAATAGAGAGGAGAGAGGGAAGAGAAAATTTAAAAAAATGCCAAGTTGACTTTTCCATCATCTCTTCCTTCATTCTATCTTGTCAAGTGTCTCAATCTTCTTATTTCTCATAAAACAAATAACTACTTAGTTACTCTAACTATTCCATTAACCATTTAGTCACAATCCTCATTTCTTTTAGTTAGTAATTAAATTTTTCATTAATCATGACTAATTAACCTGTAATTTTCCGTTCTTGCAATTTTTCTCCTGATTATGACAAATTCACTTTAATTGCCACATAACATATATTTTAATTCTTTTCTTCTTCTCCATGCGCCATTTTCCCCTATTTCCACCCCAAAATTACTTTGTTACATAATTATATTAAAATACAGGGTGTTGGACATTTTTAATAATTAACTTATGTCTCAAATTAACTTGAATTTCACAAATTCATTCATTACAACCCACTACAAGGCCCTGAACTCTTAATCAAAATTTAGCGTATTACAAAGAGTCTCGGCAGAAAAAGTGACATGTGTGGATATTAATGTGTAGTCTCCAAGTAAAGTCACTTGTCTTTATATTACTGTGTGATTGTTTAGAATAGTAATTGGGGCTTTTTAAAATAGCTTTTCAATCATGATTCATAGTATATAAGATAAATATATGAGATTAATTTTATTTCGTTTTATGTGAATAAGCACTTTTAGAAGTCTCAAATGTGATCCCATAGAAGCACTATAGAGCATGTTTATTTTGACGTTGCGATTGTTTATAAGCTATTTTTCACGTAAATCGAGATAAAAATCTTATTACATACTTACCTCATATATCTTAAATCACGATTGAAAAGTTGTTTTTATATATTTCGATCGCTATTCCAAACTAGCCCTTTATAGACTAATAGGATTCCCATTTGCTTTTTGAATTCTTTTAGGGCTCTTCGTTTATTACAAATGTTGACGTGGCGGAGCTAATGGCTTGTGGGAACCGGGAAGGAGCAGGGGATCTTCGTTTTGTTGGGAGCATTGCATAAAAAATTATATATATATATATATATATACATATATATTTTATAAATAATTAAATCCAAGTTATTAAAATACTGAAAAAAGAAGGAGAAAAGCAAAAAAATACCACTTGATCTTCAAAATCTCAAATAAGTAATTTTCTACTAAAATCAATAATTAATTGATATACTTTTATAGTCAATACCAATACTCTTGTTGATAACAAAACTGATTTAGAATTTTAAAGTTTAAATGGTATTTTTTTTTTTATTTTTAAAAAAAAAAAAGGAGGAAAAGACATGAGAATCTGTCCCATTCAAAGATTGTTTATTAATCAATTTTCTAAATGTGTTTGGCCCATTTTGCACTTTAAAATTTCTATCAACATTGAATATTGGGTAAAAGGAGCAACCAACATTTTGAATTACTTTTAGAATTATAATTTTAACAATAAAGTATTTAAGGATGTAATTTGAACCATCACATATTCTTTTTGACCGGAGATCCTAACATATTTAAATCGATGCAATTTCACTCGTTTACAAACATAATTGTGAACCCTGTTTGCATACAGCCTAGATAAGCTTTTCATTATTTAAAAAATAATGCACATAATATTTAAAAAAACCACTTGTTTTATTTTAAAAAAAAAACACCACTATCTCATCTGAATTAGTCAAGGAGTTAGAACTTGGGGCCAAAAACCACGTTCGAAAACCACAAGTGGAGAAAAACAAAAGACACAGATGGTGGTGTGCGACTTCGCTGAAGTGAAATCTCATGGAAGCCTTCAATTGTTTTCCTTCTATAATCTATAAATGTATCCATTATCCTACCACGGGTCTTTAATTGAAAGCTCAATTGTCTTTTTTAAAGATATTAAGAAAGTTAAATATATTACTATAAAATATTTATATTTATCATTTTTTTTAAAGGGAGAATTGTCTAAAAATACTTTTGGGGCAAATTAATTGCTGATTGCTACCAAGCGTGCAAGCGATCTTCCGTTTTGTGTAAACTATCTTCCGTATGTGCAAAAATCTTATATATAAATGTGCAAACAATCTTCCGTTGTGTGCAAAATATCTTCCGTTATGTGCAATAGATCTTCCATGGTAGCATTCAGCAATTAATTTACCAAAAAGGTATTTATCAACAATTCTCCCCTTCTTTAAACTAATTTGTCTATCTTATAAATTGATATATAATCTAATAAAACACAATGTATATTATGATTAAGTAATTTATTTAATTTTTTTAATCTCTTCAAAAAAAGTTATACTGAGCCTTATATTAAGGATGAAGAGAATTGCAATTTTTTTGCTGCAAGAGAGTTGTTAAATGAAGAATTTGAGAGTGAGGAGGATGATTCAGTAAATGAAGAAGATGAGGGTGAGGAGGAAGGGACAATAATTGAAAAATCTAAGATGAGTGACGAGGAAGAGTCAGAAATCGAAGAAGAATCTGAATGTGAAGATGAAGAGATGCAAGTTGACGAGCTCCTCCCCTCCCTGTAGCGTCTTGTCTTGGCACCCACATGGGTTTCAATTTAAGAAGCCCTAGATCTTCTATTAATTAATTAAGAATGACTTTTTTAAAAAAAAAAAAAACACACACGAGTGGCATTTTTAATGTTTATGTGGCAATGGAGTAAAAGTTGTTTACGCCTATGTTAGTTCATGAGTGAAATTGCATCTATTTAAATAGATTAATGGTAAAATTATACCCCTAAACACTTCAAAATCAAAATTGCACATCTAAAAATAATTTGGGGTGCCAGGTGCACTTTTAGTCTTAATATATTGCCACAAACAGCTTATAATTATTCTAAGACATTTTTAGGTTAACATGTGAAAAAAGTCCATTTTATCTCAATTGATGACTTTCACAAATTGAAGTTAAGGTAAAAATCAATTAGTGTAATGAGATTGATGTTTAACTTTTATAAGAAATTGGGAAAAAGTCTCCCATTAGAAATTTTATTGATGAAAAGAGCTTAATCAAAGAAGCATTAAGTATAAAAAATTTTCAGAATAATGTTGCTTTTTGTGTATATATAGAAAATTGTTGAAGCCCTTCTCACTAATAAAATTCCTAATGTGAGGCTTTTTTCCTAATATTATTGAATTAGACTTACGTGTGTTGGGGGTCAATTAGAAGAATTTTCTTAATATAATTTTTTATGTGGATAATTATCCTCCTATTTGAGGTGATTCTATTTAAAGTACTATCAAGTATTAAATGTGAGTCATTCTCGTAGCGGGATTCCAACCTTGTAAAATCATATCATTCATTTTTGTTTATAAATAATTAAACTACTTTTATTTGATAGTAGAAAGGAAGAATGACAATTAAAAACCCTATTAAAAAATTGGTACAAAACAAGAGCATATTTATAATTGAAATTTTGAAATTACATAAAAACTTGGAAAAATTTTATTTAAACACTACAAAAAAAAGGTCTTTTGTAGCGGTGGACTTGTAGCGGTTCAATATAACCGCTACAAATTATTCTATTTGTAGCGGTTCTTACCTAAACCGCTACAAATTTGTAGCGGCAAGATTATTTGTAGCGGTTTCTTACAAAAAACCGCTACAAATTTGGCGCGAATTTCCCGCCAAAACTTGTAGCGGTTACTTTGTAGCGGTTAATGCACACAAACCGCTACAAAATACCAAAGGTCAGAATTTTGCAGCGGTTTTGGGAAATAACCGCTACAGAATTTCAAAAGTCTCGACATTTGTAGCGGTTCTGGGAAATAACCGCTACAGAATTTCAAAAGTCTCGACATTTGTAGCGGTTCTGGGCAATAACCGCTACAGAATTTCAAAAGTCTCGACATTTGTAGCGGTTCTGGGAAATAACCGCTACAGAATTTCAAACGTTGTGAAGTTTTGTAGCGGTTATTATAGAACCGCTACAAATTGAATTATTTGTAGCGGTTAGAGTAGCGGTTATTTTAATAACCGATACTAATAGCTGGCCTATTTAAGCCTCCACTTCCTTCATTTCTCCTTTTGCTCATTTTGTTTCCTGAGGTTTCTCTGAGTGATTTCTTCGATATTTAAGCGTTCAGATGTCTCTTTAGGAGTTTCTGCTCAGTATTCCGTAGTATTCGCACTTGAGGTACGTATATAACACATATTTTTATTTATATTTGTATTTTTATTATATTTTTTCATAAAATAATATGACTAATTTTTTTTTTAATTTTTACAGTTGAGATGGCTTCAGGACAGGATAAGGGGAAGGCCCCTGAGGTCCCCAGACCGATTTTACGGGGCGGCAGTAGCCGGGCAGGGGGCAGAGGGAGGGGGCAGCGCGCAGGCAGGGCTATCGCGGCATCTCAGCCCATCCCCCCACATGTACCGCAGACGATCCCACAGGCGACGACCCCACCAGAGGTGCTTGAGGTGGAGAGGCCAGAGATTAGCGTTGAGGACTTCCTCAACGAGGAGGAGTTCGAGATCCCGATTGGGTTTAGGGAGATGGAGCAGTTCCTCGATGAGGAGGACGCTCGGGAGCAGAACCACCCACGAGGGTCGTCTTCGCGGTCGACTGGGTTTGAGGTGCAGGTCGAAGGTAAATTAATTTTTTAATTTAGTAAATTATTTATTTAAATTAGAAATGTAAACTTTGAATTATAATTTATCTAACGTGTGGTCAACTGTGCAGATGAGCAGGGGAACGTGACGAGGAGGAGGCTGGATGTGGCCGGTTTGAACAGCATGGACCGGTCCCAGCGAGTTATAGTGCCGTGGAACGAGGGCACTGACCAGCCGATCCACAATGGGGGTCACCTGCTCAACCGCTTCCTGAGCGATCTGGGATCGAATTGGATGCGGTTCCCCCTTCACTTCCCGACGTGGAGGCACATTCCGAAGGGGCCGAAGGACCAGGCTTGGGAGGAGGTGGTTCAGGTAATTAAAACTATTTAATTAATATTTTTTGTAATTAATTGTATTTAATTATTTTTTTTAAATTATGGTTTTTATAATTATTGATATTTAAATGCATTTTTTTCAGCTGCGGTTTGCCGTCCGGGCCAACCGGAAGAGGTACGCCCTCGTGAAGATGGGCGACGCCTGGAGGAACAGGAGGAACCGTCTCTTCCACAAGGTGGATGGGGATGGGACGATGCCTCTGGAGCAGCTGCAGGAGAGCGTCCCGGACGGCGTCCCGCCGAACGACTGGGCGCGTTTCGTCCAGTTCAGGAGGAGCCCTCAGGCGCAGGTAATGTATTTATTATATTTTTGATATATAATTTTCTAATTGTTAAATATTAAATTATAATTTCAATTTAATTTGTATTTAATTTTAAATTTTATAATACATTTAATTATTTGTTTTTTCAGGAGCTTTCTCAGAGGAACGCCGGGATCCGGGCGCAGCAGACGATCCACCACACAGCAGGATCGAAGACCTTTGCTGTGACGTACAGCGAGCTGGTAACTTTTCAAGTGCTTCACTTACTTTTAGCTGATTAAGTCATAATACTAATTGTTTTGTAATTGTTTCAGGAGACGAAGGCACAGCAGGAGAACCGTTAGACGGACTATGCGGGGGTGTACGCCATCACACACAGACACCGTGACGGGACTGCGACCTCTCAGCAGGCAGAGGCGGCCATTGTAAGTTATTTTATTATTATATTTTTTATAAAACCAAGTTAATAATGAAAAATGGTAATTATTAATTGTTTCATAAAATGGCAGGAGCGGATGCAGCAGTCGCAGGCTGAGCTGCGACAGACCCAGCCTGAGGAGTCACAGGGGTCAGTGGACCCGACGGCTCTTTTGAAGGCGGGTCTGGCTCAGGCTGAGCACCCCGGATGCGTGCGGGGTATGGGGATAGGCGCCAGACCCAGCATGGTTTACGGCAGGAGCGCCGCCTCTGAGGCTGGCAGCTCTAGAGGGGTCAGACGTCGGAGGGACGAGTCTCTTAACCAGCTGCGGTCAGATTTGGAGCAGACGCAGCAACAGATAGCGCAGCAGCAGCAGCAGATGGTGCAGATACAGCAGATGGCGCAGCAGCAGCTGCAGATGCACGCAGATATGATATACGCTCAACAGACGCAGTGGCGTGAGATCGCGAACAACATGCTCGAGGGAGCATGGAGTCGCCTGTTCCCAGACGAGCAGCATCCAGCGGTTCCCCCTGTCCCTCGCTACGTCGTCCCGAGTTCTACTCCTACTCCTGCTACTGCTCCTCCTCCTGCTGATGACGATGGTACAGTTCACTCTGGACAGCGGCCCGATCCAGCGGCATCTGAGGGAGCACCAGAGGATCATCCCCCAGCTCCTTAGTTTAGGACATTTTCTTTGGTTTAAACATTTGTAAATATTTATGAGATTTTATTTCAGAATTTTCTTATTGTGTTTTATCTAATTATATTTATATTATTAGATTGCATAGAAATAATTTATGAATGATTTATATCTAAATTTAAAAAAAATAAATTATATATATATTTGTAGCGGTTTTAAGTCAAAACCGCTACAAATATATGTGTTTGTAGCGGTTATACACTACTAACCGCTACAAACACTCAAATAATTTGAATTTTGAAATTTGCCGCCTTTGTGCACATTTGTAGCGGTTATCTTATGTATAACCGCTACAAATAATAAAATTATTTTTTTATTTAATGTCCAACGGCTTTAATGTTAGTAGTGGTTTAATATATATAACCGCTACTAATACATTGACCATTAGTAGCGGTTTTATATAAAAAACCGCTACTAATACTCAACAAGGACATTTTGAATTTCCCACCAATTAACGGCTTGAATATTAGTAGCGGTTTGATATATATAACCGCTACTAATATTTTATAACTGTAGCGGTTTTATATATATAACCGCTACAAAATTATAAACGTTGGAATTTCTGTATCGGTTGGTGTAGCGGTTTAATAACCGCTACAAAATTATAAACGTTGGATTTTCAGTATATAAGGTTCTAGGCATTCGTCATTATCTTCTCACTCATCTTCTTCTCTATACTTTCTTCTCTCTCACTTGTAGCTATGGATAAATCATGGATAAGGTTGCCGCGCAATTCTCCTGAATATTTGTACGGATTAAACAGTTTCTTAGATTTCGCATTCACTCACGCCAGCTGTAACGGCAAGATCGTCTGTCCGAGTCGGAAATGCAAGTTCAAGAAGTGGCATCCACGAAATGTTGTGAAGGAACATTTGCTTGTGAAGCCTTTCCCTGAGGACTATATGTTTTGGGCAGTTCATGGTGAGAAGGCCGGCATTAGATATGACGAGGCTCTTCCTCGAAGTTCTCAAGTAGGCGTTCAAGTAGATGAAGATGATCCTGTGAATGATACTGTGCGTGATGCATTTGGATTTCAAGGCGACAACTTCAACGAAGAAGTGCACGGTTCTGAGCCGGCTTTTATGGGGAATGAAGCAGCTCGAGATTTTTTCAGCTTGATGGATGAGGCAGATCGTCCTTTATATCAAGGTTGTCGCAAATATTCTAAATTATCTTTCTTGATCAAATTGTATCATATCAAGTGCTTGTGTGGGATCACGGATAAGGGAATGTCGATGTTGCTCGACTTATTACAAGATGCATTCCCTGACGCCGAGATTCCCACAACCTTCTACGAGGCCAAGAAGATTATCAACAGGTTGGGGTTGAATTATCAAAAGATTGATGCGTGCCCAAATGATTGTATGCTGTATTGGGGAGACGATTCCAGCAGGGAGACGTGCAAGAGATGTCATACATCGAGGTACAAGACAATTCGGAAGGGGAAAAAGCAGAATAAGAAACCTGCAAAGATTCTCAGGTACTTCCCTTTGAAACCTCGTCTACAAAGATTATTTATGTCGTCTAAAACTGCTGAGCACATGAGGTGGCATGCCGTTGATAAAAACGAAGACGGTAAATTAAGACATCCGCGGGATGCAGCTGCTTGGAAAACGTTTGACAACGACTTTCCATATTTTACGACTGACCCCAGAAATGTTCGGCTTGCGTTGGCGACCGACGGTTTCAATCCTTTTGGGAATCTTAGCACAAGTTACAGCATTTGGCTGGTAGTCTTAGTTCCCTACAACTTACCCCCTGGATATGTATGAAACAAAGCTCTTTCATTATGTCTATGATCATTTCAGGCAAAAAGGCACCGGGCAATAACATCGATGTGTATCTCCAACCCCTTATTGCGGAATTGCTTGACCTGTGGAATGTCGGCTTGGAGACGTACGACGCTCACAGCAAGACTTTGTTCAACATGCGTGCAGCCTTGATGTGGACGATCAATGACTTTCCTGGCCTTGGCACATTATCTGGTTGGAATGTGCATACTGGGTCAGCGTGTCCAGCTTGCAATTTCGACTCTGACGCATTGCGCCTTCCCCACAGCCGAAAGTGGTGCTTTATGGGGCATCGGAGGTTTCTCGATGGAACGCATAAGTTCAGATTGCAACGGAATCGCTTCAATGGGAAACCAGAGAAAAGAGGACCACCTCAGACTTTGTCCGGTACAGATATCTTACAGCAGCTTGAGCATGTTGACTTTGAGTTTGGTAAAACCGACGATTCAGCACAAACTCGCCAAAAGACGCGCAGGACTTTGGCGCCTCAGCAGTGGAAGAAGATAAGTATTTTCTTCACGCTTCCGTATTGGAGATCTAATTTACTTCGCCACAGTCTTGATGTAATGCACATTGAAAAGAATGTTTGCGACAATGTGCTGTATACGCTGCTTAATGAACCCGGCAAGACAAAAGATCACCTTCAAGCTAGGAAAGATTTACGCGACATGGGAGTTCGTGAAGACGCTTGGCCAGATGAGCATGACAGATTTACACCGGCGAAGTTTACCCTCACAAAACCGAACAAGGATGTGTTCCTCGCGACCTTGAAGAAATTAAAAGTTCCTGATGGGTATTCAAGCAACATTTCTCGATGTGTCGACTTGCAGGCTCGAAAGGTTGCTGGCCTGAAGAGTCACGACTCATATGTTCTTATGCAGCAGTTACTCCCTCTGGCTATAAAGAATACACTCCCTCCCGATGTTTCCATCATTTTGGTGGAACTTTGTTCTTTCTTTCGGAAGTTGTGTTCTAAGGTTTTGATCGTTGAGGAGCTCAATCAGCTGCAGTCGAAAATCATTCTTACGCTTTGTCACTTGGAGATGATCTTTCCTCCGTCCTTTTTTACTGTGATGGTTCACCTCACAGTCCACCTCGTTCATGAAACAAAGCTCGCTGGACCAGTAAAATATCGTTGGATGTATCCGATTGAGAGGTACTCATTTTAAATATGCGCTTTCATTTATTATCTGTATTTAATGTTTGCTAGTCGTCCTTTTCATCATTTTATATCAATTTTCTCTTATGTACTTCGTAGGTTCCTTGGGAAATTAAAATCTTATGTGAGGAATAAGGCGTGGCCAGAAGGTTGTATAGCTGAAGGCTATATAGGGGATGAGGTGCTATATTTTTGCTCAAGGTATTTTGATGATCTTGAGACGGCTTTCAACCGCCCGCCTCGTGTTGACGATTGTCCTGAACCTGCGCCGACATCAGGAGAATTTATCCCTCGTGTTGGTAAACCAGTTGGAGCAACTGAGAACTTCAAACTAACGGCCACTGAGAAGTTCCAAGCACATAGACATGTCTTGATTAATTGCACTCAAGTTGAGCCTTTCATACGGTAAGAATTGTACACTCACATGTATGTTATTCGATCTATATCTTTCGTAACATTTCTCACTTTCATTTCACTAACGCCTTTCCATTATTAATTGCAGGGAATTCAGAAGCCATGTCAAGCGTCAGCTCAGGATCCGTACACAGACATCCTCGGAAGTTGATAGGAGGGTCCACAGAGAATTCCCGAGCTGGTTTGCGCGCAAAATACTAAATGACCACAACCCACACTCACCAGATTTCAGAGCTCTCGCAATCGGCCCTCTTGATCATGCAAAACGGTTTACAGCATACAATGTCAATGGTTTTAAGTTTTGCACGGTTTCACGGGATCAGGGATTGCAAACACAGAATTCAGGTGTTTATGGCATATTTGGGACAAGGAGTTATGCGAGCAGCAGTGACGCCAACATGCAGTTCAGAGGCGTCCCTTACTATGGCAAGCTTCTTGATGTGGTCGAGCTTAATTATCAAGGCCGTTTCACCGTGACGCTGTTCAAGTGTTTGTGGGCAAATACCACTACTTCTCGGGGACTGACAACTGACGACCTAGGGATTACATTAGTCAATTTCTCACGCCCGATTCATACTGGTATTTCTCAAGATGATGAGCCGTATATTCTAGCTTCAGAGGCACATCAGGTTTATTATGTCGAGGACGAGAGGCATAGGGATTGGCACATGGTCGTTCATTTAAAGCCAAGAGACCTTTACGACATGGGTGAAGGCGATAACATCGCCTACGAGAGTGAGCCATTTCAGCCAGCTGATTTTGAAAACTACTTTCCTGAAGGCGATGACAATTTACCTCTACTGCGGTGAGTTTTTTTAAGTCCACGTCATTTCAATTAAATTATTTAAATTTAATAATACATCAATAACAATAATTTTTCTACAAAATTTCTGCAGGGATGGCGACGATGAGTGATCAAAATCAAGTGTAAAAAATTTGTCTTTACAAAAAAATGCAAACTATTTGTGTTAAAATAAAATGTAAAAAAAAATTTAAAAAAAAATTGTGATCAAAATCAAGTGTAAAAAATTTGCCTTTACAAAAAATGCAAAAAATTTGTGTTAAAATAAAATGTAAAAAAAATTTAAAAAAAAAAAATTAAAATAATATTTGTAGCGGTTATTGAACCGCTACAAAAATATAAATAACCACTACTAACTAATAACCGCTACATTAACCGCTACAAATAGCACGATGAATAGTAAACCGCTACAAAAATATAAATAACCGCTACTAATTAATAACCGCTACATTAACCGCTACAAATAATTCGTGGATCCCTATAAATACACTTATCACATCTCATTTCAAACACTCCCCAATTTCTTTTCACCTTACTTTTCTTTCATTTCCTCTCATTTACAACTTCATTCGTATGAGTAGAGGAGCTGAATAATACGATCAAATATGGTAACAAGATTTTCAATTTTTTTTAGAATACTTCTTTCCTTTCTATAAAATTTATTCTACCTATTTTTTTTTCTACATATATCATAACTCTACCTCATTTTCATCTATTTTTCATACACAATTACATTATATTAGAAAACATAATAATTCCTTATTACCTACATATCCTTAATAATATTATTAATATAAATTTTATACTAATCCTATTCAATTACATTTTTCCTTTTTATTTATTAATAAGTTAAACTATTAAATAATAAACTAATTGAAATAGATAAAATAATAACAAAATAAACTATTTAATATAATATTGAAAAAACGGAAAAAAAAAATCATCGTATATTTATGAAAAAAATTTTAAATATTTGTAGCGGTTATTAAACCGCTACTAAATAACGCGCCTTTTTACGACTCAATTTAAATTTTTTGGCGCGATTTTTGAATTTCATGAAATTAGTAGCGGTTTTAAAATCCGCTACTAATTTTGAATTTCATGAAGTTAGTAGCGGTTTTTAAAACCGCTACAAATAAAAAAAAATGTCATTTTTTTTTCTGCCAACAAATTTTGAATTTTTTATATTTGTAGCGGTTTATTAACCGCTACAAAAAAAAAATTCTTTTTTTTAAGCTGTAAATAAAATTTTTTATATTTGTAGCGGTTATATAACCGCTACAAATATCTCTGGGTGTTGTAGCGGTTATCATTAACCGCTACAAATATTGTAGCGGTTATTTTTAATTGAGTAGCGGTTTTATAAAACCGCTACAAAACGGCTTGCAACGTACGATTTAGTAGCGGTTTTTCAAACCGCTACTAACCTATTTTGTAGCGGTTAGAATCGCTACGAATACCCATTTTTAACCGCTACTAAATCACGTTTTTTTTGTAGTGAAATCAATTTAAAATACCAAAATCTAGAATCAGACATGCGCTTTTAATGCCTAATAATATGCCTATAGGCCTGTTCAGAGATTTATGAATTTGTTAATTTAACCAATATGTCCTTTTACTATTTTCTCTATTTCATTCTTTTTTTAAATAAAAGTTTTATTTCAATCTCATCCATTTCTCACATCTCCTAGGTAACATACTTAATTTGTAGGACTTACAAAAAAAAGTCATTTGCCACTTAGGATGTATATAATTAGAGAGTATGAAGTGGGTTGTGAGAAATTAATATATTATTATTATTATTGTTGTTATTATAAAAAAATTAATTAAGTTTAATAATAATAATCAATGATGCTGAAAAAAAAAACTATGCGAGTAAAATAATCCAGATTAATATGTACAAAATGAAGGGAAAGAAACAAAACAGTGGAAGAAAGAAGAGAGAGAATAATTATATATTATTATATTTTTTTAAAAAATAATATTATTTTAGTAAAGGGAACAAACCCTAATTCTGTCCCTAATCCCTATAGATACTCTTATTCTCCTTCTCTCTCCACACTCCAAGCGCCACTCCACTCTCCACGTACAGGTACATTTTTTCTTCATCTCAATTATTTCTTTCTCTTCCTTCAATGTGAAAAAAAAACCGCCCTGTCAAAGCTTTTGTTCCTTGACTCTAATCTTGTATTTCTTCAAGATCTATGATCTGGTGTCTTATCTATATTTGTGTCTCCCGGCAAAGATGGAGATATATTAATTGTTTATTTAGGATAACTTATTTTTAATTTATAAATGTTTATAAATTATGATTTACGATATATGAGGTAAGTATATGAGAGGAGTTTTATCTCAACTTATATTATAAGGACTTATTATCAAAAAATAAGTGATGCCAAATATATACTAAATATAGTGTGTGTTTGGTGAGCAGCCATCATTTTTTTTAAAAATGTTTTGGGAGGCTTAAAGGCAATTGCGCTTTTGTCAAAGCCCAATTAGTGAACGCTCAATAGTGAGAAACTAGAGAAAGAAGCTTTTATTAAAAGCTAATGGCATTTTATGCTAGATTAAGTTATCTGAAAATTAGTTATATGATATTAGCTTTTCTCATAAAATGTTTTTTAAATAGTATGTAGTATCAAAAAATATTTTTTGAGTATTTTTAACCCCTTAAAATACTTTTCAAGTTGTAGCCGTTACCCAGTGTGCTATCAGACTGATTACAATTTTACCCTTAATATACTTTTTCAGCTCCAAAAATTATTTTAAAATATTTTTTGGTGCTTTTAACGCCTTAAAATATTTTTTCAGTTGTACCTATTGTGTTATTAGAATAATTGCAATTTTACCTTTAATGTACTCTTTCAGCTTCAAAAATTATTTTAAAATATTTGTTGGTGTTTTTAACCCCTTAAAATAATTTTTCAGTTGTACCCAGTCTTAGGAGACTGACTGCAATTTTATCTTTAGGCTGTGTTTGGTCGGAGGGGAGGGGAGGGGAGGGGAGGGGAGAAAGGGTGGAGAAATTACAATTTCGAACAAAAGAAATCCAAAATTTACCCTCTCATTTTTTTAAAATTTTGGGTTCCCGCCCAAAATTTACTTTCTTATGCTTTTCAAAATTTTGGATTCCCGCTCAAAATTTAAATTCCTTTAACCCAAAAAGGTAATTTACCCACCATTTCATTCCTTCCCTCCCTTCCCCTCCCCTCAAACCAAACACAGGCTTAATGTATTTTTTTTAGTAGTAAAGAACACCCAAAACTTAGCATATTGATTTATTGATTTTCACCTACTCTAAAATATTTTTTTAGCAGCACCTAATATTTTAAAGTAAATTTTAAATAATTACTTGATTTCTTAAATATTTTTCCACCCACTCTCTTTTATCATTATCACAAAAGTCAATTATACTTAAGCCAATCCAAACAAGTTTTACTTTTGCAAAAGTCATTTATACAACTGCCAATCCAAACATAAATCATAATACATAATCTGACTTTTACCAAAAATAATATTATCAAAAGTCAAATTGAAACAAGGACAATTGCCAATCGCTCTTTCAAATACACACTTTCTTTCAGTTACTGTAGTTGTATATATAATATTAAAAAAAAATATTCACACTAGATTTCAAGGTTGTTAAACCTGGACTAGTCACTGAACCGGTCAGGATACTGGGTCAAAGGTTAGTGAGTTAGACTGGAGTCAAACTGAAGCTAACTCGAAATTAAACCGGTGAGAGAGTGAAGATTTCAGGCTTATTAATATAAAATTATAAATTTTTTTTTTAAAAAATAGACTTTTTTTTTTTGAAAAAGGTGAACTGGTTTTCTTCCGGGACTAGATCGATTTATTGACTGGTATGCTGGTTTTCAGTCCAAACCGGCCGATCCGGATCCGATTTAATAACCATGACAAATTTCTCTCTAAACTGTGATGCTCCTTATGTTTGCCTAAATATTTATTATTATTTTTTAAATTTTCGTCATATATTTGCTTCCTCCAGAACTCCTTTTGTGTGTGTGTGTATATACATATATTAAAAAAAACCTCCCGTCTTTTCATCTTTCTTAGAGACTTAGGTCGTGTTTGATTCAACGGAGGTTACATTATGTTGAGTTTATTTAAACTAGGTTATGGGATGTTATAATGTTGTTTGGTTTAAAAGGATGATAGGGGAGGTTTGATATCTTGTTTGATTTAGGAGGTTAGGTTATGGGAGTTAATTATAAGTGGACAAAAATATTCTTCTACATATATTCCTTTTTCTTTTACCATATATTTATTAATAATAATTATTTATAAAATTATTATTTTATAAGCCATGGTTACACTACTAGTAACAAAGGAGGAAGCATATCAGCTGGAAAATCAGCCTTTCTCCATCCTCAAATGGGATTACATAGGCTGTTACCTAATCTCCTGTCTCTAGAAGGTTCGTAAAACTGAAAGAGGAATAAAATCGGAGAATTATTACTTGCATATTCTTATTTTAAGTAAAAACATGATGAATATTTTCGCCAAAATGTCTGTTGTGGGATACTTACTAGATTTATGTTTCTATTTTATTATTATTTATACTTAACAAATCGGGTCTTGTTTTTTCACTTTGAGTGGAGAATTTGATAGCGGAGGCCTTTGTTGATTTCAACTTTCGAGGATGGAGAGAGATCCGAAGCAGAAATGGGAAGGGAATGTATCGGCGACGTTACGAAATGCGTCGGTGAAGCAGACATGGGAGCTAGTGAAGGACTTCTTCAACCTTCACAAATTGTTCCCTACTCTGGCCACTTGCTATGGCATCTATGGCTCCAACGGCAAGCCTGGCTGCATCTGATTTTGCTCCGGCTCTTCTATCCCCTCTGACGGCGTCGATCAATGCGTCAACTGGTTGAAGGAGAGGCTTCTGGCCATCGATCACGACGAATGCACCCTTGTCTATGAAATCATGGATAGCAATATCAGCTTCAACTCCTACCGCGCAACTACGAAGGTGTCGTCCATGGTTGCCGATGACCGCGACAGATCTCTAATAGAGTGGCATTTC
Organism: Inga oerstediana; assembly: GCA_963210345.1. Lineage (NCBI taxonomy): Eukaryota > Viridiplantae > Streptophyta > Magnoliopsida > Fabales > Fabaceae > Inga > Inga oerstediana. The sequence goes on along the minus strand of OY723402.1, from coordinate 30,243,744 downwards.
TCCCTCGATCCTGTCATTTTAAGAATTTGCCACTGGCAATTTAGTCATAGTAGTAGGACACAAATATTTTCTCATCTAGAAAAAACCTCAAATTTAAAGGTTTTGTAAAGTGGGGAGGTTATTATTAGAGGACAAAAAAAACCTCCCACACCTAACCTAACCTCCTTCCAATCAAACACCTATTTTTAATCTCTAACCTCACCCGAATCTAACCTAACTTAATAAAATTTCCAACCAAACAAAGCCTTAAAGTGCTTGTAGATATGTCTGAATCATTCTTCCTAGCTACTCCTTTGTCGCTGATGATGGTGGGATTTTGTGAGTGAGTGTGTGTATATATATATTCTAATCATTTCCTGAAATAACTCCTGTCGAATCCTACATATATAAATATAAATATAAATATAAATATATAAATGCACACACACAAACACAAACACATAGATATATATATACACACACACACACACACACACACACACATATATATATATTTATTAATTTTTATTTATTTTATCTTATTCTGTTGGTACCACCCCACATTTTATTCCCTAATATGCCTTGAACTTATTTATGGCATTTAATGAAATGGAATGGTGAATATTCATGATTATAGGAATTAAACACTGAAAATTTGAAATGTGAACAGTGTTGCTAGTGAAATTTTCTAAGGCAGTGAGTCTTTCATGTGATTTTGGATGACTAAGGGTGAAAATAGGCTAGGCTAGCTTTACTTAAATAGGCCTGGGCCTGCAACAGAAATTTAAAGCCTGAACCTATATGTAAGGTTTTTTAGGCCTGAGCCTAAACCTTCAAGAGGCCTGATAAGGCCTGAAGCCTGTTTAAAAGCCTACTTAAAATATAGGCCTTTAAAACCTATGCATCAAAATTCATATATAACCGCCTTCACATTTATTTAAAATATTACATTATGTCTTAAAATCTTATGATCCATTCATGTTGTAATATAAAGGCTTAGTAAGGAAATGAAAAGAATAGCTAGTGACAACAATTGTTTGAGCAAATAAAAATGTGAAAAACTAATGTATGCTGACTAATAAGATATATTTTCTAAAATTGATAAAGCATAACCAATAACATATAAAACTAGATTTTATCTATTTTATTGTTCCCATATAAATTGGGACAAACTCCTCCTACTAAGATTATAATATTTCATTTGGCATTAAAATAAACTCATACAAATTATTATACTTTAGTGAACGGCACAAATCAAGGGAAAGGGAGTGAGTTAGCTTTGTTATCTCGAGGGATCGAAAAGAAGAGGGGTAGGGTTAATGATTGATGCCAAAGTAAGGGTTGATAATGATAACAATGAAATGTGAAACTTAGAATTAAGGTTAAGTTGGTAAATTTATAAATAATTTATACAATTATTTAGATGATATTATATATTCTTATATTATAGTATAAATTAAAAAAGTTAAATAGGCCAGGCCTGTAGGCTTATAGGTTAGGCCTTATGAAAATAGGCTTGGCCTGTTTATCTAAATAGGCTTGATAATAGGCCTGAGCCTAGCCTATTTACTAAATAGGTTAGGTTAGGCTTTATGTAAGTTAGGCTGTAGGTTCCTGTTAGAGGACTGGCCTATTTCCATCCCTATGGATGACCAAATGAAGACCAAAAATTATAAAATTTTATGTGATGAAAGTAAACATCCTAAACTTTAATTTGATAGGTAATGGGTAATTTTTGGACTTGTATACTAAAAGATATGTATTTTTGCAATTTGTTCAATGAAACTGGCCAGCTTCCTTGGCAGCATCCAAAAACAATAATTCTAGGAAGTTTGAGCTTCCAGTTGGCTAAAGGTTATATTTTTCCTTGAAACTGGACTCAATAAGGGTTTCATAGCCTTTGGAATCACTCCAATTGAATTTCTACAAATAAAGATATGAATTTTCAAAGTTTGATGAAAATTCTACTCAATTTTCCAGCAAGTGTGAAAATGAAAATAAATGTAAGGGTAAAATAATCATTTAACCAATAAAGCAAGCAACCATTTATTTTACCCTTTAATTGGGATAAATTTTGGGTGAAGTAAGGAGCAAGAAAGGAAAATACTTTACTTGGCTAGGATTAATTCAAGAAGGAAAATTTGTGGCCAAGTAAATTAAGCACATGGTAAAATTTCCATAAAATATTATATTTTTGCTAGTTGTTGGGATAATTGGAGGAAACTAAATTGGGTGTATTAAGAGACCCTTAGGACTTCATTTATAGGCCAAGGAAGGGAAGGGAAATTGGTTCAATTGTAATGGGAGGGATTATGACATACTTAGTAGAAGATAAGCCTAAAGTACAAGTGTTGTCATAAATTGGATTTATTAATAAAACTAATTAAGGAAAATGAGAGAGATATTTTAAAACACTTGGTTCTTCTTTCTCTTTCTCATTTCCGTCCAAGCTTTACAGAGAGAGAGAGAGAGAGAGAGAGAGAGAGAGAGAGAGAGAGAGAGAGAGAGAGAGAGAGAGAGAGAGAGAGCTCAAGGAGGAAAATCTAAGATAAGGCTTTGTGATTTCAAGTGATAAGGCTTTCTAACTTGTGTAATCTCTTCTTTAACGTCTTGATTTTCATGGAAAACATTGTATAGCAAGCAAAATCTCAAGGTTGAGAGAGAGAAGGAGGATGGTTTAAGAGAGATAAAGTGAAGAAATCCAAGGTAACCTTAGGAACATCAAATCTTTTGGTATGTTGTTGTTGTTGTTCTTGGCTTGGTTTGTGGATTGTTTGTTGATTTTGTAAATTTGGAAAGTGGGAACCCTAAGGGGTTATTCTGCCCAAATTCCCTCAAATTTTGTTTAGTATGTGTTTAAATGGTTTATCAAGTGGTTAAAAATGGCAAGGAGCAAGCTTTTGGTATTGAAACTCAAAAACAACACAATTTTCTTTTTCCTTGACCAAAGTTTTGACCAACATGAGTTAGAGGGGTTAGGGCTAGAATTTCATAAATCTGATAGTTCCATTGTGTTCAGGAGGGAAAATTGTGTAGGATTGATGTTGATCACTTTAGGAGATAAGCCCTAGAAGTGAAATTACAAAAATACCCCTAAAACCTTAAATAAGGACTCTCAAGGGCAAAACTGTCATTTGACAATGATTTTGAGAACCGAGGTAAAAAATGAATTCTACCCGTAAAACTGTGTAGGATAGCCTAGGTCAAAATTTTTGGAAAAATACAGTCGGACCGGATATAAAGGGACTTAGATTGGGTCTCTTAGGGTATTTGGTAATTTTACAATTTAGACTAATATAACCAAAAAAATTAATTTGGAAGAGTTTGAAGTGATATATAAATGGGTATTAACCTAATTCTTATAAACTTGAATTTTTAGGACCAGTCTGTTGAGCCTGAGCCGGATCAAATTAGGAACAGATTTGTGTTGCGAAAAAGGGTTTAAGGTAGTAAATTTATCATTCATACACTATGCCATTTTTATATGTTTGTATATGCCATCTTCTATGATATAATTAATAAATGTGGTTTTTTCTGAAGAGGGTAATTTGTGTGTATAGAGGCACACTTACCTTGTTGTTGAGTAAGATTCCAACCAAGGTGTTACGGATAGTGGGGGATTGAGTCCCTAACTCATATATACATGTTGTGATGATTGTCTGTGTGGTTACTATGTTGCATAACTTGGAGCATGACATATTTAATTTTCATATTTTATATGATCGATCGTACATTATTATTGAGATTGGTTTGAATCTCACCCTTTTTCAAAATTAAAATATTCCAGCAGAAGCTAGCGTCTCCAAGGGTGAGACGGTAAATACGGGCAATCGAAGCGTATGGGTTAAGTGACGGAGTTGTTGGTTATATTTAGTTTAATTTTAATATATTGGATAGAAATTTGTATATATTATCAAACTCTGCAGGGAGACTCCTGTATATAAACAAGTACTTAATGTCAATATATTTCCACTATTTCTATATGCCTTATGTCAAACCCTTTAACATTTTGATATGCGCAAAGTAATAAAGGCACAACTCCATAGGCATATAGAGATAGCACAATTATAATGATAAAACGTACTTGTTTACAAATAGAAGTCTCCCTATAGGGTTTGAAAGTATATATATAAATTGTCCCAAAATATCCAAAATATTAAAAAATAGACTACATATAAACAAATAACTCCGATCTCAGGATCCACACCCTTTAATTGCTCGTATCTATCTCTTTGCCCTTGGAGCTATTGGTTCCCATTGAAAATTTGTTTATCTGAAAAAAGGTGAGATTCAAAAGAATCTCAATAGTAACACATAAGCAATCATATAAAATGCGATAATTAAATATGCAATGCACTATATAATGTAAAATGAAAATTCATTTTATATCATGTGTGTGCACAATGCTCAGGGTCAAATGACTGTTTGGATCCCCTACTTGTCCATGTACCTTAACAGAGGATGAGAGACTCTGAACAACCACGAACCGATGAATTAGACTTAGATTTGGGTTCTGTTACTTATTCAGAGTTGCAACTGTGCATGTATCATACGACTTATGACCATATCAAGACTTACAGGAGTATGTGAAAGGCATATATCTGCGGGCCTTCTATGAATGGTACACCCCTGTGGCCCAATGTATGGTATACCTGGAAGAAATAGACACATTACACGAGGGGTAAAGCTACTTTGATTTGGATATTTCGGATAATGTGTGGATCCGTACTACATTATATTTCTTTCCGGATATAGTATTTTGGTCCAGGAAGAAGAATGATATAGTCCAGAGGGGCCTAAATAATAATTTCAATGAGTTCATGGAGCATATCACTGATCTTGTACGGAGGTACATGTACAACAAGTGATGTAGGGCCCGGGCAGTATATTTTGGGTAACCGAAGGCAACCGGCACGTCTTTTGAGGTGAGGGCAGTCACAGGGAACTAGTAGACGGAAGCTGAAAGGGCCGGTGTCTGTGTTTTGTATAGTATATAGAAAGTTAAGCATGCTTAACCCAGGGAAATCCTAGGATGGGTGACACTCTGGGAAGCTATATGTAAATTATGTTGTGTGGTGTAAAAAGGACAAACAAGTGATGTACAATAGTTTGTAGGTGGTGTGATAGTTCTAGTTTTCCTTAACTACTATAAATATTTGCTGTATGTTATATAAAACATATCCGTGTACATGAAATATCATGAAATGAAAAAAATGCCCTTGCATTTATATAAAATTTATTTCTTCTCTATTTTCATGTAGAGTGAATTATAGAGATGGCACGAATAGGAGGAAATGGTAGAGGCTGAGGTAGAGGCTGAGGAAGAGGTGGAGTTTGGGGTTGATATGGAAATAATGAGGAAGAATCAGGCGCTAGACCTGACTCGATACAACAATAGATTCTAGGTATATTGACCCAACAACAGGCTATAATGAATGAAATCCGGGAATATATTGAGAAGTGCAGCAGAGGCAAGATCTCTTAGAGGAACCGATAAGGGGTGAAGGTGAAGAAGATTCGCCTGAAGGACCCTAACCAGAGGATATTTTACCTGAGCCTGAGGTTGACATACAGATTTGGGTATGAAGGTTTAGTAAACAACAACCTCTTGCCTTCCAGGGAAAATTTGATCTTCAGTTAGCTAAAGATTAGGTAACGCGCTTAGAGAAAATTTTCAACATTTTATTGTGCCCGGATGAAATTAAAATCTTGCTGGTAATTTATAAACTTGAAGGTGATGCAGATAGATGGTGGAAGAATACTGAACTGATTCTACGGGGAGGAATATTTTGGTGACCTGGGAATTATTCCAAGGGAAATTCAATGAGAAATACTTCCCCCTTCTGTCAAGTGAGAAAAGGAAAAAGAATTCCTCAGCATACAACAACAAGACCGAGAGAGCTTTGATGATTATTTAGCTCACTATATTCGATTGTCTCAATATTCTGCATACCTCAAATATCAGGGTGACAAGGAATGGAGTGGGGATATGATGATAGAGGGATTGAAAGTACAGTTGAAAGAAAAACTGGTTTCAAGGTGTTTCACAGAGCTCAACAAGGCAGTTGAAGAATGCCGTATCACTGAGACTAATTTATTGAACTTGCATTCTGATAGAAAGAATACTAACCAGGGTGTATTTAGTAGTGGGAATTCTTCTCAGAAACACAAGAACTAGGAAGTTCCCTTTGGGTGCAATGATAAAAAGCCGTATTAGGATGATAGCGGTAGCAAGCAGAGATTCTCTAGGAATAAAACATATATAGCGCCCGAAATTTGGAAAACAAGGAGCCGCAACCAAAATTTTAAAAAACGATAATTTTGGAAAATTTTTTTGATAAAAGAAAACTGGTTTACAAAAAATATTTATGGTTCAGAAGTCGATTATGCATGAGGAAGGTGTTAGGCACCCCACAACACCCATTCATAAGAATGGTTACCCTAAGTTAAGTATTTAAAAATAAATATGGCCTCTTAAAATTTCATTATGATTACCCAAAAATAAAATATTTACAAGATGGAAAAACAAGATTAATTATTTACATTGTTGGATTTGACCTAGGAAGAGAGCCTAGGGCCTATGTATCCTTTAGAGGGATCAAAGCCCATGTAATTTGGAGTAGAAACGCATGTCATTTTGTTTGTGTTTTTTTAAGGAAAAAGTTCCTTTAATTTATTCGAGAAAAAGATTTTTTATTTATTTGGTATTTTTTATTTTATGAAAACAACTATTGTATTTTTATTGAATGAAAGAAAAGTTTTTGAAAGTCTCTTGGACTAAACTTCCTGAGGAGATTCCCATAATCTTACACGGAAGAATAATCAATTTTTACCTGAGGAGGCTCTAAAAACCTCACGCGATAGAAATCCATTTTAAAATCAATTTCATTTATTTTGACAAGAAGAGAAGCTCTCTTCTTCTTCTTTTTTATATATTTATTAAAAGGGGTGACAATCAACAATAAGCAAAGAATAGCATTATTCTCATGGTCAACATATCATTAATGGCAGATGCTTCGAAAGCAAAGTGAGAGCACGTACCTTTTATGCTTTGAATCTTATTGCAAAAGAGATCAAAGTGAAGGGACAATATAATAAAATGATAGCATTTGTAAAATCACCACGAGTCTACAATATTCATATTGGCACTTTGCTACTTTTTTGCTGATGTTCCAATATCGATTATCACATGATCCGTTGTCTTGTACAAAGTCTGTCTCTTGAATGTCTCCATTTTCATTAAGTACCTGATAAGCCATGGAATACTACTGAATATATGGAAGCATCCAAAGAGAAAAATGAGCGTTCATAATTAAACCTGCATTGTGATCACCCCGAAATGAAACTTATTCCATGATGATAAACAAGGTGTAAGAAATAAACTAAAAAAAATGAGCTCAAGTGAGAGTTAAGGGATGAGACCAATTGAAGCAAATATTCATCTAATAAACAATGAGACCAGATGAAGATAATGCCCTCTCTTCAAGACACGACAAAGTAAAACAAAATAAAGATAAACTAAAGCAAAGGAAGGGAAGGTATGTCTAGCTAGAGCTTCATACATGTGTGCCTCAATCGCATAGATATATTCATCGGCACGCACAAAAATGCATCTGGACACGTGGAAGAGAAAATGGTGATAGGGGAAAACAAGCCAAAAAAAAAAAAAAAAAAAAAAAAAATACAAGAGTGGGATAATTACTGGATATCAGATGCCAAGAGAAAGAAAGGAAGAGAAGCATGCATAGTCAAACAAAGGCATAGCAAAGCTAAAATAAGAAATGAGAAGCAAAGTATTCAACACAAGCCTTGTTTATAGAGATTTGCTCAACATTTGAATTTATATGCCTCCATCCTTATTAAAGAAGTTCATTGGCGTGAGCTTTAATCTCCAAGGTCTTGTTGTGTAAAAGTATGGAAAATGATGAATCGTTCCACCTTTTAAACTTGCTTCTTCACTTATCACTCTCTTAGCCCTCTTGCCCTCAATTTCTCGCTCTATATTTCACAGTCTTCTACTTTTTCTCCCAAATTTTCTTGTGTCTCTTCTCTCTCAATTTTTTGTCTTTGCTCTCCTAATTTTTGTGTGCGTCTTACTTCAATCCTTGCTCTCCTATTTATAGTCTCAAGATAGGGTTTTCTTCATAAATGCTCCTCTTTTTTTGAATTTTCATTTTTAATTTTTTTTTTTGTATTTTATGTTAATAAAACTACCTAACTTGACTTAACCACCATCAATAGGAGATTTTTTTTTTAATTTTCGTTTTTTTTTATTTTTTGTATTTTCTATTTATAAAACTTCCTAACTTGACCTAAAAACTATCAATGAGGGATTTCTTTTTAATTTTTGTTTTTTATTTTTTTTCCCACAAGTAATTTTCTAATTTAAACCTATCAATATAAATGAGAGATATTTTTTTTATTTTTAATTTTCGTTTTTTATTTATTTTTTTTATATTTTTCCTACAAGCAATTTCCTAATTTAAACCTATGAATGAGAGATATTTTTTTTTTGGATTTTTTTTATATTCTTTTTATTTTCCCTTAATGAATGACAATATCAATTTGCACACCAATCATCGTCAATATGAGGACTTTATTTATTTATTTTTATTTTCATTTTTTATTTTATTTTTTAATTTTCCCTTTAGTGACAATTGCCAATTTAGATACCAATTATCATCAATGAGAGGATTTTATTATTTTCTCTTTTTCCCCCTTTAATGATGATTGCTAATTTAGACACCAATCATCATCAATGAGAAGATTTTCATTTTTTTTTATTTTTATTTTTTCAATGAGGCCAGGACAAAATAGGGTGTTCACAACATGTTGGCGCTGTGGCCAGCCACATTGTAATACCCTAACTTTTATTCACCAATATACATTGTAAATATGTGGAAATATCCAATAGAAGCGAAGGGTGAATTTTGGAGGATGTGATTTTGTTACCAGTGAGAATTCCTGGTGAGGCAGTGAGTTTGCCATATGGTTTTGGAAAACTAAATAATGAGAAAAAATTATGAAATTTTACAGGATGGAAGTAGACATCCTAAGCTTTAACTTATAGGTCATGGGTAATTTTTGGAGCTGTAAATAAAAATTTATGAATTTTTGAAATTAGCTCAGGAAACTGCCTATTCTCCAGAACAACATCCAAAGAAATTAATTCTGGGAATTTTGTGCTTCCAAATGGTAGAAGGCTATATTTTTCCTTGAAACTAGACTCAATAAGGGTTTTATAGTCTTTGGAATCACTCTAATATAATGTCTACAAATTTAGTGATGATTTTTCAAAGATTGGGCATAAAATCTGCCAGAAAATCCGAAAATAAAAAGAAAATGTAATGGGAAACTTGTAATTTTGTCAAACAAGTACCAAATTAATTATTTTCCAATTAATTGAATTTAATTTCAATTAATTAAGGAAAATAAAGGGGACAAATATATTTGGAGTATTTTGGTCAAATAAATATGAATTTATAGAAAATTTGAGCAAAAGTACAAATTTGACAAAAATTGTGACTGTACGTGTATACGTAACTTGAACAAGTTGTGAAGCCAATTAAGGCCTAAAGGAGGAATCCTCGGGGTGCTATTACATGTAACAAGAGAGAGAAATATTAGTTTCATGTCTATTGGATTTATGGCACAACATTATATGTACACAAAAAGTTCAATTTTGGAAATTAGAAAAATGACATAAGCATACAGAATGATGACCTAAGCATGGGATTATAAACAATTTCCCATCTTCTTCCTCCTCTAAAATCTGACGCCCAAGTTCCACCATAAGAGAGAGAGAGAGAGTTGAGAAATTCTAGAGAGAGAAGGAGAAGAAAACTCACGAGGTAGGTTGATTTCTTTGGTGAATTCGTACCTAACGTGTATGACTCTGCCCCTAAGCTACTCTTCTATGTTATTCAAGGTTTAAGAAGCTCAAATTTTGGTGTTGGGAAGCTAGGGTTTTTGGCTATACTAGGGGAGAGCCAGAGGAAGTGAAAGGTAACTTCCAAACCTTCGAATATTGATTGTTCTGGCTGCTATGAGTAGTTTAGTCAATAAAATTTTGATGGTTTGTCTTTGATTTTGAATTTGGGAAATGGGTTGTTGGAAATGTTATGTTTCCAAAATTGGGTCTAAATGGTAGTTATTATGTAATTAAATAGTTAATAAAGTGATTAGGAGTAGAAAGGAGCAAGTCTACAGAGTTAGAATCGAAAAATCCCAATTTTTCCCTAGGAATTGAACATTTTGGCTAGGGCTGGTACAAGGGGTTAGAGTTGGATTTTTGACATTCTAGTGATTCCATTGAGTTTAGGATGGAAAATTAGGTGGGGTTACAGTTGATCACTTTTTCAGAAAACCCTGAAAAAACATAATTACCAAAATAGCCTTGAGATCATGAAATAGGGGCTGCCAAGGGCATTCTGGTCTTTTGACAGTGAATTTGATAATTTTGAGTTTGGATATAGATTCCTTAGGCAAAAATATGTCTAAATAGCCCAGGTTTGAATTTCAATAAAAGTATGGTCGGACTGAGTAAGTCGGGGCAGGTCGGGTCGGATCCCCGAGGGCATTTTGGTAAATTTTTACAATAGGCTAATATAACCACTATAAATACTATGGAAGTGCCTAAAATGGTACATGAATGGGTTTTAACCTAATTCTTGTACATTTGATATTTTAGGACCAAGTTGGGAGCTTGAGTTTGGCACGCTTTACGAGGCACTCATTTCAGAGCAAGAAAGGGTTAAGGTAGTAACTATTATCTTTCATACACTATGTGATAATTGATATGTTGTGTGTTATTGTATTTTGTGATATAAACACATGCCGGGGGCGCATTACCTAGTTGTGGTCTGGGACATAGCTAAGGTACACTGGTATTACCTAGTTATAGTCAGGGACTTAGCTGAGGCACATGTAGGGGTTTCAACTGGATAGTTGGCCCTGAGCTTTATGTACACACATGGTATGATATGAATTTTCATTCTACACTTCATAGTGCATTACATATTTAATTCTCACATTTTATATGTTTGATGGTATGTTGCTACGGGATTCCTTGGAATCTCACCCCTTTTTATAAACAAAAATGTCTCAATAGGAACCAGTAGATCTAAAGGAGAGGGTGCATATACGGGAAACTGACGGATACATTTTTGAAGACAGATTGTGTTTATATGTTGTTGTGTTTGAACCTTTTGGACAGGATTTCAAATATTATCAAATTCTGCGTAGTTGAATCCTGGATGTAAACAAATACTTTTATCAGTATATTAGTACTTTTCTGTTTGCCTATAGAACTATGTCTTTATTCCTCTGTGTATATCGAAATGGAAACGGGTGTTGACACACATGGTGATAAATCATGCCCAATCAAACTGCGAATTTGCTCTAATTGTCAGAAGCCGGGTTATTTAGTTAGAGATTGCCCACAATAGCAAGAGCCAACGGAGCTTAACCTAAGAGCTCATGGCAGAGTTTATGTGATTACGCATGAGAAGGCGCAAGAGTTGCCTGAGATGACCCTTGGTACAATATGAGTTAATGATTATGTTTTACAATCATTAATTAGTATTAGGACTAGCCATATATATATAGTACTTGACTATGTGTTATATGTAAGGTTGAACATATATGAATAGCTTTGTAATTTGATCTTGATTGCACCTATGGGTGTGAAGGCTGCTAATTTGATATGATTGTCAGAAGCCAGGTCATTTTATTAGAGATTGCCCACAGCAGCAACATCTAACGAAGCTTAACCTAAGAGCCCAGGGTAGAGTTTATGTGATTACTCATGAGAAGGTGCAAGAGTCACTTGAGATGACCATCGGTACAATATGAGTTAATGATTATGGAACATCAACACTAAGTCTATCACATGCTAGTCTAACTTTAGTCAACAATTCCGTTCAAATACTCCACGTATATCTTTAATCAATACATTAGGGGATTCCCATAGCCACGGGTATATGCCCATTTGACTCCCAACACCAATAATCATTAACTCATTGTGATAGACTTACATTTGACTCCCAACACCACCCATTGTACTTGTTTGTGGCATTTAATTAAATGGAATGGTGAATATTCATGATCATAGGAATTAAACACTGAAAATTTTAAATGTGAATAGTACTGCCAGTGAAATTTCTTGTAAGACAGTGAGTCTTTCATGTGGTTTTGATGGCCAAATGATGACTAAATATTGTAAAATTTTATAGGATGAAAGTATACATCCTAAGATTTAATTTGATAGTTAATGGGTAATTTTTGGACTTGTATACTAAAAGATATGGATTTTTGAAGTTAGCTCAATAAAACTTGCTAGCATCCGTGGCAGCGTCCAAACACAATAATTCTGGGAACTTTGACCTTTCAATTGGCTAAAGGTTATATTTTTCCTTGAAACTAGACTCAATAAGGGTTTCATAGCCTTTAGAATTACTCTAATTGAATTTCTACAAATAAAGATATAAATTTTCAAAGTTTGATGAAAATTCTGCCCAGTTTTCCAGTAAGTGCGAAAATGGAAATAAATGTAAGGATAAAATAGTCATTTGACCAATAAAGCAAGCAGCAATTTATTTTACCCTTTAATTGGGATATATTTTGGGTGAAGTAAAGACCAAGAAAGGAAAATACTTTACTTGACTAGGATTAATTCAAGAAGGAAAATTTGTGGCCAAGTAAATTAAGCACATGGTGGAATTTCCATAAAATATTATATTTGTGTAAATAGTTGGGATAATTAGAGGAAACTAAATTGGGTGTATTAAGGGACCCTTGGGACATCATTTATGGGCCAAGGGAGGAAAGGAAATTCGATTCAATTGTAATGGGAGGGATTATTATCATACCTTTATCTTATTTTCACCTTTTTCAGAGTGCTTGTGCGTAGTTCGGTGAGCAACACAGGAATAGTGTAAATATACTGATATTATTGAAATAACATGCTTGATTACATTACTGGTTTTTCCCTCAAGGTTTCATAATATACATACATTTACAATATTCGAAATATTAAACTGCATATAACTTCTAGCTTTCGTCTTAGGATTTGCACACATTGATTTAGTGTATCTAACACCTTGCCTTTGGATCTGCTGGTTCCCACTGGTACATTTATCATTTTTGAAAAAGAATGAGATTTCAAGGAATCCCAGTAGTAACATATAACCAAACATATAAAATTCGAGAATTAAGTATGCAATGCATCATATAATATAAAATAAAAATTTGTAACAATACGTGTGTGTACACAAAGCTTAGGGCCAAATTGCTGTTTGCATCCCCTACATGTACCTCAGCTAGGCCCTTAACCACAACTAGGTAATGTATCCCATGCGTACCTCAACTGGGTACCTAACCACAGCTAGGTAATGTACCCTAGGCGTACCTTAGCTGGGTACCTAACCACAACTAGGTAACATGCTTTAGGCATCGTGTTCATATCATAGAATACAGTAACATACAACCTATCAACAATTGCATAGTGTATGAGAGATTATAGTTATTACATTAACCCTTTTCGTCTCGAAACACGTGCCTCATAAAGTGTGCCAACGACTGGGCTCTCAACTTGATCCTAAAATGTCAAATGTATAGGAATTAGGGTCAAACCTATTTATGTACTATTCTAGGAACTTCCATAGTGTTTTTAGTGGTTATGAGTCTATTGTGAAAATTTATCAAAATACCCCTAGGGACCTAGCCCAACCTTGACTTACTTGGTTCGACACCTAGCCCAACCTTGACTTACCTGGTTCGACCGTACTTTTCCTGAAATTTTGACTTAGGCTATTCTAAAATATTTTTACTCAAGGAATCCAATTTTAGACTCAGAATTACCAAATTCATTTTCAAATGACTAAAATGCCCTTGGTAGCCCCTATTTCAGGGTTCCAGGGGCGTTTTGGTAATTATGCTTTTTAAGTTTTTTCTGGAAAAGTGATCAATTGTAACCCCACTTAATTTTTCCTCCTGAACTCAATGGAATCAACAGAATATAAAAAATCCAGCCCTAACCACTTGAATTGGACCTAGCTGAAACCTAGGATTCTCTAAGGAAATTTGGGGTTTTCCAATTCTGACTCCGCAGACTTGCTCATTTCTACTCTTAATCACTTTATTAACTATTTAATTATGTTAAATCTACCGTTTAGACTAAATTTTGGCAGCATAACGCCTAGGACACAACTTTTCCCGAATTTAAAATCAAGGCAAATCTAGCAGAATTTCACCGATTAAATTACTCACAATAGTCAGAACAGCCAATATTTGAAGTTTAGAAAGTTACATCTTCTTCTTTTTCCCATATGGCCGAAACCCTAACCCTTGTTAACTTCAAAATTTTGATTCCTAACACCATAAATCATATAGAAGAGAAGCTTAGAGGAAGGATTATATGAGTTAGGAGCTAAATCACCGGAGAAATCAACTTAGCTTGTGAGTTTTGCTCCTCTTTCTCTCTCTTTTTCTCTCATGGCTGCACGGTTTTGAGGAAGATGAAAGGGGAAAAATGTTTTTTTATAATAATTTCCTTTATCCCTTTTATTTATTTATTTAAACAAAAATAAAAAATTTGAATTTTAAGTGTCATAAAGTAAGTAGACTTTATCTACATAGAAGTTTATGACTTAAAGCCCATTACATGTGACCAATTCCTTCCTTCTCTAGTCAGCCCTTTACATGTCTAGGGGTCCAAATCAGAGCCAAAATGGCCTAATATCAATTTAATACCAAAATGCTTTCCATTTTGGGATTTATATAAATTCTGGCAGATTTTCTGCCTAAACTTTGAAAAATTATACCTAAATTTGTAGACATTGAATTGGAGCCATTCTAAAGGCTATAGAACTCTTATTGAGTCTCATTTTAAGAAAAAATATAGCACTTTACCAATTGGAAGCACAAAATTCCCAAAATTAAATTCTTTGAATGCTGTTCCAAAAAATCAAAAGTTTTTCTGGGCTAAATTCAAAAATCCATAAATTTTTTGTATACAGCTTCAAAATTATCCATTACCTATCAAATCAAAGCTTAGGATGTCTACTTTCACCCTGTAAAATTTCATAATTTGTGTTCATCATTTGGTCATCCTAAACCATATGAAAAACTCATTGCCTCACAGGAAATCTCACTGGCAAACTATTCACATTCTCCAAAATTCACCACTTTATTGAATATTCCAAATAATTACAACACATATTGGGGAAATAAAATTTAGGGTGTTACAATTATGACACAATTAGTAGAAGATAATCCCAAAGTACTAGTGTTGTCATAAATTGGATTTATTAATAAAACTAAGTAAGGAAAATGAGAGAGATATTTTAAAACACTTGGTTCTTCTTTCTCTTTCTCATTTCTGCCCAAGCTTTACAAAGAGAGAGAGAGAGAGAGAGAGAGAGAGAGAGAGAGAGAGAGAGAGAGAGAGAGAAGGAGGAGGAGGAGCTCAAGGAGGAAAATCTAAGATAAGGCTTTGTGATTTCAAGTGATAAGACTTCCTAACTTGTGTAATATTTTCTCTAACCTCTTGATCTTCATGGAAAACATTGTGTAGCAAGCAAAATCTCAAGGTTGAGAGAAAGAGGGAGGACGGTTTTAGAGAGAGAAAGTGAAGAAATCAAAGGTAACCTTAGGAACATCAAATCTTTTGGCATATTGTTGTTGTTGTTCTTGGCTTAGTTTGTGGATTGTTTGTTGATTTTGTAAATTTGGAAAGTGGTAACCCTAAGGGATTATGTTGCCTAAATTTCCTTAAATCTTGTTCAGTATGTGTTTAAATGGTTTAACAAGTGGTTAGAAGTAAAAAGGAGCAAGCTGATGATGTTTAAACTCAAAAACACGATTTCCCTTTTCTTGACCAAAGTTTCAGCCAGCATGAGTTAGAGGGGTTAGGGCTGGAATTTTATAAATCTAATGGTTCCATTATTTTCAAGAGGGAAACTTGTGTAGGGTTGATGTTTATCACTTTGGGAGATAAACCCT
The DNA here is from genome assembly GCA_963210345.1 of Inga oerstediana. NCBI lineage: Eukaryota > Viridiplantae > Streptophyta > Magnoliopsida > Fabales > Fabaceae > Inga > Inga oerstediana. The sequence goes on along the minus strand of OY723402.1, from coordinate 30,227,763 downwards.
ATAAAGTGAAATTATGAAAATACCCTAAAACCCTAAGTAGGGGTTGTCAAGGCCAAAACTGTCATTTGGCAGTGATTTTGAGAAAATTGAGGTTAAAAATTGATTATACACACAAAACTGTGTAGAAATAGCTATGGGTCAAAATTTTTGGAAAAGTACAGTTGGACTGGATGCAAATGGACTTAGACCGGGTTCCAAGGGACATTTTGGTAATTTTACAATTTTAGACTAATATAACCAACAAAAGTAATTTGGAAGAGTCTGAAGTGATACATGAATGGGTATTAACCAAATTCTTATAAACTTGGATTTTTAGGACCAGTTTGTTGAGCCCGAGCCGAATCAAATTAGGAATTGATTTGTGTTGCGAAAAAGGGTTTAAGGTAGTAACTCTATCCTTCAGACACTATGTAATTATTTAGATATTTGTGTATGCTATCTTCTGTGATATAATTAATAAATGAGGTTTTTGCCGATGAGGGCAACTTGTGTGTATGGAGGCATACTTACCTGGTTGTTGAGTAAGATTCCAACTAAGGTTTTACGGATAGTAGGGGATTGAGTTCCTAACTTATATATACATGCCATGATGACTGTTTGTGCAATTACTATGTTGCATAATCTGGAGCATGACATATTGACTTTTAGCATTTTATATGATCGATCATACATTATTATTAAGATTCGTTTGAATCTCATTCTTTTTCAAAATTAAAATATTCCAGTAGAAGCTAGTGTCTCCAAGGGCGAGACGGTAAATATGGGCAACCGAAGTATACGAGTTAAGTGACGGAGTTGTTGGCTATATTTAGTTTAACTTTAATATATTGGATAGAAATTTGTATATATTATCAAATCCTGCGGGGAGACTCCTGTATGTAAACACGTACTTAATGCCAATATGTTTCCGCTATTTCTATATGCCTTATGTCAAACCTCTTAATATTTCTATATACGCAGAGTAATAAAGGCATAGTTTCATAGGCATACAGAGATAGGACAATTTTATTGATAAAACGTACTTGTTTACAAACTGGAGTCTCTTCGCAGGGTTTGAAAGTATATATACAAATTGTCCCAAAATATCCAAAATATTCAAAAATAGACTACATATAAACAAATAACTCCCATCTCAGGATCCACACCCTTTAATTGCTCATATCTATCTCTTTGCCCTTGGAGCTATTGGTTCCCACTGAAATATTTGTTTATATGAAAAAAGGTGAGATTCAAAAGAATCTCAGTAGTAACACATAATCAATCATATAAAATTGAAAAATTAAATATGCAGTGCACCATATAATGTAAGATGAAAATTCATACTATATCATGTAGGTGCACAATGCTCAGAGCTAAATGACTGTTTGGATCTCCTACTTGTCCGTGTACCTCAGCTAGGTCCCAGTGACCACAGCTAGGTAATTGGCCCCAGGCACGTGTTCATATCACAGAATATAGCAAGATATAACATATCAACATTGACATTGTGTATGAGAGATAAAGTTACTTCCTTGTATTCCTTTTTAACTCAAAAATGTTCCTCAAACTTCATGCAATGGCTCGGGCAATTAATCAAGTCCTAAAATTCTAAATGTACAAGAATTAGGTTAAAACCCCTTCATGTACTACTCTAGACACTTTATACTATTTTAGACTATTCCAAAGTGTTTTTATTGGTTAGATTAGTCCAAAGCTGAAAATTATCAAAATGCCCTTAGGGACCCGGTCCAGCTCCGATTTATCTAGTTCGACCGTACTTTTCTAGAAAATTTGACCCAGGCTATTCCTACTTATTTTCATCCAAGGAATCTATTTTTGACCTCAATTTTCACAAATTCACTTCCAAATGACATTTTTGCCCTTGACAGCCCCGATTGAGGGTTTCAGGGATATTTTGGTCATTTCGCTTTCTAGGACTTTTTTGAAAACGTGTTCAACATCAATTGTAACAACCCAAATTTTATTTGCCAAGAATATATTGTAATTATTTCATATATTCAATAGAATGGTGAATATTTATGGCCAAATGAATTAAATATTGAAAATTGAAAGGTAAACAGTGTTTTGAGTGAAATCGGCTGTAAGGCAATGAGCTTGTCATGTGATTTTGCATAAGCAAATGATGAGCATGATTTATGAAATTTTACAGGATGAAATTAGACATCGCAAGCTTTAATTTGATAGCTCATATGAATCATTTGAAGGTATATGTAAAAAGATATGTATTTTTGAAGTTAGCCTATAATATTTGGAAAGTTTTGGAACAACGTTCAAAGATAGAATTTTTGGGAACTGTGTGCTTCCATTTGGACAAGGGCTATATTTTTTATTGAAGCTAGACTCAATAAGGGTTTTATAGCCTTTGGAATCACTCTAATTCGATTTTTCTAGATTTATTTATGATTTTTCAAAGTTAGAAAATCTGCCATAATTTCTGATATCCGAAAATAAAGCAAATAAATAAAATAACGTAAGATATATTATAAAATATATCATCTTCTTCCTCCTAGCTCATTTTAGCGTGAAACAGCCTTGAAATAGAGAGAGAAAGAGTATATTTTCCTAGAGAGAGAAAGTGAAGAGATCTTGTACAGTAAGTTGATTTCTTCTGTAAATCCTTACATAACATGTATAACTCTGCTCCTAAGCTATTCTCCTATGTGGATCAAGGTTTTGAAGCTCAAATTTTAGTCTTGGGAGCTTAGGGTTTTCAGCCATTTTCAAAAAAGCCAATGGGAGCTTCTGGCAACTTCCAAACCTTTGTATATTAACTATTCTGGCTGCTGTGGGCAATTTGATCTGTGAAATTTTGCTAGATTGCCGTTGGTTTTAAATTTTGGAAATGGCTTTCTTTAGGAGTTATGCTGCCCAAATTGATACTAAATAATAGTTGTAATCTAATGGAATAGTCAATAAAGTGGTTAGGAGTAGAAAGGAATTTGTTTACAGAGCCGAAATCGCAAAACCCCAATTTTTCCCAGAAGATACCATAATTTTGGCCATGGCTATTAGAGGGCCTTAGAGTTGTATTTTCAATGATTTGATAGTTCCATTGAGTTTTGGAACAAAAATTAGGTGGGGTTACAATTGGTCACTTTTTCGGAAAAGCCCAAAAAAACATAATTACAAAAACGCCCCTAAAACCCTTAAAGTGGAGCTGCCAAGGGTATTTTTGTAATTTGAAAATGACTTTGGTAATTTTGGGTCCAGGAATGGATTCCTTGCACATAAATATGTCTGAATAGCCCATGTCAAAATTTCAGAAAAACTTTAGTCGGGCCGGGACGGTGGGCTGGGCAGGGGTCCCGGGGGCATTTTGGTAAATTTTCACCATAGGCTAATATACCACAAGAAACACTATGGTAGTGCCTAAAATGATATATGGATAGGTTATAACCTATTTCTTGTATATTTAACATTTTAGAACCTAGTAAGGAGCCAAAAGTCAACATGTTTTACGAGGCACACGATACAGGGGTGATAGAACTTTGAGGTAGGAACATTATTCTTCATACATTATGCCACAGTTCATATGATTATGGGGTTGCCTTTGTTTTTGATTTTTTTAATCAACATGGTTTGCCTATAACAAGCAGTTTGTGCCAGAAGTGCACTTACATTGGGAGTTGGGTAAGAATCCAACCAGTGTACGATTAGTGGGGCTAGGCCCTACTTATGCACATATGACGATGATGTGATGATGATATAACGATAATGTTTTATGATGATGTGTTACGATGATGTGTTATATTGTTCATTAATTGGTGCATATATGGTACATATCATATTTACTTTTTGCATTTTATATGAACGATAGCATGTTTCTACTAGGACTCCCACTTTTTCTAAACCAAACATCTTAGCGGGTGCCAGTGGATCAAAAGCCTAGGATATAGATAAAGGGAATTGACAGGCACGTGCCTCGAGGTGAAGATAAAGTTCATGGTTATAGATAGTCTATGTTTAAAATACTTTTGGATATCCTGTTAATGTTGTAAGTATAGCCGCCTTCTATATTTTGACTCTGGACTGTAAAAAATTACTTATATAAGTATATATATATATGTATGTATATGTACTTTTCTGTATGCCTGTGGAACTTTGTCTCTATTACTTTGTTTATATCGAAATGGAAATGGGTGTTGACATCAACCCTACCTAATTTTCCCTCCTGAACACCTTGGAATCATCAAATTATTGAAACTCTAGCTCCTACCCCTATTTCTTCACTTGACAGAAACATATAGAAGTAAAAGGGGAAATGCAAATTTTTGTGTTTCAACCCTTAAAGCTTACTCGTTTTCACTCCTAACCACTTGATTAACCATTAAAACACTTAATGCCCAAGATTTGAGGAAATTTGGGTAGCATAACCCCTTAGGGTTAACACTTCCTAAATTTACAAATCAAAGCAAACAAGCCATAAATCCACCACCAACAACAATAATAACACCAAAAATTTGAGGTTTTTCAAGTTACCTTTAGATTTCTCTTCTTTTCTCTCCTTAATCGAAATCTCTCCCTCCTTAATCCTTGATATTTTCTTGCTAAACATGCAAATCCATGGAGAAGAAAAGCTTAGGGAAGAGATTTCACAAGCTAGAGACCAAATCACAAAGGATATCACAACCTACCTTAGATTTTTCTCCTCCTTTTCTCTAGAAAACCTTGAACTCACACACACACACACACACACACACACACACACACACACTCTCTCTCTCTCTCTCTCTCTCTCTCTCTCTCTCTCTCTCTTGTTCTTCTTTGGCCGATGGTTTTGAAGCATGAAAGAGGAAGGAAGTATTTTTTTAAAATATCTCCCTTTTCCCTTAATTAACTTAATTAAAAAAAATCCCAAAATTTTGACTTTTTATGACACAAAGTATTTAGTTTTTATCCACATGTAATTAGTGTCATCAAGCTCCATTGAGATTGATGTTCATTTGTAAATACTAATCTTATCATAGCTGTTATACGTATAGCGCTAGCTCCTTGTAATAACTTTATTCCTCTTAGTTTGTGATATATCATTATAGATTGATCTATATGTTCATCATTTCTAGATATTGTAAAATTAGTATTTAGAGTCAACATTAATTTTTGATATATTAAATTTCCTGCAAATATTCCAAATACACTGTCTTCTACACTACTTATTATTCTTCCATATGTTATTAATAATTCTATGGGCGAATCTATTTCTTCTCTAAAAAAAGCTTTTACTAATAATTGTACTCATGCAATATATGTAACGTCCTTATCTTATTTCCACATTTCTTAGAGTTTTTGCTCATAGTTCAGTGGGCATACAGGAATAGCATAGCATATTGATAAAAAGTGCTTGGTTATAGAAATTCCCTATAGGGATTGTACATAATGATTACTAATAACGTAGCCACACAAGGCTTCTAGAGTGTCCAAACCCATTTAATAAAACTCAGACCTCTTTCCATCTTCGTTCCACTATAGCTTCTCTCTGCATGCAGTCCTCTTCTCTATTATCAACACGTCCCCTGATCACTTGGCTTAATGGTTGGTTGGGGGAGGGTGAGATTTGAGAGAATCTCAGTAGCAAACCATATCAATATACATGCAAGATAAGTGTTTAATGCATGACATACTTATCTTACATAAACTCAAACTAACACAATGACATATTCTCGTGCTCAATGTTTCAGACAACATACTTATGGCCATAGCATAAATAGAAACCAAGCTTCAATCATTCATATATGTTTCATATAATCAATCAAAGCAATAACATGCATCAATACACAAGCACAAATATCAAATACATGTAGGAGAGGTAAGTTTTCTACCTGGATTGCCCTTCCCTTACTTGTCTATCGGTCTAATACTCTGTGTTTGGCTCGGGCTACTATTTGATCCTAGAATCCAAATTTAGGATAAATGATTTATTAGTCACTCATAATTAATTTTAAAATCATTGTGTTGTTATTTTTGTCTAAAACTGCAAAATTATCAAAATACCCCTAAGGACCTGGTCTAAGTCCTTTTTACCTGGTCCGACTGTATTTTTTCAAAAATTTTGACCCATGCTATCCTTACAAAGTTTTACGTGTAGAATCCATTTTTGAGCTCGGTTTTCTCAAAATCACTACCAAATTACATTTTTGCCCTTGACAACCCCTATTTAGGGTTTTGGAGGTAGTTTTGTCATTTCACTTTCTAAGGCTTTTCTCACAACATGATAAACATCAACCCTATGCAATTTTCCCTCCTAAACCCAATGGAACCCTCAAATTAATTAAATTCAAGTTCCTTCCCTTACTTTTGGTGCTGGCCGAAACATATGCTAAGGAAAGGGAAAATGTGTCTTTCATGATTTAACCCTTAAAGCTCCTTCTTTTTCACTCCTGATCACTTAAACACTTATTAAACACTTCTTTTTCACTCTTAAACACTTATTAAACATGTTTTGAGGAAATTTGAGGAGCATAACCCCTTAGAGTTTCAACATTCTAAATTTACAAAATGACCAACCAAACCACAAATCATGTCAAGAACCACAACAACAACATTATAACACCAAAAGGATTGAAGTTCTTGAAGTTACCTTTTGATTCTCAAACTTTCTCTCTTTAGGTGTCCTCCTTGCCTCTCTCTTCCCTTGATGTTTTGCTTGCTACACTTAGTTTACATGGAGGAAAAGGACTTAGGAGAGATTCTACACAAGATGGAAGGCATGAACTCTTGAAATCACAAGACTTGCCTTGAGCTTTTGCTTCTTTGTGCTCCCCTTCTCTCTAAATTTCTCAAGCTCTTCTCTCTCTCTCTATATTTCTTGGTAAGGACGAAAATAAGAAGAGAAAGATGAAGATAAGGCTTTAAAAATATCCTACATCTTTCTTTAAAATATATTAATTCAATGGCTTATGAAATAAGCTTGGTGCTTGGCCTAATCTCTTCTTAACTACGCCATAAACCTTCCATTAGATTTGTACCAATTTTCTTTCATATTGTTAGCCCAAAAGACGCCACTTTGGGGCCTTCCCCAACCAAATGAGCTTTATCCAATTAGCCTAACCAAATGCACAATTATATTATATTTTATGCTAATTGAAATATGTGCTCTTATCCTTAACAAGTCTTATTTAATTACTTGGATTTGAATGATGACACTTGGCATGATTAATACCCAAGCAATATTTTTCCCTCTTTTTTCCTTATTTGGGTAAAAATATCATGGAAAAAGGGAAATTATAATTGTTCCAATATTTTCCACAATCTTTCTCTAATTAATTTGTGTACAAGTTCTTCTTTGAATTTTTAAACCTTATGTACTTGGCCACAATTGCTCTAAAATTGAGATATTTATCCACAAATATTTATTTCCCTCTTCTTTTCTTCATTTGGCCGAAAATGGCCTCAAATTATTGGAAAAATAGTTAGCTCTTGGTTTAATTGGAAAATTACTATTTTGCCACCACATTTTTGTAGAAATTCAAGTACATCACAATTCACCATTTTTATTCCATTAAATATAAGGAATTTTAGTGACTGAAATTCAGGATGTTACAATATATTTCTTTGTTATTTCATCCTTAAATGGTAATTTAGTGATTTCATGTTTTATTAATCTTTTACTTATTAATGGTATTCTTAACACTTCTTCTGTCAAAGACGATTCTATAGGAAGTTTCTTTTCTAATATTACACAATGGCTCTTTATGTTCTTTTTAGTTTTTAAAATCTTACTTACTTTTTCCATAAAATTTTCTTTCTTTAACAAATCTGGTTTCATATTTAATTTTATGTCTTTTATTCTATCATACTGTTTTTTATTAAATGCCATTCTTCTTTCTACAGATCCTTCACTTATATTTATATATTCTTCATATTCCTTATATGGCTTTTCTTCCTCTTCTAGTTTTTATTCATATTCCTTCATCTTATGTAATTGGGATTCTAGTCCTTCTTCTTCTAAGTAATTTTCTATTTATGATTCTTCTTTTGATTCTAACTCTGATTTACTTATTAATTTTATTTTATATATTTCTATATTTGTATTTTCTATATCATTATATATTTCTTCATCAAATTCTAAAGGTTCTAAATCATATTCTTACGCTTGTTCTAATATTTTCATAGTTTTCTTATCTCTTGGTTCTTTACATTCCGTAGATATGTGACCTACTTTTCCACAATTATAACATCTACATTTCTTAGGTTTTTTACTATAATATATTTTTCTTCCTTTCTTAAAATACTTTCTAGGTTTATATTTTCTATAAAACTTTTCTTTTGGATATTTTTTAAACTTATATCTATACTCACTTTACCTTTTCCTTAGTTTATTATATTTTCTAGGTTTTCTTTTTATATCTCTTATCTTTTCTTCTTTACATTCCCATCTATGAGGGTTTTCAGATTCTCCACATTTTATTATCATTTTATTTGTTTTATAATATTTCATACTTCTCCATGCTTGCTTACATTTATTTGATAAGTATTCTCTTAAATAATCTATCCTTCTTCCTAATGTATCTACAAATGGTATTAAATCTGTTCTATTTCCAAAATCTTTGATATGGTCCTGAATTATAGTTTCTCCCATTATTCTTGGTAATTTCCTGTAAAACAAATCTAGGTAGAATCTTTCTTTGTCATATGGATCTAATCTTGCTTCATAATAACATTATTGATATTCCCATATATATATATATATATTGATTTAAATATTTGGATCTAATGAACATATTTCTATCTGGTGTAATTTGTCTATTGCTCTTATTTTCTTGGTTTCTTCATCTATCTAATCCTGCACTTCTTCCTATAAATTCATTTCTTAATACTTGTTCATATCTTCTTACTAATAATGTATAAAATTCTCTTCTATGTTGATATTCATGTTTATCGACTCTTCTTACTTCCTCTCTAAATTCATGACTCATACTTTTCCACCAATTTAAAACATTTCCTAAAAAACTTGCTTTTATTAATGCGCTTGTTATTCCTATTTCTAAATTTTTTCCCATTTCCATTCTTCCAATACTTTTTCATTGTCTAAGTTACAATCTGAATCTAACCTTATTCTAGAATTTGGTATTGTTCTTGTTTCGAATCGGTCTATAGGGGATGGTGTAAATCCTGTGTTTCTAGGAGTATTAAATTTTATTTCAAATTCCATTTTTTCATCTTTCATGCTTTCTTTATGTGGTAATTCTTGTGCTCTTAATTCTACTTCTCTATGTAATCTACTTCTTACATAATCTTCTTTAGTTCTTACTTTATCTGGTATATCTTCTTCCATTTTAGTTTCTTTACTACTTTCTATTCCTGATCATAATCCTATATTTGTATTTATTTGAATATCCTCTTCCCTATTCTAGTTGCATACTGAAATTCTTTTCTTATTTCTTCTAAATTTTCTTCTTCTTGACCCATTAATCTTTCTATTTCATCATACTTTGATTCTTCTATTACATTCTGTAACACCCCAAATTTTATATTCACCAAACATGTTATAATTATTTGAGAAATTCAATAAAATGGTGAATATTCATGAATTTGAAATTTATGAATTTTATAAATGTTCATATTCATGAGAAAATAGGCAAAAATAATTATGGAATTAATTTGGCTAATTTAAAAAGCCCAATGTTAATGTCCAAACATGGAGAAATAATAGAGAAAATATTTGATCTAAAAATAAATGGAAATTGGCCAAATAAAAAGAAGGAAAGAAATTAGATTAAAAGAGTAATGACAAAATTGTAATTTTGCCAATTTAGCACAAAATTAATTATTTTCTGATTAATTGAAGTTAATTTCAATTAATTAATGAAAATAAAGGGAAAAAATATATTTGGAGTATTTTGGTCAAATAAATATGAATTTATGAAAAATTTGAGCAAAAGTACAATTTTGACCAAAATTGTGACTTTACATGTATACGTAACTTGAGCAAGATGTGAAGTCAATTTGGACCTAAAGGAGGGATTCTTGGGATGCTATTACATATAACAAGAAGAGGAAAATGTTAGAAACATGTTGATTGAGCTTATGACACAATTGAATGAAGATAGAAATTGGTGCATGAAAATCCAAATTTTGGAACTTTTGGAAATTCATTAAACAATTAATATATCGTATAATAATATGATAAAAGCTTCATCTCCTTCCTCCTATGCTCATTTCGACGCCAAACAGACCTAAATATAAAGAGAGAAAGAGCAAATTTCTACAGTTAGAGGGAGGAAGAAATATTATAAGGTAAGCATATTTCTCCGACGATCCTAACGTGTGTAACTCTATTCCTAAGCTATTCTTCTATGTTCTTTAAGGTTTGTGAAGCTCATATTTAGTGTTGGGAGAGTTAGGGTTTTTGGCCATCTAAGACAAAAACCAGAGAGAGCTTGAGGTAACTTCCGAAACTTCAATATTTGACTATTCTTGTTGCCGTGGACAATTTAATCAGTGACATTCCACCGAATTGTCTTTGGTTTTAAATTTTGGAATTGAGTTGGCCTAAAGGTTATGCTGCTGAAATTTGGTCTAAATGGTAGTTGTAACCTAATTAAGTAGTTAATAAAGTAGTTAGGAGAAGAAAGGAACACGTCTGCGAACTTGAAATCGAAAAACCTTGCTTTTCCCTAGAGTTCTTGAGGATTTTGGCCAGCTCTAGTTTGGGGGTTTAGAGTTGGATTTTCAATGATTTGATGATTACATTGTTTTTAAGAGGGAAAATTAGGCGTGCTTACAGTTAGTCACTTTTTTCGAAAATGCCCGAAAAAGCGTAATTACGAAAAGGCCCCTGAAACCTAGAAAGTAGGGCTACCAAGGGCATATATGTATTTTAGCAGTGAATTTGGCAATTCTGTGTTCAGAAATGGATTCTTTGGGTGAAAATATGTCAGAATAGCCCAGGTCAAAATTTCAGGACAAGTATGGTCAGACCGGGTAGGTTGAGCCAAGCCTGGTACCCTGGGGCATTTTGGTAAATTTTCACCATAGGTTAATACAACCATTGTAAACACTATGGAAGTGTCTAAAATGGTACATGAATAGGTCTTAACCTACTTCTTGTACATTTGACATTTTAGGACCAAGTTGGTAGTCTAAGCTTGGCACGTTTTATGAGGTGGACGATTTGAGGCAAGAAAAGGGTTCAGGTAGGGACTACTATCTCTCATACACTATGTGACTATTTATATTATATGTGTTACTATATTTTGTGATTTAAATATGTGCTGGAGGCACATTACCTAGCTGTGATCTAGGATTTAGCTAAGGTACACTGATATTACCTAGCTGTAGTTGGGGACTCGGCTGAGGTACACGTAGGGGTTCTGACTGAATTATTGGCCTTGATTTTTGTGTACACACACATTTGATGTGAATTTTCATTTTACATTATATGTGGCATTGCATATTTAATTCTCACATTTTATATGTCAATCGTATGTTGCTACTGGGATTCTTTAGAATCTCACCCTTTTTTCAAAACAAAAATGTCTCAACGGGTGCTAGAGGCTCAAAAGGAAAGAATGCAGATACAAGGAACTGATGGGCACATTTTCCAAGACAAGGATCATGGTTATATATATATATATAGTCTATATTTTAGAATATTTTTGGATACTCTATTCATATTTGTAAATATTGCCAAACTCTGTATGGTTGACTCTAGTCTGTAAACAAATATTTTTATTAGTATATTTGTACTTTTTTTGTATGCTTGTGAAACTTGGTCTCTATTACTCTGTGAATATTGAAATAGAAATGGGTGTTGAAATTTTTCGTATCAGAGCTAATAAGAGATTTTGGTATTATCATAATGGTATACTGATATGGTTTTGTTTGCATGATGACAGGGTCATGAGTAGCTTAAGTGAGACATTTGAGGGGGAATCATTAGTGAACCAGCGCATCCTAGATGAGCAATTGTATATAGAGTATTTCAGGCTCGATGGTGTACGCATGAGACGAAGAGTGTGTCGGTGCTGCCAGTGTATGGACCAAAACCTAGGCCGACATGACCAGGGTAGTTACAGGTCGGGGGAGATAGGAGAGTATTCAGAGGAAAACCCCAATGAGGATCCAGAGGAGAACCCTAACAAGATCTCGAAGAGTACTGGGACGATGAGCCTAGTGATCGTAAGTCTCAGGCCATTACAGTAGAGGTGAGAGATATGACTTATATCTAGATTCCAAGCTGTGGCACTATGTCTTCAGCAGATATCATAGAGCCCATCGAGCTCAGGCCATTGAGACCGGAGTTGAAAGAGAAACTAATTTCACAACATTTCACCGAGTTCAGTAAAGCGGTGGAAGAATGCTGGTACATTGAAAAACACATGTTAAGTTTGGCTGGTCAAAGTAGTAACAAGGGTATCTCTGGAAGTAGTAGCTCATCACATAATCGAAAAGAATAAAGTGGACCTTCCAGGGGTGATAATAAGAAGCCAAGTCAAACTGGAGGCTGAGAAGGTTAGGGATTCTCAGGAAGCCGAACATATTGGCATTTCCGCAACCTTTATATCCTGGCAAGACTTGTAGTGGTGCTCCAATAAAAACTGATCCCAACAAACCACCTACATGTTTTAATTGCGGTAAGCCGGGGCACATGTTTAGAGATTACCCGTAGAAGCAGCAATCGAAGGAGACTAGACCTAAGGTTCCAGGTAGGGTCTACACATTGACACAAGAAGAGGCCCGAAAATCTCCGAGATGATTCAAGGTATGATTTCTCTTGTCGATAGTCTAGCGCGTGTTATGTATGATTCAGGTGCTAGTCATTCATTCATTACATATGACTACGTTAGATGGTTAAATTTACCTCTGCATAAATCCCCATATGATTTGGTTGTGTCTACGCCCACGGGCACTCAAATTGTTACGGCTGACGTTTGTCTAAATTGTGTGGTAAACATTGGGGAGCATGAATCGACTACAGACCTCATCTGTTTTCCACTGCAAGGGTTAGAGGTAATTTTGGGGATTGACTAGTTGATAGCGAATGATGTGTTACTGGATTGCAAACAAAAGAGAGTTATATATCCAAATCCATAACCGTGAGCTGATATAGATATTACTCTCAACTTACTCTCTATAGCTAAGGTTTAGAGATGTTTTACAGAAAGGGTGTCTGGGTACATGGTGTTTTGCTCTATGAAATTAGAGGCTGTTGTAGCCTTGGAAAGAATCCCTGTAGCGAATGAGTTCTCTGATGTGTTTTTAGAGGATGTCGGTGGATTACCTCTAGGTAGGAAAGTGAAGTTCTCAATTGATCTGAGGCCTGAAGTAGGACCAATCTCCAAAACCCCATACCATATGGCTTCGAGTGAAATGGCAGAACTAAAGAAGCAGATTGAGGAGCTACTTAAGAAAGGGTTTATACAACCCAGCATCTCACCCTGGGGTGCTTCAGTGCTCTTTGTTAGAAAGAAAGATGGGAGCCTACATCTTTGTATTGACTATCGAGAGCTGAACAAGGTGGTGAACATGGATTGACCAAGAAATGAAGGAATTAGTTTGATATTAATTGGGCTTATGGTATCACATTTTCATGACACAAAATTCAACAATTTTAATTTTTGGGTAATTAAATAAATAGAGAGATAAAGGTGAAATATTACAAAACAAATCCTCATCATCTTCCCTCCTCCATTTCGGTCAGCTAGGCTCAAGAACAAGAGAGAGAGAGAGTAAGTTTGAGTTTGTACAGAGAAGAAGGAGCAAAAGTCACAAGGTAAGTCGATTTCTTTGGTGAATTAGCTCTTAACTTGTATAATCCTTCCTCTAAGCTATTTCTCCACACGATTCAAGGTATCATTGAAGAAAAATTTTAGTGTTGTTGGAGCTAGGCTTTCAGCCAAAGAGGGGAAAGCTAGAAAGAAGCAAAGTTGACTTCCTAAACCTCAATCTTTGGTTTTTATAGCTGTTGTGGTTAATTTAATCAGTGAATTTCTGGTTGATTTGCTGTAATTGTTAAATTTGGGAAACGTTGAAATCTAGTCATTATGCTGCCAAAATTGGGTCTAAATAGTAGTTATAACATAATTAAATAGTTAATAAAGTGATTAGAAGTAGAAAGGAATAAGTCTGCGGAGTCAGAATTGAAAAACCCCAATTTCCCTGGAGTTTCCCAAGTTTTGGCCAATGTTGTTTGAAGGGGTTAGGGCTAGATTTTTTTATAATATGATGATTCTATTATGTTGAGGAGGAAAAATTAGGTGGGGTTACAGTTGAACACTTTTCCAGCAAAGCCTTAAAAAGCATAATGACCAAAACGCCCCCGAAACCCTAGGTTAGGGGTTGCTAAGGGAATTTTTGTCTTTTGGTAGTGAATTTGGTAATCTCGAGGCTAGAAATGGATTCTTTGGGCAAAAATATGTTTGAATAGCTTGGGTCAAAATTTTAGGAAAAGTTTGGTCGACGGGGTACTGTAGGGTAGAGCTGGGCCAGGTCCCAGGGGTATTTTAGTAATTTTCCACTATAGACTCATATAACCACCAGAAACACTATGGAAATGTCTAAATTTTTACATGGATGGGTTTTAATCTAATTCTTGTATTTTTGGGATTTTAGGATCGGATAGTAGCCCAAGCCAGAATGGAACATTAGTCTGATGGAAAGGTACAAGAGAAGGACTAAAAAACCAGAGGTAGGGGACTTACCTTAATTTTATAAATTTGATATCTTTACTTATGTAGTGATGTATGTGATTGCTTTACTTGATTGTGTAGAGCATATTTGAATAAATGAAGCTATGTTTCTGTTTATACTGTGGCCATAGTTCTGTTGCATGAAACATTGAACATGCAAAAATGTCATTATGGGGCATATATCTAGTTAAAGCTAACATATCATACACATAGCATCTGTCATGCATGCATGATGTTATCTTTTTCTCTGAATCTCACCCTCTCCTACCAACAATTTAGACAGGTCAAAACAAGAGGTATACTGAAAGTAGAGACGAGAACCATATAGGAGGAATGAAGTGGTGGAACAAAGATGGGAAGATGTTTCTGTTTCATTGTAATGGGTTTAGATACCCTAGTAGCCCTGTGCGGCAACATTGATTGTAATTATCATGTATAATGCCAATGGGGAATTTCCATAATCGAGTACTTTTTTTCAGGACATTAATGTATTCTTGTGTTGCCCCTGAACTGCGTATCATTTTTCACAACTATGAAAAAAAAGGTGAAAATAAGATAAGGGTGTTACATTTTGGTATCATAGTCTGAGTGGTTCTAGAGGAACCCAAAGCGGTTCTGGTAGAGTAGCGGTTCTGGCAACAGGATAGTATATTGATAAGGTCTTGATTATATGGTAAAAGGAAATATGCACAGAATGGGGCACTAGAGAAGTGAATTACCCCTCTTTTATGAATTAGCCATGAAAGATTAGGCAATATCTGACGGGCAGCAAGTAGTGCAATATCGGACTAAGGATAGTCTAAGGATATTGTGAAATCCCGAGGAAGCGGGTACAACCAAGGCTAGGATACAGACACGGTATTTAGTCAACCAAAGTCAGCCAGCATGATGTTTGAGACTAGGGAAGTCTCAGGGTATTGGTAGTTGGAAGCAGTTGAAGTCAGTATGTGCATTTTAGCACGGGTACATGAATGTTAAGCGTGCTCAACCCAGGGAAATGCCATGATGATGACTCCCTAGGAAGTCACATGTAAATATGGTGACATGTTATGAAAAAGGGGTAAGCACATATTGTGTAGTAGTTCAGAGGCTATAGATTGTTGCAAGCTTTCTCTGACAATTATAAACGACTTTGATATGTTATTTTGGGAGTACCCATGTACCCTAAACCTTGTAAGATGATAGATATGCCCTTGTGTTTATGAGGAATCTACCTCTTTCTTGTTTTTAAGTAGTGAAACATAAAGATGATGAGATTAAGAGGTACAGGTGCTGAGTAGGCTCAAGAAGTTAAACCTGACCCAATGCAACCAATCATGGGCATGTTAGCAGAACATTAAATAATGATCAATGATCATAGTAATTAGTTGCGAGGGGTGTAGCAAAGGCAGAACATAGACTATGAAAGTTAGAAATATAATATATCCAGGAAAGGCCAATGTAGTAACTATATCCTTCATACATTATGTGAATGTTTATATGCTTTGCATATGTCATCTTCTGTAATATGTATGATACACAGTGCCTTTAGGTACATTGATGAATAATGCCTACGGGCAATGCCTTTGCGTACATTGATAAATAATGCCTACGAGCACATTGATGAATAGTGCCTTTGGGCAGTGCCTCCAGGCATACTGATGAATAGTGCCTTTAGGCAGTGCCTCGGGTACACTAATAAATAGTGCCTTTGGGGCAGTGCCTTCAGGTATACTGATGAATAGTGCCTACGGCAGTGCCTTTAGGTACACTGATGAATAGTGCCTAGGGGTAGTGCCTTCGGATACACTGATGAATAGTCCCCACGGGCAGTGCCTATGGGTATACTAATGAATAGTGTCTACAGGTACACTAATATGCTCAATCAAGGATTGAGGTACGAAATGTGTAAGGGTTGCAACAGTAGTTGGCTTTGAACACATTTCTGACTAAACTAAGTTGGAATTTAAATGTCGATCTGATGCTGAACAAGGGGAAGGAGTTGAAATTTTGTAATTCTGATGGTTCCATTTGATTTAGAAGGGAAAATTGTGTGGGAATATAGGTGTTCATGATTTTTGGAAATTTGTATGCAAATTTGGAATTTATTGAAGTTGTAACTATATGCTGTTTGATTTGCCTCAAGTGATGCAGTGTTGTTGTGCAATGGATTTCGTTGGCCAATCCTAGTCCAAAAATTATGAAGCTTGACAGGATTAAAGTAGAGATGTAGATCTTTAATTTTATAGGTGGTACATAATTTTAGGACTTGTATACTAAAAGATATGGATTTTGGAATTTGTGCCCTGTTTCTGGAATTTAATCTGGAACAAGGGAAATTTTGTGAATTTCTAGAAACATGTGATAACAGTGGCTAGCTTTGGATATTTTTTCATGAAAATTCATTTAAAGAGCTTCATTTTGGCTTTAGAATTAGTCAAATTAGATTTTCCTAGAATTTATTATGAATTTTCACATTTGACTGAAAATCTGTCAGTTTTCTGGAAATAGTGAAATTGTACTGTGTAGAATTTGCACTTGCAGGAATTGATATAATTGCATTAGATAACTTGCAGAATTTGACTTAAAGGCAATAAGAGTACAAGTAATAACCATTTAAAGAGCTTCATTTTGGCTTTAGAATTAGTCAAATTAGATTTTCCTAGAATTTATTATGAATTTCCACATTTGACTGAAAATTTGTTAGTTTTCTGGAAACAGTGAAATTGTACTGTGTAGAATTTGCACTTACAGAAACTGATATAACTGCATTAGATAACTTGCAGAATTTGACTTAAAGGCGATAAGAGTATAAGTAATAATCAGTTACTTGTTTACTTTAATTTGTATAGGAATTGGAAATTTCTCGAGCCGAAACTAAGGTTAGGACTGACACAGGAATTGAGAAAGGAGTCAAGTAGTAACTTTTTCTTACATATGCTGTGTGATTGTTATATGTATGTGTATGCCATTCTTTGTAACAAGCGCATAGTGTCTTGGACACGCACATTAGACAACTTGTGGTCTGGGCCCCAATGGAGGCGCAAAGTTCAGCTAGGGTTGCAAACAGTCATTTGGCCTTGGACAATGTACACACAACATTCTATCATCTTACATGACATGGTGTATTGCATATTTATCTTCATATTTTCTATGTTTGAAAAGCATGCTACTATTGAGATTCACTCAAATCTTATTCTTTTACTACACTTGAAAATATTCCAGCAAAAACTTGTGGCTCGAAGGGAAAGATAGGGGCTACTTGTGATTAAAATCTCGGGGTATACAAGAGCTGTTATGGTTATCTATATTTGTACTATTGCTTTCTTTTGAATGCTTTATTCATTTGTGTATAGCTTTCAAACCTTGTAGGGATTGTCCTGTATTCGTAAACAAAAACCTAATGTTAGTATTTTCCGTTATTTCTGTATGCCTTATGGAAATGTGCGCTTAATACTCTACAAATATCAAAATGTTAAGGGGTTTAACAGCTCGGATCCTGACCGGAACCCTCAATCGTTTGTATTTACATTTTTGCCCTTAGAGCTGCTAGCTTTTTCTGGAATATTTTAATTTTTAGGAAAAAGGGTGAGATTCAAATGAATCTCAGTAGCAACGCACAATCAATTATATAAAATGCAATAAATAAATATGCTATGCACCACATAGTGTAAATGAAAATTCAACTATATCCGGTATATGCATACAATTCAGGGCCAAACCCCCTACTTGTCTGGGTACCTCAGCTGGATCCCAGACCACAACTAGATAATGTGCTCCAGGCACTATTTATATCACTGTGCCCCCAGCAACCTGTTCACCCATAGAATATAGATTACATAAAGCATATAAATAATCACATAGTTAATGAGAGATAGATTTACTATGTTATATGCCTTTTTCGGGTCTAAACTTTGTCCCGGCTCGAGTAAATTGTACAATCCTAAAATTTCAAATTTTACAAGAGATGAGTTATTACTCATTTATAAATTCTCTTAAACTCATTTTGTTAGTTATCTTAGTTTAAAACTGCAAAATGACCAAAATACCCATGGAACCCGGTCTAATTGTACTTTTCCAAAAATTATGACCCGCACTATTCCTACATAGTTTTGCATATATAATCCATTTTTGACCTTAGATTTGCCAAATTCACTACTAAAAGACAAAAATGCCTTTGGCAGCCCCTAACTTAGGGTTTAGAAGTAATTTTGTCATTTCACATTCTACGGCCTTTATACTTCAAACTTTTCATGTACCCTACACAATTTTCTCTTCTAAATCCAATGGAACCATTACAAACACAAAATTCCAGCTCTAACCCCCTATTTAGCTGCTAGCCGAAACTTTGGAAAGAAAAGGGAAAAATGTTCATTCTTGATTTCACTTGTTTAAACTCTTTCTTTTCACTCCTAATAACATGTTTAACTATTTAAACACTCATTAATCATGATTTGTGGAAAGTTGGGCAGCATAACCCCATAGGGTTTCATCATGCCAAAATTACAAAACCAACCAAGACAAGCCAAAACAAACTACAAATCCAACAAACAACCACAACAACAACATATTTATCAAGAAAATCAAGGTTGTAAGCCCCCGTCTTACATACCACTTAAGATCAGTATTAACCAGAGTAGCCTTTACGTAGTTCAGTAAGCAAAACAGGAATAGCATAAATGTATTGATATATTGATATAAGGTATTTGATTATACTACAGGGGTCTCCCTGTAGGGTTTGATAATATATACAATTTTGTCCAAAATGCCAAACTAAAATTAATAAAACCAAACAAATCTGTTCTCCTGACATGCACACTTTAACTACCCGTATTCGTTGTTTTTCCTTTGGAGCCACTAGCTTCTGCTGGAATATTTATTTATTTGAAAAAGAGTGAGATTCAAATGAATCTCAGTAGTAACATACAATCAATTATATACAATGTGAAAATTAAATATGCAATACACTATATAGTGTAAAATGAAAATTCATACTATAATGTGTGTGTACACAATACTCTGGGCTAAATGACTGTCTGGATCCCCTACATGTTCGTGTACCACAGCCGAGTCCCCCGATCACAGCTAGGTAATGTGCCCCAGGTACGTGTTCATATCACAAAATACAGCAACATACAACATATCAATAATCACATAGTGTATGAGAGACAAAATTATTACCTTAAACCCCTTTGTGACTCGTAAAAATGGTCCTTGAACTTCATGTCATAGCTTGGGCTACCATTCGGGTCCTAAAATTCCAAAATGTACAAGAATTAAGTTATTACTCATTCATTTATTGTTCCACCATATTTATTGGTTATCTTTAGGGCTATTTAGGCAGCTATTGGAAGGCCTGACAAGTGCTTATGGGGTTAGGAAGTTAAACCAATCAAAAGTGTGAATATGCTTAAACAGGGGTCTTAGCCCAGGCCAAAAATCCCTAGGCTGTGGCCAAGAGGGGTTAGAAAGTTTTGGGCTGCGGCCAAGAAATTCTGTGTTCTTGGCCAAACTTATAAAAATCATAACTAATTCTACAAAAATTGAAATAGAGTGGTTCCAAGTTCTATGAAAAGGTCTTTAAGTCCTAGACATAGGAAAAATATGAACCACTACATATACAACCCCACAGTTACAGAGTTCCATAACTTCCCACACTATTCCAGAATCAAGTCCAAAAACAGGGCATAACTTTGAAAATTCATATCTCTTGGCACACAAGTTCAAAATAACCCATTACCTATCAAATTAAATCTCTATATGTCTATTTTAATTTTGGAAAGTTTCATTCCATTTGAAATTGGTTTGACTAATGAAATGCATGGCACAACAACACTGCTTCACAGGAGAAAAGCAAACAGCATGCACTTGCAACTTCAATAAATTCCATATTTGTATACAAATTTCCAAAAATCATGAATACCTATATGCCCACAAAATTTTTCATTCTAAATCCAATGGAACCATCAGAATTTCAATATTCCAGCTCCATCTTGAGTGAACAGTAGCTGGACGAAATTAAGTTTTTAGAAGAGAAAAGGTGTTTCCTTGATTTCTCTTGTTTAATCACTTCCTTTCTACTTTTAATCACATGATTAGCTACTTAAACAATAAATGAGCATGATTTGAGGAAATTTTGGCAGTATAACATTTATAGGATTCATCATCTAAAACCACAAAACCAAGCCAAATCAAACCAAACTCAACATTAACAACCACCATAGCATCGTATAATACAAGGGGTCGAAGTCTTGAGAGTTACCTTTTGATTGTTCACTTTCTTTCTCTAGAAGGTCACTGTTCACTCTCTCTTCCTTCTTGTTTTTTGCCTTGCTATAAGCCATGACCATGAACATATAAGAATCATAAGAGGTATTCTAGGATTTAGCAAGCAAAGCCATATGAGAACTCATCTCTTACCTTAGATTTTGCTTGAACCCTAACACTTGTGTTCTTGAGCTCTCCAACTTTACTTAACTGTCTCTCTCTATCTCTCTCTCTCTATATATTTGGGTAGCTTCACAAAATGAAGAGGAAGGGAAAGGGGGATGATGCTTATCATATCTTTATTTCTTTATGGAAATAATATTTTAATAAAATTTGATCATTTGCTTTTTCACATGCCTATCTCCAATTAATTGAACTAACTTTTCCTCTCTCCTCTAAGCCTAAAGGATGGCTATATTGGGTTCCAAATGAACCAAATGGGCTTCTTAATTGCTTCACCCAATTACAATACAAGTAATCCTTTAATTACCATCTATCTGTGACATTTCAACTCCCCTTTTTGCTCCATCTTTTTTTCACGTGATTACAATCACGATACGTGGCCTATTTAATATCCAAGTAACCAAGTAAATATATATTTCCCTTTTATTGACCCTATTTAAAAATGTCACACAATAAGACTGTTACATAGGGGAACTCACTGGCAGTAAATTAAAATGTTCACAATTTGTGTTCTAAACATACTCATGTTATATGTGACTCTAATTGACTTGCTTTGTCATTCCAAGTACTCTTTAATTGTCATTTTATTCCCTTAAATATAATGAATTTTAGTGACCAAAATTTGGGATGTTCAGAGGTTCTTGAGATTACCCTTTCTTTCTCTCTCTAAACCTCTCAAGGCGTCACCTCTCTCTACTTCCTTGCTCTTGATTTTCCTTGCTACATACGGGATTCATGAAGGAATAGAGATTAGAGAGGGTCTTACATGAATTTGGAAGCAAGAACACATGAATTTCGCTATCAATTTACCTTGAGTTTATTGTGCTCTCTTCTTGCTATTTGTTTTTCTCAAACAACTCTCTCTCTCTCTCTCTCTCTCTTATTTTCTTGAGTTGGCCGAAATATGGCCTTAAAGGAAAGATGATGTGCTCTTAAAAATATCCCTTCCACCTTCTTAATATATATTATTTTAATGAAATTATCACATGCCAATTGTTTAACCTTTATCCCTTTCTAACTTAACCATAATTTTCTTCTCTTTCCTCTTGCCAAAAGTGACATAAATAGAGCTCTTGAAGTAACGAAATAAGCTCTTGAATTAACTTCATCCATTCCCTTGCAATTAATTGTGTAATAGCCATTTATTGCAATTTTTGTTTTTTGACTTTTCAACTTTAATTTACTTGGCTAAAATTGTTCCCTCTTGATTTAATTTAAGCCAAGCATTTTATTTTCCCCTTTCTCTCACCTTTTGGACGTCCCACCTCATGAAAATGGGAAAATATTGGCTTTTTAATTTTTATTAGCCAAATGTCTATTTTACCCATACATTATTGTGATTTATTGCATTAAATCATAGCTTCTTCTTTCCTCCTTGTTTTTGTCCGAAACTTGATATTATTTTTTGGCCAATCTTTGTGCTCTTTCATGCTTCAATTTGGACTTCCATGTTAGGCCTTTCAGGGACTAAAAGTTGCTCCATTGTGGCCAAACTTAATTATATTGCATATAGTCACTAAGTGCATTATTTTGTCATTTTATATGCACTATAATTCACCATTTTATTCCATTAAATGTCTCAATAAATATAAGGAATATTGGTGAATAAAATTTGGGATGTTACAAAAATTGTGATTACTGGGTCCATGTTACACACCCTGTAGTCGATTATTACTTTATAGGTAAGTTCCTCACGGGATATGTTCAGGGAAGGTACTTGAGGTTTAGGTTGGCAATTGCACCTTGTAAATCCTCCTCTGTTTGTTAATTATATGTTGACTTTGTATATTATCACCTAGAGCTCATTCATACTCTGATGCGAACTATGAAATATTTTTCAAACTTGCATGACTGATTTACTTTTCTATACTCTGGCAAAGTATTGATGGAGGAGGTTTGAGACTCAAGATCTTAAAATGTGATTTTTATTGTTGATCCACTTTTGTAAACTTTTAAGAGTATTATGGTTCTGAATGAGATGGGATTATCCAGCAAAGTTATGAATTGTGATTATTGAGATTATATTTGTGAGAAATGATATTGGACCTATCACTAAATTATGTTATCAGGCTTCAACTGCCCAAGGCACAATTATCATAGTATCGAATGATATGTGATTTTGAATAAGATATTCAATACTTTTTAACAATGATAAATTAACATCTTTCTTTTTCTTCCATCATTATTCTTAAGATGTTTTGGCCAAATCCTTTCTACTATGGTAGTCTTTTATAATTGGTTTCTTCCTTTTCTACCATAGTAATGGCCAATGTTTTAATAAGTTGTTTGAAATAATTAATTATATGGTAAATATAGAGGCTGTTACATGTTGGATGCTCATAATATTAAATCGATACCGCAAAAAGATTTGGTACTAACTCTCTTGAAGGAGATCAAACAATTAGGCCATATATTCATGTAAGAGACATTCAACTAATAAGTTATCCATTCTTCAATTTTTATAATTAAGCTTAGCTTGCATGTTAATATATATATATATATATATATAATTTTTTATTGTATGTTCTTAGTGCGCTGTACAAGTACTAGACACAAAATAATCTTGAATACAATAATTGCAACCTCACCAGTGGCCGCTTTAGAAACGCCTTCCAATGGCTGAGACCAAAGGTATAAATATTATTCATCAATGACTATAATGTTAAATTAAATAACACATATAGTTTATATATGACTAACTGACACATTTTTCTTCTCATTTCTTTATAGTGTGTAACATCCTGAATTTTGGTCACTAAAATTTCTTTTATTTAAGGGAATAAAATGGTGAATTAAAGAGCATTAAATGACAAAACAAGGCAATTAGTAGTCACACACAACATGATTATGTTTGTAATACAAATTGTAAGAATTTGAATTTGTTGCCAGTGAGTTTTCCTATGTAGGAGTCTAGTTGTGTGACATTTTTAAATAGGCAAATGATGTTCAATGCCTATGATGTTTTGCAATATGAAAATAGACTTATCAAGCTTTAATTTGATATGTCATATAGGTTTTTTGGAGTTGTACACAAAGAGTTCTGGGATAGCATTCAAAGATTTAAATTGTGGGAATGTTGAACTTCTAGTGGGCTAAATGCTATATTTTTCCTTAAAACTAGACCCAATTAGGGTTAAGTATCCTTTGGAAGCACCTCAATTAAATGTCTACAAATAAAGATATGAATTTTTAAAGTTTGATAAAAATTCTATCAGCTTGTGCGAAAATCACAAAAATGTATGGGCAAAATAGTCATTTGTCTAAATAAAATTAAAAGCCCATATTTTCCTTTATTCTTATGGTTGGGACATCCAAAAAGGGAAGGAACATGAAAAAAAAGATGCTTGGCTTCAATTAAATTAAGAGGGAATAATTGGTAGTCAAGTAAAAATCAAAGTTGAAAAGTCAAAAGTAAAAATGGTAATTAATTGATTTCTTGAAGAAAACGATCATGATAATTCATGAAACAATTTCTTTATCCCTTTTCTCATGGTAAATTCGGTCAAGTGAGGAAATATTGGAGAAAAAGATTTACTTGGATAAATATGATGCCATGTGTCTTGAATTGGAGCCAAGTAATTAAAAATACCTCATAAAATAAGAGCACATGAAAAATTGTCATAAAATATAATAATACAAGAGAGATAAAGTGGATATTTCCAAGAGCTCATCTTTTCCCATTTAAGGCTCCATGGTGGCGTGAAATAAGAAGAGGAAAGGGAAATCATATTAAAGGCCAAGTAAAAGGTGAATCCTTGGTCAACAATCTCATGCTAAAAGAGAAATTGTGAGGAGGCAAAAAAATGATAGTTGAAGAAGCTCTTTTCTAGCTTTTCAAACATACATATTCGGTCAACAATTGTAGGCCAAATAAAAATATGATAACTTGATTTAAAAGGGGCACATATTCGTTTGATATGAAGGAAAAAGAGAAAGGATGATGATATAAAGCAATTAGCACATGTTTGTTACAATTAAATATTAATAATTAAGGAGGTGGCGGAATGGGATATTTTTTAGAGCTCTTATCCCTTTCTTAGAGCTCATTTTCATCCAAAAAGAAGAGGAAAGAGAGAGATAGAGGCTTGAAGAACACAAGAAGAAAGGAGAAGCTCAAGTGTTCAAGAAGCCAAATCAAGGTAAGTTGGTGGTAATTTCCACTTGTTCTTGCCTTCAAATTCATGGAAATCTCTCCTAATCTTCATATCCTCCTTGAAATATATATGTAGCAAGACATAATGAAGGGAAAGAAGGAGAGAGAGGGGATAGTTTAGAGAGAGAAAGAAGAGGAAATCAAGGTAAGCTTGAAAGCTTGTCTTATCTTTATGATTTATGCTTCTTGTTGATGTTGTGGTTGATTATTGACTTTGTTTTGGCTTAGTTTGTGATTACGGGATGCCAAACCCTAAGGGGAGGTGCTGCTCAAATTTAGTCTAATCATGTTTAGAATGTGATTAAGTGGTTAAATAAGTGATTAGAGGTGTAAAGAAGGTGGTTTATGGTTTGCAATCAAGAAAGCATGATTTTCCCTAAATTTTTCAGA
The DNA here is from genome assembly GCA_963210345.1 of Inga oerstediana. Classification (NCBI taxonomy): domain Eukaryota; kingdom Viridiplantae; phylum Streptophyta; class Magnoliopsida; order Fabales; family Fabaceae; genus Inga; species Inga oerstediana. The sequence goes on along the minus strand of OY723402.1, from coordinate 30,202,161 downwards.
TTTGGGCAGGGGCAATTTTGTCCAGAAAGAGTTGGAATTTCATCGATTTGATGGTTCTACTGTGTTTAAAAAGGAAAACTGTGTAGGGTTCATGTTTATCATGAAGTGTGAAAGGCCTTGGAATGTGAAATGACAAAATTACCCTAAAACCCTAAATAGGGGCTGTCAAGGGTATTATTGTATTTTGACAATAAATTTGGTAATTCCAAGGTCAAAAATGGATTCCTTGGGTGAAAATATGTAGGATAAGCTTGGGTCATAATTTTTGAAAAAGCACAGTTAGGTTGGGTATAAAGGGACTTAAACTGAGTCCCCATGGGTATTTTAGTAATTTTACAGTTTTAAGCAAAGATAACCAACACAATGAGTTTAGAATAATATATTAATGAGTAGTAACACTTATTGTAATTTGGGATTTTAGGATTGGACAGTAGGCCAAGCCGGACATAGAGTATTCAAGTGATATACAGGCAAGGGAAGGGCGATCCAGGTAGTGAACTTACCTCTCTTGGATATATTTGATATTTGTGTTTGTGTATTGATACATGTGATTGCTTTGCTTGGTTATGTGAAGCATATATGAATGATTGAAGCTCTGTTTCTATTTGTGCTATGGCCATAAGTATGTTGTTTAAAACACTGAGCACGCAGATATATCATTGTCTTAGCATGAGTTTATATAATGCAAGTATGTTATGCATTAAGCACTTATCTTGCCTGTATATTGGTACTATTTGCTACTGAGATTCCACTGAATCTCACCCTTTCCCTAAACAATAAAAATTTTTCAGTAGCAAACAACAGCTCCGAGGGCAAAATTATAATTACTGGCAACATAAGGTTTCGGACCAGGACAAAAGGAGACGTTGGTTATCTGAAGACCTTTTATTATTTTTAAGGTCTGTAATTTATTGTGTAATACCCTATATGTGAATTTTGTATACAATCAAGCATATTGTATCAATATATTTATCTATTCCTATTGTGCCTGCCGAACCACACATTAATATTCCACTACAAGTCAAAATAAGTGAGGGTATTACATAGTGCTCATGACAACCAAAACATAGCAACGATTGTGGGTGCTACGTGATGCGGTTCATAAAGGACATACTCAGGCACGATCCCAATATATTGATCCTACAAAGGTATATCATATGCTTAATTTGTTCATATATACATTCAGGTAGCTATATATTACAATATCTAACTTCACATACTATTTCATTTTACAAACAGTATTTTGAGGATGCCTTCTATACTACGTATAACCCGTCACAAATGGAAAAAGTGGCTAAAGAGTTGGAGACAACTATACAACATTGGTGGGCTAGGGAAACTAGATTAGAATGACTATAAATATATATATATATATATATGGATTTGTTTTTTAAACTTTTGGTTTAAATAGTGTATATATATACATGAATACTATAAATATATTCTGATTTATTGTATTTTTTTTATAGGTTAAGGTGCAATTTTATCAAAAAAGTTTTTTTGAGTGACGTCAGGCATAAATAAGTTTTAGAAGAGGCAAAAATACCAATAAATAATTTAAAAGGGTGCAAATTTACCAAAACTGTTAAATTTCATCAAACACCGTTAGGGTTTTCTTTTCTTATAATTTAACAGCCATTTGATCAAATTTAATGGTTTTGGTGAATTTTCACATATTTAAATTGTTTATTGGTATTTTTGCCCCTTCCAAAACTTATTTGTGCCGGACGCTCCTCAGAAAAAAAGAATTTGTTAGTAAAATTGCACCTTAACCCTTAGAGATATATATATATATATGTATGAATGACTGTAAATGTATATTATGATTCATTATGTACAAATGTATATGCAGGAGGACATCTAAAAGAAATCCCACAAAATTATTTTTTCAAACTTCAATTTGCTTGGTTTTTACCTCTTCTTCATTTTACTTAGCGAGCTTTTTTTTTTTCTTGCTCTAACTTTTGCCTAAGCCGCTCTTTCGGGTTTTCAACTTAGCAAGCTTTTTTTTTTATTGCTCTAACTTTTGCCTAAGCCGCCCTTTCGGGTTTTCAACTTAGCGAGCTTTTTTTTCTTGCTCTAACTTTTGCCTAAGCCGCCCTTTCGGGATTTCAACTTAGCGAGCTTCTTTTTTTTTTTTTGCTCCAATTTCTGCCTAAGCCGCCCTTTCGGGTTTTCAACTTAGCGAGCCCCTTTTTTGTTTTGCTCAAACTTTTGCCTAAGCTACCCTTTCGGGTTTTCAACTTAGCAAGCTTTTTTTCTTTACGTATAGTATTTCTTTACAGCATCTGAATTGATTGGCCTTGGTAGATCTTGGCCATTCATGTTTGTCAATATCAATGCCCTACCAGAGAAAGCTTGCTTAACAACATATGGGCCTTCATAGTTCGGAGCCCATTTACCTCTATCATCTTCTTGATTTGGGAGGATCTTCTTTAGGACTAGGTCTCCTACTTTAAACCACCTGGGTCGTAGTTTCTTATTAAAGGCCCTTGCCACTCGTGATTGATATAACTGTCCATGACATATGGCTGTGAGCCTTTTTTCTTCGATCATATTTAATTGTTCAAATCGAGAACGTATCCATTCGCTTTCATCTAAGTCTGATTCAGCCAAGATTCTCAGGGATGGTATTTCCACCTCAATTGGAGTAACAGCCTCCATGCCATAAACTAAGGAGTAAGGGGTTGCCCCAGTTGAAGTACGCATTATGGTACGGTATCCATGTAATGCATATGGAAGCATTTCGTGCCAGTCCTTATAGGTCACTGTCATTTTGCTGAGGATCTTCTTAATATTCTTATTGGCTGCCTCAACTGCACCATTCATCTGTGGCCTATATGGTGCAGAATTATGATGTTTGATCTTGAACTGATCACATAATTCTTTAACTGCTGCCCCATTGAGATTTGGTGCATTGTTAGTTATGATCCTCTCTGGTAACCCATATCTACAGATGACATTGGCCTTTAAGAATTTGATGAAGGCCTTCTGAGTAATACTAGCAAAGGAATTGGCTTCTACCCACTTAGTGAAATAGTCAATAGCAACGAGGATGAAACGATGACCATTCGAAGCTTTTGGGTTAATCGGCCCAATGACATCTATTCCCCACATGGAGAATGGCCATGGAGATACGAGACTATGCATTATAGTCGGAGGGGCGTTAGCTTTGTTGGCATATATCTGGCACTTATGACACTTTCTAACATAATTGATACAATCCTTCTCCATAGTTATCCAGTAGTAACCAAATCTTTGAGCTTGTTTAGTTAATGAGTGGCCATTTGCATGTGTACCGCATACACCTTCATGGATCTCTGCCATAATCTTGTACGCCTCCCTCATGTCTACACAGCATAGCAATGTCCCATCAAAGCTTCTCTTATATAGGACGTTATTACTAATAAAAAAGCCCATGGCCAATCGCCGGATGGTCTTCTTTTCATTATGTGTTGTGTCTGGAGGGTAAGTACCATGCTCCATATACATCTTGATACTATGGTACCAAGGTTGCTCGTCGCGTTCTCGTCCAATATTGAAGCAAAATGCTGGCGATCTTCTAGTCTCAATCTGTATTGGCTGAACTTGGACCCCACAATCAAGTTGGATCATAACTGCTAAAGTAGCTAACGCATCAGCGAAGCGATTCTTTTCTCTAGCCATGTGATGAAAATTGATTACTTCAAAATTTTTGATCAACTCTATCAAATACTCTTGATAAGGGATCAACTTTGGGTCTTTAGTATGCCATTCGCCAGTTACCTGATAAATTATGAGAGCTGAGTCACCATAGACTTTTAGGTTTTTTATCCCAAGATCTATGGCAGCCTGGAGACCATTAATACAAGCTTCATATTCTGTCATGTTATTGGTGCAGTCAAATCCTAACTTTATAGCAATCGGAAATTGCTTTCAATCCGGGGATATGATTACTGCCCCTACACTATTGCCATGCATGTTTGCTGCCCCATCAAAATACATTTCCCACCCTTTCGATTTGCTTTCCTCGATCGGGTCTTCTGTAGCACATATGTCTTCATCTGGAAATTTGAAATCTAGTGGCTGGCATTCATTTATGGGGTTTTCCGCTAAGTGATCTGCTATCGTACCACCCTTGACAGATTTTTGAATGACGTATCTTATATCATATTCAGACAATATTACTTGCCACTTAGAGACTCTTCCAGCTACATGCGGGCTTTCAAAGATGTACTTGAGTGGGTCTACTCTTGAAATTAACCAAGTGGTGTAGTAAAGCATGTATTGCCTCAACCTCCTTGTAGCCTAGACTAAACCACAACAAGTTCGCTCGATCATCTGGTAACGTGACTCACAATCATTAAACTTCTTGCTCAAGTAATAGATCGCTTGTTCTCTTCGCTTAGATGCGTCTTGTTGCCCCAGCATGGCTCCCATGGAATTTGGTCATATTGTTAAATACAAAATTAAAGGTCATCCTGGTACAGGAGGAACCAAAATTGGGGGATTTAACAAATAATCCTTGATTCTATCAAATGCCTATTGGCAATCTTCATCCCACTTCCTGGTGCAGTTCTTCTTTAAAAGCTTGAATATCGGCTCACAAGTTGTAGTCAAGTTGGCAATGAATCGTGCAATGTAATTCAGTCGCCCCAAAAAGCTTCAAACTTCCTTTTCTGTTTGAGGAGGGGGCATTTCCCGTATTGCTTTTACTTTGTCTGGATCTACTGTAATCCCTTTTTGGCTTACAATGAAGCCCAACAATTTTCCAGATAAAGCTCCAAAGACGCATTTGTTAGGATTTAGTCGTAGCTTGTACTTGCGTAGCCTTTCAAATTGCTTTCTTAACACCACAACATGGCTTTCTCCCTCAGAAGATTTAGCTACCATATCATCCACGTATACTTCAAGTTCTTTATGCATCATATCATGGAAGAGTGCCACTATGGCACGCTGATAAGTTGCCCCAGCATTCTTTAGCCCGAATGGCATGACACGGTAACAATAAGTTCCCCATTGTGTAATAAATGTGGTTTTTTTCTTTGTCCTATCTATCCATAGGGATTTGGTTATACCCTGAGTACCCATCCATGAACGAGTACCTATAGCTACGGGCTGTATTATCAACCAGGACATCAATATGAGGCAATGGAAAATCGTCTTTTGGGCTAGCTTTATTCAGATCTCGATAATCCACACACATTCGAATTCTGCCGTCCTTCTTTGGGACAAGAACGACATTTGCTATCCATTGTGGGTATTTAGCTACTTCTAGGAAACCCGCTTCTAATTGCTTCATCACCTCATCTCGAACCACTAAGGACATATCGGAAGTGAGCCTCCTCAATTTCTACTTTTTAGCCTTAGTGTCTAGGAATAAGGGGATCTTGTGAGAGGAAATCCTTGGATCAAGGCCTGGCATGTCCTGATAAGACCATGCGAATACATCTATGAATTCTTTGAAGAGTTCAACCATTTGCTCTCTTTCGGGGTTATCTACTATCTTTAGTTCTCTTTTTTCTTCCTCTGTGCCCATATTTATTACTTCAATTACATCTTCATGTGGGCACATTCTATTGTCGTCGGATTCGAGGATTTTTTTGTATACTTGAATGATCTCATCATTATCATACTCATAATCATGCATATCAATGGCAACAAGCGAATCATCATTCAGGGATTCAGGAACCTCTGCGTTAGACAAGAGTTCCGAGGAAATCGATTTCCTAGAGGGTGAAAAATGAACAACGAATGAATAGAAGGAAAAAGAAAGGAATGTATATAAATAAGGGAATTTTATTCACATATCATTCTTTATTCATGGTTCATATAAGAGCTCGCCTAAAGGCGTATACAAAGCATAAAAAGACAACTTTTAGCTAGGCATGTTACTCTAAAATGATAGAATTGAAGGTGTCCTCGAACTCCCAATTTTCCAGAGCCCTTCCAGAATCATTAGCTGAAATCCACGTGCAAGTCATTTTGCTTATTGTTGAAACCATTGCAACAATCGGCTTATTTAGCACTTCAGAGGATGTCGGGAATGTCTTCCTTATGTGGGGGATTTCAAAATGCTCGTCATCCTTCTCTACCTTCAAGCTTGCTTGCTCTTTCAATTGCATTTCCAATGGTGGTTCGTATCCTAACCCTTGGCGCTTGTGATTCTCTTACAGATTTATAGGGGATTTGATGCCTTGGAGGTGAGTGCCCAATCCTCCGCCCTGCTTAAACCCATTCTTCTCCATTATCTTGGTTACTATGGAGTTGACATTTTTAGATCCCTTGGGTCCTTCGACTTCAAAACCTTGGAAAACCATTCCTTCCTCGTGCTCGGCAGCCTCAATGTATGGAAGAGAGCTCGGCTTGCTCACCATGATTTCTTCTTCGCCCTTGATTATCACTATCTTCCCGCTATCAACGAACTTTACCTTCTGGTGCAAGGTAGAAGGTACTGCCCCAGCTGAGTGTATCCACGGCCTCCCCAATAGCATAGAATAGGATGGGTCAATGTTCATAAGTTGAAAGTCTACTGTGAATGAAGTTGGTCCAATCTGTAAAGGCAAACGGACCATTCCCAACACACCTCTCCGAGTACCATCGAATCCTCTAACCACCATGTTACTCTTTTCAACCTCTGACGCCTCTACTGACAATTGCTCAAATGTGGATAGCGATAAAACATTTAACGCTGATCCTCCATCTATCAATACTTTGGCCACAATGAACCCTTTGCACTTCAGGGAAATGTAGAGGGCTTTATGCTGATCAACGATTGATTGAACAACTTCTTCTCCTGAAAATGAGATGGTAGAGAATGCCCTTGCCACATTCATAATGCTTACAACCTTCTCCGGGGTCACACTGGACTGCACATATGCTTCATCTAGCGCCCTTCGTAGTGCATATCGATGCGGTTCAGAACTCAAGATCAAAGAGAGAATTGAGATCTTGGCCGGAGTTTTGTTCAATTGGTCTATTATGCTATATTCGCTTTGCTTCATGATTTGAAGGAATTCTTCATCTTTGTTTTCCATGCCTTTTAGACCAGAACTTGATGGAATATCAACATTGGCTTGTTTCCCCTTCTTCGACAATCCAACATTTTGTGGCAGATAAGATTTCCCACTCCGTGTTATTCCTATTGGGCGAACCAGTGTTATTCCTGTTGCAATGGAGTCAAGATGGTGAAAGAGACAACATGAGAATTTCTTTTTTCATATGGTTTCTTAATGACGAACTCGACATGTCTTTTCTCTACCATGCCTACTTCTTTCTCTTCTCGAGGCATATAACCTGCTGCCTTTAAACAAGCATGGATATCTTCTCCTATTAGTAGAGGATCGTTGGAGAACTCAATTTCATCAACAACATTTACTTGGTTTTCATGACTTGGAAGAGGATTGGCGTTGATAGTGGAGTTGTCGTTCCTCTTCAATTGAATGTGATTAGAATCAATTAAGTCTAATACATTCCTTTTGAATGTCGCACAGTCCTCTATTGAGTGTCCCGGGGCGCCCATATGGTATTCACATCGGGCATTAGAGTTATACCAAGCAGGGAATGGTGGTTGAGGCTGTTTGTAAGTACGTGGCCCTAACAACTGAGATTCCAAAAGTTGGCGATATAGCTCAGTATTTGTCATGCCAAAATCTGGCCACTGTCGACTATCTCGTTGCTGCCAATTCCTTCGTCCTCTAGCTTGACCTTGCCTAGTTTGTGTCAGATCATTCTTTGTCTGTCGAAACCCATCATTACCACCTGGATGTATTGCTTGGGGTTGTCTAGTGGTTTGGATGAAGCTAAGATCGCCTTCCTTCTTCTTCCCGTTGTTCCCCTTTTTGGTGATGCTCTCACTTTGAAGAATCCTACCGTCGCGTATGTCAGCATCGATTCTCTCACCAATCTCAATCAAACTAGAAAAATCGGTGACATGCGTCCCAACCATGTATCTGTAATAAGGTTCTTGTAAAGTACGAATGAAATAAGAACTGAGCTCAGATGGTATAAGGGGAGGTTGAACTTGTGTTGCGACCGTCCTCCATCTTTGGGCATAATCTTTGAAAGCTTCAGTGGCTTTCTTGCTCATTGACTTCAGTTGTTCCCTGGTGGGGGCAGTGTCAAGATTGAACCTGTATTGTTTCATGAATACATCAGTCAAATCTCTCCATTTCTTGATCTTTGTTTGGTCAAGTTGCATGTACCATTCCAGTACTTGCCCTTTCAAGCTCTCATGGAAGAAGAGTAGCAAAAAGTTTTCATCTTGTGACCATACAAGCATCTTGGTGCAATAGGCCTTAAGATGGTATATCAGATTCCCTGAGCCGTTGTACTTATCAAAGTCTGGCATCTTGAATTTCTTGGGAATTGAGACATGTGGTGCCAAGCATAAATCTTTTAAATCAAGTGAACCCCAAGTGTTTGGACCTTGAAGGGCTTTTAGTTGGTCTTTTACTTCACCTAACTCTTCCTTCCACCCCTCCTGTTCAGCTGATAGGGAGGGAATGTTAAAAGTGTATGTTGAATCTTCACCTGGCTGTTCCTCCTTACCGCTCGGAATTTGAGGATTCTGTTTACTCTGAGGCTCTTCTATCATTTTTTCTTTCTCGCCATTTTCTAGTATGCTTATCTCAGCATTTTTCAATGGATCAGATGTTCCTGACTCTTTTTCATTATTCTGGGCTTGAAGAGCTATAGTCAAGGTGGAAATCATTTCTTTCAAATCTGCCATTTTTGCCTCCATGTGAGACATCGGATGATTCAGATTAGATTCGGCTTCACCGGGATTAGCTGCCATCTGACGACTACGTGAGCGCGTGTTGTATGAATGCGCAGGGTAGCTGGTTAGGACATTTAGATGGAGCAATATTGTATCACCTGCCTATAAAGGAACAAAATATTATTAGTTTATTTGAACTCACAATTTCAAGCGGGCATAGCGAGTTATCCATGGTGTATTTGCATAAAGGTATTCTGGCACAAGCATCCTCTAGCTTCCTCAGGGAATCCATTATTCCACAGGGAGAACTAGAGTTGATCATTAGATAGGAGGGACCCTGAGTCCCATCCTACCCAAGATCTTATCATTAACCATAGTGATAAGCATGCAATACACCTTTCCTATAGGAACTTGATTTAAACCTGGTTCTTTTGCCATTTAACTTTTGTGCCAAATTTTTAGTTGTTAGATAAATTGCTTGTCCTTTATTAAAGGAAATAGAAGGAAGGGTCAGAAAGTATTTCCGAATGCATGCTATTCAGATGATTACATGTGCTTTCTAGCCTTGATATGGGTGATGGACATTGAGAAAAAGAATTTCACCTCCTCAAGAGATCCAATACCCCATAGGGAGGATGAATTGCCCATTAACCTGCGAACGGCCCAAGCTATTACGCGGTTAAGGGTTTTGTTAAATGTTTATTATGTCCAAGGCTCATATCAAATGAAGCTAAATGTCAATAGATGATGTAAGGATACCTCATGAGACATGAAAGAGTGATGACTTATACTCCAAGTTTTGATATGGGTGATGGACATTAAGAAAAAGAACTTCACCTCCTCAAGAGATTCAATACCCCATAGGGAGGATGAAGTGCCCACTAACCTGTGAATAGCCCAAGCTATTACGCAGTTAAGGGTTTTGTTAAATATTTATTATGTCCAAGGCCCATATCAAATGAAGCTAAATGTCAATAGATGATGCAAGGATACCTCATGAGACATGAAATAGTGATGACTTATACTCCAAATTTTGATATGGGTGATGGACATTAAGAAAAAGAACTTCACCTCCTCAAGAAATCCAATACCCCATAGGGAGGATGAAGTGCCCATTAACCTACGAATAGCCCAAGCTATTACGCAGCTAAGGGTTTTGTTAAATGATGATTATGTCCAAGGCCCATATCAAATGAAGCTAAAATGCTAATGAATGATATAATAATACCTCATGAGTCCTAAAGGATTATCTCTCATTGAGATGTTTTCTAACATGATTGATGTGATGAGATAATGGTCTTTTAGGGTCATAGACCCTTAGACTAAGGTTGGCTATCTAATGTATACACCGTCCTTGTGTTGTATCTTTATGTGAAGTGATGTTAGATACATACTCAGGTGAAGCGACAATTAGTCACTTGATCCTAGGGATTTCATTAATTATGTATGGATGACAGTAAAGATGATCAACAATAAATAAATATATGCCCTCCAGTGTCTTATTTTAGGAATGACCCTAGGTTAGTAGTATCTATCCTAAGAAAGGTAGGTACTAATTAATTGGGTAGGTCTATAATTTCTACTAATAGGTGCAATGGTTTCAAGGTGGTTCTAGTTCTCACAGATAAAGGTCTCCTAACTGCCCCCATCGTAAAGATGAAGATCCCATTTGTTGATGTTGACCTTCAGGGGGTTCTGAAAACCCTACAGGGATCAACCTCACCAAATGAGTAACAGCTAGGATGAAGTCTTCACAGTAACCTCAGGGGGTTCTTAAAACCCCACAGGGAGACCGCTAGAAACTTCCGCTCACCTAAGGAACTCACAGACCTGGGTATAGGGCCCAAAATGTGTGTGAGGAGAATAGTGTATGTGTTCAGTGTGTATGGAAAGCATACCAACCTATGGGCCTAGATTCTACCCAACTCTCATCTGCTAAGCAGATCACAAGATAGATAGGAAAAAAAAGAATAAACAAATAGAAGAATAAAGAATTTAAAAAATAAAACAAATATTTACAAAAAAGAAAAAGGGTAATTAAAATAAAATTAAGGCCGTATTATTTTTAAACACTTAACTTAAATGGGCTTGACTCTCAAACGGTCCCCAGTGGAGTCGCTAGGCTGTAGCGCCCGGAATTTTGAAAAACATGGAGCCGCCACTAAAATTTTAGAAATATGATAATTATGGAAAACTATTTAAAAAACGAAAACTGATCTACAAAAAATCATTTAGGGTTCGGGAGTCGATTGTGTGTGGGGAAGGTGTTAGGCACCCCACAACACCCATTCATGAGAATGGTTACCCTAAGTTAATTATTTAAAAATATTATGGCCTTTAATCTTATTATAATTACCCAAATAAAAAAAAGAATATTTACGAAACTAAATGAAATGAAAGAAATAGAAGGAAAAAAAAAGAACACTTATTTACAATAAGGAAAAATATATTTATTTGAAAAAATATTTATTTACAATAAGAAAATAAGAAAAAATATATTTATTTACAAAATTGGACTTGACCTAGGATGAAAACCTAGGGCCTACGTACCCTTTAGAGGGATCAAAGCCCACGTAGTTCGGGGGATAGAAAAGCGTGTCACTTGGTTGGTGTTTTTTTAGAAAAATGTTTATTTGATTTATTTGAGAAAAATATCTTCTTCTTTTTTTTGGGTTTGTGTTTTTTACTTTTTTTTTTTCAAAAAACGTTTTTTTTTATTTTCTTGTAAAAGAGAGTTTTTCCATTTTATTTTCATTTATCAAAATGTGTCAAAATATTTTTTTTTCTTTTTTTTTTTTTGAAAGAGGACCTAAGAAAGGGATTAAGAAAAAAAAAAGAAGAAAAGTAGCACAAGTTAAACAAAAAAGAAGTCAAAAGTCAGGAGATTTATGCGTACCTTTTATTCTTTGAACCCGCTACAATAAGGATAGGGTGATAGAACCACATAATAAACAAGAGGCAAGTACAATTATATTATCTATATTTATTAAGCATAACACCTAATATCATAAGAAAATAAGACAGCACATACCTCTTGCCTATGTATGAGATAATTCAGTTGGACAATAAAATGCAAATCCACAAAACCACAATGAGCTAAAACATGTCTAGCAACATCATAATACAAAGTAAAGCAATGTAATGCATATTGGCTAAAGCCATAGTGCATGAATGATGAAGTAAGCATGAACCAAGGGATATTAGATGAAAGAGAGAAAAACGAGATGTAAAAGTGAAATCAAAGAAAAGGATGAAAACTCAACCACTGACCTTATCTCCTTGCTCTCCCAAAATTCTTGTCTCCTTTGCTTTAACCCTTGCACTCCTATTTATAGTCTCAAGGTAGGGTTTTCTTCATAAATGCTCCCTTTTTTATTTTTTTATTTTATTTTTCGTTTTTTTGATTTTTTTGTATTTTACCTAATTTAACCCAATCACCATCAATGGAGATTTTTTTTTTATTTTCGTTTTTTTTATTTTTTTGTATTTTCTATTTATAAAACTTCCTAACTTGACCTAATTACCATTAGTGGAGATTTCTTCATTTTTAATCTTTTTTTCATTATTCTCCCCACAAGTAACTTCCTAATTTAAACCTATCAACATAAATGAGATTTTTTTATTTTTTATTTTTCGTTTTTCATTTTTTTTATTTATTATTTTCCCTTAATGAATGACAATGTCAATCATATCAATTAAGGGATTTATTTTAATTTTCGTTTTTTTAAATTTTTCCCTTTCAATGATGATTGCCTATTTAGACACCGATTATCATCAATAGGAGGATTTCCTTATTTTTTCTTATTTTCGTTTTTTTTTCTTTTTTTCTTTTTAATTTTTTCTTTCAATGATGATTGCCAATTTGGACACCAATCATTATCAATTATTTTTGTATTTTTTAGAGGGGCCCGGACAAAATAGGGTGTTCACACTAGGTCTCTTAAAGATTGATGGGGTAGTGACCCTAAAAGGTGGTGCATGTGCCCTATAAGAGGAAGCTTCCATGAAGGTCCTGGTGGAAGACAAGTTTTGGGAGATTTCTGGAAGCTTTTTTTCATTAATACATGAAGGAGGAAGAAGAAGAAGGCACACAAGGTAGAGAAAACAATCTGCAGAGAATCCATGGCGGATAGAATAGAACTGGCACCATAATCAAGGGGGTGGTTTAGGACAAAGAGGAATGTAGAATATATAATACTCTCCCTGATCCTGTAGGAGCCTTTTTTAGGTCTTCATTTCAACTTTAAATTCAATATTGTCTTTCTAAAATACTCCCTCCTGTTCTAATCATAAGACAAAGTTGATTTTTTTTGGATAAATTAAGGAAGCCAATTAAATTACTTTAGAGTGTTTATATTTTTAATATCACTAGATTATATATTAGTTAAATTAATGAGTTTGTAGAAAAAAAATAAAAATATAAATACTCTAAAGTAATTTAATTGGTTTCCTTAATTTTTCTAAAAAAATCAACTTTATCTTATAATTAGGACCGAAAAGAGAATTTCAATTTAATACGTCATGTACAGTGGTACCGGCGGGGCTGTACATTAGACTCTCTAACAACTCTCTTTTTGGTTTTTTTGGCTCGAATTCTAATAGCTCAATTTAACTAAAAACTTGCTTTTATGGTTATGTTGAGCCGCCATATAGCCGGTATTCAAAATTAGACCAGGAACTGAAACGGCTTTTACAAAATTAGATGGGTTTTGGGCTTGGCGGAAAATAATATTGATCCTGTCAAAATACTCTAGCTAAAATATAGACATACGCATAAGAAAAAATATTCTAAGATGTTTGATGCACCATAAAATATTTTGAGACATTTGATGCATATAAAATATTTCAGGATGTTATATACACCTTAACCCTCTAATATATTTTAAGACAATTTATAAGCATTTGTTGTTATTTCATGGAAAAATTAGGGCCCCCGTTTGTTTATGTTTTTCATTTTTTTATTTCCAAAACAATTTTATAAATTTTTTTTAAAAAATAATTTTTAAAAACAAAAAAGTAAAAAAAAAAAAGGTTTTGATAGTTGTTTTAAAAAATATGATTTTAAAGTGATGTGGTAGCGGTCGTCACTGATAGTGGATAGATGATGGCCTCAAAAAATAAAAATTAAAGAAAAAACAAGAAAATAACAAAAAAAACTGATTGTGTTTTTTAGTTTTTAAAAATAACTTAAAAGTTTTAAATTTTTTTGTTTTAAAAAAATATTTGTAAAACATAATCAAACAAGCGTTTAATATGTTGAGTTTTTTTTATTCCAACAACGAATTGTTATTATTATGATGAAAATTAGACTTATTATATTTATAGGAGAAAAATTCAGTCTTAAATATAAGTTACTTGTAGATTATTAATTACCATTTTTTAATTTCATTTCTATTTAATTTCTGCTAGAAGGAGAGAAAGAGGGAAGAGAGTTGCGCCAATGATTTAAAAATATAGAAGAAAATTTTATAACAAGGGTAAATTTAAAAAAAGTTATCAATTGAATACTATTTAATGTATGGCTTGCTATATGAGAATGAGTTACGATTATTCTATTAAAAAAATAATGAGTTATGATTAACATATAACAAGGACCAGAGTGGTAATTTTTTTTAGCAAACTATGCTGTTGAATAACTAAATTGTCCTTTTCTAATGGAATTGCTTAATTAATTTAGGGATGTGGAAAATAAAATTTGATTCAACGGCTTTTCAAAGTTGAATGACCGATCGTTTGACTATAAGCCACCATTTCTACCGACACTTGCCACGTTTGGAATAAATTCAATGCCGGTGGATATGATACTCCTTTTTTCTTTTATGATACTCCTTTTTTTGGCCAAAAAAGTGAGTATCATATTTACCATTCATGCATTGAACTTATTCCCAAATGTGGTAAATCTAGTATGTATTTTGATTAGTTTTTAAAGAATAATTTTTATAATTTATGAAATAAATATGTGAGAGGAGTTTTATCTCGATTTATCTAAAATTTTTTTTTGAAATCACAGTTTGGGGCTTACCTAAACACACAGTATAATTGGCGGCATATAGACAAACAATTGATTATTCAACTTTGAAAATTCATTGAATCAAAGTTTATTTTCCACATCCCTAAATTATAAGAGTACTTTCATAAACATAAAATAAATTTAAATACATTAGTTAAATTAATTATTTTTAATATATATAAAACAGTTAAGTATGTTAAACATGAGTGGTTTGGTAACATCATTTTTTTTTTTTTGGCCTTTGTAGGTAACATCAATTATGCTGGATATGCTTGTACAAACATTTTGAATGAAAAAGGAAAAACGATTACATGCGTTGATACTTGATTAATTTGTTTGCCAGTACCTAGTTGTGTATGTCACATCAAGTACCACCACTCCTTTTTTGACTTTTTAAAACAAATGTCGTGAACACGTGTGAAAATTTAGTTAGCTAATTAATTTGCACCTCATACCAAAAAGTTTTACAGATAATTATGTTAGGTTTTGGGTGCAAGTCGGGTTCTTGATGGGTTGGATTATTTGATTAGGAAATAAGCAGTCTTATCAAATAAAAAATAAATCAGCATTAATTATAGATTCATTAATTGAGAAATAAGTAATTGTATATTAGGAAATTAATCAAAAATTAATTTCCTGATTATTACTTAGAGGGTAAGTAGGAATGTACATAACTTCTTAATTAGTGGTCTCCTTAAACCTCTATAAATAGAATGTGCCTCCCTTAGTGGAACCTCACCCTTGCCAATGAGTTATCTGGCAATCTATCTTTTCTCCTACTATCTTTCTTGTTCTGATGATTTGTTATGTCAATCCTGACTAGACTTTAGTAGTCTAATTATTGAGTGAGCATTATTTTGTCCGAGTTGTGGAAACTGGAGCATTGATATGGATCCGAACGTGAATTCGCTCCAGTACGCATGTCTCTTCTCTCTCCTTATTTTCCTTTATTGGCATCAGGGTTAGATGATCCTGAGGTTGTAATTTATTCTATATGAATAACAATATGATATAATTTGTTTATATTTCCATCATTTTTTTTTTCACTATGTTATCATATGTATGAGTCTATATGCTGCTTCTTATGCGAAAGTGCGAGTTTATATACTGTGTGAAGTTTTCACTTCTTTTTCCACTATCTCTTGGTATATGAATAAATGAACATGCATGATGAATATGCTACGTAACATGATTGCACTTGATGTGGATACAAGTACGTTTCGTATATTTTTGAGTTTGTTTTCGATCTCCCTCTCTCTCTCATTTTGATGCATGCATGAATATGTGTTTTTGTTCCATGCCATAATGCGTTGTTAATCTGCTCCTCTATATCTTTTCCTGTAACAAGTATGGTCCTTTATATGTTCATGCATATGATGATGTGCGTAAACCCATACGTGTATTGCTTTCTTCTCTCCTCTTCTCCTCACTTCTTCCATCTAATTAAAGTTAAGTTTTTGGAACTTATATGGAATAAAAAACAAGGGACTTTAACCCTCAAAAGCTAAAAGAGCTCTTAAAACATAGAGAAAACACATCTAAATAATGTTATGGAGTGCTCTCGATGTTGGCAAAAAATTTGTTTCTTGAAACTAAGTGTTTTTGCCCAAGATGAGACCATGGATGTGTAGAGCTTGAAGAGATCATTCCAACAACACTTAGAATGAGTCATAAATGAAGGAGAGAAGTTGGAGGGTAACATTTGTTGCCACCACCAATTAACTCGTGATTTGATATTTGAAAATTAAAGGACATTTTTGGATCAAATAAAAGCCATGGATTTATAATTCATTCAGCGATGATTCCAACGACACCAAAAATGAGTCAAGTTGACCTGACCGAAGGTTTAAGAAGATGACATAGTAGTCTTCAAACACGTCATCATTCAGCCAAAACAAGTGGGACCAATAAGTAGGTGCCACATAAGCGTTCATATGCTAGCAAAGCAATAATGTGATTGATCAAAGCTTGGCAACGTCATTAGTTGACTAGCCAACGGGGTCATGCCATGTCATCCATGGACTGACACGTCGCGTCACGCCAGAAGTCAATGATCAAACATTGACCGTTGACTATTGACTTGTTTTTTAATATTTAAAAAAATGTGAAAAACATTACAAGTGGCCCGTGGTCCTAGTGGGGACCACCTCCTGCCACGTGGCCCACATCGTTGGAGATAGGACATGCATGGAGCTTGGGAAGCCGGTGCATGTCGCTGGCAGAAGGCTGTAAGGCAGTGCGTGTAGTACACATGCCTTCACCAAGAGTGGCTATCACTGAAATGTTTTAATTTTTTAGGATTTTTTGATCCAGACACCTTCTAAGGGTGCATGTGGGCATGTGGGACCTTCGATTGAGACATGGTTGGTTCCTAAAAATCCCTAAATTTGAGAGCTTCAATTTGATATGTCATTTGCACATATTTGAGGTGTGTTTGGATCCATTTTGAGTTAAGAAAGTGTTGTTCTACACTTGGAGATTCCTTAAAAATGTTCTAAATGAGTCTATATTGATTATATTGTTTTTGGAATAAGTTGGTTTACTTATTAAGGATATTTCAGTTGTAACATAAGGTTAATTTTGAAAGATTCTTTAAAATGAGAAATTATTCAAATGAGTTTTTGAATACGAGATCCTATCCAACCTTGACTCAAATTCTTTGAGATAAAACCTAAAACTTGCAGTAACTGGAAATTATTAAATAATAATAATAAGTCATCCCATACTTCTAACCACATTGAATCAATTGGGATTGAAGCAGTGACTTCTAAGTCAACCCTTTTCACAAATGTTGTGACGAAAAACAAGAAAGAGAGAGATGTAGGAATCATCTCATCAAGTGGGAGGTACGTTGCAAATACATCCAAGTGAATGGATGTAAACATTATAATTAACATGTGCCAAGTGTCATCAATCTAAAGCCAATGGATTAAATTATAATTGATAAAGTATGAGCACATGTTAATTAATATTAAAATATAATATATCTTGTACATGTGATTGGACAAATTGGATGAAGGCCATTTGGTTTGTGAGGGCTTAAGCATGGCATCTTTTGGGCTAGCAAGAGGGAAGCAACAATTGGTTCAATTGTAAGGAAAGGGTTATGACACCAATTAGAAGAGGACAAGCTGAAGTACAAGTGTTATGTCATAAACCTATTAATAATTATTTATTAGAGATGTAGGATATTTTTAAAGCCTAGCCTTCAACTTTCTTATCCCATTTTCACGCCGAGCATAGGGAAAGAGAGGGAGAGAGAAGCTTTAATAAAATAGAGAGAAGGAGGAGCTAGAGGAGGAAAACCTAAGAAAGCAAAACATCAAGGAAGAGAGAGAGAGAGAGAGGGAGGACGGTTTTAGAGAGACAAAGTAAATAAATCAAAGGTAACCTCAAGAACTTCAAATCCTTTGGTATATTGTGGTTGTAGTTGTTCTTGGCTTGGTTTGTGGATTTTTTGTTGATTTTGTAAATTTGGAAAGTGGAAACCCTAGAGGGAAATGCTGCCAAAATTTCCCCTAATAATGTGCAATTGGTGTTTAATAGGTTAAACATATGATTAGAGGTGTAAAGAAGGTGGTTTAGGGGTTAAAATCAAGAAACTCCAATTTTCCCTTTTTATTTTGAAATTCATCTAGCTATTGTTCACTCAGGATAAAGATGGAATTTTGAAATTATGAATATTCCATTGGATTTAGAAGAGAAAATTTTCTGGGAATATAGGTGTTCATAATTTTTGAAAATTTGTATGCAAATCTGGAATTTATTGAAGTTGTTGGTGAATGCTATTTGATTTGCCTCCAGTGAGGTAGTGTTGTTGTGCAATGCATTTTATGGGACAAACCTGGTCACAAAATTATGAAACTTGACAGGATTAAAGTAGACATATAGAGCTTTAATTTGATAGGTAGTTTGTAATTTTTGGACAAGTACACTAAAAGATATGAATTTTCAAATCTGTGCCTTGTTTCTAGAAGGAAATCTAGAACAGTGCATCTTTGGCGGATTTCTAGGAATGATATGGTTACAGTGGTCAGAGCTGGGTATTTTCCCATGAAAATACATTTAAAGAGCTTCATTTAGGCTTTAGAATCAATCAAATTGGATTTTTCTAAAATTAATTATGAATTTTCAAAGTTGATTGAAAAATATGCTAGTTTATGGAAAACTGTTGGAAATGCACTGTGTAAAGTTGTACTATTCAGAAACTGGTATAACTCCATTAGATAACCAACATAATGAGTTTAAAGAGTTTATACTAGTAGATGAACGGATATCAACCTAATTCTTGTAAACTTAGATTTCTAGAACCAGACTATTGAGCCCGAGCTAGATCGAACTAAGGACTTAATTGGACATAAGGTGGTAACTCTATCTCTTATACACTATGTGAATGTTAATATGCTATATGTTGCTATATTCTATAATATGGACACAGTGTCTAAGGTACATTACCTAGCTTTGGTCTGGGACCCAGTTGAGGTACATAGATAAGTAGGGGATCCAAACAGTCATTTAGCCCTAAGCATTGTGTACACACACGATACACGAATAAGTAGGGGATCCAAACAGTCATTTAGCCCTAAGCATTGTGTACACACACGATACACGAATAAGTAGGGGATCCAAACAGTCATTTGACCTTGAGCATTGTACACACACACGATACACAAATAAGTAGGGGATCTAAACAGTCATTTGACCTTGAGCATTGTGCACACACATGATACAGTATGGATTTTCATTTTACACTATATGGTGCATTGCATATTTAATTATCACATTTTATATGATTGATTGTATGTTACAACTGAGATTCATTTGAATCTCACCCTTTTTCAAATTTAAAAATTTACCCAATTAAAGCAAGCAGATCGAAGGGCAAAGATGTGAGTACCGGCAACTGAAGGTTCCAATCCAGTTCAAGTGTTAACGTTGGTTATCTACAGGCTTTTATTTGTTTCAAGGTCAGTAATTAGTATGCAAGAACCCTGTTAGGATTTCTATAATATAATCATGTACATTTTATCAGTACTTCGATGCTATTCCTGTGTGTCCATCGAACTACACCATTGCTACTCTGATTAATATCGATGTTAAGTGGCTTGAAAGGCGGGGCCTTTCAAAATGCAACCTTTAAACATACGGTTATATAACAATAGATATAACCTTTAAACTACAAAGGATATCTCTCTTATAACCCATGTCTCTCCATGATAGCCCCTCTTGAATCGGGCTTAGGTCTTAATCTACCAAAGGTGAACTAATAAATTCCAACATCTTCCACTCACACTTGATGAATTAGATGTTATGGGTTAAGTCTCTTTCTCTTACTTCTTTCATACTAGGTGTTTTGCTATGACCGCGTGAGCATGATATCTCTTTTTGGGCGCTTTGTACTAGAAATCACTTTTTACAGAGATCAGCACAAGATGACCCTATAGTAAAGATTGATATTGATATAATGCACGAATGTCCTAAATTTACCAATATACACTTTACTCATGATCAATCTAATCCCTCTTGAGTCAGTATAAAACTCTGATTGCCTTTCTCATATACATAATGTCTACACTTATGAAATTACAAAATAATATCATAAAGGATCAATCTCAGACACCAACATACGTGTGTATACTTCAAGTAATAATCTTCCTTTCGCCTATATATCACTTTGATATGAATCAACCACTTTCTTAACATAATACTTTTAAATCTCATCAATCATGATCATAGGACAAAATGCTATAGTAGTAGATGTTGAAACATATTTCCATGATAATGTCAAAGTCAAAGGACATCATTAAAGAGTTAACCTTTCTGGGACTCACACAACAATGAAACAGGGATCCATTTACTTACTTCCCATTTATGGTTCTTTAGCACATACGATATGAATCACATGCCATGATGTTACTCTTATACTTTAACAGCGTATGTCATTTTGATTTTATCATTAACACTGTATAGACTTAAGTCTAGATACTCCCACTATTTAAATCCAAATTCCTCAACTCCACTCACATTACGTAACGTCAATTTTGAAGAATTTGCTATCTGGCAATAGGTATCATGGACATGGATTTACATGATTCGACCTATATTTATAATCAAGAATCTCATCTCAACTTACTACACTTTAAGTTGAGGCGACATAGTTTATGTTTCTTCTCACCATATCAACACTCTTATTGCTTTGCTGGTGAACACAATTGTCTCATCTTTGCACACTCCTTCTGAATGTCAAAGGTGGTCGCTTGTGTGAGAAAGCCAATCTCACCAACCTGTATAACATACTAGACATTGCATACTTACACACATATTAAAAGCCATAATGATGTATCATTATTTCATACTATATGTATGCCAAAGGATTTAACATGTTTCTCATACATATCCTTGGTCATTAAGCTTAATTAAGGGACTTTGCATATAAATATGTTGTTCAACAGCAACTTTATGTGCTATATCATCTCTCACATAGCTATACATTTGCATTTAGTCTATCTATTATACTTAGGGTATTTTGTTTAGGCAATGGCTACGTGTATTCATAATACTTGGACACTATATTTGAATTCTCACTTTCAAATCTCATATATTCTATGAACATTACCAACCATATAACCTCTTGTACTACCACAGCACATACTTTGAATGTGCATAATCAATACACTCTATAAGTATCTCAGGACACTTCTGTGAAACCATCTAATGTCTTTCACAATGGTTAGACTAGTATTAAATTACAAGTCCTACCATAAGTATATATATGGTCTTGTATATATCATTGCATATATCACACTACTAACAGGATATCCATTCCATTATCTTTTTGGCTGGTTCAGTTAGGAAAATTTGTCAAAACTCAAACTCACGCCTAAAGCCATTGGGGTATTCATGGAATTGCATTCACTTATTTTGAACCACTTAAGAATATTTTTAATGTAATTCTCTTGTAAAAGAGAAGAGTCTTCTTAAGCTATCTCTTTGGATCTCAAATCCAACTTCTTTACCTATGAATTTCTTTTTCAAAATTTACTAGCACCATTTTGTAATAGGCACTACCAAATTCAAACTATGTATGATTAATAGCATATCATCCACTTAAAGGAATAATATCACAAATCATTTAGCAATGGTTCTCTTCAACCATTTGAAAAACACATTGGGTTACTGTTCTTTCGAAGTATTAAACATCACTTTTTAGACGATTCCATCAATCCATAAAAGGATTTCTGCAAAAATACATGAAGTCACCACTATGTAAAACTTCAAATACTCCCTCAAGTCCTAATTATAGGACAATATTTTAGAGTTGATCTTGGTCCTAATTACAGGACAAAGTTCTAATATTTGTCAATTTCTTCCAAAAGTAACCCCTATTGATACTTTTTCAATAATAATTAAACACAATAATAATTTAATAAGAGTATATCGGAATTGGATGCCATTTTAAATTTTAAATAAGGGTATTTTAGGAAAATAAATATGATTAAATAATTTAACCACTATCCTTAATTTCTCCAAAGTTAGGTAAATATGTCCTATAATTAGGACTAGAGGGAGTACTACTTTGAGTGAAATCTAATAGTAATTGCATATAGATTTCTTCATGTAGATCATTACTCAAAGTGTATGTTTTAATTCCATATGATGTACATTTAAATTCAAATGGTTAGCAATTGCCATATTAAAACTAATTTAAATGCACAATAAAGTGAGAAAAATGTGTGCCTGTTATGCATACCCCTATGTAACAACAAGTCTTGTGCATGTCAATTAATTTACCCACTTTTCTCTTAAGCCTAGAGAACTCACTAGTTCCCAATATCCCTTTTGACTTGGTGGTAGATCCACTGATTCTCAACTTGACTCTTTCTCAAAGAATTCATTTCCCTTTCCATTGCTTTCTTCTATTCTCCCTTGACATGGCCTTTTGCATAGAATGTGACTTATCATCCTCCTCTAGAATAACCATGAACATTTTTCTCAGTTATCCCTTTTCACATGAGATTTTTGCATTTCATATTTTTTTATTGACCATTCTAAGCTCCCACTCTTAAAAACAATTGAGGATTATTGGCACGATCTATACTGCCTTGTCCTTGCGTCTTGCAAAGAGATGCAATGTAATTAGTTTTACCCTTAATTGAAAACTAATTCACAACAAATGTCGTACCTTTCAATTTTTTTTTGGTTTTTTTTTTTGTCATAATTCTATCATTATTTTACTCTTGAAAAAGGTAACCCTTATGAGTTCCTACTTACAACCACTATGGGAATTTGTAAACGACCCTTATGGTTTATAGAAACTCAAATTTGACTTTTATTTAGTCTAATATTTATAGGTTATGGCATTGACCACTTTAGAGGGTACATGGTTAAACTCAAGTCCACATAACTTGATGAAACTAAGGATGTGTGCATGTGTATTAATCCACAAAAAGTAGACTAGATGGTTGTACTCTCCTACTCATATTTGGTGGGTTAGTATGAACCATAATATGTTTAACCATGTCTAATAGCATTCCATTATACCTTTATAAACTCCTTTTTGGTGATGGAGTTCTTCGGATAGTTATCTATTTATTTATCCCTTTATTTCCATAGAACTAACTGAAACTGGTAAAAAAGATGCTTACTCCTTTAATTAGTTTGTAGGACCTTTAAAACTCGTATCCAATTGATTCTCAAACTTCATTCACTTATTGTCTAAAGCAACAATCTTCGGACTTTTGTGAAATTAAGTAATAACATGAGAAATCATCAATAAAGATAATAATTTACCCAACTCTGTGTCTTATCCTCAAACTTATAAGACTACATGTAACGAAATAGAATAATTGCAATGTAAACTCAGTTCTAGTATCTTACTAAAAACCTTTCATTAAGCTATTTCTAAATCCAAATTCTATGTCTTTAACTAGTAAGACATATATTTAAGTTAATACTTAAATTAGAAGAAATGGCAATACAATTATGCATAAAAAATTTACCAACCAAAAAATTTATTGAAAGAAAAATGGAATCACAACTATAAAATTTTATAGGGCAATTCATACTATTTTGTTTTCCTTGTCAAGCCATATAGGTCTCATAATTTTTTCTATACTAAGCTGGTATAGGAACCAATCTCAAATATGTTTATTCACATTGTGGATGGATTACAATGAAAATATACACCTATTTATACTAATAATTCATGCATTAAAATAAGAAAAATAACCCAGTATTCAACGTTGGTGTGTCTCACCAACTCTTCTTCTAGACCAACCTCCAGCTGTTAGCCATCTTTCCCTGTTTCTTCTGTCATGCCTTACGTCATTGTTGCTCTGCTTTATTTCTATTTCATTCTCCCGAGGTTGGACAAGACTCATCCTCGAGTCAGAAATAACATCATCATCAAGATATGGAGATAGACCTGCAACCTTATGCTTGAGTAAAAACGACTTGGACTCATTTTTTACTTTGATGTGTTTATTGGGTGGCAAAGGTTCAAGCTGAATCTTCACGTCATCCTTCTGGAAGGAATATGGGTTTGTATAACCGTCGTATAGAGCGCATATATCATATTGCTAAGGTCTTCCCAGAAGAAGATGACAAGCTTCCATTGGAACAACATCACACCAAACTTCATCATGATACCTTTTACCGATAGAAAAAGTAACAAGGCATCATTTTGACCCTTTTACCGCGCTTTCTTTGTTAAACCATTGGAGCTTGTACGGATATGGATGATTGTGAGTTGGTAGTTGTAACTTTTCTACCATGTAGTTAGAGACTACATTTTTACAGCTTCCATTGTCAATAATGACGTCACAGACTTTACCTTGAGTAGTGCAGCGAGTATGAAAAATGTTGTGACGCAGCCAAGGCTCTTCTTTTACTGTGGCTGTATGCAAGCTTCGTCTAATCACAAATGTTTCACCTTGATCAGGAGGAATGACTTCTTCATCAAAGATTGACTCTTCATCAAAGACTGGCTCTTTGTCAGGCATAAGCTCCTCTTCTTCTTCAAATACTGCAGAAGCTTCCCCTTCAATAATGATAACAACTCTACGGGTAGGACATTCTGAAGCAATATGATCGAACCCTTGGCATTTGAAGCACTTAGGTGCTTTGAAGCTAAATTCCTTGGTAGCCTTTGGTGGAGGCTTGCTTGAAGAGTTAGGCTGATATACTTGTGTAGGCTTGCTTGAAGAGTTATGTTGATGCATTTGTGTAGGCCGATGCATGTGTACTTCATGTTCATCAAAAGGAATTTCAGTGGAGGAAGACGGTTGAAGCGGAAACCTTTTAGGTAAATGTTTCTCAATACGGATGGCTAGACGAATGACGTCATCTAGAGTCCAGTATTGTTGGAGCTGCACTGGATGGGCAATGTTAGTATTCAACCCTCCAAGATAACGGGCTATTGTTTGCTCCTCCCTTTCTTGGATATCACACTTCATCATGAGCTTATCAAATTCCCTTGTATATTCTTCCACAGTCATAGCCTTTTGGCGGAGATTATGTAATTGAAGGAAATTATCTTGATAATAATTATCTGGAAGAAACTTACGTGAGAGCTCACGTCGCATTTTGTCCCACTTTCGGATCTTGCTTTTTCCTTCTCTTTCACGCCTTTTCTTGAGATTTTCCTACCATATGGAGGCATGTTTCTTTAATTTGATGGCGACAATTTTGACTTTCTGCTCATCGGGAATCTCTTTATATTCAAAAACTCGTTCGACGGTTTGAAGCCAATCTATAAATTCGTCTGGTTGAAGTCTTCCCTCAAATTCTGGTATATCTACCTTAATGTCATTAAGGCGGAATTGCTGTTGTTGAGGAAGGCGGCAGTAGTCAGTAGATGACAAACTATTATTATCTAAATCATCTAGATATTCACTGCGAGATTCTAGCATGGCTTGCTGCGTTTGTACAGTGGTTTCCAGTTCTTGTATCCAACGTCTCATCTCGTCCATCTCAATCTCACGTGTGTTTCTGATTCTTGGAGGCATTTTGGAATTGTTCTTGAGGTTAGGTATAGGGTGGAAAGATACAAGGATAGGATCGGTTTTTTTTTATGGCAATTAAGGGGTAAAATTGGAAATTTTATGGACAATTGGGGTAGAAAGGTAATTTCTTAACTTTCAAGGATGGAAATGTAAATTTGGCAAAAATATGGGGCCAAAATGTAAGTTCAGAAAGTTTTGGGGTAAGAAATGTAATTTTGACAGAAATTTGGGGCAAAAATGTAATTTTAGAAATTTTTGAGGTCCGAAATATAATTTTGGCATAAATATGGGGCCAAAATGTAATTTCAGAAAGTTTTGGGGTCCAAAATGTAATTTTGGCAGAAATTTGGGGCCAAAATGTAATTTCAGAAAGTTGGGCTGACTGGGATTGATGACGTGGCGGTTATGACACGTGGCAGTCAACGAGTGGCTGACCTGATGCTGACGCGGCAGATCAGGATGACGTGGATGATGACGTCATCATCTTCAACCTCTGAACTCCGGAGACTGTCTGAAATTTCGGCGACTTTCCGGCGACGTCTGTGGAGGCGCGTGGAGGTGTTTCACGACCGTAAACGAAGCTATTCCTAGGTTTTTCGGCCTTCTGAACACTATGGTGAAGTCGGTTTCTTCAAAAATGCTCCGAGAGTGAAAATCCGACACCCCCTTTTTCTCACGTTTTTTGTTTCTCACCCACTCCTCACTTTTTCGCTCTCTGGCACTCTGGAACTTAGCTCTGGTACCAAAATGGTATAGGAACCAATCTCAAATATGTTTATTCAAATTGTGGATGGATTACAATGAAAATATACACCTATTTATACTAATAATTCATGCATTAAAATAAGAAAAATAACCCAGTATTCAACGTTGGTGTGTCTCACCAACTCTTCTTCTAGACCAACCTCCAGCTATTAGCCGTCTTTCCTTGTTTCTTCCGTCATGCCTTATGTCATTGTTGCTCTGCTTTATTTCTGTTTCATAAGCTAACATCTCAACTTCAGTGTTACCATGACCGTTTGTCAATGGCTTGACAACAAATTATTTTTATAAATACCAGATATTTTGATTGTCCCCATTTAGTTTACAAATTATGTTCTTGGTAGCCTCTCTTGGCTTAGTCATTCAAATTATCCCAAACACAGTGTTATTCATAATTTATTTAATCCAAGAATTTATCAATAATATAACACATTGAAGTTACAACATCATATACTTGTATTATTCTTGACTAGAAAAATAACAACATCATTGGGTCTATGATTAGGAGAATATGTCTATACCTCCCATCACACAGATTCCAACTATGCCATTATTGTCTATGAAGAATTTCATACAAGTATCTTAAACAACATGCTTAACTTTCTAAGTTCTTTGTGCATTTCATTTATGCACATTTTAATTTCCAACCAAAAACACTTCCTCTAAAGAGTTAAGTCTCCATGCTTCTCAAACCTAGTTTGACAGGTTATCAACAGCTATTATTTTTCGAAAGTTGCAAGAATTTTGTGTCTTATATTATTTCAACAATCTTTCAAACTTTATAAAAGAAATATCCCATATTTCTTATTCAAATTATATTTGTTTCCTAATAGAAACATTTTGTATTTCTTCTAAAAGGATTTAGATTGGGCTTTGGACTTTGTTCTCCTCTTAAGATGTGCCTTCACTCCTTTTCTCAAAGAATGACATTTGCATGAACTCTACCATGATCTAGAAGTTGGACTTATTAGAAAATCTTTATATTTTGATATTTTTTTAGAAAATTCAAGTTCATTTTAGGAATCATATGCTCAGTTTTCTTCCAATTGTTCCTCTCACTCCATTTCAGGATCAATTATAATCTCACTTTGGATTTTTTCCATCTTGATCTTATATCAAGATATTCTCCTTCTAGGTTGTCACTTATAGTTTCATATTCAAATGGGCAAATCCCTATCTTATTCATTACTCAAAAATTCATATTCCTCAAAATTATTTATATTTGGATCAATGTTCAAAGGCTTTAAGCGATAAACTTCTTTCTTATTTAAAGCCATCAAGTTCATATTTGAGAATAAGTTTTTCAACAAAAACATTCTTCAAAAGACAAAAATATTTTGATTTAGTGCTTCTAAAACACTTTTAAATCATATCTAACTCAAATAAAAATAAGATAAACTAGTACAAATATTTAACAGATTTTTAAAAATGTAAAAATCACTATGATAACAATGAAAAATGTTTAAAATAGATCCAAACATATTTTAAAATAGACAAATTATATATCTAAATATAAATATAGATAATGAATATAAGAATTTGTAGAAATAAAATGTGCATCAATCAGAGTTCAAATATCTTTGTCACGCGCCCCTAGAAGAAGAAAACAAAAGAATTCCCAAAAAAACGAAATGAAACATAGCAGCCCACATTTATCCAGCCCAGAATAATTTTTTTTAAAAATCGGTTGCCCAAAATAAATGAGCCCAGTATTTTCCTCTTTTTGTTTTCTTTAGCTACTTTTGTTCTAAAATCATTGGGCCCATGCCTCTCTCTCTCTCTCTCTCTCTCTAGATAGCCCTTATCCTGTCACACAAATGTGTTTTTTTTAGGGTTAATATAACTTTTGGTCCCTGAAGTTTGATCCAATTTTGGTTTTGGTCCCT
The DNA here is from genome assembly GCA_963210345.1 of Inga oerstediana. Lineage (NCBI taxonomy): Eukaryota > Viridiplantae > Streptophyta > Magnoliopsida > Fabales > Fabaceae > Inga > Inga oerstediana. Next base: position 30,173,802 of record OY723402.1, on the reverse strand, counting down.
CAAGTTTGAAATTGGTGGTTTAGGTCCCTGAAGTTTCACCCAATTTTGGTTTTGGTCCCTCAAGTTTGAAATCGGTGGTTTTGGTCCCTGAAGTTTCACCCAATTTTGGTTTTGGTCCCTCAAGTTTGAAAAGGACTTGGCGACCCGTTTTTGAAACCCAACCCGACCCGGAAAAAAAACCAAGTCCTTTTCAAACTTGAGGGACCAAAACCAAAACCGGGTGAAACTTCAGGGACCAAAACCACCGATTTCAAACTTGAGGGACCAAAACCAAAATTGGGTGAAATTTCAGGGACCTAAACCACCGATTTCAAACTTGAGGGACCAAAACCAAAATTGGATCAAACTTCAGGAACCAAAAGTTATATTAACCCTTTTTTTTAAAAAAAAAATATTCAAGTGAAACGAAACTCAGGAAGTGTCGTTTAATTGAAAAAAGTACAATTTGTTGGAGGCATAAAACAACACGTCGTATATGTCTCCTTCAACCTCCAACCGGGTCATATTCACCCGGTTGGATCCTCTGGTCAGGTCCTTTGGACCCGACAATTCTCTCCTCCATAACCGGCGTTTCCGACGTCTATTTTTCGCTTTCTTGGTGTCTATATTTTCGTTTTTTTAATATCTACTCAATGAAACCAATTTAGATACCTTTTTTTTTTTGTTCAAAAATTTAGATACCTGAAAACTCCATTTTAATGTGACCAAATCACGAATCTCGAAAAAAAAAAACATTGGGCTCGTTTTGGACCTTCACTGTTTTGCTACTAAAATGTTTATCTTTTCTTCGTTTTTGAATGATTTTTTTCAAACTTATGTCACACCCTGGAAATTCAGTTTTCTAACAACCCGAACGTTCTCCTGATCTCTCCTTTTTTTTTTTTCCTTCCTTTTTTCTTTTCACTTTGTTACACAGTTATTGTAATTTCATGCTTAAATCTCACTTATCAAACAACCCCATGATAAGAATGAAGTACTGACAAGTCCTATTCTATTCATTCTTTTCTCAGTTCAGATATTTCTCATAACATCTATACACATACATGACTCATTTTAACATGGGAAACGAGAAAATTTTGCAAATCATGTATATGGCATCCCATGTTCATAACGACATAGCAGAAGGAGAATTATGAGAACTAAGGATATGACCATGCATATATCATCATCAATAAAGCCAGAGCACGAAAAACATATATATTATAAGAGACAGTTTCTAAACTCAAGAGAAACACACGGCGGAATAAAAAATATATATTATCATGCTTGTTTCCAGAATAGATAAACATAATGGCCTGATACTTATTTCATCAGTATGCATCGTACATACTTTATCATATTCTTAAACAAAAGAAATAGTAATTAAATAAAAAATAGGTATTATACAAGCCTCAAGAAAACCAGGTTTTAATACCATGTAAGAATTTTGGGCGTACCTGAAATCTGACTGACTCAGTGAAGTACCCACATGAAACCGGAGTACCAATATGGACCTTGATCACGTTACACAATAAATACACTAAAGAGATGAAGAGAAGAGAACATTCTTATGAGAGAATATTTTAAAGGGAGAATAGTAATATTCGGTGTGTGTTATATCTTGATTAACCTTCTCCCTTAATCTCACACACTATATATATATAGTGTAAGTACAGTCACATAGGAATATATGCAACTCTTAAATGTACGGTTATATGGCAATAGATATAACTTTTAAACTACAAAGGATATCTCATTTATAACTCGTGTCTTTCTATGATAGCCTCTCTTAAATCGGGTTTGGATCTTAATCCACTAAAGGTGGACTAATAAATTCTAACAATTACAAATTGTTATTAATTTACTAAATACTTAACGGTTGTCTACATGACACCATTATTTATTTTTATTAAAAATAACAATTCTTACATAAGAATCGTTATATATGTTATTAAATAAATAACGATTGTTAATATGAGACTATTATGTATCATGCAAGCATTACCATATATTTTAACGGTTGTTCACGTGTGCACGGTAATTATTATCATAGTAATTCGTACATCATGGCCTCACCGAGACTCAATCTATAATGGGTGTTATATTAGAATCATTATAATAGGTCCAAAATAAACAATGATTTGGAACCATAATGTATCTTCATTAAGCATTTATAGCCCTTGCATATATTACGTTTCAGAACCGTGATTTATGGCTGATAATAACCATCATATATTATGATTTATATAATATTAAATATTTAGCTATGGATTAAGAAAAAGGAGTAGAGTCTACCAACTTAATAATAAAGTTTGTACGAGATATTTTATTATTTATTTCTTCTAAATACAATATATTTGTACGTAATCCAAATTTTGTTTGATAAATTATTACACTTCAGTGCTGTATGAATAAGGTCAAACAGTAAATCATGTAATACTTGATTCCGTAATCAACAAATGTATAACAATATGCAAACAACAATATTTATTAAATTATTATAGAATCACATATATATATACATACATGATAGACATACTACCAGATTCCCATGATTCATATGAGAAAATAAAAACCAAAGGATTATTGACTGATATAACAACAATATATAGTTGTAATGCTAATTAATAGGATGATAACACACAGGAATTAAACACAAATCTAATTTTTTCCTCACCGACCCAGCAAAAGTCTCAGACATATCAAACTCTTCTGACCCCATTCTATTAGGAAGTTTCCAATCAAAATGATACAACAAACTAGCAAGTGGAAGCTCAACATTGGGTGTGGCAAAAGCAATTCCGGGACATATCCTTCTTCCAGACCCGAATGGGATATACTCGAAGCTTGTGCCACGGAAGCTATAATAATCTGAACCATCAATAAACCTTTCTGGTTTGAACTCTTCAGCTTCAGACCAATACTTGGGATCTCTTCCTAATGCCCAAGCATTAACAAAGATCTTAGTGTTCGCAGGTATTTTGTATCTACTGATTACACTTGTTTCATTGTTTTTTCTTGGAATTAATAATGGAGCTGGTGGGTGTAACCTTAAAGTTTCTTTGATGACACATTTTAAGTACACAAGCTGGTAAAGTTCTGTCTCATCCACATAAGCTTTGCCTTTGAAAACCCTTCTTACCTCGGCTTGTGCCTTTTCTAATAGTTTTGGTTGTTTCAACATCTCTGACATTGCCCATACTACAGTTGTTGAAGATGTCTCAGTTCCTCCAATGAATATGTCCTGAAATTGATTAATTTGTTTAGATTGCTCAAATATTCTTGTTTCACTCACTTAATTTGAGCAAAGAAACATACAAAACTCTATGCTTTATCATTTGGCACAATTAATGAGAAAACTAACTATTTATGGATTTAAATATTTATATGAAGTAATTAGTGATAACTAAAATTTTATCTTCCACTATATTTATGTGTGAGCATAGTATTTTCTTTATAAATGTTAATACAAGATTTTAATTATCCTACTTACCAGAATTGTTGCTTTGATGTTATTAACAGATATGGGAACCCCCAGATCATTTTGCTCCTGAATTTTCAAGAAAACATCAACTAGATCTTCTTCAACCTTATCATCACATGTTCCACTCTTGTTCATCTTCTTCTTTCTGTGATCATCAATGATGTTCTCCAATATTCTATCAATCTCTCTGTGCAGCCTCTCAAGTTTACTCTTCATACCAGAAATATCTTGAAGAAGCTTCATGGAAGGAAAGAAATCTGCAATGTAAAATCCTTCAGCTAGCTTCAAAGCCTTCTTAGCACACTTAAGGAAGGCTTCTTGGTCTCTTGATCTCTCACCAAAAGCTGCTCGTGCTACAATGGCGTTTGTCATGGACATTATTATCGTGCTCAAATTTACTTCTGATCCTTCGTTTTCTGAGATTGTCTTCACCACTTCTAAAACTTCCTCTTGTCTAATAAACCTGTGTTTTGGAAACAGTTAGGGTTCTTTTAACTAATTAGCAAGTTGTTCCTTCAAGAAAGAAGGAGATAAGTGCATCTATTTATGTGTAGGATGTAAGGGGAAAAAAGAGAAATACATAGTACTTAGCGAAATTTAGTTTGATGCCACACCCAAAAAAAAAAAAGAACTTCTTTGTATTTTCTTGTGTTTAATTAGTAGCATCCAAAACAAAAAAATAAAATAAAATTCCAGTTCTAAACTTTTTTTTTTTTTTTTTTACATCCAAGGCCCTAAGTATTTTTTAGTAGCACAATTATCCTAAACAATTTTTGGTGCAATTTTACTTATAAGGTATTTTCTCAATAGCAATGACACCATATATTTAGAATACTAAGGGCTTGTTTGATATGAAGAGAGGGGAGAGAAGGAAAATTTTTTTGAGTTGGATTTAAAAAAAAAAAGAGAGAAGTAGAATTAAAAAATTTTAATTAATTTTTCTTAATATTTTACCTTACATATTCTCTTTATTAAAATTTTGTAACCTCACTTCTCCAAATTTTTTAAATTCAATTCATAAACATTTTTCCTCCCTTCCAAATCCTTCATACAAAACATACTTTAAGTGCTACTGTGGAAAAATATATTAGGGTGTTGAATACATCATTAATTACTTTAGGATACTGGGTGCTAATGGTAATATACTTTAGGGTGCTGAATGCATAAAAAATCAGTTTATATCATATTAAGTACTAGTGAAAAAAATACTTCAGGGTGTTAAATAAAATTTGACAAGCAAAAATTTTATTTTCCTTTAGCTTTTAATGACAAATCTTCCATGCCAGATGCCCTTGCCTTATGCTTTTTGAGGAAAGTGAGATGTGTGTGTCTATATATTCCGTTTAGAACATGGAATATAGAGGCAATGTTCAAGTGTCATGTTGATTGAATAAAAGGAACAGATTCCTCGTTCACGTGGTAACGGGTTCGAACCACATGAGAGTTGAGAAAGAGGGGGAGGGGGTGGAAGAACATTGATAATATAAAATTAAAATAAATTAACTAATTGAAAAAAATACTTTGTAAATTAGATTTTATTTTGTGTTTTAGTGAATAAAAATTGTCAATTATAATTAAATAATAATTGTAAAATAAGCATGACATTAACACACGTCAACATAGGAAAAGAAATGAAATTGAAGAGCTACTCTTATTTGACTCAATTAATCAAAAATAAAAAAATGAAAAGAAAATTTATCACTTGTGTTTACTTTATTGTAATCAGTTATGATAAAGGAGGGTGACCTTGTGGTCGAAAAAAAGGACGGGGACCGGACTTTCCTTATTGACTCAATTAATTAATTAATTACTCTATTTGACTCAATCAATCAAAAGAAATAGTGAGCTTTAGTTGATGAAGTTTTACTAAAAATAAAAAATATTATCATATCGTAAAAAAATATGGACCCACTGAAATTTATTATGTTGAATTTTTTCCAAAAAAAGAAAAAAATCTAGATGTCATGTATAGCCATAGGAGGTAATATTGAAATTTGAACGTTAATAAGACTATTTTTGTTAGTGTTGGCAGATGTACTGTTCACAGCATTGCTAACTATAGATGAACTTTAATTTTAGTTATTTATTGTTTAGCTTTTTTAATGAAAAGATAAACTTTTTCTTTCGACAAAAAATGTTTTAATTAGATGATTAGATATTTTAGGCTTATCAGGAATAGAGCCGCCTCAGAAAGATAAACTTATAGATACTAGTCAAACTTTAATCTTTCTAATTGACCATGCGCCAATTAAACCCTTAAATGCCTTCATTTTACTTTATCTTCTAAATATATAATTGTTTTCTTAAATTCTTTAGCTTCGGTACACATTAAGAGGTTTTTTATTAAAGGAGTAGTTTCTAATGTAAATAATTAAAAAGAATATTTTAGAAAAATTAACACACATTTTTTTTCAGATAATAACTAATTTTTTTAATATCTACAAATTTATTTTATAAATTTTATATTTAGGACCATTGGGATTATTTTACATTGAGTCATATTACCTTAGACCGTATAACCATTATATTGCAAAATAGTGAAGCAACAATTATATAGAAAGAACCTGAATGATTGAACCCTCTTAGCAGAAAGAAGTTCTGTACTGCAAATTTTTCTGAGCTGAGACCAGTAGCTACCAGAGGAAGAGAAAGCAATGTTGGTAGCATTATAAGACAGAATTTCATAAGCAAACAGATAAGGTCTATTAGCGAAGACGGCATCATGTGTTTTCATGACCTCTTTTGCGGCTTCTGGGGAAGAGATTATGACATTGGAGGTCTCTCCTAGTTTAAGATACATCACAGGTAGGCCATGTTTGTTTGCTAGGTCTCTTAAAGATTGATGGGGTAGTGACCCTAAAAGGTGGTGCATGTGCCCTATAAGAGGAAGCTTCCATGAAGGTCCTGGTGGAAGACAAGTTTTGGGAGATTTCTGGAAGCTTTTTTTCATTAATACATGAAGGAGGAAAAAGAAGAAGGCACACAAGGTAGAGAAAACAATCTGCAGAGAATCCATGGCGGATAGAATAGAACTGGCACTATAATCAAGTGGGTGGTTAGGACAAAGAGGAATGCAGAATATATAATACTCTCCCTGATCCTGTAGGAGCCTTTTTTAGGTCTTCATTTCAACTTTAAATTCAATATTGTCTTTCTAAAATACTCCCTCCTGTTCTAATCATAAGACAAAGTTGATTTTTTTTGGATAAGTTAAGAAAGCCAATTATATTACTTTAGAGTGTTTATATTTTTAATATCACTAGATTATATATTAGTTTATTAGTTAAATTAATTAGTTTGTAGAAAAAAATAAAAATAAAAATACTCTAAAGTAATTTAATTGGTTTCCTTAATTTTTCTAAAAAAATCAACTTTATCTTATAATTAGGACCGAAAGGAGAATTTCAATTTAATACGTCATGTACAGTGGTACCGGCGGGGCTGTACATTAGACTCTCTAACAACTCTCTTTTTGGTTTTTTTGGCTCGAATTCTAATAGCTCAATTTAACTAAAAAATTGCTTTTTATGGCAAAAAAAAAAAAAAAACTAAAAACTTGCTTTTATGGTTATTTTGAGCCGCCATATAACCGGTATTCACAATTAGACCAGGAACTGAAACGGCTTTTACAAAACTAGATGGGTTTTGGCCTTGGCGGAAAATAATATTGATCCTGTCAAAATACTCTAGCTAAAATATAGACATACGCCTAAGAAAAAATACTCTAAGATGTTTGATGCACCTAAAATACTTTGAGACATTTGATGCATATAAAATATTTCAGGATGTTATATACACCTTAATCCTCTAATATATTTTAAGACAATTTATAACCATTTGTTGTTATTTCATGGAAAAATTAGGGCCCGTTTGTTTTTGTTTTTTATTTTTTATTTCCAAAATAGTTTTTAAAAATAAGTTTTGAAAACAAAAAATTAAAAAAAATTTTGATTGTTGTTTTAAAAAATATGATTTTGAAGTGATGTGATGATGGTCATCACTGATAGTAGATAGATGATGGCCTCAAAAAATAAAAATTAAAGAAAAAACAAGAAAATAACAAAAAAAACTGATATTGTTTTTTATTTTTTAAAAATAACTTAAGAGTTTTTAAATTTTTTTTGTTTTAAAAAAAATATTTGTAAAACATAATCAAACAAGCGTTTAATATGTTGAGTTTTTTATTCCAACAATGAATTGTTATTGTTATGATGGAAATTAGACTTATTATATTTATAGGAGAAAAATTTGGTCTTAAATATAAGTTACTTGTAGATTATTAATTACCATTTTTTAATTTCATTTCTATTTAATTTCTGCTAGAAGGAGAGAAAGAGGGAAGAGAGTTGCGCCAATGATTTAAAAATATAGAAGAAAATTTTATAACAAGGGTAAATTTAGAAAATTTTATCAATTGAATACTATTTAATGTATGGCTTGCTATATGAGAATGAGTTACGATTATTCTATTAAAAGAAGAATGAGTTATGATTAACCTATAACAAGGACCGGAGTGGTAATATTTTAAGCAAACTATGCTGTTGAATAACTAAATTGTCCTTTTCTAACGGAATTGCTTAATTAATTTAGGGATGTGGAAAATAAAATTTGATTCAACGGCTTTTCAAAGTTGAATGACCAATCGTTTGACTATAAAGCCACCATTTCTACCGACACTTGCCACGTTTGGGAATAAATTCAATGCCGGTGGATATGATACTCCTTCTTCTTCTTCTTCTTTTTTTTTTTTTTTATGATACCCAATTTTTTGGCGAAAAAAGTGAGTATCATATTTACCATTCATGCATTGAATTTATTCCCAAATGTGGTAAGTCTAGTGTGTGTTTGAATTAATTTTTGGAGAATATTTTTTACGATTTATGAAGTAAATATGTAACAGGAGTTTTATCTTGATTTTTTAAAAAAGGCTTTTGAAATCACAGTTTGGGGCTTATCTGAACACACAGTATAATTGGTGGCATATAGTGCTCGTTTGAAAAAACTTATTTTTGGGCAATAAGTGCTTATAAATCATGATTCACGGTATACGAGATAAGTATGTGAGAGGAGTTTTATCTCGGCTTATGTAATAAGAACTTATTGTCCAAATATAAATGATACCAAACACAGGCCAAACACAGGCTATAGTCAAACAATTGATTATTCAACTTTCAAAATTCATTGAATCAAATTTTATTTTCCACATCCCTAAATTATAAGAGTACTTTCATAAATATAAAATATATTTAAATACATTAGTTAAATTAATTATTTTTAATATATATGTATATATATATATATAAAGCAGTTAAGTATGTTAAACATGAGTGGTTTGGTAACATCATTTTTTTTTTGGCCTTTGTAGGTAACATCAATTATGCTGGATATGCCTGTACAAACATTTTGAATGAAAAAGAAAAAACAAAGTGATCACGTGTGTTGATACTTGATTAATTTGTTTGCCTGTACCTAGTTGGTGTATGTCACATCAAGCACCACCACCGCTTTCTTGACTTTTTAAAACAAATGTCATAAACACGTGTGAAAATTTAGTTAGCTAATTAAATTGCACCTCATAGCAAAAAGTTTAAGAGAGAATTATGTTAGCCTTTGGGTGCACCTCCGTTATTGATGGATTGAATTATTTGATTAGAAAATAAACAGTCTTATCAAATAAGAAATAGATCAGCAATAATTATAGATTCATTAATTAAGAAATAAGTAATTGTATATTAAGAAATTAATCAAAAATTAATTTCCTGATAATTATTTAGAGGGTAAGTAGGGGTGCACATAACTTCTTAATTAGTGGTCTCCTTAAACCTCTATAAATAGAATGTGCCTCCCTTAGTGGAACCTCACCCTGCCAATGAGTTATTTGGCAATCTATCTTTTCTTCTACTATCTTTCTTGTTCTGATGATTTGTTGTGTCAATCTTAACTAGACTCTAGTAGTCTAATTATTATGTGAGCATTATTTTTTTCGAGTTGTGGAAACTGGAGCATTGACATGGATCCGAACATGGATTCGCTCCAGTACGCAAGTCTCTTCTCTCTCCTTATTTTCCTTCATTGGCATCAGGGTTAGATGATCCTGAGGCTGTGATTTATTCTATATGAATAACTATATGATATAATTTGTTTATATCTCCATCATTGTTTTTCATTTTTTTTTTTCACTATGTTATCATATATATGAGTCTATATGCTGCTTGTTATGCTAAAGTGCGAGTTTATATACTGTGTGAAGTTTTCACTTCTTCCTTTTCCACTATCTCTTGGTATATGAATAAATGAACATGCATGATGAATATGCTACGTAACATGATTGCACTTAATGTGGATACAAGTACGTTTCGTATATTTTTGAGTTTGTTTTCGAGCTCCCTCTCTCTCATTTTGATGCATGCATGAATATGTCTTTTTGTTCCATGCCATAATTCATTGTTAATCTGCTCCTCTATATCTTTTCCTGTACCCAGTATGGTCCTTTATATGTTCATGCATATGATGATGTGCGTAAACCCATACGTGTATTGCTTTCTTCTCTCCTCTTCTCCTCACTTCTTCCATCTAATTAAAGTTAAGTTTTTGGAACTTATATGGAATAAAAAACAAGGGACTTTAACCCTCAAAAGCTAAAAGAGCTCTTAAAACATAGAGAAAACACATCTAAATAATGTTATGGAGTGCTGTCGATGTTGGCGAAAAATTGGTTTTTTTGAAACTAAGTGTTTTTGCCCAAGATGAGACCATGGATGTGTAGAGCTTGAAGAGACAATTCCAACAACACTTAGAATGAGTCATAAATGAAGGAGAGAAGTTGGAGGGTAACATTTGTTGCCACCACCAATTAACTCGTGATTTGACCTTTGAAAAGGACATTTTTGGATCAAATAAAAGCCATGGATCTATAATTCATTGAGCGACAATTCCAACGACACCAAGAACGAGTCAAGTTGACCCGGCTAAAGGTTTAAGAAGATGACGTGGTAGTATTCAACCACATCATCAATCAGCCAAAACAAGTGGGACCAATAAGTAGGTGCCTCATAAGCGTTCATATGCTCGCAAAGCAATCATGTGATTAATCAATGCTTGGCAACGTCATTAGTTGACTAGCCAACGGGGTCATGCCATGTCATCCATGGACTGACACGTCACGTCACGTCACGCCAGAAGTCAGTGATCAAACATTGACCGTTGACTATTGACTTGTTTTTTTAATATTTAAAAAATGTGAAAAAAAGTACAAGTGGCTCGTGGTCCTAGTGGGGACCACCTCCTGTCACGTGGCCCACATCGTTGGAGAAAGGACATGCATGGAGCTTGGGAAGCCGGTGCATGTCGTTGGCAGAAGGCTGTAAGGCAGTGTGTGTAGTACACACGCCTTCACTGAGAGTGGCTATCACTAGAATTTTTTAAATTTTTAGGATTTTTTGATCTAGACACCTTATAAGGGTGTGTGTGGGCATGTGGGACCTTCGATTGAGACATGGTTGGTTCCTAAAAATCCCTAAATTTGAGAGCTTCAGTTTGATATGTCATTTGCACATATTTGAGGTGTGTTTGGATCTATTTTGAGTCAAGAAAGTGTTGTTCTACACTTAGAGATTCCTTAAAAATGTTCTAAATGAGTCTATGTTGATTATATTGTTTTTGGAATAAGTCATTTTACTTATTAAGGATATTTCAGTTGTAACATAAGGTTAGTTTTGAAAGATTCTTTAAAATGGGAAATTATTCAAATGAGTTTTTGAATACGAGATCCTATCCAACCTTGATTCAAATTCTTTGAGATAAAACCTAAAACTTGCAATAACTAGAAATTATTAAATAATAATAAGTCCTCTCATACTTCCAACCACATTGAATCAATTGGGATTGAAGCGGTGACTTCTAAGTCAACCCTTTTCACAGATGTTGTGATGAAAGACAAGAAAGAGAGAGATGTAGGAACTATCTCATCAAGTGGGAGGTACGTTGCAAATACATCCAAGTGAATGGATGCAAACATGGCTAAGAGAAGTTGAGCATTGTAGCTAGCTAGATGTTACATGATTTTATATGGTTAGAAGGGCATTATAAGAGAGAAAACCTAGTTAAAAGACATCAATATTTGGCAAATTTGTTATGTATCTTGACTATTCTTTTTCATTAAATTTATGATTAAATTCTTTGCCTTTAAAATTGAATTGAGTATATTCTCTTCTTTGATGAACATTCATAATGTCATTTAGATGATATTATATTATTATTTTGTTATTATAACTGCTTTGATTAAGTGTGAGCTTTTGGAACATATCCAAAAAATTGAAAGGGGAATGAGTTTAATAAAAATTGCATTTAAAATGGTGGTAGGCTAACTAGTATAAGTGGGATAGGAGTCAACATAGTTGTCTTTTGAACATGAAACTAGTGAATTTATTATCTAATTATCCCATGTCTTATTTGGAACAAATGAATATGATGTGTATACCATAACTGTCTAAGTGACCAAATTATAACCAAGTCGATTTGACTAAGCTTATGAAGACAAGCTCAATAGAGATATCTATAAAGTTAAAAACTCCTAATCTCTTGCATTTGAGAAGAATGAGATGTCAAGGATATCATACCAATTAGTTTTCAACATCTAGAGGCTGAAGCACTTAAAGGAAATAGAAAGCTTATGCTATCTAGTATAGAAAGAACAAGATTGCTCAAATTTATGATGGCATGCCAATATGAGCAATATCTAGGCTGTGTGGATAGCTTTAGAAGATGGAATTGATGTTTTCTTATTCCATGAAGTTAAAACCAAGTTAAGTTTTAATATGGTGTATTAAGTCCTAACATGTTGTTTAGGCAACACTTGAAGAAAATTTCAAACTAAGAAGTTGAGACAAACAAGCCAAGTTCTTTCTAATAAACAATAAGTGTATGTTGTAACAATATGCCTCTTAGTAAGTGGGAGTATGCGAAAGGAAATGTTACTCATAATAAGCATATTGTGACCTTTGGCAGTATGGATAGCTACATTAAACTTAGTATGAAAGACTAATGATCCGAGATCCATCAGTCAGACGAACTTAGCTAGAGAGGGAGGATTCATCCTCTAAGCCTAAGGGCATGAAATCTATAAGGTAAACTTGATCTAGAGGAGGTCAAGAATGTTTTCTACAAAGATTAAAGGGCTGCATTGATAATCTTTTAAGGGTTATAGAAAAGACAAACCACTTGAGTAGTGGATGTTTTCATAGAAGCATATGGATTTGTGTCGGACGAAGAGTAACAGATAGACTCAAAGGATTGGAACATGTATGTTAACTTTATATATATAAACCACCCTAATTCACTCCATACAATATGCAATCGACAAAATCACTTCTTTATTATCTCTTTAGTTAAAGATCGATAGGTCTATGACTCTCAAATCTTATGTTGGATTTTATGTTTCCTTTTGGAAATAACACTTCCATTTCTTGCCACATGCACACATTGATCAAGCAGAATGATCAAATTAGCAAAAGAGAATTTGTTAAACAATAAGGGATGAATATCCCTGTGAGTAGCTGATAACTTAGTCTAACTGGCAAGAAAGATAAGGAAACATTTTGAGAAAACATCCCCTGCAATTAGCAAACTACGACATTTGTGAACCAATAAAGTAAGGGTAGTACATGAAGCCTAGTGTTTCATTAACGTCATAGACATTTACTCGAAATGCTATTATGTTTACCTAATTTTAGGCAAGTATGAGGCTGTTAGATAATGGTTAAATATAGTCATAATTAAGATAACTAAAAGGATAAGACCTTTTAAACTAACAAGGGTTAAGAACACCCATTTGATTAGTTCAAGATGCTCTATATACAAGAAAGAGATTGTTAGGCAATTATCAATGCCTAAAACCCTTTAACATGATAGAGTTGTTGAAATAGAGAGATAGACCTCTCCTTGACATGGTTGAGTAAATAATAGCATAAGTAAAACTATCAGTCATATGTTGGCAGATAAACTCTCACAACTATTGTCTTTACACTTAACCAATTACGCTCTAAGTCAGTCACAACCTTGCCTATGAATTATGGATAGGCCTTCAACCAAGCCCAAGCATGTTAAGACCATAAGGGTTAGCAACTTATATCCATAATCTTTCCTATAAATATGGAAGATTGGGGCTAAGGTATACAAGGTATGTCTTTACGAGACAACATGAGAATTCAAAAAGATACGTTTTCATTAGTGAAAATGATGATGGCTCAGTGACTAAGGGAGAACTAAAAAGCACAATGTTTATAGAAACTATGTTTCCTAGTAAGAAATGAGCATTAATCATATTGAATATCTCTAAGAGGTTAATAGTGGCAAGGGAAAAGTAAGTATTCCTTATTTCACTAATCTGAGCAAGAGGGTTGAAACCATTTTTACTAGAAGATGTAAGACAAAAGAGGTAAGAGATAAGTTATAGGAAGAACACCTCACCCACACATAGGAAGATAATCCTGTGAATTCTATCTCAGAATAAATCGTCATTTAGCAGATGACGATAAAGGGATAGATTCCCTAATAGACTAAATGCTTACTTTATCATTTAGAAGGTGACAAAGACTACCTAGAAGTATCTGAAAGACACTAATTGCAAGAGGATATGGATTCTTTTTGAAATTAGCCAAGTGTATGTTTAAGTGATTTATCTCTTAGTCGAAAGAAAATTGGGAACAAGTAGGTTCTCAAATCCATAAGCGGCATATAAAACCTAAAACACTTAGTAGTTAAGGGGTATTACAATGGAAAGATTGCTTGTTGTGTATTTTAGCTCTGAACAACCAATTTTGGCTATGACAACAAGCTTAGTCTTGAAATTACATCAATATGATGTGAAGACCGCTTTCCAATTTGGAAATTGGATAATGAACTCTACATGAAGCAGCTTGGGGGCTTTGTAGAAACAATAATCCTGGCAGTAGTATTTGAGGTTTCACAAAGGGAAAGCCTCGCTAACTTCAAGATAACTGAAGAACACTACATGAGTACCAAACAATCTTAAGATGATTCTTTGTGAAGTCAACCTTTGTGTCAATGACATATGTTTAGTCAAAACAAGTGTCAAGGGAGTTAAAGGAATAAAGGACAAAGTTTTCCTTAAATTCTAAGTTGAAAGAGCATGGGTAGAACAGAACATATCTTGAATGACAAGATAAAAGGAGATTGTATGAGGAAGGTTTAGTCTTTGCCACTTAAGACATGTACAAGTATGATTCTTAGGCATCTTAATGTGTTAAACTACAAACCCATGAATACCTATGAAGTTAAGGACATAACCCTAGAAAGTTATGCACCTTTTGAGGAATCCAACATGTAATGCCCCAAATTTTAATTAAGGACTAATTACCGTTTTGTGAATTGTAATGAATGGTTTTGTGAGTTTATGATAATTTGAGACATGAATTGATTATTGGAAATGCCCAACACCTTGCATTTTAGCATAATTATGTGATAAATAATTAATTGAGCTAAATAGGAAGGAATGGTGCATGAAAGAAGAAAGGAAGAATTTAATTAGGTGTTTTGTGGAAATTTTAATTAATATGCCATAATCAGTGAAAAAATTGAAAGAATGGAATTATTGGGCAAATAGTTAGTGAGTAATGGAGAAATCAATTACTAGCTAAGAGAAAAATGAGAAGTGTAACTAAATGGTCACTTATCTTATGTGAACCAATGCAATGGTGACAAGTGGCAAGTGAAGATAAAGTGAGAGAGTAAGAGAAAGGTCAATATTATATTTTTTATCATTTTTCTCTCTTCCCTCCCACCTTTTCGGCTGAAAGCAAGGCATGGGAGTGTGTGTGTGATCATTTCACCTTCTTCTTCAAGCTTTCTCTCTCTCTCTCTCTTCTCTCTCATTTTTGTGCTGCCATTGTTGGCCAAGGAAAGAAGAAGAAAAGCTCCACTTTAAGGTAAGAAGATGACCTCAAATGCTGAATTTCCTTTCTATAATTTTGTTCCTTAGATTGAGAGCTTTATTTCTATGGTTATAGATTGTCCATTAGTGTTGGTTTATGCCCTCAAGGAAATTTAGAAGCTGGAGGATCAAGAAACTCCTTTGGAAAAGTTATAGAGGTGAGTAAGAGAAACACTTCTATCTAAGTTTTGTAGCATTTGATTTAGTTTGGAATTTCTGGAATTTTTGGCTTATTTTCGAAAATGAGGGTCATTGGGAGTTTGGTATGTTTCTATCATGAATATAGTGTTTTTGTATGAGTTTTAGATAGATAGAAATGAATTAGAAGTTGAAATGTTAAGTATGGTGATTTTGAGATTTTTGGTGTTTAATGTTGTCTAAAACCAAAGCATGGTAATGGAATAGGAATTTGGTGATTTTTATGTTTCCATTGGGTTCCTTGGGTGATTTTACGTGGGGATAGCTTTAGTTGAGAGTTTGGGACCATTAGAAACATTTGGGTAAAAGTTTGGAAAGTGCTGTGAACTCTGCTACGATCTGGGTTCTAATAAGCGTTACTTGAGTGAGGATGGGTCTCACTCGAGTGCGATAGTATTTTTCCTCTTTTTGCCTTCAGTATTCTGTTGTACTTCCACATGAAAGGCAAAGGTGTTGCCTCACTTGCGAAGTGTTATGGGTTCTTGTAACCCCCTTCCGTAATTATATCCGAAATACTCAATTAAAATGAAATAGAGACCAATAGGAAACAAAACTTATTTAAAATCCCATCTTCACGACAGGGTTTTCACAGATAACTTTTGAAATATAATTTACCTGGTCTCATATTCAATTTCGAATACAATTACATTACGCGGAATATCACATTTATACAAATATCAGAGTGTACAACAATAACTTCCCGGCAACTTCCGGGTTCATACCTTTACATAAAATTCATAGGGCACATTCGCCCTTTACAATTCCTCAAACAGGGATTACACAAATCTCAACTGCATACATGCATACTCAATACTCATCCAATATACAAATACAATATCCAAATATACATCCCAACTATGATAACCAACTACCAAAATCTATAACCCGAAGTAGTCCTCGTCGCCTTTGCCTGTTTGCTCCATCCTCGATCCACCTACCCTATCTAAAATGTTGGTAGGGGAGGGTGAGATTCGAGAGAATCTCAGTAGGAAACAAATACCTATATGCATGTATGATATGTGTTTAATGCATGACATGCTTGCAATACAAAACTCATGTTCACACAATGACATATCTGCGTGCTCAATGTTTCAACAATATACTCATGGCCATAGTATAACTAGAAACAGAGCTACAATCATTCATACATGTTTCACATAATCCAGCAAAGCAATACATGCATCAATACACAAACACAAATATCAAAGCATGCAAGAGAGGTAAGTTCCCTACACTCTTCTTTCCACGTATGCTCCAGCTCCGCTTACTCGCGATCCAAATGAATACTGAACCCTATAAACCAAATCAAGGATATAAGGTCAATCTCAATTCCAAATCCTTACTTTTATATCACTTAAAATTGGTTACCATTTACACCCTTTAGTTGGCTAAAATAAGCTCAACGAAAGCCTAAAGGATTGGGACGTACTAGGTTGGAAATCACCTTTCGAAATCACAAATTGCTGAAAATGGGGGGTTAGCTGCAGCCAAGACCCTCTGGCTGCAGCCAAAACACGCACAGAAGGTTTCTAGCTGCAGCCAAGAATTTCTGGCTGCGGCCAAAACGCTCACAGAAACTTTTGCACTGCAGCCAGGATTTTCTGCTGAAAAAATTCATAACTAATTCCACAAAAATCAAAATGAGGTGATCCCAAAGCCAAATGAAATCTATTAAGGTCCTCTTCATACGAAAAATATGGCTCATTACCAGAAATCACCACACAAATCCAGAGTTACACAAAATCCAACATTGCTCCAAAACAGAATCCAGTTTCGACCTCAAACCTTAGGCAAACATAAATCCCAGTTCACAAAACGAAATGACACAATTTATATGTCCATTTTGAAGCTTAGGATGTGAACTTCAAGACTGAAAATTTTCAGAATTTTCTAACATCATTTGGCCATTCAAAACGGCAACACAAACAGACTGCCCAGACAGAATTCTCACTGGACAGAATTTCCAGTTTTGCAACCATTGTGTTCAATCCAATTCAAATCAATTCCAATGATTAAATACCACAAAATGACACCATTTTCAACATAAAACACAACCCAATTCATCCAATCCAAAATCACAAGAAAATCAGGGCAAAATTCGAAATTCACTAAACTCATCCACAATTCACAAAACTTAGATCAAAAGGCTTCAAATACTCACCTCTTCCTCTTTCCCAAACCAATACTTTGATTCTTCCATCTTTCCACTTTTGCTCAAGCAACAAAACACCATCAATCAAGAATCTAAAACCATAGAGATGAAGCTCTCATCACTATGAACAACTTTATAGAAGATGATTAGAGCATTTAAGGTCATATAGGACACTTACCATGAACTCCTTTCTTCCTCTTTCCTCCTTAAGCTTAACGAAAATGGAGAATGAAGGAGAGAGATGAAATGAACATAGAACATCAGATTTTTGGCCCCTCACAAGCATGAAAACCGACCTAATAGAGAGAGGGAAAAGGAAAAAGCAAGCTTTGAACATTTGACTTGATCCAAGGGTCCAAAAAGTGCCATGTGTCATGATCTTGCAACATCCTCCATGAGCTCACATAGGCACATGCACACATGATTCCACCCTTTGATCTCTTGCAAAAATCAATCCTAACCATTTATCTTGAAGTTACCACTGAGTTTCCTCTTCGGTAACTGACCAATTGGTCAGTAACTTTACCGTTTTGCCCCTGATTATGGCAATTTCTCTTGAATCACCACCAAACACTTCATATCGTTTCATTTAGCCACAATATGCGCCTTCCCTCTATTTTAAGTCAATTTAGATGTTAATCCATAATTGAGCTTAAATATGTTAGAACCGGCTATTACCCAAGAGGGGGGGTGAATTGGGTGTATAATAAAAACTTAAGAACTTTAGAAATCTTTTCGTATCTTAACGAAAATAGTAAGTATGAAGGTTTATAAATCAACAGTTAGATTAAATAATATATGCTGGAAATATAAGAGTTTAGGGAAGAGAATATGCAAACTGTGATTTATCCTGGTTCGGTCCAATCTGTGATGGCCTACGTCCAGTCCCCAGGCTCCTCCTGAGATTTTCAAATCCACTATCTTATTGTTTAATCCGGGCACAAGAAAAGCCTTTACAATCCCACAAGTTTAGCCGGGTACTTGTGAAACCTTTTACAAATATCTCACTGAAATACTCCCCCTTACGGCAAGTCTTACGAGCAGAGCAATTCCGAAGATCTTCCTCTCCTGCTTACTTATGCAAGTCTTACGAGCAGCAACGTTCTCTCCTGCTTACACCCATGTAAGTCTTATGAGCAGCAACGTTCTCTACTGCTTGCACCTTGTAAGTCTTACGAGCAGAATGTCTTACGGCAATTCTCTCTACTGCTTCTCCGTAAGAAAATCAACCCTCTCAAGGTCCTTCTACCTTGAGATCAACTCAGAAATATAGATGAAAGTGTTTACAGACTCTCTCACAGAGTGGATATAATACTCACTGAAGTACAATACAAATAATCACTCTCTCAATGATAAGTAATACAGAAACTGGAAAATAGAGAGTATTTGGGTAGAAGCAGAGGATTCATGTTATACGCATGTTGGTGTCGTTGCACTATTTTCTCTGTCTCCTCTATCTTTCTCAGCTCCTCATCAAAGTTGAATGCTATCTCATTTATAGTTGATGAAGATGATGACCGTTGTGAGCATTCGTCCGTTGGAGTCCCATTGCTTCATTTGAATGTTTGAGCATATTTGAAAAACAAGCTCCTGTCCGTTGTGGAGCAAGGTGGAGCGTCTAGTTGGACAGCAAAGAAATTCATTTTGAGCTGTACATCACGTTGTGGAGTGTTTTGTGTTTCAAACAATTTTTCATGGTGGGTCCTTTGCTTGTCGTGGTTGGTAACCGCCGTGTGTAATGTTTTTTTTATTTGAATCTGCAATCCGAATGTTTAATATCCTGTTTCACACTTGAAATATATGTTAGCTAACATTAAGAATCAATAACAAGTGAAAACACACTGATTCAATAACATATAATCATATTCGGATTGTTCGCTGTGAGACTTGATGTTTTTGGTCTTCTTCCAGAATATCACTCGAGCATAAAATGGCTCACTCGAGTGATCTTCCATTTTTCCTTCATATGCTTCAGTTATTGGGTTGTGCTTGCATGGGATTTCAGAGAGACAGAATTCTCACTCGCGGGTGATATGGTCTCTCACTCGAGCACACACCTTCTGCTCGAGTGCGCCTCAAGTTTTCACGTACATGCTTCTTCTCGGGTTGTCACTCGCACATCATTTTAACAAGAGTGAGATTTTGTGCTCGCGAATGATATGGTCCCTCACTCGAGCACACATACCTCTGCTCGAGTGAGACGTATATTCTCAAGGAATATGCTCTCAAAATCAACACTCGCATCAGGATTTCAGAGGGATGAATTTATCACTCGCAGGTGATGTGGTCCTTTACTCGAGCACACAGACTCCTGCTCGAGTGAGAAATCATCCAATGCTCGAGCATGAATCCTAGTGCTCGAGTGTTGCAACTTTCTTCACGTTTCAGCTGCTTCTGGACATCACTCGCACGACATTTTCAGAGAGAAAGTTTTTACACTCGCGGGTGATGTGGGCCCGCTTTAGAAAAAATTTGTTCATTTGATTCAAATGATGTATCATAAGAATTCTCTTGCCATATGCATTCCAATGCAACAAGAATCAGCTCCAAACTCCTTGTATTCTGCAAGTTATGATCGAAGGAGTGTATATTTCGCTAGTCTGCACAAGCATCAACTTCCAGAAGGCATAGCTCCTAGAATATACGTTCAAATTATGCACATTACCTATCCATAGAAAGCTCTTTGAGTCTACTTTAATTTGGCACTGGTCTCGTCTCAATCCGATGTGTGGTTTGTGAGATATACTCAAAATATCGAACCTGTATCAGAAAGTGACGGTGATTTCAGTTTCATTTTCAACGAATCATATCTCCTACATTTGATCTTCTTTCAATGTGATTCTGGTGCCACGTTTACGTGTTGGGAGTCTTCTTTCATATGCCACCAGTTTCGGGTCAATCCGACATGTGGTTTGAGAGATATGATCAAAATACCAAACCTCGCTCAAGCTGAACGTTAAACAGAGTAGAACAGAGTATGCACCCGTGCTCGAGTGAAGTGGTCTGTGCTCGAGTGAGTTCTTCCTGTGCTCGAGCATAACACCTTGTGCTCGAGCATAACTCCCCTAGAAGTGCCAAAACTCATATATAAGTCATTTTAACTTCATATTAACATATTCCAACCATTATTTGATCATAGAAACCTCCGGTATCACTTCTAACAACTTGAATCTTGATCTTCTTGTAAGATCTAACAAGTTCTTCATTCTTCATAATCCAAGTAAGCATCTCCTTGACTATCTTCAATTTCTTTCTTCTTCTTCCTCTTGTTCATTTTCATTAATTCAATCTTCTTCATTCTTTGCTTGACTAATCTACAAAATATGTAACATTAAATATAGTAGTTAGTCAAAGAAATACATTATATGAACTTTTTGCTCTTATCACTTAATATCTATATTTGACATCATCAAAACTAATCATATCTAACATTCTCCCCCTTTTTGATGATGACAAATCCTTTAAGAAAAATATGTCTGAATGAAGTGCAACATACATATATAATGCAAAGTGCAACATAATGCAACATACATATATAATGTAGAGTGCAGCATACATGCAACATACATATTTTTCTTACATTTTTCTCCCCCTATTTGACATCAGCAAAAAGTTTGAGATATATAAGAAAAATAAGGCTTGTGAAGAAGTAAATAGAGAAGAAATTACTTTAATCAAAATGAATGAACCAAGAAAACAATTTACACTCCCCCTATGTGAAAGTACTTCCATTTTTAATGAGAGGGAAAAAAAATTTGGAGAGGCTTTCAAGAAAACTTCTATAATCAAGATAGATGAAATTATGAAACGTATTCTTGAAATGTAAAGAGTGAAGGTTTAGAAATGCTTATGTAGATTTGTAAAAAAAATGATGAAGCGCTCCATGAAGTCCGTTGCTTTATCCTTTGGCAATGCTAGTTCATGATGATGTACACCACACTTCTGTTATGCAACTCAATATATATTCATGTTGTTGTCAGGATTCTCCAAATGAGTTGAGCTTCTGTTTAGCATATTCAATGCTCAGTTATATTGCTTTGAATGTTGTAGCCAATATATATTCCTTGACTGAGCGTTAGAAACATCCTCAAGATTGATAGTCTTCTTATAGTATGTTGAGGAATGCTATTGCACAAAACAAATTCTCCTATCATAAATTTAAATCTTTCTTTGAAAAGAGACTTGTTAGTTCAATCAAGTAACAAACTATTCCTTTCCATATGATATATTAAAATTAAGATCATGAAAAGAACAATATAAGAATAACTCATCATCAAAACTAATCAAGACATGGTGAATACAGATGAGTATGTTGAAAGGATTTTCTTTCAATAAAGGAGATGAGCTTTCAATATATAAAACACATGTGAATGTGAAGCTCCCCCTTAATTGATGCATGGTTTTAAAAATTATCAGGAAAACAGTTAATAACTCTCCTGGATTTGAGAAACCATTGAAAACTTTATAGAGAAAATGATTTTGAAAGATTTAGAGAGAAATTAAATGGCAATTGCTAATCAGAGGTTTTAAGAGATACAACCCAATATCACCTGAGTGGTTACTTGAGTGATTCTACTTAATCATTACTCGATTGTATACTCAAGTGATGCGATTCAAGGATTTTGAATTAAGCAAGAATACAATACCTCACTCGAGTAATATCGTAATCACTCGAGTCATAATCCTCTGTAGTCCATTGACACATCATTGGCTAGTTACTGTCTGAATATATGATCTGACGATGTAATCTCTGTTGCTACTAGAAGATACCAAATTGAGCTCGGAGTAAGGCTTTATGTGCATATTGGCTTAGTATGTGCCCCTTGCTTAGCAAACATCATTGAGAACTTTTAATTTCACCATTGCACATAACACCCTTATTTTGTCATCCATCATCTCAAATAGAACTTTGAAGTTCTGGTTCACTAAGTCACACAGCTACTTCATCTTATCATTGACTAATGATCTCAGCATTGTTTGTAGTAAGCTTTGTGTGAAAGAGTTAAACCTCCTCTCTTAGAAAGCCTTAGACAAATGGAACAAAGAATGAAAGATCATGGAGACCAACTATAGCAAATTGTCGTCTCTCATTTATTGGCCTTGTTTACCATAGCTCTAGTGTAGGTATAGCAGATAATCCAGTGAAGATTTAGACATAGAGCTAGGATAATAGTTAAGAATCCTCATAGACTCATTAAGCTTGATGATTCTGTGTATCTCAGCATCTTCCTCTGAACATCTCTGTTGGCTCCATATCATAGTGAAAATGTCTGATCACCTTGAAATGATAAGGAAGATGGGTAGGCAACAAAGATTCATATTGGATAAACTTATTCTTGGCCCTGTACTGCTTTGAAATAATCTCCGCTAGGTCTACTAAGAGATCTTCCTTCTCTTTCTCTTTCTCTGATTGTATCACTATCTAGTTATTTGCAAGTGATGAGGTGTCATTTGAGTAATATCACATATTTTGCTTCAACTCATGCTGCAACACTATCAATCATGCCTCTTCTGTTAGCCTTTGGTCTTTGTATCCAAAAGTAGAGCATTTTGGTCAACTCCTGCAAACGTATAATGATATGCTCTTTGGTACCCAACTTCTCTTGGGTCCGTACAATATTAGACATAGCAACTCTTATGCTCTTATACAATTAAGCATATGATATTTGAGCAAAGAGTACTATAAACCAACAAAGACCAAGATATATTTTTACCCACTTAAATTTAAACCATTAGATCATGAAGGGTAACGAATCAATGAATGGTGATTTTCAAAGATCAATGAAGATTTGTAAATACATTTCATAGAAAATATTTCATTGATAAGATTTTCATGCAATAGATGTAAGTTGGATCGAAGAGAGTAGAGAATCTATCCATAATGACCAACTTTTATGAAATGATAAATCATGAATGAAAACAAATTTTCAAGATTGATAATGAGATATGCAAATTGTTTCAAAATCTCAAATGTTCTTTCGAATCATAAATATGCATCATGACATTAAGATTTTGAATGCATGAAAACTCATTTATGAAGCTTGTTAAATACAAATGCTTATGCCAAAAACAATGGAACTCATCAGTTGTAAAATATATAAATCAGAAAGCTTCACTAAGGAATTCAACTAAGATAACATGTTAATTATAAGAGTTAACATGTTGGAGAATTTTCTCAAGAACAAAAGTCATATGAAGAATGAATTAGCCAAAATGGTTTATCTTGACATATATAAGAATGATGACTTTAGTATAGATCAAGAGATAACCGCGCCTCTTAGAGTTGCGTCTTAAAATGGATAAATATTTGAAGCAGCAAGACTTAAAGTGCAAGATTCTAGTTACTCAAAAATGGATGAAGACAAATGGTAATGTATTTGAGCAACAATATGAGTATAAGAATTTATGGATGATGAAGCACATACTCATTGATCAAAATGACTAGAGTTTTAGAATATCCCGGTAAGTTATTCCACAATAATGGTTAATGCATTAAGATTCAATGCACTAATGAACATTTATAATGCTTGGAATAACATGGCCAACTAATGATTTATGCATTAGGCACAAGGCTTTCACATATAGAATTCTTTTCTAGGGAATACACTTGAAACTCATATAGATAGTTAACTTGTTAGACATAAGATCTAACTTGTTACAAAATAAAAATTGAGGAGTTCAAGTAGTAACAGGTTTAAGATTAAGAAACAAATATGTGAATGATGAGGAAAACTCTAGGGATGGATTTGAAGCATTTCTGACTTTCAGTATACATAAATATTAACTCCCAATTTTAAAACTGATTTAAATAAAATATGGAAAATTTTCAAATAATGTGTATGCATTAATAACAAGATGAATTTGGAATCTAAGTTCATTTTTTTGTAATATGCATTCCGAAACTCAAATACATAGAAAGATTATGCACAATTTCACTTTCAGTCCATTTAGCAATCTAAAAATAATTTAAAAACCCATAAATGATTGATTGCTAATGGTATGCAATAATGAGCAAGTTATTCATTACCCAAATAAATAATTTATATAAGCACAATATCAGGTAAGAATAAAGAAGACAGTACCGTGCTCAAGTAATCTCGTAATTACTTGAGAATTTATCCTTTGGAGTTCATTTGTGCATAATTACTTGACTTTTACCTTCCAATCTTCCAGTTGGTGTTATCACTTGAACATTTACTCCCAGTTGTCACACAGTGATGATGATCACTTGATTGGTTACTTGAATAATGCTTCACTGTACGCCTTTTCTTTCTTCATTGTTAGCTAGGCACTTGCAGTGTTGCCTCAAGTAGTGCCTCCTTTTGTTTACATATTTAAGATGTAGCCTCAAGGTTCAACTTCACCAAGATTTGAGTGAAATCTTATGTAGTCATAATCTTGAAATGAAGCTCTTTCTCCCCTTTTTTTTTCCTTACAAAACCTTATAGAAATTTTTCTTCTTTTGGTATCCAATTTTACTTGAATCCACTCATGGTTACCTTGTATGAATCATAATTCACATGCTCTAATAATATAATTAATTTGAAACAATTGAGCATAATGAATTAAATACGTCTTTATGCATAAGAGAAATATTTTCTTTTCAAATCATTATACATGCATAAAGAATTAATCTTTTGAGCATTACAATACCTTTATAAATAAGTCTATTAAATGGATTTTTAAGAGATACGAAAACATAAATTCAAAAATATTTACAATGCTCATTCCTAAGGTTCCAAAATATAAAACCTCAACAAATATTACAAACAACAGCATAGGAGGTTTTATCATTGTGTACCTTTGCCTTAGATATTCGGAGGATTGCTTCTGCATACCCACTGTATCTTTCTTTGAAGTTCTGTTTTTGCATATTTGGCTTTGGGATTATGCAAATCTTTCTCATGTGATGTAGACTTCGAGAATCTTTTTCTTTGAGAATGAAAGATCCTCCTCTTCTTGTTCTTCTCAAGATAGTTGAATGGTACATTGTGGTAACCCTTCGTTGAGGTAGAACATACTCCTTTTATCCATTGCTTCTTTCTCTGTTTATACTCTGTAACCCCAGCAATGGGTGCCTTGAGAGTTCTCCTTTTTGATATAAATGGTATGAACCTCTTTATTGGCGCATGAGAAACTCTTGGCTTCTTTTTCATCTTCTCCTTACCCTTATGTCCATTTCTTTTCGGATCATCCTGCATACATAAAGTACTAGATGGACATTTTGGTACCCACATATACTTGGGTCCTTGATTGTTAGTATTAAACCTTACATGTTTCTTCGGTACCCAAATATACTTATTTCTCACATGGGAATTTCTTCTAATATAGCATGTGTGAGAAATATGACCGGATTTACCACAATAATTGCAAATTGTATCAAGATATGCATTATGATATATCATGCAAGTATTATGTCGATCATAAGAGTAGAAATTCGAATGGATTTGATTTGAACTTTCTTTCTTCCCAACAAACTTTCCAGCATATTTAAAAACATTTTTGCTTTTCTCAATAGAATCAACAATTGGTTGAGAAACAAACTTTTGTAAACTCTGAAAATCATTTTTATGAAAATCACACAAAGAATTGGAACTTTTTACCTTAAGTTCATCTTGAGCTCCGGAGAGTGATTTTTCATGTTCGTCCATACTGAACTCTTTTCGGGAATCCTCTTCTTCTTGTCTATCCATGTTGACTGTATGGAAGCGTTCTATGATTTCTTCATCTTCATCATCAACTTCCAATTGTTCATGCACATTAGATGCGTAGCGTGTAGTTTCACATGAACTGTCAACACTTTCAACTTCAACACAATTGTTAGAAGCATACATAGAATCAAGAGTATCCCAAATATGTTTAGCATTAGAACAAAATCTAATTTTCTCAAAATCATTTTCGGTTAAAGCACTATACAGAATTTTCATTGCTCTAATGTTCAACGAAAACATTTTCTTTTCACTTTCTGTCCAATCCTTTCTTGGTTTGAAATCAAAAACATTTGTAAAAACATTCCACATATCAAAATCTAAAGCTTTTATAAAACTAGTCATTCTAGATTTCCAAAACCAAAAATCAATATCTTCCAAAAGAGGTGGAATTGTATAATCAAAACCTTTTGAAAGTATAAAACACCCAAAATTAGCCATTGTAACTCTTGAGACGGTTAAGTCCTTTAAACAAGAGCCCGGGCTCTGATACCAAATGTTAGAACCGGCTATTACCCAAGAGGGGGGGTGAATTGGGTGTATAATAAAAACTTAAGAACTTTAGAAATCTTTTCGTATCTTAACGAAAACAGTAAGTATGAAGGTTTATAAATCAACAGTTAGATTAAATAATATATGCTGGAAATATAAGAGTTTAGGGAAGAGAATATGCAAACTGTGATTTATCCTGGTTCGGTCCAATCTGTGATGGCCTACGTCCAGTCCCCAGGCTCCTCCTGAGATTTTCAAATCCACTATCTTCTTGTTTAATTCGGGCACAAGAAAAGCCTTTACAATCCCACAAGTTTAGCTGGGTACTTGTGAAACCTTTTACAAATATCTCACTGAAATACTCCCCCTTACGGCAAGTCTTACGAGCAGAGCAATTCCGAAGATCTTCCTCTCCTGCTTACTTATGCAAGTCTTACGAGCAGCAACGTTCTCTCCTGCTTACACCCATGTAAGTCTTATGAGCAGCAACGTTCTCTACTGCTTGCACCTTGTAAGTCTTACGAGCAGAATGTCTTACGGCAATTCTCTCTACTGCTTCTCCGTAAGAAAATCAACCCTCTCAAGGTCCTTCTACCTTGAGATCAACTCAGAAATATAGATGAAAGTGTTTACAGACTCTCTCACAGAGTGGATATAATACTCACTGAAGTACAATACAAATAATCACTCTCTCAATGATAAGTAATACAGAAACTGGAAAATATAGAGCATTTGGGTAGAAGCAGAGGATTCATGTTATATGCATGTTGGTGTCGTTGCACTATTTTCTCTGTCTCCTCTATCTTTCTCAGCTTCTCATCAAAGTTGAATGCTATCTCATTTATAGTTGATGAAGATGATGACCGTTGTGAGCATTCGTCCGTTGGAGTCCCATTGCTTCATTTGAATGTTTGAGCATATTTGAAAAACAAGCTCCTATCCGTTGTGGAGCAAGGTGGAGCGTCTAGTTGGACAGCAAAGAAATTCATTTTGAGCTGTACATCATATTGTGGAGTGTTTTGTGTTTCAGACAATTTTTCATAGTGGGTCCTTTGCTTGTCGTGGTTGGTAACCACCGTGTGTAATGTTTTTTTTTATTTGAATCAGCAATCCGAATGTTTAATATCCTGTTTCACACTTGAAATATATGTTAGCTAACATTAAGAATCAATAACAAGTGAAAATACACTGATTCAATAACATATAATCATATTCGGATTGTTCGCTGTGAGACTTGATGTTTTTGGTCTTCTTCCAGAATATCACTCGAGCATAAAATGGCTCACTCGAGTGATCTTCCATTTTTCCTTCATATGCTTCAGTTATTGGGTTGTGCTTGCATGGGATTTCAGAGAGACATAATTCTCCCTCGCGGGTGATATGGTCTCTCACTCGAGCACACACCTTCTGCTCGAGTGCGCCTCAAGTTTTCACGTACATGCTTCTTCTCGGGTTGTCACTCGCACATCATTTTAACAAGAGTGAGATTTTGTGCTCGCGAGTGATATGGTCCCTCACTCGAGCACACATACCTCTGCTCGAGTGAGACGCATATTCTCAAGGAATATGCTATCAAAATCAACACTCACATCAGGATTTCAGAGGGATGAATTTATCACGCGCAGGTGATGTGGTCCTTCACTCGAGCACACAGACTCCTGCTCGAGTGAGAAATCATCCAATACTCGAGCATGAATCCTAGTGCTCGAGTGTTGCAACTTTCTTCACGTTTCAGCTGCTTCTGGACATCACTCGCACGACATTTTTAGAGAGAAAGTTTTTACACTCGCGGGTGATGTGGGCCCGCTTTAGAAAAAATTTGTTCATTTGATTCAAATGATGTATCATAAGAATGCTCTTGCCATATGCATTCCAATGCAACAAGAATCAGCTCCAAACTCCTTGTATTCTGCAAGTTATGATCGAAGGAGTGTATATTTCGCTAGTCTGCACAAGCATCAACTTCCAGAAGGCATAGCTCCTAGAATATACGTTCAAATTATGCAAATTACCTATCCATGGAAAGCTCTTTGAGTCTACTTTAATTTGGCACTGGTTTCGTCTCAATCCGATGTGTGGTTTGTGAGATATACTCAAAATATCGAACCTGTGTCAGAAAGTGACGGTGATTTCAGTTTCATTTTCGACGAATAATATCTCCTTCATTTAATCTTCTTTCAATGTGATTCTGGTGCCAATATTATGTGTTGGGAGTCTTCTTTCATATACCACTGGTTTTGGGTCAATCCGACGTATGGTTTGAGAGATATGATCAAAATACCAAACCTCGCTCAAGCTGAACGTAAAACAGAGTAGAACAGAGTATGCACCCGTGCTCGAGTGAAGTGGTCTGTGCTCGAGTAAGTTCTTCCTGTGCTCGAGCATAACACCTTGTGCTCGAGCATAACTCTCCTAGAAGTGCCAAAACTCATATATAAGTCATTTTAACTTCATATTAACATATTCCAACCATTATTTGATCATAGAAACCTCCGGTATCATAATAGAAACCTCCAGTATCACTTCTAACAACTTGAATCTTGATCTTCTTGTAAGATCTAACAAGTTCTTCATTCTTCATAATCCAAGTAAGCATCTCCTTGACTATCTTCAATTTCTTTCTTCTTCTTCCTCTTGTTCATTTTCATTAATTCAATCTTCTTCATTCTTTGCTTGACTAATCTACAAAATATGTAACATTAAATATAGTAGTTAGTCAAAGAAATACATTATATGAACTTTTTGCTCTTATCACTTAATATCTATATTTGACATCATCAAAACTAATCATATCTAACAAAATACAGGGTTTTCGGCACTGCTCACTGCACATACGAATCACATCGGGTGCCAACTCACACCATAATCTCCAAAAGGGTTTATTTATCACTAATCACTTCCGCTTTTGGAGTCATTATCTCTTAATCACAATTTGGAATCTTGCTAAACCGGGGCTTAGCAGTCCACTAATCTCAGGCTTATTCTCTAGCCTCAAGTCTCAAAATTTGGGGTATTACAGTTCTTACTCAAGTGAGCTTCCTCTCACTCGAGTGTAGGTGTATTTGACACCATGAACTCTCATCTTGGCTTATCACTCATGATTAAAGAGCAAGAGTATGTCTTAACACTCACAGGTATTTAGCCTTCACTCGAGTACAAAGATCCGTGCTCGAGCACTCCTCTTCTTTGAAAATTCTTGTGTTCTCCGATTAATACTTTCTATACCCACTTTCTTGAACTCGGGTGAGCATTTGGCCATCACTCGAGTGTTACTTTTTGTGCTCGAGTGCAGCGAGTATTTCTTGCTTCTATAATTGCTCTCGACCAAACACTTGCACGAGTGTGCTTCTATATTTGGGTGCAAACCGTACCATCACTCGAGTGTCCGTATATCATCACTTGAGTGAGGTCTTCTTCACTTTAGTGCAACAGTGAAAAACCAGTGCTTTCACTTCCAAAAGGGGGATCTTCGGGATAGTTCTTCCAACCCTTTAGGGCTTTGGTTAGAAGCATTTTAGGCTTCTTAAGGGACATCAATGATAACCAAATTTAAGTATTGTGAAGTTATTTGAGTATTGGAATAAGTGATAATGTATTGTCTTAATTATGACTTTAGGATTTGATATTTGCCCGAAGCATAGAAGGACTGTGCTTGCTCAAGTACGGAAAGACAAAGGTAGCGACACTTTATCCTATATTATGTGTAATGCATTGCTTGTTTGTATTTATCATTGAATGAGTGAGGGGACGTAGAGGTAAGCCCGGCCTTGAATATTGTTGAGGGGACGTGGCAAGAGCCCGGCCTTGAATATTGATATGCTACATTGTGATATATGCTTACTTCACTACTAGAAAAATCACTTTTAAGACTGGTTAAAAAAGACATTTTAGACCGGTTCTTGATCCGGTCTTGATACAGCCGGTCTAAAAAGTTTACTACTTTTAGAACCGGTCTTAAAAAAACTTTTTAAGACCTGTTATTATAAAGCCAGTCTAAAAGTAAATATTTTTAGATTGGTTATCAGAGGAACTGATCAAATAGGTTCAAATTTTAGACCGGTTTTCTAAAAAATCGGTCTAAAAAGTTGAAATTTTAAGATCGGTTTTATACAAAACCGATATTAAAAGTATTTCTTTTTAGACCGATTTTGCAAAAAACCAGTCTAAAATTGCAACCTTTTAAATCGGTTCTCTCCAAAACGGATCTTAAATGTACTTTTCAGACCGGTCTTGGAGAGAACCGGTCTTAAAAGTTGATTTTTTTTAAATTTTCGTTTAAAAGATATACCCAGCAAGCCATTTCCCTTGTTAAAACATTTCACTCAGCAAGCTGCAGCCAGTTCAACGACATTCAAATAAATCTTCTTCTCTTACAGATTATATAATTAACATCTTAATGACATGTGAGAGACTCAAAACTCATTGGAACATATTAAAACTCAACTCCCTTGTGCTTAAACAGTGCTGGCCGAAACAGAAGCAAGGAAAACAACCATGAATAATAAACTCACAATCATAGACAGAATCATAATGCAAGGAAATCATACAACCATGACAATGCTGTTTTGACCAAGTTCCTTATCTTTTCACTTACATACATACATCAAAGATTAAATTACATTAATGACAATGCTATTATACATTAGGGCCAAAATACTTTATACACACTCTTTTCAGGCTGATGATCACTAGCGGGCCTGGCTTCAGAGAATCTACACTAAGACGTACACCTCATATCCTTTATTTTCCTGTGACGACAACAAAAAAATTGTTTATATATATACACCAATAACAATATACATAATTCAAATATAGTTCATCATAACTATTTTAGCTAACTAACCTTCAATGTAGTTTTATAAAGGGATATCCTCCCATATCCCTTCATGATGATTGTTTCTTGTGTCGTGTTTATTGTCTGCTTCATCTTCTTCGTTCAATTCTGGTAAACCCCTAGAAAAAGAAGGAGTCTCAAGTAGATCATTCATTGAATGACTTTCCTAATTAATATCAATGACTCTTTTTCCTTGGAGAGCTATAGACCACATTTTATTTGCCTGATCAGTAACATAGAACACTTGTTTTGCTTGATATGCCATAATAAAAGGTTCATCTCTAAAACTTCTACTATTCAAATCAACCAATATAAATCCCAACTGATTAAACATCACACCATTGTTGACATCAACCCACTTGCATTTGAAAATAGGAAGTTTAACTTTAACATAATCAACTACCCAAATCTCTTCAATCACCCCATAATAAGGTATTGCTGCCAATCTAGGATTCTTATCTTTTAAACTAGAGGAGTGCATAGATTCAGCCACTAACATAACCCCACTGTTTTAGACGATACTCCTATCATCAAGGGACTTCGTATAAAACGTATAACCATTTATCACAAATGAAGTCCAATTATGACATCAGCCTTAGGACCACGTGCTAACCATTTAATTGTATCATAAACACATTCTTCGCCATCAACCTTTTGTTTGAACTAATGTGCAAAAGTTTTGTTATGCTCCCTAATTAACCTTTGTTCAATCATTCAACTATTTCCTTTTTGTACAATTTCTTTATGAGCATTAATGTAATCTTAAACTTCATCAACATTATTCAAGATGTACAAGTGGACTTGTTGCAATTCATCAGGATCCATACTCTTTACTGAAGCCTCGCGTCTACCGCCTTCTTCGTCATGAAGTTCAGGAAGTCCAATATGTCCTATATTTGCAAGTAATCTTGACAAAACTCAATGGCTTCTTCAGAAACATATTTATGAACAATAGATGCTTCAGCCAGGTTAGGGTTCTTCATATACCGTTTTAGGATTTTCATAGTTCTTTCAATTGGGTACATCCTTCATAAATAAATAGGGCCACACAACTTGATCTCCCTGACTAGATGAACAATTAGATGTACGATGATGTCAAAAAAAGAAGAAAAAGCTTTTCAAGCTGGCACAAGATCAGATATCCTTTATTTTCCAATTCATTCAATTTTTCTGTCTCAATGACTTTACTACAACTAGCATTGAAGAAGAAATAAAGTCTAGTCAAAATATGTTGAAGATCATATTCAGCAATACCTCGAATAGCTACTGGGAGTAGTTGTTGCATTAAGACATGACAATCATAAGACTTTAGCCCCACTAACTTCAAGTCTTTCATAGACACAAGCTTCCTAACATTTGAAGAATACCCTGAAGGAACTTTGATGCTATGTAAACAGTCACAAAAGCTTCTTTTCTCATCCTTAGACAAAGTATGAGCAGTTGGAGGACAAAAAGTTCTCTTACCATATGGCTTTGGATGTAAGTCTTCTCGTATCCCCATTTCTTGCAAATCTAATATTGCCTTTACGCCATCCTTAGAACTACCTTGTATGTTAAGCAGTGTCCCAACAATACTATCACAAACATTTTTCTCCACATGCATGAAATCAATACAGTGTCTCACATCAAGCTTCAGCAATATGGAAGATTGAAGAAGACATACCTCTTTTTCCATTTACTTTTCTCATTACTATTCTTTGTAGTCTTACCAAAGATAACATTCATATTTTTCACCTTTTCATAAACTTGCTCCCCAGTCAATGCCTTCAGAGCATATTCAAACTCTTGTCCACCAAAAAAAGCTTTTTTTTAATCTATGATACGGGTGGCCTCATCTAAGATCTGTAGCCAGGTAAATAACTCTTTTTCATAAATGAGATTGCAAAAGAGATATTGTGAAAAATAAAGTTTTGGGTTCAATGTTGAGTATATTTTAGAACTAATGTCTTTATGGTAAAAGAGAAAGAAATTGACGTATACCTCAAACCGATCACCGTAGCATGCAATTCATACTATATGTGCTTGAAAGTTGGACTGCAACATGGGATATAGATGAAAGATCCTTGGTTCACTACAGTGTGACTCCCTGGTAGGAAAAATCCTTCTTCGATACCCTTAAGACTTAGGTGGCATCATGATAGCTTGGTTTGGTAACAGCTACTTTAGCTAAAGCTCAATGATCACATATGATTCAGTTAGATCAGTGAAAACTAGGAAAGGCCTAAGTCAAGATGGACTGATGTTTAGTCAAAAAGGAAGATTTACTCCTAGATATATGAGATGTGCTAGTGTTTGTGGTCAACCCCGTACTAGTTCTATGCGTAGCTTGTAAGTACAGATACTATCCGCATGGAAGGCAATCTGAGTTAATTAACATATTAACTCGAGAGGGATTAGATATGCCATGAGTAATGCGAATGGTAGAATCTAGGGCATTTAAGGCAACAAATAGATAGCTTACATATATATAAAGAGTGTCCTTGGATTCTGATATGATATGAGGGATTTATAGTATCACAAGCACCAAATTTTGAAAACGTTTTGCCCCCGCGGTCACATCAGACACTAAGTATGTTGTAATATCCCAAATTTTAGTCACTACAATAACTTTACACCTTTATGGTATTAAAGGGAATTAAAATAGTGAATATTGGCACACTTGAATTAGCCAAACAGTGTAATTAGTGGCCATACGAATTTTATGCCACAATAAGACATAAAATTTAATTGGTGTCCTCATAAAGGCCTTTTCTTGAAGCCTAAATTGGATAATAGAAGAACATAATTTTTGGGCCACATTAATAGTGATTTTTGGCCAAGCACAAAGGGAAAGAAGAAAGCCCAATTTAATTACAAAAAAATGTAAGGGCAAAATAGTCATTTGGCTAAATAAAAATCAAAAGCCAATATTTTTCCCTTTGCTTATGGTATGGACGTCCAACAAGAGAAGGCAAGAGGAAAACAAAATGCTTAGCCTAAAATAAAGCAAAGAAGAAGCATTTCTAGCCAAGTAAAAAGGAGGTTGATAAGTCAAAAATTGTGGCTAGACATAAAGGAAGCAAGAAGAGAGAATTGGTCAGTATTCTTCCTTCACTCTTGTAATGTATTTTCGTATGACATGAGAAGGAAAGAGAAATTGAATATTTGAATATAAATGGGCCTCTTGGAAGCCATTAAAGTCAAGTTCAAAAAGAAGAAGTCAACAAGTCAATTTTATCATGCTAGTTGACAATTTAATATTATTATTTGAGGAGGTAAAACTGGGATATTTCAAGAAGCCCTTTTAGCTCTTCCAAGGGGCTTATTTTGGTCAAGAATTTGATGGCCAAGTAAAATATGATGATTTAATTAATTTGGCATTTGAATATAGCAATTAAATAATATATTTCAAGGAGGTTGATGATGATATTTTTCTAAAGCCCTTATCTCATTCCTTTGGCCATATTTTTCGTCCAAGCAATAGAGAATAAGAGAGAGAGATAGAGAGAGAGCTTGAAGAAAGAACAAGAACAAGAGAGAGAGACAAGAGTTCAAGAAGCAATCAAGGTAGGTTTCAAGTGATTTCTACTTGTTTATGCCTCCTAATTCATGGCAACTCTCTCCTAATCCTATGCCTTCTTGAATAACATATGTAGCAAGACAAAATCAAGGGAAAGAACAAGGGGGAGCCACAGTTTTGGAGGCCTAGAGAGAGAAACAAGAGGTATAGCCATAAACCTTGATTTTCTTGTTGGATTCATGGTGATTATTCTTGTTGTGGATGATTTGTGGCTTTGTATTGGCTTGATTTTGTGATTTGGAATGCTTAGCCCTAAGGGGAGGTGCTACCCAAATTTTGAGTAATCATGTCTAAGAGGTGTTTAAATGGTTAATCATGTGATTAGAAGTGTAAGGAGGAAGTTTAATTGCATGTAAAGTAAAAATCACATTTTCCTTAATTTTTCCATGATTTTTGGCCAGCAACTATTTTTTGTGTTTGGACTGGATTTTAGTTAATCTAATGATTCCATTATGTTTACAATGGAAAATTGTGTAGGGAACATGTATAATATGAAGTGTGAAGGCTTTAGGGTGTGAAATGACAATTTTACCCCTAAAACCCTAACATAATGGCTATCAAGGGTAAATTTTTAATTTGGGCATGACTTTGATTTATCTGAGGTAAAAAATGGATTCTACAAGCAAAATTGTATAGGAATAGCCAGGGTCATAATTTTTGGTAAAGTACAATTGGATCGAGTATAAAGGGGCTTAGACTGGGTTCCCAAGGGTATTATGGTCATTTCACAGTCTTAAACTAAGATAACCACCAAAATAGGTTTAGAACAATACATGAATGGGTAATAACTCAATTCTTGTAAACTTGGAAGTTTAGGACCCAACAGTTTACCTGAACCAGATCAGAGTTAAGGAGCAGTTAGTGAGCAGAAAAGGGACTTAAGATAGTAACTCTATCTTTCATAAACTATGTGATTATTTGAATGCTTTGTATATTCCATATTCTGTGATTGAACATAGTGCCTAGGGCACAATGATATGAATAGTGCTTGGGGCACAACACCTAGTTGTGGTTTGGGACCTAACTGAGGTACACAGACAAGAAAGGGTTAGGCCTTGAATTGTGTGCACATATTGTATACAGTTGAATTTTCATTTACGTTTTGTGGTGCATAGCATATTTATTTTTTGCACTTTATATGATTGATTGCGTGTTGCTACCGGTGTTCTTAATACCAAATTGGACAGGTCAGTCCAAGCCAAAAACTGAGGTACACAGACAAGAAAGGGTTAGGCCCTGAATTGTGTGCACATATTGTATACAGTTGAATTTTCATTTACGTTATGTGGTGCATAGCATATTTATTTTTTGCACTTTATATGATTGATTGCGTGTTGCTAACGGTGTTCTTAAGACCAAATTGGATAGGTTAGTCCAAGCTGGAAACCGGCCAATCGGTGGTTCGACCGGTCCGGTCCAGTAGGTGACCCCAGTTTAACTGGGTTTTCTGAGGTTTGACTTGTTTTTATTTTTTCTTTTTAATATTTTATTCCAAATTTCATATAAATGACCCTGAAATATTCATTTCCTCACCGGTCTAGCCCCAAGTTAGCCTTGGTTTAACTCTGATATAATCTACTGACTCTTGACCCAATATGTAACGCCCTAAATTTCAATTAAGGGCTAATGACGATTATTGTGAATAATTTTGTGGATTAATGTGGATTTGAGGTCCAAATTATTACTGGCAATGCCCAACACCCTGTATTTTAGCATAATTATGTGACAAATAATTATTTGGGCTAAAATAAGGGTAAATGGCACATAAAGAAAAGGAAAAGAATTAATTATGTGTTATGTGCCAATTTTAATTAATATGCTATAATCAAGGAGAAATTGAAAGAATGGCCATAAGTTAGTGATTAATGGAGGAATTGATTACTAACTAAGAGAAATGAGATGAGTAAATAAATGGTTAATGAAATTGGTTAGAATAACTAATTGGTTACTTAACTTTATGAGAACCACTAAGTGTTGGACAAGTGGTATTGGTGGGTGAAGAGAGAGTGGGTGAGAAAAGTCAAGCCCATATTTTTTTTATTGCTTTCTCTCCCTCCCTCTCTCTTTGTGTGCATGGTTAAGGCTTGGGGGGCAGAATTTTTTGCCATCCCTCATTATCATTTCCCTTTATCATCAATCTTCATCTCTGTTATTCTCTCTTCCATTCGTGCTGCTATGGAAGGCCAAAGAAGAGGTGAAAAGCTTGTAAAAAAGGTAAGATCTTGACCTCTAATGCCAAAACTCTTTTCTCTAAAGTTGATCCTTAAGTTGAGGGCTTCATTTTCGTGGTTTTAGATTTACCATTGGTGGTGTTTTGTGGCCACAAGGAAATCTAGAAGTTGGAGAATCAATGAACTCCTTTGGAAAAGTTGTGGAGGTGAGTAAGATAAACCTTTCTATATAGGTCTTGTGGCCATTGGTTAAATTGGGATTTTCTGGAATTTTTGGCTTGAATTTCGAAAAATGGGGGTCATTGTGTTGTTGTCATGGATATAGTGCCTTGAGAATGTGTTTTGGAATGATAGAATTATATTGAAACTTAAATGTGATGTTTGGCCACTTTGTATTGGTTTTTGTACATTGGACAAAATAGGGCATGTCAATGGGTTGTGATTTTGGTCATTTTGTGGTTGCCATTGTGTTCCTTGTTGAAAATTGTATGGGAATAGTTTGGTTATTGATTTTGGACTCATTGGACACTTTGGTAGAAAAATTGGAAATCTGTCTTGTGTGAACTCTATTCTGGCCAGTTAGTTTGCACAAAATTTTTGAATGACCAAATGGTGTCTAAAAATTATGAAACTTTCCAGTATTAAATTTCATATCCTAAGCTTCAAAATGGACATATAATTCATGTCATTTCGTTTGGTGAACTGAGATTTATGCTTTGCCAAATATTTGGGGGGAAAACTGGACTCTATTTTGGAGCAGTGTTGAGTTTTGTGTAATTCTAGAATTTTTTAGTGCTTTCTAGTTATGGTCCATATTTTTCCAATAAATAGGATTTAAATACCTTTCATTTGGCTTTAGAATCACCTTGTTTCGATTTTTCTAAAATTAGTTATGATGTTTGGAAGTTCAGCCAAGAATCAGGGAAGTTCTTGGCCGTGGCCCAAGGTGGCAGGCCGCGGTTCAAACCTTTCTGTCTTGATTCTAACCACGGCCCATGGGTGGCTGGCCGTGACCAATGACCTTCTGACCATATTTTGGGCGCGGCCCAAGGGTGGTTTGGCCACGGCCAACCCCTATGTTCTAGTACTTTGAGTTTTTGAAAAGTAATCTTCAACCTATTGTTTCCCAACCTTTTAGGGCTTTTATTAGAGGCATTTGTGGCCTCTTAAGGGTCAATTATGATAACCAAATTAAAATGTTAAGAAGTGAATTAAGTCTTGGAATAGAGTATAACTCTTCATCCTTAATTATGATACTAGGATTTAACATTTGCCCTACTCAGGAGAGATCGATGCCGGAATACACCTGGAAGGGCCAAGGTAGTGACTCTTCTCTCATGTTGTGTATGATGTTTTGGTATGCATGACTTGTATTGAGTTTGTGAACTGTATGTGCCATGGTCTTTTAC
The DNA here is from genome assembly GCA_963210345.1 of Inga oerstediana. Lineage (NCBI taxonomy): Eukaryota > Viridiplantae > Streptophyta > Magnoliopsida > Fabales > Fabaceae > Inga > Inga oerstediana. Next base: position 30,134,866 of record OY723402.1, on the reverse strand, counting down.
AGCATGAGCAATGCAACGTGAGCCGTTTAGGGATTGACGCTGGTCATCTCTAGCTCGATCATTGTAGTGTCGTTGTAATCGACAAGATCTTTGTGAATCTGACCTGTGGGGCGGTGTGTTGTGAATCCATCCGTGGGCTGTGTGATATGAATCTTGCTTGTATGGCTTTTGTATGAAATGCTTTATATGAATCCCAGCTGTGGTGAAATATATTGTGTGGATTGTTGTGATGCAATACAGTGTGAGCAAACGTAAGGATGACATGAGTCATACCTGCCCTTGCCGCTGTAACTGCTGTTATAGTTGCTGTGTGTGTGTGTGATGATTTGCTTTCATGCCTTATTGTTATGCATACTATGAGTGATTTGTTACTACGAGGATTCTTTAGAATCTCACTCTCCCAAAACAAATTTTAGACAAGGTTGAAGGATCCAAAAGAAAGCAGGTGACAAAGAGCACGTAGAGCTTTGTATTGGGAGTGTTTTGATTATCTGGTTTTCATGTAAATCATTCGGATATTTTGTTGGGAATTACATGTATATGTTGGATAGTAATTGTGTACTCCCCTTATTATGGGAGACTTTATAGGCAATTATGCCTTGTAGACCCTTATTTAATTAATGGAACCCGGTTGTGTAGGGAATTTATGCTGTACTCTGATATGTATGAATAAAATCAACATGTACAGGCCATTTATATTTTGAAATGTGAATATGAGACCTTTATAAACAGGTTTTAAAAATGTTTTTATAGACCTTGATTTTGGGAAGTTTGATTTTGGTTAAGTCCCAAATCATCTAAGTCTCTAATTCCACATAATTATGCGTTTATAAACATAAATCTCGGCCTTGATCGTGAAGGGGATTACATTTGTTGTATTAGAGCTGTAGTTCCTGGCAATAGTAGGATTTACTAGGATAGTTGCCATAGCTTGTTGCCTTAATCATAAATGATGGCTTAGGATTGATTGTTGCATACACATGAGTATATCTGGTGTTTGTGGATATGCATAAGTTTTAAGGACTATGTGTATACAATTGCTATGGTACTGACGTGGTGAATCATTTATGGAGTAAAGGACAAAATGGTTCACCCTAGAGTCAGTTAACTGGACCCAGAGGTGGAGGTAGTTAATGACAATCTCCCACATAGGAAATGGAGATGTTGGGTATGATTAGAGAATAGAGGAAAATGATTTCCAAGGTATGTGATAGTAAGGTTCTAGGTGTCATGATAAACCTAGATGTTGGGTGGAAAACCCTAGGCGGTATGATATTACATGTCAGTGATGTCATACTGGACTCGTGTGTTTAAAGGCCTTAAGACCTAGGGAACCGGTGTGCCTTAGGCTGGCAGAGATATTTGAACTTGTGTTAGAGTTAATGATGCTCTGTGGATATAAAGGTAGTGATTCTCGGGTTCAGCTAATGTTGAGGCGTTAAGAGTTGAATTGTGATCTAAGGATCAAACTCGATAGTTAGCTGATTCTTAGGAATTTAATCTGACCTAAATGGTCTAAGGTACTAGAACATGGTATTAGAATGTATTGAAATGTATATGAGGTATCTCGAGGTTGCTATTTGGTAATCTAGTATAGGGAAAGATCTTGATAGAATAACGAGTGGCTATGGAATATAGTCTCACGGTCAAGATAGAAAATTGAATATTCAAGTAGCTTTCGGATTTCTTGTGTACAGGGGTGAAGGACCCTAATAAGGGCAGTGGAATTTGTGAATACACCAGGCGTGAGCTGGTAATGGAAGCCTATATACAATAGCCTAGAATTATTTGAGTTGAAACGGGCAAAGAGTGGGCATAGAGGAACATAGATTGTGGGTACCGTCAGGTGTAGTAGGAGGTTCCTAAGGGACTCCTATTAACCCAACCTGACATGGCTAATGTACACATGAGAAAATAAACCCCAAGTGCGTAGCGGAAAATTTAATGAAAGTGATGTGTTTGATAATTGTATTGAGCAGAGGCTCAAGGCGGTAAAGATGATGTGCTATCTTGACAAAGGGAAATTCAATTATTGTGTATGTGAACATGATGAATCACATCCTCTGACTGTTCTTGGATCGGTTCATGGTAGCTTTATTGGCGACATTGTGATATATTGTACGAGTATGATCGAGGATATAGATTGGAAAGGGCTACCTATAGAGAGTTCTAATAGGAGAGGGCTATCTACGGTAAGATTTGATTAGAGAGGGCTACATACGGTGAGATCTGATAGGAAAGGGCTACCTACAGAGAATTATGACTGAAGGGGCTAACCAGTCAGTTGATTGAGTGAAGCATCAGTGCAGTAGCGTAGTGTGGAGCCATTGTGACAATAAACCCTAGCATGGAGCCATTATGACGATGAACCCTAGTATGGAGCCACCGTGACAGTGAACCCTAGTGTGCAGCCTCCTTGACGATGAATCGTGGAGTGCAACCGTCGTGATGTTGAATCGTATAGTAGAGAAAAGCAAGAGCTCAAGGTAGTAAGTACAATGTGTGTATATGGCTTCAGGAGGTGAAACCTTGGAGCCAAATTATATTGTTAGAAATGGTCTGAGAGGATCCCAGTATGGTAAAAAGAGTTACGGTGCCGAAGGTGAAGTTGTTAAAGGCATCGGTGTTGAATATATACCCGGTCCCAGCTTAATGTGATTGTGTATTGTGAGTCTTTAACCTATGGCCGTATGGGGGGTTCCCATGGAGGACCATCCCGCTGGGGCGGTAGTTTACAGGGGATTGATTATGTGAAAGCCGGAAGGCTATGTGAATAAGCTGGGATTGGGGTGTGGTTGTGTAGCAAAGCAGAGCTAGTTCAGCGAATGGCGAATTCGACTACATGATCGGGGGTTCTTATATGTGAGGGCACTTACCCCGGCATGGCCAGCATGGCTAGCCACTAGGTTGGTTGCACCAGTGTTGACCCTAGGTCGAAAGGCGGTACATAAAATTAGAGTCTGCGATGTGTGTTGCTGTGGAAGTTATATGAATGACAATGTGAGCTATAGTAGGGAGTAACGCTAGTCCTCTCTACCCCGGCCATTGATATACTGTTGTAAATGTGAATGCTGGGAAGGCAATGTGTATATGTGGATACAGCTGGGATAGCTGTCGTATTGTGTATACAGCTGTGAGTGCTATCGTTTGTGGCAAAAGCCATGTATCAGTGTGGTTACAGCTGTGAGAGCTGTCATTTTGGGACTAGCGAGTCACGCATCAATATGGAAGTTGCTGTGGATATTGTGTTAATGCCTAAAAGTCCCAGTTGCCACTAATGGAGTCACTGATAGGTGTGTAGGTGAGGGTGCACCATGAAAGTTGATACAGTGAAGTAATGTTATGAAAGGGAAAACAACAAAAGCTGCAGTGTAGTTGAAAACAATGAAAGCTGAGGTATTTATGAATACAACGGAAGCTGTCGATTGTGTATTGTGAATCTGAGGTACTTTGAGTTGTTCCTGAAAGAAGTAACTAGATTGAGCAGAGTGGCAGCATATACCTCTCAACTGCTGAGGTCTTATGAAGTGAGCTAGCCACTCATGATTTGAGGATTGCAACAATTGTGTTCGTGCAACGATTGAGTATAGTGGCGATTATAGGCATAGGGAAATCGTATTGTGTTAGTGTTTGTTTCAAAGTTATGGTGTCATTGCCTATATGGGGTGACAGTGGAATAGTATTGCAACCGCTAAAGTCCTAAGTATGGTTTAGTCAGAAAAGATCGAATGTGAGATAGCATAAGTGGATAGAGTTACTAAAAACTCACAACCTGGAGATCAAGTATCATCTGGGTAAAGTCAATCTCATCGCAGATATGTTTAGTCAAAAGGCGATGTGGATTGTTGCAGTAATGACTAAGAGTAAAGAGGCTTAAAGCCAAGATGCACGAGTGCAGTCTGTCCAATCTATAATCGAATGAGGTGAAAACCTCTAGTGTTTGAACACAAAGATCGCATGCTTGTGAGAGTGTCTACGGGTACGGGAATTGATAAAGTGATTAAGAGAAAGAAACTGAGCCATGAAGTAGTGGTCCATTTAAGATTCTTGTGAGAATCAGACCAGTAGCGTATCGTTTGTACAAGTGGTTTTGAAGGGACTGTTCTAATGAGAAACAATTCAAGGAACAGACGCTGTCATGAAGAGGTGTCCGAGGTTTATGTTCCTAGTGGTGTAACAAATTTTGAGGACGAAATTTATTGAACGGGGGGAGAATTGTAACGCCCTAAATTTCAATTAAGGGCTAATGACGATTATTGTGAATAATTTTGTGGATTAATATGGATTTGAGGTTCGAATTATTACTGAAAATGCCCAACACCCTATATTTTAGCATAATTATGTGACAAATAATTATTTGGGCTAAAATAAAGGTAAATGGCGTATAAAGAAGAGGAAAAGAATTAATTATGTGTTATGTGGCAATTTTAATTAGTATGCCATAATCAAGGAGCAATTGAAAGAATGGCTATAAGTTAGTGATTAATGGAGTAATTGATTACTAACTAAGAGAAATGAGATGAGTAACTAAATGGTTAATAGAATTGGCTAGAGTAACTAATTGGTTACTTAACTTTATGAGAACCACTGAGTGTTGGACAAGAGGCATTGGTGGGTGAAGAGAGAGTGTGTGAGAAAAGTCAAGCTCACATTTTTTTATTGCTTTCTCTCCCTCTCTCTCTCATTGTGTGCATGATTAAGACTTGTAAGGCAGAATTTTCTGGCATCCCTTATTATCATTTCCCTTCTTCATTATCACTCTTCATCTCTCCTATTCTCTCTTCCATTCGTGCTGCCATGGGAGGCCAAAGAAGAGGTGAAAAGCTTATAAAAAAGGTAAGATCTTGACCTCTACTACCAAAACTCTCTTCTCTAAAGTTGATCCTTGAGTTGAGGGCTTCATTTTTGTGGTTTTAGATTTGCCATTGGTGGTGTTTTGTGGCCACAAGGAAATCTCGAAGTTGGAGAATCAAACTCCTTTGGAAAAGTTGTAGAGGTGAGTAAGACAAACATTTCTATATAGGTCTTGTTGCCATTGGTTAAGTTTGGATTTTCTAGAATTTTTGGCTTGAATTTTGAAAATGGGGGTTATTGTGTTGTTGGCATGTTGTTGTAATGGATATAGTGCCTTGAGAATGTGTTTTGGAATGATAGAATTGAATTGAAGCTTAAATGTGAAGTTTGACCATTTTTTGTTGGTTTTTGTGCATTAGACAAAACAGGGCATATCAAAGGGTTGTGATTTTGGTCATTTTATGGTTGTCATTGTGTTCCTTGTGGAAAATTGTATGGGAATAAGTTTGGTTATTGATTTTGGACTCATTAGACACTTTGGTAGAAAAATTGGAAATCTGTCTTGTGTGAACTCTGTTCTGGGTAGTTAGTTTGCATGAAATTTTTGAGTGAACAAATAGTGTAAAAAAATTATGAAACTTTCTAGTCTTAAATTTCACATCCCAAACTTCAAAATGGATATATAATTCATGTCATTTGGTTTTTTGAACTGAGAGTTATGCTTTTCCAAAATTTGGGACAAAAACTAGACTCTGTTTTGGAGTAGTGTTGAGTTGTATGTAATTCTAGAATTTTTGGTGATTTATAGTTATGGTCCATATTTTTCCAGTAAAGAGGACTTAAATACCTTTCATTTGGCTTTGGAATCACCTTGTTTTGATTTTTCTAGAATTAGTTATGATTTTTTGAAATTCAGCCAAGAATCAGGGAATTTCTTGGCTATGGCCCAAGGTGGTTGGCCATGGCCCAAACCTTTTTGTCCTGATTCTGGCTACGTTCAATGGGTGGCTGGCCGCAACCAGTGACCTTCTGACCATATTTTGGCCTCAACCCAAGGGTGGGCTGGCTCCGGCCAACCCTTGTATTCTAGCACTTCGATTTTTTGAAAAGTGATCTTCAACCTATTGTTTCCCAACCTTTTAGGGCTTTTATTAGAGGCATTTGTGGCCTCTTAAGGGTCAATTATGATAACCAAATTTAAGTGTTATAAAGTGAATTAAGTCTTGGAATAGAGTATAACTCTTCATCCTTAATTATGATACTAGGATTTAACATTTGCCTTACTCAAGAGAGGCCGGTGCCGGAATACACCTGGAAGGGCCAAGGTAGTGACTCTTCTCTCATGTTGTGTATAATGTTTTGGTATGCTTGACTTGTCATTGAGTTTGTGAACTGTATGTGCCATGGTCCATTACAGCATAAGCAATGTAGCGTGAGCCGTTAAGGGATTGACACTGATCATTTCTAGCTCGGCCGTTGTAGTGCCATTATAATCGATATGGATCTTTGTGAATCTGACCCGTGGGCCGGCGTGTTGTGAATCCTGCCATGGGCTGTGTGATATGAATCTTGCCTGAATGGCTTGCATATGAAATGCTTTATATGAATCCTAGCTGTGGTGAAATATATTGTGTGGATTGTTGTGATGCAATATAGCGTGAGCAAACGTAAGGGTGACATGAGTCATACCTGTCCTTGTCATTATAACTGCCGTTGTAGTTGCTATGTGTGTGTGATGATTTGCTTTCATGCTTTATTGTTGTGCATACTATGAGTGATTTGTTACTACGGGGATTCTTTAAAATCTCACTCTCCTAAAACAAATTTTAGATAGGGCTGAAGGATCCAAAGGAAAGTGAGTAACGAAGAGTGGATAGAGCTCCGTATTGGGAGTGTTTTGATTATTTGGTTATCATGTAAATCATTCGGATATTTTGTCAGGAATTACATGTATATGTTGGATAGTAATTGTGTAATCCCCTTATTATGGGAGACTTTATAGGCAATTATGCCTTGTAGACCCTTATTTAATTAATGCAACCCGGGTGTGTAGGGAATTTATGCTGTACTCTGATATTTATGAATGAAGTCAACATGTATAGGCCATTTATGTTTTGAAATGTGAATATAAGATATTTGTAAACAGGTTTTAAAAATGTTTTTATAGACCTTGATTTTGGGAAGTTTGATTTTGGTTAAGACCCAAATCATCTAAGGTCTCTAATTCCTCATAATTACGTGTTTATAAACATAAATCTCGGCCTTGATCGTAAAGGAGGTTACACAATACCTCGGTCGGTTCAATGCCCGGTTTAGGTTTCAGAACCTTAGCTACTACTGAGATTCATTTGAATCTCACCCTTTTCCCAACATTTAAAATATCCCAGTAGAAGGTAACAGCTCTAGGGGTAAAAATGGAATTTAAGTGATTACATCCGGATTACAGAATTTAAGTGAAATAGAGACCAATAAAATGGAATAAAGATTTATAATCCCACATCCAAGGGATGGGGTATTTCGAAAATCAGTTCCAAAACATACTTATTACTGGTCTCATATTCACGGGCGGATATAATTACTTGAGAAATCAGAGTACATATTAAATATCAAAGTGCGGAAACCAAAATCCCGGCAAACCCCGGGTTACTTACATATATAGCTTGGGTTTACATGTTCCCAAAATGGGGATTACATGCTCAAAATATTCATTTACAACTTATATACATTTGGTAACCCCAAATCCAAAACGAAGATAACCAACTACCACTAAATCTTAGAGTAATCCTAATTACTCCTGGTTGTCCGCTTTCCTTCCGAGCCACTCGCCCTGTCTGAAAAGGTTAATCATATGGAAAGGGTGAGATTCTAAGGAATCCAGTAGTAACAACAATTTTATACCACATGCAATCACATAATATGTAAACAAATCATCTCATACCAGCAACACACGTCACTCCACCCTCCTCCCCTTTTACCACCGGGAAAGCATACGACCTTTACCCGAACTGTTGTTAGTGACTCAGGGACTATTGGCGTGGCAGTGCATACAAATAGCCACACGGCTCACATATAGCCTTTCGGCTTTCACAACTATCCCGTCGGCCTTCACAAATAGCCTTTCGGCTCACAATACACATATATGACACCCTAACCTCATCCCCTTTTACCATCGGGAAGGCATACGACCTTCACCCGAACCGTTATTAGCGACTCAGGGACTATTGGTGTAGCGGTGCTTCCACAATTCTCACAAACATGCAGCATACGTAAATCCATTTCATCTCAATGACATTGAACACATACAATGTATCACATAGGATATAAAGAAAGAGTCACTACCTGTATCTTTCCTGACTGGCTCCGACACCGTGGCCTCACGAGGGCGACAAATGTCAAATCCTATTCACATTAGGGACAACCAATCAATCTCTTTTCCATATGTATATTTCAATAATTCTCTAAGTTGGTTATCATTTAGGACTCTTTAGATGACTTTTAAAGGCCTAAACATATGCCTAGAGAGTTGGAAGACACTACCCAAAAGACCCCTTTTTCGAAGACAAAACACTGATTTTTGGCAGTTTCACTCGAGCACAGATGCTCTCACTCGAGCACAAGTACGGACATCACTCGAGCATAAGAGAAAGTGAGACTGCGAGTGAGCACACTCTTGCAATCAGCCAACGAGTGAAGACCCGAAAGCAACCCTTCACTCAGGACTTACACCATCACTCGAGCAGACCATGCTCACTCGAGCATGTTCTTCGCTCACTTGAGCACAAAGCGATGTGCTCGAGCATTGCTCATAAAAACCCAAGCGAACTCGAAGCACAAAGGGAAAAACTCACGCATCACTCGAGCATGTTCATCCTGTGCTCGAGTGATGTGCATCAGAGACCCAAAACGCAGCCAAAAATCAGAAACACCAGATGTTCAATTTCACTTCCAAATGGTTCCCAAACTCTACCCAATGCTCATACCCTCTAAGCACTAGCTAGGGAACACCTTGGCAACTCCAAAAACACTCCAAAAACCATCTTGACCACAATCATTCACTAAGGTCTCTATGATACACAATATCCAAATTTCCCTTACACACTTCCAACATTCCAGATTATATCCAACAATCAAATAACTCAACATTAACCCATTTTCACTATCAAACACCATAAAATCCACATTTTCAACATTTGGCATAATTAGGGCAAATTTTCCAGATTTGACTAAACTTAGCCAAAAATCACAAACAATATATAAAAATGCTCTAAATGCCCACCTCTTTACTTTGCCCAATCCAGAATCTTGATTCTCCAACTTCCAATTTCGACCAAATCACAAATCACCACTTCTCAAGATTCTACAACCACCACCATAAAGCTCTCATTGAGATGAACAATATTAGAGAAGAGGTTCTTAGCAAAGGAAGAGCATAACTTATCAAGATTCAAGCTTTTCTTCTTCCTCTTCCCTTGCTTGCTTCAGCGAAATGGAGAGAGAAAAGAGAGAGAAAATAGGATATGGAGGAGGTAATGATGATGAAGAAGTCAACTCTTTCTCCCACACACACCCACACTCAACCGAATAGGAGAGAGAGAATAAGGGAAAAAGTGCTATTTTGTCCTTTTGTGGCTTCATCTAATAGCTTACACAATGCCATGTGTCATCATCTTACGCATCCCTTCCATGAGCTTACCAAGTCACAAAACATAGGATTCCGACCCACGGTCAAGGAATCACAACCCTTGATCTTAAATACCACATGTATTTATTCCCAAAATTCACATCACATTAACTCCAAAAGTGTTTAATCAAGATAATTACAATAATTATCAGAGTCATTAGCCCTAATCACAAATCGGGATATTACACAATTTTCCCAAAATATCCAAAAATAAACTAAATATAACTAAACAACTCCGTCACTTGACCCATACGCTTTAGTTTCCAGTATTTGCCGCTTTGCCCTTAGAGCCACTAGCATGAGCGTCATGTTAGGGCAATGGGAATTAGGCAAATTAATGATTGCACCTAGGGCAAGTGGGAGGATGTTGGAAATTGTGCCCTAAGGGCCAATCATTGTACTTTAAACATTATTATTTGAATGAAATTTCTCCATTCTGTTATCATATTATTTTCATGTTAACTGTGATAATTGTATCATTGGATAATTCATAAAGACTGTCCTAAAATGTCCCAGGTCGGTCATCTATGCGGGAACGGAGATGAAACAAGACCAGTATGACTTTGATAAGATATGGAGATACGAATCAAAGTCTTAAGCACTTGTAAGAGTACAAGGTGCTGGACCGACCCTCTATGAGAAAACTACATGGATCAAGTCATAAGCTTTTCTCATGTATAACCACGTCACAATGCCCTTAGACTTGAGGTCATCATGGATTCCTACATGAGAGTTGCTAAGCTTTGAACTAGTCAAAAGTCACTTTTGACCGGGTGATGATAAAGGCTACGATCGAGCTTGGTGGTTTTTCATGTAGAGGAATATGAATGATCAAGATGGAATTTGTCCCTCACATTAGTAAAGAGATATTACTGGGCCCTTCGATGAGTGAGTCTGACAAATGTATGGCCATACTATGATGAAAGGGTTTTTTGTTTCTGTTATCAGGCTACTCAGGAATCGAGAAAGTAATGGTCAAGAACAAGAGGATAACATTTTTCATGCCTTATCCTTGATCGATATATCGTGTGACAAAAGGGACGTGACATGGTTGTATGACAGGTTGCATCGTGATAACGATCCTCATATGAATTGGGTAGTCAAAATATCTTGCTAGAGGCCGCTTGCGACTTTTGGGTTAGTGTAGTTATTGGCCCACTGCCAACTTCATATGGGCCTACAGGGTCTCACACAAGAATGGCCCAACACGAGATAATGTTTGATTTAGGGTGGATGAATTTTATATTTATATATATATAATGTAAAATTCATTAATAATATTATATAGATATATATATTTTTTCGAAATATATATCTTATATATATATTATTATATTTAATAATATTATATAGATATATATATTTTCGAAATATATTATATATATATATATATATATCTATATATCTATATATATTATATAATATTATTATATTGTGTTGGTTTTAAATTTAATTTATTAAGATATATTAAATTTAATAACTAACATGATAGAGATATAGTATCTCAGATTTAATTTATGAAGATAAATTAAATCTAATGGCTCTTTATTTAGATTAAATAAATAGGTTAAATTAAAACTGTTGGACAGATTTAATTTAAACTGAATTTATTTAATTAGTTCATCAAGATAATTAATTGTTAATTAATTTCAAAATTAATGATGATTAATTTTGAAATTTGAAAATAACCCTCATGGGTTATAAACTTGATAGAACTGATAGACTCAGGGTACATCAGAATTGAGAGCCGCAAGTTAAACCCTTGAAGACATTAGAGGCGCTAGCACGCAGTCTCGGTTGGAGAGCATTCGTGTGGATACCGGTAGAGGAAGCGGACCTAACATGTTGGCTCCTAGAGATCGTGAAAACTCTGAATCATCAAAAAGGTATGAATACTTCCAACTTGGTTTAAACGCCGTTGATAGATCTTCGACTAGGATCGGTGAAAAATTTTTTTTAAATTCTTCCGCTGTGCTTACCAATCCTTCAAAAGGTCCTGACTGTAAGATCCCGTCTTAAATACCACTTATCCTTGATATTAATCAGAGTAGTTTTTGTGCAGTTCAGTGAGCAATATATGAATAGCGTAAATATACTGATATATTGGTACAAGGTACTTGATTACATTACAGGGTCTCCCTTTAGGGTTTGATAATATAAACAATTTTGTTCCAAAAATGTCAAAATAAACTAACTATAACTAACAGGTCCATTCTCTTATCCCGTGCACCTCAATTACAGGTATTTATTGTTTTGCCCCTCGAGCCACTAGCTTTTACTAGAATATTATAATTTTGAAAAAGGGTGAGATTTAAACGAATATCAGTAGTATCAGTCAATCGATCATAGAAAATGCAATAATAAATATGCCATATACCACATACAGCAATATTATAATAACACAATTCAGTTCAGTCGAAAACATTCAGAGCCAACTACTGTTGTAACCCCTACTTTTTCTATACCTCAACTGGGCTCAAGGCCACAAAATGGGCATACCATTGTACCCATAGGCACTATGCCCAGTCATGTTCAATATACTTATAGGCACTATGTATCATACATATTACGGTAAATGACATACACAAAGCAAATAAACATTGATATAATGTATGAAAGATAGAGTTACTACCTTAAATTCCTTTTTGTTTACAAATAAGTCCTCAATTCAATCCGGCTCAGGCTCAATAGTTTAGTCCTAAAAATCCAAGTTTACAAGAATCCCCTATATATATTAAATCTGTATGTATCAGTAGTTGAGCCAAGCCACGTTTGTTTTTGGCTTCTCTCTTAAATCACTGTTCATATGAACAGTACCAGCTTGCCTCTGGCTTCGTGCAATGCACGTGAATCACCATGTGCCTCTGAGCCAGTTTTATTTAGCACCCTTCACATCCCACCAGGTATATGTGTGTGGGTTACCATTTGTTTTCTGCACGTGGGTCTCCATTTCCACTCATTCCTTGATTGTTGTTCAACACTTCTGCAACATCAAAAAAAGCTTCTGCAATTCCCAACTAAATGGCTGGTTTAAGGGCACGTGTTGCTATAATAAGCCAATTTCCAAATTGCTTTCCTAGGAAGTATGCACGACCGTTCAAGTTTATACTATTATATCTATATATAGTTGATGATAGTTGATCCTTTGCATTGTCCAGTTTGATCTGCAAGAATAGAGGTCTAGAGGTTTGAGTGATGTATTAAAACAATATACTCATTGGTAGTGTAAACGAAATGAATAGGAAAAATATACTAAATGTAGTAAACAAAGCTACATGTGGTTTGTGTTGTTTGCAAACTATCTAAAAATAGTAATATGTTGTGTTGCTTCACTAATGCCACTCAGTTAAATAACTGACCATCCAATAGCCAGCCACTAACTCACAACATAATATTAGCTACCTAACGGATTTCCTCTCTGTTTTTCATATTTTTTCTGTCCTGATCTTTCACCAACGTTCACAAAATGGCTGGACCATACAGTCACCTTGACAGCATTTTACCTGGTTCAACAGCTTGGAGAATAATGGTGAAGGTGGATCACTCATTCCCAAGGACTGACTATGACTTGTATGAGTTGGAATTTTGCTATCCGAAGATGGTTTTGTGTGTTGATCTAATTGTCTTCGATGAAAAGGTGTGCTATTAACTTTTATGTTTCTGCTTCAGTAGTTTCAGTTTATAATGTTTGATTTTGTTGGGAAACAACAGGGCTCAAGAATGGTGATTCATTTGGGGATTGATGAGGTTATTGATCGGCTTGCAAACATTTTGAAGCCAGAAAAGATTTTTTATGTCAGAAACTTCATTGTGGCAGAGGGAGGTTTAGGCATTCATGACAAGTACCATGTCGTGGCTCTCCCAAACACAACAGTAGAGGAGTTCATTGTTGAAACTCCTGAGTATTGTTTCAAAATATTGCATGTTGTTGACATTCGGAAAGGTTTGACATCATCACATTTAGCAACAGGTAATGAAGAGTTCCTTTATTCAGGTTGAATCGTTAATGTAGCATTTGACCCAGGTGAGATGACACAACTATGTAGTGACAAAGCTGACTCTTACTTTGTACATGTTTTTTATCAGATATATGTGGGATTCTTTCTTCTTCTGTTAAGTTTCGTTGGGAGCGAATAAATGGCCTCATAACACAGGAGTTACGTTTCAAGTTGGAGGACAAGCAGTGAGTTATTATAGTGTATATTTTTATTCATTTATATCAGATTATTTCAGATATATCACATTTGTTGCTATATTTCTAACCTCAAGCACATCTATTCAGTGGCAATAGGTTCAGTGTGCGCTTGCAAGGTGACAGTGCTGGTTATTCATGGCTGGAATTTCAACATTTCAAGACAATGCAGCATCTGGTGTGCATTGTCTAGTATGGTCTGATCAAGAATGAAGGGGGTACCATTAATACGCACTATTCTTTTTTGTTCATGCTTTAGTAAAGTAGCTTATGGAATGCCCTTTAATTTTCTTTTGCAGATGAGGTTTTGATTGTGAACTACAACTATGCAACAAGGGTTTTCTGGAACCCTATATTTAATGACATTCTGACACTGAGGAGGGAATTACTTGCAAGAGCAGGGAGGGCCTGAAGTTGTCTACCATAAACTTAGAGTTGCTTGGTCATTTTGTTTACACTATGTATTAGTGATTGTTGCTTTCTATAATGAGTAAGCATTAGTAAAATGCCAATGTCAAATTACTAAATGTGTTGGGGTGTTATGTATTGCAGAAATATATGCGATCGTAGTTTGTAATGGTTAATGTATTTGGTTTATGTAGTGCATGTCCATGATGTTTGAGGTGTATCTTGTAGTAGTATAAGTGGGTGTCTGGTATGAGTGTTATGGTGTATGGAAACTTATGATATTATATTAATGAAGTCATTTTGTTAACAAACGTTGGATTATGACAAGTTTTTGGCTCAATGTTTAAAAACATGTACCCTATGATTCATGTAAACTAACCAATAGGATTGTATTAAAGTAGAGACAGGGAACAGATACAAATGGCAATGACCAATTAAAATGGTACTCCATATAACTATAAATATTGTTAACCAAATAAAGAAACGCATGCCGATGGGATGTCTCATAAAGAAAAGTAGTATAAGGTGATTTAAACAAGGTACTGCAATATTTTCATGAAGTGATTTGGGTAATAATATTCTCACCTTGTGCAAACTATTTTATTCACCTTCAAGATCTGGAATAACAGTTATTTCATAGCCATATTGGGTTTCACATCCTATAAAAGAAATCTTACGGTTCATATCCAAGTCCCTCAATCCAAATAAACAAGTTATAGATTAAAAAGTTATAAAGGTAGGTATCTTCATATTGTAAGGTTCAAACTACCTTCAGTATATAATTTATGGTGGCATTGAAGATACGGATGGAAGAATAGTTATTTCATACTTTATTTGGTATGCCACACTGTATAAGTAAATAGTCATAAGATCTCGTCATGAAGAATCTTCCTATTTATATGTGTCAATCAGTTAACTCAGATGCACAACTATATTGTGTGTTGCAAAATTAAAAATCATTGTATATCTTTAACTGATTTAAAACCATTCTGACAACATAAAATCATTTGACACCATTTATGAAATAGCTATTGAATTCTGTCATAAGATTTCAATATCTTCATTTTTATGTGTCAAACAGCTAGCTCACACTGAGTAAGTAATCTATCATAATAGCTCAACATCATTTGTCACCGTTTATGGGAAAAAACAGAATAAAAAAAAAGAATTAGTTTTTTTTTTATACTTAAACGGAATGCCACCCCATATGAAAGGTTTATCACTGCAGTAGAGATCTGTCAGAACAAATACTTCTGTTCTACCAATGAGGTTTGGCATAGTTGGTTAAGGTCTTGCCACCCCGATCACAAGGGAGTGTGTTCGAACCCTCTGACTGATGGGGAGACCTCATTGGTAGGCGATCTCGTAAGTCCCTTGTAAGCGCTCGAAGAGCCCTGGGGCCGTGCCCTGGCCTTGGTAGGGGACTGGTGCCGAACCTACCTAAACTTTTTACTATCAAAAAAAAAAATACTTCTGTTCTGACAGATTTCTGAAGAAAAACTTTTAATTACTGAAAAGTTTGTTCCTTTTTCGTAGCTCGAGGTAGGTGCTATTTCAGAACATTAGATCTTTATCCATTGGGTGTTAGTTTTCATCTTTGGCTAACTGTTAGGTATTCCAATGGGAACGTGCCATTGGAAGGTGTGAGGAGTTTAAACATGGGACTGCCATATTTTCATGATGTAAAATCAAGGATTTTGGGTTTAAGCTCAGATACTCTCATCTGAGCCAAGTTTGAACAAATCGTAGATGCAGCTGGAATAATAGTCATTTCATAATTTATTGGGTTTTGAGTACATAGCTGTCAGAGCAAATAGGTCTGAAGCTATGTCAATATGTCATTTTTATCTCTTTATAAGACTTCAACATCATAATCGGAAGTAATCACTAAGGAAGTAATATGTCATAAGATTTCAATATCTTCATTTTTATGTGTCAAACAGCTAGCCACACTGAGTAAGTAATCACTGGGTAAGTAAGATGAACTAAGATTTCTACATCATTTGTCACCGTTTAATAAAAAAAAGAGAATCAGAAAAAAAAAATAGTAGGTTTTGTATACTTAAATGGAATGCCACCCCATATGATAAATTGATCACTGGAGTAGAGATTTGTCAGAACAGATACTGCTATTCTAACATATCTCTGAAGAAAAACTTTTAATTACTGAATAGTTTTTTCTTTATTTTTGTAGCTCGAGGTGGGTGCTATTTCAGAACATTAGATCTTTATCCATTGGGTGTTAGTTTTCATCTTTGGCTAACTGTTAGGTATTCCAATGGGAACGTGCCATTGGTAGGTGTGAGGAGTTTAAACATGGGACTGCCATATTTTCATGATGTAAAATCAAGGATTTTGGGTTTAAGCTCAGCATACTCTCATCTGAGCCAAGTTTAAACAAATTGTAGCTAGAGCTGGAATAATAGTCATTTCATAATTTATTGGGTTTTGAGTACATAGCTGTCAGAGCGAATAGGTCTGAAGCTATGTCAATGTGTCATTTTTATCTCTTTATAAGACTTCAACATCATAATCGGAAGTAATCACTAAGGAAGTATTATGTCATAAGATTTCAACATCATTTATAACCGTTTATGAAACACCTATTGAGTTGGAAATAAGATTTCAATATCTTCATTTTTATGTGTCAAACAGCTAGCCACACTGAGTAAGTAAGATGAACTAAGATTTCTACATCATTTGTCACCGTTTAATAAAAAAAAGTGAATCAGAAAAAAAGAAATAGTAGGTTTTGAGAAATTAAATGGAATGCCACCCCATATGATAAATTGATCACTGGAGTAGAGATTCGTCAGAACAGATACTGCTATTCTGACATATCTCTGAAGCAAAACTTTTAATTACTGAATAGTTTTTTTTTTTATTTTTGTAGCTCGAGGTGGGTGCTATTTCAGAACATTAGATCTTTATCCATTGGATGTTAGTTTTCATCTTTGGCTAACTGTTAGGTATTCCAATGGGAACGTGCAATTGGAAGGTGTGAGGAGTTTAAACATGGGACTGCCATTTTTTCATGATGTAAAATCAAGGATTTGGGTTTAAGCTCAGCATACTCTCATCTGAGCCAAGTTTAAACAAATTGTAGCTGCAGCTGGAATAATAGTCATTTCATAATTTATTGGGTTTTGAGTACATAGCTGTCAGAGCAAATAGGTCTGAAGCTATGTCAATGTGTCATTTTTATCTCTTTATAAGACTTCACCATCATAATCGTGAGTAATCACTAATATTGAAATCATATGGGTTGACATTAAATAATATTGAAAAGGCTATTTCTACATCATTTGTCAACATTTAATTAAAAAAAATTGGAAAAAAAGAAATAGTAGGATTTTTATACTTAAATGGAATGTCACCCCATATGATAAGTTGATCACTGGAGTAGAGATCTTGTCAGAGTAATATTATGATCAAAGGTTTTAGTTCAAGTTGTTTGTTTACTATGGTGATCTTCACAAACCAGCAGGTATTGATGTCAATCATGGTTACAGTAGCAAACTAAAGGCTGGGATACATGCATGAAGCCATTAGTTTTTTCAAAGTATCTTATCCCACCATTTCCACCTGCATAAAGTTCATGTTCTCTAAACTTATCAAGTGGTGGTTATAAATACCTAGGCATCTGCGATTGGATTAATCACAACAGTTCACTATTCTAATAGCTCAAACTTTCTCTTACTGTATTAGTCTATTTACAATTTACAATGGCCCCATGCAAGATGTCAATACTCAAAGACATTGATGACTCCACTGATAGGTGGAAGGTTGTGGTTAGGGTCATAAGGAGATGGAATGTGTACCAAAAGGAACACCCAAACGATCTCTTTTGCATCTCAATGATGTTGGTGGATGCAGAAGGCAGCAGAATTCAGGCTTCCATCCATAACAAGGGTCTGTTCACTATTTTCGATGACAAGTTGTGTGAAGGGAGTGTTTATTTTATAGCCAATTTTTCTGTCTCGGAGAACAACAAGGAATATAGGGCTACTAACCACCCATTCAAAATAACTATTGGTGGTCAGACATATGTATCAGGGTCAAACGCAAATATCCTAGAGTACTCTTATATGTTTTACCCAATTGCTGATATAGTTGAAGTTACCCAAAAGAGCACTGTTGATTATCTAATTGGTAACTTTTCTAAAGAGTTTGTTGTTCTGTTTGTGTAGTTTATTCGATATATTTAAACATTCCAAGTCTAAAGAATGAGTTATCATTGTTGTGTTGCAGACGTGATTGGATTTGTAACTTCTGTGGGTGTACTTGAAGAATATCGTTCCAACAATGAGATTAAGAACAAGTTGCGGTTGACTATTGCTGATGAAATGTATGTATGACATTGATTTTTTAAATGTATCTTCAGCTTCATGTTTATTAACATATGTTGTGGTGTGTTTCATGTCTTACAGGGGGATCAGCGTGACAGTAGTTTTATTTGATGAATGTGCTGTTAATGTGTGCATGAATGACTTTATTAGGATGGAGGCACCTGTTGTGATTCTAATACAGCTATGTAGGATTGGTTTTGCTGAAGATGGTAAGGAGAGAGTGTGTGGTTTAGTTGCTGGAATTTCAAGGGACAACATTTAGTGTTTAGTTAACACTTAATGAATTTGATTGTGTTTTTGTAGGGATTCCCGAGGTTTGCAGTTCATTCAATGGCACTAAAGTGGCATTCAACATGAAATTCCCTGAAGTGAAGAACTTCATTGAGAGGTACTTTTTCATTAGTTGTTGTAGTTTTATTTTTACCTAAACACTTAATTTGTTAATAACTTTTTCTGTTGCCTTTTTTTTATTAGTGCTAAAACCCTGCCATCACCCACTATTAGTACCATATCAGCAACTGCTCCAAGCCAGCATTCAAATGTGGCAGCAAGCAACCTAATTCAGACCCACCCTGTGATCAACATTGATGAGATAGCTGATAAACACGGGGTAGGTGTCACTAAAAAACCAAGAAGACAGGGTGAAATGAGAGCATTTTATAAACTTTGTTTTCTATGTTGTAGGAGGACTACTTCTTAATAGAGTGTGTAATTGTCAAACTGGACACAAGGCATGGCTGGTACTATGAAGGCTGTGATAGGTGTGGCAAGAAGCCAAAAGTTGTAGAAGGGAAGGTATCTTGCACTACCAACATGTGCAAGGGGAAGAGGATTGTTGTGGAGCCAAAGTTTGTTCTAAATGATTTAAATTTTTTTTTCGTCAAGCAATAATTGCAGTATATAAGATGTACCCATTGTATTCAATATAGGATGAAAGTCCACTACATAGTGGAAGATGCTACTGGCAGGGCTAATGTGGTGTTTTTTGACAAACTTGCTGTGCAATTCCTTGGGAAGAAAGGTTCGGAGTTGAAACTCCAGCTTGAAAAGGTTGGGACTCTGAACCGATGTCTAATTTTTCTATAATTTATCTGGTGTGGGAATTGCAATTGATTATTTTCAAGCTATTAACAGGAGGGTCGTGGATATAATTTTCCTGATGAGCTTGAGATATTGTTGGGGAAGAGGCTGCTACTGAAGTTAAGGCTTAACAAGTACAACAAGGACTACCCTAATTCTAGCATAACAGTGTCAGCATACACTGAGATGGCTGACCTTATGAATGAATTTGATCAGGTAAACAGTTTATTACTGTACTTACCAAATTAGACTATAAGTAAATGGATGAGTTCCTTGTAACCATGAGTTAATTAATGATCATTAATGTGTGTTTTTTGAAGGCTGCCATTGTGGATGATGATTTGGCAGATGAGGTAACTTTGTGAAATAATATATTTATGTGATATTTAATAGCTATCTGTTATATAACGTTTATTAATGTCAAACTTTCTGCTGATTCAGGAAGACTTCTTAGCCATACATCAAAATTATTAACTAATAACAGGATTCCGTTCTGCTTGCTTATAAAGAGATAAAGTATAAACTTATGTTCAATCTTTCAGTTAACTCCAATTAACTTCCATGTGTTAAAACACATATCAGGTCCCTACATTTACTGTGGTTCCTAATGACCATGCTGATGACACTACCCAGATTGATTCACCAGCTATAATCTCACATGACATTCAGCAGGAAAGCAGTGGATTAGATGATCTGCCTATATCTAGCCTTATGAGCAATGGCCCTTCCAAGGGGAAGAGGAAGGGTTATGGGAAGAAGCCTGCTGTACTGAAGGAGAAATTGGTGATTGAAGAGAAATCTTCACCAGTCAAGACTTATGTGAAGCCTTTGAAGTTCATAAAGCAAGAGAAGAATTGAGGGACTTTGTCTTGGGATGTTGGGTTTCTGTCAGTTAATTTCTGTTAGGGTCTTTTGTGGTTTGTGCTGATTATGGTAGGACTTAATTGTGATGAATGGGGCAGTATTACTAAGTTGCCACATCAGGGTTGTTTTATAATTTACTTTCCCTCTACGTATTGTATGCTATGTGTTTGGTCTATATGGTTTGTACTATTTTGTGTTAGCTGCCTTTGCTTGGGTGGTTTGGTGTAGACCATTGGACATTTGGTGTAAGGAATGCTTTATTAATGTTATGATTATGATGCTATGTGTTTATTAATTATGTATGGGTAATTTACTTGGACCCGTCCAAGTAAATATTAGGATGCAAGTAACTAAACATCAAGTAGTGAAATTTAGTTTGTAGTTACAAGCCATAAGGAACTAATAGTTGATACATTCAATTTATTTGATCCTATGACAAAAAATGTTCTATAATAACCGGAACATGCTATGTGCCTAACTGCAATTATATTAAAATAATCCATATGATTACAACCAAATGAAGTGGTTAACACTATGAAAGAATAGTTTATTTCAATAGATAGATTTATTACCCTGCCACAACCTTCTATGGGACACACAAAACCCCTTTCCACTGTATGGATGAGATTATGTCTTTTCAGCTTTGAACTATCCAGAAATTTCTGCCACAGAAAATGAATATTTTTAATACTTACAAATGTAAATCTGACATTATGAATTATGGGTAAAATCCAAATATACTAAAAAAATGAAAACAATAAATGCCATAAAACTTATTACGCAGACATAATAGTCTACTCAGAATTTGTTAGATACAACATATAAACTTAGAGTAGGTTTGTTAGATACAACATACAACATATAAACATTCTCCATGAATGTGAGAATGTTTTCTCAAAGCACCAGCATCTATAAAAGTTTTCCCATAAATATATTATTTGAAAGACAAACTTAAATGGCAATAGAAAAACTTAAAGAGAAAATAAAAACACTGAAGCATTGTGAAGTTTGAAGGTATGAAAACAAGGTCACCAAATAAAAAGTTTTTCAACATGATCTTTGAAGGTGTGTGTATATGAGAACACACCCAATGAATATAAGAAAGTTAATTACTTGAAATATTGTTTAACTAATAACTATGTAAGAAAGTTAATATCTAATAACTAAGCATTGTTTAACCATGTTGGATGATCAGAATAGTCTGATGTGATGTAGATTTCTGATTTAACTTCATTTGTTTCAATTTCCATCACATAATTATTTGCATGCTGTGTATGTGAGATATCTGTTGTACAATGTTGTGTCTTTACTTCCTGCGGGATTACCGAAGCAGTTTATAAATGAAGGGTCAACATTATTTTATTACAGAGGCTAAGTTAGGATGGACAGTACGTTTTTGTACACAATGCAGATTATTCAACTATTTAACTAATAAACAAGTATATAAGAAAGTTACACACTTTTTTTGGTTAAATTACAAACCGAAGTATGTTGGAGTATCAGATTAGTTTGATGTGATATAGATTTCTGATTTGACTACATTGGTTTCACTGTGCAGCACATAATTATTTGTATTGTGTGTATAGCTGATGTACAATGCTATGTCTGCATTCCCTACGAGAACAATTTATAAATGAAGGGTCAGCATTATTATATTATAGTGGCTGAGTTAGGATGGACAGCAGGGTTTAGGGATTGCCATCGTAAGGCAAGGAGTGGTGGTGGTGTCTGCAGCTCTTTATTTTCTGATAACATTAATGAGATGAAGAGGAAATCTAACTACCCCCCTCACCTCCCTCAGCCAAGTCAGTCAGGTCGTGCATCATGGAATGAAGGACCATTGTCTTCTGGGCAGGTGTTAGGTAAGTTTTATTGCTATATTTATAAACTTAGGCTGATGGATTGGCTGAAGCAGAACTGTTTCACTGTGTTTTATCATTATGATGAGACAAACTCCACTTAATGTGTGACATTTGAATCTTTATATGTGCATGTTGACTTCAAAGTTGAATCAAGAAGTCAAGCTCAAGCAATGAATGAAGTGAATAAAACTAGACCTAGCTCATCCAGCGAACGTTACAAACAACTGATGCATTCAGAACCAACATATTCAGTTACTGATGTCGCTGGATCGAATCATAAGCGTAGAGGAAGATGTTCTGCCCTAAAGGACATAACTAACATTGCCACAAATTTGGAGGCAAAGTTCAGTTCATACACATCACCTGGTTAGTTGCATTACTAATAAACATTATGATGTATTGAAAGAGGGCAGTAATACTTATGTTGTGACGGATGCAGGGGAGCTGGACTTTAGAAATAGTGTTATTAAGCGACGTAGTGCCCGATATCGTGCCTTTGAGAATTTTGACGAAAATATTGTAAGTATGTCAAGTCAAACTCAATGAGGCTCAGAATATGGATCTGTTGATGTAGAAGGTTCCATGAAAACAAAGGAACTCAAGCATGTTGATTTTCTGGATATTGGTATGGAAGGAAGTCAACTTAGTGGTAATGATTAATTAGTTTTTGAACACTTTTTCTTTTTGGCTTAATGAATTGTTTCAATTCATGCATTTCAGTTTTTTTTTTATCAGTTGCTATTGTAATTATATTCAATTGTAAGCAATAATAAACGTGTTTTCATAAACTTCCCACCATCCATAATGCGTGGGCTAAATTTCAGGTTCTAGAGGATTAGAGTGTACTAATGTGGACTTGAGCAATGCAAGTAATAATGTTTTTGGAGATGTATTTCGTAATGGTGAAATGGATCCAGCACAATCATTGTCAGGACAAGAAGATTATGAAGGTATTAATTTTTGTTTTTATGTTATGTAATTATATAGATGGCATGATGTAGTTGGTATGAATTGTTTGTGACTACTACTCCATATGAGACATTAGAGAGAATTTATTGAGTTTGTCAGAAATCATATGTATTTGACTGTGGTATTTAGGTGTAGGCAATAGAAAGAGATAGATTTAAAGAACGGACATGGAGTGAAGCGAAGAGAAGAGAGGAATACTGAAACATAGAGAGAGCTATAATAGTACAATGGGCTATTCATATTTGAACTCATGACCAAAGCATGCCCTAGCTGTAGAGAAAATTATTTTGCCAATATCATTTATTTTGTTTCAATTACACTGATTTTATCTACTGTTTCAATTACACTGATTTTATGTATGGAAAGTAAATACTGAGATGAGAGCAAAGTCACATAACTACAAAATTATATATGTCACATAGTGATCACATTGAAATCTTTCAGTTCCAAAATACATTTAAGTATGCACCATCAGTTTGTGTTCCAAATTTTATCATTTATGCATGAAATTCTAAGTATTTCAAGCCTGAAATGAAGTAAGAAAACAGTGAAAAGGAGGAATGAAAAAAGCAAGCAACAAATGAAATATAAAAGAACAAAATGGCAGAAAAAATATTAAATTAAGCACTAAAAAATCATTGGAAAAATATAATTTCAAACCTGCTCTTGAGCCAGTAAGCATAGAAGTTTTGATACCCACTAACGGCGGCTGCCCTATAGCTTGTAAACTCCAGATCAGCAAGCATCTCGAAAAATAATATCAAAGTCAAATAGGAGTTGCTGCTGAGTATATATAGCCAATAGTCTATTTCAAAGTCAAACTAGAGCTTTTTCTGACTGATTAAATGCG
The DNA here is from genome assembly GCA_963210345.1 of Inga oerstediana. Lineage (NCBI taxonomy): Eukaryota > Viridiplantae > Streptophyta > Magnoliopsida > Fabales > Fabaceae > Inga > Inga oerstediana. The sequence goes on along the minus strand of OY723402.1, from coordinate 30,110,817 downwards.
CATCAGTTTCCTAGACGCTTGAAGAAATTAGAGATAAGAAAAGAAATTTAGGTGTAGGCAATAGAAAGAGATAGATTTAAATAACAGACATGGAGTGAACCATTAAATAGCAAAGTCATTTTTGAAAAGTCATTTTTTAAAAATAGCAAAGTCAATGATGTTGAAAAAACTTGACTTCAAAATTTATGAACCAAAGTCCATCTAAAAGAATGCTTTCAGAGTTTTAAAAGACATTTTCCCACATTCACTTACTAGACGGGGAATAATACTTTCATTCCTATCACAGGGGAAAGAAAAGGGGAACACAAATAAGAAATTAAAGAGGAGCTTACCGAAACAATTGCAAGCTGCTGAGCGTTAAAACCAGCGCCTTGCAACCTGCATCAAAAACATAATTGATTTTATATCCACATCTCTAGAGTAGCATTGATAAAATCATGCAAAGCAGAAATTGGGAGAGCAAACCACCTAGAAGTGGCAGAAAAGTAACCATGAGATTTAAAATACAATGAAATTAAATGCTCAAATAAAAGGTTTTCACTTGACAAAGGTACGAACCCATATATATAGAGGTAGGAGTTCCCAGTCAGAAGTTCTTTCTCATATAACTGCATACAGATATCACAACTACGCTTGTAGACCTATTGGTAAAAGGAAACACAATTTAGAAAACAAAAATACTACACCAGCTGCTCAATTATTATTGCATAAGCTTAAAAGTTTAGAATTCAAAATTCAAAAATTGTCTTCACTGAAATAAAAAAGGAAAGGCCACTCCCTATGGATTAAAGAAAGCATTCGTGAATCACATGTTCATCTAACTGCTTAGATTCAGAGTTACCAGCATACAAGGCACAAGCTCATGATGAATTGGAATCTAGAACCCAAACTCAGCTAAAGAAATACCATAGCATGTGAACAGAAAACAGAAGCAAGGCTAACAAACAAAATACTACAATCTGCTTAGCTATGCCAGTAACTTGGAGACTCTTAACAGCCAAATGTTATCACGACCAAGTCATACAGAAAATATTTATCACAAAAACAAAAATCAGAGGTCCCAAACTACAAATAGATTCAATACACACGGCTTTTTGTATAAAGAGTTATTCAAAAATGGTACATCCAAGCCCTGCCTTATGTTATAAACATACACAAATTTAGATATTAGATTCTCAATCACAGTACACCACAAAACTTAAGATGTTAGATAGTGTTAAAACCGGTATATTCAAGCCTCGCCTTATGTTAGAAGCATACACCAAAAACCACATCTTTTAAAAGCTGCATCCAATAACCAAAGCACGATAATCCTCTCGACCTTGACATCATTTCAATGTATTGGATTAATTTTTCTATGTTTTTATTTGTTTTCACAAGCCAGCTAATCTTAATACCTGAACTTTTAGCTTAATCAAAAGAAGCAGTCTTCCCTATCTCAATCCGACCAGTTCCTAGGTATAATTGTAGATGTTTCCAATCAGGGATACAAATCCCCCAAGAATCCACTATCCACCATTAAGCATGCATAATGGGCAATGGGCAAACTGACTAACAATTTCTTTTTCATAACACATATCAAATAATTAGGCCAAAGAAAAAGTGAGATCAAACTGAAGAACTGGCTGTGCTTTGTGGTGTGAAGTGAAACCTAAGGTCATTTATAGACACCAAATTCCCAAAGGTATTCGATATTCGAGTACATCACAGTTATTGATAGCAAGCATTGACTTATAGTCAACTCTAAGTCTTAAACAGAAACAAATGGAAAATGACGGTGACTAAGAGAAGTCTAGCTAGCAGCTTCATTCAGTTTTTCCTCCGGTCAATCCCTCTTGGTCTCATTTTCTGTTTCCTTAGTTTAGTAAACACGGTATTTTTCTTTTTCTTTTGGATAAAGTCACCCTTCTCTTTTTGGAAACCCAAACTCCACGGGAATCACAAAATAATTTTTCTAATTTCAATAAATAATGTATTTATTTTCCAGCCAAAAAATGAAGACATGTGTTTCAAATATAAGATTTTCATTCTCATTTAAAATTTACGTACCATATATTGATAACTCAAGAGTATAATTATTGATTACTTGGGTGGGTCATACAAGCCCTGCCTTATGTACCCAAACTCCACGGACTAAACTTCTGTGGGTACATATATTGATAGCTCGTGACCACCAATTTACAAGCGGAGCTTGCATGTCACTGACTAACAATTTCTTTTTCATAACACATATCAAATAATTAGGCCAAAGAAAAATTAACCCAACTCCACAAGCAGAGAATGAAAGTTGGGCCTTCATCTATACATTAAATTTTATTCAGTATCTGTTTGAAATTATGAGCAGTTGATAATTCAGAACTGATATTATAGACAGAATTCAGCAAAAAGCTCAATAACGATTTTAGCATTTTGAGATAAAAGAAATCAGAAAGAGAGAGAAGCAGCTTGGTTTCTATTGATACTCCAACATACCTCTAAAACTGTTCTGCTTCAAATGGTCCCAACAATTTGAAGATGACCGTGACTTCCTGCGAAGCCAAGGAACTAGTGGTATGTTTCTGATAGAGAATAACTAACCGTTCATAAGCTACACTAAGAAAAGTAGTAAAAAGAAGTAATATTATAGTATAAATTGCAGGGCAAATATGAGACCAAAATCCCAGTCATCATCAAACTCAAAATTCAAACAGATGATTCCAGCGTCAAATGAATCGCGGGAAGGGACCACTAAACCTTTTCTGTTCTATGTGCTATGAATTCGGCAAAACCCTAAAGTAATTTTAGGAATCAGTAACGACCACATGAAGGGAATGCAGCAGATAGGAACCTAACCTGAAATATCGTGCTTCCTGCTGGATATGATCTGAACATCCCTTCTTGGTGGCTTGATTTATCCAGATTTTTGCTACTCCATCGCGGTTGATTTCCATTTATGAGGCGACACCGGTTGATTAGCGCTTAACATGTGGCATTGAATGTCGACAGATGTTGGCTGTGTGAGGGATGGGAGTGGCAGATTTGTGATGACTGGCTTCGTCCTTTCCATTACATACGTTGCCGTTTTTGCCCTCACAATGCATGATAATCCAGAACTTTTTTTTTTTCTTTTCAGGTAGTTAGGAATATGATATTCTCTTTATTTTGTTTTTTTAGAGTAAAATATTCTAACCTCCCTTATATTTTTCTTTCATTATATAGATCTTTCTTCTATTTTGAAAACATACACTCAAATCCAAATTGTTAATTACGTTAAGAATTTTTATTTTTTAATTAAAATTTATATTAAAATAAATTTTATTTACTAATTTATCCTTAATCGTTACTAATTTTCTAATTCTGACTAAAATTGTTTAAATAATTTAAGATTTTTTTTTCATATGCTTAACTTATTTTTTATTTTTGCAAATAGTTATATGTTAAATTTTTTTTTCATATTAAGATAAATATTTAATTAATGTAGACATAGGAAACTTAATTAATAATATGATTAATCATGTTAATAGATGCATACTAAAATAAACATGTTTATAAATGTTTGTAAAAAAAATTTATTTAAAAAATTAAAATTTAAAATTAATATAAGTCATATACTGTATCAAATTTACATTATTAATAACATATTGTGAATAAAACATATTTCTTTCATTTCTTTTTTTTTTTTTTTTTTTTTTGCCTTTCATTTGGAAGGCATATTTTTTAGTCATTTAAAAGAATACTAAATAAATAAATTTCAATAAATATGATAAAAATTAAAAAAATTTATAATATATTGAAAATTTTAAACATACATGTATTAGAATTGTTTTTGTATATAAAAATTTATTTTTAGGCAAATAGAAAGTGTTATTCATTTGTTGAAAAATGGATATTTTGGTCAAAGTAAATGTTTAATATTCAAACTTAACGGTCAACTAACTATTGAGGGGATGGAAATGGAATATTAAATATGTAAAGGAGGTTTCTGTAACATGCATTTTAATTTTAAGGGAAGTCTATATACGTTTTCAAAATAGAGTGGAATTTTGTGTAATTTAGGTAAAATAGAGGGGTAGTCCATGTTTTTTACTCTTTTTTTAAATATGGCGTTAGATGTTAGAGTTATGTAACAAACAAGTTGGTTCCATTATTTATGCCCTTAATGTATGGAACTTGGAAAAAACAAAAGCAAAGGCATACATTTCTAATTATGTTTGTGCTGACATTGTTTTTATTAAACAAATATAGTTATTGACTCTTCTTATTGGTTACTTTTGTAGTCCCTGCTGAGGTTTGTTACAAAGATATATATTTTGAATATAACGTCAATGCAAATGTCGAGAATGAAGAAAGTGACAATTATTTGGCACATACCGAAGGTAGGTTTGGTTCATGCAGATAATTCAATTAAATTCTCTCATTAGTGTGTGACATATTTTTTGTATTAAGTGTCTGCATTGGTAGCTTGGATTTACTGGATGAGGTCATGCCTGTTAAGATCAATGAAGTACATGGTTGGTGATAGTTTTTGAAAAACGATATGTTATAAAGTTTTGTCTTTTTTTCATCCCTTAATTTTGGTTTACCCTCTTTTTTTTTTTTTTAGAATACGTTGATGAAGGGGATGCGACAATTCGTTGCCAATCATGTGGTGCTAGGTTGTGGTTCAATGAAAAAGTTGGAAATTCAAGTTCGTTGACAGCTCCATCATTTTCAATATGCTGTCTTAAAGGAAAGGTTCAGCTGCCACTGATGACACGTCCTCCAAGTGGAATATATAGCTTATTCTTTGACAATGAAACACCTTTCTCAAAGAACTTCCATACGAACATAAGGTCATATAACAATATGTTCTCATTTACTTCTATGGGTGGGAAGATTGATTATGCGAAGAATAGTGGTGGTGGTCCATACACTTTTGTTCTATCTGGGATGAATTACTATAAGATTGGGAGTCTTTTACCCCCTGAAGGTCAGAAGCCAGTTTATTCTCAACTATATATATATGACCCTGACAATGAAGTTCCCAATCACATCAATGCTGTAAGGTAGGGAGATGTCTGCAAGGGTGTGTTGTGTGTTTGTATTTTTTTCTTTTGTTTCATATGTTTGATTGATAATTAGTTCTAATAACTAAACTATGTCCATTTATATGTTTATATTTGTTAAACAACAAGCATTTGAAGGAGTCAACTATTGACAGTGAGATAGTTGAACGGATTAAAAAGGATCTTGATGAGGTTAGCCCATTTGTCAAACAGTTTCGTGTGGCATCATCGATGATACGAGGGGATAAAAACTATGATGTTAAAATATGCCTTATCAGTAGTAGGCAGCAGGATGGTCGTGTGTGTAACTTGCCAACTGTTTCTGAAGTTGCGGCACTTATTGTAGGCGATATTGACATGAATTTTAGTAGACGGGATGTCATCGTTCATGAGTTGTCAGGGTCACCACAGCGTATTGATGAACTTCATCCTTCTTATCTACCCCTTCAATACCCAATTTTGTTCCCTAAAGGTGAAGATGGGTATAGGGAGGACATTGAGCATCGTGAGGAGACGTTGAGTTGAACGAAGAAGAAGAAGAGGCTTAGTTTAAGGGAATATTTTGCGTATAGGTTGATGTCAAGAGATAATGAGGTATCTACCATATTAAGGGCCGGTAAATTGTTACAACAATTCATAGTTAATAGGTATACAATGATCGAGTCTCAGAGGGTATTGTGGGTTAGGACGCACCAGAAGGAATTGAGGGCAGATTTGTATCAAGGGTTGACAGATGCTTTCATCAATGGGGAAAGGAATGCCTCCTCTGCAGGCAAGCGAATTGTGTTGCCATCTTCTTTCACAGGCAGTGCCCGTTACATGATGCAAAATTACATGGATGCTATGGCAATTTGTGGCCATTTTGGTTACCCTAGTATCTTTGTCACATTCACATGTAATCCTGCATGGCCCAAGATTGTGCGTGAATGTGGAGGAGACACTTCTTCTACATCTAATAGGCTAGAGGTTTTATCTAGGGTGTTCCATATGAAACTTAAATCCTTAATGGCGACGATTAAGAAGAAATGTATATTTGGCAAGGTTTTAGCAGGTATGTTTCAAACTTGGTGAATTTTTGTTGCTTATTATAATTTCGTAAAGAATGTGTGGCTAACTTTGTTTGTGTGTGTATGTGTATATATATAAATAATCAGATGTTTACACTATAGAGTTCCAGAAAAGGGGTCTTCCGCATGCACATATTCTTTTATGGGTTGATGGTCGTGAGCGTTTCAAAGATCCGACTGAGATTGATAAGATCATTTCTGCTGAAATCCCTGATGAACGGTTATCTCCTAAATTGCATTATCTTGTACAGAGATTTATGATTCATGGTCCTTGTGGGCTCTTGAAGCCTAAGGTGCCTTGCATGAAAGATAGGAGGTGTAGTAAGCATTTTCCTAAGAAATTTGTTGAACATACAACTGTTGATGAGGATGGTTACCCAACATATAGAAGGAGGGACAATGGTAGAATAATAAAAGTGAAAGGTGTGCCATTAGACAATAGATTTGTTGTGCCTTATAACCCTGTGTTGCTGTCAAAGTTTGAAGCTCATATCAATGTTGAGAAATGCAATCAATCATATGCAATTAAGTACTTATTCAAGTATATAAGTAAGGGGAATGATATGATTGTCGCTTCAATGTTTGATAAGGCGAACAGTGGTAGTCGTGAGAAGCCAGTAAAATGGTGAAATAAAGGGAATAAAATGGTGAATATTGACCCACCTTGAATAGCCTCTAGCTATAAATTTTCGGTCATAGGAATTTAACACTAAAAATAGAATGTGAACAGTGCTGACTAAAGGCTATATTTTTCCTTAAAACTGACTCAATAAGGGTTAAGTAGCCTTTAGAAGCACCTCAATTAAACGTCTACTAAAAAAGATATACATTTTTGAAGTTGGGTGAAAATGATGCTAGTTTTGGGCGAAAATCACAAAATGTATGGGCAAAATGGTAATTTTCCATATTAAGCAAAAGAAAATTGTTTTCTTTACATTACTCACCGCTTTTTCGTCCAAGAGAGCTGAATATGAAGGGAAAAATGATTTAATATGTATTTACGATCATTTTTGGATAAGGCCAAAACAAAAAGGGATATAGTCAATATTGGCAACTCTTGTAGAAATATTTGTGGAAGAGGATAAAATGCTAAAATAAAAATCATTAATACTCCCTCCTCATGCTCATTTTTGGCCAAGTATTCGCCAAGGGGAAAAGAGATGATGATTCAATTTAAATTCCCATGTGTTCAATAGAATAAAATAAGATGGAAAAAGGGATAGTAGGATATTTTTATAAGCCTTCATTATCTCTCTCTTTCCTTCCATATTTCGGTAAACTGAACCAAATAGGAAAGAGAGAGAGGGCTCATAAACATATGGAGCTCAAGAGAAGAGGGAGCAAGGTCAAGATGCAACCAAGGTGAGTTGAAGGTGATTTTCATGTGTTAAGTGTAACCCCCTTCACGATTAAGGCCGAGATTAGTTCGTAAAAATGTAATTAATGTGGAATTAGATACCGTAATAGATTTTAAGACTCAAACGAAGTCAAACTACCCAAAATCAGGGCTTACAAAAACTTTTACAAAACATGTTCATGACGGTCTCATATTCACATTTCAATACTAAATGGCCTGTACAAGTTGATTTCATTCACAAATATAAGAGTATAAACAAATTCCCGACACACTCAGGTTCCATTCATTAAATAAGGGATTTACAAAGGCACAAAGCCCACAATTTGATACCCTTAACTTGGGGATTACACAAAATCTACTATATACAATTCCAAAATCTACAATGATAACCATTAACCCCAAAATATACTCCTAAACAGGAGCTCTAACTACTCTTCGTCGCCCGCTTGCCTTTCGATCCTTTGGCCCTGTCTAAAATGGTTAATTTTGGGAGAGTGAGATTCTAAGGAATTCCCGTAGTAACAAATCAATCATATAATGTGCAACAATAAAGCATGTAAGCAAATCATCATCCACAACAAGCAACTACAATGGCAGTTACAACGGCAATGGTTAGTATGACACATGTCATCCCTTACGATTGCTCACGCTGAATTGCTCACGCTGCATTGCATCACAACAATCCATACAATACATTTCACCACAGCTGAGATTCATATAATGCATTTCATACGCAAGCCATACAGGCAGATATACACAGCCCACGGCTGGTTTCACAATGCCGCCCCACAGGTCGGATTCACAAATATCCATGTCGATTACGACGGCAGTTCAACGGCCGACCTAGAGATGACCACCGTCAATCTCTACACAGCTCACGCTGACCTGCTCACGCTGTAATGGACCATGGCACACATTTCACAAATTCAATGATAAGTTATGCATGCCAAAACATCATACATAATATGAGAGAAGAGTCACTACCTTGATCCTTCCGTGGGTGTCCTAGCGCCGGTCTCTCCCGAGGAAGGCAAATGTCAAATCCTATATTCATAATTAGGGACGAAGGGTTATATTCTATTCCAAGACTTAATTAACTTGAAACACTTAGTTTTGGTTATCATAATTGACTCTTAAGAGGCCCCAAATGCCTCTAATAAAAGCCCTAAAAGGTTGGGAAACAATAGGTTAAAGATCCCCTTTCGATAACACAAAGTGCCAAAACACAGGGTTGGGCCGCGGCCCACCATTCCTTGGGCTGCGGCCCAAACATGGTCAGAAGGCCTTGGGCTGCGGCCCGCCACTCGTGGGCCGCGGCCCAAAACAGGCCAGAAAGGTTTGGGCCGCGGCCCAGAAATTTCCTGCCTCTGGGCTGAACTTCGAAAAACCATAACTAATTCTAGAAAAATCGAAACGAGGTGATTCTAAAGCCAAATGAAAGGTATATAAGTCCTCTTTCAAGGAAAAATACAGCCCTTCACTGGGAATCACTACACAATTACAGAATCACCAAAAACTAACCACTACTCCAAAACAGAGTTCTGTTTCAACCCCAAACTTTGGACAACCATAACTCACAGAATACTCAACGAAATGACATAAAATATATGTCCATTTTGAAGATTGGGATGTGAACTTTAAGATTGGAAAGTTTCATAATTTTCCAATACCATTTGGTCACTTAAAACGCTCGTGTAAGATGACAGCGAAAAACAGAGCTTAACCAAAACAGATTTTCCAACTTTTCCCAAGTGATCCAAATGAATCCCAAAATCAACAACCAAGCTTATTCCCACACAAAATCACTCAAGGAATCCAATGGAATTGTCAAAATCACCAAAATCCTATTCCATTATCATGCTTTGGTTTTGGGTAACATTAAACACTAAACTTCCAAAATCTCCAAACTTAACAATTTCAAACCCAATCAATTCTATCTATCCAAAATGCATTCCAAACATACAAATTCCATATCAAACACATACCAAACTCCCAATGGCCCTCATTTTCGAAAATGAGCCCAAAATTCCAGAAAATTCAAACTATTTCAAATGGTATGAAACTTAGATAGATAGATAGGTCTCACTCACCTTATCAACTTCTCCAAAGAGAGTTCTTGATTCACCACTTCTCAAATTTTCGTGTGGCCACAAACCACAACCAATGGACAAGCTACAACCATAGAAATGTAGCTCTTAAATCAAGGATCAACTTTAATGAAGGGAGTTTGAGCAATAGAGGTCATTAAGAGGGTCAAATGACTTACCTTTTGTACAAGCTTCTTCTTCTTCTTCTTCTGCAGAAATGGAGGACGCAAGAGAGAGGGAAAAATGAGAGAGAGAAGGAGGTTGAAGATGAAATGATGACTCCTCATCCCCATGCCTTCTATGTCAGCGAAAATGAGAGGGAAGGAGAGAGAAGAAATGATTTCTTAATGCCATATTTGACTTTCTTACATCCTCTCTCACCCAACCAATTTGCCATGTGTCAGAATTTCATTGGCTTTCACTCACTAAATCCCCAATTAGCTTCTCTAATCCATCCATTAGCCATATTAATCACACATCCCATTTTCTCTTAGTTAGTAATTAATTTCTCCCTTAATTACCAACTCATGGCCAATAATTCCATTCTTCCAATTTTTCAATAATTATAACACATTAATTAATATTGCCATAAAACACATAATAATTCCAATTAAATTCATAATTATCCATAATAATCATGATTAACCCATAATCAAAAATTGGGATATTACATTAAGCCTTCTAGTTCATAGCGAATCTCTCTTAACCTCTATTCCTTCTTGAAACTCAAGTGTGGCAAGAAAAATCAAGAGGTTAGAGGGAGGGAGCAGCCATGGTTAGAGAGAGAAAGCGGAGTAATCATAAGGTAATCTTAAGAACCTTGATTATCTTGTTGATTATTGATGATATATACTTCTTGATGTTGTTCTAGTTGGTTGTTTGGTTTGTTTTGCTTGGTTTTTTATTTTGGGAAGACCAAACCCTAAGGGGCGGTGCTTCCCAAATTCCTTCTAATCCTATGCAACTGTTGTTTAATGGGTTAAACATGTTATTAAAGGTGTAAAAAAGGTGGTTTATGGTTTGAAATTAGGAAAACATGATTTCCCCTTAATATTCTAGATTTGGGCAGGGGCAATTTCGTCTAGAAAATGTTGGAATTTCATTAATTTGATGATTTCATTGTGTTTATAATGGAAAATTGCATAGGGAACATACATAATATTTAACCTCCTTCACAATCAAGGCCGATATTAAGTTTATAAACACATAATTAAGTGAAATTAGAGATCTTAGATGATTTGGGACATAGGAAAATCAAACTTTCTAAAATCAGGGTCTATAAAAACTTTTCTAAAACCTATTTTCAAAGGTCTCATATTTACATTACAATACACAAATGGGCTGTACTGGTTGATTTCATTTATTCATATCAGAGTATAATGCAAATTCCCAACACACTCAGGTTCCATAATTAAATAAGGGTCTACAAGGCACTATTGCCTATAAAGTTTCCCATAATAAGGGGATTACACAATTACTATCCAACATATACATGTAATTCCCAACAAAATATCCAAATGATTTACATCATAACCAATAACCAAAAATATATTCCTAAACTGGAGATCTATCTGCTCTTCGTCACCCACTTTCCTTTAGATCCTTCAGCCCTGTCTAAAAGTTGTTTTGGGAGAGTGAGATTCTAAAGAATCCTTGTAGTAACAAATCACTCATAGTATGCACAACAATAAGGCATGAAAGCAAATCATCATACACACATAGCAACTACAATAGCAGTTACAGCGGCAAGGGCAGGTATGACTCATGTCACCCTTATGTTTGCTCATGCTGTATCGCATCATAACAATCCACACAATATATTTTACCATAGATGGGATTCATATAAAGCATTTCACAAGCAAGCCATACAGGCAAGATTCAATACACACAGCCCACAGCTGGATTCACAATACATCGCCCCACGGGTCGGATTCACAAAGATCCATGTCGATTACAACACCAATACAATGGCCAAGCTAGAGATGACCAGCATCAATCCCTAAACGGCTCACACTGCATTGCTCGCGCTGTAATGGACCATAGCACATACAGTTCACAAAACTCAATGACAAGTCATACATACCAAAATATCATACAAAACATGAGAGAAGAGTCACTACCTTGATCCTTCCATACGTGTCCTAGCACCGGTCTCTCCTGAGTAGGGCAATTGTCAAATCCTATATTCATAATAAGTGATGAAGTGTCAATTCTCTATTTCAATTCTCAATGACTTCTTAGCACTTAATTTGGTTATCATTATTTCTCTTTTAGTACCTATGAATAACTCTATCAATAGCTCTAAAGGGTTGGAAAACTATCCCTAAAGATCCCTTTTTGGAAGTACAAAACATGATTTTTCATTGAGACACTTGAGTGAAGGAGACCTCACTCTAGTAATGGTACGATCTGCACTCGGGCACTAGAGAGTGAACAACAACAAGTGAATACGCGAGAGCACAAAGGAATAACAGACCCCAGAGTTCCTTGCTGCACTTGAGCACAACTCAATCACTCGAGTAGAAGCCTAATGCTCACCCGAGTCCCCTAAAGTGAGGTCCAGGAAATGCTCACCAGAGAGCACAAGAAACATTTAGAAGGGAACATCACTCGAGCAGGGACAAGAGCACTCGAGTGGTGGCTCGACACCCGTGAGTGTCAAGACACACTTTTGGATTTTGTTCACAGAAGCACAACAGAAAGCTGAAGAGAAACAGGATATACACGTAGCACTCGAGTGAAACTCAACCTCACCCGAGTGAAATTCATCCCACACTCGAGTGAACCCCAGATCACTTGAGTGATCTTATCAGAAGCCAGAAAATGCAAAAAACTAACCATACTTCCCAACACTTGCCCAATTGATCTAAATGGACCCAAAACTTCTACCAAAGCTACTCCTACACAAAAACATCCAAGAAATCACATGGAATCATCAAAATGACCCAAATCCTACTCCATTATCATGCTTTGGTTTTGGCCAATATAATCATCCAAATTCCAAAATCATCCAAACATACCATTCCCATCCCAAATTTATCTATCTATCCAAAACTCATACCAAAATACCCAATTCTATACCAATAATATGCCAAACTACCAATGATCATTATTTTCGAATTTAAGGCCAAAAGTACCAAAAATTCCAAACTTCATCAAATGACATAAAACATAAATGGAAAGATTGTTTCACTCACTTTGCAAAAGAGCTTCTTTGATTCTCCAACCTCCAAAATTCCTTGAGAGCTCAAACTAATACCAATAGCCAAACTATACACATCAAAATGAAGCTTTCACTCCAAGGAACAACATTAATGAAGTGAACTTTGGCATTAGAGGTCATTTACTTACCTTTCCTTAAGCTTTTTCCTTTCTCTTTCTTGAGCAACAATGGCTGCTAGTTTGGAGAGAGAGAGAGAGAAGAGTAAAGGAGATGAAGGAATGATGATGATCATACTCCCTCCATGCTATCCAGTGAAAACCAAGGGAAGAGAGGAGAGAGAAATGATAAAATACTCCTTCATTTGACTTTCTCTATGCCTCTCACTTCATCCTTACTTGACACATGTCTAAACCTTATTGGCTCTCACAAAATAAATCACCAATTAGCCATTCTAATCCTTCCATTAACCATTTAATCACATATCTCATTTTTCTCTTAGCTAGTAATTAATTTCTCTATTAATCACTAACTAGTGGCCCAACTATTTCATTCTTTCAATTTCCACTAATCATGGAATATTAATTAATATTGCCACAAAACATATAATTCTTCCACCTTAATTCAATAATTATCCTCAATAATTATCATTAGCCCTTAATTGAAATTTGGGACGTTACATAATATGGAGTATAAAGGCTTTAGTTTGTGAAATGACAATTTTACCCCAAAAACCTTAACATAAAGGATACTAAGGAAAAACTATAATTTGGGCTGGAATTTGATAAAACTGAGGACAAAAATAAATTCCATAGGCGAAATTATGAAGGAATAGCCTGGGTCATAATTTTTAGGAAAGTACAGTTGGACGGGTACAAAAGGGGCTTGACCGAGTTCTTAAGGGCAAAACGATCAAAATGTGAATTTAAGTCAAGATAACTAACACGTTGAATTTAGGGTGATTTATGAATGAGTAATAACTCATTTATCCTAAACTTAAAACTTTAGGATATACCGATAGCCCAAGCCAAATAGACAGTTGAGGACAAACAAATAGCAAGGAAAGGGCAATTCTAGGTAGTAACCTATCTCTTATATACCATGTGAGTGTTTATATGCTTTGTGTATACCATATTATGTGATATGAATAGTGAACACACACAATACCTAATTATGGTCTAAGCCCAGCTATGGTACACTAACACGAAGAGTGCATACACAATGTCATGGTTCTATTACATGATTTGGTGTATGACATATTTATTTGATATTTTATATGATTGATAGTATGTTACTAATGAGATTCTCTTGAATCTTACTCTTTCCATAAAAATATATAGTTTTGTGCAGCAAGCAACAACTCAAAGGCTAGTATTGAAATTTCCTGCAACTGAAGGTTCCGGACAAGGTCAGTAGAGACTATTATTTATCTGAAAACCTTTTTATTATTTTTAAGGTTTGTAATTTATAGTACAATACCCTGTATAGGAATTCTATATATACTTAAGCAAATTGTATCAATAATATCAATATATTTTACTATTCCTATTGTGCCCACCAAACCACTCATTAATTTTCCGTTATAAGTCAAAATAAGTGAGGGTTTTGCAAAAAAGCTTCCTGGATCTTTCAACTTTTGTAGTAATTTCTTTTGAGGAATAGCACTACACTTCGCAGTAAGTACAATTGTCTCAAATTCCTCAAGTTTACGCTTGTTTGAGAGAATATACTTCATGAATTTTGCATATCTGGACGTTTGGGCAAGAGCATCTGTGAAAGGGATGTTGATATGAAACTTTTTGAAAATCTTTAGAAACTTTCCTAACTTCTTGTCCAGCTTTGCCTTCACAAGTCTCTGAGGGTATGGAACTAGTAGTACATATGGAGGAGGGTTATCTGGAAAGCTAATTCTTCTTAGTAGCACATTTTCCTCTTTAGGTTTCTATGCTTCCTCCTTCTATTCTTCTTCACTTTCTTTCTTGTCATTCTTCTTTTTAATTATAGAATCTTTCAATTCTTTCCCACTCCTAACTGCAATGGCCTTCATATGCTCCCTTGGGTTTCTTTTGGTGTCACTTGGTAGAATTCCTGGATGTCTGGAATTTAGCATATTTACAATTTAGCCCATTTGGATCTCCAAGTTCTTTATTGATGCTTCTTGGCTTTAGAGTGTTGTGTCAATCCTAGCCATGAATTGAGATGTATTCATGATTAGTTGAGCCAGTACATCTTCCACGCTCACTTTTTGCTGTGATGGATTTAGTGGTTGAAGAGTTTGTTGCTGGTAGTTCCCTTACAGCTTAAACACATTTTGATTATTCCTCTAACCAATATTTGGATGATTTCACCAACCTGGATTGTTAGTGTTTGAGAATGGGTTATTTATTTGATTTCTGTTATAATGAGCTTGCTCCAGCATGAATAGGTGTCCTTCTTGACATTACATGCCCACAGGAGGTCCTCCACATCAATCACAGGTTTTAGTAGGAGTGCTGATTACATTTGCTTGGATATAGATGCAACTTGAGAAGACAACATTGTAAGGATATCTAGCTTGTGCACTCAAAGTACTTTCTTTTAAATGTTTCGTTTAGAAGGCCATTGGTATGCAATGGCTGCCATCTCCTCAAGTAGATATATGCATTATCTGGACTTTTCCCATTAAAGATCCTCCAGCTCTAACATCTACAAGAATTCTAGAGGTATGTGTCATCCTATTATATAAAGTTTGCAGTTGCTACCAATCTAGTAACCCATGATGAGGACATCTCCTTAGCAACTCCTTGTATCTTTCCTAGGCTTCATAGAGGCTTTCTAGTTCATGTTGGGTAAATGAGGCAATTTGATTCCTCAATCTAGTAGTTTTTCCTGAAAGAAAGTTTTTGCCAAAACTTTCAGTGCCAAGACATCCCATGTAGTTATGCTTCCTACTGGTAGCGAGTGTAACCAACTCTTAGCCTTATCCCTGAGTAAAAAAAAGAAAAGTCTAAGTCTAATAGCATTATCAGTAACACCATTATGCTTGAATTTGTCACAGATTTCTAGGAAGGTGGATATATGTGTGTTAGGATCTTCTGTTGGTAAACCACCGAACTGATTTACTTGCACTGTTTAAATAATTGTAGCCTTGATTTCAAAATTATTGGCTGCTACTGGTGGTTTTTTTATTCCAGAAATTGTCTCCATGACTTTTGGTGTTGCATGGTCATGGAATGTTTTGGTATCTGTTGTTTCTTCTCTCGGATTTGCCATCGGATTGCTTAAGATTGAAGTAGATTGCTTTCGAACTCTTCGATTTCTTCAACAAGTTCTCTTGATCTCATAATCAAAAGGCTATAGTTCAAAAAACTTTTTACGAGTGTAAGTGGTTTATATAAAAGTGCAAGTGTACACTGTCATAAACAAGTAATATAGAGGTGAGTAGAGCATCATTCCCGTAAGGATTGATCACTAAGTACCAAAATTGGTAATCTTAATTCTATTTAGTCAATCGTTTAGTTGGTGATTAAGAGTACAAAATAAAAAGATTGAATATGAATGCAATTGATATGGAAATAACTATGATAAAAAGCCTTAGGGATCAGATTTCACTTAGTAAATTTTGGATTGAATCACCTATCTATTTTAGTCCAATTTATTCCACATGATTGATAGCCGAATTTTCCTTATTTAATTACTCACCTCTTTCAAGGTCAAGAAATTCTATAATTAATTGGTAATCCAATATATCCTTGTATAAATTAAAGCAATTAATCATACATTAAGATTTATAGAACTCATTAAGACTACACAACCCATATGAATATATTCCTATTTCATATGCAGGTTATGATTTTAATTATAGGATCTACACATATACATCTTCTGGTCTCAACATATATATCAAAATCATTTAAAAGATGGCCAATAAATGGAAAGCATTAAAAACAATAATCAAAACTCAATAAATTAAAACTAGATTTAATAAATTAAAATTCAATTAATCATTAGTAAGCAACATCATCACCCTAGAAAAATGAAAATTTAGCTCCTGATGAAATTAAAAACAAAACCAAAATAAAATGAAAACTTCATAAACATTGAATAAAACTTAATTATTAAATTCTAAAACATAAAGATATAACTACAAGATGTATGAAAATGAAAAAAATCTAGCCTTCCTCATAGGAGGTAAAACCTTCCATGTAGGTGGCAACCTATATCATCCATGAAGAAGGTCTACCTAAGCCTTCCACAAAAGAGGCATGTAAGAAGCAATACAATGCTTGGAATTAAACTTTAAGATGGTGTGTCTTCGTATGTCTTCCACTTCTTTATTTATAGATAAATGGGGTGCAAAAATGCCCACTTGTTAGGCATGAATATTGACTTTAAGCCACCAATGATGACCTTATGGCAACCATACTTCTTGATTGCAGCCGAATTTTGATAGTCAAAATGGTAAATTTTCATGTTTTTGTATTCATAAAAGTTGTAGATCTAGATTTTAGCTTGAAAATGTGTGTGAGAGCTCCTCATTTCAACATTTGCAGTTCAAGTTATGGTCAAATTAGTGGGCGAAGATCAGACTTGGACAAATCCACGTTCTCAACTTTCAAGCAAAATTTGAAACTCTTGAAGACAGAACTGGGTTTTGTCCTCAACATAAAAGTTGTAGAGATTTTTCTTAGCTTTTTTTTCCATAAAAAGAATATCCCAATCCAACATCTAAAGCTCTAGATACTGCCTGAAAACTGAAACAAGGTTAAAATTTAGTATTTTTTGATAACTTCTATGTTATGCCAAATCTTTATTTATTTATTTATTAATTATACCCAAATTCATTAAATTAAGCTCAAATATCATCCACAAAATTATCATATAAGGGAAACTAAATATATTTTACTTATCAACAGTTATCATTTTTAACCGTTACGTATTCTTAAAAAATAAATGATAGTTCTTTAAGAAGAACTGTCAAGTATTGTCAAACAAAATTTTTTAGAATCCCATCTCTTTGTATTTGATATTTTTCAAAATCTCCATTCTTATATATAACGGTTATCATTTTGAACCATTAAGTATTCTTAAAGAAAAAATAATGGTTTTTTATGAAGAATTGTCAAGTATTATTAAATAATTTTTTTTTTCAAAATCCCTTCTTCTTATATATAATGGTTATTATTTTTTAGCTTCAAGTATTTAGAAATCATACTTTATTGTTACTTATTATAACCATTATATTTTTGTTTTTGTTGATATAAGGTTGGAAGACAAATTGTTTGAAAGTATTGCATGACGTTTGTTTCATAAGAACCGTCATTTTTGTCAACAAATATATTATGGTTAATAAATAGAACTGCTATATTTTTTGTTTTCGCGAATTCTGCCTCTCAATACATGATGGTGCGCATATTTTACTATTATGTTTTAGCATTATATATTCTTACGCAACCTCCACATACATGATCATCATTCGCTGTAACTATTATTTATTAAACATTATATATGTGTAATTATGTAGTAGTGTTAATAAATTTTCAAAAAAAAATGCAAGAAGTACAAAAAATGGAATAAATTACATATACTAGTTATATATACAGCAAAAGAATATTAAGGCAAATCTTCAAGAATTTTTTGTTTGTTGAATGTTATTTTTTATTTTTAGAATCTAGGGAAAAAGACACTCAATAACATTTGAACTTATAAACCTCTAAAATTTTTTTTAACATATGGAAATGATAGAAATGTGACATGATAGGAATATGGTATTTTGAATTTTGTGTGTTTTTAACAAAATGCCCTTAATATTGATTTTTTAAAGAACAAAAAAGAAAAAAGCCCCCTTGCCTAAGCACAACTACTGATCACCCGCTGGAACTCTAGAGTAGGCACCTTCCAGCCGCTGAACACTGGAAGTTCGACGCCAATGGCTGTTTTATGGGGGAGGGGCTAATTTTTTTAAGAAAAATGTGTAGCCAAGGTGGTGATAGAGGTGGGATTTGAACTAACCCCACCTTGGTTGGTTCTGAAAAGCTTGGCCACTGGGCCACCAAGCACTATTTGATATATATATGTGTGTGTGTGTGTGTGTGTATAGATATTTGTATGTGTGCGCGCGCGCTCTGCATAAGAATATATATATATATATATATATGTAAAGGTGTAATGGTATTAACTAAATGAGTAATGATATTAACTAAATACGTAAATATATTGACTAAATGCGTAATGATATTGACTAAATGAATTATGAAAATGACTAAAGGCCTAATGGCATTGACTAGTGTAACCCCCTTCCCACCCTAGGCCGAAATTAAGTTCTTAAACATGTAATTAATGTAGAATTAGAGACCATATTTTAAATTGGGACTTATTAAGGTAATCTTTTGCCAAAAATCAAATTTGCAAAAAAATTTTCAAAATTTATTCACAATGGTCTCATATTCATTATACAAAACAAATAGGGCCTGTACAGGTGGATTTCATTTACAAATATCAGAGTGTAAAGTAAATTCTTGACTCACTCGGGTTCCATTTATTTAATAAGGGTTTACACAAAGGCATAAAGCCCATAATTCATACCCTTTACTTGGGGATTACACAAAACTACATCACAAATCCCAAAATATACATATACTTCCCACAAAATATCCAATAATATACAATGATAACCAATAACCAAAAAGGAACTCCTAACAGGGAGCTCTACCCGCTCTTCATCACCCGTTTGCCTTTCGATCCTTCAGCCCTGTCTAAAATGTTTAATTTTGGGAAAGTGAGATTCTAAAGAATCCCTGTAGTGTCAAATCAATCATATAATGTACAATAATAAGGTATGAAATCAAATTATTATCCATACAAGCAACTACAACGGCAGTTCAACGGTAATGGTTAGTATGACACATGTCATCCCTGACGATTGCTCACGCTATACTGCATCATAACAATCCACACAATACAATTCACCACAGCTGGGATCCATATAAAGCATTTCATAAGGCAAGCCATACAGGCAAGATACACACAGCCCACGGCTGGTTTCACAAATGCCGCCCCACGTGTCGGATTCACAAAGATCCATGTCGATTACGACAGCAGTTCAACGGCCGACCTAGAGATGACCAGCGTCAATCCCTATACAGCTCACGCTGAAGTGCTCATGCCGTAATGTACCATGGCACACATTTCACAAATTCAATGATAAGTTATGCATACCAAAACATCATACACAATATGAGAGAAGAGTCACTACCTTGATCCTTCCGTGCGTGTCCTAGCGCCGGTCTCTCCCGAGTAGGGCAAATGTCAAATCCTATATTCATAATTAGGGATGAAGAGTCAATCCTCTATTCCAATTCTCAATGACTTCTTAACACTTAGTTTGGTTATCATTATTGCTCTTTTAGAGTCATTAAATACCCCTAACAAAACTTCTAAAGGGTTGGAAGAATTATCCCAAAGATCCCCTTTTGGAAGCACAAAAACTGATTTTTCACTGCTGCACCTCGAGTGAAAATGGTCTCACTCGAGCATTGGTATAGACACTCGAGCACACAGGACCTCACTCGAGCATTGTACAGACAGCACCTCAAGTACTAGAAAGTGAGGACAGGAAGTGCTTGCTCGAAAGCACAAAACTTTCACAGAAAGAGGATCACTCGAGTGAAGAAGACCTCACTTGAGTGAGAACTCAACACTCGCAAGTGTTAAAGCGCACTCTTGAATTTTGGACGGGAGTGACAACCCGAGATGATAGATCAGCTGAAAAATACCCCAGCGCTCAAGTGAGACGAGGCTCACTCGAGTAAAAACCCTCAACACTTGCAAGTGAGGCAACACTCTTGCCTCTTGCCCGGAAGTACAACATGAAAACTGAAGGCCAGAAGATGAATTTACACACAGCACTCGAGCATGATCTTCCCTCACTCAAGTAATGTTCTTCCCTCACTTGAGTGAGCTCACTCTCACTCGAGTAATGTTATCAGAAACCAGAAAACTCAGGAAAACTGACCAAACTTCCTAACACTTGCCCAAATAATCTTAATGGACTCAAAACTTCTACCAAAGCTACTCCCACACAAAAACATCCAAAGAATCTAATGAAATCATCAGAATTACCAAAATCCTACTCCATTATCATGCTTTGGTTTGAATCAACATTAAACACCAAAATCCCCAAAACCACCAATCTTAACATTTCAATCACCAATCAATCTATCTATCCTAAACTCATTCCAAGATACCATTCTCATGCCAAAAACATACCAAATGAACAGTGTCACTCATTTTCGGATTCAAGCCAAAATTTCCAAAAATCACAAACTACTTCAAATGACATAAAACATAGATAGAAAGATTGGTTTCACTCACCTTATCAAACTTCTCAAAGGGAGTTCTTGGTTCACCACTTTCCAAATTTTAGTGTGGCACAAAACAACACCAAGTGGCCAAACTAACAACACCAAAATGAAGCTTTCACTCCAAGGATCAACATTAATGAAGTGAGATTAAGCATTAAAGATCATTTGCTTACCCAAAAATCAAGCTTTTCTTCTTCCTTTCTTCTTCAAAAATGGCCGAACAGGAGAGAGAAAGAAGAGAGAGCTGAGATGAGTGTGAAGAAGAAGGAATGATGATTTTTTTCCTCCATGCCTATGCTTCATTCGAAAATGAGGGAGAGAGAGGAGAGAGAAAATATATTTTATCCTATATGACTTTTTCCCCATGCTCTCTCATACTCTCAACTTGACATATGTCCACATGCCATTGGTTTATACAAAATAAGTCACCAATTAGCTTCTCTAATCCCTCTATTAGCCATTTTAATCCCACATCTCATTTCTTCTTAGTTAGTAATTAATTTCTCCCTTAATTACCAACTTATGGCCAATAATTCCATTTTTCCAATTTTTTTCAATAATTATGACATTAATTAATATTACCATAAAACACATAATAATTCCAATTAAATTCATAATTATCCACAATAATCATGATTAGCCCTTAATCAAAAATTGGGATATTACAACTAGAGCAGTAAAGATATTAACTAAATGAGTAATGATATTAATTAAAGGTGTAAACGGATTGACTAAAGGTGTAATAGTATTGACTAAATGAGTAATTGTATTGATTAAAAGTGTAATGATATTGACTAAATGAGTCATGCTTTTAATTAAAAGCGTACTGATATTGACTAAATGAGTCATGCTTTTAATTAAAAGCGTACTGATATTGACTAAATAAGTAATAGTATTGACTAAAAACGTAAAGATATTCAGACATTTGCTCCTTTAGTCAATACCATTACTCATTTAGTCAATGTCACTATGCCTTTATTCAATATTATTACTCATTTAGTCATTATCATTGTAGCGCCCAGAATTTGGAAAACATGGAGTCACCACCAAAATTTTAGAAAAAGGATAATTTTAGAAACCTTTTTAAAACGGAAACTAGTCTACAAAAAAACCATTTAGGGTTCGGGAGTCGTTTGTGTATAGGAAAGATGTTTGGCACCCCATAACACCCATTCATAAGAATGGTTACCCTAAGTTAATTATTTAAAAATATATATGGCCTTTAATCTTATGATAATTACCCAAATAAAAAGAAATAATTACAAAAATAAATGAAATGAAAACTAAAGAAAACAGGAATATTTATTTACAAAAAAAAAATAAGAAAAAATATATTTATTTACAAAGTTGGATATCAAAAGAAAGATAAGGAAGAAATATATTTATTTACAAAGTTGGACTTGACCTAGGAAGAGAGCCAAGGGCCTACGTACCCTTTAGAAGGATCAAAGCTCACGTAGTTCGGGGGTAAAAATGCATGTCACTTGGTTGGTTTTTCTTAGAAAAATGTTTATTTAATTTATTTGTGAAAAATATTTTTTTGTTTGGTTTGTGTTTTTTATTTTTTTTTCAAAAGTATTTTCTTTATTTTCTTGTAAAATAGAGTTTTCCCATTTTATTTTCATTTATCAAAATGTGGCAAACTATTCTTTTCTTTTTTAGAAAGAGGACCTAAGAAAGGGATAATGAAAGAAGAGAAGTAGCACAAGTTAAATAAAAAAGTAGTCAAGGTGAGAAGATTTATGTGTACCTTTTATCATTTGAACCCGCTACAACAAGAGATAGGGTAATAGAACCACATAATTAACAGGAGGCAAGTACAATCACATTATCTATATTTACTAAGCATAACACCTAGTATCATAAGAAAATAAGACAGCACATACCTCTTGCCTATGTATGAGATAATTCAGTTGGACAATAAAACGCAAATTCACAAGACCATTGTAACCCCCTCATGGTATTTATATCCGAATTATGAAATTTAAGTGAAATAAAGACCAATAAGACAAAAATCACATTTATAATCACTCATCTCCAAGAGATGGGCTGTCCAAACAAAATGTTTAAAAACAGAATTGATTTGGTCTCACATTCACTTTGGAATACAATTACCTGTGCAGTCATATCACATAATAAATATCAGAGTGCGTAACCAAAATCCCGGCAACCCCAAGTTACTTGTATATATACAATGGGTTTCAAGTTTCCCAAATATGGGGATTACATATCCAAAAGATCCATATTTACAATCATATACATACAGTAATCCCAAAATCCAAAATCTAAAACAGATAACCCACGGTCCAAAGTCTAATATATCCCTACTAGCCCTAACCACTCTTGGTTGGCCGCTTCCCTTTTGAGCCACTTGCCCTGTCTGAAAATGTTAGTCATTTGGAAAGAGTGAGATTCTAAAGAATCCCAGTAGTAACAAATCACTCATACAATATATAAACACAAAGCATGTAATGTTATCATGTTCACCAGCATCATCAGCAACACAATAATCCATGGCTTGCACCACAGACGACAGCACTCACGGCTGTATCACAATGCACTATGCCCGTTTTCGCGATAATTACAATGGCAGCTTTCACTGTAAACATTATGCCCGCCTTCGCGGTAATCACTATGCCAGCTTTTGCTGTAATCTCAATGCCCACTTTCACGGTAATCACTATGCAACAGCATCATAAAGGCACAAAGTATCCAAGGCATAATGTATCACAAGGCACAAAGCTCTACAGGGTATCTCAATACATCTTAAAGCACCAGCAACAACACACAATGCATGATAGACAAACATACAATACATTTACACAAAGTATAAGAGAGAAGTCACTACATGTATCTTTCCTGAAGTTCTTTGGCACAGTGGGATCTCGCGTCTGACAGATATCAAATCCTATACCAATTTATGGACAACTGATTAATCTCTTTCCCAAATACTTATTTCCGTAATACGTTAAGTTGGTTATCATTTAGAACTCTTTAAGTGACTATTAGAGGCCTAAACATATAGCTAAAGGATTAGGAGAAACTACCCTGAAGACCCATTTTCAAAGGTAAAACACTGATTTTTAGTTGGCTCACTCGAGTGAAGATGACCTTACTCGAGTGATGAAAGACTTGTGCTCGAGTGAGAACGGCTCTCACTTGCAAGTGTTTGACAGTGAGCAGCTACTTTGGCCAGAAAGTGTTCACAACACTCGAGCATAAGGCTTTGACCTCAGGTGATGACTATAAATCCACTCGAGTCCCTAAAAGTGCAACATAAGAAGTTACAACCCAAGAGCACGTGCAAAAACAGAGGGACAAGCTCACTCGAGCACCACCCTTGGCACTCGGGTAAGGGGTCCTTACTTGCGAGTGTCAAAACACATTCTTGAACATCAACTAGTGAGTGACAACCCGAGATCAACCTTAACAAAAAACTCACAACATCACTCGAGTGATCCCATGCTCACTCGAGTGATCACCAATATCACTCATGGTGAAGGAAGTGCACTCGAGCCCCTTCATGAGAACCCAGGCAAAACACAAAGTGAAAAGGGAAAATACACGGCAGCACTCAAGTAAGTTCATCCCTCACTCGTGTGAGGCTATCAGATTGCCAGATCGCAGCAACTGACAGAATTTCCCAGATTGGTCAAAATCACACCCAATGGTTCCCAAACTCTAAACAAAGCTCACACTCACTCAAATTGACATAGGGAACCCATTAGTAACCTCCAAAACACTCAAATACCATTTTAAACACAATCTATGCCCTTGGGTTTCTATATCACACACAACACCCAAATTCATTCATATCACTTCCAAAACTCCAAACCATATCAAATACTCAAGAACTTCACAATGAAATAATCCCAACATCATCCACTATGAAATTCATACATTCAAAAATGGACATAAACCTGGGCAATTTCCAGATTTACCAACTTAACCGAAAAATCACAACATATATATCAAAAAGCATCAAATACTTACCTCTTCACCCCAAATCCAAAATCTTGATTCTCTAACTTTCAAATTTCTCTAACACTCAAACCACCACCTTTCAAGATTATGAAACCACCAAAATGGAGCTCTTTACACTATGAACAAATTTAGTGAAGAGGATTTGAGCATAGGAGGACTATTACTCACCCAAAATCAAAGCTTTCTCTTTCTCTTTCTACCTTCAATGTCACTGGAAATGGGAGAAGGGTGAGAGAAGTGATAAGAGATGAAGATGATGATGATGATGATGATGTGTGTTCTTTCCCTCTTGGCCCATACTTCCATCAAATAGGAGGAGAAGAGAGGAGAAAATGTAAGTTTTTTACTTTTAGTTTCATCCTATAGTCCACACAATGCCACATATAAACATTTTCTCACTTCCACCATGAGCTCACACATATGCAAAGCATAGAATTCTGACCCATGGTCAATAAATCTCAACCATTGATCTTTAATCTCCAAATACACTTATATCAAATTTACATCACATTTCTCCAAAAGTGTTTAATTACTCTAATTACAATCAATATCAGAGTCACTAGCCCTTAATCCCAAATTGGGTAATTACAAATCTCCCCCAGTCAAATAAATTTCGTGCTCAAAATTTGTCAAACTACTTGAGCCATGAACTACGGATATCACTTTCGCATATCCTCTTTCGCTTCCCAGGTTGCTTCTCTCTAGGTCATACCCTTCCAGATCACTTTCACATAAAGAATACTTCGGTGTCTAAGCCGTCATTCTTCTCAATCAATAATCTGTTCTGGCTCCACCGCATATGTGAAGTTATCTTGCAACTCCACTTCCTCATACTCAACAATATGAGACGAATCCAGTTGGTACTTCTTCAATTGGGAAACATGGAACACATCATGAAGTCTATTCAAGTTCGGGGGTAGGACTACTCGATAAGCAACAAACCCAATCCTTCCAAGGATCTCAAAAGGACCTATATACCTTGGGCTCAACTTCTTTCGCTTGATAGCTCGCCCAATACCGGTGACAGGAGATACTCTCAGAAACAAATGGTCACCAACCTCAAACTCTAGGTGCCTTCTCCTCTTGTCTACATAACTTTTCTGCCGACTCTGAGATGCAAGAAGCCTCTTACGAATGATTCGAATATGGGCTACTGTTTGATCAACAAGATCTGGCCCATATACTTTCCTCTCAGACAATTCATTCCAACATAATGGCAATTGGCATTTTCTTCCATACAACGCTTTATACGGCGCCATCTGAATGCTCATATGATAGCTATTATTGTAGGCAAACTCCGCAACATATCCTCTAGGGTCTGAATAGTCCTCTCTGACTGTCCGTCTGTCTGAGGATGATAGACCATACTGAATCTTAACTGAGTACCCAGTGCCTCATGCAATACCCTCCAGAATCTCGAGGTTAAACGGGGGTCATAATCGGAGATGATATTCTTCGGTATGCTGTGGAGCTTTACAATTTCTTGAATATAAATTTTTGCTAGCTTGTCCGGAGAGTAACTAGCATTGATTGGTAAGAAGTACGCCGACTTTGTTAACCGGTCCACAATGACCTAGATCGCATCATAATTTCTGATCTTGGGCAATCCCACAACAAGATCCATAGTCACACTTTCCAGTTTCCATTCTGGAATTTCAGGACTTTGCAATAAACCAGGCGGTCTTTGGTACTCGATCTTTACCTTCTGGCATGTAAGACACCTCGCCACATATTTCGTCACATCACTCTTCATTCTCAGCCACCAATACACAGATTTCAAATTATGGTACATTTTGTTCATACCCGGATGAAGAGTGTATCGGCTCTTGTGTGCTTCATCTAAGATCTTCTTCCTCAAATTGGCCTTACGTGGAACACAAATTCTTTTCTGATAGTGAACAAGTCCACTAGGCAACAAGTCATAACCCTGAGCTTCTCCCTGCTCAATTCTAGCCAGATTACACTGTATCCAACCATCTTGCCTCTGACCCTCTTCAATTTCAGCTCCCAAATCACTTTCCCTTTAGGAAACAATATAGTTGGCACAGATGATCTGGTTCGACAAATTCATATCACGAAAATCAGCAATCAGTTTCCTTTCTTGTATTATCATAGCTGCCATAAGCACAGTCTTTCGACTAAGAGCATCAACGACTACATTTGCCTTACTCGGATGATATTTGATTTCTAGGTTGTAGTCCTTAAGCAACTCCATCCAGCGCCGTTGTCTCATATTCAATTCTTTTTTATCATACAGATACTTGAGACTCTTATGGTCGCAGTACAGTTCCACAGTCACACCGTACAGGTAATGACGTCAAATCTTCAATGCAAACACAATAGCCGCAAGCTCCAGATCATGAGTGGGATAGTTCAATTCATGAGGTTTGAGTTGTCGAGAGGCATAGGCCACCACACGTCCCTGCTGCATAAGGACACACCCTAATCCCTGCCCACTGGCATCACTATACACAACGTATGTCAAACTGGGATTAGGTAAAATGAACACAGGTGCCGTAGTCAACCTTTGTTTCAGCTCCACAAATCAATTTTCACAATGTTCATCCCACACAAATAGCTTATCTTCTCTTATGAGCTTGGTCATCGGCAAAGCAATACGGGAGAAATTCTGAATGAATCTCCAATAATAGCCAGTAAGACCCAGAAAACTGCGTACCTCTGCAACAGTTTCTGGCCTATTCCAGTCCAGTACTACTTCCACTTTACTAGGATCCACAAAGACCCCTTCTTATGAGATAACATGGCCTAGAAATCTTACTTATGATAGGCAAAACTCGCACTTACTCAATTTGGCATTGAGCTGCTTCTCACATAATGTATTCAACACAATTATCAAATGATGCTCATGCTCTTCTCTACTCTTAGAGTATATCAAAATATCATCTATGAATATCACAATGAACTGATCTAGGTATTGTTGGAAAACACGGTTCATGTAATCCATGAAAACCGCAGGTGCATTGGTTAACCCAAATGGCATCACTAAGAATTCATAATGACCATACCTAGTCTGGAAAGCAGTCTACGGAATATCTTCCACTTTCACTCGCAGCTGATGATACCCTGACCTTAGATCAATCTTTGAAAACACATATGCACTAGATAATTGATCTAAAAGGTCATCGATTCTAAGGAGAGGATACTTGTTCTTGATGGTAATCTTATTCAACTCTCTATAGTCAATACACAAACAAAGACTCCCGTCTTTCTTTTTCACAAACAAAACTGGAGCTCCCCAAGGCAACACACTGGGTCTAATAAACCCTTTCTCAAGTAAATCCTTAATCTGCTTCTTCAATTCTGCCATCTCATTTGGGGCCATACGATATAGGGCTTTAGATATAGAACCAGTTCCAGACATAATTTCAATCAGAAACTGAACTTCCCTTTCAGGAGGCAACCCACTTAAGTCATCTGGAAATACCTCAAGGAATTCATTCACTACGGGTATACTACTCAAAGTTTCACTGGTTTCTCCTTGTGCAGAAAAGAAAACCATATACCCCTGACAACCTTTTTGCAAATATTTCTCAGCCTTAGCTGTTGAAAGGAAATTCAAGCTGACATTCTTACCCTCAATGTTATGAGAAATAGGATACACTATCCTCTTGTTCCCACAATCTAACAATACATTATTCACTCTAACCAATCAAAACCCAAAATGACTTCCAATTGGCAGAGTAGTAAGCAAATCAAATCTACTATAGACTCATGACCCTCAATGGTTACAACACAATTTAAACAGGCTTCCGTAGTTACAGCCTTCACACCCATTGGCGTTGACACGATCAAATCAAATGGTAACTTATACACATTCATACCTAGGCGCTTTACACAATCATATGCGATGAAGGAGTGACTTGAACCCGAGTCAAACAAAGCTTGTAACACATTACCATGAATAAGGATTTTACGTTGTATCAACTCTGGGGATTTCTGGGCCTCTTCGTGATTCATAGCAAATACTCAGCCCTGAGTCCTCGGTCTCTGCTCTGGTCGTGGCTGTCCACACTCAACGGATGTACGCCTCACTTGCTTACATTTGAAACAAATCACCCGACCATTGCAAGTCTTGCCATGATGTGGCTTGTTACATCGAGGACATGTCCATACCATAAGAGCTCTCTACTGATCAAAACTCCCAAACTGATAAGGCTTCTTACCATTGCGTCTATATGAGAATGATCCCGAGCCCTTCCGCTTCTGAGAAGCATTGCCCTTACTAGGCTCACTATAACCACCAGAAGTCTTAGCTAGATACAACTCTCTCATATTGCTCTCTGTAATCCAACATTCCTCAACTGCCTTGTTGAACTTGGAAAACTGATGGGTGGCTATTATTTTCCTCATATCACGCCTTAAACCCCATACAAGCAAGTCCGAGCTCAACTCCTCGTCATCCATCTTCTGTAAAATAGGATGAATATCGAGATAAACGGACGAAACAGGACAGGTACTCATCAAATGACTCCGTGTCCCCTTGCTTGATGTTCATGAACTTGGTCTCTTTCTCAAGCCTCACCAACTTGGGAAAATATTTTTCGTTAAAGTAATGCTGGAACACCTCCCAGGTCAGTGGTATGCTTTTACTCCTCAAAGACAGAGCAATATTCTTCTACTAACGGTCTGCATCTCCCTCAAGTTTATACATTGCCAACAGTGCTTTCACCTCTGAGGAACACTCTAAGACCTCAAAAATCTTCTCAAGACAGTTTAGCCAATCTTTCGCTGCCTCAGGATCAAATTTCCCTTTAAATACTGGAGGCAAATGCTTACAGAATCTAGAGACCCAAAACTGAAGATCTCTTTCCTCATCAACCGACTTCCCATACGGTCTTTGGTTCGCTTCGGTATGAGGAGGCGACTCCACTGGTTGTGTTGACCCTTCAGTGGTCTCTTCATGTCTAGTCTCTTCTTGGGTTTCTTCTCAAGTCTCTTCTTGAGTAGACTGACCTCAACCCTCGTTATTCTTTGCTTTCTCAACTCTAAGCTCTTCTCTAAGCTCAGCAATCATATCCCGCTGATCCTGAATCAACTCTATCATTTCTTGCCACGGGTCTGGTGGATTCTCATTAACAACCTCCACCTTGGGATTTACTTGCTGTACTCTGGGGCAACCTTTTGTTGTTCTTTTCATTCTACAAAGAACTCACCCCAATAATTCAACAATTATAGTATACACATAATTCATAAACCTTCATATCCGTCATCTCTCACACATAACTCGTCCATTTTTCAATAAGCAACCACTTCCTCACCTTCTTCACTTTAAATCCATCCCTCCCAATTTCATCATCTTCACTTCCTTTTCTAGCTTCCATGGCATTTGGACATAAACAACTCGTTTGAGCAAGCTTTGGAGACATGTGTGACTAGCTTCCCTGTTGTTTAGTGTAACATCTTTGATTTTAGAAACCCTAAACTTCACCTCCACAGAACCTAGAAGCATTAAATAGGGATAGAATGGTCATTGGAAAGTAGAAAGTCAATATAGGCGAGACACAAAGCCTCACTTTTTGTGCCTCTCACCTCAGTAAATAGTCAGCTTACTGAGATGAAAAGTGATAAGTTCACCTCGGTGAGAGGCACACTTGTCGAAGCGACCCACACCATTTTGTTAAAGGCAACTCCCCTTTGTGAGCTACCTATTCGCCAAAGCGAACGAGTCTTATAAATAGGACTCGGGATAATCAACGCCACTTTTTGGCAGAAGAAAATGAGATATGCAATTTCTCTCTGCTAGGGCATTAACTCATTCTTTCCTTTGAGTGATTTCTAAGACTTTGTTCATCCCGATTGGTAAGAGTGACGAGCATACATGTAGGAATCTTTCAGTAACCATTTTGGTAAAAGCAGTAAATAAGGTAACTGTATTCCTTTGGAGTGTGATTACTAAGGGTTCATTGGTGATGTTGCCTGTCGTTAGCGCTCAACTAATTACTAAATCTTCCCAATCAAGTCATATCTCAAGGAGGAATCAAGCTTAGCTCAAGAATTCCTTTTAATTATCAACATGATTAAGAGAGAAGAAGTATGAGAGAATATTAATTTAAAAAAAAATGAGAAAGTAAAAATGCAAGAAGAGATAGAGTAAGAAACTCTTACCAATTTGATGAAGCTTCCCAAGGATTGATGAATGGCTATCACAGTCCAAAATGATAAACGGAGTGTATAAGTGGGCACTAAGTCATACATAAAACCCTAGACTAATGCCAAGGTCATAATTATATAATTAATAATCACATTTAGAACTAGAACACAATTATCAATTAAATAACTACTCCCTCTTGTCCTTAATATAAGATATATTTTCCTAATTTGATTAGATTAAGATAGTTAGTTAAGTTAGTTGATATGACATGTATTTTCTAAAACAACCTAGTCATTTTCTTTAATTTCCTCATTCCCTCTCCTCCTTAATATTGTTGAAGGAGCATCAATATGTGTAAATTAGGAAAAGATTGACAAATATGAAAACTATGTCTTATTCTTAGGATCAAGATCGACTCCCCAAAAATCTCATATATTAAGGACTGTAGGAGTATTTAAATATCTTGGCTTGTGAATCCTAATAATTAAAAATAAAAATAAAAATTATTAATTATTATTATATTTTGTTTTCCCAAAACAAGAATAATCGAATGATATACACTACAAAAAAACAAAGAATTAAAGACGGAAATTAGCGAGGAATTAATTCTGTTAATTCCGTCGCTAAACTGTGAATAATTCCATAACTAATTTTAGAGACAGAATTAGAGACGGATTAGCGACGGAAATTAGAGACGGAATTATTCCGTCTCTAATTTCCGTCGCTAATTTCATGTAGGGACGGATTAGCGACATAATTTTTTTCGTCTCAAATCCATCACTAACTTCCGTCACTAAATTCCGTGTCTAATTTCGTCTCAAAACTGTCACTAAATTCCGTCGCTAAATTTAGAGACAGATTAGAGACAGAAATTAGAGACGGAATTATTCCGTCTCTAATTTCCGTCGCTAATATGTATTTGCTTGTAAAAAAGATTAATAAATATTATTTTGTGTTAAAAAAAGAAGAAATTAAAATAAAATATAAATAAACAAAAATTAATCTTCCCATTTTACCCTTCATTGTTTTACTCTATTCCTATTTTACCCGGCTAAACTTGACCCATTTTTGGGGCCACATTCAATCCTAATATCAAATTCCAAAAACCAATTTGTAATTTCCCTTCTTCACTTACCTCTCTACTTCTAAAACCCTAGACTTACCATCTCCAGCTTCTACATCACCGCATCATCCATCGTCTTTCACCCTTTTCCCCATTCTTCTTTGATGTAACCCCAGTCACCACGATTCGTCTCTGTTTCTTGTCCTTGTCAGAGCCAGACTTCTGTAACATTATTGCCGGAACTCCCTCCTCCTCCGTCATTCTCTCTCTCAGCCTTCGCCAGCCCTCTCTATTCACAATCTGTCAAGCTTCAATTCTTGGTGGCTCTACGTCGATTCTCGGTCATTTCTACCATTTCAGTCAGTGAAACCTAGTGCTGTCGTGTCTGTGATGCTGTGTTCTTATTTCATCTTTGAGGTAATTTTTGTTCCTTTCTTGTTTACATGCATGTGGGTGAACAAAGAGCACGTGCACTGCGATTTACTGATGAAATTTACGAAAACAAAAAAGAAGTGTCTTTTTGTGACCTATTGGCCATTAGGAAGGGATATTCCTATGTTATGTTAATTATATATATATATATATATATATATATTTCATATTCTGGTTGCCTGCAATTCATGTGACTTATCAATTATTGCATAGCATTCATAGTTTATCATTTCAATTAATTTACACTATTTTGTAGAGAAATGTATTTTCGTAGAACTTGTAGAGATGATGTATACTTGCATAGCTGTTCATGTATATGTAGCATGAGAGAAAAGATCTTATATTCTATAGAAATAGGTTGTTTAACTATTGCAAATATGTTTGGTCAGTCCAATGTTTAAAGAAATCTTTGTTGAATATCTATAATAAGGTCCTTGTAATGTCACTTGAGTGACTTGACACTATATTTATAAGTTAGATTTTGTCAACTGAAAATAGAAAATGTTAAATTAAACATGCTTATGAAGTAAAGTTACCATATATTTTATGCCAGTCACCAAATATATAATCTTAAATAATAAAATATCTAACATGTGGTACTTGGAATAAATTTGCTATCAATTGAGCTAGAAATGGTTGTATTTTTTTAAGCTGTAAAACATTCAGTCAAATGTCAGTTTTTCTTTTACAATTTTAGTTAGTTTTGTTATAACAGCTAATTATTTCTAAGGATGTTGCAGTCCTTCTCGGTTAATTGCATAAACTCAAGATTTCATACTTCTTGTTGTACCATTTTGTTTCATAGTTAGCTGATGGGACATTGTCATGATATATCGGTGCATTGCTTGATCTAAATTTCAATTGTATAGTCACTGTGAAGAGCATGTAGCTGTCTTAAGTTTGTTGTGAATTGAGGTTGTGAATTTGAGCTTATACATTGTATAGTCACTGTTGTTTAAGAAGGAAAGGTGGTTTGCTGATTAAATTGCTTTCTTGAATATTCACACACCATTTGATTCATAAATCGTATTCCTTGATGTACTGGTGCATCATTTATGTGCCTGCGGGGTTTAAAATCTAACAGATAGCAAAAGTTTGCATGCCCCATTCTTGAACTCGAATTTAATATGCAAATGGCCAATATATTTTAGTAAATAGGCCGTTTCACTACATTTTGGGAAACATCACCATCAAAATCTATTTTGTGAATTTGCATCCTGTGCTTCAGTGTTTCCTAAACCTGAACTACACTTTAAAAAAATTGCGTTCTATTGCTCAATTTGCAATCCTATAGTGTCTAAAGGATCTTCTTATTAACAGCCTTAAATATTAAAGTCTAAGCCACTTGCATTCAGATATTTTGTGATTTGCATTAATTGCTGCATAATTGAGTGTTGCTAAATCAGTTTCTGAAGAGTCTTGGATGGGATGCACTATGCTTGGCTAAGTTGTGCATAATTGCTAAGTTTTGGGCCCTTTTTGCTGTGACAAAATCTCAGACTTCTGAGAGCTAAGGGTTCTGAATTTTAACTATGTTTGGAGTGAAAGTGCTATACTAAAGTCCGCACTTGCACTAAATTTATGAGAAAATAACAAACTTATCTAGTTTGATTTTCAAGATGAGTAGGATGTTTATTTCTAATTTGAGTTAGTATGCATGTGATAAGTCTTATCATTGCTAAGCTGTATTTCTCTGAAACTTGTGCAAAATTTCTCTATCACAAAGTTCTTTGAAAGTTTGACGTACGTCACTTGTGCATATCATTGAGTTGTTGTTGCAACTGGTTTTATAGAATTGCTATTTCTGCTAGTTTACCTTGGCTGTACTTGAGTAATTTTAAGCTCGTATATTACTCTCATGGCAATACTAACCTCGTTGCTAGACCATAAATATCCTAGGGAGTAAATCATAACTTGATGCAATTGTTTGACATAAGGTGTTTGTTAAAAGGTTTAAGGGAAAATCATAACTTTAATGAGCAGTTAAATATGATTAAAGTGCTAGGGAGTAAATCATAGTGCACAAATCTGTATAGTCTTAATGTTACTAACTAGTTTGTTTGCTGAGCATTTAAAGAAATATGCTACAATAAATTCAATTCCATGTGTGGCCTTTGCTAGTACATTAATGGGTCTCAAGGAGATTATTAAGATTCAGAATCCCTACATATTCCTTGGTTTGCATGTGAATTTGTGTGTTCTAAGGAAGATACACATTTGAGTCATCAATTCTATTAATACTCTGTCATTTGTGATTCTTTTTATTTGAAAATTCTTCTACACCTGTTAGCACAAACCAATGGTGTAACTATTTGGCTCTCTTTGGTGCTGCTATAAGAGTTTAAAACTCTGAATTGAAAATAAGTTGATTGAATCTATTTGCTTTTGGTTACAAATTGGCAGTCTTTGTTTACAGAATTTATTACCATTTGGTAAACTCCTCCACCTCCCTTTTTATTAAGTTTTTGGATAGTTTCGATCTTTTTTTGTTTGGGTAAATGTCATCTAACCTTTAAATAATTAGATATTTTACCACATTAACATGTGTTACATATGGAAATAAATTATAAGAAAATTAAGGTTTCAATGACTGTAACTCTTTAATACAAAGAAAATCAGCTAATACCTCTATACCCCTTTCAAAGTGAGATTATTTTATAGAATTTTCTATCGGATAAAATTAGATTTCTGGTCTCATACTTCTACTCGTGTTGCTTAACTGAGAACTTCAGCTTGAACTTTAAAAAAAAGATAAATTTTTGCAATTACATCTGCTGCT
Organism: Inga oerstediana; assembly: GCA_963210345.1. Classification (NCBI taxonomy): domain Eukaryota; kingdom Viridiplantae; phylum Streptophyta; class Magnoliopsida; order Fabales; family Fabaceae; genus Inga; species Inga oerstediana. Next base: position 30,075,410 of record OY723402.1, on the reverse strand, counting down.
ACTAGTTCTCTAATAAGCTTGAATGTGCCTTTGGTGGAAAAATTTTCTGCTACCAATTCAACCATTATATATTATTATTTTGCACTTTAATGTAAACATATCTGCATTATGCATGATAGCTAAATAAACTATATTTATAATTTCAGAATCATGATTAAATGATGGCGATGGACATGAGTAGATTTTTTAATATAGTAATTGATGTTTTGTGACTCTGCTGGGAACTTGAGTTTTTTTTGCATATTCGATAAGCAATTTTCATGCTCTTATTAATTAATTAAGTTCAATCATGTTCAGTTGGCCATATATCTGTAAATTGTGTTATGATCTAATAATATGTATTTTTTTATTCTTTTCAAGGTCTTGGAACAAGAGGAAACTATGTTAAAAATTTCCAATGAGATCTAATCCATTGACTCCTTTCTACCTAAAAGAGGAATATATGTTTCCTAGAGACTGAATGATATTCAAGTGTGCATTACTACTGTCTTTAAAAAAAATCCAGACTTTAATTTTGCAAAGTAGTAAAACATAAACAACTTTTATTTTTTAGACCTTGTGGCTAGTTGTAATTCCTACCTTTGCAATATTGTACACATGAACTTATTCTTTAGTTCAATTCAACATTAAAATGTGAAATTTTTCAATGATTCTTTGGTAGTAGGTCTACTTGTTGCACTTTTTGTGAGACCATCATTACCAATTGTCAAGTTTGAAGCAGAGTGGTATCAATATAGGTTGCGAATTAACAAAAAAAGGTACGTGTATATATGTTGTTGTGTTTTGCATTATGCAAATTTTTAATTAATTTTTGGATAATATATGGAAGAGTAGAGTTAATTATAAGAAGGTTTGATGCATGTAATATAATTAAGGGAATTTGGAATAATACATCAATTTGATTGTACCAACAAAAAATGGGTTAATATAGATTTTAGATGCTAATTTCATTTATGTTATGTGTTAATAATTTTGCAAGTTCAAGCAATTGTGACAAAAAAGCCCATAATTTTATATGCTAATTTCATTTATGTTATGTGTAATTTTTTTGTTTGCCTTATTTGCTTTCATGTATATACGTATCTTCTATTCTATAATGCTTAAATCATGTCATGCAATGTAGAATGGAAGTTCCAGAAAATCGAGCATGGATGTATAATAGAGTAGATCGAACAAAAAAATGGTATACAAAAGACTTCATAGAAGGTGTCGAGGAGTTTCTTGTTTACGCATTGAGAGCGTCATCTTATTCTTAAACCTCAAAGAATATTAGGTGCCCATGTGTAAAATGTAAATGTAGGCCATATCTAAATGTCGATGAGGTGAAGACACACATCTATAAAGTTGGATTCATGCCGAACTACTATATATGGAATAGTCATGGGGAAATAGAAACTGAATTTCATCCACCCATGTCTCCATTACCAAGTGACTTGCACTCCTCACATGGGCTACTAGGTAGTGAACAAAGTCAATAAGACCATGGTGATGGATGTTGCGGGGCCAATTTGTAGGGATAACTATAATGAAGATGTTAAAGAGATGCCTAACTCAAATGCTAGAGCATTTTATGACTTGTTACATGCTGCACAACAACCTCTGTGGGAAGGTTGCAAAGAGGAATCTAAAATTTTAGTAACTTTGAAATTATTAAGTATTATGGCAACAACTAACATGTCATAACAAGGCTACAATTTAGTTCCTCAGCTCATGAGGAGGACGCAACCTCAAGACACTTGTATGCCTACAGACTTGTACCAAACAAAGAAGTTGGTGGCATAGTTAGGTCTTAATTATAACAAGATTGACTGTTGTGTGAATAGATGTATGTTGTACTATAAAGATGATGATAGTACAATCCAATGTAAGTTTTGTGGTGAGAAAAGATATTATACCAAAAGTCTCATTGAAGGAAAAAAAGGTTGCAAGGAAACAGTTGTAGTTTCTACCTTTGATTTCAAGATTGCAACGACTGTATGCTTCTGAAAAAATTGTAAAGGCCATGAGATGGCACTATGAGAATCATCGAGGTGCCAATGTACTTTCTTACCCCTCTGATGGTGCAGCGTGGAAGGGTTTTGATAGTACATATCCTAATTTTGCCTATGATCCACGTAATGTGAGGCTTGGGTTATGTGTTGATGGATCCACGTAATCGTCCAAGATTGCTTTGTTTGTTGGAAGTGTTTCTGAATTAAATTTGTTATTTTTTATTTGAAATTTGAAATTGTTTGGAACTTGGAAGTATTTGATTTTACAACGTATATAGATAGGATTAGCATGACTATCATGAGTTTGGATATGGGTTGAAGTTTTGCCACACTCATTGAGTGATTTGGAACTGATTTAGACTCATTAAACATTTTGCATTAAGAAATTGAGTTGGTTAGCTGTTGTTTGTCCTGCATCAAGATTGTTTTTGATGTCAACAGTGGGTAATAAGTTGAATTGCATCCATGTTTCACAAATTTCACAATCTGAACCTGGCATTGTGCTGTTTTTTAGCGAAACATTGAGTCTAATGTGTTAAGTGTATGAATATCACATTTTGTTGGTAAAAGTACTCTAAACTGAAATTGCTGCATTTTGTGTGCTGTCATATATCCCACCAATGTTGGAGAAATTTTGCTGCTGCTGGGATATTTAGGTTACTACTGTCATTATGGTGAATTGTGATACTATTGTCAATATGTACTCCTTTGCTTGCTTAAAGCTCGTACCACACATCTTGTACCATTGAGTTTTGGATTGCTAGATTCAGTATCATTGGTTGCTTGGTTGTTAATAACTGTAATAAGCATTGCAGTCAAATTTCACCTTTGTTGTCAAGTTCTGGCCCTATTTAAACCCCATATTCACTTAGTTGCTCCTTGATTTTAGGATCTTGATTATAGGGACATTATTATCTTCATCTTAGTGGTTGCATACCATCCTTTATTTTATATATTTATTCATATCTTTTGACTTTTTTTTACTCATTATTTTCTTTGATAGGATCATTACATGAGGATCAAGGCATCTAGAAGTTCTAATACAGATTCTCCAAGTGATATGCAATCAAATCAGCTAGATGAAGAAGAAATGAACCTATATTTAGAGGCTGCAAGTGGTAAGAACAAGAAGGGTCATATATTTGGCTTAGGATCTGAGGCCAAAAATGTTGATTCCTCAGCTTATTCTTATGGGTCTTCTCTTCCTTCCATCAACACAATACTCCAACCTGATATTGAAAATGTTGTCACAGAGCTTACACAGGAGAATCACAATCTTAAGCAACAGAATCAAATTATCTTAACAAGGTTGGAAGCACTAGAGCAAAAATTTTCTGGAGCTGTCAACAATTCAAACTTTAAAGCTCATAATGCTGATAATAGCCCATCATAAGATAGTTGTCACTAGGTTGTTTGACTACATTAAATATTTGTGTGCTTTGTTTGTTTGATACATTATATACATTTTCACACTATTGTCGCTTCGTAGTTTGCTAACTTGCTATTATTTTAGAATTTGGTTTGAACTTTATTTTATTTGCAATCAATTTAATTCCACTTTCAGTTCTTTAACCATTATAAGTCAACAGTTCAATTCAAAATAAAAAAAAAATTATTGGCCAAAAATTAAAAAAAACTGAAAGTTTATTCACAAAATTAAATTAAATTTTTAAAAAAATTTCACTTTGCGACGGATTAGCGATAGAATTCCGTTGCTAATCTTGACAATTTCGTCACTAACTGACGCACATTAGCGCCGGAACATTAAAAATCCGTCTCAGACTTAGCGACAGAATTTCCATCACTAATCCATGGCAAATATTAGCGACAGAAATTATGTCCCTAATCCATGTCAAATATTAGCGAAGAAATTTCCGTTGCTAATCTGTGTCAAATATTAGCGACAGAAATTCCGTCCCTAACCCGCCTCAAATTAGCAACGGAATTTCCGTCTCAGATTAGAGACGGAATTTCTGTCTCTAATCTGTCTCTAAATTAGCAATAGAATTTCAAATTCCGTCACTAACAGAATTAGTAACGGCCTTTTTAGGGACGGAATTTTTTCTGTAACTAAATTCCATCTCTAATACCCTTTTTTTTTTTGTAGTGATATTCTCTAACGAAGCAAGCAAACACTATGCTTATTATGAGCATTCATGCAATCCTAATAATAACATATTTGAACTACACAAGCAATCAAAAAAACAGAAAAGATAGGAACTTCAATTATAATTAAAATAAGAGTCACAAATTAATCCATAAAACCATTCAAATGAAATTGGAAACCATATGTAAAGAGTATCAAAACCTAGAACTAGGAAATCATAAAAAACTTACATATGAAATATTCAAACCCTACTACAACTCCTTCTAGCAATAAAGAACATGAAACTCAAGCCACTACATCTCTCCTTGGGAATCAAGAAAGACTAGCCCCTCATATGACTATAATACACCATATTGATAAAAGAAAACAAGAAAGAAGCATGAGTAAGGATTATTGGCATCTCAAGTCTTCTTTTACAGCTTTCTTGATGTTCCTTATTGAAGTAGGAAGAAAGGAGGATATCACTATCATCAAGATTTGATGATAGGATGATCTTGATAAATCTTTATCTTTTTCTCGCATTAAAAGTTGAAAGATAATGCAGATAAGAGGGATTGATTAAAATCTAATTCCTTTGAATCAAAAGATATTCTTATGAATTTGAATTCATCAAAAGGATAAGGGAAATAGTGTGAATATGGTGGAAATATGGAAAAGATAAATATTTGAAATGAAAAGATAGAAAAAAAAGAGAGTTTATATTCAAATCCAAGAGAGAGAGAAGGAGAGGATATGATTTAGGATTTTGTGAAAATATGAAGGGATAAGAGGATATGAGTTAAATGAAATTAAAAAAAATAAATTAACTAATGGTGAATGTAACCCCCTCCGTAATTATATCCGAAATATGCGATTAAAATGAAATAGAGACCAATAATAATCAAATAACATTTACTAACCCATCACATGACGGGGTTTTCATGAATACTTTTTGAAATCATTTATCAACTTGGTCTCATATTCACATTTCGAATACAATTACTACGCGAAGATAAATCACATTCATATAAATATCAGAATGCACAACTTAATCATCCCGGCAATCCCGGGTACATACCTTCGCTAAAGATACACAGGGTACAATTGCCCATTACAGTTCTTCAAATGGGGATTACACAATCTCATCTCAAATGAGACCCAGCTGCTCCCTCCACGAGCCACTTGCCCTGTCTAAATTGTTGGTAGGGGAGAGTGAGATTCGAGAGAATCTCAGTAGGAAACAGATACCATAATGCATGCATGATAGATGCTATGTGTATGACATGTTAGCTTTATCTAGATGTATGCCCCATAATGATATTTCTGCATGCTCAATGTTTCATACAACAAGACTATAGCCACAGCGAAAACAGAAACAGAGCTTCATTTATTCAAATATGCTCTACACAATCAAGTAAAGCAATCACATACATCATTACACAAGCATAGATATCAAATACATGCAAATAAGGTAAGTCCCCTACCTCCAGTCTTTTCTCCTCGATTTGCGTGCCAGCAACTCGGGGCTTCACGTTCGATCCTACAATGTCAAATGTACCATTTAGACACTTCCATAGTGTTTCTGGGGGTTATATGATGCTATATTGAAAATTTACTAAAATACCCCCGGGGACCCGATCCGGCCCCGCCGTACCCGATCCGGCTGTACTTTTCTTGAAATTTTGACATGGGCTATTCTAACATATTTTCGCCCAAGGAATCCATTTCCGGACTCGGAATTATCAAATTCAATTTCAATTTACAAATTTACCCTTGGCAGCCCCACTTTAAGGGTTTCAGGGGCGTTTTCATAATTATGCTTTTTCGGCCTTTTCCGAAAAAGTGCCCAACTGTAACCCCACCTAATTTTCGCTCCTGAACTCAATGGAATCATCAAATCATTGAAAATCCAACTCTAAGACCCATTTATAGCCTTGGCCGAAATATACATGTACTCCGTGAAAAATTGGGGTTTTTCGGTTTCGGCTCCGTAAACGCGTTCCTTTCTACTCCTAACCGCTTTATTGACTATTCCATTAGGTTACAACTACCATTTAGTATCAATTTGGGCAGCATAACCCCTAGGGAAACCCATTTTCCATTTTTACAACCAATGGCAATCCGGCGAAATTTCACCGATTAAATTGCCCACAGCAGCCAGAATAGTCAATATACAAGAGTTTGGAAGTTACCTCAAGCTCCCAATAGCTTTTCCTTGACTTGAATGAAAACCCTAGGTGTTTTAACACCAAAAGAGGAGCTTCCAAACCCTAAAGAACATAAAGGAGTAGCTTAGGATCGGAGTTATACACGTTAGGAGCTAGATCGTCGGAGAAATCGGCTTACCTAGCGAGTTCTCTTCTCCTTTTCTCCCAAAACCCTCTCAACTCCTTTTCTTTACTTTGGTTGCAGAATGGCGTCGGAATGCTGAAGGAGAAAGATGAATAAAAAGTGTTTTAACATTAGGATGATGTCATGTTTTATTATGCTGATGTCATAAATCCCATTTTCGGATTTTATGACAGTTTTTCTGCCCAAACTTTGAAAAATCATAACTAATTCTAGAAAATTCGAAATGAGGTGATTCCAAAGCCAAATGAAAGCTATTTAAGTCCTCTTTATAGTAAAAATATTTACCAATACTATAAATCACCACACAATTCCAGAATTACACAAATTTCATCACTGCCCCAAAACAGAGTCCATTTTCGACCTCAAACTTTGGACAGTCATATCTCTCAGTTCCCAACATGAAATGGCACAAATTATATGTCCATTTTGAAGCTTGGGATGTGATATTTAAGACTGGAAAGTTTCATAATTTTCTGTCATCATTTGCCTAGTAAAAACATCCACATGAGAAGATTGCCCAGACAGAATTCACAGTGGACTGCATTTCCAATTTTGCAACCAGTGTGTCCAATCCAATTTAAATCAATTCCAATGATTAAATACCACAACATGACACCATTTCCATCACAATACCCCATTCAATTCTTCCCTCTATTCTAAGTCAATTTGGATGTTAATCCACAATTGAACTCAAATACAGGGTTCTGGCGTTGCTCATAACACAAGCGACTACAATCCACTTTATATTCTCTAAAAGGGTTCATTAATCACTAACCACGTCCACTTTTGTAGTCATTAAACCCTAATCACAATTTGGGATCTTGCTAAACCGGGGCTTAGCAATCCACTAATCTCAGGCTTATTCTCTAGCCTCGAGTCTCGAAATTCGGGGTATTACAGTGAATGAGGGGGTAAATGGTGTGAATTAGGTTAAAGATAGGAAAGCATGATAAGTGGGGGTGATAAGGGGCTAGGTGATAGGTGGTTGGCAGATTAGGGTTTGGGTTTGAATGAGTCAAGGGAAGATATTCTAGATATAGAAGTCATCATGTTTTTTATGGCTTGAAGGGGAAGACAAGATGACGTCAAATCAAAAATAATATCTAGGAATTTAATTGGTTAACCACTCTGTGATGATAACATGTGGCACATAGACAATTGAGATATGATTGCGATATCTTTTAGATTTACATGAAATATCTCAAATTAATTCTCATGGTGGCATGTGCCAACTTGAGGTGCAAGACTCGATTGACTTGTTCTTCATCCTTCTTAGGTGGTGCCATATGATAACTTGTAGGAGAAGAAACCATGCAAAAATAACCTTCATGCCCTTCATCAATGAGGTGACACCTTCTTATAACTTGGAGAGGAGGTAACCTTGTGAAATCACCTTCCTACCCGTTCATTAATTGTAGGTGGCCACATTTTTGCTCTTCATGGCTCATCGAAGACATGCATTTGAGTTTAAGTGGTGGTTATATAGCCCATTTGAGACGCATATGTGATAAGTTAACACATATGACCCTAACCATGTTGTAATTTGGCCTAAAAGCGCTCTTATTAAGCTCTGTTTGGTACAAAGAATTGGGGGTAGGGATTGGGATTGGGTCAAGAATTGGGCCAAATTGTATTGTTTGGTATGAAGGATTGGGGATAGCTAGGGATTGGGAGGTACCACATAATCCCCATCTTGAATCACTTGACATAACCCATATTTGGTGGCCTTTACAAACACTTTAAATTTTGATTTCCAGAAGGAGAAATGATCTCCACAGAGGCCAGGTGGTTTGGTGATAGACACACCATCTAGTAGTATTCATGCACCCATACTCGTCATAGAATCCTTTTTAGGATGTTAAGCCAGAAACAAGAAGACTAGGCTCTGATACCAAATGTTAGTGTCAATGATTTCACCCAAGAAGGGGTGAATTGGGTGGTATTAAAAATTTAAAAATCACAATAAAGATCTTAATTAAAAGGTAAGGGTTAGAGAAATTTCACCAAAGTGTACACCAGAGTTTATATTGGTTCAGCCTTAACCTCTTGACCTATGTCCAGTCCTCAGTGCCCTCTGAGATTTTCACTATACTTCTAAGATTTGATGGTTTCTTGGCACCACAATACAAGATAGTTACTCAATAGGATATTCACTCCCCCTTACACTTTGTAAGCTGACACCCTCACTTAAGGTCCCACTACCTTGATATTTCCTTTACAAGAGTAATGAATAAGGTTGTAAAATCTCTCTTAAAGAGTTGGTAAATTAATACTGAAGAACAGTAGGAAATCAGATAGAAACAGAGCACTTAATGCACAAAATTGATTTTCTTGTTCGTTGGTTGCTCTATCTTGAATGCTTCCTTATTTATAGGTAGAATGTCTTTAATGACCGTTGAGAGCATTTAAATCTGTCCATTAGAGAATAAATGTAGCTGTTGATGAAAGAGAGCATTTGAGTTGATCGAGGCTACTTAGCATTTAATGCTCCTGACAGTAATTTTACTTTTAGAAATCTTGAAGCCAATCCACAGATAAAACACATGAAACTCATATATAAATTTAATACTAACATTTCAGAGTAACATAAGAGATTATGGTGTTAATCAGAATGTCTATGATAAGTATCAAAATTATCAAGACGCTGATTTAAAGTTCAGAAGAACATTCACTCGTGTGTGATTTAATGTCACTCAAGTGGTCTCTTATTACTCGATTGCTAACCTTGTCACTCTAGTAATCAAGTGATCTTGTCCTGATAATCATTAGCGAGTAACCTAATATGATGTTTGAGAAAATAAATATAACTCGAGTAATCTTCCATAGGTTTTGAAAAGTTAAGCTCAGCCACTACCAAATAACGCAAGTGCTCTCTTAGATCACTTGCTAGTACCTTGCAAGTGATCCTAGATCACTTGAGTGATCTTTATCAAAAGATCACATCACCTTATAATCACTTGCGAGTGACTAACAAGTAATTGACATCACTTGAGTGATTGTGTCTTAGATGCATAGGTAACAAAGTGCATCACTCAAGTGCACCATTTAGTCACTAGAGTAATCTACTTATCATATCTCTAACTCTCAGATTACTTGCAAGCGATGTCCTTCACTCGGCTGCTTACCCTATCACTCAAGTAATCTAGACACTAAAACTTTCACAGGTTCTGAACACCATCGAGTGACTTGCTATAATTTTGGAAGTGAAGGTTTATCACTTGAGTGCATCCACTATCACTCAAGTAATCCTTTTTGATAATCTTGGTTCTTACTTGGCTATCACTCGAATACTAAAAATAACACTTGAGTTATTTTCCCAAGATAGAAAAGAATACCATAGAGTTTCACTTTAGTCATTTGAAGTAAAAAATCATTATTTGAGTGACTTGTTGATTCAAGTTTTTCCAACAAAACTTATATTACTCGAGTGTATAAAACTTCACTCAAGTTACTTGAATCATCAAGTCAATTTTGAGGTATCCTTCTTGTTTGTCAAAATAAACTTAGATATCAATGTTTGTTATCATTAAAACACCATGAGAGCTAACACCAGTTGCCGATAAGGATTTCTCTGATCTTAGCTATGACAGCTCTCAAAGGGTTATCTGAGGAGCATTCTTTCATAAGAAGGCTAATAGCATCTAATGAATCAATATAGATGATAACTTTATGGCATCCTAATTGCTTTCCCACCTTAAAGCTTATTCTCATAGCCATCAACTCAACTTCAATTACAGAACACATGCCCACCGATCTCTAAAATCCCATGATCCCTTGATGCATTACTGATAACTTCTCCACAAGCCATGTGCTAGTTGAGTAACACCGAGCCATCCACATGAATTCGGACTGCATTCTGAGGTAGAGAGGTCCAAAAAACATCTGGGCATATCTCCGTATAAAAAACTCTATGTCTCAGTTCATTGTTAGTCACTTACTCTATAAGGTCGTTATACATGCAACTATGGACTATCTCCTGTGGTGTTATTGTACCTAGAGGTCCAAAGAGACCAGTAAATGAGATTGAAGACTTTAGTTCATGAGTAACTGCTAAATCGTTCACGTCATAAGCTATGCTTGCTATTCAAAGTAAGCCAAATCTACAAATTTCTGGAGAAAATTCCAGATAAAAGGTTAGGTTTTAAAATAGAGTGTCATACTATTCTTGATCTCTCACAGTCTCTTAAGATATGTATAACACTATCTTCTCTATGACATGTAAAAGGACAATCACTCAATGTAGAAAGATTTTATTTGGCTCTAAATGAGTTAGTAACTAACCTCTCATGAGACACTTGCCACATAAAGAATTTCACCTTCTTAGGTGTCCACTAATGCTGTATCTAGCTCTAGATGCTATTAGTGATACCGGTTGTTTAACCCACCACAAGCTCATATGTTGATTTAATAGAGAAATGTCTATCCTTTACTGGACGCCACAAGAAAACTTCATGAGAATCTCACAATGGAGGACTCATCTTACATAGGATGGATATGACATAAGGAAGAAGAATGCCCTACCATTTGCTCATATCCCAACTTCCACTAGTGAGGACACAGTCACCCACTTTCACGCAAGCATCTATCACTATGGAGGAAGGGACATATAAGATCATGGGTCTATCCAGAGGTGTCCATTTATCCTACCAAAAACTTGTATTACTTCCACTGTTAACTTTTTTCCCAATTCTTGTCATAAACAAATCCCTAAGGTAGTAATTCTTTACTTTTTTCATCTTATAACTGCTGAGGTATGGAAGAATTTTGTGTTCTTATCCCCCCATTGTAACCACTTACATCTTGATTTTTGAAACCAAACAAGCTCTTCCTAGGCTGCAAGCTTGTGATATTCATTCCAAAGTTTATTTACAAGCCGAAAAAGCCCCAAATTTGCATTTTGTCTTCTCTTTCTATCTATACCTTCCAAGAGATGGAAGGTCTCATGCTTCTTCTTGGAAAAATTTCCTATGTGTTTCTCACTCCACTCTATGACAGTAGTTTGAAAAGTTTTCAAACCCTTCAACTAGTCTTTTTGATGCCAAGATTATGAGATGTAGCTTTTGAAATCCTCTTCTAAGCTCCAAGTAGCTTGATAAGTGAAGTGTTTCTTCTAAGGATGTATTGATATCGTAAAAATCTGAATTGACCACCACAACTCTATAATCGGATTTAAATTTGAGCTCATGGGAGGTTTTTGTGTTAGGAAAATGAGTTTCCCATGTAACATTATTAAAAACACAGTCAAGCCTTTCTTGCAATCCTATCCTTCCCCATGAAAAACAATCAATAGTGACTAAGTTCTCAAGTAGGCCTAAGTCTTCAATACATTCATGAAACTATTGCATAGATCTTCTATTAGGCTTAGTTCCTCCTACTTTATCACCTGAAGACATAAAAGCATTGTATTCTCCCAAAACAAGCCATGGTTCAGTGGTATTATCAGCAATATAGTGAAGAGACTGCCAAAGAGGAACGCTACCAGCCAGACTCGTCTCTCCATACACCACAATAACCAAACAGAGCTTATTATTACAACAGTTTACCACTTGGCAATGCAAGAGTTGAGTATTAGATATAATATAGGTCACTTCATAATTCACATAATTTCAAAGTAGCCAAATACCTCCAGTAAAACCATTTGATTCCACTCTAATCTAATGATAAATACCAATTTTCTAATGACCTTATGCGAACACACACTGCTAATGTGTGGTTCAAGAAGACACAAGATATGAAGATTATATTTTTGGATAATATCCCTAGTTATAACTGGGAAAGCGTGGCTACCAGCTCCCTTCAATTCCATGAGGCAATAATCATTACAAAAATTATGGGAATGTGAAAAGAAGAATTCATTGGCGCTGCTCTTGTCCAACACCTCTACCCATGTATTCTTCTTGAGTTTTAGGCATATTAGATATTGGCTCATCAAGAAGATCATTCTCTTATCAATAATTAACTCTTGTGGATCAGGAGGTTTGGGATTCCTAATTGTTAAGGCTATTGATAAAGAAGGATTAACTGAGTCTTTTTTTATAGTGGACTTGGAAGATCATTCACGCTTCAACATCCTAATAGACTCTGAAGGGGAAAATTGATCACGGCTTCAATTATGTAATTATTCTTTTCCAATACTTGGCCCTTATCTTTTTCCAGATCAACTTTGTCTAGTCTGCCTTGAACAACTTGATATACTCTTTACCCTTTTGTTTTAGGCTGACTTTTAACTCCATGGTCCAATAATGGGGCCTTTTATTTTGTATTTCCAGTTTTTAGGCCATTCCTGTATCTTTGTCCCAACGCTAGGCTTTTTATTTTCTTTTCCTCTAATTCTAAAACCCAATTTAGGTTTGAACCCTTTAGGATTTCCCTACTTTTCTTTGTGCTCATCACGCTTGACTAAGGAAGCCGCCAGAGTTCCTTTTTTGTCAAAAACAGCCAGTGCCACTTCTATATTGTCAAACACTCCCATTCCCTTCTCTTTCACCAAATCGTGCTCTTCCCTAAGCAAATCGTCCTTTTCCATGTCCTCAAACATTGCAAACTGAGATTTATGGTTTAAATCATATCCTCACTTTGTATGATTGTCATAATTAACCACTGGTCGTTAACTATTTTTGTGGTCCTTCTTCCTCAAAAACCAGGCTTTGTTTAACCTAAGATTAACCATCTATGCGCCAAACTTCTCTTCTTCAACAGGCGATTTCTGTTCTGGTGCTTTTTTAGTCTTCTTCTTTAATGCCAACGTCTCCATTCTGATATGCTATTTCTCAGTACAGGCGGTGCTCGAGCTTGCTTTCTAAGGGAATACTTCTTTCCAATGCCCATACCTACCACAAGAAAAGCAAATCAATCCTAGCCCTTCATATTCCACCTTATAAACAACTCCACCTACAATAATCTTGGGCATAAGTTGTTTTTAAAGATTTAGTACACACAGAGCCTTGCATATTTTCCCCTCTCCACTTTGGAGTTTTTCACCATAAAGTTCCTAAGAGTGTTGAGATCCACTTTTAATGTTCCTCCTATGCAGTCTTCCAACCTAGAAATAAAGTGGCTATATAACAATGTCAGGGACTTTGATCCAAGTAGCCACTCTTCCTAGAAGGTTTTGGTAAGGATCAAAGTAGGAGTCCATTGTTCTACAAGCACACAACATTGTCTAACCTACCATGGTCTATCGCACAACACTTTTTTATATTGTGCCTTCCATTGCTCTGTTTTGTGAAACTGAATTGCAAAAAATTTATTTGGTAGATCAATGAGATCAAAGCTTGAAAAGCCCCACAAATTGATGAAATATTCCTTTAACCAATAAAGGTTAAATCTTTTTCTTAGAAATGTGAGGATAACTGCATAGTTGCATACCTCACTCCATTCATTGAGCTCTTCCTCTATATATGGAATTACAGGGTAAATCTCCATAAGCTTCTTAATTTCTTCTGATTCCTCTGGAAGAGTCCAAAAAATTTCTTTACTGCATGAAAGAGATCTTCCTCCTCCATCAGGAAATCTCCATGAGCAACCCCATTAGAGAGGACTGATATGATGTATATTTGGATCCTAACTCATTTTTCCCTCTTTAGCCTTCATTGCAAGATGAGATGTTCTCTTTATCATCTTGGTTGTTTTCCTCCATCCTATCATCCATTATGGTCTGTGTTACATCTTCATCCTTTTTCTGTTTTCAGCTAGCATGTTCGTCAGCAAATGGTCGGTCCAGTGGAACCTTCCTTCGGCCTGAGTCAATCATTCAGATGATGTTGTATGGATCCCAAGAGAGAGAAAATTCAAACCCATACAGAGCCTTTGGAAGTTAGATACTCATTCACGTTTCTAGTCACTCATTCCTTCTCTATAGGCTTTTTATGAGTCTTGTCTATGCCTTCCTCCTTTTCTCCATCAGTGTGTAAAGGGAAGGGACATCTTTTCGAAACTTTTTCATTATGTGTGTGTGTACAGTGTTATCTCCATTCTTATACACTCACACATTAACTTCGAAATTGGCCCCCATCTATTGCTATCTACATATTATATATATTATAGGGTCATCAAATTTAAATATTTTTTCTTATATATATATAATATAATTTGTACTCACTGCTAATGTTAAAATTTAGTAGAAAATATCTCAATGAATATAGCTATATGCCTATATAGTATATGTACACATGTGTGTGTAATAATTATTTTCATATGTTATTAGTTTTAAGGCTTTTGAGTAGTTTTGAGTTAATAAAACTCTTCTCGTCTCCGCACAATAGTCTCTTCGTCTCTTGACTCTTTTTTGGGCAATGGGAGCTCTTCTCTCATCGTTGGGCAGACTTGGTCCACAACGTTTCCCTCACTTGCTTTAGTTAGGGGAGGAGATGCCCGTATTCTGCGTTGGATTTTGTGTCTTTTGGTTTTGTTTGTTTTTTTTTTGTGGTGTTCTTCATTTTTCAGGCGATAAAGAGATTTGAGAGCTTCAGTAGTGACATATCTAACCTTTATGATACTCTAAAGGTTAATAGTTTAGCCTCTAACCTAGCCGCTTTGACTCATGTTTTTGGCGGTTGGTTTTTAAAGAATATAATTTGTTTTTTAGGGGTTGAGAATGTGATTACTCTAGCGATGTTGCTCATTGTGCAGCCGCGGACATTGCCTCCATCTTCATATCTTTTATGGTGGTTTGTGGGTGCTTATACTTCTATGAGATCTTCTAATAGATGTTCTTTGACAACCAAATTGGTAGGGTTTTTTCCGATAAGAGGGTGGATCCTATGGGATGATTGTTTAAACACCTACCCCTTACAACGGTGTTGATGCCCGTGAGAGCATTTTTCTACCTATAGGTTTCTAGGGTTTTCTCTATTTGTTTGGGATTTTATTTTGACATCTTTTATTTAAGCCTTGCATATCTCTTATGGTAGTTTTAATGAAATTACTATATTTTTTCCTGTAAAAAAAGTAGTTGAGTTATATATTATAATAGATATGTATGTTTGTGACTTTGTAGACTTTTATTAAGGGCTTTGAAGTAATTTTTTGACAACTATATGTAAGTTGAGAAATGCTCCCACCGTTCTTTTCATAAGATAGGATTGAGGAAGTTAAAATTATTTATGTGCAATAAATACATAAAAAAATGAATTTTATTTTTTTGAAAATGCCCCCATTTATATGGAAGACAGAGAATATATTATATTGAGTGCTTTAATCAAATATGAGAATTAAATACAATTGTGGTATGAGCAATTTTTGTAATTTAGTGAATGTACAATGAGGAGTTTACAAAAAAAAAAAAAAACTCTTTCAGACATCCTCAATCCATGTTATAAAAAGGAATATGATATAACCAAGAATCCGATCTTAGAAAAAGGAATAGAGGGAGTAACATGTAACTTTTGAAATTCTTCTATTATATACATGTGATAGGGCCCGTTTGGTTAGATTGCATTGTACATATGCGATGGTAATCTTGATTGTATTACCATTGGTGGTCTGTTTGGTTGGGCTTATTAATGGTAATGTAGATTACAATTGTAAAATAGATTGCATATTTTATGGTAATCTCCATTCATAGGGGGACCTCTATGAAAACTCATTGTAGGCTTGTAATCATTGATGAAATCTCAATTTTAACCCTACTAATATAATAAAAAGACAATATATACCCTCAATAGACAAAACATCAAAATTTATATTTAATTTATTTACCTTTCAAAAGAAAAAGCCCTAACATGAGCGCAGAACATCGAAAGCAATAGAGAAGTTGAGAGCGAAGAACATCGCCATTTGCTCCTATATTCTGAATGATCTTTAATTGATCGATGTTGCTTCTGGAAATCAATATATGGTTTTTGAAAACCAGGAATGGATAACGGCTTGAATTGGCTGAAATTTGTCCGCACATTATATATCAGATACAGGCTTCTCGATAATCCCGATAATCCCGAGGAATGGATAATCCCGAGAGAAACCCAGGGAAGAACATGAAGACAAACATGAATTGCACATACATTTCGAGAAGGTTTCTTCTGTACCATCTTATCCTAAGCCAGTTCAATATAATTGGCTGAAATTTGTCCGCACACACCAAGTATCAGAATTCCTGATAAAGAAAGACAAGCACAAACTTGACAATCTCTATTGAAGGAGATAACTTACAGGCACGTCATTCTAGCGTCTTCATGTGTCTGTTTGATTTCTTATCTTTTATGAGTTCAATTCCATGGCCACCATAGTCCATAGCATAGCATAGCCTTCAGTTTAACCACGGCATCATAGGTATTTGGGGGAGACAGATTATTGGGGTGAGGAAGGAGATGATTGGTGATGGAGGTTTTTTTTATGTTTAAGGGGTATTTTGGACCTTTTATAATTCAATTTAAATATAAAAAAAATTTCTCCACGTCTTGTTATTAAGCAACCAAACATGATGATGGTAATCATTATTGCATTGCACCCTATTGCATTGCAGTCCATTGCATTACCAGAGGGGTCTGCAATTGAACCAAACGGGCCGTAAGTGTGATTGTATCGTGGTTCACTATTTCTTAATTTAATTATATAAGACTAAATTACATAAATATATCTATATGTATATAATTTGAATTTTCTAATAAATGCTATTTTAATTTAACTCCTTATTCATACCATTAACAAATATTAATGTTAAGAATAATTAAATTCTTAAAAATGCTTAGTAATTATAATAATTAAATTATACTAGTATTATAACAATTTATACTATTAATATTGAATCTCTATCTTTATTCTTTATATGAGAGAGAGAGAGAGAGAGAGAGAGAGAGAGAGAGAGAGAGAGAGAGAGAGCTAGATTAAAAATGAATGTGTGTAATGTTTAAAATTATTAGTTTATTTCTATTAAGCATGCTTGTCACCATATAGTCTGATCTGTGAATTGTTAGGTAGCTTATTCCTTTTCAAGCATGCATGTGTAGGTAACGATTATATTTGGAATTGGCGCTATTTTATGGTGCTATGTGCTGGAATGATAGCATATTTACTGGTATTTTGGTATATCTGTCATTGTATTTACATTCAAGATGATGGGCAGAGACCATAAGGAGTTATACTTATATTTTAATTAAAAGGTTGGTTGTACTTATATTTATTCTATTTCTTTCTTACTTGGTCCTCATAAATAATGGCATACTTGCTAAAAAACATTATTTTCACCATTTTTTTAAATCACGTAATTTGATTATCGAACTCTTATAAATAGGACCGGAGGGAGTATCTTGCAACAAGGGCCTTTTCCATATAATTACATAAGTGTGGAAGTTTCTAAAACATATTTTGAAATGCTTAATGAAGGGCAGTAAATAGCTAATGAAGTGTAATAAATGAAGAATAAAAGTTGAAAGTATCTTAAAATAGTAGCAAACGCCAGCTCATGCCAATGCTCCAACAACAGGGGTGGCAGCTAGCAAGGATGATTGGCTAAGGTTGTAGGTTTTTTTAAGTGAGGGCAGTTTGATACAAACAAAACATTTCTAAATCTTTTTAAAATTGTTAGGGGCAATTAAATCTTTGGAAAATTACAACTAGGTCCCAATTAATAGACTTAATGGCAACAAGTCCCTTGAAATCATCATATTACAGTGATGTCCTAAGGGACCTAGGTGCAATTAACTCCAAACAAGAACAGACAATTTTGCCCCTCTTTATTTAATATGGAAAAACAAATAAGAAGAGATTCTTATCCTTATTTACTGCGCGTAAAGTGTCGATCAAGAGAAAGACAAGCTTTTGATGATTTTTAGGTTGATAGCTTTGGGACCAGCAGTATTATCTTGATCATCCGTCATCTTCATTACTCAAGTGGAGCTACCTTTATCTATGATCGTTTGTGCAGATATTTAGGTTAATAACTTTCATCCTTTTTTGCAGTACAATATGAAAAGTTTTAATTCTTCTTATGAAACTGATTGGATTACATTTTTTGGGCATAGAGGATATCTTTTTATGCAAATATTGTTAATTGTATGATGTCTTTATGTTTTGTGTTGTTAATTCATTGAGTGTAGGGAAGGGTTTGAATTTCTACTCTGTTTCTGGGGGTGATGCAAAGGATGGAGCTTTATGTGCTAATAACCCCTGTTATGTTATTTCAATACATGTCGTCAATAGAGTGATCTACAATTGTTAATTTTGCTCATGTAGTTGTTAATAACAACTTTGTTAATTCAATTCCTTTTTTATAGACAATATGAAAGTTTAATATTTTGGTATGGAATTGATTGAGTTTTGGTGTTTGGGCATAGAGGTATGCAGAACTTGATAATTTTATGTTGTCATTATGATTAACGTGGTTGTTTCATTGAGTGTGGGGGAGGGTTTGGATTCCTACTCTGATGTTGGTGAGATTGTGCTCTGTTTTCATGTGTTGAGACCGGAGTGAATGCAAGGGATGGAGCTTTTTGTATTTATAATCCCGGCCTCTTATGTGATGTCAATTTGTGTCATCAATACATTGCTCTACCATTGTTAATGTTGCTCATGTAGTTGTCAATAACAACTTTTTTTTAGTTGAGTGACGTAAAAGATGACGAATATGTCTGGAAAGCATTCCTAAGAGCATTCTATGCTTCCTTTCGATTATTGAACAACTTTGTAATCTGTTTTACAAAAATACATAAACAAAGAATTCCTTTACAAAGAATTTCTTAAAGGTCTATTTCTTCCTCTTGGTTGGTCGCGTGCCTGCTATCAATAAAAGTACTTTGTCAAAATGTACGTTGTTCACATGTGTCGCCAAAGGCATTCAACCTTGATATCGTGGAGTTGATCACGGGAGTACTTGGGCATCATATAACCTTCCTTATCATGCATCCTACCATTCCACATCTGTAACCACGTAAGCACATGAACCCCATAAGAATCCTTGCAATCAAAGTAGCATACATAAGCATTAAGTAGTTGTGAAGAAAAAACCAAACCAACACTCACATGTTAGGTTGTACGTGCACTTTTGCCCAATGAACTGTCTTTTTTATCCACTCTTTCCAGTAGTTCTGGCTTAACCTTTCCAATTATTTTGAGGAAGCAATCCCTCTGCAGAATTATAATACATAAAGTAAATAAAAATAACAGTAGAGCCAATGACAAATTCATAGCAGGACTTTACAACTAATGAGAAGGCATTGACAACTTCAAAGCAGGCAGTGACAATAATTCACAATAGTCTAATGAGAAGTTTAATTCTTTAGTCCATCTTTGCCTTTTGTGTTCTCCTGCCCCTCTTTGCTTTTTTTAACCTTCCTTGTGTTGTTAAACTGTTAAACATCTCACAAATGGTTAATCTATGACAAGGAGAATCACAAGATAAGACACTTTGATAAGAAACCGTGGGAAATCTGAAACATATTATTGTCTTGTTTTATCAATCTAATTACGCATCATTGAACAAAACTAATAGTTAATAGAAAAACTAATCTGAACACGACAGTTTCTTCTGTACTCAACCTAATTAATGACATATAACGAGCTCCATTGCCCAAGCAAAGAAATTTATAAACTATGGCAAGGAGAATCAAAAGATAAGAAACTTTGATCAAGCAAAGAAATAGGAAAATTACACCCTTTCCTCCATTATTTTACTTATTTTCCATAGATCATCCCAATTGACTTTTCTTCCCCTTCTCCCAAATTAATTTTAATAAAAATAATACATGTTAATAGTACCATTTTTTATACGGATTTAGTTCAATCCAATTACGAATGAGCTTGATTTTTATTAAAAACTTTTGTCCAACTCCTTTCTGGATTTAGTTCAATCCAATTACGAATGAACTTGATTTTTATTAAAAACTTTTGTCCAACTCCTTTCTGGATTTAGTTCAATCCAATTACGAATGAGCTTGATTTTTATTAAAAACTTTTGTCCAACTCCTTTCTGGAAAGGGATTTTGACTGGTTCAATCTGAGGAAAAAGTGGAATGAACTTGCATATTTCTACTTCCTTGGCAAAGTAGATTATAGAAATGCTGATAATTAGAAATACAAAGAATAATCACGTCAGAAGTAAGAAAATTCAAGCTTCACATTTTATTTTTATGGCAATGAATTCAGATAATAAACAAATAAAGCTAAATGCATACTATACCAATAAATGATTATTTGTGCTTCCTGCTCTCAATGGCATTTGAATTCAGTGGGATAGGTTAGTCCATGGAAATCTGATTCGCAAGCTCAAATTGCTCATAATTAGACTGCCAAACGAAGATTTTGGAGCATAAATAACTGTGAGCCAATGGATTGGCTTTGTTCCAAGTATATATAAGTTGCTTGCCAACGCCCCAACTTTTGGACATCAGCAATGAAGAGAAAACAATTTTTTGGCTTCTATGAAGTAGAGAGCTGGGCACTTTAAAGCAGGACAAGAAGCAGTAACACTTACATAGCAAGAGAACCATTGCTGGGAACCGAAGTAGCTAGAGAGCAGAGTGCGCATACACGATAACGACAAGGACCACAATCGACGACAACAACGATCACAAATGAAGACGATGACTGGAGACCACAGCTACTGCAAACGCCAGCCACTACAACGACAATGACAAGGATTGCAGTGATGACGATGAGGGAGGTAGAGAGGGCTGTCGGCCTATCTCACGTTCTCTATGATCGGGCGAACCCTAACTGCTTGATTTTGTTTTCCCAATCATAAGGGCAAATCCATATTTTCGCACGTGGAATTAATTGCACCCAGACCCTTTGGGATATCATTGCAATTTAATGATTTTAAGACACCTGATTACCATTAACTCTATTAATTGAGATGTGGTTTCAATTTTCCCTTAAACCTTTTGGCATGATTTCAAAATTCCAAAATAAGTTAGGACGATTGATTTGGTATATTGCATATTGGAGTCGGTGCATTGTCATTTTGAAATTTCCAAGTTTTTTTTTTAATTTTCCATTTTTTATTATTGAATTTCTTCATGTTCAAATCGTTTTCATTCATGCAATTATAATATCTTACCAAACTATCCTAGGCATCCTCTAATTTGATAGAGGGCATGGTTTCTTTACTTCTAAAACAAAAATGGGAATTGAGAAATGAACACAAGAATGTTAAATCTATAAATTTCGTAAATCTCTATGTACCTAACAAGTGGCATCACACTAAACAAATATTAACATTTCCATTTTTTTTAAAGAAAAAGGCAAGTTAGGCAAAGTTTTTTTTGCTCAAAGGTTAGGCAAAGTTTAAGAATAATTAAAGAGGGGCTTAAGCTACTCGGCTAATTCGGCCTTCCTTTTCAAATGGCTACAATTTTCCCAGCCCAACTCACACTTTTTGACAGGCTAAATAACGCTAACCTATTGAACTTGACCCATTTTCGGAACTCTACAAATGACTACAACTCAGATTGATTCTTCATGACTTGTGTGAACATTGAATTCAATGCCCTCAGTTTCTCTAACTGTTGTCCAAGTGAAGTTACCTTCTCACTTGACGGCGTTAAAATAGCGTGACATATAATCATCCAACATCTGGGTTAGGGTGGGCCCCGACCCCAGCTCACGTTCAGAGGGTTCTGCTTTTCCCAAGGATTGTGTTGAAACATCACCTTGCCCATCAGCAACCATTTCACCAGAAGACCCCTCTTGAGATTGCTTTTCAACAATCGTGCCCGACAATTTGTTAAGAAAAATGAGTTTCATCATCGAATAATATTAGTCTCATTCTTTAATATAAGACTTAATTGACTAATTTAGATATATAAAGAGAACCAAGTAAATCACTTAATCATAACATATGTTATATAATTTCTCTGAAATAATTATGTGTATCATTATATTATAATTCAGTTTCTGAGCCAACCAAATTAGTTTGAAGAAACTTGATGAATATAAATACTTTAAAATAATTTATTTAACTTCCTTAATCTTCTTAAATCAGTCAATTGAGTCTTATATTAACTACAAGAGCTAGTAGTATAATGAAAGTATTAACGGATAACTTGTATTCTGAATGATTACAACTTACAATTTTTGTTTGAACAGTTGATGAGGCTATCTCATTACCATTGATCTGTCTTTGATGTTGCGCATCCTATAAAATATAAAACTGATAATAACTATTTCAACATCCATAGATATATTGTTTCGTGTAAACTGATAGAAAGAAATTACTAACCATCTTCCCCTTCTTGCTTGCCTGGTTCTTTAATCCACTAGTGTTGTGGATGGTTTGCTTCCCTCGGTTCCTCTTATTCAGTTTAGCAACCTCCTAAAAAATTAAACATACAAACAATTATGTTAAAAATTATAACTGCATAGAAATTTAAAATAAAAACATAATATTATAATTGAACTACCTGCCCCTCAGGCATATTGCACCAAAACGACTTTCCAGATGAATCTGTAAAATTGTGATAGTTAACATCACTATCTATTGTCAATATTACTATAAAATTTTAACTTTAAAACTTACCTTGCACCTCATTATGTGACCCTCGACGCCGGCTGCGTGTGTTATACTTTTGCTGTATACTTCTGTCATCATGCCCATCCTCTGTTTCTAGTTGCGTATTCTCTGCATCATCTGGAGTCAAAATATTACTCATCATTTCTTCAAAGCTAGGCAGATTATTCAGATCAAAGTATTACTCAAGGAGTTTGCAGGAAAATTGAATCTCCCACCACTAGAGCATTCTTGGGGAAAGTGTCATATTGATCATGAGCCAATCTTTGTGCGAAAAATTAAAATGTTGGACAACTGTGGGCTAGAGTACAAGGAATTACGAAGTTGAGCTGAAAATGAAGCAGCAATTCATGTAATAAGACATTTTTCAGAGTTTTTATAGTACTGTAATTCAGGGCATGAAATAAAAGGACGCCTCTAACATCATATTTGATCTCTGTGAATTCAAAGATGCTCATGAGGATCTATGCGTAAAATAGTTAAATTAAAGTTACTAGTTCTAAAGAGAAAGGATGAATAAATAGAAGCTGAGGTGTCTGGTCACAACGAAAAATAATTGCAATGGAGGGTGGCAAATCAGATTACCAGTTTCTGCAATCAGCGACTCCCCTCCAGGATATGGTCTAATTCCTCATCATTAATTACAATAGGCAAAAAACAAAAACAAAAAAAAAAAAGTTAAGGAGGTGTTGGAAATAGTAAGCATAAATACTAAACTCATTATTTTGTGTCCCTTAATATTGTATTTATAAAAGAGTAAGAATTTAACATTGTGTGCCATCCATGATTAGAGTCATGTAAAAGTGTGCAATATACGTATGTGTGAATCATGAAGATGATATTTAATATGATCATATTAAGGGCCTTTAGAATATAATATAAATAGGTTTGTGTTATGTGTGATAGTAAACAGTTTTTTCTTTTTTCTTTTTTTTTGACCAAAATGATAGTAAGCAGTTGAGTATATTGTAAAGACTTACTTTGAATATGTGTGCTTCTATATATCCTTCTTTCAAATAATAATATAAGTATTTATCAAGTTATTTCCTTTTTATTCTAACAGCAGTTCATTTTATAGACTAAAGGCCAAAATTTTTTAAAAGCACCACTCATGGTTGTGGCTTCTAAGAAATAGACATCTACATCATAACCGATGAAGACCTTTTGCATGCTCCAACAATACATGGTTGTGGCAAAACCTTTCTACAAAGCTGCAGCAAATAGAGGGCCATTTTTCATTCCTTGAAGCAAGTGCTTGTGGTTTTGAAAACTCCACCATCATTTGCAACAGTTTGAACAAAAATTGTAGGCACTGTTCCATTCCTCAAGAATCAAAGCCTTGAGGTAGTATTTTAAGAAACCATTATGATATGGCAGCAACTTCAAAAACCCTCAGGCACCCAACTGTATATTGTTAACTTCTTACTGGTTGCACTTGATGAAGCCATCATTAAATTATGGTGGTTTTTCAGAATTGCCATTAAATTATAGCAGTTGTGAAGAATAAATGTCATAGTGTGCATCTACCTACAGATTTCTGAACAACAGTATGCAAAATGCACCTCTTTTGCAGTGAATGCAATACGTTATGAGTGTGAGTAGTGTCGTCTATATCGTTACATTTCTAAGGGGGATATAACTGTTGGAGGGGGGCAATGTCTATAAAAGTGCATAACGCATGTAGCTGACAGCGGACTAGTGCAATAATAGTACAGAATTCCTCCTCTCTCTCTCTCTCTCTCTCTCTCTCTCTGCCTTTCTTTTTGTCTGTCTCCATCCTATCTCTCTCTCTCTCTCTACTCCCTTCGTCTTTCTATTCACTACCTATTCTTATCTAGCAGTAACATAAATGAGGTCCTTCCTCAGACCAGCATGACTGAGGCGAAGGGCGCAAGCTTCTCTGTGTGAGCTAGATCATATGCATTCAATGAACAGGAGATGGAGCAGCATTTTACAAATCACCAAGAAATGGTGTCGGGCCTACCAGCACAGTTTGTGAGGGTCACGAAAGATTGCAAGGAATTGATGAATGGCCTTAGATGAATGGGGGTGGATTTGTACAGAGTAGAGGGACAGCTAGACACTAAAAAGTTTTACCAAGAATCCAAGGGAATGGCATTGTTGGTTGGCTTTGAGGTGTGAGAGATACTTTCGCCAGGTGAGACACCAGAAGAGTTGAAGGTTACCATCTCAAGCTTACATAAGGATACAGATGAATGCTTAAACTACAAGTTAATGTCACGTCCCCAACACTTGGAGGGTGGTTGAATCAAAGAGGGTAGGCAGTGAACGTGTGGCAAAGGGTCAGTTGTCTATGCCACATTTGGTGAAAAGGAGTGACGGCGATGTGGAATGCCTTATAGTAGAGAATACAGAAGTGAAGGGCATTCCAAGAGTGTAACTAGTCTACTTGAAGATTACAGATATCTCTTTACTAAACCCAAAGGACTATCACTGTTGAAAGAAGCCCATAACCACAAGCCTTATAGATACCCTTCAGCTCAGAAAGATGGGATAGAAAAGATGGTGGGGAAACTGCTGCAATCAAGGGTTATACAAGAGGGCACTTCATTTTTGGCACAACAATTTTTAGATCCCATTTATAAACTTCATGGGCAACAAAAGCTTGCTTCCAGTTATCATCCATAAACAAATGGACAATTGAAAGTGCTCAACCATGGTTTAAAAGCATACTTGAGATGCATACGTTGGAAGAAATGACGCAGGTGGCTGCATCTTGCATAAAGGTGGTACAACACTATCTTCCACACTTCTACAAAGGCTGCACCATATGAATTACTTTATAGGCTAAAAATACATTTTTTTTGCAATACTCACACAAATAATCAATTTTTACCACCCAATCATCTCCTAGATCAACCAGCTAAAACCCTTCATACATCCTAAACCCATCTAAAAATAATATGAACATCATAAAAGCTCACAAACGAAAGATAATTATCACTATCAAATCTAAGAGAAGAAACGAATACACTCCCAGAAAATTCGGGAAAAAAAATAAAACTATAAATCAAAACTGACATCCAAAGAACTATGCAAAGACAATTGGTATATATATATTGGCGCAATGATGAAGTGCTTTGGTAGGGAGTATGTGTCAAATGTAAATATCTAATCCTTCCAAAAGTTTAAGAAGTGAACGTAGCTTATCCACAAAAATAAAAGAGATAAATGCTAAATTTCCGTACCTGATGCTAAATTTACGAACTCCGTCTTTCTCTGTGAAGGAGAAGAGTCTGCAGGGGTATTTCCACTCTCAGCGGCATTTTTAACAACTTCATTCAATTCCATTTCTTATATGGCTTCAGTGGAAACCCCTTGATCAGTGTTTCTTCTAGCCCCAGATACATCCTCACCGTTTGCCCTAATTTCAACATGAGTATATCCATTCATGGACGACTTGGCGCCTTTCTCAACCGTCAAAAGCCGTTCATTCAACTGCTCACACTTCGTCTTCCACGACTCCATCTCAGATTCAGCCCTTCGTTTCTCATCCTCCAATTTACGGTTCTTATTCCTCAGCTCAGTAACAGTGTTTCCATCACCCAAGTCACTATCTTCTTCACTGCTTGCAACAGCTTCTCATATCTCTCTTCAGCTTTCTTTCCCTTATCAAATTGCTCCTTATATTTCTTCAATTGCTCTTCGGCTCTGTTTGGTTCGAAGTTTTTCTAGGTGAGGGTAGGAGAAGTGAGGTACAAAGAGATGAGATAGCTGTTTGGTTCAAAAATTGAAGGGGAGGGGAGGAGTGAAACTTTTGTCTTTTTCTGGTCCCCTCCCCATCTCTCACCCCTCTAAAATTGGGGTTTTTGGGAGGGGAGAGAAATTTTGCTCCATCATTAGACAAATTTACCCATAAAGTTCTTTTGATATTTCTAAAGAAAACGAAACAGAGAACACGAGCTCAAAACGAAACAGTTACAGAGGACATTCAAGCCATATACTATTATGTTAATATATATATATCTGATAATTATTATATAATATTGTTTGCATCATATTTTTTATTTACCAATGCTTGGAGGGTCTTGTTTAATATATATCATTGTTAGAATAATAATTTTATAAATAATTATTATTAATAAATACATTACGAAAGAAATGTATATAATTGTTAGAATAATTATTTTATAAATAATAATTTTACAAATAACTATTATTAATAAATACATTATTAAAAAAGAAAGAAAATATGTAGAAGGACATTTTTGTCCACTTATAATTAATTCACCTAACCTAACTTCCTGAACCAAACAAGACACCAAACCTCACCTACCCTCTTTTTGAACCAAACAACATTATAACCTCCCTTAACCTAACTTAAATAAACCTAACTTAACCTAACTTACGTTTGAACCAAACAAAGCCGAAGGCATTCATTCTCTCTAACCTCTCCATTTCTAATTTCTCGCTGAGCATCCCAATCTCGTACTTAAGTTTAGATTCTTTGTCAACCAAGACATCCTCCACGCGATCAAACTCTACCGTTCGATATGCAGTTCGTAAAATTGAAATCAACTCCGTTACACTCAGAGCCATCAAACATTTTTTATCTTCATCGCCATCAGAATTGGGCGTGAGGGCAGACATAGTTTCTATTCTAATCCCGCGAGGATGAAAATGTGAAAGAACAGAAAAGGTAACTCAAGATTCGCTGTTGACTGAATTGCAGTATTGGGGGAAAAATGAAGAGGAAGCCACGCAAACGAGGAGGTAAATCGAATTTCTATCCTCACGGTTTCTGAATTCCGCTGTCTTCTGTTCGATGGAGAATTTGGAAAATGACGGCTCCTTTGCTTCGCGGAAATTTTTTTTGAGAACAGACATAAGTTTGAACAATATTATAATTGAGAGAGAATTGGAAATTTGGAATGATATTTAAATGCATGAAAATGATATTTAAATGAAACACTTGGCCAAGGTTTAATCCAATCTCCTTCCTTTGATCTCATTTTGGTTTTAACCACGATTTGGGGCCTCCCTCCCCAGGTGCCCTTTTTCAGTTGCATCCCTATTTTGAGGTTTTTTTAAATATATTTTTTTATAACTCTTTAGATAATTAGATTCTACATAAAATAAATGAAATTTTAACATATTACGAGGAAAATAGATCTTTTTTCAATTTTTTATTATTTTTCAAAGATTTTTTAGAAAAAAGTGATTAAAGTGAAAAAAAGAAAACACCATTTTTCTGAAAAAACTTTGAAAAATCATAAAAAAATTAAAAACAGATACATTGTTTGCCTATAATATATCAAAATTTCACTTATTTTATGTAGAATCTAATTATCCAAAGAGTCATAAAAAATATATTTGAGAATGCCCCAAAATGGGAGCGCAGTAGAGAGGGTAGTTGGAAAGGGGCATGCGAGGCCCCAAATCCTTTTAACCAGATTGTCAAACTCGGGAGTTGACCCTCTAAATTTGCCATTTTTATGTCTCCGGCTTACAAAGTTGAGTCGAGTCACTGGTAAACTCGTGATTATTATAAACTAGGTTAAATTTATGAGTTTATATATTAAGTTTATCGTTTTTAAATTTCTATTTTGGTTTACAAAACTGTGTTAACTCACTTTTAAAGTCGTATTAATTTCTTTAATTTGATCATGCTTAGCGGCTTTATATATAAATTTTATAGAAATTTCTTTACTAAATATAATAAATTATGAATGTTGATGGATTTACTTTCAATTATTTAGATTTAAAATATATTTAAATTAAGTTGTTATCATTTTTAAATATTTTAATAATTTAATTATATATTATTAATACCTATTTAATGGTGAAAGTAAACTCTTATAAGTTAACGATTTGAATTCACGAATAGGAGTTTATGTCACTCTCACGAGTTTACTTAAACTCACGAGTTTGACAATTTTGGCTTTAGCCTATATAGGGCTGGAAATAGGCTAACCTTTGTCTAAATAACCGTAGCCCAGTAACAGAGATTCAAAGCCTAAACCTAGGCCTGAGCCTGTATGTAGGCTGTTTTTTAGGTCTGAACTTGGACCTTCAGAAGGTCTAATAAGGCCTGAAGCTTGTTTAAAGACTTACTTAAAATATAGAACTTTAAATAATCTTTAAAGCCTATACCGTCAAATTCATATATAACCCTTCATACTTATATACAATCTTACATTTTGTCTTAAAAAAGCCTAACGCCTATTATTGTCATAATATTAAGGTTTAGTAAGGAAAAGAAAATAATATCTAGTGACAACATTTGTCCGAGTAAATAGGAATAAGAAAAACTAATCGTCTGTTGACTAATGAGATATATTTTTTAAAATCGACTAAGTATAACAAATAACATGTAAAATTAAATTGTTATCTCTTTTACTCTTCCTATGTAAATTGGGACAAACTCCTCTTATTAAGATTATAATATTTTATTTGACACTAAAATAAACTCATAACAATTATTATACTTTAATGGAAGGCACAAATTAGAAAAGAAAAAGTGAGTTAGTGTTGCCATTTCAAGCAATCAAAAAAAAGAGAGGTGGGGGTGAATAATTTATGTGAAAACAAGGGTTAAGTATAATGACGATGAAATATGAAACTTAGAATTAAGATTAAGTTGATAAATTTATAAATTATTTATAAAATTATTTAGATGATATTATATATACTTATGTAATATTATAATTTTTTAAAAAAAGTTAAATAGGTCAAGCTTGTAGGCTAAGTCTTATAAAAATAGGCATGACTTGTTTATCTAAATAGGTTTAACAATATGTTTGAGCCTGAGCCTGACCTATTTACTAAATAGGTGAGGCCAGGCTTTATGTAGACTAAGTCGTAGGCCCCTGTTAGAGGCCTGGCCTATTTGCATCCCTAAGCCCATATCAAGTTTCAAACCACAAGTTTTGATCCTCAAATTTCATTTTGTTTAAAACACTAGTTCTATCATTTAATAAAAACTTAAATCATTTTACCCTTTGAATGACTAAAACTAAAATGAATGCAGACTTAAAGGACTAAGGGAAAATCCCTGACAAATAACTTTAAAATTGGGAAAAGACAAATTGGTAATCTCAATTTGCATATTCCCATAAAAGGTGTTAGTGCCTGATTTGTCATTTTTGAAATCAAAAGAAAATTACACCACTGCCCTTGAAATCATCTTTTCTATCCTTCAACAAAATCATCTCCTCCTCTAACAATGGCGACGGTGGCCTCCTCCAGTAACGGTGACTCTTTCTCCAATGACGGCGGGCTTTAGATCTTCAATCTCTACCACCATATATGGCTCTTATTCACGTTTGTTAATCATTTATTCTTTACTAGAAATATTAAGCTCTGCTTCGGACAAAGAAAACAGGGGAGAACAGGGACCTCAGATGTGCACTTCTAGGTACATAAGGGAGGACTTGCGTTCATCATTCTCGTCTTCTTCTTCTTTTTTACTATCACCGCCAACAACTTCGACACCATCACCCCCAAATGCTCTTCATCTTCTTCTTCATCGTTATCACCGACATGTTCTTCATCATCGAGATGAGTCTTAATTTTCATCATCAATATGAGTCCCAAATCGAGATTAGGTTTTATCAACATAGTGTTACATTTTCTCAATATCCTATGAGACTTTCACAGGTTCAATCACTCGAGTTCCACATCTATCACTCGAGTGATATGCATGAAACTGTTCATGCATATCACTCGAGTGATAGATGTGGAACTCGAGTGATTGAACCTGTGAAAGTATCATAGGATATTGAGAAAATATAACACTGTGTTGATAAAGTGTAATCTCGATTTGGGACTCGAGTGACGGGAGATTTTTAAAGATCACCATCATGTATTCTGTAACACCCCAAATTTTGATTAAGGGTTAATGAGAATTATTGAGAATGTAATCATGGATTAAAGTGGAATTAATGTGTATTTGCGACAATATCATCTAATATGTCATAAATAAAGGAAAACCTAAGAGAATGGAATTATTGGCTATAAGTTGGTGATTAATGGGAAAATTAATTACTAACTAAGAGGAAATGAGATGTGTGATTAAATGACTAATGAAAGGATTAAATAAGATAATTGGTGACTTATTGTGTGAGAGCCAATAGAAAAATGAAATGTGGCCAAAGTTGGTGTGAAGAGAGAGTAAAGAAGTCAAATGCATTTTTAAATCAATTTCTCTCTCCTCTCATCCTTGGTTCACGCTGAAATGGTAGGGGGAGTAGAGTGATCATTCTTCATCATCTTCAACCACTCTCATCTCTCCTCTCTCTCTCATTTTTTCGGCGCCATTGTCAAAGGAAACAAGAAGAAAAAAAGATTGATAAAGATAAGGAAAATGACTTCCATTGCTCAAACTCATTTCATTAAAGTTCTTCCTTGAGTTGAGAGCTTTATTTTGATGGTTATAGTTTGCCATTTGGTGTTGGTTTTGGACTCCAAAGATTTGTGGAAGTTCGAAGATCAAGAAGTCCTTTTGGAAAAGTTGAAGAGATAAGTGAAACCTATCTATCTATCTAAGTTTTATGCCATTTAGATTAGTTTCGAATTTCTGGGAATTTATTGCCTATTTTTGAAAATAAGAGCCATTGGGCATTTGACATGTTATTGGTGTGGAAATGGTATATTTGGAATATATATGGATAGATAGAATTGATTGGGGATTGAATGATTGAGTTTAGTGATTTTGGAAATTTAGTGTTTAATGTTGCCCAAGACCAAAGCATGATGATGGAGTAGGAATTTGGTTGTTTTAATGGTTTTATTGGATTCCTTAAGTGTTTTTGTGTGGGGATAACTTTGGTTGAGGTTTTGGGTCTATTGGAAACTCTTAGGAAAACTCTAGTAAATGCTATCATTGTTTTTGCATTTTCTGGGTTTTGATAAGGTCACTCGAGTGATCTGGGGTTCACTCAAGTAAGGGATGAATATCACTTGGGTGAGGTTGGGTCCACTCGAGTGAGTTAGTGAAATTCTTCGTTTCCCTTCAGTCTCTGTATTACACTTCTGTGAAAAGGGCAAGAGTGATGCCTCACATGCGAGTGTGGTGGATTCTCACTCGAGTGAGACTCCTCTCACTTGAATGCTGGTGTATTTGAACCAAGATCTTGCCTCTCGGGTTGTCACTCGTGGTTAATGAGCAAGAGTGCATTCTGGCACTTACGAGAATTCAGTCTCCACTCGAGTGAGAAGTCTCATGCTCGAGTGCTTCTTCCCTCTGAAAACTCCCATTGCTGTCGGATTCTTACTTCCTAAACTTCACTCTCTAGTGCTCGAATGAAGTATTTGGCTATCACTCGAGTGAGGTCTTGTGTGCTCAAGTGTCTCTGTCTCTGATAAAGTTCTTATGCTCTCGGGTGCTCACTCGCTATCCTTCACTCTCAGATACTCGAGTGCAGACCGTACCATCACTCAAGTGAGGCCATCTTCACTCGAGTATCAGTGCCCCATCACTCGAGTGAGGCCATCTCCACTCGAGTGAAACAGTGAAAAATATCAGTGTTGTGCTTCCAAAAGGGGATCCCTGGGGTAGTTCTTCCAACCCTTTATGACTTTTATTAGAGGCGTTTATAAGTACTTAAAAGACAATAATGATAACCAATTAAGTATTGTAAAGGTATTGAGTATTGGATTAAGTGATAATGCATCATCCTTAATAATGACTTTAGGATTCGATATTTGCTCGGAGCATAGAAGGCCTGTGCCTGCTCAAGAGCGGAAAGACCAAGGTAGTAACACTTTATCCTATATCATGTATATTGCATTGCTTGTTTGCATTAGTCATTGAATATAGTGAAGGGACATGGCGCAAACCCGACCTTGAATACAGATACAGTAAGGGGACGTGGTGAAAGCCCAGCCTTGAATACAGATACAGTAAGGGGATTTGGCGAAAGCCCGGCCTTGAATACAGATACAGTGAAGGGATGTGGCAAAAGCCCGGCCTTGAATACAGATATAGTTGAGGTGACATAGCTTGAGCCCGGCCTTGTATATTGATTGCTGCATTGTGATATATGTTTACTTGCTTTGTTTATATGCATCATATACGTAAATTGTTGCAACTGGGATTCTTTAGAATCTCACTCTTTCCAAATAACATTTTAGACAGGGAAAGTGGATCAAGAAGCAAACACATGAGCAAGGACGACTATGACTGCCGACATTAGTTTTAGATAGATACTTTTGGTTTCCATTAGTTATCATTTTGGCGAATGTATGTAGTTAATAGATTATAGAATTATAGTTTGTATAATCCCCGGTATGGGAACTGAGATGGGCAATGGTGCCCTGTATAAAATCTTGGATTAATGTTATTGTCCCGGGTGAATGTTGGGAATTTTGTTGATACTCTGATATTGCATATGTGACAAACCGAACAAGCCTATTGATTTTATAAATTAATGAATGGAGATATATCTCTACAAGTATTATAACAAGTTTTTAATTATTTTGGATCTCTTATTCAATTATGAAACGCATTTAAATGCTAATTTCGGCCTTGATCGTGACAGGGGTTACATATTGATTTAATCACTCGAGTGACATGTTCAGGACTCGAGTGATTCTTTATCTTTTACTTCCTCACTTTCCAGTTACCCTTCAGTGCTCATGATCTTTAAAAATCTCCCATCACTTGGTCCTAAATCGAATTTAGGCTTTATCAATACAGTGTTACATTTTATCAATGTCCTATGAGACTTTCACAAGTTCAATCACTCGAGTTCCATATCTATCACTCGAGTGATATGCATGAATAGTGCATCACAGCAATCACTCGAGTGATATGCATGAATAGTGCATCACAGCAAGTGATGCACTATTCATGCATATCACTCGAGTGATAGATATGGAACTCGAGTGATTGAACTTGTGAAAGTCTTATAGGACATTGAGAAAATGTAATGCTGTGTTAATAAAGCTTACTCAATTTGGGACTCATGTCGATGATGAAAATCAAGACTCATCTCAATGATGAAGCACATGTCGGTGATAACGATAAAGAAGAAGATGACAAGTTGTTGGAGGTGATGGCGTTGGAGTTGTTGTCGGCGATGGCGAAGAAGAAGAAGAAGACGAGGATGATGAACGCAAGCCTTCCCTCATGTACTTGGATGTGCATGTCCAAGACCCCTATTCTCCCCTGTTTTCTTTGTCCGAAACAGATATTAGTATTTCTAGTAAGGAATAAACGATGAATGAACGTGAATGGAGTAGAGAGTTAGTGACTCTAGCGCCGACATTGGAGGAAAGAGATGCAATAAGCAGAACTAAGAAGAAGGTCCGTCTGGGAGAAGAGATTTTTGTGAAATCACCAAATCTTAGATGCTGTGAAAAGATCACAGTCGAGTGAAGATCTCAGCAATTAGAAGAGAAAAGATGGAGAAGAAAGAAAATAAATGCACAGTTTTTGGTAATTAATACAAGTTTAACTGATTTGAATTTTGCAACAAATGAGGTCGACTAGCACTCAAGTTTTAAAAGTCTTGACTAACGCACTGTCTAGTTACCCTCCAGTGATACTTAGGACTCGAGTGGTTAATGGTCAACTCGAGTGGAGATGTGGAAAGATACGTGAGGCTCTAAAGAATCACTCCCTGGCAATTGTCCAGTGATGAGCTACACTCGAGTGATAATAGGACAACTTGAGTGATAATGCGCAAAGATACATGAGGGTCCAAAGAATCACTCCCCGGTTACCGTCCAATGATAAGCTAAACTCGAGTGATCATTGGACAATTTGAGTGATAATGCGCATAGATACATGAGGGTCCAAAGAATTACTCCCCAGTTACTGTCCAGTGATGAGCTAAACTCGAGCGATCACTGGACAACTTGAGTGATAATGCGCAAAGATACATTAGGGTCCAAAGACTCACTCGCCGGTTACCATTCAGTGATGAGCTAAACTCGAGTGATCAATGGACAACTCCATTGGACATGGCGAAAGTTTACTGAGACACCTAAGCACTATCCAGTTACCCTCTATTGATGAGCTCAGTATAGTGTATTTCATCATGAATCACTATGGATTGTTAGCACTAGTGATGGTCATATTAAAAATATGTTGGAAATGGAAGTGTCGCACTTGCACATCAGTCTTAACTGGACACAATCATTATGTAATGTGTGTATCATTTCACCCTAAATAGGATATTATTGATTGTGCCTGAATAGATCAGACTATTTGTGTTAGGGATATTAGTTCTCTTAAAAAACAAAGACTATTTGTGTTAGGGATATTAGTTCTCTTTAAAAAAACAAGACTTCCTCTAATGCGGATGATATAGTTAGATTGGGTCAAATCAACACACATATATACTCAGGCATACAAATACATTTTAGAATGTCATGATAGAGGCATACAAGTACATTTCAGAACTTCACTTAAAACAATCAACACTATGCATAACATTTTCACTACTCTCAAATCAGAAATTCCTAGATCTACACACCGTTTCACAACTTCTACTCACACATCCACAAGTTCATATGTTGTTTCATAAATTACCAACATCTCATTATGTTTTCACAACTTAACATGCCGTTTTCATAGCTTCGTTTTCACAACTTCACTGAAGCCATTCGCAACTGTATGCATAATATTGTCACAACAATCAAATCACAATTTCCTACATCTTAACACCGTCTCACAACTTCTAATCACGAATTGACGAGTTCATATGCTATTTCAACGGTCTAGCAATTTCAAAAGTTGCAATTCAAACTTCCCCATTTAACAACATTGTTTCACAACTTCCCCTAAATGATTCGCAAGTTTACTTAAGAGGTTCCAAATTAAGCACCCACCACTTTGCACCAAATTTCAAAATATCATATATTATTACCGTTACATTTTATCCACATTTCCTAAACTTATTTTAACCCTTGCAAATTGAACAGCCATTCTAATCAACTAGACAAGTTAACATGAAATACAATTTCAAACACAACCACTTACTGAACTTCAGCACCAAAGCTCAATTTCGCATCCAAACACCAGTACCTCTGCAACTGTCTAATGTCTTTCACCACAACCTCTCCTCACCTTCGCTCCTCCTCAAATCCACCAGAAATTGGTAGCCAAATGTCCACCACTGCGTCGCCTTCACTCCTCCTCAAATTCAAAACACCAACTTCCCACACACTCTCTTCCCTCAAAGCGATAAACCCAAACTTATTCGACAGTGATTTCCAACCAACTCAGCCATAACGTATTCGGACTATCCCTCCCCCTAAAAAATGACCACACTAATGTCACTGCCACTATCCCTCTCTCAAGGCCACACAACCAGGGTCAACCAACAGCACCGACGACAGCAAAAGAAGATCAAGAGTCCTGACCACGTTTTCGCACAATTTCGCCCTTTTCACGGCTCCCTCAATGCTTTTCAGTTTAAAAACTTTCAGGGTTACACACGTCATTTTGTATCAAATTGTAATATTCCAGTTCAGGCACTCGCATTTATGTGGGAATATGAAATTTCAGAACACCTTTTTGTCTTTTCCCATTTTTAAAGTTCTTTTTCAGGGATTTTTCCAAAGACTAATGATTGTATTAAACCAATATATTAGATTAGATAATAATGTTATTAATAGAAAATTATTGAAAAAAACATTATTTTATATTATTGAAATTCATATAAAATGGTAAAATAAAGGATAAAATAGTTAATTATATAATTTATTGCAATATTTCTAAATCACTAAATAATATTTAGTTATTAATAATAAGAAAATAGATGGCAAAAAATATTAATAATGAAATATCTTATAATCGATGGCAAATAATTTCAAAATGACTGTAAAATCATGACAGATATAAGAAAGTAAGGTAAAAATATTTTGATTTATTTTCTTCATTTTTTATACTTATAAAAAAGGGAAAATGAAATAAAAAGAACTTTAAAATTACAAAATCTCAAATCAGGTTTATTACCAAGAGTCGATAAGAGAATGACGAGACTTGATAAGCAATTCACAACTTATTATTTGGGAAATACCTGATTTTTTATTTTTAAACTTTCAAAGTTATTTTTCTGTCATTTTTCCTATAAAAATTTATTAAATAATAACATTGATAATAAAATAATTATTTTAATCTTTTTTATAAATGCAAGTATCCTCTTATTGGAAATAGTCAAGTGTGTTTGATTAAAAAAGAAAAGAAAAGAAATAGTCATGTATCTATATTATAAGGAAAAATAGTTTATATAGTTTTGACATTGACTCAATACAACCCAATCCTTTTAATTTTAAATTGATTAACATTTAGTTCGTCCTAGTATTTGTAATTTTATTTATTTAAAATGTTAATCTCAACATTTTTTAAAATAAATTTATAAAAACTAATAAACTATTTTTTGAAATGTTTTGAAAAGATAAAGCTATAGGGATTGGCTGGTTGCATAATTCTCCCTCCGGTCCTAATTATATGACAACATTTGAGAGTTGATCTTGATCCTAATTATAAGACAAAGTTCTAATTTTTGTTAATTTCTTCCCAAAACTTATTGATACTTTCTCAATAATAATTAAACACATTAATAATTTAATAAGAGTAGATCGGAAGTTGTTGAGGGAGATTGACGACACCGGATTGTGTGAGAGCTTGGAGAAGTTGTGTGTGAGGTATGAGAGGTATAAGAAAAAATAGAGAATCAACGTAATTGGATGTCATTTTAAATTTTAAATAAAGGTATTTTAGGAAAATAAATATGATTAACTAATTTAACAACTATCATTAATTTCTCCAAAGTTAGGTAAATATATCCTATAATTAGCAGTGTTATGGAAACCGGACCGGACCGGCCGGTCCGGCCCGGTAACCGGCGAACCGGCCGGTTGGCCAGTCCGGTTCCCGGTCCGGTTTCCATTTTTTAAAAAAAAAAATTTTTTTTTTAATATTTCCTTTAGAATTTCATACCAATAAGCCTAAAATTTTCAATTTCTCACCGGTTTGGTCCCGGTTTGGCTCCGGTTTGGCCCCGGTCTGACCCACTGACCCTTAACCCAGTACCCCGACCGGTTCAAGACCCGGTCCGGGTTTGAGAACCTTGATAATTAGGACCGGAGGGAGTAAACTTCATTGACTACGTTTGGATCAAGTCAAAATTATAGGGCACACATCAAATGAACGGTCTTAATTATCACTCAATTGATCGATTATGGATATTCATCATGAAAGACAAATATAACGAAAACAAGCCTAACGCATCTCTTGTATTACTTCCGTGTGTGTGGAAGGTCATAAAAAAATACCAAAAACTTGAGCACATTGGTTTCTCAATTTTATATAGTTTTCCTAGCAAACACTATAACTACAAGACACAAAACCAATGAACGAAACAAAAGGCAGAGCACATGTTCATATGTAATTTCTTCCAGAATTTGAAGTGTTGATCAATTCGCTTTAATCAGATAATCAACATAACTGCTTGGAAGCATAATTTAAAATTGATATGATTTAGTGTTTGCTTATGCATTATCAGAAACTTTTCCCCCTGAAGAAGATGGAGGTAGGCTTTCATCGATACCCTGTTATATAGAAACATGAGTATTAGAGAAATCCTGTGTTGATTAATTAAAAAAGAGATTAAAGGTATATAGAGTTAAAAAAAAAAATTTTTTTATCAAATATATTAAGCCACCACCTTTAATTCTTAATATAAGATTCACTACTATAGAGATATTAAGAAACCGAGGGAATATTTTGATAGAAAAAGACAATTTTAATATATATATATATATATATATAGATTCCTATATCTAAAATTCTAACAATGATAACATTTCATACAAAGTATTGCAGAGAAATAATCATCAAAACTCTACTCCACCATTTTTAAAACTGATGAAAGAAGCTAAATCAATAAAGCAGAAGAAACAAATCAGAAAATGGAGTAAAGATGATCCATCATCATCAATCAAACCATCAGAAGAAGATGGAGGTAGGCTTTTATCGATACCCTGTAATATAAAAATATAAGTATTAGAGAAGTTCGGTGTTGATTAATTAATGAAAAGACAAAAGGTATATAAAAATGGAGTTTTATCAAAATAACTTAAGCTGCTACTTCCGGTCCTTAATATACAATCCACTTTGTAGCTAATACGAAGTAATTAAGGACTAGAGGGAAGTATTTTGATAGAAAAATACAACCTTAACGGACACACACACCTATATATAAAATTCTAACGATAAGAACAACTTCCACACAAAGTTATTAGTTGTTGGGATGTTTTCAAGTATATATATCAAAATTATAATCCAAATAAATAATTGCTGAAATTGTACCCCATCATATTTAAAACTGATCATGAAAACTTGTTACTTGAGGTAGCCGGATGGTAAAAATAAATTGAAAGGCTTAACTATTGTTGATGATAAGAGATCCTTTATATAGAGAGTGCTCATATAACATAGCTTAGTATCCTAACAGTGAAGATAAGAGTAGTGATTTGGGACAGCGAGAGGTGGAGAGACAAGAATCAATTCTGGATTTTCATTTAGGTAAATATAGAAGGGACTCTAAGGGGTCATCCATGACAGATGAATTTGAAGAGTTAGTTATGGAGGTGAAGAGGGTTAAGGAAGAGGATAAAGCTCTGATTCCATGTCATTTTAGATAGTTAGAATAGTAAAAATAAACTACAAGGCTGTATTATTATTGATGATAAGAGACACTTTATATAGAGAGTGCTCATATATGTAGTTCAGTATCGTAATTGTGTGGATATACAAAATAATAATTTATCATATAAAAAAATCTTAACGTGCAACTACTCAAATATAAATAAATATCCTCACTGCAAATGACATGCATATCTGGAGAATGATTGTCTCAGCTTGTCAATGGTTGAGAAAAAGGCTTCCACACCTAAGCATTTAGTGAATGAATCAACTAATTCATAGACAAACAAGATCGAGTAGTAATTTAGGTTAGAGAGGAGGACAATCAAGAATCAATCTAGGATTTTCATTTGGATGAACATAGAAGGAACTCTGAGAGGGGTCATTCATGATGGATGAATTTGAAGAATTGATCATGGCGATAAAAAAGGTTAAGGAAGAGGATAACACTCTGATACAATGTTACTCTAGGTAATCGGATAGTAAAAATGAATTGAAAGGCTTGATTAGTATTAATGATAGGAGACACTTTATATAGAGTCCTCATACACATAACTCAGTATCCTAATTAATATGTTCCTGCCACTAGACCTAAGCCGAGCGACATGAGGACTTCCAAGAGGTCACCCATTTTGAGACTATCCCGCCTGAGCACGCTTAACGGGGAAACGCTAACCATCATGCTAAAAACATAAGCTAGTAGTAGAGGTGAACCTTAATTCCTTTAACTCAGATCAGACATACGGCCCTCGTCTCTAAGGATTGTGGGTGCCACCAAACCAAACATATCACTAACCGTAAGGATGCATAAAATAATCTTATCATCTCAAAATACCCTATCGTACAACTACTAAACATAACATATACTAAGTTACTAACAACAACCAGCATAAAATATCTTATGTCAAAAGTGAATGAAGAGAGAATAAGCAAACTAGAAAATGAGGTAAATATGATAGCAACAATGAGGCGGCGGACAAAGGTTCAACAGCAGACGCCGATGACAACAACCACAACAAAGTAGTACAGTCAACCGCTACAAAAAAACACTGAATTTCCGACAGAATTTAGAGTTTCCAACGGAATTTTTGACGGATTTCCAACGAAATGGATTCTATTGCTAATAATAGCATGACAAACAAATTTATGATGAAATTCAGATTCCATCGCAAATTTTTGACGGAATTTAGGACATTCCTGATTTGCTCAACTATCTGAGGGTCAACACTAGATTCCTTTACATGCTTGCTACAAACATCAAAAAAAGGTTATTAGTATACAGAATAAAATAAGAAAATTTCAAGGAAAACTGAAAGCACACAATTCTACACCAGAAAAATATACTCAATACCTTACTGTTGAAATACGATTAGCCACTTCATTGTCTGTATCATATATGTAAAGCTGAGAAAACACCGATCTCTGCCCTTCTGGAGGTAGTAAACTACCAATGTTGTGGTGATTCATCCCAGATATGACAAATGTGTACGATCCACCACCGCAATTCTTTGAATGATCAATCTTCCCTCCCATTGATGTAAATGAGAACATATTGTTATAAGACCTAATGTTAGCATGGAAGTTCTTAGATTCTGTGCAGTTTGAATCAAAGAATAGCTTGAATCCGGTGGGGCTGTCATAAAAGGTAACTGAACTTTTCCAATCAAGCAGCACATTCCAAAGGAAGGTGTGCCTGTAGACCTTGCATTCCCTACTCTCTCATTAAACCACATTCTTGCACCACATGATCGACATATATGTGTGGCATCTCCTTCATCAATGTAATCTACATGAAACAAAATAAATATGTCCACACATTACAAAAAGCTTACACCAATTTATTACAAAACTAAACTGTTAACAAAGATGTCACACCATTCAAGTCCGATGCCATCGACCCAGTCTCCATCAATGTTACTTCATCATGAGCAATTCCGTCACTAGAATTTGGACTGGCATTACCTACAACAACTTTATCCTTCAGGAAAAACATGTTTTGATCATTACAGAGTTCAACTATCTAAAACTACCTCGTTTTTTGCCAACGTCATCATCATCCTCATCATTGTCATCACTAGGATTGGCGTCGAATGAGAAATATAGATTCTTGTACCGAACTTCTGCCGGAACTACATGCAATATTGATATCATGAAATTTAGATTCACATATTTCAGATAGAGGGGAAAATGTTGATGGCTTTCCCAAAAGAACAAAAAAAAGATCCTGTTGTTTGGTGCAATATAATGACAACTACACACAAGATGCCACTATCATATACATATTCGATACTATTATAACATTGATCATATAGTGAAATTAATAGAATCATTAAAGTCACCAACTGATCTAATTAAATGATAGGATAAAAAAATACAACATATTATCTCAATATAATTACTTCATATCAAATTAAACGCAATTTAAAAAGCACCGGTAGGAATATAGGTCCCACGAAACTTCAGTTCGTTTGACACAAGCCGGAAGCATGTACTGTTAGCACCTTGGTTTCCCAATAGCTTCTTTCCACATCAGACTTTAAAGCTTAAAGTCACATAGAAGATTGAACAAAAGAATTGGAAAGAACGATCAAATGTCCCTTTTATCTATGATACCCAACACCGGTCCATACGCTTCCTGTCAGCTTGGCGGAACTCCCACGGCAAAACAAACATTAACAGCCAGAATCTCCGTCATACCTGAAATGCCGTTGAACCTATATTCCTACCAAGCCCGTGTCCTACCCCGAAATCTGACAGTCATTCGCTCGCAAAATTATGGGACCATGCTACCACGTTGCCGATACGACGTCGACAATTGTGTCTTCCCCGATCATTCAATTTGCTGGGGTTCCTAATCACTCTACTGTAAGTACCCTCAACCCTTTCTATCAATTGTTGACTCTATGTACCTAGATCTAATCAACAACATTACAAACTGATATTTTTTTATGAGAACATTGCATACAGTTCTTCAATTGCTCCACTTATAACCAAACTACATGTAGTTCTTATTGAAAAATCCACCACGGCTAAGATCATTATCAATATACAATTTGTGACCTGGTGGAACAAAGCTCCTGATAGCCAAAAACGAATAGGAATAAATAATATGACTGCTAAACAAACTGTGACTACACACAGATAATGTATTATATCTTCAATGCCAATAAAAAGTACTTAACAGACAATTCCCACAAAAGGAGGCGGGCCTAATCATTAATGTTTAGTAATTGTCCTTTTTCAAAATATGAAAGGAATCATAATTTTGTAAGTTAAAATACAGATTTGAGATTTGCTGCCATGACTAAATCACCCCAATAGCTTTGTAGTTGTTGTCCACTAAATCATAAAAGTTGCAACTCCTAACCATTCTCTCTGTCAACTGATATGACAGCTGAAAAATAACATACTGTGATCAATGTGCAATACAAGTGTGAAGTTGAGCTCTGATTTATGACTCAATTCTATTCACTTCAATTTTACTGAAGTAGAACGATGATTTATTATGTAAGTTCTTCACTTTAGTGCCAACTTTGATACTGTTGTTTCCTATGTGTGTACGTTACAACAATGTTTTCTTTCCAACACCATATATTGAAATTTCCTCTTCTGAAGTATTAGTCTTTTCTGGAACACAATTCCATTTACTTGGATAATAATTTATAGTCACTGTATGTACATCTAGATGCACCATTATGATCTGTTTGCAAACATGATTCATGTATGCACATCTAATTT
Source organism: Inga oerstediana (assembly GCA_963210345.1). NCBI lineage: Eukaryota > Viridiplantae > Streptophyta > Magnoliopsida > Fabales > Fabaceae > Inga > Inga oerstediana. The sequence continues at coordinate 30,032,181 of OY723402.1, read as the reverse complement.
AGGTCTTCTTAACTATCATACAATTCCAGCAACTCTAGATCCGATTGACCATAATTACGGATAGACATAAATGATGATATAAACACCATTCTACTAACCTGACGCCACATCTTTGAGATTATTATGACTTCCAGAAGAACTCTCCTTAGGAACCTGTCCTGCGCAACCTGGAGCTTGTGCAGAGGCTTCTCCGCTTGTAGTTACAATACTACTTCCATTGCTTTCAACAATTCTGTCACCTTCAGGAATGTTTGACAGATCACTGATATCTGGTTCATAACTCTCGAATGCACGAAACCGTGCACTCCTACGCCTAACAACGCTATTCCTGAAGTCCAGCTCCCCTATTTAAAACAAGCCACAAAAGTATCTTCGTCACAACGAAAATGCGTGCTTTTGTGCATTAGCTTTATACAACAGTAACGGTAATACAAAACATACCAGCCTTTGTATAGTTAGAGAACTTGTTATCCAAGTTCTGAACGACATTAGTTATGTCTTTTAAGGTAGACAACTTCCCCCTGCGTTTACAACTTACAACTCCACTGTCAGGAAGAGTTGTGCTTGAAATAGACTCCAACGTGACGTTCTGGTCTTCATAGCATGCTACACTTGCATGGCTCCCGTTGTTTACCAGAATTTGAGTGTCCTTACATTGGGAGGGGACTTCGCAATAAATGCCAAATACAATTCAGTTAGCAGAGGTCACTAGTTCAATAACTCTACAACCACAACCAACCATATATCACATTCCAACACTAATGTAAGGAAACTTTATAACATATACATGCAGCAAACTATTACCTACACACTTGGGAGCACTACTGCATCCATAAGTGTTCTCTGATGAAATTAATTGACTTGTATAAGGAGATGATAACGCCTTCAAAGATTTCCTCTTCATCAGTTCTTTAATGCTTCCTGCTTAACCAACCTTTTAACATACAGCTACCTCTAACATCCTGAAATAGTTGAAAACGCAAAGTCCAAAAGAAAACCTTTATTGCCCAACGGTCCATACCCTCCAAAAATAAACCTTCGAGGGGACTTGTCTTTAACCAGTCAATTGCATTGCCCACCAGGTTTCTCTCGTATATGCCACCTGAAACAAAGTAGCAATCTATCAGACTTTCACCAGTCAAGTCAACCCGTATGTCAAATGCTAAAATATCTTAAATATGTTAATCAGACAAGGCATAATCTACACAACAGCTAGCAAAACTGAACTACTATTCCCCAACACGTCTACCAGCTCAGCACACGTCAAATCCGTAAAGGTTGAACACTAAACATTAAGATAGTCGTCTTAGTCTTCACCCTTCATAGGAACCTTATACTAAACACCGTGCTTGGTTCCCTCAACTAAGGTGCAAATCATGATGGGTTCTCTGAACCATTAATGACTTCCTGCAGTATTCTATCCCATACTTGTTACACACTACTACAAACACAGCAACATAATCCCATTAAAATAAAATTCTTAGAATAAACACTATAATCAACATTACCGCCTTCGTTCAGAATTTTATTACATACTTTTACTAAATTAAAATACACACATGATCTATTTGAAGAATCATCTCGTACTGCACTGTTCAACGGAACGCAAATTACAACATAGTGCCAGGTTGGCTAAACTAAGCTGAATATCAAGAAAAAAAATCTCAAAAGATTCATGGCTTCCTGCAATATTCTATTCCATACTTTGAACACATTAAATGAAGGACAGGCATAGAAAACCATTAAAAGTCAGTTATGCTCTTCCGAACGTAACTTAATGCCAACGGCCAGGACACTCTCGCAAGGGATAAGCAATATTTTTTTTGACTTCATTGAAGAACCAACGTCCATCTATTCCTAATATGATTTCATTTTACTCTCAATCAAAATAATTACCACATAGTATAGCAATATATATATTCACATATTAAAGAGTAGGAAACTTAGATACTCTTTAAAAGAAACTTATTACCAGTAGGTTTTGAAGAAATTAATTGTCACTAATACAACAATAAAAACTACTCCCTATATGAAGCATTAAAAAAAGGAATCCAATGATATGAACTTAAAATGCTCGGCATCATTAGCGACACTCTTTAAAAGATCGTGATATGCTGAGTTAATTTTATACATCACATCATGTAAGCAATCATGGCTCCAATAATGCTAACGCTAAATAAAAATATGACTTGGATTAAAGACCCATAAGACAAATATAGTTCATAAACCAAACACCTGAACATACATTACGATCTATTCCTTCAGGAATTACATAACTTCAAAATAAAGGGGCCAAGAACAAAAGACACCAACAGCCTAATCCATGTCATAACTGAGTCACTAACCCCTACACATGCCCCGATTTAACATCCATAAGGTGGCAACAAAAGAGTTACAGCCACTTACACCCAAAACATATCACAATTAAACAACAGACTAACTTAACATGCATAAACAGCTTACAACACACACAAACACACATGGGCAACAGAACTTCATGGTTTCTCCTGCTTAATTGCCTTCAATTGCTTCTCATAGTTAACCACTGGGGTACAGGACACCTCAGCAACTCCTTTTCCTTTCAACGTACCACCCCTCTTGCCAGCATTCTTCCTCTTTCCTTTGGTTGGCCCATCTGAAATAAGTGAAGAAATAGGCATGTCATCTAACCCAATGTCCTCGCGCTCACTTGGTTGAGAGTGCAATCCTGCTACAAGAAACTGAGGAGTGTCCTTAGCGTCCTCAACTCCTACAATAACCAACTCAAGGTCCTGGCACATGTCAACCAAAATCATACAGCTAATAGTAACACCTTTAAAAATGATAACTAATAATAAAGTGCTTCTACCAACAAATGGCAAACATACCACATCTGCAACATTCACATGCTCCGCTGAAGCCTATTTAAATACGGAATAATTAGCTACCAATTAGTACCTCAAAAGGAATTTCATGCTGATCCAACTCAACTGCATTTCGTTTTAAAACATAGCTACACACGTATGATAAATTAAAATATACCTGCTCAGTCAAATCCACCACAAGTCCAGCAGCCTTGACATAAAAGTAAAAGAAACAGTAAACAGAATTAGCCATCTAAAAAGCTTATAAATCAAACGTATTAAGTAAATTGCAACATCGGAACCGGATTTTTTTGAATTTTTCCATGACATCCTTCCACTTGAAGACATATTCTGTATGACAGAAATTTCCCTCTTCGATGGATAATTTTGCTCACCTCGTTGAAGTCATTAATTAGGTCGGCCAACTCAGTATAAGATGCGACAGTGATGCTAGACCTGGGGAAGTCTCTGTTATACTTGTTCAGCTTAAGCTTGAGCAGCAGCCTCTTGCCAACCAAGAGGTCAACCTCATCCGGGAAGTCATAGGCACGATCTACCTAAAAGAAGGGAAAGTAGGCACTGATTACCTAACCATTAAGAGCACATTATGGAGCCCAAACCGTGGTCTAAAATTCTAATACCTGAGTCAGCTGTGCCTTCAACTCAACACTAGACTTCCCTATGAACTGAACTTCCAATTTATCAAAAAAAAAACGACTGAAGCCTTGCCAGAGTCATCTTCCACTGTATAATGCACTTTCATCCTGACGATAAAAACCTCATAACTAAATAACGTTTTCATTAAAATATTTGGAATATATATTAAACATGCAACTTATAACTCATTGCATACTTTGGTTCCACAACAACTGCTTGCCCCTTGCACACACCACTTGAGCATGTAAGCTTGCCACCAACAACTTTAACCTTACTCCCACACCTAGAACATCCATCATAGTACCATCCATGTCTAGTCTCAACCTTAAGTATAAGACACTCAATGAGAAAGTAGTCCTTCTGCCATATGTCATCAAAACAAAAAACAATGAAACAAAGGAATCGCAGGCTGCAAATGATCCAAGCACTCATGATAATTGTACATTAATTACCCCAGCCTTTTCATGTATCTCATCAATGTTAAGAACAGGGTGGGACCGGATAAGACTTCCTGCTGAGGCACCAGAATTCGTGCTTGTAATAGTAGAGGATATAGTACTAATTGTAGGATAGGGCAGATTTTTAGCACTGTGTCAATAAAAACATATGTTTACAACTACATGTGTACCACTACACAACTAAGAACAAAAAAATCAAGTCAAGAAATGGACCTGTCAATGAAGTGCTTCACTTCTGGGTACTTCAAGTTAAAGGAAACCTTAGTGGCATTGAAGGAACTGCACACCTCAGAAGCACCTACAAAGCAACTGAAGTTAGTGACTCTTAATGCAAACAACGACAACATAACAATCACAAGGACAACATCCGCTTATAAACAACTATCATCATTAGTGACACTGACTCAATCAACGACCACAGCCAACACAGGAACCATTTTATGCATAATCATACTAACAAACTGTACATAACTCACCATCATCACCACAACCGATCCTGCATAACTGAATGAGAATGACAACTGGAGCGTCCATCCGTAAGAAATCATGCATGCATACATTCACAGTACACTCATCGTAAAGAACACAATTGACAGTCATTCCACTACGGCACCAATGTTCAAAATACATCAAAACCAAAGTGTCAACATATTTAATAACTTAACAAAAAAGTATGAATGTATCAGTGTAATATGACGTACAGCTCATCAACAATAGTCAAACGCATCTTGTTCTTGATCTCAGTGTTCACACGGTATTCCTCCAGAGGACCAACAGAAGTCACAAAACCGATGACATCTGGTTTATCATATTATAACAAATATGTGGACACAAGTAATTATGGAACTGAAAAACTAACACAACACTGACTAAATGCAACTACAAGAAGAACTCACCAATCAGGTAGTCGACCGCACCCTTGTCCTCAACTTCAATGATGTCAGCTATTGGGAAAAACGAATACGAATACTCTGGTATGCTTGCATCTGACTCCTTGGTAAATGTCTGACTTCCCAAATCATCTCATTTGATTATTCAAATCATCTCATTTTGCAGGAATTAAGTTATGACCGTGTTTGCTTGCAAGAAGAAGCAAGGATGCTTGTATGTTCGCTTAATGTGGAGCAGAAGAAAATCTTTGACACAGTGTTGTCTTCGCTGTCATCGACATTGGATTTTGGGTTTTACTTTGTATATGGATATGGTGATACAAGAAAGACATTTCTGTGGAATGCTTTGACATCAACTCTACGAGCAAGGGGGGACATTGTTATTGCAGTGGCTTCGAGTGGGATTGCAGCCACATTGTTGCCAACTGGTAGAACTGCACACTCTAGGTTTGCAATTCCAATCCAGGTCACAGACGATTCCATTTGCAACATTAGCCAATATTCTGCTTTAGCCAATTTAATAAAATGTACCAAGTTGATTATATGGGACGAGGCACCTATGGTTCAACGTTTCTGCCTTGAAGCATTCGATCGTTCGTTGCGAGATGTTGAACATTCCAATTACCCTTTTGGTGGCAAGCGCATTGTCTTGGGAGGTGATTTTCGCCAAATACTTCCTGTTATACCAAAGGGAACGAGAGCAGATATTGTCAATGCAAGTATTAGTTCATCATATCTATGGGAGCATTGCACCGTGTTCCAGTTGACAACAAATATGCGTTTATCTGCATCGTCATGTCAAGGGGATGTGGACATGTTGCGGAAATTTTCGAAATGGCTGCTAGACATTGGAGATGGGAAGTTGGGCTTGCCACATGATGGTGTAGCAAACATTGAAATACCGCTTGAATTGTTGATTGTTGAGTACTCCGACCCTATCAGTGCAATTGTTGACTCTACGTATCCTGATCTTCTCAAAAACATTACAAACAGTGACTATTTTAATGATAGGGCAATCTTAGCACCAACGATTGAAACTGTTAACCATGTCAATGAGTACATGTGTTCGCTATTGCCTGGTGATTCAATTGACTACTTGAGCTGTGACTCCGTTTGCAAAACCTTCCAGGATTATGATGGGTTCGAGGATTTGTATACTCCTGAGTTTTTGAATAACATTAGTTGTTCAGGCTTGCCAATGCACAAGTTGTCACTTAAGGTGGGCACACCTATTATGTTGTTAAGGAACATTGACCAAGCTGCGGGGCTTTGCAATGGCACACGTTTACGTGTTACTCACCTTGGTCAATCAGTAATAGAGGCTGTAACACTTAATGGTTCCAAGCCGAATGAGAAGGTATTAATCCACAGGATGGATATGAATCCTTCTAACAGTCGTTTGCCTGTTCGAATGTGGAGGCAGCAGTTTCCTATTTCTGTGTCATTTGCAATGACTATAAATAAAAGTCAAGGACAATCATTACGTTTTGTGGGTCTGTATCTGCCAAAGCCAGTCTTCACTCATGGTCAATTATATGTTGCTCTCTCAAGGGTTAGAAGCATGGATGGTTTGAGGATTTTGATTCATGATGAAATGATTTGTCCCATTCGGACAACAACTAACGTTGTGTATAGGGAGGTTTTTCACAACTTGGTCAACTTGAAATGATGATTGCGTGGGGGAATTTTTTGTGTTTTTTTCTCCTCTTCATTGTATTTGTTGTGTTTGCCAAGTTTTTCATGTCTTTTTGTTGGAATGGAAGAAACTTGCAAATGATGTCATTCTCTAGTATATAACAGATGGATGTATGTGCAGCACTATTTGCAACCTACTTGTAGGATGTGAGGTATATAGTTTTTGATGCAACGGATGTGTCATTTTTTTTACACTCTGATGTTGACTTGAGGTGAGTTAGGGTGTAAACTTGCAATTTAATTGAATGCTCTCCGCGCAACACGCGCGGGGGGAGTAATTGCTCATTATCACTAACAAATCTAAGAGATGAAAAGAATACTGTCCCAGAAGATTCTCAAAAATAAATAAACAAACAACGGAGATCCAAAGCTTGATGCAAAGACAATTGGCCAGAAAAAAGAAATCTTGATGCAAAGATGAGGGGCTGTGGTATTATGTATCAAAGGTAAATAACTATACCTTCCAAAAGATTGAGAATTGAACGTACCATATCCATATAGCTAAAAGAGATAAAAGCTAAATTTCCATACCTGATGCTAAATTTACGAACTCCGTCTTTCTTTGTCAAGGAGACGAGTCTGCAGGGTTTAACAACTTCATTCAATTCCATTTCTTCTATGGCTTCGGTGGAAACCCGTTGATCAGTGTTTCTTCAGATCCTCAGCGTATATCCATCCAATTCCTCACACTTCCTCTTCCACGACTCCATCTCAGATTCAGCCCTTCGTTTCTCATTCTCCAAGTCACTATTCTTCTTCACTGCTTACAACAGCTTCTCATATCTCTCTTCAGCCTTCTTTCCCTTCTCAAATTGCTCCTCATATTTCTTCAATTCCTCTTCGACATTTATTCTCTCTAATCTCTCCATTTCTAATTTCTCGCTGAGCATCCCAATCTCGGACTTAGTTTGCATTCCTTGTCAACCAAGACCTCCTCCACGCGATCAAAATCCACTGTACGCTATGCAGTTCGTAAAATGGAAATCAAGTCCGTTAAACATTTTTTATCTTCATCGCCATCAGAATTGGGCGTGAGGGCAGACACAGGTTCCATTTTAATCCCAGAAGCATCAAAATGTGATGGATCACAAAAGGAGTCTCAAGATTCGCTCTTGACTGAATTGCGGAATTGGAGAAAAATGAAGAGGAAGCCACGCAAACAAGAAGGTAAATCGAATTCCCATCCTTACCGCCTCTGAATTATGGAGTCTTCACTCTTCGATGGAGAAATTGGGTAATGGCGGCTCCTTCGCAGAAAATTTGTTAAGGAACAACTATGAGGACGAAGGGTTTTTTTTTTTTTTTTTCAGAATTTTTTTCCGGTACTTACGAGGATGAAGAATATAATTGGAGAATTAGAAATGAAAGAATCAATTTAGAATTTAGGGAATGATAAATAAATTTTTTTAAAATATCAAAATATAAAAAAAATTTAATTTTTTTTTAAAAATGACTTATTTATTATTTTCCAAGTTTTAAGCTCTTTTTCACAGGATTCTCTCATTGCAAATTTGGAATGATATCTGAATAATTGAATGAGTGAAAATACTATTTAAATGATATTATTATTATTATTATTTTAAATCCCTTAGCCAGGGATTATTTGTATTAGATTAGACAATGATCTTTTGAAAACCATTTGAACTTCAAAATATCAAATCAATTATTTTTTAAAAAACTGAGTTGTCAATTGCTATACTTTTTTTGTCAATCATATTATTCTTATAGTCAACAAAACTAATTTGAATTTTTGAAGTTCAAATTGTATTTTTTTTCCATAATCTTTTGACTAGAAAATATATTGAAAAAAGGAAAATTTTAAATAAATACCATTTAAATTTGGAAAAACCCAAAAATTTTGCTAACACATGGAAATGACAAATAAGTTTCAAGATATTATTCTGAAATTTTGAAATGTTGTGTTTGTACCAAAATACCCCTCAAGGTTATTTTTAAAGAAAGAACCCTCGTCAGTGCTGGAGCTTTGGCAGCAAGCACTACCCCACCAGCTGGACATTGTCCGCCGCCGACAGAGATCTAGTGGCGGGCACTACCCCGCCGATGGCGGGAGCTCCAGTGGCAAGATGAGCAATGATATTGACTACTTTAACTCCATAAACTTTATCCGGTGTCGTTAACAAGTTGAATAAAGATACTAATAACTTGAGTATAACGATTAACAAATTGTACTCTTAAAGTTATTAATGGTTACACTCAAATTGTCATTGTCAATACTAAAGTTATCATTACCTTTATTTAACTTGTCAACAATGCTTGATAGGGTTTAAAGAGTTCAAATAGTCAATCTCATTACTCAACTTGTCAATTCCATTAGTCAACTTGTCATCAGAGCTTCGACTGCAAGAAAAGATTTTTCTTTTAAAACAAAAAACACTCAAGGGGCATTTTGGTAAAAGCACAACATTTCAAAATCACTAATTAATCCCTAGAGATATATTTGTCATTTACATATGTTAATAGACTTTTTAGGTTTTTCCAAGTTCAAATGGTATTTATTTAGAATTTTCCCTTAAAAAAATTATTATCTAAATTATTGAAATTATTTTCAGATCAATTCAAATAAAATGGTAAAATAATATATATAAATCATATAATAGTTAATTGTATAATTTATTGAAATATTTCTGAATCACTACATAATATTTAGTTATTAATAATAAAATGATTAATATAATCTTTAAAGATTAAAGAAGTAGTTTGAAGATACTCCCAGTCACTTTTGCTTCGCTACAACAGCGCAAAAACGAAAATACCCTAAAAATGGACCTTTATATGAGTGTTCGCTGTTGCCTCGCTACAGTGAAGCAAAAGCGAAAACACTTCAAAAATATATCTTTCTGACCGCATTCACTATTTCTAGCAAAGCAAAAGTGAAGTTGTGCGATTTGAAAAAGTGAAGATTCTTGGGTCTTTTAACCTAAAAGGGGGTGCTGAAATTGGATATTCTAGACTGAAGAGAGGCTAGGCATAAAGAAAACTCCTTGGAAGACAGCTTTGGGGTGAAGATTGGAATCTTTGAGAAGGATTCTTGAAGAGATTTGAGAACTTTCCTTGGTTTTTCTTATTCCCCTTCCTTTCTTTCTTATTTTGTTGATATGAACATGAGTTTTATGTTTAGTTTGAGCTTATTTCATATTATGTTTAGCTAAACTTGTCATTTAGGATTACCCTAACCTATTGTATGAATTGAAACTATTAGATCATCTTACTTTTGCTAGTTATTGAGACTATATACTGATTTTTCTTTATGCTTAATGTTATATTGTGCTTGATCATCACATGATTAGATTAGTTTAATAGAATAACGTTTAAGAGAGCTATTTTAGTTATAGAACTTGAGAAATATCATTTTAAACTTGAAGTTTATGGAATAAATGGATGGTTTGTTGTTATAATTGAGATATATCTAACAATATAATATAGTCTAATGAAGAATTGTTTTGGAAAGATAGTTTTCATTAATTATAAAGAAGAGATTGAATATTTTTAATGAAGATTAAAAATCAATATTGACTTGAGAGAGCTTAGTTGATAATTTTAGAATTTATGACTAGTATATAGACTCATTCAACTAGTATAAGTGATTTAACTGCCTAATTTCATGAAATACAATGGGGAAAAAGTATGCTTAAGCCTTTAATCTCCTAAAGTTAGAATCAATTTTTCATTTTCCATTACTCAATTTTATTGTTTTCATCAAAATTCCTTATTTGACTTACTCCATTTCAAATGATTTCATTCAATCTACTTAAGAACATGATTATAATAATTAACTCACTTTCATCATAATCCTTATAAAATGACACTCTTTTTATCACTATACCATTACTTACTACCTGTATATTTATGATAAGCTAAATGGCGAATAAGTAAATAGTGCAGTTGCCAAGAGTCAAACACGGGTTGCCCCCGTGACACACGGAAATACTAACGGATGAAAAAGAAACACATGAAAAAAAATTGACACCTCTAGGGTGATGTTTGTTTGATTGAAAAAAGGGAAGAAAGGGATATTTCTCTTCGAAAATTACTTACAGTTTCCTCTTTTGTTGCTAGCCCTTTCCAAGCTTTCCCATCGCTTCAACTCCTTCTTTGTGCGCCAATGATCTCTAGGTCTTATCATTTAGCTTTTATATAAGTCAAGTGTAATTTAGAGTTCGTTTGATTCAATCTCATTATATACATATAATAGTAATCATAATCACATTACCAAGAGAAAAGTATTTAACTGCTCTTTAGCATGGTAATAGGGTTTACTATATAATGATGATTACCAAAAAATTAGTAATCCTTATTCATTCCTCCTCCTCTGAATACTCATTACCATCTCATTGCATGGTTAAAAGTATCTAATTTATCCTTTAATTTCATGTGTTGATAAGTAAAATATTTACATATTTATTTTCCCTTATATGATGATTTTATGGATGATATTTGAGCTTAATTTAATGAATTTGGGTGTAACTAATAAATAATTAATGATTTTGGCATGAAATAGAATTTCTTTAAAAAAAATATTAAATTAGACTCTCTTTCAGTTTTCAGGCAATATCCGGAGTTCTAGATGTCGGATTGAGACGTTCTTTATATAGATAAAAAGCTAAGAAAGAGCTCTACAACTTTTATATTGAGATCAAGACCCAGTTCCATGTCAAGGGTTTCGAATTTTGCTTAGAAGTTGAGAGCGAAAATCATCTACCATTCCACCAATCATTCCATATACCACTTCATCTTCCTTTTCATCTACTACTTCATCTACCACATTTCATTTACCACCTCATCTTCCTTTTCACCTACTACTTCATCTACCACCTCATCTTCCTTTTCACCTACTACTTCATCTACCCTACTCCATTCTTCCCTACATATAGTCATCATCTCCTTCACATTTTACACAACAACTTCATATCTATTACTCTCCTCTCTTCTTCACTTGCAACTATTTCATATCCATTACTTTCCTCTCCTCTCCACATATAGTATCTTAGAGTTAATTTTATGCATCGTATTTAATTCCTGCATGCCTCCTATATGGAAAACTTAGGTAGTCCTTCTTTATTGATAGTATAGGTTGCCACCTATATGGAAGGTTTTACTTTCTACAAGGAACTAGATTTTCTCTATTTTCATGCATATTTATGGAACTCAGTAAGACTACACAACTCATATAAATATATTCCTATTTCATATGCAAGTCATGGTTTTAATTATAGGATCTATACATATATATCCTTCCGGTCTCAACATGCATATTGAAATCATTCAAAAGATAGCCAATCAATCAAATTAGGCATGACCTTGGAAGAGGCTAGTAATTAAATTTGGAAAACTTGACTATCAATCATGTGGAATAAATTGGGCTAGAATAGATAAGTGATTTAATCCGAAATTTGTTAAGTGAAATATGACCCCAAAGTCTTTTTCTCATAGTTGTTTTCATATCATTTGCACTCACATTTAATCATCTTTAAATAACTATTAAAATAATAACTTATTGCACTTTACTTAAAAATCAAACTAAATACTAGCCATATAATTAATATTACATTATATTATCATTACATTGCATTATAAGATGTAATGGAATCGAATCAAATAGACCATAGTCATTAGGCCTAAATATTCATATTCCAAATTGATGCTTTACCCCTCATTTCTCCTTTGTCAAATTTTAATAATCTTTCAGGGTTTTATAAAGCTTAAAGGGAATTTATTTATCTTTTTCCCTAACAACAACAACCACAACGTTACTTAAATTCGCTCTTTCTTTCCTTTATTTCTATTTCCATCATTATTATTTTATAACCTCCTTTATTCTCAAAAATCATTTTTTGGATAAATTTCCTTTATTTAATTAGTTATACCATGAATTAATCTCTTTCTCAAATTATTTAAATTATAAGAATAAAAACTAGGATGTTACGCCTCTATGCTTCGAAAATGCTTACAGAAATATTTACAGGTTACCCACTAACAAGATCCTTACATCGGAAACAAAATTCAAACTCACAATCTTATATGTTATGAGCCAACTCTTTACTAATTGGACAAACTTTTTAGCCTATATTGATTATTTCTAAGTAAACTTATTTTCTTATATTCAGATGGAATGAAGACATTCCCACAGTTATCAAGGAGATTTCCTAATTTTACTCTGGCGTAACTTAGTGGAAGTTACCGCTCTAACATATTATTGCTTTTTAGTTCTTTTTGGCCTAGATAGTATCTATCAAAAAGTGCTTATGGGTTTAATCGTGACAACGAATAGGAATTACAAAGAGCTTGTCTTTTCTTCGTACTTTAGATCCAAATGACTCAGCCATGTCAAATTCTTCAATCTGCATTCCATTAGGAAGCTTCCAGTCAATATGGCAAAGCAATTGAGCCAGTGACTGCTCAATAAGAGTTGTGGCAAAAGTGATTCCTGGGCATATCCTCTTCCACCCCCAAACGGTATGTATTCAAAGTCTCTTCCTTTGAAATCAATTGGACTATATACAAACCTCTCTGGTTTGAATCTCTCAGCTTCATTCCAATACATGGGGTCTCTTCCTATGGCCCAAGCGTTCACAATGACTCTCGTCTTTGCAGGTATCTCGTACCCGTTGATTCCACATTTCTCCATGTTTTCTCTTGGAAGTAACAGTACTGCAGGCGGATGTAGCCTAAGAGTTTCTTTGATGACCAGCTATAATTATTTCAATTGTTGAAGGTCTGCATCAGAGGCATAACCTTTCTCTTTGAATACCCTTCTTACCTCTGCTTGTGCTTCTTCCATGACTTTTGGGTTTTTCAACATTTCTGACATTGCCCGCTCTAGTGTTGTTGATGATGTATCAGTTCCAGCTCCAAAAATGTCCTGATTAATGATGAAGCTGATTGAGTTAAGATTGGCACATCAAGCAGAAACATAGAAGAAATGTCTAGGAATATGGCATACTACTTTCAAGAAAGTCTAGTCCTCTATTAAAAGTAGATGGAAGAGCTGGATAACTGATTTGTGAAAATTTAAAAATTAGTTAAGTTAATTATTTGTAATAAATATGTGTAGATTTTCTAAAAATAACCTCTTTAATCATAATTTGCATTGAAACTACTTCTTGATAGAAACTCCCTAATAGGGATAATTCAAAGAAAAAGTTTAAATTTGAGAAAGAAAGTTTACATTTAAAACCAAAGTAAACTCCTAAGTAGCTCCCACATTTAGGATGGGGGGAGCACTAAATATTCTTTATGCAATATAACAACTACAATTTCAAACAAATATTCCAAATATGAGAACATTAAATTAAGATGCCGGCCTATAAAAAAACTAATGAAGGCGGGATCTGAAAGTTACTGATAAATATTTGAATGTAGCTGGTTCATCTCTTTTCTCAAATGCAGCATGTTTTAAAATCACTTTAGGATTGTGAAATATAAAATAGATGAATAAGCACCTAATTAATGCAGAAATAAGGTACTCCCCGTTTCTTAATATAAGACATATTTAATTAATTTGATTAGATTAAGGAAGTTAGTAGAGTTAGTTAATATGATATGTAATTTCTAAAATGCCCTAGTTATCTTCCTCAATTCCTATTCGCTCTCCTCCTTGATTATTATTGAAGGAGTATCAATAGGAGTAAATTAGGAAAAGAATTTAACAAAAATATGAAAATTTTGTTTTATATTTAAAGTAAAAGCAACCTCCCATGTATATCTTGTTAAGGATATGATGAGTACTAACTAGAATAACAGCTTTGATATTGTTGTCAGTACGTTGGGGGATAAGGATTAGGAAACAAGATAAAGGTAAATATAAGATATTCGATCATCCTTATCTTTTATGATTAGTTAAAAAAACACAAAATTAGAGATAGAGCAAGAATTATCCAATACTCGAAAATTGGAAATAATTAATTAGGGGACTTCCTATTAATTTAGAACCAATTCGAGACCATTTAAAGATATTAAGACAAGAATTAGAGTTAATAAGTGACTAAACACTAGTGGAAAAATCACTTTTAAGACCGGTTAAACACGAAATTTTAGACCGGTTTTGGATCCAGCTGGTCTTAAAAGTGTGCTATTTTTTAGACCGGTTAACAAAATCGGTCTTAAAAATAACTTTTTTAGACCGGTTGCTCGAAGACCAGGTCTAAAAAGTTCAAACTTATTAGATCGGTTGTTTAAAACCGGTCTAAAAACTTTTTTTTCAAGACTTTTAAGATCGGTTGTTAAAATAACTTGTCTTAAAATTACTTTCAAGATCGGTTTTTATAATAACCGGTCTTAAAAGTACTTTTAAGACCGGTTATTTTAACAAACGATATTAAAAGTGATATTTTTTTTTTTAAAAAAAATAGGGCCTTATTTTTTGTAGTCAAACATACAGATGAGTAGAAAGGATTACAGTAAAAAATCAATTGTGGATACTTCCAAGCAAATTACCACCATCAGATTTCACAAAAACACCTTCCCTGTGAATCCCGCTGCTAAAATTTCTGAAAACCTGAATTCCTGTATCGTTCACTAAGAACATCAAACAACGTAGAAAGATAATAAACAACTCTTGTAATAGAATTCAGGCACACCCATAAGGATCTCTCTTCTGTTCGTGACCCTTGTTCCTCTGGTAAAGAAAGCAGACAAGGAATTGTTTTAACCTGTGTTTGGAAACACGTTTTGGGGGTAAATAAGTCCTTATTACGCAAGCTGAGATAAAACTCCTCTCACATACTTACCTCGTATACCGTGAATCACGATTTATAAGCACTTATTGCCTAAAAATAAGCTATTCCAAACGAGTCTTAATAAGCGAGGTGCTTCGCTCTACACCTTCTTCTTCCTCTTTCATCTATCGCCACCTTACAGTAGATACTGAAAAATTAGTTTACAAATTAATTAAGCGTTTAAAAGGAAAGTTTATTCAAACCTCATAACATCAGTTGCATCTTCTTCACGCATCTCTGGGTTAAAGCAAAGGAGCAAGCAGCTTATAGCAGCAAAGAAGTGAAGCTGCCAAGGTAGGTTGCAATGAAGGATGGATGTCATGGGGAAAGAGAAAAGTTGCGATGAAGGAGATCAAAGCAAGCGAGGTTGTGGCGGCGACAAACTTATTCAGTGCAAGGGTGAGAGCACCGCAGCAACAAACATAAGAATGAGATCGAGCAAAGATGACCGAGCTCACAGAGTAATCGCACCAAAAAGAGAGGTTTCAGATTTAAAGAGTGAAATTTAGGCGCCACAAAGAGGAGATTCAATACGGTCGATTTTTTAGACCGGGTATATATAAAACCAGTCTTAAAAGGGTGGGAAAAAAATAATTTTTAAATTTTTCATATTAAGACAGGTTTTTATTAAAATTTAAAATAACCGGTCTTAAAAGTTTAAAATTTTAAATTATTTAAATATTTTGATATTTTTTTAAAAAAAGGCCCTATTTATTTATTTTTTTTAAAAATATCACTTTTAAGACCGGTTGTTAAAATAACCGTCTTAAAAGTATTTTTAAGTATTTTGATAATTTTTTTTTAAAAAAAGGCCCGATTTATTTTTTTTTAAAAAATATCACTTTTAAGACCGGTTGTTAAAATAACCGGTCTTAAATTAAGACCGGTTATTTTAACAACCGGTCTTAAAAGTGATATTTTTTAAAAAAATAAATAAATATGGCATTTTTTTTGTAGTCAAACATACAGATAAGTAGAAGGGATTATAGTGAAAAATCGATTGTGGATACTTAAATTTTTCATATTCAAGACCAGTTTTTATTAAAATCAGTCTTAAATGTTTGATATTTAAGACCGGTTATTATTAATAACCGGTCTTAAAAGTTTAAAATATTTACTTTTTTAAATATTTTGATATTTTTAGACTGGTTTTATTTATAACCGGTCTAAATAATTTTTTTAAGACCGGTTTTTTTAGAACCGGACTTAGAAGTTCTATATAATTATAAAACTACCGCCGGTCAAATTTTTTAGACCTTATCTGCTATAATCGGTCTAAATATGGCAGTCTAAAAAGGAAATTTTGTACCAGTGAAATTAAAATTGAATCTGAATTAACTCGAGAAAAACTTAATGAAGAAGGATCTAGTAAAAGTACTAGAACCTTAATTAAGCCAAGAGAACCTTTACATGCTTTTTCCCTAGCAATATCGAGTGCTGTTGATAAATAAATAGAGGAATTGAAAGCTATCTTAGCTGAAAAAGAAAAAAAGAAAAGCTGAGAGAAAGTAAAGACGAGAATTAAGGCAAAAAGAAAAAGATGCCGAAGAAAAGAAAAGAAAGCTTCTATTAGAGTTAAAAGCTAAAATAGAAGAAGAAAGTGATAATGAATCATAATCATCTCCTTCAAGTTATAAAGAAGAGAAAATTTTAATCGACACAAAAAATTTAGAACTTTCTATAGAAGAATATTTAGAAACCGAGTCTTCTTACGGTCTAAAAGAAGAAGAGATAAGTCAAGAATTAAACAATCAGTTAATTGTAGATGCAAAACCGTCAGAATCTACGGTAGAGCAAGGACAACCTTCTAGACAAGGTTTTCAATAGCCAAGAAATTATAATATAGAAAGAAATCGAGAAATTGGTAATAATAATCAACCAATAATAGATTATAGGTATTATAGATATGAGCCAAGAGATAACCCAATGGAATTTGTAAGACCCAATGGAGTTATTCTAAACCTAGATTGTGAAATAGATCCAGAAGTTAAGATAAATGCCTGGATAAAAGAAAATACCATAGTAGCCATCGCTAAACAATTTAATGTTTCACAAGCATTAGATTATCTAGTGATTAATTCGAAATGTGAAATTACTTTGTTGCCCCATTGAATAAAAAAGGAAAGGGAAAACATATGCCTTTTTTGACAGTGCTTATGTCTATTTTGACAACTGTATGAGCTTTTTTGATAAGTACATTTTCCTCCCTATATAAGTTTTGAAATTTTAAAACTTAATGTCCCTATTTTGACAAGTGCATAGGCTTTTTTTGACAAGTGCTTATACCTTTTGACAACTGCATGAGCTATTTTGACAAATTCATTTTCCTCCCTGGACGAGTTTTGAAATTTCAGAACTAAATGTGCCAATTTTGACAAGCCCATATGCCTTTTTTGACAATTGCATAATCTATCTTGACAAATTTATTTTCCTCCCTGGAGAAATTTTGAAATTTCAGAACTTAGTGTCCCTACTTTGACAAGTGCATGTGCCTTTTTTGACAAGTACTTATATCTATTTTGACAATTGGATGAGCTATTTTAACAAATTCATTTTTCTCCCTAGACATGTTTTAAAATTTCAGAACTAAATGTTTTGAAATAAAATTAAGAGTTCCTTATTGTTTTATCTTATTTCAAACTAATTGATAACCAGGATTATAACAGGAATAGGGGATTAGGATTTACCAAGTCAAACACGTCTTTCGCTATCCTTTTCCTTTTCTTCACTTTTATGCTCTGGCAACCTCTCGGTCAGGGATTTGCCCCCACACGGCCTCTTGCCTTCAAGGGCTTCGCCTTCTCAACCGACAGACCTTCGAAGAATTGGATATCTTTTATGGAATAGTAATTTGTCTGGTTATTCGGACGATTTCCTGCACCTATCCTCTCTGCTCTCGAATATCAATTTAGGAACATATTGATAAAAGGGAATAAGGATCCCTTAAATTTATTACTCAAAACTAATGTACATTATTCAGGGAAAAACAGAGTACATAGCTTGTTGTTGCCAGCCGTGCTCTGTGGAAAAAACCCTGATTGTCTTATATATGCTCTCGACTAACGAGTAACCATAGTTTTATAACTCAACTATGATTACTTTTTTACAACCCTAGTTACCGACACTGGTTACTTTCTATCGGAATCTTGGGCTGCTTTATCTTTGTCTTGTCCTTTTGTAATTGTTGGCCGACAATCAGTGATGGGTGGCCGACAAAGAGGACAGTTGTGCCTATCTTCTTTCTCCGCATTATGATATAGAGATTCTCCTTGACTTTTTCGCTTGAGCATATCTGGTTGCTCCGAATTTTTCTGCTATAGGCGACAGCTGACTCATCACGCCTTTTTTCATTGGATTCTTTCTCTGACAGTATACTACTGCCGACTCCGTGACGTGGTAGGTTCATGCTTTACCATCTTCAATAATTTCATCCATCTCAAGAAGATAAGGGATATATCCTGCTACTCTTATAAGATAAATATAATCTTCACTAAATTCATCTTTTCAAATCCGGCTGACTTTTCTTTATTTTCATATTAATTTGCTAATATTTCCAACCGTCCCTACTTGACAGATATAAGGTCTTGCAAAAGAGAACTCGGGTGGAACTATAGTAAATTTTACAAATTTTGTCTTGGATGGTCCAATTTTATCTAGCTCTTTTAGGGCTAAGACAATTGGCTTGGGTAAATCTTCAGCCTGGGTATGGTTTTCGAAATAGGCTAAAGATAAATATCCATAATTAAACGCGAGTTTAACTATTTCTTTGGGTGCTCCACACAATGCTAAAACTTTTGGATAAAAACTTCCATAATCTATGGCAAAGGTTTTGGAGGATTCTTGGTTATTCCCTTGATTTAAGAGAGTAAATACTCGAATGTATTCTAACAAGAATTGTTCTCGGGATTTTGTGTTTTCAGGTAACTCAGGAAAAATGTTTAGGATGAGGGGGTAACTGTTGTGCTTTTTCGGCAAAAGTAAACCCTAACTTAATAGTCTTTTTCTTCGGTACCTGCACAAATTTTTGTCCAAGTAATTCTTGGGTTAATTTATCTAAATCCGGATTTATGGTCTCCTTGACTTCACAGACCTTAACCTCAATTAAAGTCTCAGCCTTGGATCTTGACTTATTGAGACTCAGGCTATCTTGCCTTTGTTCTTCAGATAACTCATTAGAACCCTGAAGGGAGGATTCTTCTTTATCCCCTTTGCTTGAGTCATTAGAGCTTTTATTAGTTTTAAGTTCCTCATCACTTTTCTTGGATATTGCAGAAGACAAAGCTTCTGACTTTCTCGCTTCCAGTTTTCTACCAGGAAGATTTTTCTCACTTAAACCAGAAGAACTGGCTAAGTCTTTCTTGACTTCGCTCAAAGGACTGAAATTCATTATGAATTGCTTCAAATTAGTTCTGAGTCGAAGTAAAATACTTCTTTGAAGTATTACTTGGCTTTGAAGCTTAGCAAGCTCCTCATATAACTTATTTTGAGAGCCTAGAAGAGACTCCAACTTGGCTTCTTCTTCTTGGATCTTTTGGATTTGATCCAGAATACTAGTCATGGAATTGACTAAGGAAATCTGAAAAAATGTTATGAATCCCTTTAATAATAACAACTTTAAAAGAATACATACTAAACCATGTAGATAGTATGGCTCTTCTCTAACTTGCAATTGAATCTGGACATTTGTTATTAATAAATGCTATTACCTGGGTATGTCTGTTTCTACAGTAAACTCCTTACTAACAATCCAAATTTTGAATTTCTTTATTCCATACTTTACAGCAAGAAGTTCCTTCTCGTTTATATCATAAATTATCTCTGCTCCTTTGAAAGTTCCTGAAGCATAAGATAATATTGGATTTATGCGTTCTTCCCGCTTTCGCAGTATTGCTCCCCAATAATAATTAGAAGCATCAGTTTGTAAAACCAATTCATCCTCATCTTTTGGTAAAGGTAGAGGTTTTACTTCCTTTTGTACAAATTCTTTTATCTTCTTTATTTCTTGGATTTCTTCTTCCCTCCATATGAAGGGCTTATCTTTTCTAAACATCTTTTGTAATTTACCTCGAACTAAAGCTCCATAAGGAATAAAGTTAATGGCGTAATTCAAATGTCCTAGAAATGACATAAGTTGTTTTTTATCTTGGATTTTATCCGAAAAAGTTAAAATAGTCCGAATAATATTTGGGTTGTAATTCTACAACTCCTTTGGGCTTAATAGTTAGGCCTAAATATTCTATTTGGGCTTTTCCTATTTCAGCCATTTTCTTGGATAAAACTAAACCATTTTCAAAAGCTTTACAAGCAAAAACAAATAAATGTTTCCTATGCTCTTCTGGGCTTTTTGAAAATATTAAAATATCATCAATATAGACCAAAATGAAATATCTATATGGGTTAAAGATTTGATCCATCCTTTCTTGAAAGATAGCAAGATTTGTCTTTAATCCCATTGGTAGAACATTCCATTCATAATGTCCATTTGGTACACTGAATGCAGTGCATTCTCTCGACTTTTCTTCGAGTTCTATTTGATAAAATCCTGACTTATAGTCAAATTTCGAAAATATTTCCGCATTGTTGATCTTATAAAAAAGAACATCTTTCCTTGGGAGAGGATAAGTATTAGACTTAACAACCTTATTTAAAGGTTTGTAATCTATTCCAAATCTTGGTTCTCCTCTTTTTTGTTCTGAATAGTTTCTTACTAAAAATCCTGGACAGTTCCATGGACTCTTAGAAGATCGTATCAAATTTAGTTTTACAAGTTTTTCCATGACTTTTGGAAAATCTTCTAAATCTAACTTTGAATACCTTCTTGGTTTTTTTTCATAAACCGAAACATCAGTTTTTAATTCTATTTTTGCAACATAATTTTTTCTATTTGCAAAAGCCCTTGGATTTTCTTCAAAACATTTTTCTAATAAATACTTAAGATGCTCTGATATTTTGAAATTATCAGAATTCTTGTATGTTTTCATCACTAACTCACTAGGCCGAGCTGTTAAACTCTGAGCTGTTAAACTCTGAGTATAATGATGAATTACTGGCATATTTAATAATGCAACTTTAAAACTCATATTGCAATGAGTAATAAAATATACATTATTAACATCAAAACTAATTAACTTAAAAGCTTGTCTCATCGCTCGGATTCCCAGAATAAAATCACATCCTATATTTGGATAATGATAAAATGTATTTATTCTGAATTCAACATCCCCAATTTGCAAATAAAGGTGCTAGTATCTTTTATCATAACGGGTTTCTTTGTTATGAATATCATTTTCTTTAATTGGAGTTAATCCAATTAATTTTTCTTGACTGAATTGATGTTTTACCAAATTAATGGTACATCCTATATCTAAAAGACAATCATATCTTTTAGCTCAGAAATAAACCTTAATATAAGGTGTTTCTTTACCTAGCCTTTGGGATTTTAAATCCATTTATTTCTAAATGGCTTGGATGAATTATTACTTGATTTGCAACTATAAAATCTTTTCCCAAAAGGATCTCGGTTTGTGGATTAGACATTAATTCAAATTTTTGGATTAATATCAACTCTTGATTATTCTCTATTAGGAAGGGTATTCCTAATTCAACTTCTTCCTTGACTATTTCTAAGGGATTATATGTCCTTGCATTTTCTAGTCTTACAGGTACAGCTTGAGATATTAAAGAATCTTTAATATGTGAAAACTGAACTCCTGTATTAATTACACATTTTTGCATAACTCTCTCATTCTTTATTGAGATTAAAACCTCATATTTACTATTTTCTCCGATTTCTATTCTTGGATTTATATTAGATTGACTCCTAGTTATGGCTCTAGGATTTCTAATTATTATTGTTCCTTGATCAAATGATAATATGGGAACATGTATTGGATTTGGTATTAGAGACCTATTACATGATGCCTCTAATATTATTTCTTGAGGAATGTACCTATCATCTGTGGGTATAGGTTCATTTCTTAAGAAAGAACTGAATATTGAAGGGATCATTACCCTTTCTTCAGACTTTCAACTAATTTTATGATCTTCTGTAAATGCATACAGAACCTTGGATTCTATAGTCATGACATCACTTCCTTCCATCATGTCTATTCCTGAGAGCTTATAACAAAGTTTTAATGCTCTTCCTTTATTTTGTTCTCGTCTAGTTAAACTAAAGTTTGGTTGGATTACAAACTTTAATTTCTGATAGATTAAATCTCCTAAAACTATGCCAATTGTAGCATGTTTTATATTGGATATTATTCTATCATCCATAAGGTAGACTTGGATTGGTGTTCTTATTCCTAACTTAAAATAGGCTTTTACCAGAATGTGTACAGTTGCTATATAAATATTTTGAATTCTTGGATTATTGGTTTTCGCAAGTTCTTCGTTTGCGATCTTATTTATTAATAAGGGTATATCAGCATACCCAGAGGTGGCTTGATTTACACTTATTGGTTCTTGGATTTTTCTTATCACAAAATATTGTGATTTATGTTTCTTAAATGCATCTTTTAAGATCTTGGTTTTAAAGATATTTGATGGTTCGAGATCAAATTCTTTCTTTTGAATCTTGGATGCTAACTGACTATTAAAAATATGTGTTTCACTAGTCATAAAAACTAGATTCACTCTCGGTTTCATCATCACTTTCAATTTCATAAAATGTGCATTCATTTTCTAAAATTAAATATTCATCTTCTTCACAAAGGTAAAATCCTTGTTCTTCTATAGTTTCTTTCTTTTTCTTACCTTTATTTGGACATTCATTTGCATAATGTCCTTTTTCTTGACATATATAACAAGTACATACTTTCTTGGGTTTATATTTACTGGTCTTTTTTCTCCAATATCCATATTTAGGATATTTTTTCTTGGATTTTTGGTTAACCTTTTTAGGTTTCCATTTCTTTTTCTTCTTTCGTCTCTTTTCATAGAATTGTGGTTTACAACCCCATCTTTTTTCTAGGATTTGATTGCAACACAAACCCTTGGTTTGTCTCCATTTTTCTATCTTTTGGTTCATTAAATGTTTTAAACAAGCATCTTTAAACCATTCTCGGCTAAATTTTATTTTCTGACCTAAGGTATCATTGTCAGTTGAACTATACTTATTATTATAATAAGCATAGTAGTCTTTTTCTATCTGAGATCCCCATGGCTTAAATATCTTCTAGAAAAATAATTTTGAATATATATCATATTCCTGTATTCCTGGATCTCCAAATCTTTCTTCTTAGAAGATGTCTTGGAAATTACATATATATTGTTCCAAATAACATGGAGAACACATAGCTAATTGATTAAGCCTTCTTATGGCTTCTTGGGTTTTTCGGTTTGTCTAATCTTCTAGGGATTCTTGTTTAGGGTCTCCTACCCATTCTCATAATATAAAATTTTGGGAGAATTACAGTTAGGTCCCGGCCAAGGGGAAAAATGAAAAATTGGTCCCTTGGGGTTGTTAGGCTTGCCCCTCAGGTTGTCAATGTAGGCTCCTGAGGTTGTTAGCGGGACCATTTTTTCATTTTTTCCTTTAGATGGGACCTAGCTGTAATTCTCCCTAAGATTTTCTATTTTAGTTGCTAACTCTTGGATATTTGAGGAAGTTCTTAGGTTATTTTTAACTTCCGTATTTAAAGACTAAAAATATTTATCAGTTTGTCCTCGGGTTATCATCATTAGATAATCTAATGCTTGTGAAACATTAAATTGTTTAGTGATGGCTACTATGGTATTTTCTTTTATCCAAGAATTTATCTTAGCTTCTGGATCTATTTCACAATCTAGGTTTAGAATAACTCCATTGGGTCTTACAAATTCCATTGGATTATCGCTTGGCTCATATCTATAATACCTATAATCTATTATTGGTTGATTATTATTACCAATTTCTCGATTTCTTTATATATTATAATTTCTTGGCTATTGAAAACCTTGTCTAGAAAGTTGTCCTTGCTCTACTGTAGATTCTGAGGGTTTTGCATATACAATTAACTGATTGTTTAATTCTTGACTTATCTCTTCTTCTTTTAGATTGTAAGAAGACTCGGTTTCTAAATATTCTTCTATAGAAAGTTCTAAATTTTTTGTGTCGATTAAAACTTTCTCTTCTTTATAACTTGGAGGAGATGATTATGATTCATTATCACTTTCTTCTTCTATTTTAGCTTTTAACTCTAATAGAAGCTTTCTTTTCTTTTCTTCGGCATCTTTTTCTTTTTGCCTTAATTCTCGTCTTTACTTTCTCTCAGCTTTTCTTTTTTTCTTTTTCAGCTAAGATAGCTTTCAATTCCTCTATTTATTTATCAATAGCACTCGATATTGCTAGGGAAAAAGCATGTAAAGGTTCTCTTAGCTTAATTAAGGTTCTAGTACTTTTACTAGATCCTTCTTCATTAATTTTTTCTCGAGTTAATTCAGATTCAATTTTAATTTGGTCACTTATTAACTCTAATTCTTGTCTTAATATCTTTAAATGGTCTCGAATTGGTTCTAAATTAATAGGAAGTCCCTGATTAATTATTTCCAATTTTCGAGTCTTGGATAATTCTTGCTCTATCTCTAAGAGCCCGTTTGGTTCAACCCCATTGTATGTCTGCAATGGTAATCATGATTACATTACCAAGAGAAGAGTGTTTGGTTGCTCTTTAGCATGATAATAGGGTTTACCATGGTAATGATAATTACCAAAAAATTGGTAATCCTCATTCATACCTCCCCCTATGAATCCTCATTACTATCCCATTGCATGATTTAAAAAGTCCAATTTACCCTTTAGTTTCCCTTATTTTTGTTTCACTTATCTCATTTCACTTGTTGTATCACGCCACAACTGCCACCGCCACAACCTCCTCCTCTTCCACCGCCGTCACCTCCACCCACTGCCGCCCCCACTGCCTCCTCCACCCCCGTTGCCGCCCACTGCCCCCGACGCCACCTCCTCCTCCTCTGCCGCTGCCACACACCCACAGCCATTACCACCACCTCTTTCTCTACTACCGCCACCCACTGCCGCCGCTGCCACCCCCGCCCTGCCACTAGCTCACCATCATCGGCCCACCTCCCACTGCTACCACCTCTTCCTCCAAACCCACCACCCCCGCCGCCGCCGCAACCACCACCTCTTCCTCTACCCCTGCCGCCCGCCGCCACCCCCTGCCCCGCCACCGGCCCACCGTGTAATATCCCAAAACGTGATTAAGGGCTAATGACTTCAAAAGTGGATGTAATTATTGTTGAATAAACACTTTTGGAGAATGTGTGATGGGAATTTAGATATTTTAATGATTCCAATGGCTTCCTTGTGAAAATTCATGTAGGGAGAATGTTTATTGTGAAATTGGAACCATTGGGAACAATTGTACTAAAGTTGGAAACTCTGTACAGGGCAGCTGATTTGTATGGACGTTTTTAATAGGCAAATGGTGTCTAAAACTTCTGAAAATTTTCAATCTTAAATTTCACATGCCAATCTTCAAAATGGACATATAATTTGTGTCATTTCAATTTGTGAGCTAAGAGTTATGATTTTCCAAAGTTAGGGATGGAAACTGGAATCTATTTTGAAGCAATATGAACTTTTGTGCAATTTTGTATTTTTGAGGTTAATAAATGCAGTGATCCATATTTTTCCAATAAAGAGGACTTAAATAGCTTTCCATTGGCTTTGGAATCACTCCATTTTGATTTTACTAGAATTAGTTATGATTTTTCAAAGTTTGGCTAGAAATCTGCCAAAATTTTGCAAAATCCGAAAATGAAGGAAAATAACCTTGAAATTATGGGATACATGGAAAATTCAATTGGGCTGAAGGAAGGACCTTCTTGGACGTCTTTATCATGGGCCAAGAAGAGAAAATACTATGCACATGTTAGTTAGGCTTACAACATTATGTTTATGTACATAAAGTGTGATTTTTGGAATTTTACTTTAATGAATAATTAAAGTAAGACATAAAGTATTATAAAATCACTTTTCCATCTTCCTCCTTAGCTCATTTTCGTGCTGAACCAACAGCCAAGAGAGAGAGAAAGTTTGAGAGCTTTTAGAGAGAGAAAGAGAAGAGAACTTACAAGGTAGGTCGATTTCTTCGGTGAATTTGTACCTAATGTGTATAACCTTGTTCCTAAGCTTCTCTTCTATGTTATTTAAGGTGTTTGAGAAGCAAATTTGGTATTCAAGGGGCTAGGTTTTCAGCCACTCTTGAGAAAAGCTAGAAGGAGCTTGAGGTAACTTCAAAACTTTCGTATATTGCTTATTCTGTCTGCTTTGGACAATTTAATCAATGAAATTTCGCCAAATTGCCATTGGTTTTAAAGTTTGGAAATGATATGGCCTAGGGGTTATGCTTGCCCAAAATGGGTTTTAGAGTTGGATTTTTAATAATTTGATGATTCCATTGAGTTCAGGAGCGAAAATTAGGTAGGGTTACAGTTGGTCACTTTCGGAAAAGGCCGAAAAAGCATAATTACGAAAACGCCCGTGAAACCCTTGAAATAGGGCTGCCAATGGTAAATTTATAATTTGACATTGAATTTGATAATTCTGAGTCCAAAAATGGATTCCTTGGGCGGAAATATGTTAGGATAGCCCATATTAGAATTTTGAGAAAAGTGCAACCAGACCGGGTACGGCGGACCCAAGCCGGGTCCCCGGGGGCATTTTTGTAAATTTTCATTATAGACTCATATAACCCCGAGAAACACTATGGAAGTGTCTAAATGGTGAATTTGGAATTGTAGGATTCGATATTTTCCCTGTTCATGATCTACCTGCGCTAGAGCACAATCAGAAAGAACAAGGTACATTGTGACTCTTTCTCTTATACTGTGTGCGAAACATTGTATGTATGTTTGTCATGCATTGAGAATACATTGTGATACATTGTGATGCTTTGAGATCACAGCGGAAGCTGACGCATAGTGATTATAGCGTAAGCTGTTGCATTGAGATCGCAGCGAAAGCTGACGCATAGTGATTATAGCGTAAGCTATTGCATTGAGATCGCAGCGAAAGCTGACGCATAGTGTTTACAACCATGAGTGTTGTCGTATGTGGCGTTAGCCATATATCATTGTGATGCTGCTTAACATGATTATATATGCTATGCGTTTATACACTGTATGAGTGATTTGTTACTACAGAGATTCTTTTGAATCTCATTCTTTCCATTGACTAACATTTCAGACAGGGCAAGTGGCTCCAAGGAGAAACGAACCACCAGGAGCAACTAGGATCTTGTAGAGATGTGTTGTTAGGTTGTTGGTTATCTATTTTGGACTTGGGCCGGGATTACTGTTTATTTTTGAAATGTAGATATTACGTTGATGTTGGTTATGTAATCCCTTAGTTGGAACTTACAACCCTTAGTTTATACATGTATGAAACCCAGGAGTTGCCGGGAATTTGGCTATGCACTCTGATATGTATGAATGTGATTGAACTGTTCAAAGCAATTAGATTCGGAAGATGAATCTGAGACCATGTTGAATGAATTTTAGAAAAGAGATTTGAGAAAAAGGTATTCATCGGTCTCTAATTCCTTTAAATTATGCATTTTCGAATCTTAATTACGATTATCAAGGTAGGGGATTACACACCGCCCACCATCGCCACCACCTCCTCCTCCCCCGTCGCCCACTGCCGCCCACCGCCACCGCCACCACCTCCTCCTCCCCCACAGCCCCCGGACCCCCGCCACCGCATTCTCCTCCCCCGAGGCCCCTGGCCCCACCACTGGCCCACCTCCTCCTCCCTTGCCACCCCATCATTGCCGCCACCACTACCTCCTCCTCCTCCATCCCGCCGTCACCGGCTTTTAACTATTTTTTTACAAAGATTATATTAAGGGGTAAAATAGACTTTGTGTAATATATTAATTTTAAATAATTGTTAAAATATTAACTCATTGCACGTTGCTTAAAAATCAAACCAAACACTACCCTTGTAATTAATATTGCATTGCATTACCATTGCATTGCATTGCACTGCACCACATGGTGTAATGGGATCGAACCAAACGGGCCCTAATTTCCTGTTTTTTAAACTAATCATTAAAGATAAGGATGATCGAATATCTTATCTTTACCTTTATCTTGTTTCCTAATCCTTTTAGTTTCTAATGAACTATTAGAACTAGGCTCTGATACCACTTTGAGCTGCGACGGTGGCTCGGTTAGCTTGCATAGATAGGCTAACTAAGTTGCAGGTTAATGACATACACCCACACCTACTATCTCAAGTATTCTATCAATCTCTCTGTGCAGCCTCTCAAGCTTACCTCTCATCCCACTGATCACCGGAAGAACTTGGATTGAAGGATACAGATCAGAAACAGAGAAACCTCCAGCCAGCTTTAAGGCTTCCTCCATTGTTGATAAGAAAGCTTCGCTGTCTCTATATTTCTTACCAAAGGCTGCTCTTGATGTTATTCCAGTTGTGAGTGAGAAAAGATACTCACTGAGATTAATCACAGATCCTTCATTTGCAGAAATTTTTGTGACAAGAGCTGAGACCTCTTCTTCTCTGATATGTCTGAATGATTGGACTCTCTTTGCTGATAATAGCTCCACAGTGCAGATTTTCCTTAGGTGCCTCCGGTAGCTTCCATAAGGAGAAGAACCAATGTTGGTTGAATTGTACGAAATGACTCTTGAAGCAAGAAAATAGGGTCTATTAGAGAAGATAATACCATGGGTCTTCATGATCTCTTTGGCCATTTCTGGGGATGAGACTACAATGTTTGAAGTCTCTCCAAGCTGAAGATGCATCAAGGGTCCATATTTGTTTGCCAAATTTCTTAGAGAGTGAGGGGGTAGTGATCCTACAAACTGATATAAATTTCCTATAACTGGCATCTTCCATGGTCCAGGTGGTAGTTTTCTGAGAGACTTTCTGGAATAAGGTCTTTTAACTATGCTTAGTACCACTATGAAGAAGCAAAACAAGGTGAAGAGGAAAGAAATAGGAACATGAACCTCCATGACAGCTGTGTTATCACCTATAGTGCTAATGCCAAGTTATTAAATAAATTTATAATGATAACAACTTTTATTTCAAATATTTTAAGTAAATTTTAAGACATTTTCGATCATTATGTCATTCGTACCAATGTACATGAAGAACAGGAAAGTTGGGAAGTTCATTGATAAGGACACAAAATGTCTGGAGGAATAATCAAAACAGAAGAAAAATCAGTATTAGGTTCTTAAAACGTGTTGCTGGCTAAGAAAAGGTACTTTACACGGGTTGAAATTCCTGTGCTTCAAGTTGGCAAGGCTGAATTTGCGGCTTATATTCAATCTATGATCATCATCAGTTTATTAGCAAATGCAAGTCCATGTTCAATAATAACACTTCGCTTTTGACAAAATAAAACCCACAATTTTCAATTCTCAATGCAAGATCATCATCTGTTTATTAGAAAAAATGTGAAAGACTTTTGAGGATGCCAAGCCACAATGTCACCCACAATTTTTCAATTTTCAATGCAAGATCATTATCTGTTTATTACAAAAAAATGTGAAAGACGTGAGAATCCCAAGCCAAAATGGCAGCTATCAATTTTTTGTTTTTTTTGGTCGAAGTCAGCAATCTAATATATGAACTTAGCACAATAATATACTGTACAGTATGTAACACTCCATTCTTATAACCAATATACTTAACATTCAATCTATTAAACCATACTTATAGGTTTTTCGACTCTGTCCCAGATATACGAAGTCCAGACAAATTCTAGTCTAATATTTCCGAATATTATCTCAAAAGTTTAGTTTAAAAAAAAAAACGTTTATTAATCAAGTAACTTAAAAATAATCCTAGCTAATGTGATGGCAATTAAATATATAGTTGTGTAACATAGCCCATAGGTGCCTTCCCTTACTCCCTATTAGAACAATCTTCTGAAAAATGTTAATATAAAGTGATGAGATTTCACATCTCAATCACTACTGAAAGTTTCTACTATACATAAGAAGGAACTGATTACATATATATTTGCATGTATCATTATTCTCAAACAAAACAATTGTAAATTTAATTATCATTATGCCAATCTATATTTTCATTACAACATATAATATACAATTATACAATATGCAATATCCCTTATATCATCCTCTAGCCTTATTCCACTGACTGAAATCATAGGTTAATGTAACATCCCAAATTTTTGTTCTTAAGATTTAAATGAGTTATTATTTAGCTTGAGGTTTAAAGAAATCAAATTCATTGTTTGTAGTTTGAAATTAAAATAAAAAATTGTGAATAAAAAATGAAATATGATTGAAAATTTGAAGAGATATGGGATCTAATTATATTTTTTTAGTTATCAAATTAACTTTTATGAAAAGGAAGTACAAAATTTAAGGCCATAAATAATTATTAATATTGATTTGAGTTTAATGGGAATATTGTATGATAATTGAAATGTATAAGTTAATTATTTAAATAAGGATTTAATTATTGAAATATGGTGAAAATTCTATTTGGACAAAATATATAAATTGAGTCCAGCCCTTTTGAATCATAAGGAAGTGTTGGAAAAGTTATAAATATATAAATATATATATATATATATAGACACACATATAATAACATAAACTTGAAAAAAAAAAGGAACATTCAAAAGAAAAAGGAGATAACTAAGAAAAAGGAGAAAGGAAAAAAAAACGATGAAGTAATCAGATTTGCAAGAAGTGGGTGGGACTCACACCAATCCATTACGCTCCCTTTTAATTCCTTCATCTGGACGCACAAATATCCCTCTGGTTCCTTCGTTTTCTTTCACCTTCAACCAGCGCCTCCTCTTGCTTCTTTGACTTGTGTAGCGCAACGAGTGAAAGTGAGAGAGAGGGGTGATTTTGTTGGGTCTCTCCAATGCAGTGTTGTAAGCTTTCTATCTCTTTTATCTTTTTAGCCTATCCCCTTTTATTTTTGGTTTTCGTAGAGGAACAAAAAGTCTAGGGTTTGATTGATATTGAAATTTTGAGGTTTTTAGCTGATAATTTTACTATTTTTGGACAAGTGGGGTTTGAATAAAAGTTGTATGGTTTAGATTGTTATTTTAGTCGTTGACTTGAAGAAACTAAAGTTAAGGTTTAGTTGGGAAGTTATGATTTTTTATAATGGGGCCACTAAATTCAAATTTTTATGAGTTAGTGAGATTTATTTGGTGCTGTATTGAAGATTTATGGTTTAGTTTTGAGAAATATGTATATGGTTATAAATATCGAGGATTTTTAGTTGAATTTCAAATGTAGAAAATTAGGTGTTTTTTTGAATAAATCGTAGAATTTGTGATTAATTAATAACTCTAAGAAGTGAGCAAGAACTAATGGGAGAAAGAAATGAGATTGTGATGATGATTTGAAAAGTAGTTAATTTATAGGCATTTTTTAAATAGGATTAAAGTCAGCAAAATTTTAGGGATTTTATTATGATTGGATAGAATTATTATAGGAAGTCACTGTGAGGTCTTAAGGACTATAAAAAATTATAAAAAAGTTTCAAACCAAATTTCCCTATCAAAAAAGTCCTTAAGGAATACATTGTACTTAATTCAGAATGTGAAATTATTTTGTTACCCCCATTGAATAAAAAAGGAAAAGAATAGCATATGTTTTTGTTGACAAGTGTTTATGTCTATTTTGACAAATGTATAAGCCATTTTAACAAGTTCATTTTCCTTCGTAAAGAAGTTTTGAAATTTCAAGGATAACTTTGAATTTCAAACAAATTTCATTACTTTCTTTCCAATTATAGATAATATAATTCTTCAAAGCTCCTCATAGGTTGTGCCTTCTTTTATACATTTTGTTCTTATCAAGGAGGAAAATGAAATTGTAAAAATGACTCATGCAGTTGTCAAAATAGACATAAGCACTTGTTAAAACACACGCACTTATCAAAATTGACACATTTAGTTCTGAAATTTTAAAACATGTCTAGGGAGAAAAATGAATTTGTTAAAATAGCTCATCCATTTGTCAAAATAGACATAAATACTTGTCAAAAAAGGCACATGCACTTGTCAAAGTAGGGACACTAAGTTTTGAAATTTCAAAATTTCTCCAGGGAGGAAAATGAATTTGTCAAGATAGATTATGCAATTGTCAAAATAGTCATAAACACTTGTCAAAAAAGGCATATGGGCTTGTCAAAATTGGCACATTTAGTTCTGAAATTTCAAAACTCGTCTAGGGAGGAAAATGAACTTGTCAAAATAGCTCATGCAGTTATCAAAAGGTATAAGCACTTGTCAAAAAAAGCCTATGCACTTGTCAAAGTAGGGACATTAAGTTTTAAAATTTCAAAACTTATCTAGGGAGGAAAATGTACTTGTCAAAAAAGCTCATACAGTTGTCAAAATAGGCATAAACACTGTCAAAAAAGGCATATGTTTTTCCTTTCCTTTTTTATTCAATAAGGCAACAAAATAATTTCACATTCCGAATTAATCACAATGTAGTCCCTAGGGACTTTTTTATAGGGGAATTTAGTTTAGGACTTTTTTATAATTTTTTATGGTCTTTGGGACCTCATAGTGATTTTCCCAATTATTATTGCCAACAATTGTAACGAGGGGAATAGAGTTATTTGTTGATAGAAATATGTTTGGGGTAGAGAAATTGAATTATGACGGTGAATTGAGAATTTTGGAAATTTATATTAAAGTGAACAATTTGAAAGTTATATAAAGATTTGAAATAGAGTTTGATTTGTATATTTTGAGTTGGTATTGACAATGTGATTAATGAAAATAAGGTTTGGTAATTAGGTTGATTGAAAATGGTGAAAGATCTGGCATTATCGGGGAACTCTTCAGGACACCTACAAAAACGAGTCTATTTGGGGAGATCCTGCCAGAAAGACTTATTGGATTGGTTATTCGCCCACGTATTTCAAGAAGAGCCTTATATATTACTTACTATATTACGTGCGAGTGAGGAGTTTCCCAAATAGTTGGGACTTCTAGAAAAACTTTCAAGTCTCTAAATTGTTTTTTTTTTGTTAACCACTCAATTAGTTTGAATACTAAATTGTGGTTTCAACTAATTATTATAGATTGATTTTTGAATTGTGGTTGATCTTGGAGCTTGGATTCTTGTAGTAAACTTAGCTTTGACAAAAAGTAAATACTTTCCACTTGTTATATCTGTTGGTATGTTATTTGTGAGTATTTTGTAAAAAGATTATGAGAATGAAAATAGTACATTAACATCGATCAGATACTTCAATGAGTACTTTGAAATTTTTATTAAGATTGAGAAAGTTATCATGATGTTAATAAGTATTTTGATAGAAATTACATTGTGGAACCTTCTTATTTGAATTATAATATATATATATACACACACACATATATATGAGCTAAGAAATGAGACATTATGTCATGTACAAAAAGATTATTTGAATATCATCGTATGAATGTAAAAATCTTGAGAAATCTTGTTGAGCTATTTATTAATAGTTATTGTGATTATTGGATTGTGATAAGATGGAGTAGTTTATTTTACCACTTGTTATAGCCTTCATTTTGCATAATGGTTGGCTTTCTATAGTCCTACTAGTTCAATAAGGGACTGCCCCACTGGTTCAACGAGAGGCTACGATACTCCACTGGTTCAACGAATGGAAAAGTACCATGGTTTGGGCATATGCTCCGTGGATTTTGCCCGGTCCTCATCATATGACCATTGAGCTTTTAAGTGGCCAGTAACATGGATAGTAACTTAACATATGGGTCTAGTTGGCAGAAATAAGGCGGTTCGGTTGGATTGATGAGAGGAAACTTGGGAATTGTGATACGGAATTTATGATATGGAAATTGTGATATAGAAATTGTGATATGAGATTTGTGATATGGAAATTGTGATATAGATATTATGATATGGAATTTATGATATGTAAATTGTGATATGAAATTTTTCATAAAGAAATTTTAATACGAAATTTGTGATATGAAAATTGTGATACAAAATTTGTGATATGGAGTTTGCGAAATGGAATGTGATATGGAATTTTCTAAATTATATATCTAATACTTTGTTATATAAATTGTTCCACTTGACACCTCACAAGCACATATTAGTATGTGTAACAAGTTGGATAACTAGTTATTGAGATTTTTGTCCAATCCCGCTGATTTAATATTTTTCAAGTTATAATTCTTCTGCTAGTCAATTGGGGAAGGCTCTGAAGGCTTGATTATTGTGGTAATCTCTATAAACCCTCCTCCTTTTTATTTATGTGTTGAATTGTTGTGTATTGCCACTGTAAGGCTCATCTTGTATACTCTGATATGATATTATGTTTTAGATTATACTATTTTCCATTATGGATAAGTAACTCATATGGATATTTGAGAAAAATGTTGTTTAAGTAATGTGATAATGGATTTTGATATTGGGCTTGTGATTGAACAATTATATTTTGAACTTTGAGAAATCCAAGGCCCAAGTGAGAAATTTAAGGCCCAAATGTGTTGATTAATTATAGTTTAGTTTGTGAAGCAATGAGAAGAATTTTATCATCCATGATAAATTTTAAATGACTAATTTATTCTTTTCTATTATGGATAGATATCTGCAGTGATTTAAATTCTTTATAACCATAGTAGTGTTTTCAAATAGTTGGTTTAACTCTTTTTTTTTTACCTTGATTAACTTTTGGAAAAAGAGTTTTAATCTTTTCTACTACAGTAGACCTTCAGATTTAAGTTTTCTTTTTTCCGCCTTAGTATTGTTTATCATTTGAAGATTTGATCAAATGTATGGATAATTTAGTTTTAAGAAAAGGATTTTACAACTAACATATAGTCCAACAGAAACTTATCGATTTAACTAGATTGTCTCAAGCTCATCAATTCTTAAGATACACCCAGCCAAAGGTGTAACACTTAAATATGGATTATGGCTCCCCTCCTTAAAAGAATAAAATTAAGGAGGTATCACATGTTCCATAGCTCTAATACAATTCTGCCAAAAGGAAGACTTGGAAGAAGGGGCCCTAACAAGTACTATCCACTGTGCACTGAGTGATGGCATACCATGTGATAAAAGATCTCATCATACAAATTCCTAATGTGATTAAAATAGGACCGGACCATCCAGTTTGACCATAGGAACCGTGAACTAGCTATCTAACCGATCCGGTTCGACCGGTGTAATATTTATTAAGATTTTCCTAATTTTAAAAATTCATATCTAATTCTACATATTTTCAAAAATTACAAATAAGGACTCTATGGAAAGTTTGAGATGTTTACTTTCTAATACAAAAAGAATCACTAAAAAATTGTCAAATTCTAAAACTATTCCAAAAAATATTATCGTTCAAGTTCACTTTCTTATTGGTTTAGCCCCGGTTTAGTTCTAGTTTGACTTTAGTTTGACCCACTGACCCTTAAACTAGTACTCCGGTCGGTTCAATGGCCGGTCTGGATTTAATTACCTTGCAAAATTCATTCTTCTTACTCCAACCTATCATAAATACAACCATCATGATAGTTATATTCAATCATCCATAAATATAATACATTAAAAGACAATGCATAATAAATCATACTTCCACTCATATCAAATACATATTCATTCAAACATACCTAAGAGGAAACAATAATCTAATAATACATTAATTATAATTAAATTATTAACTATGTGAATAAAGTGAGTTATAAAGAAATTTATCTGCGACATTACTTATTTGAGAATTTACTATATATACACATATACATATAATTCAGTCTATTTTCTTTTATAAAAGATAGTTATTTACAATCATACACAATTCACAAATATATGAAAAAATATTCAGAAGTCATAGGTAATCACACAAAAAACAACTCTAAAGCTTTTAATAAGAGTCTACAAAGTTACAAACATAAATGTCTATTAATGTATATCTAAAAACTACTCTAGAGTTACTCTAATACTCTAAAGCCTAAATCTACCTTGCAAAAAACAATTATATTCTATAAATATATATATATATATAAATTAAAAATCATTATATAAATGCATAAGATCTAAATGTGTGAAAACAAATATAATATGTGTGTATTGATCTGAACCACTAAAAATATGAATCTTACATTCAACACACATATAGTAGAAGGAGTTGGTTCAAGAATTACAAATAAAGTTCACATACAAGTTGGATGAAAAGACCATGAGAGAGTAAAATATGCAACTGTCAGGAAAAGATTAAGGGAAAAACAAAACATCATGGGTTGTGAAGCATTAAAGACACATCAATGGATGTGGGGTCATAAAGATACAAATAAATAAATAAAATATACCCACACACTCTCTAAGGTGAAGAAGAAATGGTATTCATGACAAAACAAGATAAAATGTTAAAGACATGGAAAGAGAAAAATAAGGAATGAACAGTTGAAAAGACATGGTTCAAAACTTGAGAGCTATGGAAATAAGGAATTTGAAAAGCAAATGAGAGAAGAAAATGAACCTGCAAATCCTAGGGTTGCACATTTAGTGGGAAAATAAGAACTTTTGAGTGGTATCTAAGCCAGCAGTTTTATTGAAGAGACATTAGTAAAATGTTATAAACAAAGGTGATTAGGAAGAAACCCAGAAATCATGAGTGAACCCTCTAGCTCTTCAGACTGCCATACCACCCTTATATCTTCGTTTATTCTTAGAAATCTTCCTTCTTATGTAAAAAAGAATCCTTGCCAATAAAATAGAAAACCTTGTAGAAGTTACTTTTCTTCCAGAAGATGCGTTGATCTCTTAAACTAATCTTCCTCTTTTTAGTCCGTACAATGTTTATCACAGATCCAATCATCTCAAGAAAAATATCCGAACCCTCTTGATCACCAGGCGACCTCATGCCAAAGAGGTTGTTCAAACCACAAAACTGGAACAATGCCATCTTCCAGCCACAATAGAGGAACAGTATGCCATCATAGAGTGCTGTGATTTGAGGTGTTACAATATGAAGGATATACCCATCTTCATATAAGAGCTATCCGATTGGCCCTTACTCTCTATGGAAGAAAAGGCATTCCCACTACTGCCAGAAATGCTTTTGTTGACTCTACCTACAAACACTATCCTAATGCTCTTATTGGTGCTCTTCTGACCACTCTAAGTAATATAGGTGTTATCCTCACTATTCAACTAGATTTCAAAATCAATCTGCTTGACTCTACCCTATCCCATCGGTTTAAGGTTCAAGTGGAGCTAATCAAGACCCCAACACCATTATGGCTACTTTGCAACACAAGGTGGTTTACAGATTGCAAAACTACTCTCTTGATCTTCATCTTCCAAACTCTACAAAAGATTTCATGTTTGCTATCTCAAACAGATTTGATGATACTTCTATCATCCAGATCCCCAATCAAATCCTCTGAGAAGAACTTTCCCAGTTGATGCCACTTGAGTAGATCAACAATTATAAAAAACTTTTCCATGGGATTCAACCAGATGTTCATACAACCATGCCTCCTCTTATCTAAAGACTACCAGATGGTACCATTAAGACTACCTTTGAAAGACCAAGCCTGCAAGCACCTTTAACTCCCTTTGGGAGAATTCTCACACTCTCTCTTGCTTATACATCTTCTAGAAAAGATCTACCTATAGCATGGGTAGACCAATATGCGAACCCCTTGCTATGTTTCTCACTTAAATGACCACTTTTTATGGGATGTACCAGGTTTAAGTATTTGTGACCCTGACTGTGAGTGTGATACTACAGAATGGTGAGAAGTGTCCGATGATGATGAACGAAGACTTTACCCATACCAATACATAACCAAGTAGGCCAAGAAAAACAAATCATTTAAAGGATCCTCTTATTCACACAGGTTTCACCATTGCCATGAAGATGATGATGATGATCATGTCCCTAAACAAACTCCTGCAAAAAAAAGGATGGAAACCTCCTCCTCCTCCTGAAAGATCTTTTAAAAATATGTCTCTTGTTGAATTAATGTTAGAAACAAGATATACAGATCTTGTCAAGAAGTTCTTTCCAGATCTACCTGGAAATCTAGAACCAGTGATTCCAGCTATTCCATTTTCATCTGCACAACTAATTCCTTATATAGGGATGATCAGACACCTTTATGATTCTGAATCTCCTCCTCTTGAGAGAAAAACAAATGATAATACTAAGGTCTCTACTCGACCTTATGTAGTTCCAAATATAGTTGATTCTCAAAGAAATCTCAGACTAGCAATTACAGCTGAAGAAGTTTTGAATTGGCAAACCCAAAATGCTGTTTGTCAAAATACCACCTTGACCAAAATAGATTCTAAGCTTGATTCCTTGTCAATCAAGACAAATGGTTTAACTGCTCAGATGTGACAGCTCTCTAATGAAGTTAGACAATTGTATGCTATTCAGACGTAGCAAGCTCAAAAATTGGATGCAGAATTAATAAGGTTTATCGCTATTGGTTATATGGGATCAGAGTTTCAAAAAAAAAAAAGAAGAAAGGGAGTTATCAGCAATCCAGCAAGATTTATAAAGAATAGAACTAAATATGGCCAAAAAAACAATCTCAAGTCATATATGAATCCTATCCCTCATATCCTACTATTCCAATTTTGCATACCCAGCATTACTCCCTTCTTATCCTGAAGAAACTGATTATAGTAGGGTTTTCAAAATGAACTATATTATTTTCAAACAACTCCAACAGCCTCCAGCAATATAGCCTAAACCTATTTCAAGACCTACTTTTCATACCCCAAAAAGACCTTCCTCTCATTGGCCCTCTTATTCCACCTATCATCCAGGAAATACTTCAGGCACTCATAACCTTTTCAACAAGGTTTAAAGATCAATGAACCTGTTATTTCCCAACTCTTCACCAAGCCAATCATTTCAACAGAAAAACAAAAACAAATTGAAACTACCCATACTTCCCAGCCTACCATCTCTGTATCTCAGACAATAACACTTAACCACTAGACTTTACCATGGCTATCCTCCAAACCCATAATCCCTTTGAGCCTATCATGAATTCATCTTGTTCTCAATCAGATGATTCTTTTGTATCTGCTTATGATGATGATGACAATTCAAAAGATCATTTTGCTAATGTCACTAGAATTGCAATGGTCTAACCAAATGATGATGACAGTGAACCTGAGGAATCTCATATTGATAAAACTACAGGTCCATCCCAGCCTTATAATTTTGCTTACAAATTGGCTACAAGACCATGGTTTACCTTTGATGAAACTCCACAGGACAAATGGAGACAGAAGCTTTATGAATTTAGAGCATGGCTTGATCTGCTGCTCACACGACAAAATGTGATACTTGAACAAGTTCTTAAAGAGTTTGTTTCAAGACTTACTGGAACCCTGCAAGATTGGTTTCAAAGTCTCAATCCTTATGAAAAGATATAAGCAGTACAAGTTGATAATGCTGAACTTCTCCTAGGTGAAATTTACAAAGAGTTCATAGGAGATTTCAACATCATAAAAAAAGGGATAGAGAAGAATTTTTGAGATGAAATGTTGCTCCCTTGACAAAAGAGATCTGCAGAAACATTACACCAGAATGGTTAAAAGTACTACATGTTAAATGGACATACTGATGTCAACCTTCGCACACTTTCATCACTTCTCTTCCTGACAAAATTCAGCCATAATTACACATAAGTCTTCATGCTCTTCGAAGAGATATGTCTCAAATCTCTATTGAAGAAATCTATTAGCTAGCCCTTGCAATAGTAGACAAGCTCTGTGAATAGCACAAATATGTTAAAGATATGCTTAAAGGCACAACAAAGTTGAAACATGCCTTTAAGAAGGCTTATCTTAAGATCAAGTGTAAGGATTACAAGACTTGTCATTGTCCAATAAAGAAGAAGTCTCATTTCCGATCATGTTCCAAATATCCAGAAAAGAGATTTTCCTCCAAAAGGTATTCAAGAAGAGGAAGAAGAACTAGGTTTTCAAGCCTAGAAGATTTTCAAAAGGAAAAGGATCTCGATGCTTTATTTGCAGACAGAAGGGACATTGTCCTAATAAGACCAAGAAAGACATCAAGATGTTACAATAGCTTCATAATATCTAGATAATCACAAATCAAAATGTAGATATTGAATCCTTTCTTGAAGAATAACCCTTCAAAGATAAAGGTACTTAGTATGTTCTTCCCCTTTTTGAAGAAGAAAAAGATTCAAATTTCTCTGATTATTCTAATTTTAAATCTAATTCTGAATCAGATAGACAGGATTCTCATCCTTATAGATCCATTAGCGTTATAAGTCCATATCTGCCTTTTTCAGCCTCTGAAGTCCAAATCATAAAACCAGATTCATCTTCTCAGCCTTTCATAAGATCTCTTGGATCTCTTAGATCTAATCCTAAAGAGAACCTCAATATCCCTTTGCCTAACATCAAAGTCCAAGTCCTTTCAGATAAATATTCCAAGCCTATTATAGCCATTGCCTTCTTTGATACTAGTTCTTGTAAGACAATAATGAAACCTCATATTCTTCCTTTTGAAGAATGGGTTCCTTATGACCAGTATTTTCTCACCGTTGATGCCAAAAATTTCAAAATTGATCTTATTTCCAAAAGAAAGATTGGTATCAAGTTCTTCTCAGGATGTACTTTAAAAATCAAAGTGTTAGGAAGTGATCCTTCAAGCAAAGATATTCTATTGGGATTTGATGCTTTCATCATATTCAGAATCTCATAATCCTGCTTAAAGGGATTACATGGAAAGGAAATTTCAGTCCTTATACAGAAATCTCAAGCTTGTTTGAACTCCAACAAGCTCCGTCTCAATACTCAAGTATCAAGGATCAACTACTTCAATACTATTCAGACAGTTATGATCAATTTCCTCATCCCTTCCTTTATGGAAAAATCAGAAATTCTTCATCAAGCTACCTTTCAAGATAAATGAGGATATCAATCCTACTAAATCTTCTCATCTAGGTATGAATCTTGATGACTTGAAATTAGCTAAAGAAGAATGTGTGGCTTTATTGAAACAAGGACTTATTGAGTCCACAAAGTCTGATTGGGCTTACCAAGCCTTTTATGTTGAAAAAAGATAAGAAGTAAAAAGGGGAAAAAAGAGACTTGTCATTAATTACAAGCCATTGAACCATTTTTTCCAAGATGATAAGTTTCCCTTACCAAAGCCCAATACTTTATTTGCCCATCTTAAGAAAACCCAAATCTTTTCAAAATTTGACCTCAAAGTAGGTTTTTGGCAATTGGGCATCCACG
Source organism: Inga oerstediana (assembly GCA_963210345.1). Taxonomy (NCBI): domain Eukaryota; kingdom Viridiplantae; phylum Streptophyta; class Magnoliopsida; order Fabales; family Fabaceae; genus Inga; species Inga oerstediana. The sequence goes on along the minus strand of OY723402.1, from coordinate 29,990,665 downwards.
CAGAAGATAGACCCAAAACTGCTTTTTGTATTCCTAATGCCCAGTACCAATGGACTGTCATGCCTTTTGGTCTCAAAGTTGCCCCATCATTATTCCAAAAAGCCATTACCAGAATTTTTGAACCTATCCTTCACGGTGCCTTGATATATATTGATGATATTCTTCTTTTCTCTAAAGATGAAGAATCTCATAAAATCTTATTGACCCAATTCACTGAGATTGTAGAACAATATGGCATTATGCTATCCTTTAAGAAAAGTGAGATTGGTGTTAAAGAAATTGAATTCTTGGGCATACATTTTAAAGATGGTTAGTATAGTCCTGGACCCCATATTGCATAGGAACTATTAAATTTTCCTAATAACAATTTTACTCCCAAACAAGTCCAACAGTTTCTTGGAATTGTGAATTATCTTATAGAATTTATTCCTCATATGTCTTGTCATAATAGTCAGTTGTCCAAACTACTCAAAAAGAATTCTCCACAATGGGGAAAACAACAAACAAAAGCTGTCTAAGTTCTCAAAAGAATCACTCAAAATCCTCCACTATTGAAAATTCCAAATCAAGGAGAAAGAATTTTACAAACGGATGCTAGTAATGAATTTTGGGGTACAAAACTTCTTGAAGAAGTTAATGGAAAAAAATACTACTATGGACATGCTAGTGGACAATTTAGAGAACTAGAAAAGCATTACCATGCAACATACAAAGAAATCCTTGCTGTCAAGCGTGGGATTGAAAAATTCAATTTTCATCTGAGCCCCTACTACTTTACTGTGGAAATGGACAATATACCTTTTCCAAAGATGTTTGATCCAAAGAAAAAAAATCTTACCAGATGCCCAACTACTCCTATGGAAAGACTGATTTTCCTGCTATAAATTCACAGTTAGCCATCTTAATGGTCACCACAATACCATTGCAGATTTCTTATCTGGACCTTAGAAAGTCTTGCCTCCTAAGCCTTCTCCAAAGCCTCTGTATATTTTAATCATCTCAGAAGCACAGCCAACCATGCCTTATACCATAAAAGCCACCCTTTTTCCTCCAAATACTTATCTTACATCACCTCCTCAGGTCCAGAAGATTGATCAACAACAACTTTTCTATTGGTTTCATCTTTTCTTTGTCAAGACTGAACTTGTCCCCAAAGCCCAACATTTCAGCCTAAACACTCCATACACAACCTTACCTTTTCTCCAAGAACCAATGCTTGACAAACTCTTTTGGCATCTATGGTCTTTGACCATTCTCCATGTTAGTGCCATAGCCTTCACACCATTACCCATATATCACTACCTTTGTGATAAAGATCATGAAAATTCCCTTCTTCATCAGTTTTGGCACTCTTTGCTCCTCTGCCCTATTGGAAAGGAAAACTTTATAATTTTATTTGTGATAATAATCTTTGACATATTGAAAAGAAAAAACAATAAAGATTTTCTTGTGTTTTCTTGCTTGACAGGTCTTATCAACTTCAGTTCGATAGTCTTTATTTCAGCAATAATGTAGAACTATAGGACACCCCTTTTGATTGGGTTCGCCAAAAGACCCAAATCCTCAAGGAGTTTGGCTATTACTTGGGACAGGTTAATGACTGACTGAAGACTAACTGCCACATCCTAGGTCCTATTCCAGGAGAAGACTGACCCATTTCAAGGGATCATTCCTCCATAAACTGGCTATGTTGTTCCAGGATTCTCTGCTCAAGTAAGTCTAGTCAAATTCCTACAGGAATCCTAGGCCCAAAATTTCAAAACTCACAAGATCCATACAAAGACTATCCTAAGCTTAGCCTTTCTATTCCAGGAACTCCCTTTCAAGCATTCCAGGATCCTCAGCCCAAAGGACTTAATCTGCCTCAGCCTATTTCATCTTAGGACGATCCACCATACTATACCCATGCCTCAATCCAGAAGGCCCAAGACTTACTTTATCCAAAAATGCTCTGATGACAAGCCATTAGATCCCCTTCCAAAAAGATATTATTGGAATTTACTGCAATATGTACATGACATAATGTATGGAGATAATGACCATGACAATCTGTCTCCTAATGATGATCACGAACCAATATTCAAAGATTAAATTCCAAGAGTATCGGTAGCATCTCAACTATCTAAAAGTGTTGGTAGTATCACTCAATAAAAAGTTGCTTTTATTTTACCTGTACCATATGCGTGCAAAGTCAAAAAGGTCTGTATTACTTTCCAGGTGTCCAGCCTTTAAGTCGCGAGCTTATCATGATAGTTCAAGAGTCTGTATCATAAACAGTATTAAGTTTGTCTTCTTTCTAGTCCGTGTGTCTATATAAGGATTGATCCTCAATTCATATGGGATAATCGAACAATCAGTTGTAATCTTTGCTCTATGAAATATAATGTCTTCCTTCTAAATTTCCCTCTTTTCTTCTGAAAACCTAAGTTCTTAACATGTTGCTTTTCTCTCTATAAAGATTCAAGTATGCTCTGCACTTGCCTCTTTACGAGAAACCTATGCATCAGAAAGAATCCGACCATAATCCTAAGAAAGTACTGAGAAACAGGTTGACGATGAACTCCAGTATTTGTTTATGGCTTGGAAGTCCTAAAATGTCCTTGAGCAAAGAGATGATAAGGCTCGAGCTTATCTGGACTAAGTCTAAAACATGCTCTTGGCTTGCATCATTTTCATTTTTCTTAGTTTATTTGGTATCAAATGGGATAGATCTTGATCCTAATGACTTTGTTGGTGTCGTGTCTAAGGTCTTACATGTAACGCCCCAAATTTTGATTAAGGGCTAATGAGAATTATTGAGAATGTAATCATGAATTAAAGTTGAATTAATGTGTATTTGTGACAATATTATCTAATATGTCATAATTGATAGAATGGGATTATTGGCCTTAAGTTGGTGATTAATGGGAAAATTAATTACTAACTATGGGAAAATGAGAAGTGAGATTGAATGGCTAATAGATGGATTAGAGAAGCTAATTGGGGATTTAGTAAGTGAGAACCAATAAAGAAATGACATGTGCCAAGCTTGCTTGTGGAGAGGAGATAAGGAAAAGTCAAATGCACATTTTAAAATGTTTTCTCTCTCTTCCTCTCCCTTCTATTTTCGCTGACACAAAGAGGCATGGTGTAATATACCAAATTTTGCAATACTAAAAACATGTAAATATGGAATTAGTAGAATAAAATAAATATCGGTATTTACAATTAAAGGTAGAGTTACTTTCGGAATTCCCAGATGTCCATTGTGTCGTTTACAGAAATCGAGAAGTCAATATTGTAAAAATACAAGTGTAAGAAGTCAGAGCAAAATTCGTCGGTGGCTGCAGGGTTCAAGGGTGTCAGTTGCGAGATCGGAGGAATTCGGGCATTTTGTGACGTGCCTCGATATGCGTGCCATGGTCCCACGTGGGTCCCACATGGAATTCCGGGTAATGCACCGATGGAGCAACTTTATTAAAAAGAGCTTCAGTGAAGCATGTAATGACAGCTCATTATGACTCATGATACACATCTTTCGTGTTGGCCAAATAAGGAAATGACAAGTGTCCCGAAATTATTACAAAGTAAAAACATGTTTTTGTGTTGGCCAAATGAGGGGGTGACATGTGTCCCTCATCATTACACATCATTACACCCACTTTAAGCCTTTCGTGTTGTCATCTCTGGAGTACGCCATATAGCGTCTGAGTTCGGGGAATTCACCGGTCTCCGGCCGGGTCGCTTACTTTTCGAGTCGAGCACCGAACCCAGGAGTCCGGGGAAATTGTCAGGCCTCCCCTTCCCCTGACCATTTATGACCCACCGAAGAAAGAGAAAAGTGGAAGACAAATGGTTGCATGACACATGGCACTCTTAAGCCTTAAACTTGTGACACGTGGCAAGATGAGATGAGATCATTTTATGTGATTAAATCACAACCATCCATGCCTAATTAAATGGCAAAATTTCGTGCAACCATGGAAAGAGAAAGGGAAATCAGATTTCTTAAGCTTAAGAACACAAGAAGAGATAAGGAGGAGTGAATAGTGAGTTTTCTTGATTACCGGAGCCGATTTCAACCCTGAATCACCGTTATTGTCTGATAAGTCCTTCAGGAAACTTCCTCTAATCACTATAAGCTTCAATTCTATGGTCTTAGATTTCTCATCTGAGGTGTTTTGTGCCAATTAGTCTACCAGAGTGCCGCTGGAATACCGAACCACTTGTAGAAACGCGAAGAGGTAAGCATAGGCTTTCTTTTGAACCGAATACTTTGTGATTTCATTGAGTTTTTCTTAGCTCTTCAACCACCCATGTATTTAATTCAAGGGGTGTTTTTGAAGAAGGAAGATGTTTTAATCATATATATAAGGTGATATATGATGTTTGGAGAAGTATTAGACTTGTTGGTAGTTAAAATCACAAAGTGGAATTTTTGTTGTTTTGGGAGGCAGATTTCGGTTGGGGGCTAAATCTGGTAGAAATAATTTGATTTTGGTATTTTTGAGCTTTCCATTGGATTCTACACGAAAAATTGTGTGGGAATAGGCTCTGGTTATAATTTTTGATAGACTGGTTTAAAGAATCAAAAATTAGAAATTAAGTCTACTTGTGCAACAAAGTTGCCAGTGTGCATTTTTGTTTGGCAGTTTTGTTGTGGCGAAACTTTCACTGTCCAAAATTAATTTGTTGATTATGAGATTTTCCATAATTAAAGTACACTTATAGACCTTTAATTTGATAGGTATTATGAAGGATTTTGATAAGTATACTAGGAGTTATGAATTTTTGAAGTAGACCATTAAAACTGGTCAGATTTTCTGGCAGCAGGGAGAAAAAGAAAAACTGGAAAGTGTGCGCGGTCTTTCAGCTACTGAAAGTATTTTTCCCTTAAAATAGACTTAATAAGGGTTATATATAATTTTGGATCACCTCAATTCGATTTTTCTAGAATTAGTTATGATTTTTCAAAGTTCAGTGAAAAATCTGCCAGCTTTTGGTAATTGTGCGAAAATTCAAAGCAAAGAGTTTTTGTAATAAAATTGGACATTTAAGAGTTAAGTTAAGCATTTGGAGTATCTTGAGCTCATTAGCTTCATATTGGGCCTAATGTAGTGATCCTAATGGTAACCAACATAAGAGAATAATTTATGAAGAGTTGGACTAAGAAATAACTCATTGCCCGTAAATTACAATTTATAGGATTTAACATTTGCCCAGGACGTTCAAAGCACGTCATTCAAGAACAAGATTTGGAAAAGTTGTCAGGTAGTAACTTATCCCTCACATACTATGTGATATGTTATATGCATGTTTGTACCATTGTGAATTTAAAACATTCAGATGAGAAGGGCTTAGGCCCAATAGAATTTCCCAGCGCTGTGGCAAGGGACGGTTGTCCTTGAATTGGTAACTTTATGCTTTCTGCATATTGTGAATTTATCTCTGAATGTTGAATATGTTGATTGTACTATAACTTTGGTTGACATGGCATGATATATGTGCATTTTATATGAGTGATATCTGTTACTACTGAGATTCATTGAATCTCACCCTATTTTTCCATAACAAATTTTCAGCTCGGGCAAGTAGTTCCTCTGGCAAGAAGGTAAACACGGGCAAATGAAGCAAATGACTTAGAATTTAGTTTTCTGTTAGTTATCTATTTTGGAGATTGTATGTAATTTGTATTTAAGTGTGGTCAGTCTCGTACTGACATGTATGTAAGCGCCTGTATATAAGCGAACGCGCGACGACATTCGTACCAGTAGTGGACAGTCGTTCACCTAGGGCCGTTAATTAAACATAGTAGCTTGGGTTTCAGCAGAGAACTTATTAGTAAACACTCTGATATGAAGAAATGAACCTAAAACGGATGGCTTAAAATAAATCATATGAGACCCAATCTGAAAATGATTTTTGAAAAGATTTTGAAAACCCATTCAAGTGTAGCTCCACACTCTGCTTGAAGTTGGGACTTCCGCTGTTTACAAAAGATTACTGGTCTCCTTTTTAAAGATATTACTACACTTATGCCATCTATATGCTTTCAAAACACGGGTGTTACACATGGGGGGAGTAGTGTATCATCATTTTCTCTCTTTCTTCACTCCTCCTCACTCTCATCTCTCTCTCGTTCTCTCTCTCCTCCTCTCTCTTGGCGCCATTGTTGCAGAAATAAGGGGGAAGAAAAGCTTCAAAATGTAAGGGAAAATGTCTCCAAATGCTCAAACTTCCTTCTCTAATATTGATCCTTGAATGAAGAGCTTCATTTTGATGGTTGTAATGTGTTCATTGGTGTTAGTTTGTTACCTCAAGAGATCGTGAAAGTTGGAGAATTGAAAAGTCACTTTGAGAAAGTTAAGGAGGTAAGTGAAACCTATCTTCCCATCTAAGTTTTGTGCCATTTGAGGTAGCTTTGAATTTTTGGGATTTATTGGCCATTTTCGAAAATGAGTGTCATTGGTCATTTGGCATGTTAAAGGTATAGAAATGGTATATTTGGAATGTGTATGGATTGATAGGATTGATTGGGAAAGAAATGAGTGAGATTGGAAAGTTAGTGTTTAATGTGGCCATGGACCAAAGCATACTAATGTAGTAGAAATTAGGTTGTATAAATGGTTTTATTGGATTCCTTGAGTGATTTTGTGTGGGAATAAGCTTGATTATTGATTTTGGAGTTATTGAACACTTTAATAGAAAATTGGAAAATTTGTCTTGTGTAAACTCTGTCTGGGCATTCAGTTTTCACGAGCGTTTTGAATGACCAAATGGTGTTGGACAATTCTGAAAATTTCCAGTCTTAAAGATCACATCACAAGCTTCAAAATGGACATATAATTTGTGTCATTGCATTTTGTTAATTGACAGTTATGCTTTGCCAAAGTTTGAGACAAAAACAGAACTCTGTTTTGGAGTAGTGTTTAGTTTTTGGTGATTCTGTATTTTGTGATGATTTGAAGTAATGAGCCATATTTTTCCTTGCAAAAGGACTTAAATACCTTTCATTTGGCTTTGGAATCACCTCGTTTCGATTTTTCTAGAATTAGTTATGAATTTTGGAAGTTCAGCCAAGAATCAGGGAATTTCTTGGCCATGGCCCGAACCTTTCTGACCTGATTCTGGCCGCGGCCCATGGGTGGCTGGCCGTGGCCAGTGACCTTCTGACCATATTTAGGCCGCGGCCCAAGGAAGGGCTGGCCGCGGCCAACCCCTGTGTTCCAGCACTGAGTTTTTGAAAAGAGATCTTCAACCTATTGATTCCCAACCATTTAGGGGTTTTATTAGAGGCATTTGTAGCTTCTTAAGGGTCATTATTGATAACCAAATCTAAGTGTTGAAGAGTCAATTGAGTATTGGAATAGAGAATAATGTTTCATCCTTAATTATAACTTTAGAATTTGATATTTGCCCGGAGCGTAGAAGACCTGTGCCTGCTCAAGAACGAAAAGACCAAGGTAGTGACACTTTATCCTATTTCATGTGTATTGCATCGCTTGTTTGCATTAGTCATTGAATACAGTTAAAGTGAAGGGGACGTGGCAAAATCCCGGACTTGAATACTGATAAAGTGAAATGTAACACCCCAAATTTTGATTAAGGGCTAATGAGGATTGTTGAGAAGGTAATTGTGATTTAGAGTGGATTAAAGTTAAATTAATTTATATTGGTGACAATATTATTTAATATGTCATAATTGTTAGAAAATTGAAAGAATGGAATTATTGGCATAAGTTGGTAATTAATGGGGAAATTAATTACTAATTAAGAGAAAATGAGAAGTGTAATTAAAATGACTAATGGAGATATTAGAGAAGCTAATGGGTGCTTATTGTGTGAGAGTCAATGGGGAAATGACACATGGCAAGCTTACATGTGGGAGTGATAAGAGAAAGTTAAATGCAATTTTTTATAGTTTCTCTCTCCTCTCTCTTCCCTCTTGGACGCTGGAATGGTATGGGTTGGGGGGAGTAATGATTTCTTTCCTTCTTCCTCCTCCACACTCCATCTCTAACTCTCATCTCTCTCTCTCTCAGCTGGGCGCCATTTTTGGCAGCAAAAGGAAGGGAAGAAAGCTTGAAAAAGGTAAGGAAAATGATCTCCATTGCTCAAACTTCCTTCTCTAATATTGATCCTTGAATGAAGAGCTTCATTTTGATGGTTGTAATGTGTTCATTGGTGTTAGTTTGTGACCTCAAGAGATTGTGAAAGTTGAAGAATCAAGAAATCTCTTTGGCAAAGTGAAAGAGGTGAGTGTTAACTCCCTTTTGATATATAGATTGTGGTTGTTGGTTGAGATTGATTTTTCTGGAATTTCTGCCCTATTTTTGAAAAATTAGGGTCTTAGTGAGTTTGGCATGTTGTGATCATGGAAATGGTATATTGTGATGTCTTTTGGACAAATTGATTGGTTTGAATCATTAAAAGTAAAGTTTGGGAACTTTGTGTTGGTTTTGGTGTATTGGTCAAAACAGGGCATGTGGTTAGATTGTGAATTTGGTCATTTTGAGGTTACCATTGTGTTCCTTGTAGAAAATTGTATGGGAATATGTTTGGTTAATGATTTTGGAGTCATTGATCACTTTGGTAGAAAAGTTGGAAAATGCTGTCAATGTGAACTCTGTCTGGGCAGTTTATTTGTGTGGACGTTTTGAATGACCAAATGATTTCAGAAAATTGTGAAACTTTCCAGTCTTAAATTTCACATCCCAAGCTTCAAAATGGACATATATTTTGTGTCATTTCGTTTGATATTCTGAGAGTTATGCTTTTCCAAAGTTTGGTACAAAAACAGAACTCTGTTTTGGAGGAGTGTGTAGTTTTTGGTGATTCTGTATTTGTGTAGTGATTTCCAGTAAAGGGCTATATTTTTCCTTGAAAGAGGACTCATATACCTTTCATTTGGCTTTGGAATCACCTCGTTTTGATTTTTCTACAATAAGATATGATTTTTCGAAGTTCAGCCCAGAGTCAGAAAATTTTTGGGCCGCGGCCCATGAGTGGCTGGCCGCGGCCCAAACCTTTCTGGCCTGATTCGGGCCGCGGCCCATGAGAGGCGGGCTGCAGCCCATGGCCTTCTGACCATATTTGGGCCGCAGCCCAAGGAAGGGCGGGCCGCGGCCCACCCCTGTGTTCCAGCACTTGGTGTTTTCGAAAAAAGATCTTCACCCTATTGTTTCCCAACCTTTTAGGAGTTTTATTAGAGGCATTTGTGGCTTCTTAAGGGTCATTATTGATAACCAAATCTAAGTGTTGAAGAGTTAATTGAGTATTGGAATAGAGAATAATGCTTTGTCCTTAATTATGACTTTAGGATTTGATATCTGCCCGGAGCATAGAAGGCCTGTGCCTGCTCAAGGAAGGAAAGACAAAGGTAGTGACACTTTATCCTATATCATGTGTATTGCATTGCTTGTTTGCATTAGTCATCGATTGTAGTGAAAGTGAAGGGGACGTGGCGAAAACCCGGACTCGATTACAGTGAAAGTGAAGGGGACGTGGCGAAAGCCCGGACTCGATTACAGTGAAAGTGAAAGGGACGTGGCGAAAGCCCGGACTCGAATATTGATAAAGTGATGGGGTGTGGCGTAAGCCCGACCTCGTATATAGTGAAGGGAACGTGGCGAAAGCCCGGTCTCGAATATCGATTGTTGCATTGTGATATATGTTTACTTGCTTTATATATATGCATCATATAAATAAACTATTGCTACTGGGATTCTCTAGAATCTCATTCTTTCCAAATAACATTTTTTGACAGGGCAAGTGGATCGAAAGGCAAGCAAGTGGCAAAGGACGATTAGGACTGCCAGCGGTAGTCTTAGTTAAATATTTTGGTTTTATATCGAATTGGTTATCATTTTGGATCATTGTAAATATATTGTATAGATCATAGTACTATAGTTTTGTGTAATCCCCGGTATGGATACTGGGATGGGCAATGATGCCCTGTATAAACCTTTGGATTAATGTTATTGTCCTAGGTGAACGTCGGGAATTGTGCTTACTCTGATATTGTATATGTAACGGACCAAATAGGCCATTTGTTTTAATGAATGAAATGAATGGAGATCCATTTATATAGGTATTTTAAAAAGTTTTTATTTGTTCCGGATTTCTCATTCAATAATTAAATGGGCTTAAACTTAATCCCGGCCTGATTATCGAAGGGGGTTACATGAAGGGGCGTGACGTAAGCCCGACCTCGAATATAGTGAAGGGAACGTGGCGAAAGCCCGATCTCGAATATTGATTGCTGCATTGTGATATATGTGACTTGCTTTGTATATATGCATTATATAAATAAACTGTTGCTACTGGGATTCTCTAGAATCTCATTCTTTCCAAATAACATTTTTAGACAGGGCAAGTGGATCAAAAAGCAAGCAAGTGGATAAGGGCGATTAGGGCTGCCAGCGGTAGTCTTAGTTAGATATTTTGATTTTATATCGAATTGGTTATCATTTTGGATCAATGTAAATATATTGTATAGATCATAGTACTATAGTTTTGTGTAATCCCGGTATAGATATTGAGATGGGCAATGATGCCTTGTATCAACTGTTGGATTAATGTTATTATCCCGGATGAACGTCGGGAATTGTGCTGATACTCTGATATTGTATATGTAACAGACCAAACAGGCCATTTGTTTTAATGAATGAAATGAATAAAGATCCATTTGTACAATTTCCGCAAAACGTTTTTAAATTGTTCCGGATTTCTCATTCAATTATTAAATGTGATTAAACACTAATCCCGGCCTGATTATCGAAGGGGGGTTACATTACACACACATACCTATATATTTAAAATAATTATTTTAAAGTTTTTTTTTTCATTTGTATTATTTTATTTCATAGATTTTTTTTTTTTGAACTTGATACTTCTTTTTAAAGTGTTAATTTATTCTAACTTTATGACTAAATGCAACTTAAGCTACAATTAACTCAAAGTGCTAAAAATAAGAATGTCACACAGTACATATCAGCCCCCAAGGTTAAAAATAAAGAATTTTAGCCTAACTTGTACAAGCTGGTTTAGGAGCCAACTATTCTTGATTCGGCAGCTAAAGTGAGTGAGAAACTTTGGTTAGTAGGTTTTGGCTTTCAATCATTTTCATCATAACCTAAGTATCCAGAAGCCTGGCTATAGAGAATAATAACAAAAAATATTTCTAAAAGTATAACTGTGCAAAGAGCTTAACTCCAAGGCTATGCTGGTCTATGTTTTTCTCCGTTTCCCACCAGTGCTACAAAGAAAATCTGGAGGAAGCTGGACCTTATTGATCCCGGACTCCGAAAAGGATGTGGAACTGGAACTATCATCGTCAGTATCAGAACCATCCACCAGATTTTTATTCAATCCATCAAATGAATTTCCACTTTCTGGAAACCATTTTCTTTTGAGAGATTCAAATAATCCTGAGACACTTGAACGCCCAATATCATCAACTGCTGGTGCAATATCACAACTTGCTTCCTTTCCGTTCAAAGTTCCACTTGCAATACACTCAGCATTATCATCATCACTGTCTAGGATCTCAACAACAACTTTTCGTGACCGCAAACTTGCATTAGCTGACAAGGAAAAGATGTATTAGACCAATACACACAAAGAAAAATAAGGTTTTGCCTACAAAAACTTACCAGCAAAAAGCTAAGAAATTGAAGATTAGATTTCATAAACGGAATACAGTCTTGATTGTTGCTTCTAGACATAAAGGACAGACCAGCCTTAGATCCTCTGTTTATCTAAATATCATGCATATCCATGCATAAAAAAGAAATGCGTGCTAAATATCCATACCTGATGCGCCTGGCCCAGCCGTGTTTGGAGTGTCTGGGGATTGTCTATTATCATCGTCAACAGCGAGTTGGGCATTTCCACAATCGTCAGACTTTGTTTGAGATGGAGAATTGTCTGCAGTGATATTTCCACACTCATGGTCATCCATATCAACTTCATTATCTTCCTGCTTGTCCATGTCTTTAGTGGAAATCCCTGGATAAGCATCATTAAATATCAGACTATCCACAAGCAGGGACTCTTGTGGTTAATCCATCAGGTCAACAACAAAGAGGCAAGATGAATCCTAATCTCCAAATATAAGAATTCGTACTTGTCATTCTCCTAATTCATTTGGCCAAAATCAAAGCCGTAGAAGGCAAAACAGAAGAGAGCTAGTTTAATTGATAATCATCAATAATCAATAATAAGTACTATAAAGCGTTCATGACTAAGAAATGTAAAATAAACTAATATTCACAAAAACATTTGGCCAAAACAAATTTCACAGATCTCATTTTAAAAAAGAAAATTTCATAAATTTGAATGCTTCTTGTCTTCAGTATACACAATTGCATCAGCTTAATCACTATACCTTCAAGAAAATTGAGAGTTGAGAGTACCCAATTCATATGTTACAATTTTCTATACAGTACCACTGCAAATGTACGACGCATAAGATGGAGTGGAAAAAATCCCACTTATCACTAAATTGAAACTTGCCTCAGTTGTGTTAGTTTTACCACATAAATGTATAACAGAAGATCAATTACCAGAGAAATTTCACTAGAGTTCAAAACGCAGGGTAGGTAAACATCTCTCTATTTCCCTTCAATATAAAGAATTTTCTTGACATTATCCTTTTAAATCCTAAGCACTTGGTTTGTTATACCACAATAAAAAATTTTATACGAGTAGCCTTGACCCCATGCAGTTGTAAAGGAATTCATTTTTTCTTTTTTTAAAAAAATACACAGTATGTATAAAACTAAATTAATTGCAAGCAAAAAAATCAACGATCAAATTAACAATAATAGATGAACAATGAAGAAACAGTAATTAGTCATCCTACTTTCATATAATATATCAATCCTTCAAACGGATCTACATGCCACACAGACAAAACAGGTCACTAGTTCACTACAAATGTCATGTTTCCTTTAAACTAGCCACAGTTATGTATCATATCTTGCCTTAATAAAGCAAGCAATGTCAATATGCAACTAATACTGAGACCAAAGCAACATTTTAAATCCAAAAACAATAATAAATAGATTCCATCCTATCATTTCTATCTCATTCAAAAAGTTTCCAAGCAACATTACTCATGCATATCCTTGTAGCACAAAGAAATGCAAGCTAAACTCAAGTATTCTTGCTGTCGTTCTACCAATTCATTTGTTTGGAACAAAGCCATAAAATGACTAGAAGAAGAGCTAATTTAATAGATAATTAATATACAAAGCCATAGACTTGTTTGGTATCACGTTGTAAAATTAATTTTGCAATTTACAAGGCAAAACTACCAACATTATTTTAGTCAAAATCATGTTTTAACCAAATCCAACAGATTTCCAGACACACACTAAGGCTCACAAAAATTTTTGCATAAAGCAAATTTTATAGAATTGAATGCTTCTTCTCTTCAGTACACAATCACATTAGTTTAATCACTGTTTCATCAAAATAATCGAGCCTCCTTCTGAGTACCCCACTGATATGTTGCAAATTTTCATGCACAGTTCCACCACAAAAAGTGCGACACCTTAGAAGGAGTGAAAAATTGACACTTACCCTTGTATTGAACCTTGCCTTCCACACCTGTTCATTTACATCCTAAATGTATGGTGAAAGATCTATTTCCATTTTAACTAATGTTCCAAACAGAGAGTAGGTAAATATCTTCCCCCTTTTCCCTTCAATACAAACAACTTTGTTAACCTTGTCCTTTAAATTCTTAAACAAATGATTTATCAATCTGAAATTACTTCAAAAATTGCCCCAAGATCTATGCACAACATATGGACCCAATTAATCATTTGCTCACTACAAATGCCATGTTCCCTGGAAACTAATCACATATTGCCATAATAAAGCAAGAAATGTCAAAGGACCAGCTAATACAGCTACCAAGTTTACATTTTTAACCCAAGAACATTACTAAATCAAAATTGAATTCAACCTATATTTCTGTCACATTTAAAGATTTTGCAAGCCAGAGTCAGCCTTACTTATCAAAACAGCAAAAGGAGATGTATGCTAGACTTACCTAAAGCACCAAGCAAAGCCTTGTTTGGAGAGTCCGGGGATTGCCTAGTGACTTCAGCAGTAGAGACATGGGTATTTCCAGACTTGAGGTCCTTTCTCTGTGAAGGAGAGGACCCTGCAGTGGTATTTCCTTGCTCATTGTCACATATATCATTAACATTCATATCCTTTTCATCCATGACTTCATCAGAAACCCCTGGATGAGTGTTCCCTCGCATGCTGGAAAGATTCTCAGCTTTTCCTCCAATTCCTACATGAGCATCCCCATTCATGAATGAGTTCACACCTTTCTCTACCATCAAAAGTCGTTCACTCAACTCCTCAAATTTCCTCTTCCAAAACTCGGCTGCTGATTCAGCCAAACGTTTTTCTTCCTCCAATTTAGCATTCTTTATTCTTAGCTCAGAAAGAGTGTTTTCATGATCCAATTCATTATCCCTCTTAACCGATTCCAGTAGAATCTCAGATCTCTCTGCATTCTTCCTCCCTTTACATTCCTCTTCAGCACTCATCCTCACCAACGTCTCCAACTCCAACTTCTCGGTTAGCGCCTTAATCTCGTACTTCAATTTGGTTTCATTCTCAGACAACACCTCCACCACACGGTCAAAATCAACTGAGCGAAATGCAGTTCGCAAATTTGAAATTAACTCTGGTATACCTAGAGTCATCAAATATTCTTTGTATTCATTGCCATCAACTGGTGGGGTAGACCCAGGTTCCATTGTAATGCTATTCAAAATGCAACTCATTAGAGAAGGTAGCCCAAGAGTGCCTGCCTTCGATTTGACGGGGGCGCCAAAGAAACCGCTTCCTTTGAATCAGTAGCATACATCTGCTGCATTAGTTACCAGTCAAAAATCAACTAAACCATCAAGTGACGATAAAATCATATCAGCCTTCCCGAGACGGTTAAAAGGAAGCAAAGCGAAGAAAAAAAAATTGCGGAAGCGTCAAAATAATAAAAAAAAAATGGAGGAAGCACTTGCAAAAAACCAGTGAAGAATGCACTGAAAAATCAAGCAAGCACTTTGATTAATATATTACCCAAGAAAGAGAGCAAAAACAAGTTGAACACTTTTAAATTCCAGCATTCCCAAAATCAAAGAAGAACAACGTGACCAACATCTAAGCACCAAACGCCATCACCAAAAGAGAAGGCATTCCCCAAAATCAAATTACACAAAAGGAAAGAAGTGCAAACTTACAGTTACAGAAGGCGAAGGCGTGCGTGGCTTTGATCTGGCAGAGGCGAGAGACGATAGCGGAGCCGCAAAGGGCGAAAGCGATAATCCAAGAATGAGAGCGTTGGACCAACGCGCACGCTAGAGCGGAGAGGCTAGCTTCGTCGTCCGATGATCAAGAGTGATAGAGCGATGACTTAGGTCTGACCTCCGAGGCCCTGAGCGAGCGAGGACTGAATTTCAAAACTTTTTTGGGCCAAACAAAATTACAATATATCATTTATTTAATTTGTATACAAGAGAAACCATAGATATCTCACAAGTTTAACTGAACACTTGTGAAACCTTTTAGAAATCATAGACTCTCAGGGTGTGTTTGGTTTGAGGGTAAGGGAGGGGTTAAATTACCTTTTTTAAGTTGAAAGTATTTAAATTTTAAGCAGAAACCCAAAATTTAAAAAGAATGAAAAGGTAAATTTTGAACAGAAATTCAAAATTTAAAAAAATAAGAGGATAAATTTTGAATTTTTTAAACCCAAAATTGTAATTCCCCCCTCAAACCAAACACACCCTTAGTCTATTTAACATCAACTTCATCACACGAAGGTAAGAACTCCCCCCTTACATATGTAAAGATACAACTTTAATGATATAAGATTACAATGATCTTATCTCTCATAAGTGAATTAAAACGAACATTGAAATACAATATAAATAATTTCTCTCTGTAAAAAGTAAATTATATGATCATAGAGAAACAAAGAGTATATGAGTTGGAGAATTTTAGCATATTGATGGCAAAGGCATGAGCTCTCAGTCTTTAGTTTTGAGTGCTTCTTTGATTTATTGTTGAAAAAGTATTTGGCTGTTGAGCATATTTCTTTTGTTGATTCACTTTGTTTTTTGGCCGTTGAAGCTTAATCTGAGTTTAATCATATGTAATCTTCATATAAACTTGATTAGTAATTATTAGGAATGATTAGAAACAACATAATCAAGGTTTATATGAGTTTTGAAGAGAATTGTGAAATCCGAGACTATGATTAAAAACTGCATAGAACATCACCCTTTGGGATCACCATAGTGATGTGGTAGTGATCAGTGCAAATAGGATCATTTGAGTGGTCATCAAAGTAAACAGTGCATGAAATAGCGCTGGAAGTGATGTGCATTATTTTCATATCATTGGAGTGATCTTGACTAGTGATAAACTCATTTTAAATCCAAATCTAGTAAGTGACCTATCATCAAAAAGCTCTTAAAGTCTACGTTCCAATGTAAAAATAATCAGCTCAAAATTCATTGTATTCCGAAAGTTATGATTCAAAGAATGTCTGCTGTTCTAGAACATGTGTCATATTTAAGGGTCAAATTCTAAAATGCACTTCTCTTTCATCCAAACCTCTTTGAGCTTTGATCGTGACGTCATTAAATCACCTTTTGAGTCTAGTTTCATATGCAACAAATTTCATCTCAATCGGACTTGTGGTTTGGAAAATATGTCTAAATTACTAAACCTGGTTTGGAATAATGCGAGAAATTCATATATTTTTCATCTGAAAGCCATTGAGCTTTATCGTGATGTTGTTGTTTCGAATTTGGAGTCTAATTTCATATGAAATAAGTTTATCACAATTGGATATGTAGTTTGTGAGATACGTCTAAATTGCCAAACATCTATCATACGGAATGAAAACATAGCACAAAAAAGTGATCATCACTCAAGTGGTCACTTGAGTGATCATAAAACAAATTCATCTCCAGAGGTGCCACTTGAGTGAAGTTAGTATAACTTCCACATAATGCATCTTAACTTCAAAATTGAGTCATTACAACTTCCATTTGACCATAGAGACTTTTAATATCACATCTAAAAACTTGAATCTTAATATTTTCATTATATCTTGCAAGTTCCTCTTTCTTCAATCTTTTTTCTTCTTCTTCTTCATAATTATTCTCCACAATCCTTTTAATAAGGGACAATTACTTCAAGTCCCACACAAAAGAAAAAATAAAGAAATGTTCCATGAAGCTGTTAATAACAAGTCGAATGATGTCCATTGACAAGTTGAGGGGCGTCTATTGACAACTTTAAGGACCATTTCTTTATTTTTTCCTTTTATATGGGACTTGAATATAATTCTCTCTTTTAATAACCCTTTGCTTTTCTTTAGCAATATATTTAATCTCTTCTTCTTTTTCTTCATTCTCCAAAATACCCTTTCTTCATTAGATAGCTTCTTTCTTTTCTTTAACTAATACAATGAATTCAATATTTCCTCCTCCTCCTCCTCCTGATCATTCTCAATAACTTCTTTATTTTGTTGATTTCATTTCCCTCTATTTGATTATTTCTCCCATCACTATCTTCTTAATCATCTTCTTCATCATTTATCATAATCTAACTTGATATTCTCTTTTTCTACTTGACTAATTTACAAGATATTTCACATTAAATATAATAATTAGTCAATGTAGGAGGTAAATGCATTATGCAAACTTTTTGCTCTTAATATTTGGCTTCTATATTTGACATCATCAAAACTAGTCATATCTAACAAATAAACTTGGATTGGACGAGCCAATTCGATCTAGAAACTGACGAACCAACCATCTAATTGGTCCGGTTTGGCCATCAACCCATATCAACATTTTTTATTTAAAAAAATTAATTTTCTTTTAAATTTTATTCAGAATTTCATATTAATAGCTCTGAAATTTTCATTTCCTCACCGGTCTGACCCTGGGTTTATTTCAATTTGACTTCGATCTGACCTATTAACCTTTGACCCACTACCTTGATCGGTTCAAATGCTAGTCTAAGCTTATTAACCTTGCAAAATACTAAGTATGAATAATAGAAAAAAATCACCAAAATATTATATGGTGGGAAATATTTATTAAAATACTACATTAAAAATTATTCACGAGTTTAAATTTATGAGGAAGTCGTTTAGCTTGAAATCCACTTTCACCCGACATATTTTTTATTTAGCTTTCATGCGTGTAACATCCCTCATCTTTAAGAATTTAAGAATAACACCCTCGACTTTTCTAGTTTGACATTAAACCTAAAACCATCATTAAATGTTAAATATAACGGAATAGATGTCACTTCAAATTATTTTAATTATTTGATAAGGACATGTAATCTTTATTATATATTTATTTATGTAAACGTAAAACTAATAATTACACTAAAAGGTAATTTTTTAAGTTCTACTAATAATAATTCAGGTTCTCAATCTTGCCTAATCGCGTTGCTCCCTTGTCCCCCCTTCCACCTTGTAACGTTTTACTTTTTTTGAATAATCTTCATTCCAAAAAAAAAAAAAAAAACAAATAATCTTCAAAATATAGTTATGGTGAGAAAGCAACAAAATTGATTCTCATCAGCAATGCTTCCTTGATCCCAGTGCGAAAAATGGGAACCTGCAGATTCTTTATTATAATTTAGAAGAATAAAAGGTTAAAAAAGATAAGGACTTGTTCGTGCCTGTTTGAGTTAGTATTTAAGAAATACGTTCACGTAAGTCAAGATAAAACTCATCTCACGTACTTACCTTGTGTACTGTAAATCATGTTGGAAAAGCATCTCCTACCGTTAACCCAAACAAACACGAAGTTGGAAGAGATGGTAAGAAAACGACGGAGAATTAGAGATAATTATTGACAGAGTCACAAAAGTACGTTTGATGTAAGAGTAAAATACATTAACTACTCATCTGTTTTATTACATTTCTTATATTTTGAAAACATATATAAATCTTTCTTAAAATTAAAATACATGCTATACAAATTTTTCCAAGATATTTACAATTTCATTTCTATCCATCCAACTATTAGTTGACAGTTAATTTTGACCATTAAGTTTATATTTTGACCAAAATTGCCCCATTTAAAATAAGAATTGTTTAAACATTTATATTTGTAAAAACGTTATAATAGAGATAAATTCAAAATTTTTAACATGTCAAGTTATTTATCAATTTTGATTATATTATGAAATTTATAACTTTTATTTTTTCATCATATTTTTTAAAACTTATTTTTTTAATATTTTTTCACATGGTTAAAAATACATTTCAAATATATTTTATTTTATCATATAGTATATGGATTAAGTTTGAGAAATTATTTGATTTATTTAAATTTTTAATTTTTAAACACTTTTTCTTCTAAAACATTTATAAACTCATTCAACTTGTATTTATTTATTAAACTAATTAACATAAATTTCACACAAATTTTGTATTTCTATGTTAATTAAGCTAATTAAAATTCTATCTCAATATGATAAAACTATTAAACAAGTATATTTAATAAGTTAAGGAAAAAGCATAAAACTCTTAAATTATTCATAACAATTTTAGTCCAAATTATAGATTTAGTATTATGAAGGGTAAATTAGTAAATAAAATTTATTTTAGTAAAAATTTTAATTAAAAATATTTTTTAGAATATTCTAAATTCTTAATAGTATTAATGATTTGGACTTAACCATATATTTTCAAATTGAGGATGTCAGTGTAATTAAGGTAGTACGTAAGAAAAGTTAAAGTTTTTTACTCTTAATGTAATTATGAGTTTTAAGTCAGGGTATATTAGTGAAAGAATAAAAATTATACGTCATCAAATAATTTGATGTGACATCTATTTTATTAGATTTATTATTTATTTTAATGATAGGGGGTTAAATGCCAAACTATGAAAGTTGAAAGTGTTATTTTCAAATTTTTGAAGATGAGGAATGTTATATGCAGAGGGCTACAGTTGAAGAGCGTCATTTAAACCTAAGGAAGCAACATTATAAATCTTAGATTTGTTTTCATTTACAAGCATTACAACAATTTCGTGAGGAGTGACAATACCAGGTTTTCAATTATATTTTTCTAAAAATTTTATTCAAACAGTCCATTAAATCAATTATGCATATAAGCCAAATCTAAGCTCTGTTTTACCTAAATGCTAGATTTAATCCAAATGCACCTGAAAAATATGCGGGCAGTTTATGAGAAACATAATTGATTGTATTTTAATCAAAATTTGAGTGTTTGGTTGAGAGACTCAATGGATATTTGGATAAATCTTTTAAAAAGCAAGGTTTTGTTCTTCAAAACACTACAAAAAAACATCAAATTGCCAACGGAATTACCTATAGAATTACCAACGGAATTTCAGTTTTCCAATGGAATTATCGATGGATTAGCGACGAAAACGTAATTACCGATGGAATATGTTTCATCTCTAAAAAGTACGTGCAAATTGATTTGCTGATGGAATTTTTGTTTTGTCAAAAATTATCGACAGAATTACCGATGGAATTTTCCGACAGAACATTACCGACGGAATTTTCTGATGGAAATTTTTTTGTTTGTAACTACTGATGGATTTCCAACGGAAACAATTCCGTGGGTAATTACCAGTTGAATTTTGTCGTGGGTAATCCGTCGGTAATTTAATATTAACTTTGTTTTAAAAATCCATGTGGTGCCCTTAAAAGACACCACATGGATATCATCGGAGGGCCCCCCACCCCGACAGCCCCTAGGAGGGGGTCACATGTCCCTCTAACCTTGCGCCACGTGTCCCTATAAGATCATTGTTACGTTTTGTGATAAATGTGGGATTTGAACCTTGGACCTTTAGTGTATTTTCTGATGCCTTTGCCAGTTTAACTGTTTTGACTTTGCATTACTTATTCACATAATATATATAATATATTAAATAAATATTTATATATTTCATTTTTTATAACATAAAATTTAAAATTTTTTAATTTCTTATTTCATTTGGATATTTAATATTAATATTAAATATATATTTATATATAATTATATATTTTGTTTTTATAATATAAAGTTTAACATTTTTAAGTTTCTTATTTCATTTAAAATTTTTACTAATAGTATTATATATATTTAATATATATATATATATATATATTTATATATAAATATATATAATTATATATTTTGTTTTTATAATATAAAGTTTAAAATTTTTAAGTTTCTTATTTCATTTAAAATTTTTACTAATAGTATTATATATATTTAATATATTAAATATTAATTTTATGATATTTAAATATTTTTATTGTTTATATATTATTTTATTTTTATTATTAAAATATAATAATAAAAATTATAAATTTTACTTATGGATTACACATGGAATTCCGTGGGCAATCTATAATATCCAAAACTTTGGGATTGGAGGCTTGAGAATAAGCCTAATCCAAGTAGACTGCTAAGCCCTAGTTTAGCAAGAGTCCCAGGAATGAGGATTTGCTTCCAGTGAAGATTTCTTATAAGGAAGTGAGGTTGTCATGGGGTTTTGAATGACCAAATAATGGTCAAAAATTATGAAATTTTTACAAGATAAAAGTAGACATCCTAAACTTTATGTTGATAGGTAATGGGTAATTTTTGGAGTTGTATGTAAAAAGTTATGAATTTTTGAATTTAGCCCAGAAAAATTATTGATTTTATGAAACAGCGTCCAAAAACGTAAATTTTGGAAATTTTGAGGTTCCAATTGGCTAAAGGTTATATTTTTTTTTCTTAAAATTAGACTCAATAAGGGTTCTATAGCCTTTGAAATCACTTCAATTCAATGTCTACAAATTAAATTATGATTTTTCAAAGTTTGGGCAGAAAATCTGCCAGAATTGCCACTAAATCCGAAAATGAAAAAAATGTGATGGAAATTTTGAAATTATGAGATAAATGGGAAAAAGCCATTTGGGCTGATTGAAGGAGGGCCTAAGCATATATTTATGTGACCAAGAGAGAAGAGGAGTTAGTTACACACCAATTAGGCTTATGACAACATTTACTTAGAGATAAAGTTATGACACAAAAAGTCCACAAATTTGGTAATTAATTAAATTAGAGCAAAAGGCAAGATATTTCATAAAGCTTTTCTCTTCATCTTTTTCCTACCATTTCCGTTGCCATAGCAAAGGGGTGAGAGAGAGAGAGAGAGAGAGAGAGAGAGAGCTTGTGTGAGTTTAGAGAGAAGGTGGAGGAAAACTTCAAAGGTAGGCTTACTAATCTTGGTCTTTGGTCTCTAAAATGTCTAAACTTTCCTCTAAGCTACTCTTCTACATGATTCAAGGTGTTTGGGAAGGTAACTTTTAGGGTTTGTGGAGCTTGAGTATTCGGCTAAGAGAGAGAAAGCAAGAGAAGCCAAGGGTAACTCCATAAACTTCAATCTTTGGTTGCTATTGTTGTTGTTGTTAGTTTAATCGGTGGTTTTGTGGTCGATTTGCCGTGGATTGTAAATTTGGGTAATGATGAACCCTAGCTGTTATGCTGTCCAAATTTGGTCTAAATCATGTTTAGAATGTAATTAAGTGGTTAATCAAGTAATTGGGAGTAGAATGGAGCAAGGATTTGCGGTTAAATTTCAAAACCCCAAATTTTTTTTGGAGATTCCTAAGTTTTGGCCAGGACCAATTAGAGGGCTACGAGCTAGATTTTTATGAAATTGATAGTTCCATTATGTTTAGGAGGAAAAATTAGGTGGGGTTATAGTTGATCACTTTTCCAGAAAAGCCCTAGAAAGCGAAATGACCAAAATACCCATGAAACTCTAAGTTAGGGGCAGTATAGGGCATTTTTGTCTTTTGATAGTGAATTTGATAATTCAGAGGCTAGAAATGGAATCCTTGGGAAAAAATATGTTAAAATAGCTTGGGTCAAAATTTCAGAAAAAGTATGGTTGGACTGGGTACAGTAAGGTCAGGCCGGGTTCGAGGAACATTTTAGTAATTTTTCACTAAGACTTATATAACCACTAGAAACACTATGGAAGTGTCTAAACTAGTACATGAATGGGTTGTAGCCTAATTCTTGTACATTTGACTTTTTATGACCAAGTTAAGAGCCTGAGTCGTTGGCACGCATACTGAGAAACGCGTATCAAGTTGAAAAAGGTCTAAGGTAGTGATATTATCCTTCATACATTATACCATGGTTCATATGATTGTGTATGCCATTGTTTGTATTTTAAGTAATCAACATGGTTTGCCGAGAAGGAGCAGTTAGTGCGAGAATTGCATTTTCACCTGGTTGTTGGGTAACAATCCAATCAAAGTGTACGGATAGCGGGGTTGGAGCCCTACTCATGTATGCATATTATTATATTGTTCATTAATTGGAGCAAACATGGTGCACATCATATCTACTTTCCATATTTTATATGAATGATAGTATGTTGTTATTGGGATTCCTTGAAATTTCATTCTTTTTCATAAATGATAATGTGCCAGCGGGAACCAGCGGATCCAAAGGCAAGTTGGTGGACCCAGGAAATTGACGGTATGGATCCCATGATAGGGCTAGTGGATTATATGTAGTTTATTTTTGGACATTTTGTACAAATTCGTAAATATTATTGAACTCTGAGGAGATGATGTTTGTATGTAAATAAATACTTTTATCAATATACTTGTACTTTTCTGTATGCCTATGAAACTTGGTCTTTATTACTCTATGCATATTGAAATATAAACGGGTGTTGACACAATCCATCAGTAATTACTGACAGAAAAAATTCCATGGGTAATCTGTCGGTACTTGCCAATGAAATTTTTTCCATCTATAATCCATCAATAATGACAGATAGAATGATTTTCTGTCGAATTCCATCAAAAATTTAATTTTTTGACGGAATTTACAGACAAAATTTTTCCTTCAAAAATCCGTCGGTAATTTTTCTGATGAAAAATTCATTGGAAATTACTGACGGAAACAATTTCGTGGATAATTCCATTGGTAATAGTATGGTTTTTTGTAGTGAAAATTAACTATGAAAGCCATCCAAACAAGTACCACAGTGACAACTTTAATCCAAAGACATCAATAAATTGAATCCATCATATCACTTCAACCTCTGTCAAAAACTTCTCGTGAAGTATTAGCCCTACTTATCCAAGTAGAAAACAGAGATGCAAGCAAAATTTAAAAGTTCCTATTCACAGTAATTCTCACAATTCATCTGAGCAAAAACAAAGCCATAGAAGGACTAAAAGAAGAGATCTTATTCAATCGATAATCGAAAATAAGTACTATAGAACATAAATAAATGATTAAGAAATGCATAGTAGACTAAAGTTCATAAAAAACATTTGCATAAGTAAATTTTATATATCTAAATGCTTCTTTTCTTTAGTGCATAATCACATCAGCTTAATCATTATTCCTTCACAAGAATTGAGTGTTAAGAGTACCTTATTGATATGTTTGAAATTTTCACATGCAGTTCAACCACAAATGGCAACACCTTAGATGGAATGATGAATTCCCACTTACCACTGTATTGAACCTTAGCTTGCACTCCGTTTCTATTGCCTCCTAGATATATAACAAATTACCTATATATTTCCCTTGTATTTTAACCAAAGTTCCAAACAAAAGGTATGTAGCTATTTCCCCTTAAATCTAAGCAACCTTATTAGCCTTATCCTCTAAATTCCTAAAGAAATGGTTTGTTATGCCAAAATTACTTCTTTTTTTTTAAAAAAAAAAACTTCAAAACCTTTCCATAGGCCTAAAGATCTATGTACAACACAACATATGGACCCAATTAATCATGGATCTTGTTTCCATGCTCCGCGCAATAATAGACAAGGGTCGTTCGTCCACTCTACGCATTGTTTCATTAAGAAGAGTGATCTTGGCCATTCATCCAATTTTAATCCTGACCGTTCATTTATTTACTTTTTCCATTAAACCATTAATATTACCCCCAATTCTACAGAGTTACTTTGGACTTAATCTTGACTGTCCTTGGACGGTACATGGAGGCAGAGCTTGGCACTTCAACTCATGGAGGTAGAAGGTGATGACTTATGGTGAATTTGGTTCAATGATGCTTAGAAGATTTGCATATATCTCTTTTAATGGGTAAGGATTTAATCTTCAACTTTTCTGTTCAGATTCAATTTAAAATGCTGATGTTATGCTTTTTTTCCACATAACCAAAAAAGAAATCAAAATAATGGTTATCTCCATGGCATTCTAAAAGATGCAATTCCCAATAACGTAAATGTTACCTTTACGAGATAAGAGCATGTGAGAGAGGTTACTACATGTGATCCATATTTTCCCAACTTCAGTGAGAGCATGTAATATAATTATATTACCTTTAGTTTTAAGATTCATTTTTTGTGATGGGTTCGGAGGTTTAATTCCTAAATGTCCTAGATTATTTTCTCTTTGTTTTTGATTCATGATTCTGAGCCATGCGTCCATGCCTTTCAAAATTCTGATGAGTTTACCTTGAAATTTTTGGGT
Organism: Inga oerstediana; assembly: GCA_963210345.1. Classification (NCBI taxonomy): domain Eukaryota; kingdom Viridiplantae; phylum Streptophyta; class Magnoliopsida; order Fabales; family Fabaceae; genus Inga; species Inga oerstediana. The sequence continues at coordinate 29,965,140 of OY723402.1, read as the reverse complement.
TCATTATTTTATTCAATGCAATTGGCTTGAAGTTTTAATGTCCATTGCCAGCTGAGGTGTTTGGAATTAGTTGTGTTTTATTGAGAGCACATGGGATCCTCCTAATTGGTTATCTCTTCATAATTTTATCATGATAAATGTCTTTACAAACCTGAAATATTCAATCCGTATAGGCTCTCCCTATTTTAATTTTCATTTTAGTGCAATATCTTTACCTCTGTATCAGATAGTTGCTTGGTGAATGGTATATTCATTATTATTTCCAAAATCAAAACAAGTGACTAAAGATGGTAGATGGTGTGGTTGATGGTGTATTTGTAATTAATGCTAGGCTTGGGATCAATAATTACCTGGTAAGAAGACAAGGGGTTTGAGTGTTATATTTTTACTATGCACCTTTTTTTTTGCTAGTATTGTGCATCTTATGTTGATTGTAACCCCCTCACCGTAATTACATCCGGATTACTAAATTTAAGTGAAATAGAGACCAATAATACAAAATCACAATTTATAATCCCTCATCAAGAGATGGGGCATTTCGAAAATCATTTCAAAATATAACTAACTCTTGGTCTCACATTCCCGTACGGATATAACTACTTGAGCAATCAGAGTACATAATAAATATCAAAGTGCGGAAACCAAAATCCCGGCAACCCCGGGTTACTTTCATAGATAATATGGGTTTAGGAGTTTTTCCCATAAAGGGGATTACACGATCAAAAGATCATTTACAACACATATACATTTGGAAATTCCAAAATCAAAATGAGGATAACCAACTATCCCAAAATCCCTAAATGTCCCTACGAGATCCTAACTACTACGGGTTGGTCGCTTCTCCTTCGAGCCACTTGCCCTGCCTGAAAAGGTTAGTCATTTGGAAGAATGAGATTCTAAAGAATCCCAGAGCAACAACTCACTCATACGATATATAAACACAAAGCATGTAATGTATCATGTTCACCAACATCATCAGCAATTCAATGATCCACAGCTCGCGCCACGGACGACAGCACTCACGGCTGTATCACAATGCACTATGCCCGCTTACGCGGTAATCACAATGACAGCTTTCGCTGCAAACACTATGCCCGCTCACGCGGTAATCACTATGCACAACGCCCGCTTTCGCGGTGAACACTATGTAGCAGCAACTCAAAGCACAAAGCATCACAAAGCATCTCCAAACACAATGTATCACAAAGCACAATGCTCCACAGTACACAAAGCTCCACAACGTATCTCAATGCATCTCAAGGCAGCAGCAGCACACAATGCATGATAGGCAAACATACAATACATTTACACAAAGTATAAGAGAGAGGTCGCTACCTGAATCTTTCCTGACAATCTTTGGCACAGTGGGCTCACGCGTTCGGCAGATATCAAATCCTATTCAAATTAGGGACACTTAATCAATCTCTTTTCCATAAGTATATTTCAATAATACTCTAAGTTGGTTATCGTTTAGGACTCTTTAGGTGACTAAAAGAAGCCTAAACATATGCCTAAAGGGTTGGAAAACACTCCCCAAAAGACCCCTTACTCGAAGGCAAAACACAGATTTTTGGTCATCTCACTCGAGCACAGATGCTCTCACTCGAGCACAAGTACGGACATCACTCGAGCACAAGTGCGAGTGAGACTGCGAGTGAGCACCCGAGAGCACAAGGACGCTTGCAGGAACTGGCTCACCCGCGAGCACAAATCCTCACTCGAGCACAAGGCTAAATGCCTCCCTCGAGCACTGGCTCACCCGCGAGCACAGCGTCACGAGTGACAACCCGAGAGCACCAAAAGCTTTCCAAGCACAGGATCACTCGAGCACAAAAACACACCCGCGAGCACACCTCGCACCCACGAGCACACCCCTCTCACCTGAAGCACAGCCTCACTCGAGCACAAAGCGATGTGCTCGAGCATTGCTCATAGTAACCCAGGTGACTCGAAGCACAAAGGGGAAAAGCTTGCGCATCACTCGAGCACGCTCTTCCTCTGCTCGAGTGATGTGTATTAGAGACCCAAAAGTGCAGAAAAACCAGAAAACGCCAGATGGTCAAAATCACTTCCAAATGGTTCCCAAACTCCTCCCAATGCTCATACACTCTAAGCACCAACTAGGGAACACAATGACAACACAAAAAAAAACACCCCAAAACCATTTTGACCACAATCAAACACTAAGGTCTCTAAGATACACAATGTCCAAAATTCCCTTAACATCTTTTAAACATTCCACATCATATCAAATGATCATATATCTCCATAATACATCATTTCCAATCATAAATCACAATGAACTTCATATTTCCAAAACTAGGCATATTTAGGGCAAAATTCCAGATTTGACTAAACTTAGCCAAAAACCATAAACAATACATCAAAATGCTCTAAATGCCTACCTCTTCCCTTTGCTCAATCAAGAACCTTGATTCCTCAACTCCCAATTTCGAATCAATGCTCAAATCAACACCATTCAAGGCTCTACAATCATCACAATGTAGCTCTCATTGAGATGAACAATATTAGAGAAGAGGATTGGAGCATTAGAGAATCACAACTTACCAAAAATCAAAGCTTTCTTCTTCCTCTTCCTTGCTTGCTTCAGCGCCAACAATGGAGGAAAGGAGAGAGAAAAGATGAGTGAGAGATGATGATGATGATGACAAGCCTCTCACCCTCCACACACACACACTCAACCGAATTGAGGAGAGAGGAGGGAGGAAAAAGTGATTTTTGTCCTCTTGTGGCCTCATCCAATGGCTCACCCAATGCCACATATCCACATCTCAAGCACTCCCTTAAAAGCTCACATTACCGCAAAGCACAGGATTCCGACCCATTAACAATGAATCTCCACCCTTGATCTTTATTACCACACATATTTATTCTCAAAATTCATATTACATTAATCATAATAGTGCTTAATTACACTAATTACAATGATTCTCATAATCATTAGCCCTAATCACAGATCGGGATATTACATTGATGACATATTTTTACTATGTGATAACAACCATTTTTGCTTCTTCAATTTCCTATAGTGACCAATGCCTCCATTTGTACATCTGAAAGATTAAACTAGATTAAACATATTCGTAACTTTCAGGACTACCATGGACTCCCAGAGTTCACAAAGGCAAGTCTAAATTATATAGTTTGACATACATCACTTGTTGAAAATATTAAAGACATAAGAAACACTTAATCTCATTATATGTTGGTATCACAACCTTTCCAACGGATCTTTCTTGATTTTCCTTCTCTTTTTTTGAATCCCTTTGGCATATTTTATGTCTCTATAACGGATTTAGAAGTATCATTTTCATCATCATCAGGAATCTTATTGTCTAACTCAATGATACAGTTAAGAACACGAGTAAATCTCTTAGGAGTATTGGCAGCCTTTATTGCTAGTCTTACCATCTTAGTCACTAGATGCCTGTAATAATGCCCCAAAATGTGATTAAGGATTAATGACTTCAAAGGTGAATGTAATTAATGTTAAATAAACACTGTTGGAGAATACAATATGAATTATGAGCTGTAGACAGTGCCCAAACCCTGTATTTAAGCAATTAAGGTATCAAAATCTAAACTACATTAAATTAAGGGGAGGGCGCATGGTATGATGCAATGAAGTATACAATGTGCTAAGTGGTGATTTAAAAAGGAATTGCCATAGTCAAGGGAAAAATTGGAAGAATGGAAAATTTGTTGGCCAATTAGTCAGTTACCGAAGAGGAAATCCATTAACAACTAAAAGAGTAAGAGTTGTGACTAATGGGCTAATAAGTTTGGTTAGTGTAACTAATTGGTGAATTACTTTAACAGAAGCCATGGGAATTGCGACAAGTGGCATTACAAGGATGAAGGGAAAAGTGTTGAAAAGTCAAATAGCATTATTTAATCTATTTCTCTTCCCTCTCTCCTCTCATATTGGATTGACAAGCATGGGGGAGTAGGAACTTTGATCATTTCTATCATCTTCACCTTCATCTCATTTTCTCTATCTCCAAAATCCATTTTTGTCTAAGAGCAAGAAGGAACAATAAAGAAGAAATTCAAGGTAAGTGCTCTATTTGACCTCAAATGCTTAAACCCTTTTCTTTAATGTTGTTCATGTTGATGAGAGCTTTAACCCTATGATTTTAGATTCTCAAGAGGAGGTGTTTTAGAGCTTGAGGAAGTTTGAAGGTTGAAAAATCAATAAACTAGTTTTGGAAAGTGAAAGCTTCATTTTGACATGTGTTGTGGCCATTGTGGAAACTTTGAATTTCTGGATTTTTGCCTTGATTTTTGTGTGATTTTGGATTGAATGAATTGCATATAATATTAAAACTCTCTGACCTTTTCTTGGGCACGGCCCAAGGATGTTGACCATGGCCTAAAATTTTCTGCCTATCTGTTGGCCACGCTAGTGGATGGCTGGACCGGGCCAACCCTTCAAAAATGGCATTTTGTACTTCTGAAAGGTGGTTTTTAGTCTAGTTCTTCCCAACCCTTTAGGCTTTTGTTTGAGCTTCTTATAGCCACCTAAAGGACCCAAATGTTAACCAACTTTAAGTGTTTTGGAATTAAGAACTTGGAATAGAGATTAACACGTCATCTTTGATTATGGTTTTAGGATTTGATATTTGCCCTACACATGATCAACCAGTGCCAGATCACACCTAGAAAGAATAAGGTAGTGACACATTCTCTTGTACTATGTGTAATACAATGTATGTATGTCTTGTCATTGACATGTGTTTGCTATGAAGACCATGTGTATGCCGTAAGGGCAATGTGTATGTCGTGAGTGCTATGAGCTGTGACGAAAGCCATGCCTCATTGTAATCGTTGCTATTGTTGCTGTTGGGTGATTTGCTTGCATGCTTTGTGATTATATATTGTATGAGTGATTTGTTACTACTGGGATTCTTTTGAATCTCATTCTTTTTATTGACCAACCTATAGCCAGGGCAAGCGGCCTGAAGGAACAACAAGTAATCAAGGGTAGCTAGTACTCCTTTAGGGATGTAATTTTGGTAGTTGGTTGTCATATTTTTAGATATGATTACTGTATATATTGTAAATGCAAGTTTATTGGGATAGTGTTTTTGTAATCCCCCAAATGGAAAATTGATAGGGGAGAAAATGCCCGTAAAGCCTTTAGTTAATAAATGGGACCCGGGTGTGGCCAGGAATTTTTGCTACACTCTGATATGTATGAATGAAGTCGAACTATGCAGGTCAAATATATGTTTGAAATGTGAATATGAGACCGCGTTGAACAAGTTTTGGAAAAGTTTTTGAAAGCTCTGTCTTGGGACTGGGATTTTGAATAAGTTTCAAATTATCCTTTGGTCTCTAATTCAATATAATTATGTATTTGTGAACTTTAATCATAGCTATTAAGGTAGGGGTTACATGTATCTTCTTGTTATGTCAAGTCTAGGATCAACTTGTATCTCAATTCCTTTGACATCATGTAGAATTCCATTTCTTGCTTCCTTGGTCCATCGCTTGAGAATATATTGCTTAGGCATAACTCTTATATCTTTGGACTCATATACTTTCAATGCATGGCAGCACAATATCCCCATAGTCTAAAACTTTCGACAACTGCAACAAATTTCATGTGTATCTGGGTTGAACTCAATTTTCCATTCTCCCTTTTCACCTATCATATGGCCCGTGCATGTAAACAATTGTTTTTTCTCATCTCGTTCAATCAACTCTATAGAGAATTGGAGATCCTATTGTTCTTGGAACATATCAAAAGCAGTGGGGGTATAAGATTGCACAAGTTGATGCAAGATAGGTGCACTTTGATTGACCATCCTTGGTATCTTTTGTCGAGATTCATACTCAAGTTGTACTTCCTTGTGTCGCTTCTTTTCTACAACTTTGTTAAACCTCATGAAGAATCGATTTATGTCTAACTTTGGCTTTGTACACCTCTTTACCTCAGCATTCACACTTTCACTATTTTGTGTGCTTCTCATACCTAATGTAAAAGCATCCTTCATATAGCACCTGGCCCATTTCTCCTTAATGTTATAAGTGGATTTCAACAAACCATTTTTCATGAATGTTATAAGACGATAATAATTCACCCCATGCTTCTTCAAACTTATCTACTTGAACATAATCAAACATGCATTTTTTGAAGTCAGTCAGAAAGTGTGAGCCATCGTTCATCAAGTTCCCAAGGTGTTTAATGCCATTTGGCAACAAATGCTAAGTGTACAAGCAAATGTCTTGTATTAGGAAGCACTTCTTCCAATGCTCTTGCCATAGCTTGATCCTGGTCAGTACACACAGTTTGAGGCTTGTTTTATGTGTGAGCATCCAAGAAGGTTTCTAGTAGCCATTTGAAAGACTCAATAGTCTTATCATATAACAGAGCTGCTCCAAAAATAACCATACTTCTATTATGGTTAAAACCAGAAAAGAGTGCAAGGGGTCGATGATTCTTATTTATGCTATATGTTGTGTCTAGTGATACAACCTCACCAAAATGTGCATAGTCTTGTAGCATTTGCATCCACCCAAAACACATTGGTGATATATTGTTCCATGTCAAATTGGTATTTGTGGTAAAATGAAGGATTCTTAGCAATTTGTTTTTGAAAATATTCAACTAGACACCCCACCTCTCCAGACTTTATATGTCTTCGCTTTTTTTTTTTCATCAAGTAATTTCTTACATCCACCATGCTATAACCTAGATTTTATTGACCCCCAGCATATGTACTTATCAAGTTAAAAGCTTTTTTGGGTTCAAGCCTAGAGTAATCTACAAGATCTATTTCACGAGCTTGTGCTTCTGTTAAATTTCTCTGTGATGGTAACAAGTGCTTTGTTTCTTTTGTATGAAGAAGTTGATTATGTTCTTCATTAAACTTGGTGACTTTGAACTTTTGAGTTTGACCAACACAAGATACAATTAGTTTTGCCTCACACTTGGTTTGTGTCTCCGGCCGATATCTAGAAGATGTTGTCTCTCTTTTATCTTTTTTCGAAGCACCGTCTTTACAACATACATATTTATATGTAATAATTGAACCATCTTTTTTACTCTTTGATTCATTATACTTTCTAACTCCAAACCCCATTTTCTTCCCATACTCATTCTAGAATTTCCATGCTTCATCCAAGTTTTCAATCTCTTTCCCTATTTCAAGTTTAAGGTCATCTTCCATCATCTACACTACCAAAAAATGACATTTTGTAGTGATTAAAAGAATATTATTATTTGTAACGGTTTGTATATAAATTGGGGTAAACTTTGTGCCAAGAAGCCTGAGGGTAAGCCAACATTATTTATAGCATTTTACAAAAAAATCATTACAAATTTGCTGCCAATTTCCCGCCATAAGTTGTAGTGATTACATCATGTGAACCACAACAAATATGGCGCCAAGCTGACTCCAAATGGGGTGAATCAAGCGCGACAATTGTGGTGGTTATTTTATAGTAGTTATGAGGACATAAATTGCTATGGAATACAAATGGTTGCAGTGGGTGTTGCCTACAACATTGATAAGGACACACTACACAATTCAATGTTGCCTGACAACACACTCCGAGTGAGGGTTGACGTCTGCACGACTGAAGATGCCCTCTTATCGATCCTGTCTCATGATGAGCAAATAATGGTGAAAGATGTTGTAGGTGGCTATTTTGCTTGGCTAATAAGTCTTATCGAGTAATATGAAAAGGTCATTCATTTACAATTCCCTACACTTTTCATTCATACTTCCATCTAAAAATGTGATTTAATTTTCTGATTTTCGCAGGGTAGACAGTCTAGAGATAAACAAATCCAACCTTATGGTAAGATCTCAAAGTATTCGACAACACAACCCAAGTCGAAAGCATTGGCTAGCCAACAGAGCAAAAGAAGACCGACCTCATATCACGATTTATTAGTATCGATTACACCATAATTGATCGATGAACGAGGACTAGAAATGCGTCTTGAAAGACATATCTACAATGTTGCGGTCTAGTTGATTATGTTACTACCAAGGTTGTGCATGACATATGTACTCGTGATTGGATTAGTGCTTCAACTATCAACATCTGGATAAGGTACTTAACCATTATCGTTTATCATTGTTATTAATATTTCTCATTTTATTTCTTTTGTTTTTCATGACACTGTTTGTTTTATACCAGGAATTTGTACTATGAGATCTTAATGGATACAAACAGGGTCCAATTCGTATTTGTCAACCCTTATCTCGTTGGCTACTATGGGGGTAAAGTAGATATAAATGCGCAATCTAATGATCTAAAAGATTACTTTAGAAAGAAAGCAACACCAACTACATTATTTTTAGTGCCATACAATGCGGGGTAAGTTATTAGTGGTGTAATTTTTGTTTTTATTGTTTAACTTTGAGTCCAGTTTCCCCCAGGCACTCAGTGTGCCGGTGTCTCGGTGGCACCAGTTGATCGAGGGGGTGCAGTGTGTGATAGAAAACATAACAACTCATCATTTTAATCCTAGTTAGCTAATGATTCATTTGAAAAAATTGAAATTTTATCTTGTTTTTAAGAACAATATTGGTTGATCATTTTGTTTTAAAAATTAAGATGTCTTTTCTTAAAAACAAGATAAAATTTGAATTTTCTTTTCAGATGAGTCATTAGTCAGCTAGGATTAAAATGATATCAGTTGTTATGTTTTCACTAGGACAGAGTTTAGATGACATGCATGATACTTTTTGAATATATAAGTATTTCTCCAACTTGAAGTAATAATTTGCTGACTAGGTAGATGAGGGAGGCAGAGGTGAGGAAGGGTAAGATGAAGATAAAGTGATGAGGTAGAGATAAAGGGTTAAGTGGAAATTAATTTCCCTTACCCAGTCAACAAATTATTATTTCAAGTTGTTTCTTAATCATTGATGTCACCATTTTCAGTCAAAAAATTTAAACAAATAGTCAACTAACGGTCAATGTGTATTTTTGCATTTATTTTAAAAGTTTATAGTTACTTTTGCCCCTAAAAAAAGTATTTGATGCTGGGCGCATTTTTAAACAAATCTCATATGTATTTCACCTTAACCCAATAAGTTATGTCAAACTAATTTTTTTTATAAAGAATTTATCCAAATATAAATTACATTACAATAATTAACTTTTACCCATACTTCAATTAGTAAAAGTCATATAGAATAAAAGTCACTTTTGCTAATACCAAACAAGCCCTTAGATGCTTCCAACCATTATAAAAATATGCAAAAGCAACCTTCAAAATTACACCAACTAATCAGATCACTAAAAGGAGAACAAACAGCAACCCAAGGGACAAACATAGGTAGGAAATGCAGTATTATTTGGTGACAACAACAATATATCCTAGCTATTTTTTTCATACTCAATCATCCAAAAAATCAATCGAACATATGCTACATGGGTATTTAGATTAGATAATTCTTCCTCACTTCCTTCACTATGCAAAAAAGAAAAATAAAATAATAATAATAAAATAAAATAAATAAAGACGGTGGAGGAGGATGACTCAATTCAGTCATGACCTAGGACTTGTTTAGATTAGCGTTGATGAATTTTATTTATTCTATATTTATTATTTTTAACTAATTTTAGTAAGTTTACAATCGTTTGTATTTTATAAAAAAAATCAGAGGGAACATAATATTTTGAGGATTATATGGTAGTTTTAGAACTTTAGAAAATATAAATAATAAAAAATTTCAATATGTTAATATTGATAGCAACATGAATCATTCATTTAGACATTTATGGAGTCAACTCAAGTGTCTGTTTGGTGAAAAAAAAACAAACTATATTCTTTGTATGTTGTTGCCTCATCTTTGTCATTTCTCGTCCTTTAATTATTTGCCCAAACTACACTTTATTTACTATATTCAATAATAAAAATAGAAAAAAAAGCTAATTAATCAGTCCTTATTTATACGTTACCCTCAATTTTAAGCAAGTCCTCACAATCAATCAGCCTATCTATCTACTTTCTAACTTGAAAAATTAAAATGACGGCAAAGAGATGTTTGTCGCGGTTTGTTAATGATTGCTTGTGTTTGTGTTTGGCAGCACAATTTCTGTTGCGGTTTGTCAATGATGGTTTTTGTTTGGGAACACATTTATTGCTCATCACTGGGCAAAAATTTGCGCATCACCGTGATGGCCTGATGGGCAAAAATTTGCTCATCACCTACCTACATCATTAGATCGATTTTGGATTGTCTAAATTTAATTAAATTCAATTTTTATATTTTAAATAAATTTTTATTTTAATATATATATATATATATAATTAAAAATAAAGATAATCGTATAATTATCACTTCTCATAAAAATGAATTTATCATTTAAAAACTCATACATTAAAATTTTTGAATTTTGACTATTTAGATTAAATCTAAACAGTTAAGATATTATCACAGCGATGAGCAATAATGTGCTCATAACTGTGATGTACACCAAATGAGGGTCCGTTTGTGTTTACAGTACAACAATGTGTTATTTAGTTATGATAAATACAAATGTTCTCATCACCCATCTACATTGTTAAATTTTTTTTAGACGATCCAAATTAAATTTAATTGAATTTTATATTTTAATATATATAAAATTTAAAATAAAGATAATCTTATAACTACACTTCTCATAAAAATAAATTTATCATTTTAAAAATTACAAAGTAAAAATTTTAAATTTGGACCATAGACAAATTAGACCCTTTTTTAAGAAATGGCCTACTACATTCATATTACAAGAAGTTCCATGAATTGGAATGGTGGCTCCTTAACTAATACAGGTTCATTCATGTTCAACAATAACACTTGGCTCTTGTCAAAATAAAAGCTACAATTTTCAATGCAAGATCATTGTCCAGCAATTCCACAAAAACAAATTATCTATCAAATGAATTTCTAGATTCTGGAAACCAATTTCTTCTCACAGATTCATTCATCTCATCATTCACTCCCACAGGTCTTGATGAACTTGAGCGCCTGGTATCATCAACCGCTGCTGTATTATCATCATCGCTGTCATCAATCTCAATAACAACCTTTTGAGATCCCGAACTCGCAATGGCGATACAATCGTCATCGTCATCATTATCACTGTCTTCGATCTCTATAACAACTTTTTGGGATCCTAAACTTGCATTATTAGCTGGCAAAGAAAAGATCTATTAGGCCTACTAATATACATGAAGAAAAAATAAGGTGTATATGCTTACAAAACTTTACAAACAAAAGCTAATTAGAAATTGAAGATTGGATCCCACAGACTTAATGTAGTCTTGATTGTTGCTGCTAGATATAATGGAAAGTCCAGCGTTAGAACCTCTCTTTATCTAAATATCCATACCATCATGATCATGCTTCTCCAAGAGCAGCCACGGTTCAGTGTGGATAAGGTTTCTTGCAGCGTTGACGTCCATGGCCAATTTCTTTTTCCAGAGCTCCCAATAATTTCTTGTTCCTCTTCCTGATACATAAAACAAAGAAACGAAACTAAATTATTGTATGAAATAACAAAACTATCATAAACAAGGTAACTTTTAATCAAAAGCAAACTCTACCTTTTATTCCTTTGCAAGATAATAAATCGTTTTTCTAGCGTACGTGCTTTCACATTTGACTTCAGCCCATTTTCCATATTCTTCTGCTCTGGAGAGCTCAAGTTGCCTCCTACAAACATAGGGTCTGTGGAAAAGGCCACGCTTCAGATTGAACATCGGTAGTATTGCCGATCCCATTTGCTTTTGATTTTGATAATGGCTTGGCATACGCTTGAAATTCTTCTCATAGGGAGCCCAATAAATTTCATCCTGTATATTTACCGAACATGCATCAGAATATAAAATTTTAAAGTAATTACATAAAATTAAAATAAGAATAGTGATAGCAACTTACAAACTTCAAATTATTCAAGCACCTGGTTATTTTCACCAAGCGTGCATCACGACGTGAATTTTTTATAGGGTTGCTTAATTTGCTAGCCCATCCACAAGCCAGCGGGAAAGATGCAGGTAGCTTCCTCACATTGTATAGCTTGCGCAAAGGCCTAATATATTGCAAAGCAAAAGCCTACAAAATAAAAAATAATAATAAAATAAAATAATAATGTGACTTGCATATGGTTTAAAGTAAATATGGTTCAAAGCAAATCTAAAGCCACAAGAAATGTACTTACCATTAGAGCAAACATACACCCTCCAATGCCAGCTTTGCTCTCTGTTGAAGATTTAGAAATGACATCTTTCCTAAATTGGAACAAGCTATGGTGGATCTCCACCAAGGCAGCTTCCCCCCATGCAAAGCTCTTAATCTCATCAACATTTGTCACAACTTGTCCATATATTACACTCGTATATCCCCCGGAGGAATGTGGAAAAATAAGACATCCTAATAAATACAAGACAACTGCCCTAATCCTAAGCTCCAGAGAATAACTGCCCTAATCCCCTATTGTTATAAACCTCAATATTTGGAAAACTTTTATCTGCTATAAGTTGCCCATCCATTTGTTGTTCGATAAGTGGTTTACCACTAATTGGCAAACCAATAATATTTAAAACATCTCTTAAACCAAAATATAATGCGACTTCTCCGTCAGAGCCAAAAGTAAATATCTACTGCTTATAATCATATTTTGATGCTAAAGATTCAATCAAAAACCAACAACACCTCTTCTCATGTTGAGCAAACTTCTGCAGAGTTTCAAATCCACTATGTTGTAGAAAATCAATTACGTCATCTCCAACATCAAAATCATCTACAGCTTTGGAGTGTACATAGACTTTCCCCAGAAAAGGTCCTGCAATCAAAGTAAATCACATTAACCCAAAAAGTAAACATATTTTCAATTAGCAACGTCGATTAATAAACAAGCAACTTCAATCATTCACACGTACTCCACTCCTTTGTTTCTCCTCTCTCCTTTTCTATCCCCCCACCCTGGTTGTTCAACGCCATGAAACTTGCCTCAGTTCTCACCATATTTAGATATCATGCATACCATTTATTTAGCAAAAAAGATATGCATGCTATAAATCCATACTTGGTGGTGTGTTTGGGATATCTTGGGATTGCCTATCATTATCACCATCATCAACAGCAAGACGGCCATTACGATCGTTTGTCTTTCTTTGAGCGTGCTTGCCCATGTTTTCAAAAGGAAAGCCCCAGGATGAGCAACAAGAAATATCAAAGACTATCCACAAGCAGCTAGGACTCTTATTACTAATCCATTAAGTCAAAAACAAAGAGGGGTGCATAAATATTAAGAATTCTTACCGCTGTCATTCTCCCAATTCATTAGACCAAAAACAAAGCCGTAGAAGGACTAAGGGCCTGTTTGATATACTATAATTGATTTTGATGGAAATCAAAATGAAAATGGATATGGATATGGATATGGAATTGAGGTTTAAAAGTATGTTTCGTATGATCATGGAATTGATATATAATTTTAATTAAATTTATGTCTTTATTATCAAAAGTCCAAAATACCCTTATTATTAAAATAAAAAGGCAAAAAGCCCATATACCTCACTGCCAAGCCCTCTTGATATTTTGCTACCATTGGTTAATGAGAAAGAGATCAGACCACCTCATTAAAAAAAAAAAAAAAAAAAACAAAGAGTGATCAGACCAGAAGCATCGCAAGGTTGGTTTTAACATACTTAATGCCATTGTTGTATCAGTAACAAGGTTTTGAGCTACTTGAAGGTGAAATCGAAAACCCAGATATGATGAAGCTTGTGATTTCTACATAGATCTGATGAAGCTTGTGATTTCTGCAAATCCGATAAAGTTTTGTTGTCGCCGTTTTTCAGCAGGTGCAGAAAAAGCTTCGCATCGGTGAGGATGAGTCAGAGACATAGTTGAAGAGGATGAGTGGAGGCATAGTCGAAGAGGATAAGCCCTGGTTGGAGGTGACGATGAGAGGAAGTCCGAGATTTGTGAGCCGTCGCCATCACTGTCGTCTTCACCATTGCTTCACCGCCGACCAATTGAGTAAGGGGTTGAAGTGTCAATAAGTTTTATAACTGGGGACATTTTTGTCTGAAAATATGGCCTCCATGGAACCCATCTCATTTTCATGGGTATAGGCATAGAATTCAATTCAACCTATTTTAGTGGAATTCATTTCCACATGGAGGCCAATTCATGCAAACCAAACAGACTTTTAATATGAATTTTAATTCCATTTCCATTTTCATCACCTCAATTCCAGCGTACCAAACAGGGCCTAATAAAATAAGAGAGCCAATTTTTTTGAACAATTATAAGAGAGCCAATTTCATCAATAATAAGTACTAAAATTGCCTTAATAAAGTGAAAAAAATGTCACCATGCAACTGATGCATCTACCAAAGTGACTTTTAAACAAAAACCATTAATAAAATTGAATCCATCCTATGATTTCAATCTCAATTAAAAACATTCCGAGAAGAACAAAGAGATGCAAGCTAAATTTTAAAAAACCATAACTCTCTGTAATTTAAAAAGTCGATGATTGATCATTGATAATAAGCACAATAGGTTTCTTTAAAAAAGAATAAGTGCTGTATTATAAATGGTTAAGACGCAAACATTTGCACATAGGAAATTTTAATCATTATTCAGTTAAAAGAATTGAGTGTTGAGAGTACCTTACTGATATTTTTCAAATTTTCACACACCTCGGATGGAATGAAGAATTTTTACTTAACACTCAATCCAAACCTACAGATGGAACAGAATTAATACACCGATCTTAAAGATCAGTACGATTAATTGTGCATCCAACATAACAATAAAAATGTCTTAAGTTACACTAATGGACTCGTAGTCTAGTTACATTCCTCAAGCCGTTAGTTCATCCGGCTAAATTTTATTATTATTATTTTTTAAAGAAACAGTGAAAGATTAGGTCAAGTGAGTTTCCACTTCCAAGTTCACTGAACTACAAAATATTATTAAACATTAAAATGTCGAATTAAACCAGGATTTTCTGATTGGGAAGATATGAGGAGGCATTTGAAGATTGATCCATAATGGAAGGCCGAGGGGATTTGTTTTTGTAATCTTCAAGTTCTAAACTTGCCTCTTGTATTTTTAAAAAAAAAACAAAAAAGGAAATTGAATCAACAGCATCTGAATAATTCTGCTGATCCCAACACAGCCCTTTAGGCTTCTCTTTAATTTTTGTTTTTCACATTTTCTTAATCAATTTCTGAACAGTTTGGATTTAATAGCTTACAAAATATTTTTTACTTTTGGTTATAATCTTAAACCGCTTAGATAACTTTTTACAGCTTGGATTTATAAATTAATTTTTTTATAATTTCACATTTTAAATATAATAGTTGAGATGGAAAAATGGAGAAAAATGTAAAATAAAAATAAATAGAGAAAGCTAAGTTGATGCAGGAAACCGTGGCTTGTATGAACTGCAGTGAAGGAGAGAAATTAAGATAGAGGGAAGAGGAAGCCTATGAAAACGATACAGTATCTAATATGGCAATATCAAAGTAACAACAATAAGCTAAATTTTTACATGTTGAGCATCTCTTCAGAGGGTATATATGTGAGTTATAAAATTGTCATAAACTATTGACCAAAAATCCATTCAATAACCATTGTTTACGTTTTTGAAGTTGAAAAAAAGAAGAAAATAACAACTTAAACTAAAAAGGAGTATAATGATTAGGTTCTTAAAATAAGATCCATTTTTTAGTTCAGGATCTAGTAATATTAATATCTTTGAAACTTTAAAAACTTTGCCCCGTGAGCTTGATTCGTTAGTGGTTTTTCAATCCCACTTTCTTAGTGTCTATTTAGATTAGCAGTGAAGAAGGAGTTTTTTTGCAGATAGGTTTTTGAAAAAGTTAGATAGAAAAAAAGTCAGATTGTAGATGTGATTTGTGTTTGGATTGGTGGTGGGAGAAGTGACTTTTTTTCTAACCAGAAACATGTTTAGATTAGTGTTTGAAAAACCCGTTTAGATGGAAAATGACTAAAAATGACATGAATTTTATTGAATACTATATATATATATATTATTTATATATATTGTGATAATTATAGTAAAGTGAAAAAATATAAATAAAATTTGATAAAACTATTTTTTAATAACAAGATGGTATCTGATTCTATCACAAATAGGGGTGTGCAACTTTTTCCCGTCCCGATCCCGAGCAAATATCCCATCCCGAAAATTTCGGGATAGGAAAAGTTCGGGATCGAGAAATTTTTTTCGGGATCGGGATCGGGAATGGGACTTCCCGATCCCGAAAAAAAAACATATATATATATTATGTATAATTTTTTAGAATATTTAAGAAAGCAAGACCAAATGTAAAATAAAATGTGAAAATCCCTAACACCCTCAAGGTAATATCTATTCTTTTAGTTAATTTAATTAATTTCATTTATTATTTATTAAATAATTCTAATTTTTTGTTCTTGTCTTTGTGCTTTTTATAGCTAAATTGACAACTTTAAATATGTATTGGACTAATGATATATTTGTATTTGACTAATTTGGTATAATATGATATTAGACAAATTATATATTTATACTAGACTAAAGAAAATAAAACAAAAAAATTAATATAGGAATTTTTTTTTTAAAAAGAGAAATCTGGGATCGGGAATTTTCTGATCCCGATCCCGAATATTTCCCGTCCCCGGGAAATTTTCGGGATCGGGATCGGGATCGGGATCGGGAATGACATTTCCCGATACCGAACACCCCTAATCACAAACATTATTCATTTTAAAATTTATCGAGTAATTATATAAATAATGAGAATATATCATTTTTTATGTCAGTTTGTCCCGACTCTTCAAGACTTCACCCCCCTATAAAAACTCATGGCTTTGAGAAGCTTCTTCCTCTGCGATCCCAGTGTTCTCAGCTCTTTCCCTCTTGAAGACAATCTTCAACCTCCCATGGACTCTAATTCCCTCTCTTTCCCTCCAGAGATGGACTTCTTCTCATACAACAATCTCAAGCCTCCCTCTGCCTCTTCCAGCGATGATTCCTCTACCCCTCCTCATTCTCTCGATTTCAAACTCAAAGTGAGTTCCTTCTTTACCATCACCTCATCTTCATATATGTTTGCCTCTACGCCAATTCTAATACACATAATGATCAAAGTTAGGATAATAGTTTCCCCTGTTTCGCTGCTTACAAAACAGAGCTATCGAAAAGCTCACTGAAAAATAGTTTTTGTTGAGCCAAAGCTTCACAAACTTTCACCAACCTAGCTGGAAACAGAGGAAAATGACCACACCTGAACACAAAGAATCAGCTGCTAGAAGGAGGATGGCCCACCTGCATGGTGCTGCCGTGCTCACTGCAGGAGAGAAAAGCAAGACAACGGAGCTTCTTCAAAAAGCCATGTTTACAAGAGAAGCCCAGTGAACTCTGCCGCCTTCCTAAACGGTCGAAATCACGGTGTCATCTCCTACCACGCGATTTTGCCTTCAAATGCTTCGCCAAACAGGCTCTTATAAAAAAAATACAAAACTTTAAACCCGAAGGACCATTGCAGGACTTTGGCGGCAAGATAAATAAAGCCAGACTACAGCAGTGAACGGAGCAGAAGAAGATGATGATGGAGGAGGAGGTTAAAAATAGATAAGATATAAAAACTAAACAGAATGAACAAAGAAAAAGTAAAAGTTGAAAATAGACAAGAAAAACTAAAGAAAATGGAAGATGAAAGAAGAGAGAGAAGAAAAGAGCAAAAACCTGAAACTCTTGTAGCAGAAAAGTGATGAGATGAGAAGGTAGAGAGAAGCCAGCCGAAGAGAGACAGAGTGATCTGGTTAGTGGCTTAAAGTGGATATCTTAAGAAGTCAAGGGATTAAGCAAATACCGATATGGTCAAAACAAGTTATTAAGCAAATACCTCGAGAAGGAAAATCTGTGAACGTGCCCTTCCATCTCCTTTGAATTCTAACTCATTTATAACTGGTGGTTTCAATTTTCTAATAATAACTCAATGCAACGCACTTATTTATATATATATATATATATATATATATGTGAGCGCGCGCGCGAGCAACTCACTTATAGTTAATAAGTTATATACGAATAAGCATTAAATTATTAAATAAGGTAGCCACAAAAAAAATTACTATTGAATAAAAAAAAAATTAAGGGCTAAGTTATAGACTAGTCAAAAATTTAAAGATTAGAATGAGTTACATTAATTCAGTCATCGTTGAGGAATATAAGGGAGTTAAAACTTAAATGACCATGAGATTAGGGGGATGATTGATGCCATTTTTAAGAACTGTTTCTTTTTGTTTTTAAAGACAAAAAGAAAAAAAAATTGTAACTCATAGTTGAATAAAGAAAAATTAGAGACTAAGTTATAAACGAGTTATAAGTTTAAAGATTAGACTAAGTTATGTTTAGCAAAATAGTTGAAGAATATAAGAGAGTTAAACTTAAATGACCATGAGATAAAGGTCCAATTTGACTTTAACTTTTGACTTTTCTTGATATTTAAACTTTTTGAAGCTAACTTTTTAATATATGATTCAAATAAGTTAATGTCAAACTGATTTTTTTAATAAAAGCTTATTCAAACCTAAATTGCGTTCTACTAATTCATTTTTACCTTAATTTCAATATGCAAACTTCTTATTGAGTAAAAATAAAACTCACTTTTTGTCAATTATAATCCACACAAACCCTCAATATTTACATTTAGGATTTTGAATTGTTCTTGAAATCAACATTGTGTTTATTAACCCTACGTCAATCAAAAATTCCTATTTCAAATTAAAATACCTTATGCTTCTTTTTAAAGTCAACATTGGTTCATATTTTAAATTTCATTCTCTGACTGATTCTTCATATTTGATTTTTTTGGTAGTTTACAGTATTTTGATACAATGAAATAATAATTTAATTAGTTAATAATGGATATTAAGTAATTAAATAACCAATTAATTAGTGATAAAATATGTACTTTTTTTTTTTGGGCCAGTAAATATGTACTTCGTTTCCACTGAGGGATTTAAAACATCATATTTATACTTAATGGTCCTTTTGCCAACAGCCAAACATCTCACATTTTCCACTTGTGAAGTTGGCTAATTTATTGTCTATAGAATCGGAAATTTCCATTTCCACTCCAACAGCCTACTTTTTATCTATATTTTGTTCGCTTCAAGTCATCTAGATGCTAGCCTTTGCGCTATTTCATTTATATTGTATGTGTTTGTTCTGAACTAGTCATTTTGATCCCCAAAAGATGCAATTGTGACAAATGAAGGACTCTTTATTATCTGCCCGTGAAGTCAAGATTTGTCACTTATGTCTAAATGACACTACCAAAGCTAAAGCAGGTAAGATAACAATTTTATCATCATAATCAAGAGGGGAAATTATTGTTATGTTTGTGGTTGCATCTAGGTGTTGCGATATTAAAGCCTCCTATCTATGATGTTGCTATTGCTATTACCTTGAATAATGCCATGATGAGGACTTTTTTTCGTTAACCTTGGGTTCGCAATTGTGACAAATGAACACTACTACAGAATATATCTATAAAGTCCCTAAAGGACGTCCCTTTTTGAAAAAGGGACGCCCAAAATATGGGGCGGTGGCATATGTGTAATTATAGATCAAAGTTGAAAAGGTTGGCTCGTAAAAAAAAATTGAATCTCGCGCCTGAATTAGTTTTAGACGTCCCCATGTTCATTGGGGACGTCTAAAGATTGTTTTAGACGTCCCCAACACACATGGGGACGTCTAAACACTCCAGAAAAGCATATGAACTTCGGGGAAAAAAAAAATAACACACTTTAGACGTCCCCAGATGGCCTGGGGACGTCTAAAGCTTGAACATTAGACGTCCCCAGCCATCTGGGGACGTCTAAAGATGAACATTAGACGTCCCCAGACCAGCTGGGGACGTCTAAAGCTTATATTAGACGTCCCCAGCTGGTCTGGGGACGTATAAAGTTGCCAGACCAGATGAACATTAGACGTCCCCAGACCAGCTGGGGACGTCTAAAGCTTATATTAGACGTCCCCAGCTGGTCTGGGGACGTCTAAAGTCGCCTTTAGACGTCCCCAGCTGGGCTGGGGACGTGTAAAGGGTGACTTTAGACGTCCCCAGACCAGCTGGGGACGTCTTAGGTTGGCGACCATTGCATGTGAAGTGTCAGATTTTTCTGTCACTCTCCCTCTCCTTCATCACTTCCGTCCCCTCTCCCCTGCTTCTTGTTTTTTTTTACTTTACTCTTTCACTTCCGTCCCCTCTCCCCTGCTTGTTGCTTTATTCTCCTACCTTCATCACTTCTGAATATGCGAGGCCATTTCTCCTCTCCCCTGTTTCTTCTTGTTCCTTCTTAGCCTCTATTTCATCCAGACCGTTGCATCTTTGCTCTGCTGGTTCTGCACTGTTCTCTATCATTCTCTCCACAGTCGGGCTCCTCTTACCACCGTGGGTCATCTGCTCTAAAGTTCTGTGCTTCAGGTTAGCTAAAACTAAACTTGTGAATGAATTTGTGAATGATTAGGAAAATGCCTTTGTTCTGTGCTGGAATTTAAGTGTGGGTTGAATGAATTTGTGAATGATTAGGAAAAATGCGTTTGTTCTGTGCTGGAATTTAAGTGTGGTTTGAATGAATTTGTGAATGATTAGGAAAATGCCTTTGTTCTGTGCTGGAATTGAAGTGTGGTTTGTGCTTGAGCTTTATCTTTGCTATTTTGCTGAATTTAAGACGTACCACATCAAGTTTTAATCTTTTGCTTTTTTCCATTGTTTTGAGAAATATGAAATTCTCATTAACTAAAAAATCAACCCATAAATTATTGAGGCATCTTCAAGCTAGGCCAAGTACTAAGCAAGACCAGATGTAACACCCTGCCTTTAATCATGTAATTATAATTCGATATTAAATAATTAAAGTAGATTAGAGACCTTCGGATAACTTAAACTCGTTTCAATCTCCTACTTTATGGTAGGGTTTTCACAAAATCATTCAAAATCTCTTTCCTATTCCTGGTCTCCATTTCAAAATTCGAATATAATCACCTGTGCAGTTTATCTACATTCACGTATAACAGAGTGTAAAACCAATTCCCCGGCAACTTCCAGATTCTATACATATATAACCTGAGGTTTAAGTATCCACTAGGGGATTACATCCAAAATTGAATATACTATTCATATTTCAGATTATACAGTAATCCCGAATTCAAAAGATATAACCAACATTCCAAAATCAACTATACCCCTAAGGGTCCTAAGTGCTCCGAGTTGGCCGCTTCTCCCTTGAGCCACACGCCCTGTCTGAAATGTTAGTCATAGGAAAGAATGAGATTCGAGAGAATCTCAGTAGTAACAAACCACTCACACAATGCATAAACACAAAGCATGTACATAAATCACAAACAGCAACAGCAGCAGCAATTCACAGATACATGGTTTTCACCACAAACGACAGCACTCACGGCTGTATTCACAATACGACAGCTCTTGCTGTAATCAACATCACGACAGCTTACGCTGTAATCAGTAATCAACATCACGACAGCTTACGCTGTAATCAGTAATCAACATCACGACAGCTTACGCTGTAATCACAATAACGACAGCTTACGCTGTAAACGACAGCTTGCGCTGTAAACGACAGCTTGCGCTGTAAACGACAGCTATCACCAGCTGTAACCACAGCAGCATCAGAAATCATCATAAAACAGTGATACAATACACATACAGTGCATTACACATAGTATAAGAGAGAGAGTCACTACCTGATCCTTTCCTGACGTCCTTTAGCGCAGTTGGCTCACGAGGGCGGCAAATATCGAATCCTACAATTCCAAATGCACTATTTAGACACTTCTATAGTGTTACTTAGGGTTATATGAGTCTATAATGAAAATTTACAAAAATACCCCCGGGGACCCGGCCTGGGCCCGCCATACCCGGACCGGTTGCACTTTTCTCGAAATTCTAATCTGGGCTATCCTAACATATTTCCGCCCAAGGAATCCATTTCCGTACTCAGAATTATCAAATTCAATGTCAAATTACGAAATTGCCCTTGGCAGCCCTACTTTTAGGGTTTTAGGGGTGTTTCCGTAATTATGCTTTCTCGGCCTTTTTTGAAAAAGTGCCCAACTGTAACCCCACCTATTTTCGCCCACTGAATCCAATGGAATCATCAAATCATTGAAAATCCAACTCTAAGACCCATTTGCAGCCTTGGCCGAAATATACATGTTCTCCGGGAAAAATTGGGGTTTTACGATTTCGGCTCCGTAAACGCGTTCCTTTCTACTCCTAACCACTTTATTAACCATTACATTAGGTTACAACTAACATTAAGACCCAATTTGGGCAGCATAACCCCTAGGCCACATCATTTCCAAACTTTAAAACCAATGGCAATCCGGCGAAATTTCATCGATTAAATTGCCCACAGCAGCCAGAATAAGCAATATACGAAAGTTTGGAAGTTACCTCAAGCTCCTTCTAGCTTTTCTCAAGAGTGGCTGAAAACCCTAGCCCCTTGAACACCAAATTGTCTTCTCAAACACCTTAAATAACATAGAAGAGAAGCTTAGGAACAAGGTTATACGCGTTAGGAGCTAGATCGTCGGAGAAATCGGCTTACCTTGCGAGATTTCTCCTCTTTCTCTCTCTAAGAGCTCTCAACTTTCTCTCACTATCTTCAGCTGGAAATGGCGTGAAATGGCTGAAGAAGATGAGCAATTTGATTAATAATCCATGCTGACATCATCTTTTAATGAGATGATGTCATAATTCCCATTTTCGGATTTTCTGGCAGATTTTCTGCCCAAACTTTGAAAAATCATAACTAATTCTAGAAAAATAGAAATGAGGTGATTCCAAAGCCAAATGAAAGATATTTAAGTCCTCTTCATAGGAAAAATATTGGCCATTACTGAAAATCACCAAAAAATTCCCAGAATTTCAATCTTTGCATACTGTTCCAGAAAATAATTAATTTCGCTGGGCAAACTTCAAAAATCCAAAACTCTTAGGTCACAAATCAAAATGATACAAATTATATGTTCATTTTGAAGCTTGACATGTGAACTTTAATACTGGCAAATTTCAGAATTTTTAGACACCATTTGCCTATTTAAAACGTCCATACAAATTGGCTGCCCTGTACAGAGTTTCAATGGACAGAGTTTTCAACTTTAGCACGATTGTTCCCAATGGTTCCAATTTCACAATAAACACTCTCCCCACATGAATTTTCACAAGGAAGCCATTGGAATCATTAAAATATCCAAATTCCCATCACACATTCTCCAAAAGTGTTTATTCAACAATAATTATATCCACTTTTAAAGTCATTAGCCCTTAATCACTTTTTGGGATATTACATTTCTCCCCCCGAAAATTAAATTTCGTCCTCGAAATTGCTACACAACTTGAGCCATAAACTCCGGATATCGTCTTCGCATATCTTCCTCCGCTTCCCAAGTTGCCTCTCTTTGCGTCATTCCCTTCCAGATCACCTTCACATATGGAATGCTCCTGTGTCTGAGCCGTCGCTCTTCTCGGTCAATGACTTGCTCTGGCTCCACTGCATATGTGAAATTGTCTTGAAGCTCAACATCCTCATACTCAATGATGTGAGACGGATCCGGTTGGTACTTCTTCAATTGAGAAACGTGGAATACGTCATGGAGTCTACTCAAGCTCGGAGGTAGAGCTACTCGGTAAGCTACAGGCCCAATCCTCTCAAGGATTTCAAAAGGACCTATGTATCTAGGGCTTAGCTTCTTCCTCTTGATCGCTCGCCCAACACCAGTGACAGGAGATACTCTTAAGAAAATATGATCTCCAACCTCAAACTCTAGAGGCCGCCTTCTCTTGTCAGCGTAGCTTTTCTGGCGACTCTGCGCTGTAAGCAACCTCTTGCGAATAATCTGAATCTGTGCTGAGGTTTGATCAACCAAATCTGGTCCATAAAGCTTCCTTTCGGATAGTTCATTCCAACATAATGGTGATTGACACCGTCTTCCATACAACGCTTCATACGGAGCCATTTGAATACTCGCATGATAGCTATTGTTATAGGCGAACTCAGCTAGTGGAAGGAAACGATCCCAACTTCCTTTAAAGTCGAGAACACAAGCTCGCAACATATCTTCCAGCGTCTGAATTGTTCTCTCAGATTGTCCATCCGTTTGAGGATGATAAGCCGTACTGAACCTCAGTTGAGTACCTAAGGCTTCATGCAATGCTTTCCAGAATCTCGAAGTGAATCGAGGATCTCGATCGGAAATGATATTCTTCGGTACACCATGGAGTTTCACAATTTCTCGGATATAAATCTCTGCTAGCTTATCCTGAGAGTAACCAGCATCGATTGGTATGAAGTGGGCTGACTTTGTTAATCGGTCCACAATTACCCAGATCGCATCAAAATTCCTGATCCTGGGCAATCCCACAACCAGATCCATGGTCACACTTTCCCATTTCCATTCTGGAATCTCAGGACTCTGAAGTAAACCAGGCGGTCTCTGGTGCTCGATTTTCACTTTCTGACAAGTGAGACACCTTGCAACATATTTGGTCACGTCACTCTTCAAACCCGGCCACCAATACACCGATTTCAGATTTTGATACATCTTGGTCATACCAGGATGAAGAGTATATCGGCTCTTGTGTGCCTCATCCAGAATCTTCTGCCTCAACTCTGCCTTAAGTGGAACGCAGACTCTTTTCTGGTAACGAACCAATCCACGAGGCGATATGTCGTAGCCTGAAACTTCTCCCTGTTTGATTCGAGTCAGATTGCGCTGTATCCAGTCATCTTGACTCTGAGCTTCTTCAATTTCCACCCTTAGATCACTCTCCTCTTGAGAAACAGTGTAATTGGCACAGATGATCTGATTTGTCAAATTTAAATCACGGAAATCTTCAATCAATTTCCTTTCTTGTATCATCATAGCTGCAACGAGCACAGTCTTTCGGCTAAGAGCATCAGCGACTACATTTGCCTTACCCGGGTGATATTTTATCTCCAGGTCGTAGTCCTTAAGCAATTCCATCCAGCGACGCTGTCTCATATTCAGCTCTTTTTGATCATATAGATATTTAAGACTCTTGTGGTCGCAGTACAGTTCCACAATCACACCATACAGGTAATGACGCCAAATCTTTAAAGCAAATACAATGGCCGCAAGCTCCAGATCATGAGTGGGATAATTCAATTCATGAGGTCTGAGCTGTCGAGAGGCGTAGGCCACCACACGTCCCTGCTGCATAAGGACACACCCTAATCCCTGCCCACTGGCATCAGAATACACAACATATGTCACACTGGGATCAGGTAAAATCAATACAGGTGCCGACGTCAACCTCTCCTTCAGCTCCACAAAGCAGTTTTCACATTTCTCGTCCCACACAAACGGCTGATCTTTTCTCGTGAGCTTGGTCATCGGCAACGCAATACGGGAGAAATTTTGGATAAATCTCCGATAATAACCAGCAAGACCCAGAAAACTGCCTATTTCCGCCACCGATTCTGGCCTCTTCCAGTTCAGTACTGCTTCCACTTTGCTGGGATCCACAGAGACCCCTTCTTGCGAGATAACATGGCCTAAGAATTTCACTTCTGATAGCCAGAACTCGCACTTGCTCAATTTAGCATATAGTTGTTTCTCACGCAATGTAGTCAATACAACTCTCAAATGATGCTCATGCTCCTCCATACTCTTGGAATATATCAGAATGCCATCGATAAACACAACAACAAACTGATCCAAATATTGTCGAAAGATACGGTTCATGTAATCCATGAAAACCGCAGGCGCATTGGTTAGCCCAAATGGCATCACCAAGAACTCATAATGACCATATCGGGTCCTGAAAGAAGTCTTTGTAATATCTTCTGCTTTCACTCGCAGCTGATGATACCCTGACCTTAGATCAATCTTTGAAAACACACACGAACCAGAGAGTTGATCTAATAGGTCATCAATTTGGGGAAGAGGGTACTTGTTTTTGATAGTAACTTTATTCAGCTCTCTGTAGTCGATACACAAGCGAAGACTCCCATCTTTCTTCTTTACAAACAACACTGGAGCTCCCCAAGGCGACACACTGGGTCTAATGAACCCTTTTTCAAGCAAGTCTTCTATTTGTTTCTTTAACTCTGCCATTTCATTTGGAGCCATTCGATATGGGGCCTTAGATATAGAGCCAGCTCCAGGCACAATATCGATTGGAAATTGAACTTCCCTTTCTGGAGGTAATCCGCACAAATCATCCGGAAAAACCTCAGGGAATTCATTTACCACGGGTATATTACTCAAAATCTCACAGGTTTCCTCTTGCACCGAGAAAAACACTACATACCCCTGACAACCCTTTTCAAGATACTTTTCTGCTTTGGCTGCCGAAAGAAAATTCATACTAGCATCCACAACTTCAGCCCTCTGAGATACAGGATATACTATCCTCTTGTTTCCACAATCAAGCAATATATTATTTGCCATTAACCAATCAAAACCCAAAATGACTTCTAATTGACTAAGAGGCAAACATATCAAATCTACAATAGATTGATGCCCTTCCACAGTTATGACACAACTCAAACAAGCTTCTGTGGTCAAGGCCTTAATACCCATTGGAGTTGACACTACTAATTCAAATGGCAGTTTGTGCACATGCAATCCCAGGTGCTTCACGCAATCATAGGCAATGAAGGAGTGACTTGCACCCGAGTCAAATAAAACTTGCAACAGATGGCCATGAAGTAGAAGTTTACCTTGTATTAGCTCAGGAGATTTGCGGGCCTCCTCATGGGTCATAGTGAATACTCGGCCCTGTGTCCTCGGTCTCTGGTCTGGTCGTGGCTCTTTGCATTCAGCAGAAGTATGCCCTACATGCTTACAATTGAAGCATATTATTTTGCCATCACAAGTTTTGCCTTGATGTGGTTGGTTACACCGACGACAAATCCATGGTCCAGAATATGTTCTTTGCTGGTCACGGCTCCCAGACTGGTAGGGCTTCTTACCACTTCTAGACGAAGATCCTTGCCCCTTTCGCTTTTGTGAGGTAGCACCCTTATTAGGTTCATTGCGGTGGCTAGTAGCTCTGGCAGGATACAAATCTCTCAAGTTGTTCTCTGTAATCCTGCACTGTTCAACCGCCTTGTTGAACTTGGTAAATTGATGAGTAGCTAAGCGCTTCCTCAACTCTCGCCTCAGACCGCGAATGAGCATATCAGAACTCCATTCTTCATCATCCTTGAACCGGAGATAGGAGGAGTATCGAGCCAATCGGACAAAACGGGACAAGTAATCATCGAAGCTTTCCGCGTCCCCTTGCCTGATATTCAGGAATTCTGTCTCCTTCTCGAGCCTCACTGATTTGGAAAAATACTTCTTGTTGAATTCTTGTTGAAACAATTCCCAAGTCAATGGCATCTTGTTGCTCTTCAAGGTTAGGGCGATATTCCGCCACCAACGGTCTGCATCCCCTTCGAGTTTGTAAACGGCCAGTCGTGGCTTCACCTCATCCGGACAATTAAGCACCTCAAATATTTTCTCCAGTCTGTTCATCCAATCTTCGGCTGCTTGAGGGTCAAACCTCCCTCTGAATGCAGGAGGCAGATGCTTGCAGAACCTGGTGAACCAAAACTGAAGGTCTCTTTCCTCTCTAAGCGGCATCCCATGTGATTCTTGATTTGGGACAATGTGAGGTGGGGACTCCAGGGGTCGTGCTGACCCTTCAGCAGTGTCCTCATGACGGGTTTCTCCTTGAGTTTCCTCCGGAGTGGACTGAACTGGACCTTCCTTGTTCTTCGCCTTCTCTGCTCTGAGCTCTTCTCTCAACTCAGTTATCATATCTCTTTGATCCCGGATTAGACCCATCAGCTCTTGCATAGGATCTGGTGGATTATCATTGACGACCTCCACCTCTGGGTCTACACGCGGAATATTGGGGCGTCCTCTAGTTTTCTTCATTCTACAAACAACTTGCCCCATTAATTTAGCAGAGATAGTATGCACAAATAGTCACAAAACTCATATATATATCCATGTCAATAAAACATACATGTGCATACACAACAATCATTCACAGATAATCTTCTATCCCTACTACTATCTAAGGGATCTATCCTAGCAACCTCTACCCTTGCCAGGAACTATAGCTCTGATACCAAAATGTAACACCCTGCCTTTAATCATGTAATTATAATTCGATATTAAATAATTAAAGTAGATTAGAGACCTTCGGATAACTTAAACTCGTTTCAATCTCCTACTTTGTGGTAGGGTTTTCACAAAATCATTCAAAATCTCTTTCCTATTCCTGGTCTCCATTTCAAAATTCGAATATAATCACCTGTGCAGTTTATCTACATTCACGTATGACAGAGTGTAAAACCAATTCCCCGGCAACTTCCGGATTCTATACATATATAACCTGAGGTTTAAGTATCCACTAGGGGATTACATCCAAAATTGAATATACTATTCATATTTCAGATTATACAGTAATCCCGAATTCAAAAGATATAACCAACATTCCAAAATCAACTATACCCCTAAGGGTCCTAAGTGCTCCGGGTTGGCCACTTCTCCCTTGAGCCACACGCCCTGTCTGAAATGTTAGTCATAGGAAAGAATGAGATTCGAGAGAATCTCAGTAGTAACAAACCACTCACACAATGCATAAACACAAAGCATGTACATAAATCACAAACAGCAACAGCAGCAGCAATTCACAGATACATGGTTTTCACCACAAACGACAGCACTCACGGCTGTATTCACAATACGACAGCTCTTGCTGTAATCAACATCACGACAGCTTACGCTGTAATCAGTAATCAACATCACGACAGCTTACGCTGTAATCACAATAACAACAGCTTACGCTGTAAACGACAGCTTGCGCTGTAAACGACAGCTTGCGCTGTAAACGACAGCTATCACCAGCTGTAACCACAGCAGCATCAGAAATCATCATAAAACAGTGATACAATACACATACAGTGCATTACACATAGTATAAGAGAGAGAGTCACTACCTGATCCTTTCCTGACGTCCTTTAGCGCAGTTGGCTCACGAGGGCGGCAAATATCGAATCCTACAATTCCAAATGCACTATTTAGACACTTCTATAGTGTTACTTAGGGTTATATGAGTCTATAATGAAAATTTACAAAAATACCCCCGGGGACCCGGCCTGGGCCCGCCATACCCGGACCGGTTGCACTTTTCTCGAAATTCTAATCTGGGCTATCCTAACATATTTCCGCCCAAGGAATCTATTTCCGTACTCAGAATTATCAAATTCAATGTCAAATTACGAAATTGCCCTTGGCAGCCCTACTTTTAGGGTTTTAGGGGTGTTTCCGTAATTATGCTTTCTCGGCCTTTTTTGAAAAAGTGCCTAACTGTAACCCCACCTATTTTCGCCCACTGAATCCAATGGAATCATCAAATCATTGAAAATCCAACTCTAAGACCCATTTACAGCCTTGGCCGAAATATACATGTTCTCCGGGAAAAATTGGGGTTTTACGATTTCGGCTCCGTAAACGCGTTCCTTTCTACTCCTAACCACTTTATTAACCATTACATTAGGTTAAAACTAACATTAAGACCCAATTTGGGCAGCATAACCCCTAGGCCACATCATTTCCAAACTTTAAAACCAATGGCAATCCGGCGAAATTTCATCGATTAAATTGCCCACAGCAGCCAGAATAAGTAATATACGAAAGTTTGGAAGTTACCTCAAGCTCCTTCTAGCTTTTCTCAAGAGTGGCTGAAAACCCTAGCCCCTTGAACACCAAATTGTCTTCTCAAACACCTTAAATAACATAGAAGAGAAGCTTAGGAACAAGGTTATACGCGTTAGGAGCTAGATCGTCGGAGAAATCGGCTTACCTTGCGAGATTTCTCCTCTTTCTCTCTCTAAGAGCTCTCAACTTTCTCTCACTATCTTCAGCTGGAAATGGCGTGAAATGGCTGAAGAAGATGAGCAATTTGATTAATAATCCATGCTGACATCATCTTTTAATGAGATGATGTCATAATTCCCATTTTCGGATTTTCTGGCAGATTTTCTGCCCAAACTTTGAAAAATCATAACTAATTCTAGAAAAATAGAAATGAGGTGATTCCAAAGCCAAATGAAAGATATTTAAGTCCTATTCATAGGAAAAATATTGGCCATTACTGAAAATCACCAAAAAATTCCCAGAATTTCAATCTTTGCATACTGTTCCAGAAAATAATTAATTTCGCTGGGCAAACTTCAAAAATCCAAAACTCTTAGGTCACAAATCAAAATGATACAAATTATATGTTCATTTTGAAGCTTGACATGTGAACTTTAATACTGGAAAATTTCAGAATTTTTAGACACCATTTGCCTATTTAAAACGTCCATACAAATTGGCTGCCCTGTACAGAGTTTCAATGGACAGAGTTTTCAACTTTAGCACGATTGTTCCCAATGGTTCCAATTTCACAATAAACACTCTCCCCACATGAATTTTCACAAGGAAGCCATTGGAATCATTAAAATATCCAAATTCCCATCACACATTCTCCAAAAGTGTTTATTCAACAATAATTATATCCACTTTTAAAGTCATTAGCCCTTAATCACTTTTTGGGATATTACACCAGACACTAGGCAATGTATACTGCCCTGCGTATTTGGGGCTGCTGAAGTGTATATATAATTTGTATTTAATATATATATATATATATATATTCATTATTTGACAAAATTGAATAAGCATATTTACTTATCATTCAATTAGAATATAATGAATAAACATATTTTTTATTTACTTAGTGGATATTCATATTTTTCATAAAGCATATTTAATTAAGAAATTGGTAAATTGAGATCTTAAGAAATAAATTATTATTATTATAATTATTGTTCTTATTGTTGTTGTAGATGTTGTTGTTAAATAGTAAGAAAATAATCGCTAGTGAATTAATTTTCATTGGCTCAAAAATTGAATCTAAATTGAGATCTTAAGAAATAAATTATTATTATTATAATTATTGTTCTTATTGTTGTTGTAGATGTTGTTGTTAAATAGTAAGAAAATAATCTCTAGTGAATTAATTTTCATTGGCTCAAAAATTGAATCTAAACAATAAAATCTAAACAGGATTATTGCATAGAATATGTTTTTGAAATATTAAGCTGAGATGGTTTGTTATTTTGATTTTGGGATGTCTCACTTTTAAGGGGAAATGCTGCCAAAATTTTGAAAAACATGCTTGTAAAAGGCAATTCCCCGTGTTTTCAATTATTCTAAACTTGAGTGTAAATGGAAATGGCATAGGTGGTAATAAAATGGATCATAGTTGGATGAATGCTCTGAGAACAAGTGAAGAATAAGAGAATGGGGTTGAAAACTTTATTGAATTTGCTAGGACAAACGTTCCAGCAAAAAATGGGATGTATTTTTGTCCCTGTGTCAATTGTTTAAATGAGAGAAAACGGGATGTTGAAGTTATAAGGGATCACCTACTTTGTGATGGAATAAATCTTCGATACACAAGGTGGATATGGCATGGTGAGGAAGTAACTGATTGTCCGTCACACAAGAAGGAAGCTGTGGATGTCATAGATGAAGATACAATGGAGAGAATGATTCACGATGTTGAGGTAGAATCATTTGCGCAGTCGCATGAATATGACAGCCTGCGGAGTGATGCAGAGATACCGTTGTACCCTGGGAGTAAGTACACACGGCTCACAGGAACATTACATTTGGTTAACTTAAAAGCAACTTGTGGGTGGACCGATAGTAGTTTCACATTGCTGCTTGAACTGTTGTGTGATATGTTTCCAGACGATAATGTACTTCCAAATCGTATGTATGAGGCCAAGAAAATCCTATCGACAATGGGTATGGAGTATAAAAAGATACACGCTTGCCCAAATGACTGTGTACTGTACAGAAAGGAGTATGAAGGCCTGAGTGAGTGCCCTAAGTGTCAAACCGCACGATACAAAGTGAAGAAAGATGGTGGTTGTGGCGATGGGAAGACTAAAAGGCAACCTGTAAAAGTTTTGTGGTATCTTCCAATAATACCGCGCTTTAAGCGTTTATTTGGCACTGCAAAAAACGCGAAGAAGTTGAGATGGCATTCGGATGACAGAATATCCGACGGAAAATATCTTCGGCACCCGGCTGACTCTCCACAGTGGAAGAAAATAGATGAAATGTTCCCTGAATTTGGCAGCGAGCTGAGAAACCTTCGGCTTGGGCTCTGTATAGATGGCATCAATCCGTATGGAACTCTTAATAGCACACACAGTGCGTGGCCAGTACTCCTTGTAATATACAACTTGCCTCCCTGGCTTTGTATGAAACGCAAGTATGTGATGCTTTCTATGATGATTTCTGGACCAAAACAGCCAGGAAACGATATCGATGTCTACCTGGCGCCTTTGATTGAGGACTTGAAGAAGTTGTGGGAGGAAGGCGTAGATGTGTTTGATGCGTATAAGAATGAGTCATTCAAGCTACGTGCAATGCTGTTCACCACCATAAATGACTTCCCTGCCTACGGAAACCTCTCAGGGTATAGTGTGAAGGGGCATAAAGCATGTCCGATCTGTGAAGCAGACACTCACTTCCACCAACTGAAACATGGAAGAAAAACGGTCTACCTAGGTCACAGGAGGTTCCTTCCTAGATTCCACCCGTATCGTAGGTTAAGAAAGCGTTTTAACGGCTTGCCGGAGCATGGAATGGCTCCAAAGGCATTAACCGGAGAGGAAGTTTACAGTCGGGTTGAACGTATCAATGTCTTACTCGGTAAGAATCATAAGACTTCGGGTGAGAAGAACATATGGAAGAAGAGATCAATTTTCTTTGATCTTCCATATTGGCGTAGTCTTGACGTGAGGCACAGTATTGATGTAATGCACGTGGAGAAAAACGTTTGTGATAGCCTTGTCAGTACACTTTTGCACATTCCAGGGAAGACCAAGGATGGGATTAATGCGAGACTAGACCTTGTTGATATGGGAATAAGAGAACGGTTACATCCACAGCTAAGAGATGATGATAGGAGGGCATACATGGAGCCAGCAGCGCATACACTATCAAAAGCGGAGAAAAGAAGTTTGTGTAGGTGTTTGCATGAAATTAAGGTACCACAAGGATATTCTTCGAATGTGAGAAGGTGTGTGTCAATGGACGATTTGAAGTTAGTGGGAATGAAGTCCCATGATTATCATGTGTTGATGCAACAACTGTTACCAGTAGCTATTAGAGGGATTATGAAAGATGAAGTTCGAAACACTGTGACAAGATTGTGTGTTTTCTTTAATGCTATCTGTAACAAAGTCATTGACACTGAAAAGCTGGATGAACTGGAAGCTGAGGGTTATATCATATTGTCCCAATTAGAGATGCACTTTCCTCCTTCTTTTTTTGATATAATGGTCCATTTGATAGTTCATTTGGTAAGGGAGGTAAGGCTCTGCGGTCCAGTTTACTTGAGGTGGATGTACCCTTTCGAGCGATACATGAAGATCTTAAAAGGGTACTCTAAAAATCCCTATCGACCAGAAGCCTCAATAGTTGAAAGGTATGTTGTTGAAGAGGCTCTGGACTTCTGCAGCGATTATCTATCAGGGAAGAAGGAACAATCTCGGCATGAAGAGGGGAGGAGCAAGGGAACACGAGGACTGAAAGTGAAGACTATGCCTCGTAAAGAGGTGTTGCAAGCACACCTTTATATCCTGAATAACATGGCAGAAGTGCAACCGTACATAGAGGAACACAGAAAGAGATTGAAGAAAGAGAATCCGAGGAAGAATGACATGCAGATTACTATTAAGCAAAACAAGACATTCATTCAGTGGTTTGAGGAAAAGGTTTTGCATGAGTCCGGTGTGTCTGGGACAATAGAGTGGCTAGCCTGGGGGCCTTCGTTTCAGATCATTACTTGGAGCGGTTATGATATAAACGGGTATTCTTTCTACACAAAAGACCAAGATGACAGGAGTACCATGCAAAATAGTGGGGTGATGGTAGAAACTGAATCCATGCACTTTTCTAGTTCGAAAGACAAAAACCCCATATTAGCATCCATGGCCTATTATGGAGTGATAGAAGAAATATGGGAAATCACTTACAACAAGTTCAAAGTTGCTTTATTCAAATGTAAGTGGGTTAGCAATAATGCTGTGGTAATAGATCAACAATTTGGATTTGTCTCAGTTGATCTTGAAAGAGTAGGTTATAGGGAGGAGCCCTTCATTCTAGCAAGCCAGGCGAAACAAGTGTTTTATGTCACAGATCCTGCAAATAAAAAAATGTCCATTGTACTTCAAAGTAAAAAACAGAAGCATGGTGATCCGACCTTCAACCTTGACGACACACCACCTTTCACAATTAATCCACCTACAACAAGTGAAGTAGAATTAGTAGATGATGAAGAATATGCTGTGAGAAATGATAATGGTGAAGGACTATGGGAAACAATCTAGAGTAAGAGCTTAACTTAGAAAATAGTAATGTGTGCTGTTTGTTTTATTACGTCTCAGTTTATTCATTTACTTACAATTTATTCACCTATCTGACAATGATTTTTGTGCTTACAGGAATATGGACAACTCTGGTGACTCTCCAAGTGATAGGGACAATGAAATGAATAGGACTGAACGTGATGCGACACGTGAACCGGTTGCGAGACGAAGGGTTAGAGGCAGTACAAAAATGCCTGTATTGGTAGCACGTCATAACCATCAACAGGAGAGGTTACATATTGACTTTGATCAAGATATGAAACCAATTGGTCCGGAGGAAAACCATTTCATTAGCTACGTAGGTTTTTTGGCTCGAAGCAAAGTTCGCATTACCTATGCTAATTGGAAGTTGGTTCCACCAAAAACCAAAGACTTGATTTGGCAACAACTTTTGGTATATAAGTTTCAATACATCTGCATTATATCTTTATTCCTATCGCTTCAAATATAATTAACGTATGTTTTTACCTTGCAGCAAACCTATGATGTCCCTGACACCGCGGAGATGTACAAGGAGTGGATGACGGAGGTTCGTCTACGATGGAAAGATTTCAAGAACAGGCTCACACGAGATTACATTCGAGGGGACTTGAGGGGTCAGGATCCATGTCATGAGTATCCATTTTTGTCTCCAGAGGACTGGAGGTTGTTTATGGCATCACGAGAAGATCCAAACTTTTTGGTAAGATTTCTGTAATCATAGTGTTTTATTTGAATATAGTTGACATTATTGATTCGGTGTTCGTTGTTTTCCTTTAAAAGGCATTAAGTGCAGCAAATGCAGAGAGGCAAGCAGCTAATAACTATCAACATTGCATGTCTCGTGGTGGTTATCGGAAGCTTCAGCGACAGATGATGGCAGAAGAGTTGGAGAAATTGAAGGAAGCAGCCACATCAGATCCTACCGTTGTGGTCCAGCCCCCGCCACCTCCACCACGTCACAAAAAATGGAAAGCAGGGAGGCTTAAGGGTGGGAAGTACGTAAATCCGACTGTTGCTGAGGTTGCCGCAAGAATTGTAAGTAGTTAGAGCATAATTACAAACTTATTTATTAATATTGGGAGTGCTTACGATAACTTTTATGCTGCAGGATGAACTGGAAGATCATAGTAGCCAAGGTTCGTTCACTCCAAGTGGATGGATGGACATCTTGTCAATGGCGATTGGGAAGCCAGATCACCCTGGTCATATTCGAGGGGAGGCAGTGGGAGTTCGTGTCACGAAGTATTTTGGCCCAGCCTCATATCCTTATTCGTCACAAGCTGAACCCAGTAGGGAGCTTGTGGCTAAGATTCGTCAGGAAGTCTCACAAGAGCTCGAGGCCAACCTTCGCGACAAGCTCTGACAAGAGCTGTTGCCAGAGCTACGTCTTGAGCTGATGCCTGAGATACGAGCTGAAATGCAGAAGATGTTTGACTCGGAGATGGCAACTACCGAGCGTAGAACCCATTCATCCCCGGCCTTCCACAGCACCAAAGGAAGTTACAACCCGGCGGAGGAACCACTTGGCGACCCTTCTCCGCCTCCAGCGCAGGGAGAACCTGCCATCCTCTCTTTGGATGCCCCAGTGCTGCGTGTAGTTGCAGATGCTCTCGTTCACACACAAGCTACCACCCACCACCATCAGCAAATTCCACAGCATTTGCGTAGGGTGACTGTGACGTGTGTTCGAGAGGGGGAAGAAGGTACAGCCATCCCTATTCCTGATGACGAGGTTGCCACGATAGCTCAGGCGAGAGGATCTTTCATCCTTTGGCCTGTACATCTTATTGGCTTGTTACCACAAATACCTCCAATGGTATGGAACTACCTCACTTTTAATTGAGATGTGTTGACATCCTACTAACAGTATGTGTTTTTATGTTCTAAAAGAACGAGCAGGAAGCAGAGAAATGGCCCTTCTTAGCACGATTGCAGCATATCTATAAAGGCATTCGCCAGATTGATTTGCATATGCCTCCAGGGATTGTGGGCCAGAATACAGAGTATCACTTCACAATTGATAAACAAGATCTTAAACAGTTTATGAAGTTCGAGGAGCTAGATATTGGATGGGGCAAATTTGCAATCCTGTATGTTTTTTATTTCCCATTTTTTGATTCATTTAGTTAAGTTGATTTTAACTAGCTAATACATTCATCATTTTAATTCTATTATAGCTCCTTCCGTCGTATATGCATTGACTCTCAGAAAGTTGATTTATATGGATTCTTGTCTCCTGCACATACGACAAGGGTTAAGAATACATTGAAACGAAGGACGAACTATGTGGGCTTCTTATTGTCAGAGGACGAGTATCGTTGTTATCTAGCACCGATTGTTCAAGGGTACTCATTTTAATTTTGTGTATTTGAGATTTTTAGTAAATAATTGCCTTGCCATCTAACTTCATTTTAATCTGTATATGTTGTGATAGTTATCACTGGAGTTTGTGTGTTGTCTGTCCTCGGTCGCACGTTGTTTACTGGTTTGATTCCTTAAATAGAAGACTAGACAAAGAAACTAAAAGCATCTTCAACCAGTAAGTTATTTTTTTGTATTTCATTGCTTCTTGATTCTTGACTTAATGAATTATTCTAATTTATGTTGATTTTCATTTTAATGATAGCGCATGAACGACGTATCGAGCGCTTGGCGGGCCACGCGAACGTAGAGGTGGCAAAGATCCAAGATGGTTGTTTCCAAAGGTACGTAGTTTCAAATCAAGTTCTTTTGATTGACGGTCGTTTTAGATATGCCTTTATTGATTTTAACCATTTGCTTTTGATTTATAGTGCCCTCGACAACCTGGCGGCTGGGAATGTGGATATTATGTCTTGCTTTATATGTTTAACATCATTAAGAGTGGCATTACGACAGATTTTGAACAAGTAATCGCTTCTTCATTCTCTGAGGATAATATTCTTGGTGTTGTGATTCAATGGGAATTCATTCACTTCATTCATTATTTCATCTAAGCTTATTTTCTAATTTACAGATTTTTGACAATGAAGATGCCTACTCATATGAAGACTTAAATATGATCAGAGACTTTATGGCTGGACATCTTCTTCAACGTGTACCAGAAGAGTAAAGTCTTTAGTAGTTTGTGTAGGACATACTTTTGTGGTAGTACATATAATTAGCGTTATTGTTGTTGGATATGGATTGGATTTTAGTCTTGGTTATTGTACAAACTGGGGACTTGGATATAGATTGCTGTGTAGTTTGTCTGGTTTGAAAGTTTGTGTGGCATGTAGTAGACTTGGATATAGATTGTTGTGTAGTTTGTGTGGTTTGAAAGTTTGTGTGGCATGTAGTAGCCTTGGGTTGATCACTGTGTTTGTTGTTGTTTTCATTCTGCTGAACTGCTGTTGTTGGAATTCTATTTCTGCAGTTTACATATTTTCCAGATAGTGCAGTATGTATAAAAGGTCCATTTTTTTTAAAAAAAACTTTCAACGTCCTTAATAAAAAAGGGACGTGGGTAGTAGCTGGCGACACTTTAGACGTCCCCAGGTTTAACTGGGGACGTCTAAGGTCCACATTAGACGTCCCCAGAAGACTTGGGGACGTCTAAGGTCCACCTTAGACGTCCCCAAGTCTTCTGGGGACGTCTAAGGTGGACCTTAGACGTCCCCAGTTGAACCTGGGGATGTCTAAGGTGGGCCTTAGACGTCCCCAGTACTGGGGACGTCTAAGGTCCACCTTAGACGTCCCCAGTGAACTAGGGACGTCTAAAGTCCCCCTTAGACGTCCCCTATTTTACAGACGTTAATGACGTTTTTTTCTACGACTCTCACATAGACGTCCCTCTGTTTTCAGACGTTGAAAGGCCAAAAAAAGGGACGTTAAAACCCTTTTTTCTAGTAGTGGAAAGACTCTTTATTATCTGCCTGTGAAGTCAAGATTGGTCACATATGCTAAATGACACTACCAAAGCTAAATCAGGTCAGATAACAATTTCATCATCATAATCGAGCAAGAGAATTATTGACATGTTTGTGGTTGCATCTAGGTGTTGCGATATTAAATTAAAGCGTCCTATGTATGATGTTGCTATTGCTATTCCCTTGAATAATGCCACTGATGAGGACTTTTTTGCATTAGTCTTGGGGTCCATAATCAAAAATTAACTAAGGATTGTGTATAGGTAAACCTAGGATTGTTCTATCTTTTCAAGCATTTTATTGATTCCTCAGTGATATAAATGTCATGCAAATGCAATGAAAATAAGGGGAAAGTGGTTTTGGGTCTTTTAAACTAATAGCTGAAAGAGCATTGTAATTTAATTAAAGGGTTAAGGTGCAAAAATACACATGAATTTTTTTAAAAAGTGTGCCCAACACCAATGCTTTTTTGAAGGGCAAAAGTAACTATGTGGTTACAAAGTATGTGTAAGAGTCATCGTTTCCCTTAATTCAAGATGACGACAATTAGTTTTGTCGTTATTGAGCCAGCTGAAGTCATTGCTCTTTTGACCTGTGTATACGTGGCATTAAGGAGTCTGAAATGTCCATTAACACTCCCAAAAATTTCTCCACCCAATTCTTCATAGAGTCCAAGAAGCCTTGTGCATCCTGCCATTTTCAACTCCCTTTCTCATGTTGGCTCCATCCAACTTGCCACAATCATTGTTGAGAACTTCGTCATTTCCGACTTCTACTTCAGCGTCATGGTAAAATATAGAAACTACCTCGTTTAACTTTCAGGTGATTAGAGATTCAATTGATTTTGATTTTGATTTTGATTTTGAGTTTAAATGCAAACAGCTTGGGATATCGGAGGCAAATATGATATATGTGTCTATTGTCTATTATGTGATTTTGAACACGACGACTATATTTTTGCGTGATTGCGTCTATTGTGTCTTCGTGAGGCAAATCCTATGAGCAATAGGGGACATGACAGTGATATCGAAGGCAGTGGGGGTGTTTACGGTGTGGATTATTTTGCAGCTCTTGGCATACGCGATGAACTTTCCGATCAAGAAAATCTTACAGGCGCAAAGTAGGATCATGGTGATGCCTGGATATCGGCGATGGCGTTAGTGGTTCACACGGTGATGAGCTGGGTGCTGATGCTGAAGGTGAAGTGTGGCCTCGTCAGAGAAGCCACCATCCTAAACATGTCATCGTGGGTCAACTAGTGTATATCTTTAGCTTATTTGTGGTTCGATTAAGTGATTCTGAATATGACTTCACCCAACTTCTCACTATTTCATAAAAATCCCAAGCTTTCAAGATCGGAAGAATTGCCTGTAGCGTAACTCACATCGAAGCCATGGTTATTGATGCCTACTTGCTTAACGGCCATGGCTAAAGCCTAGGTAGCATCATAATGCCATAATCCAAACGTATTATTTCACAAGGTACTGTCCCCCCTCCACACACTTCCAGCCAGGCCACACATGGACCCCGTAGTGCCACAAGGCACCGTGTGCTTAGGGAATTCTTTCGCCTCCCGCAAGGTTCGTGTAACCCCCTCCGTAATTATATCCGAAATACGCGATTAAAATGAAATAGAGACCAATAATAATCAAATAACATTTACTAGCCCATCACTTGATGGGGTTTTCAAAAAATACCTTTCAAAATCATTTATAAACTTGGTCTCATATTCACATTTCGAATACAATTACTACACGAAGATAAATCACATTCATATAAATATCAGAGTGCACAACATAATCATCCCGGCAATCTCGGGTACATACCTTCGCTAAAGATATACAGGGCACAATTGCCCATTACAATTCTTCAAATGGGGATTACACAATCTCATCTCAAATGAGTCCTGCCGCTCCCTCCACGAGCCACTTGCCCTGTCTAAATTGTTGGTAGGGGAGGGTGAGATTCAAGAGAATCTCAGTAGGGAAACATTATCAATATGCAGGCAAGATAAGTGTTTAACGCATGGCATGCTTGCATCACAGAACTCATGCACACATATAATGACAAATCTATAAGCTCAATGTTTCGAACGATACACATATGGCCATAGCATATATTGAAACATAGCTTTAAATCATTCATACATGTTCCACATAATCAAGCAAAGCAATAACATGCATCAACACATTAATACAGTTATCAGAGCATGCAGGAGAGATAAGTTCCCTACCTCCAGTCTTTTCTCCTCGATTTGCGTGCCAGCAACTCGGGGCTTCACATTCGATCCTACAATATCAAATGTACTATTTAGACACTTCCATAGTGTTTCTGGGGGTTATATGACGCTATATTGAAAATTTACTAAAATACCCCCGGGGACCCGGCCCGGCCCCACCGTACCATGTAATGACCCAAAATATGTTTAAGGGCTCATGACTCTAAAAGTGAGTGTAGTTAATGTTAAACAAATACCTTTGGAAATAGAGTGTGAATTATAACCCGAATTAGCAGTAGAAAGTGTCCAAATCCTGTATTTAAACTTAATTATGATGATAAAGCTTAAATTGAATTATAAGAGAGGGGGAGGGAGCATGGCACGTGGAAAGGGATCAAATAATGTGTAAAGTGATAAACCAATAGAAATTTCCATAGTCAGGGGCAAAATGGGAAGAAGAAATTTATCGCCCAATCAGTTAGCAATCAATGAGGAAATTCATGATCAACTAAAAGAGTAAGTGTTGTGACTAAATGGCTAATGGAATTGGTTAAAGTAACTAGATAGTTACTTGCTTTTAATAGGACCATAGGATCTTGACACTTGTCACCATTTGAAATAGGCAAGGAAATGGAGAAGTCAAACAAATAATTTTTAAATACTCCCTCTCACCTCTCCAAGTCGGCTAAAGGGAATAGGAAAAGATGAAGATGATCTCATTAATCATTTAACACTCTCTCTCCAACCTCTCGACATCTAAGATAGATGAGGAAAGAGGAAGTGGAATTTATAAAGGTAAGCTTTTTTTTTCTTGAGATTTTAACCTTGAAGATGAACTCTAATGCTAAAAAACTCTTCTTTAACTTTGTTCCTCTTGATGAAAGCTTCAATCCTATGATTTTAGATTTTCAAGAGGAAGTGTTTTGTGTGCTCAAGAAAAACTAGAGTTGGAGAATCAAAGAATAAACTAGAGGAAGAGGAAGAGGTGAGCAAAAAGCAACCTTTTGACATGTATATTGTGGTTATTGGTTGAGTATTTTGGCTTGTGGAAATTGCCCTAATTTTCATGTACATAGGGTTTTAGAGAGTTCATGGTGTTTTGTTGATGATAATGGTGTCTTGTGTTGTGGTTTGGATAATGGAATTGATTTGAGGATTGAATGGAAAGTTTGACAATTGTGAGTTTTGTGTTGAAATTCTACCCTAAAATAGAACTTGTGAAAGGAATGTAAATTTGGTTGTTTTGATGTTTCCATTGGATTTCATGTGAAAAATTGTGTGAGAATAGTGTTGGTTGTGAAAATTGGACCTTTGGAAACATTTGTTGAAAAACTAGAAATTCTGTTAATGAAAACTCTATGCAGGGTAGTCAGGTCGCAGGGTAGTTTTGAATGAGTACATGGTGTCTAAAAATTCTAAAACATTTTGATGTAATAGAAGACATGCCAAGCTTTAATTTGATATATCATGGCTAGCATTTTGATGTATGTGCTAGAAGTTATGCATTTACAAGGTTTGAGGTTGAAACTGGACTTAATTCTGGAACAGTATGAAAATTCGTTGGATTCTATATTTTTTGTTGTTGTAAATAGTAGTGGTTAATATTTTTCATGTATAGAGGACTTAAATAGCTTTCCATAGAACTTGGAATCACCTCATTTCGATTTTTCTAGACTTATGATTTTTGGAAGTTCAGCCAAGAAACAGAGTTTTTCTTGGCAGCGGCCAGAAGGGCCTTGCCCGTGGCCCAAATGTTTCTGACCTGTTTTTGCCTGCGGCCAATGGTTCTTAGCTGCAGACCTGTTTTTGCCTGCGGCCAAGAAAAATTCTGTTTCTTGGCTAAACTTCCAAAAATCATAATTAATTCTAGAAAAATTGAAATGAGGTGATTTCAAAGCCAAATAAAAGCTATTTAAGTTCTCTTTATAGAACAAATATGGACTATTACTACAAATCACCACAAAATTCCAAAATTACCCAAAACTCAACACTGCTCCAAAACAGAGTCCAATTTTATTCCTAAACTTTGGCAAAGCATAACTCTTAGTTCACAGAACGAAATGACATGAATTATACGTCCATTTTGAAGCTTGGGATGTGAACTTTAAGACTGGAAAGTTTTAGAATTTTTCAACAACTACTTGTTCATTCAAATATTTTGTGCAAACTGACTGCCCAGAACAGAGTTCACACAAGACAGATTTCCAACTTTTCTACCAAAGTGCCCAATGACTCCAAAATCATTAACCAAACCTATTCCCATACAATTTTCCACAAGGAACATAATGGTAACCTCAAAATGACCAAAGTCACAACCCATTTACATGCCCTATTTTTTTCCAATACACAAAACCAACACAAAGTGGCCAAACTTCACATTTAAGCTTCAATGCAATTCTATCACTTCAAAACACTAAACAAGGCACCATTTCCATAACAATAACATACCATACTCCCCCATAACCCTAAATCATGAAAATTAGGGCAAAATTTCCAAAAATTCAAGGCCCAACCAATGGCCATAAAACTTATATGAAAATGAAGTTTTCACTTACCTCAACAACTTTCCCAAAGAAGTTCTTTGGTTCACCCAAGTCCACAATTTTGTGAGAGCTCAAACACCACCAAATGAAAAATCTAAAACCATGAAAGTGAAGCTCTCAACTCAAGGAACAACTTTAAAGAAGAGAGTTTTTCCATTAGAAGCCATTTAGAGGGTCAAAAGCTTACCTTTTCTCAAGAACTTCTTCCTCCTTTGGCCAATAATGGAGGACACATGAGAGAGGAAAAGGAGAGATGAAGATGATGAAGAAGCATGGGATCTGATTTTTGCCTCCCAAGCGCATGCCTAAACGCACAAAGAGAGGGGGGAGAGAGAAATGATATTAAAATGTTTTCTTAACTTTTCTACACTCTCTTGCTTCATCCCAACTTGACACTTGTCTTCATCTCATGCAATCTCACAAAGTAAACCACTAATTAGCCACTTTAATCCCTCCATTAGCCATTTACTCTCACATCTCATTTTCTCTTAGTTAGTAATTAATTTCTCCATTAATCACTAATTTATGGAGATTCTTTTAATTTCTCACTGATTATGGCACATTTATTTAAATTGCCACATAACACATAATTAATTCTTTTCCTCTTCTTTATGCGCCATTTACCCTTATTTTAGCCCAATAATTATTTCATCACATAATTATGCTAAAATACAAGGTGTTGGGCATTTCCAATAATAATTTGGATCTCAAATCCATTCTAATTCCTCAAATCATTTTCAATAATTGTCATTAGCCCTAAATCAAAATTTGGGGCATTACACATAGTGGCAAAATATGTTTGGGGCAAGTAATTTGCTTTAACTACAGGTAGATAGGACACATTGCCAGTGACAGCCAATGGAGCAAAGGCCTATAAATCAGGGCAGGGTGTTTGCTATGACACATGAAAAAGCATGATCGTCTCTTGATCTGATTCAAGGTAAAATCTTTCTCAATGGAAGTTTATGGCCATTTTTATTCGATTCGGGTGCTAGTCATTCCTTCATTGCTTATGAATTTGTGAAGCGCCTGGGATTACGTGTGTATAAATTGCTATTTGACTTGGTTGTGTCGACGTTGATGGGTGTCAAGGCTATGATTGCTGATGCTTGCATGCATTATGTGAAAACTTTTGAAGGGCATAAGCCCATAGTTGATTTGGTTTGATTGCCACTTTCTCAATTAGAAGCCATACTGAGCTTTGATTGGTTGATGATGAGTCATGTGTTGTTGGATTGAGGGAATAAGAAAATAGTACTAGAAATCTTATGTGAAAAGAAAGCAACTCTATGCCAAATTATGCAAGTGCATGTTTGGCTTTCGGAGGTACACCTTTTGGCCCATATTATCTCACGGGAAGGGGTCTCAATAGATCCCAGTAAGGTGGAAATAGTGCTAAACTAAAAGAGGCCAAAAACTGTTGTTGAGATGCATATTTTTTGGGTCATCTGGTTATTACCTAAGGATTCATTCAGAAATTCTCCCGGATTGTCTTGCCGATGACTAAGCTTACGTGAAAAGATCAACTGTTTGAGTGGGATGAATGATGTGAGAAGAGCTCATAGAGCTGAAGGTGAAGTTGTCGATCGCACCATTATTAAATATACCCAATCCCAGCTTGACTTTGTTGTGTATTATGATGTAGACTATGA
The DNA here is from genome assembly GCA_963210345.1 of Inga oerstediana. NCBI lineage: Eukaryota > Viridiplantae > Streptophyta > Magnoliopsida > Fabales > Fabaceae > Inga > Inga oerstediana. Next base: position 29,920,308 of record OY723402.1, on the reverse strand, counting down.
TATGTATCGTGATATGAAGAGGCTGGGATTTTGGGTATGGCCGTATGTAGTAGAGCAGAGCTAGTTTAGTTGATGGAAAATTTGACTATATAATTGGGGGTTCTTACTGGATGTTGTAAGGGTACTTACCCTGACATGGCTAGCATGGCTAGCCACCAGGCTGGTTGCACCGGTGTTGACCCTAGGCCGAGAGGTGGTGCATAAAATTAGAGTCTACTGTGAGTCAGTGGTGAATCTGTGGTACTTTGCGTTGTTCCCAGAAGGGATGACTAGATTGAGTAGGGTGGTGGCCTACACCTCTCGATACCTGACGTCTCATGAAATGAACTATTCCACTCATGATCTAGAGCTTGTGGTGATTGTGTTTGTGTTAGTGTTTGTGTTAAAGATATGATGATATTGCCTATATAAGGTAATAGCAGAACTGTATTGCGACCACGAGGGTCTCAAGTATTGTATGAGTAGAAAGAATTGAATGTGAGACAGTGCAGGTGGATGGCGTTACTAAAAGTTACAACCTAAAGGTCAAGTATCATCTAGGTAAAGTTGATGTCATCGTGGATGTGCTTAGTCGGAAGGTGGTGCAGGTTGCAGTAGTGATGATGGAGGATTTTCGAGATTAAAATCTCTTGAGTCAAATTGTATGTGCTAATTATAACATTCCCCAAGGAGAAAGTGACTTGATGTCTGAGAATGAAGAGGCTTAAAGCCAGGATGAATGAGTACAATCCATCCAAATCATGATCGAGTGAGGTGAAGACCTCTATAGTTTGAAGTCGGAGATTACGTGTTCTTGAGAGTGTCTCTTGTCATGGGAACTGGTAGAGCGATCAAGAGAATAAAGCTGAGCCCACGATCCCTTGGTCTAATTGAAATTCCCGTAAGAATCAGACCTATAGCATACCATTGGTTCAGGTGGTCTGGAAGGAACTACCCCAATGAGAAGCAAGCTCAGAAATGGAAGCCGTCATGAAGAGATGTCTAGAGTTTATGTCACAAATTGTGTAACAAATTTCGAGGACAAAATTTATATTACTGGGGAAGAATTGTAATGACCCAAAATATATTTAAGGACTCATTGTAACGCCCCAAATTTTGATTAAGGGCTAATGATGATTTTTAAGAATATTTTGTGAATTCAAGTTTGAATTATTATGGGTTATGTGGCAATTTAAGTTAATATGCCATAATTAGTGGAAGAATTGAAAGAATGGAAAATTATCAGCAAATTAGTCAATGATTAATGAATAAATTAATTACTAACTATAAGAAATGAGATTTGTGACTAAATGGATAATGGGGTAGTTAGTGGAACCATGTGGTTACTTATTTGATGAAAAACAAGGAGATTTGAACACATGTGCAAGATGATATGATAATAGAGTGGTTGGAAAGTCAAATGCTACAATATTCAATCATTTTCCTCTCTCTTTCCCCTCATTTATGCTGAAGCAAGCAAGCGCTTGGGAGTGGCATTACTTCTTCTTCATCTTCAGACTTTCATCACTCTTATTTCTCTCTCATCCTCTTTCTCATTCGGCTGCCATTTGAGACCAAGGAAGGAGGAAGTGTTCTTGAAAAAGGTAAGTCATTTGAACCTTGTAATGACCTCTAATACAAAAACTTCCTTCTTTAATCTTGTTCCTTGTGTTGAGAGCTTTAATTCTATGGTTTTAGATTTGCCATTGGTGGTGATTTGAGCTCTCAAGGAAATATAGAGTTTGGTGAACCAAGGAACTCCTTTGGGAAAGTTAAAGAGGTGAGTGAGTTGAGCATTTTGATATAAGTTTTGTGGTCATTTGGTTAAGTTGGAATTTTTGGGAATTTAGCCCTATTTTTGAAAATTAGGGTCTTATGGTGTTTGAGTTGTTGTTGTTATAGATATTGAAAGAGGCAAGCTTCACCTAAGAGGGGGGTGAATTGGGTGATGTTATAAATTTTTCGCTTGATATGGTGATATGAAAAATAGAGTAGATAGAGTAGAGTTGAGAAGATTAGAACACAGAGAGTTATACTGGTTCGGCCTAACAATCAGGCCTACGTCCAGTCTTCAGAGATCAAGACCTACTGAGATTTTCACTATTCCTCCAAGATTCAATGGGCTCCCAGAACGCCACAAAACAACAATTGTCCTTGAAAGGACTACGAGCAGAAATATTCTCTTACTAAGAAATTTCTCTCCCCCTTATGACAAGTCTTACGTGCAGAAAAATAACCTATGACCTTTTCCACTTGCTTATGTATACAAGACTTATGAGCAGCAACGTTCTCTCCTGCTTACACCACTGTAAGTCTTACGAGCAGCAACATTCTTTCTGCTTGTATCTTATAAGTCTTATGAGTAGAAGGTTCAACAAGGAATTCTCTCAACTACTTCTCTCGTAAGGAAATCTACCCTCTCAAGGTCCCAATACCTTGAGATCAAATGAAAATAGAATTTGAATTGTATGAAGACTCTCTTACAAAGCAAATAAATGAACACTGAAGATCAATGTGTATACAGAGAAAATTATGAATAGCAGAGACTCGTGTATATGCTTGTGAATTCTTGTGCTTCGTTAATCTTAACGATCTCTGGATCTCTGTATTTATAGATGTTCAGTTTTTGCCCGTTTGAGTAATCATCGTTGAGGAGCGGGGCTTGCAACTGTGGAATGACACTCGCATGTTTGAATATTCTGAATGTTGTTAATGATGTTGTCTGGCGTTGTTTGACTTTCTTCGTGACAGTTTATTTCAAACGTTCATCCTCCTGTATCACACTTATAATACATTCAAAATGATGTTAAACAATGATAATAAGTAATGATGAGATGAATAAATAACATTAAACCATATTCGGATTGAACGTTGTGAGAATTGGTGTATTTAGTGATCTGGCAGAGCATCACTCGAGCATGGATGGGCTCACTTAAGTGATATCGCAATTTTACTCCTTGATCTTCAGTTTTAAGTCTGTGCTCGCATAGGAGTTCAGAGAGACAAAATTCTCACTCGCGAGTGATGTGGGGCCTCACTCGAGCACAACTCCTTCTGCTCGAGTGGCCTTGCATTTTCCACTGGGAGTTTCTTCTCTGGACAGCACTCGTATATCATTTTAGCAAGAGTGAGATTTTGCACTTGCAGGTGATGTGGGCCTTCACTCGAGCACACATACTCCTGCTCGAGTGAGAAGAATATTCTCAAGTAATATTCCCTTAATACCAATACTCGCATCAGGATTTGAGAGGGATAGATTTTTCACTTGCAGGAGATGTGGGCCCTCACTCGAGTACACATACTCCTGCTCGAGTGGGAAGAATATTCTCAAGTAATATACCTTTAATACCAATACTCGCATCAGGATTTGAGAGGGATAGATTTTTCACTCGCTAGTGCTGATGTGTCACTCGAGCATGTGAAGCTATGCTCAAGCATACTTGTGCTTTTCTGATCTTCATGACTCTCGGCCAAGCACTCGCATACCTTCACTCGCTAGTGCTCGAGTAAAGGACACTCATGCTCGAGCATTGATTTCTCTGCTCGAGTGCATCAAGGGAGAATGACAAAACTTGCTCTCAGCCAAGCACTCCAGACACTCACTCGCATGTGCTCGTGTGAGAAAGGCTCCTCTGCTCGAGTGTTGTCTCTAGTGCTCGAGTGAATCATTAAAAATGACAGTTGCATGCTTCTCGGGCAAACACTTTCTGGCTATCACTCGCATCTACTCGAGCACAGAATGGTTCCTTGCTCGAGTGCTAGACTCATGCTCGAGCACACCAGTTCATTTTGACAGCAGACACCATAGAACATTGTTATATGCATTTGGTAACTTTGTAAACATTTCTTAAACTTATAAAAACATGATTTGTACACAATTGAATTTTGTTATCATCAAAACTTGGGATCTAATAGATATGATGTTTTGAGATGTATCTTGGATAGAAAAAAGTTGATTGGAAACTTAGGTTGAAAAGTTGCAAGTTTGGTCAGTGAAAAACTCTGTGCTGGCAGTGGTCTTGAATGGATGTTTTAAAATAGTAAATGGTGTTAAAAAATTCTGAAACTTTGTAGTCTTAAAGTTCACATGCCAAAATTCAAAATGGACATATAATTTATATAATTTTGACTTGTGAGTTGAGTTATGACTTCCAAAGTTTGATGTTAAATCTGGGATCAATTCTGGAGCAGTGTGGACATTTCTTGAATTCTGTATTTTTGTTGTTATGGACAGCATTAATTCATATTTTTCCTATGTAGAGGAATTAAATATCTTTCAATAGGCTTTGGGATCACCTCATTTCGATTTTCCTAGAATTAGTTATAATATTTGGAAGCTAAGACACAAAAGTCTAATTTTTCCAATTTTTGCTTAAACTTTCAGCCAGCACTGTTCTGATGGGTAGGATCTGGATTTTCATGAAATAGATGGTTCTATTGGATTCAGTGGGCAAAAATAGGTGGGGTTACAATTGGGCACTTTTTCAGTAGAGGCCGAAAAAGCATAATTACGAAAACGCCATTGAAATCCCTAAGTAGGGGATGTCAAGGGTATTTTCATAATTTTACAGTAAATTTGGTGATTTCGAGCTTGGAAATGAATTCCTTGGATGAAAATACATCAGAATAGCCTTGGTCAAAATTTTGGGAAAACGTGCTATCGGGCCAAGTACGGCGGGGGCGGGCGGGGTCCCGGGGGCATTTAGTAAATTTTCACCATAGGCTAATATAACCTTAAGAAACACTATGGAAGAGTCTAAAATGATACTTGGATAGGTTATGACCTATTTCTTGTATATTTAATATTTTAGGACCAAGCCAGAAGCCGGAAGCGGCACATTTTACGAGGCACACTAAAAATGTGGTCTTTGAGATTGTACTTCCCAACACTTTAGGCATTTATTTAGGCTTCCAGTAGCCACCTAAGGGACTTTAATGATAACCAAAACTAAATATTTTGAAGTCATTTGAGTATTGGATTAAGTGATAATGCATCGTCCTTAATTATGACTATAGGATTCGATATTTGTTCGGAACGTAGAAGGCCTATGCCTGAATAAGGACGGAAAGAACAAGGAAGTGACACTTTATCCTATATCATATTTAATGCATTACTTGTATGTATTTGTCATTGTATGAGCGAGGGGACGTGGCAGTAAGCCCGGCCTTGAATAGGGGACGTGGCGTGAGCTCGGCCTTGAATATTGTTAAGGGGATATGACGTGAGCCCAACCTTGAATATTGTTTAGGGGACATGGTAGTTAGCCCAGCCATGAATATTGTTATGCTGCATTGTGATATATGCTTACTTGCTTTGTTTAATTATACATCATATATGTAAACTGTTGCTACTGGGATTTTTTTGAATCTCATTCTTTCCAAACAACATTTTTAGCCAGGGCAAGTGGATCTCAAGACAAGCAAGTGAACAAGGATGACTAGGATTGCCAGTGGTAGTCTTAATTTCTTTTTGGTTTTTGGTTATCATTTGGACAACTGTATGTATATATTGGATTGACCATAGGTTTGTATTTACTATGTAATCCCTAGTATGGGAAATTGAGATAGGAGATAATGCCCTATAAAACTCTTGGATTAATGATATTATCCAGGGTGAATGTCGGGAATTTTGTTAATACTCTGATATTGTATATATGACATGTAACGCCCCAATTTTCGATTAAGGCCTAATGATAATTATTGAGGATAATTATCGGATTAAAATGAAATTAATGTATATTTGTGACAATATTATTTAATATGTCATAATTGTTGGAAATTGAAAGAATGGAATTATTGGCATAAGTTGGTAATTAATGGGGAAATTAATTAATAACTAAGAGAAAATGAGAAGTGTAATTAAAATGGCTAATGGAAGGATTAGAGAGATTAATTGGTGATTTAGTGAGTGAGAGCCAATGAGGGGTGGACACATGGCAAGCTCACATGTGGGGGGAGGTAAAGAAAAGTCAAATGAGATAAAAAATGCATTTCTCTCTCCTCTCTTCCCTCACTTGGCGCAGCAAAAACTGAAATGGAGGGAGTATAATCATTTGTGCTTCTTCTTCACTCCACCTCCATCTCTCTCTCTCATTCTCTCTCTTCTCTCCTTGGGTGGCGCCATTGTTGCAGAAAATAGAAGAAGAAAAGCTTACAAAAAGGTAAGGAAAATGGCTTCTATTGCTCAAACTTCCTTCTTTAATGTTGATCCTTGAATGAAGAGCTTCATTGTGATGGTTGTAATGTGTTCATTGGTGTTAGTTTGTGACCTCAAGAGATTGTGAAAGTTGAAGAATCAAGAAATCTCTTTGGCAAAGTGAAAGAGGTGAGTGTTATCTCCTTTTTGATATATATATTATGGATGTTGGTGAGCATTGATTTTTCTGGAAATTTCTGCCCTATTTTCGAAAATTAGGGTCTTAGTGAGTTTGACATGTTGTGATCATGGAAATGGTATATTGTGATGTCTTTTGGACAAATGGATTGGTTTGAATCATTAAAAGTAAAGTTTGGGATCTTTGTGATAGCTTTGGTGCATTGGGCAAAACAGGGCATGTGATTGGGTGGTGATTTTGGTCATTTCGAGGTTACCATTGTGTTTCTTGAATGATTTTGTGTGGGAATAAGCTTGGTTATTAATTTTGGAGTTATTGAACACTTTGGTAGAAAATTGGAAATCTGTTTGGTTTAAGCTCTGTTTTGTGCAGTAATTTTGTATGAGGGTTTTGAATGACCAAATGATTTCAGAAAATTGTGACACTTTCCAGTCTTAAAGTTCACATCCCAAGCTTCAAAATGGACATATATTTTGTGTCATTTCGTTTAGTATTCTGAGAGTTATGCTTTGCCAAAGTTTGGTACAAAAACAGAACTCTGTTTTGGAGTAGTGTGTAGTTTTGGTAATTCTGTATTTGTGTAGTGATTTCCAGTGATGGGCTATATTTTTCCTTGAAAGAGGACTCATATACCTTTCATTTGGCTTTAGAATCACTCCGTTTTGATTTTTCTACAATTAGTTATGGTTTTTCGAAGTTCAGCCCAGAGTCAGGAAATTTCTGGGCCGCGGCCCAAACCTTTCTGGCCTGATTCGGGCCGCGGGCCGCAGCCCATGGTTTTCTGACCATATTTGGGCCGCAGCCCAAGGAAGGGCGGGCCGCGGCCCACCCCTGTGTTCCAGCACTTTAAGTTTTTGAATAGAGATCTTCACCCTATTGTTTCCCAACCTTTTAGGGGTTTTATTAGAGGCATTTGTGGCTTCTTAAGGGTTATTATTGATAACCAAATCTAAGTGTTGAAGAGTTAATTGAGTATTGGAATAGAGAATAATGCTTCATCCTTAATTATGACTTTAGGATTTGATATCTGCCCGGAGCATAGAAGGCCTGTGCCTGCTCAAGGAAGGAAAGACAAAGGTAGTGACACTTTATCCTATATCATGTGTATTGCATTGCTTGTTTGCATTAGTCATCGATTGTAGTGAAAGTGAAGGGGATGTGGCGAAAGCCCGGACTCGATTATAGTGAAAGTGAAGGGGACGTGGCGAAAGCCCGGACTCGAATATTGATAAAGTGATGGGGCGTGGCATAAGCCCGACCTCGTATAAAGTGAAGGGAACGTGGCGAAAGCCCGGTCTCGAATATTGATTGCTGCATTGTGATATATGTTTACTTGCTTTGTATATATGTATCATATAAATAAACTGTTGCTACTGGGATTCTCTAGAATCTCATTCTTTCCAAATAACATTTTTAGACAGGGCAAGTGGATCGAAAGGCAAGCAAGTGGTAAAGGACGATTAGGACTGCCAGCGGTAGTCTTAGTTAAATATTTTGGTTTTATATCAATTGGTTATCATTTTGGATCATTGTAAATATATTGTATAGATCATAGTACTATAGTTTTGTGTAATCCCCGGTATGGATACTGAGATGGGCAATGATGCCCTATATAAACCTTTAGATTAATGTTATTATCCCGGGTGAACGTCGAGAATTGTGCTTACTCTGATATTGTATATGTAACAGACCAAATAGGCCATTTGTTTTAATGAATGAAATGAATGGAGATCCATTTGTACAGGTGTTTTAAAAGGTTTTTATTTGTTCCGGATTTCTCATTCGATAATTAAATGTGCTTAAACGTTAATCCCGGCCTGATTATCGAAGGGGGTTACATGACAAGCCGAACGTGCCAATTGTTTTTATTTAAAAATGAATGGATATCATATTGTACCAGTGTTGCAAAAATTTTTTAATTATCCCGGATCTCTTATTCAATTATAAAATGTATTTAAACACTAATCATGGCCTTGATGATGGCGGGGGTTACACTCATAACTCTAAAAGTGAATGTAATTAATGATAAACAAACACCTTTGGAAAATAGTGTGTGAATTATGACACGAATTAGCAGTAGAAAGTGTCCAAATCCTGTATTTAAACTTAATTATGATGACAAAGCTTAAATTGAATTATAAGAGAGGGGGAGGGAGCATGGCACGAGGAAAGGGATCAAATAATGTGTAAAGTGATAAACCAATAGAAATTTCCATAGTCAGGGGCAAAATGGGAAGAAGAAATTTATCGCCCAATCAGTTAGCAATCAATGAGGAAATTCATGATCAACTAAAAGAGTAAGTGTTGTGACTAAATGGCTAATGGAATTGGTTAAAGTAACTAGATAGTTACTTGCTTTTAATAGGACCATAGGATCTTGACACTTGTCACCATTTGAAATAGGCAAGGAAATGGAGAAGTCAAATAAATAATTTTTAAATACTCCCTCTCACCTCTCCAAGTCGGCTAAAGGGAATGGGAAAAGATGAAGATGATCTCATTAATCATTTAACACTCTCTCTCCAACCTCTCGACATCTAAGATAGATGAGGAAAGAGGAAGTGGAATTATAAAGGTAAGCTTTTTTTCTTGAGATTTTAACCTTGAAGATGAACTCTAATGCTCAAAAACTCTTCTTTAACTTTGTTCCTCTTGATGAAAGCTTCAATCCTATGATTTTAGATTTTCAAGAGGAAGTGTTTTGTGTGCTCAAGAAAAACTAGAGGTTGGAGAATCAAAGAACAAACTAGAGGAAGACGAAGAGGTGAGCAAAAACAACCTTTTGACATGTATATTATGGTTATTGGTTGAGTATTTTGGCTTGTGGAAATTTCCCTAATTTTCATGTACATAGGGTTTTAGAGAGTTCATGGTGTTTTGTTGATGATAATGGTGTCTTGTGTTGTGGTTTGGATAATGGAATTGATTTGAGACTAAATGGAAAGTTTGACAATTTGTGAGTTTTGTGTTGAAATTCTGCCTTAAAACAAAAATTGTGAAAGGAATTTGAATTTGGTTGTTTTGATGTTTCTATTGGATTCCATGTGAAAAATTGTGTGGGAATAGTGTTGGTTGTGAAAATTGGACCTTTGGAAACATTTGTTGAAAAACTAGAAATTTTGTCAATGAAAATTTTGTGCAGGCCAGTTTTGAATGAGTATATGGTGTCTAAAAATTTTAAAACTTTCTAGTCTAATAGTAGACATGCCAAGTTTAATTTGATATATTATAGCTAGCATTTTGATGTGTGTGCTGGAAGTTATGTATTTCCAAAGTTTAAGGTTGAAACTGAACTTAATTCTAGAACAGTATGTAAATTCATTGGATTCTATATTTTGTGGTTGTAAATAGCAGTGGTTCATTTTTTTCTTGTATGAAGGACTTAAATAGCTTTCTATAGAACTTGGAATCATTTCATTTTGATTTTTGTAGAATTAGTTATGATTTTTGGAAGTTCAGCCAAGAAACAAGATTTTTCTTGGCCTCAGCCAAAAGGTTTTGGCCGCTGCCCAAATGTTTCTAACTTATTTTTCTCCGTGGCCAATGGTTCTTAGCAACAACCAAAATTTTTCTGACCATTTCTTCGCCGCGGCCAGTGGATTTTTGGCAATGGCCAACCCCCAATTTCAACATTTTACCTTTTTGAAGGGTGGTTTTTTGTCTAGTTCTTCTCAACCTTATTGGGCTTTTTCTTAAGCTTCTCATACCCACCTAAAGGACCCAAATGATAACCAACCCTAAGTGTTTTAGAGTAGTTTGAAAGGTGGGAATAGTGAAGAACTCATTGTCCTTGATTATGATTTATAAGACTTGACATCGCTTGGAATGAGTAAAATCTGTGTCCGAGCATGAACGGAAAGAACAAGGTAGTGACTCTTTCTCTTATATCATGTATAATGTTTGCATGTTTGTGCTTATCATTGAGTTTTAACGAACGTGGAAGTTGAGGTAATGTGCATACAGCGAAAGCTGAGGTAATGTGCTTACAGCGAAAGATGTGGTAATGTGTATACAGCGAAAGCTAAGGTATTTATGAAAATAGTGAAAACTGAGGTATTTGTGAATATAGCAAAAGCTGTCATTTATGTGATGAAAGTCACGCATTACGTGATTGCTGCTGTGGATGCCATTGTGTTTATTGTTTTGTGATAATTGCTTATATGCTTTGGCTTTCGATGAGATTACCTTTTTGCACAAAAGTGATCACACACTTTTACTGTAACCTTGAGATTCTAGATGAACCAAACAGAACCTCAGCTGAGGAAGAGATGACCACCATTGTGAGAGGCCAAAAGATTCTTATTTCACCCTCTAGGATAAACATGTGGTTAGGGATAGAGAACCCCCCAGATGATATTTACTCCCAACTTGAACCAAACCAAATATTTTCTGTCCTTAAACCTAGTGAGTTAGTTGGCCCTTTAAATTTCAAACCGAGTGATATGTGTGATCATTACAGGGTTCTATGGTACATCTACTCTAGATCCTTTGTGAACAAGGCCAACAACTATACCCACTTCTCTGATAGGGACTTTAGATGGTTTGCTTCACTTCTCCTGAAGGAACAGAAGGACTTAGGGGAGTATATCTTTTCTGAGATGAAAAGATACTGAGTGGATGGGAAGACTACCACACCAATGCCATAACCTCAGATTGTGTCACTCATTCTAAAGGAGAATAAGATATGGTATCTGGATAGCAAGGAACCTATTGAGAGGATGACTCCGGTTGGGAGAAATCAGATTGGCAAGCTCAACATTGATATTCCTCTCAAGGGTCCTCTGGATTCTGGGTTGAAGAAGAAGAAGAAGACTGAGACCGAGACTAGCAAGATGGATAACACTCAGTCATCGGCTCCAGCTGCCACCACATCATCACCCTCCTTCCTTAATGCCACACTTCAGCATTTTATGGAGAATATGCTCTGAGGATTCCATGTTGATATTGCCAACACGAATGCTGAACTGATAACCAACATGAATTACAAGATGGCGGATTTGGTTGAGAAAATGGATAAGAGGCACGAGGAGTTGCTAGCTGAGCAACGTGCCCAGGGTGAGATATTGAGATTGATTCTGGCACAACTGGATTCCTTGGGTCTTGGACCTTCTGCCGGTCCATCATCTTCTTCTCCAGAGCATATACCATCCTCTGCACCACCACCACCTCCAGAGAACATTCCTTCTGATATTCCTTTCTCTGAGGCTGAGCCTTTTATCCCTCCGGTCTCTAGTCCACCTGAGCCACAACCCAAAGACATTCTATATTCAGTGGATAACCCCGACACCAATGAGACCATTCATATCATCATTGATGATTCACCTCCCAAACCTCAGCCTGAACCTGCTCCTAAACCTATTCCATCTCCACCCATACTGAGGAAATATCTCCCTCCTCATCCTCTGATCATCATACTCCAGAGATTGAGATCACTCCAGAGGTTGGGACTACTACCATGATCATCTACCAGTCTCCCTCTATTCTTCCCAGAGATGATATCCATATCCCTTCAGTGAACCTTTCTGAACCAGTCTCTTCTAGTTCATTTGACTCATCTGGTTCAGATGCTTATATGGTTCTTCCAGTGACACCTATTTCCATGGTCAAGCCTTCTATTCCTCCACTTGATTGATGAAGACAAAAAAGGGGAAGAAGAGCTTGAGTGTGATTTTGTGGAATGTCTATGTTTTTGGGTATATGGATGTATATGGGTTTTAGGGAGCTTTTAAGTTTTAGGGAGTTTTTAAGTTTTTAGGAGTCTTTTGAATTTTAAGCTTTTCATCTTGTCATCTTGTAATGCAGCTTAATTTTAATGCAAGTTAATTTAAGTTATGATTTTATTTCATGTCCATTTAAGTTTTAAATTATGATACATTGTTGGACTAATGAGTTTGTTGTGTATGCAAGGTGTATATTATGATTTCATTCAATTTATACTTTGAATCTAAACTTAATAAGTTTTTCAAAATAATCTTTGAATACAAGAAGTATTTAATTGATAATTCAATTTCAAAAACCCTGTTCAAAATCACCAAGTTTTGTCATCATCAAAAAGGGGGAGAATGTTAGATCTCATGTTTTGATTATAACAAAGAATGGTATGAAAAAGATTTGATTAATAAATAAGTTTGAACAAAGTAATAACAGGGAAAAGCATAACTTGAAGTAAGCATTGGAGTAATGAAGAAAGGCCAAGAGAAAAAGCTGAGAAACTTGATCAGAAGCAAGTTTTCTAAGGCATTACTCGAGTATGTACTCGAGTAATGAGACAAAACTTGAAGTAACCAGAGACACCTTCGAGTAACCTGCCAACGTTACTCAAGTAGGTACTCGAGTAACCATATAAAAGTCTTCCAGTTGCTCTTGGCTTGCCAATGTTACTCGAGTAGCCACTCGAGTAACCAGGTAAATAACTTGGAGTTGCTCTCAGCTTGCCAACGTTACTCGAGTAGGTACTCGAGTAACCATGTAAAAGTCTTCCAGTTGCTCTCGGCCTGCCAATGATACTCGAGTATGTACTCCAGTCCCCTGTTTCAAGAAATATGTTGCTCTCGGCATTTTCAATCCTGCCAACGTTACTCGAGGAGCTACTCGAGTAACTCACTGTGGTAAGCAAAAACCTGAAGGTAGTACTCGAATAACTTGATCTATTTTTATTACACTTCACTCGAGGCATTACTCAAGTATGCAAGTATTCAATAACTCATTTAAAGTGGATTACTCGAGTAAGTACTCGAGTATGCAGAATTATTTTTGAAGAAAAACCTCAAGTCATTACCCGAGTAAGCTATGCACATAAATTGAGTTTACTCGAGTATGTACTCAAGTAACATGGTAATCAGACTTGAAGTGCTCTCGGCCTTGAAATCCTGCCAACATTACTGGAGTAAAGCATCAAGTAACCAAAAGTTTATTTGAAGCTTTACTCAACTTGTTACCCGAGTAACCTATGAAGAAAAGAGTGCATTACTCGAGTAGGTACCCGAGTAAACATACATTTCCAAAGGTTTGATATTTTGGTTATTCCATGCACTACCCGAGTAATCTTATATTTGTTTGTTGACTTGTAGTTCATCAAAGTTTTCCCGATGATACTCGAGTAAGTACTCGAGTAAACTTTAATGGATACTCGAGTATAGAAACCCAGAAATTTAGAAATCATTCAAACGTTCATTGATTTGTTTCCTATATGATTAACCTTTCATTGTATTAGTATTCCTAGCATATTTACATATAAACAATAAAGAAATCATATCAAATAAGGAAAGTCAAATGAGAAGTTCAAATGCCACATACCTCCAACGGATATTTTTCAAATACTAGAAAAGTCAACAATGGCTGCGCACTCTCCAACAGACAAGTAGAAAATGTTCCAACGGTCATCACCAACATATCTATATAAATGGGAACCTCCAAACAGAGAAACAACAAGAACACACACAAACGTATCATCAAGTTCATTACTATGTTTTTATACATTTTAGTAATTCTGTACTTCAGTGATTCTTACTCATTCTGAGAGAGAGATATTTCATTCAAACTCAATATTTGTTATTGAGATAACTTAAGGTTGTGGAACCTTGAGTTGGGATTGGATTGCAATTTGTAAGGGGGAGCGAGTGTCCAGGTGAAGGAACTTGCTTGTACTGAGGTGCCAAGAACCCACTAAATCTTGGAAATTATAGTGAAACTCTTAGAGAAGCTCTGAGGACTGGACGTAGGTCAAAGTGGTTGTGGCCGAACCAGTATAACTCCCGGTGTACACTTCGGTGATATTTCTCCTTACTCTTTACTGTTTTAATTTCACTGTCAAGTTTTATATTTGCAATGAAATTTTTAGTATCACCCAATTCACCCCCTCTTGGGTGAAACGCTTGCTCTAACAAAGATGACACTCAAGTTGATCTCTGAGTTCCAATTCAACCCCCACAACGCCTTTGTCTTCTTACTTCTGAGCTTCGACCGGTAGTGTGAGGGAGGAAGTCCTTGATGGTGGTGGTGGCTCTCCGTCTCTTTCTCTCCCTCTCAAGCTCTCTATTGAAGTTCTTCAATCTGAAGCTCCTTCTCTCCCGTTCAAGCTTTCTTGCGGTGTTGTGACGTCGAGACCCAGAAGAAGCAAGTTAGGCTCTCAAACTTGACTTAGCCTTAGTTAAAACTTGACCAATATGGTTTAATCAAAACTAATCTAGTGAAAAATATGGAAAAAATCTATAAATAAAGAAAATTTTGAAAATTTGCCAAAAAGATGGAATTTGGCTAAAATTCACCACACCCAATAGCTATTCTATTGGTTTTTTTAGAATGGCCCAAACCTTTAGGAATTTGAAGTTTATTATTTTATGGGTAAAATTTTCAAAAAAAAAATTTAGTGAGCTTTAAAGTGATTTGCAAGTGAGTTATAGTAAGAATTCCAATGAGTTTGTAGATTAGTAGCACAATTTTCAGCCATGAATTGAGTTTAAACAAGAAATATGCAAGAATGCAAATGCAAAAATAAAGAAAAATCAAAATATTTGAGGGTATTTCTTCAAAACTTTCTATGAAAAATGCAAGATGCAATGAATTAACTTGGAGATATAGTGAATTCAAACAAATGAGATCAAAATCATGCCAAATTTAATGCAAACAATACCACACAAAAGCTACAAAGTCAAGACAATACAATGTGCATGAAAGTTATGCAAACTACGTAAATGCAAAAAACCTAAACTATATGCAATGAAAAACCAAAAATGCAAAACTAACAAGCTTCATCCAAGAAACCCCTTATCAAAAATGAATTTAACAACTAGATTATCTAGGGAGCCAAATACTTAGCTTTTTGGCATTGTCGCCATTGATTTGACACAACCTCAGCCTCCTCGGGGTCAAATCACAAATTTTACCACGAATTATAATGCAATATAATGCAAACACCTTGGGATTGTTCTCTTGTCCATGAGCCTTTTATTTTGAATTCCCTAGGTTAGACTAAGTGTTAAGAACATAGTTAGAAATAGGGTTTTGAAATTGGTTTTCTCTACTAATGAAATGCAGTGAAAAATACTTGTTTTTGGATTGTTAATATAAAAAGGGAGTGAATTATATGAATGCAATGATATAGATGCTCTCTTGAGGTGGGACATTAATGATAGGCTTTAGTTCGTTCAAAAGGGAATTGGGGATAGTGAATTGTATTAATGCAATCTTTCCTTTTATGTAAGATCAATTTAATGGACCAATTCAACCCTAACATGCATGTAAGATGCTCAACACTAAAGAACTCAAGAAAAAAGACAACAATATATGTCTCAATATAAGCTATACCAATAGAATCATTCAATACTAACAAATTCATTAACCCAATATTGAATAACTCAAAGAGAAATATAAATTGAAACATCAAAGTACTTAATTACAAAACTCAATCCAAAATCACAAACTTAGCTCAACATAAATGGAGTCTCAAGCTCAATCTCTACATTACAAAGCCACACACATTTAGAACTAGGAAAACATAGCCAAATAATGGAGAATACATATCAATGGAACAAACTTTAACTCCCTTTTGAAGAAACAAAGCTTGAATCATGCATCTAACCCATCTCAAGGAGCTTTGAAGTACCTAGCCACTTATGGAAGAAGAAGAAGAAGCTTTAACTCCTTACAACAACTTTGAAACGTTTATGGAGGAGAAGGTTTGGATGTTTTTGGTGTGGAGATTGAGAAGAAAGTGTGATTTTTACATGAGGATATGAGTGGGAGAGTTTTCAGACCGAGATATGATGATGAATGTCGTTGAAATCATCCTCCTCTTCCCTTTTGTATGCAGATCCTATTTTTCTTTTTATTTTCCTTTATGCTGTTCATTTTTTGCCTCCAATTAAGTAAGAATTGTGGTTGCGCTTGACTCTTAGAATTAGGTTAAATGTAGGCTAGGGTTATGAAGTGATTGGGCTTAAGTGAGGGACATTGGGCCTAAAAGAAAATGTGCAAAGCTTGATACGTATTGGTCCACATCATCACCTGCATATTCAAATAAACAAAAGTAGAATCATACATCCATATAAATAAGAATTATTCAAGATTCACAATTTTTAGCAAAATATAACATTTTAGCCCATTTAATTTCCAAAATACCCTTCTGACCAAATATGCACTTTGAAACTTAATTATGCCCAATAATCCTACTAAATACCTTTAAAATGATAGTAATTAGTACAACAAAATACGGTCTTATGAATTTGTTTAGGGGTGGGATTCCTTAGTTTCTGCCCCCTCTACGTTCGGCCTGGCATATAGTGATGTTGGTTCTTTAAATGCAGGAAAGGATTAAGGGTAATCCTTGTCACATTTTTGTAACTACGAATATGTATGGTCCATGGTAAAAGTGAGTTTCAAATGTTGGTTACCAATCAGTTTTTCTTTTTTGGTAGTGTAATTGGTAACATTTTTTTGGGGAATAAAGTGGAATGTTTTTTTAGGGAATAGGAAATCAACTTCTTGGAAATATGTGGCCTTGTGGAATTTGATCTTCTAGGAGTGTGTAGTCACTTTATATTTATCATTGTTCTCCAGCATCTCAAAATTTTCAATATGGTAGACTTCTAACCCTTGATTTAGATACCCTACAAGTATTACTATCATTAATAGTAGGGAAAACACCTCAAGGAATGGTGGAAAGGCAATAAATATGCACCTGCTCTTCCACCAAAATCATGCCAACCTTCCAGGAAGCATGTAGTAGGATCTTCTTATAGGAAACAAACTTCATAAAAACACATGCGATAATAACCCATGTGTCCTTTCGGTCATTGATATCACAAAAATTTGCATGGCCAACAATGATCATATTGTACTTTGGAGGGTTTAAGTTGCAACAATGACTATTAGTTAAAATTGAAAGTTTTCACTGAAGAACATTTCTTCCTTGGAAGTGTCAAAATTGTAGCAATGTCACCCTGATACTTATCTAGGTTAAGTTTGACTATTAGTTAACCAAATTTGTGTAGCTAGCAATGTGAACAACATTGAAAAAGAATTTACATATAGAGGAAGAGCTCACATTCGCTAGAGAGTAGTTAAGAAAAAGATTCAATCACTAGATGCATAACATACTAAGGATGATTGCAAAGAACAAGGCCATCAAAAACTCTCTACCGCCGTATGTCAGTAAGGCCAAGATAGGTAAGTACCTCTTTAATTTTCTCTTCATCGCACAAGATGTTTTCACCTCTTTGATTTACCCTTCATTACACAAGATTTTTTCACTTCTTTGATTGTCTTTAAACCTTTAGACGAGATGCATTTTTTTAAAAAAATTAATTATTTTAAATCTAACTTTGTAAAAAATAAAGTAGATGACATATGGACTTGTCAAATAAGCATATTTGGTTAACTAAAAGGTAAACTTAACCTAGATAATAGCTAGGGTGAAATTGCTATAATTTAGAAACTTCAAAGGTAACATTGCTCATGAGTGAAAATTTTTGGGGTAAATTTGCACCTAAATCCAAAACAAAAAAATGACATGAATAACACGTGGACTGCCAATTCAGCATATTTGATCAACTAATGATCAAACTTAATTAGGATAATGGGCAGGGTAAAATTGCTATGATTTGGAAACTTCTGGGGTGACATTGCACCTTAAAAAACTTCCTTAGCAAAATTGCTTCAACATGACAACTTTCAGGGCAAAATAGGCTCTTAACCCCTAACAATAACAACTACATATTTGAATTAATTAGTGTTAAATGGCAGATTATTCAAGGCAGTCGAAAGGTGTAACTTGGGCCATGTGAAAGGTGTAGGGGTTGCATAATGCTACGTTGAAAACGATGGGAGAAGAAATCTGAGTTGTTAAAGTTTTTGTGATAAAAATCAATAAATGGGGGTGTTGCATTATCATTAAATGGATCCAAAGGTTGGAGGTAGGAATTTGAAGTGGTGTGTTTTTTAGGTGCAAATAATTAGGGGGGTTACAAATTATTTTAATTACATGGATGGTTGGTTTCACCACCTTTAGCGAAGCCATGGAAATTCTATAAACATCCATAAATAATTAACGACAAAAGAGATGCATCATAAACGGTGTTAACCAATACATTCTTCCATCATTACACGCTTTCTAGTAAGAAAATATATAGATGGATGGATAGATATGTAAGTATTGATATTAATTCATGCAATCAATTAATTTACACATACACAATGACTGCTATTATATGGAGGATGCAACTAAAATATTTCAAAAATGATTTTATTTGAACTTTTTATATGCACAATTTTCCTATGTCTTAAAATTTTTAATTTAGTGTTCTATTTCATAATAATGATTAGTATCATAACCAAAAGTAAAATAATCAATTTTACAAACATTATTTGTAACTAATATATAATAAACAAAAAATACTTGCAACTAATATGTCAAATTTTAACTTGTCTTTTTGAAAAAATAAGGAGTCCATAAATAACATATACGAGTGCATAAATTTCACATTAAGCCCCCAATAAAAAAAAGTTAATGTTGGTATATAAAAATTTTCGATCACAACTAATATTAAAGCTTTTAATTAACATAGACATTTGGGAAAAAAATCATTTACAATCTATAAAATAATTTAATCACAATATTCTTCTTCTCCGTTTTTTTCACATGTTTGGAAATCAAAGTAGGCTACTTTGATTCAACTTATAAAACTTCCCCTTAGTGGAGTTCTTTGGCGCTCTCAATTTCTTGCCATCCTATTCATCATCTTTGATCTTCTATGCTCTTTTATTCTCTGTTCTTCTCAGTTCGTCTGTTTAACCTACTCCTTCTTGCGCTCAACTTATTACTCTTCTTTGTCTGTCTAACAACTTTGGCCTTATTGTGGAAAAAACTTAAAAGTCACAATTTCTACCATAATGTTATCGTCTCATTGGAATCTTGATACAACTGGGAAGAAAGTAGTGCTTTTATGGCAAAGAGTTTCTCAAATAGTTTTACTGCTAGAAATTCTCCCAATGGAGGTTTGACAAGATTTTGAGTTCCCTGACAAGGTCCATCAATCTTACTTGATCATCACTATACTGAGAATCGGAGTAACCTTCTGCAGATGCGCGCTTTTGGCTACATACTTGATAGGAAAATCTGGTCTAAACGGGAATTGCAAGATGAATTAGACAATGTGTGGCATCTTCAAGGTTGTGTTGTTGTTTCTTGGTCGTAGTAAAACTAGATTTCATCTTTACTTCCAAAATGACAGAGATAAGGCATATGTAACTCAGATAGGTCTTTGGTCTCTTAAAAAGTCAGTCTTTCTTGTATCCGAGTGTCATAATGATGTTGTGTTGGAACGAGACCACTTTCACGTTTTCAAGTATGGGTGCAAGTTTGGGGTCTTCACATTATGTTGAAAAATAGCCTAGTCCACCCTTGGTGGATTGGGCCCAAGCCCAATAAGATTGTGGTCAAAGTATAAATAATATAAATGCTTGGGTAGATATTTGTAATATTTCCTAAAACATTATGAGTCATGTTGTTTAACCAATAGATTATGACTCTACAAGTGGTATTATTTCACCGAAACTATATCTCTCTCAATCAAAAGGATATCTTGTCTCTTTGATGGAAGGATATGTTAGTAGAAGAGGAAGGGGTGCATAGAACCCTATAAATAGACATAGAGGATTCAGTTATTAGACACTTGAAAATAACATATAGAAACTTTGTCAAACTGACTCCCCATTCCATCTACTATATTTATCTCTTCTTCTTCCTATCGTGGTGTATTTGTTGTGCGTCATAATCGCTTCCACAATAGTGATCCGATTAGCATGGGTGTAATATCCCAATTTGGGATTAAGGGCTAATGACTCTAATATTGATTGTAATTAGTGTAATTAAACACTTTTAGAGAAATATGATGTAAATTTGATGAGTATATTTGGAGATTTGAGATCAAGAGTTGAGATCTATTGACCATAGGTCAGAATCCCATGCTTTACATCTATGTGACCTTATGTAAGAGTGTGTAAGATGGTGACAAGTGGCTCTTTGGTGGACCATTGGATGGCACTAGAAGACAAATGTTCACTTTTCTCTCTCTTTTCTCTCTCCTATTCAGTTAAGGGGGAGTATGGGCAAGGGAAAGTGTACACCATCATCATCATTTGCTTCATCTCAGCATCTCTCTCTTTCTTCTCCATTTCCGGCGCTCAAGCAAGAAAAGAGGGAAGGAAAGCTTTGTTTTTTGGGTGAGTTGTGATCCTCTTAAGCTCAAATCCTCTTCTCTAATGTTGTGCATCTCATTGAGAGCTCTATCATGATGATTTCAGAATCTTAAAATGTGGTTGTTTGTGTGTTGAAGAATTTTGAAAGTTTGAGAATCAAGATTCTGGATTTGGCAAGTTGAAGAGGTAAGGATTTGATGCATTTTGATATATGTTATGAGTTTTGGATATGTTTAAGAAATTCTGGAAAATTTGCCCTAATTTATGGTTATTTTGGAATGAATGAAATTCATAGTAATTGATGTTGGAATTAGTCTATTGTGGAGTTATTTGACTGTTGGAGTTGATTTGGAAAGTTTGAATTGAGTTGAATGAAATTTGGACATTGGGTGTGTCATAAAGACCTAAGTGTTTGATTGTGTTAGAATGGTATTTGGGTGTTTTTGAAGTTGCTAATGTGTTCCTTAGGCATGAGTAAGTGTGTATGCGCTTTATGAGAAGTTTGGAAACCATTGAGATTAGTTTTGACCATCTGGGAATTTTCTGTTATCTGCTGTGATTTGGGTAATCTGATAGCAACACTCGAGTGAGGGAAGATCATGCTCGAGTGCTGTGTATATTTTCCCTTTTCTGCTTCGAGTTTTGCCTGGGTTCTATGAGAAGAGCTCGAGTGCACTTATGTAACCGCGAGTGATGTTGGTGATCACTCGAGTGAGCAAGGGATTGCTCGAGTGATGGTGTGAGTCTAGAGTTAGGGCTGCGTCTCGGGTCCTCACTCGCTGGTCATTTGTCAAGAGTTTGCTCTGGCACTCGCAAGTAAAACCGTCTCACCCGAGCACTGGGGGGTATGTTCGAGTGAGCTTGTCCTTCTGGTGATTATGTGTGCTCTCGGGTTGTCACTCTTTGTGTTGCACTTCTGGGGACTCGAGCAGATTTAGAGTCATCGCCCGAGTGCAAAGCTGTGTGCTCGAGTACGGTGAGCACTTTCTAGCCATGATGGTTGTTCACTGTCAAACACTCACGAGTGAGAGCTGTTCTCACTCGAGCACAATCCGCTTATCACTCGAGTGAGGTCGCCTTCACTCGAGTGAGCCAGTCTAAAATCACTGCTTTACCTTTTGAAAAAGGGGTTTTCAGGGTAGTTCTCCCAACCCTTTAGGTATATGTTTAGGCCTTTATTAGCCACCTAAAGAATCCTAAATGATAACCAACTTAAAGTATTATGGAAATATACATTTGGAAAACAAATTGATTGGTTGTCCCTGATTTGGTATAGGATTTGATATTTGTCACCCTCATGAGCCTGCGGAGCCAAAGAAAGTCAGGAAAGATTCAGGTATTGACTTTTCCTTTATATCTTATGTGATGCATTGTATATGTGTTATATCATTGGTTGGTGATGGATTCGTATGCTACAATATTTGTGAAATTGTGTATGCACCGCTATACCAATAGTCCCTGAGTCGTTAACAACGGTTCGGGTAAGGCGTGTGCCTTCCCGGCGGTAAAAAGGGATGAGGTTAAGGTGTGATATTTGTGATTATGTGAGCCGAAAGGCTATTTGTAGGCCAAAAGGCTATATGTGAGCCATAAGGCTATTCGTATGCACTACCATACCAACAGTCCCTGAATCGCTAACAATGGTTTGGGTTAGGACGGTGTGCCTTCCCAGCGGTAAAAGGGGAAAAGGGTGGAATGTGATTTGTGTTGCTACTGTTATGTGATGATTTGCTTACATGCTATGTGATTACATGTGGTATGAACGATTTGTTACTACTGGGATTCTTTAGAATCTCACTCTTTCCAAATGACTAACATTTTCAGTTAGGGCGAGTGGTTCCAAGGATAAGCGGCCAACCATGAGTGGTTAGGGCTAGTAGGGACATACTGGAGTTCAGACCGTTGGTTATCCATTTTGGATTTTGGGATTACTTTGTATATGAGATGTAAATATGAATTTTTGGTTATGTAATCCCCATTTTGGAAAACCTTTAAACCCATTATATATATATATATATAAGTAACCCGGGGTTACCGGGATTTCGATTACGCACTCTGATATAACTGCACAGGTAATTGTATTCGAAAGTGAATGTGAGACCAGATGAATTCTGTTTTAAATGTTTTGTTTGTATACCCCATCTCTTGGAGATGAGTGATTACGAAAAATGATTTTGTCTTATTGGTCTCTATTTCACTTAAATTTCATAGTCCGGATATAATTACCGTGAGGGGGTTACAGTGGGTCCAAGAGATAAATGGTCGCACTTCAGGTATGCCCAATAATTCTTACATGGTATCAGAGCCAAGTTAAAAATTGTTATTGTGGTTATCATGTATGAGTATTTAACCATATAGATAATTAAACATTGTTTTAATTATCGGATTCCTAATGCAAAATTGCCTTCGGTGTGTTTTTTTCTTAGGCATATGAATTTACTTCTAAAATATAGAATTTGAAGTTTGTTTATCTGGTTATATATAATCATATACGAGTAAAGAAAAAAAAATGAAATAGAGACAACTATTCCTGCACATATTGCATTTTGGTTCATGCTTTTATATATGGTTATGACTGCATTTTTCATTCATTCTGCCATTGTTTTCTGGGTTTTATTATAATTGGAATATGATTCTAGACATAGAATGAGTATAATAGAAGCCTAGAACCCCAACACTGAAGAACTTAGAGAGAAAGCATGAAAACCGAAACCCAGAGAATTTGTTTTTAGCATTGGGTCACTTTAAAATTAGAGAATTAGGTTTTCAAATTAGCCCCATTGAATAGATCTCAAAAAAACAATCGAAAATGACACCAAGAATGCTGAAAATGGACGTCGGACGGAGGAGATATGGAAGAGAGAAGGTTCTGGGTCAATGGACCCGACCCACGAATGTAACCGGGTCTGGGTCGACCCAACCTCCAGCCTCCAAAACGATGTCGTTTTGGTGTTTATTAAAAAAACCGTTTTTTGTTTTAAAAGGTGTCTGAGCCGCAAAAAAAACAAAAGGGTGAGTTTTTTTTTCCTCTGGCCCAATATGGTAAGCCCAATATGCGAGGCCAAAAACAAAAAAAATGAACCAGAAACAAAAACAAAAAAAATTGGATAGAAAAGCCATATGGCGCGTGAGGCCACGTGGCTTCTTCTTTTGACATGTGGTAGACACATTCCGACAGTACGCGCGTGGAGTCTGATGATCCGGCGCGTGTCGCTGGACTACCTCTGGAAGGTGGCACGTGGTGTACACGCGCCACTGTGTGCGTGTTGTTAGATATGATTAGTTTTGATGATGTCAAATATAGATATGAAATGATAAGAGCAAAAAGTTTATATAATGTATTTCTTTGACTAACTATTATATTACATATTTTGTAGATTAGTCAAGCAAAGAATGAAGAAGATTGAATTAATGAAAATGAACAAGAGGAAGAAGAAGGAAGAAATTGAAGATAGTCAAGGAGATGCTTACTTTGGTTATGGAGAATTATTATTAAGAGGAAAACTATGAAGAAAGATATTAAAGAATGAAGAACTTGGAAGATCTATCATGAATATCAAGATTCAAGTTGTTAGATGTGATATTGGAGGTTTCTATAATGTTACCGGAGGTTTCTATGATCAAATGATGGTTGGAATAGGTTAATACGAAGCTAAGATGACTTATATATGAGTTTTGGCACTTCTAGAGGTGTTATGCTCGAGCACGAGGTGTTTCACTCGAGCACAGGAAGAACACACTCGAGCACAGACCAATTCACTCGAGCACGGGGTGTATACTCTGTTCTACTTTGTTTTATGTTCAGCCTGAGCGAGGTCTGGTATTTTGATCATATCTCTCAAACCACACCCGGGATTGACCCGCAACTGGTGGCATAGGAAAGAGGACTCACAACACGTAAACTTGCCACCAGGATCACATTGAAAGAAGATCAAATGAAGGAGATATGATTCGTGGAAAATGAAACTGAAATCACCGTCACTTTTCGACACAGGTTCGGTATTTTGCTCGTAACTTACAAACTACACATCGGATTGAGACGAGACTAGTGCCAAATGAAAGTAGACTCAAAGAGCTTTCCATGGATAGGTAATTTTCCTAATTTAAACGTATATTCTAGGAGCTATGCCTTCTGGAATTTGATGCTCGTGCAGACTAGCAAAATATACACTCTTTCGATCATAACTTGCAGAATACAAGGAGTTTGGAGCTGATTCTTGTTGCATTGGAATGCATTTGGCAAGACCTTTCTTATGATACATCATTTGAATCAAATAAACAAAATTTTTCTAAAGTGGCCCCACATCACCCGCGAGTGTAAAAACTGACTCTCTGAAAATGTTGTGCGAGTGATGTCCAGAAGCAGCTGAAACGTGAAGAAAATTGCATCACTCGAGCACTAGGATCCATGCTCGAGCATTGGATGATTTCTCACTCGAGCACATGCAAGTTTTGTCATAGAAGTGATAACCCGAGAAGAAGCTTGTACGTGAAAGCATGAAATGCACTCGAGCATGACTGGTTGTGCTCGAGTGATTCGAGAATTCACTCGAGCAGATGCGAGTGAAGTGCAGCGAGTGCTTGCCCGAGAGGAAGTCAGAACGTGAAAATATGAACTGCACTCGAGTGAGCCATATTGCACTCGAAGTGAAGTTCTGACAGAAGCAACGAAGAAACACAGAGCCTCATAGCAATCAATCCAAACATGGTTAAATGTTATACAATCATTATGTTTTCACTTGTTATTGTTCCTAAACATTAACTAACATATATTTCAAGTGTAAAACAGGAGATTAAATATTTGGATTGTATCTTCAAGAACGGAGGTCACGGCGAATATCTTCACTCAACGTGATGAGTCACAGAAGCCAGAAATTCATCTTTTGACCAATGATCCAACATACCCATAACTAATACTTCATCATATTAATGATTAAGTATTTTGCAGTGTGAAACAGGAAATATAACGGTGAGCTTACAAATTTAAATGAAAGAGTCAAGTGTGGCGGGCGGCATCATTACGCACCGAGCATCAGCTACCTACCACGACAAAAGTTTGACCCACCATGAGAGATTGTCTGAAACACAAAACGCTCCACAACGTGATGTACAGCTCAAAATGAATCTTCCTGCTGTTCAACGTGACGCTCTGCTTTGCAACGGAAAACTCATGGTAGCTCATTTTTCAAATATGCTCAAACGGTTAAAATGACTCCAACGGACGAATGCTCACAACGGTCATCATCTTCATCAACTATAAATGAGAGAGAGCATTCAACATTGATGGGTAACGGAGAAAACAGAGCAGCGACACCAACATGAGAATAACATAAATCCTCTGCTTCTACCCAAACACTCTCTGTTTTCCAGTTTCTATATTACTTATCGTTGAGAGAGTGATTATTTGTATTGTACTTCAGTGAGCATTATATCCACTCTGTGAGAGAGTCTGTAAACACTTTCATATATATTTCTGAGTTGATCTCAAGGTAGAGGGACCTTGAGAGGGTTGATTTTCTTACGGGGAAGCAATAAAGAGAATTGCCAGTAAGACATTCTGCTCGTAAGACTTACAAGGTGCAAGCAGTAGAGAACGTTGCTGCTCATAAGACTTACAGGAGTGTAAGCAGGAGAGAACGTTGCTGCTCGTAAGACTTGCATGAGTAAGCAGGAGAGGAAGATCTTCGGGATTGCTCTGCTCGTAAGACTTGCCGTAAGGGGGAGTATTTCAGTAAGAAATTTGTAAAAGCTTTCACAAGTACCCGGCTAAACTTGTGAGATTGTAAAGGCTTTTCTTGTGCCTGGATTAAACGAGAAGATAGTGGATTTGAAAATCTCAGGAGGAGCCTGGGGACTGGACGTAGGCCATCACAGATTGGACCGAACCAGGATAAATCACAGTTTGCATATTCTCTTCCCTAAACTCTTATATTTCCAGCATATATTATTTAATCTAACTGTTGATTTATAAACCTTCATACTTACTGCTTTCGTCAAGATACGAAAAGATTTCTAAAGTTCTTAAGTTTTTATTATACACCCAATTCACCCCCCTCTTGGGTGATAGCCGGTTCTAACACGTGTGTCTTCTCTATTTTTTCTATTTTAAATGTTTTTATTCTTTCAGCTCATGGGGGCGCGTGCAGCATCAAAATGAGACCTAGTTTGTTCCTAAAAATCCCTAAATTCATGATCTTTAATATGATATGCTATTTGAGTAGTTTAGACTCCAATTGATATATGTTTATGATATTCTAAGTGCGTTTATGAATGTTTTAAACCATTTCAAAACTTCTAAAATTCATTTATTGATTTCAATTTTTTCTGTTATATTTAAATGTGTTATAAACATGTTTTCATATATTATAGAGAGAATATTGCCTTATTATAAAGCATGATTTAGTTGATAATTCATTATATTATTATATGTTTTTCGACAAGTAGGAGTTTTTTTTAGGAGTTGTTAATCCTAAAAGTTAGAGTTGTAAAAGTACCTATATATAATTCTCGACAGAATTTTAGTGATGTTGCTAATATTTATGTGATGGGAGATACAAACATATACTTCTAATCATGAATTTAGTAGTATTACTATTTTTTCTGGTTAAGAATAATGTAAGTACATGACATTGTATACTGTGTTGTGCTATATATATTGTCGATGATATGTTTAATAGTTTAATTCCCTTAGAGAGACATATTGAATATAGAATAGATTTGTTTCAGAATTGAAAATGGCAACTAAGAACATCATCGCTGAGTTAAATAAATGGGACAAATTAAATGGTGACAATTAGGATATCTGGCACCAAAAAGTCCAATATATTTTGGAAGAACAAGAGGCAATGGAACCTCTAACAACAGTTGTAGCATAGCCTGCTGCTGGGAATACGGCCCAACACAGGAGAGACCAAGAGGTCTATGAGGCTTGGAAAAAGAAAAATAGCATTGCAAGAATTACATTGTTGAGTACAATGGCAGATGACCTCATTTGTGAATATGAGAAAAATGAAACAGTGCAAGCCATATGGGCAACGTTTAAAGACAGGTTTGGTGGTACATCCACCTCTAAGCTTAGACGATTAACTATTAAGTTTGATACGTATAAGCTTAGGGCAAATACTTCCATGAAACAATATCTGAGAGAGATGGCAAATATGATTAGAGAATTGAAGGAAGCTGGGTAAACTGTGTCTAATGAACAACAAGTTTAGGCAATGATAAGATCATTGCCATCTAGTTGAGAGTAAATGAAGGTTAATCTAACCTATAATGAAGGCATTAAAAATTTTAATGATGCGGCTAAACACTTGGAACTTGAGGATGAGCGCTTGGAGGCATACAAGTCCTCTGGCTATGCCTATTACACAGAGGGTGCAGGTCCTTCTAATGCAAAACCCGATTTCAAAAAGGGGAATAAATTCCAAAAGAATGGAAAGAAGGACAAGAATAAATTTGTAAAAGGAAAAAAGAAATTCAAGAAGAAAGGAAAAAGGGCGGGAAGAAGAAGAAAAATGACTTAAAGAAGGTCAAATGTTTTTCCTGCTAAAAGATGGGTCATTTCGTATGGGATTGCACCGAGTGAAATGAGAGTGAAAAGGTACTAGTGGATTATGTAAATTCACATGTTTCCTATGTTTCTAGCACTATTTTTCTAACAGAGAATATCTATTCTTCTTGGACTTTGGACTCAGGTTCAACAGACCACGTGACAAGGGATCGAGGATCCTATGTCGAATACCTTCGGTTGCCTGACAGATGTAAGTGGCTTTATGTAGGCGACAATGCAAAGATTGAAGTTAAAGGCATTGGAACTTGCAAATTGACTTTGCGTAGTGGAAAGGCTTTAATCCTTCATGATGTGCTTCATGCTCCTGACATTCGACGGAATTTAGTTTCTATAAAATGTCTTGTAAATTATGGGTTTAATTTAAACTTTCATGATAAAGTTGCAGACATATTTTATAATTTTGTATTTTATGGTTTAGCTTTCCTTTCAAAGAAGTTCTTTGTAATGGATATTATTGATGAATATAATATACATAATTGCTTTGCTACTTCCTCTAATTCAACTGTTGATATGGCTATTTAGCATGCTAGACTAGGGCATATTAATCAAAATAAAATGATTAAACTAGCAAAAGAAGGTTTGCTAGGATCCATATCTAATATAGAAATGTCCTTATGTGAAAGTTGTCTGGCAGGTAAGGCAACTAGAAAACCTTTTGGTAAGGGAACCAGATAAGAACAACCATTGCAAATAATTTATTCTGATGCGGTCCTATGAGTGTGAGGGCAAGGCATGGAGCTTGGTATTTTATCACTTTTATTGATGACTATTCATGATACGGTCATGTCTATTTGATCACACATTAGTCTGAGTCTCTTGAGTGCTTTAGACGATACGTAAATGAAGTTGAAAATCAAATAGACAATAAAGTTAAAGTATTACGTACTGATCGAGGACGTGAATATTTGTTTGATCAATTTAAAGAGCTCTGTGAAGAAAAAGGGGTAATTAGGCAACTAACTATTCCTGGTACTTCACAACAGAATGGAGTTGTTGAAAGAAGAAATAGAACGCTTCTAGACATGGTTAGGTCAATGATGGCACAAGAAAATCTGCCAATTTCATATTGGGGTGATGCTTTAATGTCTGCTACCTTCATACTCAATCGTGTGCCCTAAAAATCAGTTACTTCAACACCTTGTGAGTTGTGGACAGAACGCAAGCCAGATCTTAGTATCCTTAGACCATGAGGGTCAGCTGCATACTTTCATGATAATTCTCATAAGTATGGAAAGTTAGGTCCTAGAGGAAAGAAATGTATCTTTATAAGGTACTCTGAACAATCCAAAGGATATGTCTTCATAGGTGAAAATGAAGATGGAACAGTAACTGAAATTGAATCTAGAGATGTTACATTTCCAGAAAATGAATTCCCTAAAAGGGGAGACATTGACCACACTGTATCTCTTTACGAGACACAGGAACAAACAAGTATAGAACATGTTGGTATGCCTGAATCATCCCAAAATGTCTATCTAAGTAGGAGCTTAGAAAGGTCAACACAAAGACCTAGAAAAAAGAAAAGACAAAGACAAGAAGCTCCTACAAGAAAGAGTAACAAGGAAAGTATACCTAAAAGACACTTCCAAATAGAAAGTGAAGCACTTATTGTTACTCCTGATGGGGATGATGAACCACGTTCGGTGCTAGAAGCCTTATCGAGTCCTGCTAAAGATGAATGGAAAAAGGCCATAGATGAAGAAATGAACTCAATGTGAAAGAATAAAGTTTGGGAATTGGTTGACCTACCAAAAGGGCGAAAAGTCATTGGGAACAAGTGGGTTCTCAAAATTAAAAGAAAGGTGGATGGGTCAATTGATAAATATAGGGCACGATTAGTTGCAAAGGGGTATACATAGCAAGAAGGTATAGATTATGAAGATACCTTCTCATCTGTGGTATGATTTAATTCTATAAGAATTATTCTAGCAATAGTAAACAATTTAGACTTGGAATTACATCAAATAGATGTTAAAACTGCATTTCTAAATGGTGATCTAGATGAGGAAATCTATATGGAACAACCATTAGGTTTCATTGAAAAAGGAAAAGAGAACAAAGTTTGTAAACTTAAAAGGTATATTTATGGACTCAAGCAATCATCCAAACAGTGATATTTGAGGTTTCATAAAGCAATAACCTCTTATGATTTTCAAACGATTGAAGAAGACCATTGTGTCTACATCAAACGGTTTGAGGGTAATTTTGTTATACTATTCTTATATGTAGATGATATACTATTAGCTGGAAATAATCTAAATTCGGTTATAGCTATTAAAGAATGGCTTTCATCGAATTTTGAAATGAAAGATATGGGTGAAGCAGAGTATATACTTGGAGTTAAGATCCAAAGAGATCACTCGAAAAGAATCTTATATCTTTCACAAGAAAATTACATTAAAAACATTCTCGAACGATTCAATATGAGCAACTGCAATTCCTTAGATACCCCAGTGGCTTCTGGTGCAACCTTAAGCCATGAGATGTGTCCCAAAACTGAGTCAGATCAAAAGAAAATGATGAAAGTTCCCTATGCTAGTGCTATTGGTAGTTTAATGTACGCAATGATATGTATAAGGCTAGATATCTTCTTTGCGGTAGGATTGGTAAGTAGGTTCCAGTCCAACCTAGGTGAGCGTCACTGGAAAGCAGTAAAAAGGATCATGAGACACTTAAAAGGCACATTTGACTATGCACTATGCTACGAAGGAAGTGATCTACACCTGGTTGGATACTCCGATGCTGATTTAGGAGGAGATGAGGAAGAACGAAGATCGACTTCAGGTTATACTTTCTTACTGAATAATGGCGCCATATGTTGGAGTAGTAAGAAGCAGACATGTATTGCTTTACATTCTATAAAAGCCGAGTTCATAGCATGCATTGTAGCTGCACAAGAGGCATTATGGTTGAAGAGGTTCATTGAACATATTGGATTTGGCAATAAGAGTACTAATCCAGTATTAATGCATTGTGATAACACTGCATCCATAGCCTATACTAAAGATCCCAAGTATCACAGTAAGACCAAACATATAGACATTAAGTACAATTTTGTAAGAGATTATATAGCACAGAAAATTATTGATGTACAATATATTTCGACCAAGAGTATGGTCGCTGATCCCCTGACTAAACCAATTGCCAAGGAAACATTTGAAAAATATGTAAGGGCACTTGGTGTACGCAAAATGTAAAATTTCAAACTTTATGTATTACATTTATGATTAATTGAAGTACTTGACATTATTAGTATATATGTCTGTGTGAAAGTATACAATGTCAAGTATGTCGTATGGCTTGTGAGGTTGTCTCTCTCACACGAGCAACCGCC
Organism: Inga oerstediana; assembly: GCA_963210345.1. Classification (NCBI taxonomy): domain Eukaryota; kingdom Viridiplantae; phylum Streptophyta; class Magnoliopsida; order Fabales; family Fabaceae; genus Inga; species Inga oerstediana. The sequence goes on along the minus strand of OY723402.1, from coordinate 29,888,894 downwards.
TTTGACACTCAGGAGGGGTGTGCAAAGATGAGACAATTGTGTTCACCAGTAAAGTGACTAGAATGCTGATATGGTAGAGAAGAAACACAAATTATGTCGCCTTGACAATAGTGTAGCATGTCAAGATGAGATCCATAAACATGAACATAAGTATGGATCGAATCATGGATATCTACTTTCATTATGCCTGTAGCCAGATAACAAATTCTTCAATATTGACGTGTGAGTAGAAAGGAAGAATTTGGGTTTAGATGCTAGGATTGTCTAGACTTAAGTTTGTACAGTGTTAACAACAAAATGTAAAACGATGTGTGCTCTTATGGTGTAAGAGTAACACTGTAGTATGCGATTCATACCGCATATGCTAAAGAACTGTAAACGGGAAGCAAGTAAGAAGATCTCTACTTAATTGTTGTGTGAGTCCTAGGAAGTTTCTAATTCTTCCATTGATATCATTGACTTTGACAATATCACAGAGGTGTGCTTCAGTGTCTGCTACTTTAGCATATGTCCTACGATCATGATAGATGTGATCTATGGTATTATGTTAGGAAAGCGGCCGATGTATATTGAAGTGATATATGGGTGAAAAGAAGATTACTTGAAATATACACAAATATGCTAGTGTCTGAGACATGTCCTTTATGGTATTATTTTTTATAATTTCATAAGTGTGGATACTATGCATACTAGAAAGGCAATCTAAGTTTTATACTGACTCAAAAGGGATTATATTAGCCATGTGAAAGTGTATACAAGTGAATCTAGGATATTTAAGGCACAATATTAAAATCAAGCTACACAATAAAGGTTGTCTTGTGTTGGTCTCTATAAAAGAGATTTCTAGTACATACACCTATATGCAGATGCCATGCCTACGCGGTCACGGCAAAGCACCTAGTATGAAAGAAGGAAGAAAAAGAGACATATCTAATCCACCAAGTGTGAGTGGGAGATGTTGGAAAATAGCTTATATACCCTTGGTGGATTGGGCCTAAGCCCAATAAGATTGTGGTCAAAGTATAAATAATATAAATGCTTGGGTCGATATATGTAATATTTCCTAAAACATTATGAGTCATGTTGTTTAACCGATAGATTATGACTTTACAAGTGGTATTGTTCCACCGAAACTATATGTCTCTCAATCGAAAGGATATCTTGTCTCTCTGATGGAAGGACATATTAGTAGAAGATGAAGGGGTACATAGAACCCTATAAATAGATATAGGGGATTCAGTTATAAGACACTTGAAAATAACATACAGAAACTCTGTCAAACTGACTCCCCAATCCCTCTACTATATTTATCTCTTATTCTTCATATCGTGGTGTATTTGCTGTGCGTTATAATCGCTTCCGCAACAGTGATCCGATTAGCATGGGTATAAGAGATAAACGGTCGTACTTCATGAACGCCCAATAACTCTTACACATTGAATACCATACACGTTCTACTGCCACGCTTATGGGTAATATTATTGGTGATTCTGCAGCATTTGAAGATGAATGAGAAGATCTGGAGAACATTCGACTTCTTCGGGTCCGTGCAACTATAGACCTAGCTCTCCCTTTAATCATGGGCTGCCATGTGCGTTTTGAAAAATCTTCTTGACATGAATGGGTGCAATTCAAGTATGAGCGAATCTTCCGAATATGCTGTGCTTGTGGCGGAATAGGGCATACTAACCCAGAATGTGATTGGGATACACAAGGATTATTTCAGGCATGATGGTTCACTGTTTAAGGTTCATCTCATGGTTTGGTACTGATCTTGTTAAAGACTAAGATCATCCTATGGTTTCTCATGAAAACACAGCATTTTATCATAAATCACATCAATGCCGAACCACTCGTTTCCTAGGTCTCAACTCAAAATGGTGGATAATACTCTGTTCGGGTTCATCAAAACAAAGCCACTGCCGCAACCCACTCACATCAGTCTTCGCATGTTCTCTCAAATTCGCCAACAACTCATTATTCCCCATCCTCAGACTCATCTGATGATAGCTTGTATGTAATTTTCGAGGAACAACGCCAGATGGATGAGCATGTACAAAGCCAGCAGGTTCCGGCATCTACAGTCCCAGAAAATTGTTCGCTGAGCCCCCAGAATTCCGATGATCATCGTCATCCGTCCTTCCATCATGAAGAAGCACCACGTATCCCTACGATATTAATTTTCTTCATGATTTGACCCAAACGGATCTGCTTACTCAATCTTTACCTCACACATATCACGATACCCACGAGGCGGAAGAAGAGCTGGGACGCAGTTCAACACAGCAAGGATTTTTCTCGGGTTTTAATACATCAACTAGCGCTGCATTAAGTGATAGCCATCATGAACCTTTTCATCTAGTTGCTCTAGAGTTTGATCTTCCAGACCAATCAAGTTCTCTCACTCAGTTCATTTCCAACCAGATTGGTTCAGGTGATATTATGCGTTGAGTATCTGTGGATCAGGATTTGGTAGGGGGTTTTGCTTCCATGAGATGGACCATTAAGAGTATGGCATATTATTTCACAATGGTGTTTGGATCAAATACCATGTTTGGAAATTAAAGTGGGCTATCCCAATTACAAATGCTATTCAAGCCCATAGATTCTGGTCCAACTTCATGATTGTTGAAAGCCCATCATTTGACATCTCTTCTTTAGACTTTGATAAGGACCTAGCATGGTTAAATGGCATTTTTCTTGGGCTTTCCTATTTTAGTTTCAACTCTTTGCATGCATGTCGTGGCAGGGAATCACCCCCTTCTGAAGATCTTTGGAATCAAGCTTTATCTGACATACTTCATCCTCTTATTCGAGTGGCATATCCTATTGGCATGGAACATGCTCTAACTTTTTATAATTTTCAATATAGAACATATATGCGTATATTGCCACAAGGACAAAATAATTTTCATACCCACTTCCCTCAACAAGGTAGTATCTGCTACATCCTCTCTTAGAAGAGTTTCAACGATTCTCATACGTCCAACCTCTTGGGCCAACAAGCGAACTAGAATTGATGATATTGAACAAAATCCTTTTCTTTTTCAGGGATATGCTACTCTGGCTGCTTCACTTTCTCACGCCACTTACTCCTCTTCTTTGGGTTTTAGCAAGGTTTGTGCCAAAAAACTCCGCCTATAGCATGAAGGTATTGTCGTGGTCATGGTAAAACCACGACAGTTCAACAACTTAGGAATATTTTTTGTAAATACTCTTCTGACTTTTTGTTCCTTAGTGAAACCTATATGTCTCACTGTAAAGTATATAAAAAGTTTAGTAGGTTTCATTTTCTGATGTTTTTGTTGTGGATTCAGTTGGTCGTAAAGGTGGTCTATTTTTGGGTGTTTCTTCTTCTGTGTCATGTTTAGTCCTAGATGCTACTCCTAATTGGATCCATACATCTTGTAATATTTTGGACACTTGTGAGATAATATATATATATATATATATTACGTCTGTGTAAGATTTTCCTACTGTAAAAGACCATTATATCTTATGGTGTTGGCTTCATTCTTTAGATGCTACTCCTAATTGGATCAATACATCTTGTAATCAAATAACAGGTTTATGTGATAAATTTAGCAGTTCTTCTTCTGTGGTGGGTGCAGATTCATTTCGAACTTTCTGACCTTTTGTCTCAAGGAGGATGATTTGTATGGTGCGACAATCGTCAAGGTGTTGATCAAGTTAAAGAAAAACTTGATAGAGTGCTCTGTAATTTATTATGGCTTCAATCTTTTCCAGCATCAATCTTGCAAATTTTGCCAATAGCAGCATCAAATCATTCTTCACTATTATTTCAGACAAATTGGGACAGAAAAGGGACAAAACTGTTCAGGTTTGAGAATTTTTTGTTTGCTTTTCCTCAATGTCAAGAAATTGTTAATTAGAAATGGTGGCGAGATATTAATGGCTCTTGGGAATGCAAAAATTTGGTGTCACTTAAATATATCCGCGAGGCTCTCATTAACTGGAATAAACTATCAGTTGGCCGAATGTCCTCTAACATTAAAGATTTAGAGAATGAGCTTCAAATTTGGCAGAATAAAGCGGTCCTATCTGTTGCAGAAGAAAAGCATGTCTCTTTTCTTAAAGCATCTCTTGAATTTTGGTATGATTGTGAGGAAATTTTATGGTCACAAAATGCAAGACAAAATTGGATGTTTCAAGGGGACAGAAATACCAAATATTTTCACTCTTTTGCAACTGCAAGAAGAATAGTGAAGGAATAATTAGACTAGATGGAGAGAAGAAATGCGTTCCGGGCCGAGTAGGATCCGGGTATTGAAAGGCTACACAAATATTAGACTACTATAGAGTTTAATATGGATTGGCATAGCAGTGCACCAAAACAAGCAAGATAGTAGGAGAGAAGAGAATGCTAGAAAGTTCAATAGCAGGGGTGTTTTGCAATTGAAGAGACACACCCTATTTATAGTGGTTTAGAGTGGCCACTAATTAGGAAATGTGTGCACCCTTTCTTGTCCTCCAAGACGGTAATTAAATTAATTGATTCTCAATTAATTTCCTAATTATGATGACTTGTTCCTCAATTAACAATCCCATAATTAATACCGGCTTATTTACCAAACCATAATTAATGCTAATTGATTTCTTATTTGATAAGGACACTTATGTCCTTAGTCAAATAGTCCGGTCCATCAAGGGAAGACCCAAAGTCCAACAAATAGGGAATTTGATAGTTCATATAAAAAATAAGGAAGATGAATGGATTGAGAATCAGGATGCCATTCATATTGAGGCAACAAAATACAAGCAAATATATCCTTTGATGGTGACTTTGCAGATTACACCTTGAGTAATATCCCTCTGCCAAAATTATCTCCTACTTGCCAAATAGCTAGTGAAGAGATCAAGAAGTCTATCTTTGAGATGAAGGTTGATAGTGCTCCTGACCCAGGAGGTTTTCATGCACAATTCTACCAGAAAATTCTGGTAAATACTCAAACAAGATATTGTTGTCATGGTTTATCAGATCTTTCAGCATGGTTATCTTTTAAAGGAATTAAATTGATCTTTCATTGTATTGATACCCAAGTGCAATAACCCTTGTACTTTTGAAGATTTTCGGCATATCAGTCTTTGCAATGTCATCTATAAGCTAATCTCCAAGATCTTGTGTAATCCTTTGAAAGGGATCCTCAGTGATTTGATCCCTCTTAATCAAAATGCTTTCATCAAAGGAAGACAGATCACAAATAACATTATTTTGGCTTCAGAATGCATAGCAAACATTCATAGTACGCGGAAGGATAAAGATGGATGGTGTGTGATTAAGCTAGATATAGCTATGGCCTATGACAAGGTCTCATGGCATTTTCTGCAAAAAGTTCTTGAGAAAATGGAATTTCCTCCAAGCTTTATCCAACTAGTCATGCAACGTATTTCGACGGTCTCTAAGTAATACTTAATGGGACCCCGGGAATTCCTTTGAATCCATCTCAAGGACACAAATAGGGGGATCCTCTTTTTCCATATCTTTTTCTACTTCATGCAAATGTGTTGTCTTGCATAATTCACCAAGCCAAAAATTATAACTAGTGGTGGGATATTCGTATTTCTCAAGAAGTGATGCCACTAACACATCTAATATATGCCGAAGATACCCTTCTTTTCTGTCGTGCAACAGAAGAAGATTGTCATATTGTAAAATCCTTATTAAACATATATTCTCAAATCTCAGGTCAGCATATCAATTTTCAAAAATCATCTTTGCTGTGTGGCCCCTCAGTTCCCTATTGTAAGAAACAACGATTGTCTGACATACTTGAAATTAAATTTCATTCACGATTAGGGAAATATTTGGGTATGTATATTAATTATCCAAAATTAGAGAAAAGAAAATATCAGGAGGTGCTTGAGAAGCTTGACAAGAGACTTGCAGGATGTGAAAGCAACCTCTTCTCTCTTAAGCAGGAAGGCTTGTGTTGATAAAGAACTCTCTGTCATCCTTGTAGGTATATCCTTTTCATGCACGCTTTATCATACCATTGCAATGAGAATGGCAAATTTTTTCAAGGGGTGGCCAGATACTTCAACAAAGGCTCATATGCTCTAATGGGATGAATTATGTCTACCATTAGTTAGGGGTGATCTGTAAATTATGCAATTGGAAGCCTTTAATTCTGCTTTACTAGCTAAACACTTATGGTAAGTTGTGTTCGACAAATCTTCCTTACTCAGCCAAGCGATGCTCAAGAAATATTTAGGTCCTAAACAAAATTATATCTTCAAACTTGTCTACAATAGCTTAACCCTATGGAGGCATATACTTAATTCGGGTAATGTGGTAACGGATCATCTAACCTGACAAGTAAGTGATGATTCTTCCATTTCTTTAAATAGTCCGCTCTGGTGGCTTGTGTAGCAGCCTGGTTTGGTATAATCTAACTTAAAGGTGTCAGACCTTATACTACGCCCTCAAGGAGATTGGAGTTTTCCAATATTATCCTCACTCTACCCCAGGCAAATGGTTTAGCAGTTTGAAAAGCATCCAATGCCTCTATCCCAATCCCCCAATATTGTTAGGTGAACAGGTAATAGTTTTGGCATATATACTATTAGAGATGGATATAAATTACTCCATTGCACCCGCGAGATGAACGAATGATGCAGAAAATGAGGTATGTCAATTGATCTAGAAATCCTCATTAATGTTGCCTCCTCCAATTAAATTGCTACTTTGGAAGATTTTTTGGTGCATTTTGCCAACTACTCAAGTGCTTAGAAATAGACATATATGGCTAATTCTGGGGTATGTTATTTTTGGAACTAGAGCTGTGATGGACCATTTGTTCTTATATTGCCCTTTTTCCAGACCATGTTAATGTGGTAGCATTGGTGGTTTTAGAACTGACACAAATCATGGCTGATCATTACAACAATGGATAGTAACATGGTTACTAGATCACAAAGAGTTTAATAACTTTTAAACTTATTTGCCTTTTCAATTATTAGACTCTTTATGGTTTAGAAGAAATTAAGTTTGTCATGCAGGTATGAGAATATCTCCACTACAAGTCATCAGAATGGCCCACTCTAGAACAGCAGCTGCTATGTCCTTGTTAATGTAGTAACAAGAATCTGTGGACAGTGATGTAGAAGACCAACCCACACAATAGGGACGAATACAGTATTCTTGATGGAACTACTCTACTCAATGGAATGTCATCTTTAGTATTTGAAAGCTGGGGAGGAAGCAGTGAAACATGCATATTCGCATAATTTTTGACCATGTTCAATTCCATGAATGGTTGCCTTTTCCTGAAGTTAAACTTGGAGCACTCCATTTGCATTTACTAGCACTTCGAGATGCTATGACTTTCCTGCTCAGACAGCAGTAAATAGTACATTGATGGAAAGCTTCGCTGATATGTTTGTATTCAATGGATAAAAGAGCTCCACAGAGTATAGATCTAATGGAGGAATACAGCAATTAAAGAAAAGATAGATGAAAGAAGAACCCACTGGTGCATTCGAGAGGCACTCCACTCTCCTCACAATCTCTCAATATTTTTCATGCTCTCCCTAACAGACTACACCTCATATATACTTCACGTATTCTCTAATTGCCACATTACAATTCCCTATTTGCCCTTACTCACATGTTCTGCACTACCACTCATTTTGGGCCTACGTTTATAATAAATGAATGATGGCCCAAACCTATCATTACCCCGCCCATGAAGATTGACCTTGTCCTCAAGGTCAGGAAGCAGACGCTATAATTTTGTCAAGTCCATGATCGAGGGCTGGTTGAGGTGGCTCATTTGGTTCAATGTATCTCTTGTCCTCCGTTGGCGTGTCCTCTGAAAGAATCAGGACCTGTAGTTGTTTGTTCTTGCAGCAATGGCCAGGTTTGAACTTCTCATCACACTTGAAACAGAGTCCTAGCGCACGACGACGATCCATCTCAGCATCAGTGTACTTCTTGGGGTCCGATTTGCTGGTATAAGTAACCAGAATCTCGACTTTTATTGCTTCATCTGCACCTTTGGTTGCTGCTGATTTCGTTGAGAAAGAAGAGAACGCCGTTGAACGAGTAAGATTAATCAAATCAGGGGAAAAGTGCAGTAGGGTGGGGCTAACCTGATTACCCGACCCATTGTCGTCAGGTCTAGCCTGGGTTGGCCTAACACCATCCGAATTAGTTAGATGGGTCAATACCCAATTCCTCTCTTCAATTCGTAGAGCCATGTCCATGATTTCAGCTAGCGACTTGAGTTTCAACAATCGAAGATCGGCTTTGATTTCGAGTTTTAACCTGTTCATGAAGTTTGCTATCAACAACTCTTCTTCGCAATTCCCTAGAGTAGCTGACAGCATTTCAAACCTCTCAATATAATCTGCTACACTCTTGGTTTGGCACAAGGACATTAACATCTTATAGGTACTGCCATAGTATGATGGATGGAATCGCAGGATTAAATCATGCTTAAGGTCTTCCCAACTTCCTACTGGTACGTGAACTTCCTTCCATTGGAACCAATTAAGAGCTCGTCCTTCCAGGCATAGCACTGCTGCATCTAACTTGTTAACCTCTGCTACACGGTTGATCTTAAAGTATCATTCGACTCGGAATACCCATCCCAGGGAATCCTCTCCAGAAAACAGGGGAATCTCAAGTCTCCGATAAGAAGACATTGCAATAGCGCCATTGTTGGGTGGTTCGTTGATCACAACTTGAGTAACAGTTCCGGAAGGTTGCTTAGATGAAGAAGCATTATCTGGATGTTCTTTTCCCGTTGGTTGTTTGTTCGTGCGAAATTCTGCAATGAATTTGGTCATTAATGCTTTTAGAGTGGATAGATCGCATTTGACAGTAGTCATATCGGCACTTAAACAGTCGATCTATTGCTCCGCATTCAATAGCCTAGAGTCGAGTCCATCCAATCTTGCATCCATTCTGGTGTTGACCATACCCAGAACCAAACTGCTCTGATACCTTTGATGGAAAGCTTCGCTAATATGTTTGTATTCAATGGATAAAAGAGCTCCACAGAGTATAGATCTAATGGAGGAATACAGCAATTAAAGAAAAGATAGATGAAAGAAGAACCTACTGGTGCATTCGAGAGGCACTCCACTCTCCTCACAATCTCTCAATATTTTCCATGCTCTCCCCAACAGACTACACCTCATATGTACTTCACGTATTCTCTAATTGCCACATTACAATTCCCTATTTGCCCTTACTCACATGTTCTGCACTACCACTCATTTTGGGCCTACGTTTATAATAAATGAATGATGGCCCAAACCCATCATACATCCACATAGATTTGCTATCCATTGCAAACTTATAAAGCAATCCTATATAAAAATCATTATTGAGAAAAAATATGTTTTTTGGGATCTGTCATACCTTCTCTAGGATGTATGTATCTTACTTAGATACTTTGTAGCCTATGCTTTTCCTCATAAATGCAATTACGATTTATCAGAAAAAAATATTCTTCATATTTTTGCCAGCGAATCATATATAATATTCATCATAACAGCTAAAGCCTTGGTGGTACATGTATATGGCAAATTGGACACAAATGTCTATGCATTAATTTGGTTTGGTGCCCGTGGGAGGAAATTAAGTTGGAGGAATTAACAATGAAGTCTCAAGAAGGGGATTTTTTTTTTTCCTTTTTTGCTAGAACTCAAGAAGGGACTTAATAACTACTAGTTTGATCCTATTTATAAGTTTATTTTGACTAAAAATTTTGGTTTTTATTACAAGTCCAGTTTTACAGTAATAAATGCATTTGTTACTTTTTTTCCCCTTATTAATTATAATAAACAAAAAGAATTTATTCATGTTGAATTTTGAAATAAATCATAAATAAAGGCAAAATTAGAAATTTAACTCATAATTAACAAGTTAACTAACTCTCACTTGTGAGAGTTGGTTAATTTGGACTTATAAATAGAACCAGAATAATTAAAATTTTCAATGACTAGTGAAGAGCATGCAATGTTATTAGGACCCTTATCTAGATCTTCATAGTAATTCTTCCAATTAAGGTTCAAACGCGTGCTTTCGTAGTTTGACAAATTTCAAAATTTGTCCCTTTCAAAAATTCAATAACTCGAGCCACATATTTTTCCCAAGAAATTGCTTCATGGGGTATCAAATCAGTCATTTTGTTATTATAATGAGTTAAAGATGGTGCCTCTCTTGCGCTGGAAATAAGCAAGTAGACCTAATTATGTGGGAAACGGTTGAGCTCCCCCATGTCATAATGAAGAAAAAGAAGAGGTCATGTTCATTCAATTTTTCTTGCTTTCACAATCAAGAGGCAAATACTTCATTACCAGTTGTCTCATGTTTTTTTCCCTTTTATCTGAAATCGTGTAACCTCTAATATCTAAAATTATACTTTTTTTCATAATGTAAGATCTAATTGACTAATTTAGATAGATTGAGGAAATTAGTTGTGTTATTCATGATAAATATATACTGGTTCTTCTAAAATACTATCCTTCATCGTGACAACTATCTTTGGATAGAAACATCTTAATGTGTGCAATCAATATAGATACATCAGGGAAAAATTATAAATTTTGGCAGACAACATGGATTGATCGAAGTCTTATATTTATGATCAAATATAACCTCCAACTAATACTACTCCCTCTAGTCCTATTTAATAAAGTGGTTAAAATTAGTTAAATATAATAAGTATATCAAAAATATTTTTTTTCAAGTATATCATTATTAATAAGGAGGAAATTAAGAAAAAGAAATAGAGTAAATTTAACTATCACCAAATTCTTAATTGATGCAAAAAAAAAATATATATATATATATAATGAGGGGCAAAATGGGAAAAAATCTCATTTAATGTTTAAACAACTCTTATTTGGTTTTTATAAAAAATATCAAGGCAATTCAAATTTTGACATCTTATAAAAAGGACTAGAAGGAGTATCTTTGTTCTTTAATATAACACACAATTGACTAATTTAAAGAGATCAATAAAGGTAAATAAATCACATTAAAAAATTTATATTTGTCATTTTTCTCCAAATTAGTTTGTATGACTTATAAACAAATATATTTCAGAGAAATCATGTGACATATACTATAATTAAATAATTTATTTTGCTTCCTTAATCTCCTCAAAATAGTCAACTAGGGTCTTATATTAAGGATTAAAGTACCCCTTGCTTTACATGATGGCAAAATCATAGTTCTAAGTCATGTAATATATGCTATAATCAAATAATTTATTTTGCTTACTTAATATCTCCAAAATACGATTAAGGACCAAAGTACCTCATGCTTTACAAGATGGCAAAATCATGGTTCTTGGTCACGTTATCATCATCCAAAGTTTCAGAAAAATATAACAAATGTTGAATTTGATCCTATAAATTATAGTATATGTTGTATATCATTATACTATATCAGTTTATAAGTTACATAAATTAGTTTGGAGAAAAGCCATAAATATAAATACTTTAAAGTAATTTATTTATTTTCTTTAATCTTTCCAAATTAACAAGTCAACTGGGCATAGGACCGAAGTAAGTATATCATTGCATGGAACATGTTTTGTTTAATAAATTATTATGTATCCCAAACATGATTCAGTTTTTAAAATGTCAAATATTTTGTTCCTCAACTGTCATTAGGAAGTTTCAATTAATCAAAATGCTCCCATATTCAATTTATCTACTGGCAAAAGAAAACATTCAACTTATCTATTTGAATTTCAAAATTCAATTGAATTATATATCTAAACACAAATTAATAAGAATTAAAATTCAAATAAAATTGTTTTTGATCAAACATTTTATTATTCAACCTTCAATTAATCAATAAGCATTGTCGTTTTCTGTCCTGAGATATGTAACACCCCAAATTTTATTCACCAAAAATATATTGTAATTATTTGAATAATTCAATAAAATGGTGAATATTTATGAATTTGGATCTTGTGAATTTTGAAATATTCATATTCATAAGGAAATGGGCAAATTAATTCAAAAATTGAATTAAATTACAAAGGGGATAGCAAAATAATAATTTTGCCAATTTAGCCCAAGATTAATTATTTTCGAATTAATTGGAGTTAATTTCAATTAATCAAGGAAAATAAAAGAAAATGCATAATGGGATTATTCTTGGTGGAATAAAACACGAATTGGGAAATTAAGGGGGATTAGACATAAAATCAATTATGTCAATTGTGAAATTAAGCAAAACAATTTTTCTCTTCCCTCCCTCTCATTATTTTCGTCCATGCATGAAAGAAAAAGAAAAAAATGTTTAATACATGAATCTCTAAATGATGACAAAGGTGGAGTGCACTCTAAGTGAAGACATGTGCATGGTGGTCATAATGAGAATGTATGGCATAAAGAAGAGGGTATGGTGGGAGGTATGGGAGGAGGAATGGTGTGCATGCAAAGTAGTGTAATCTTGACCCTTGATTATATCAATGGCTAGGAGGAAAGATGAGGAAATTAATAAAACATGTTATTTTCCCTTCCCTTCATACACTTCACGCACAAAGCAAGGAAACAAGAGAGAGAGAGTGAGTTTGAGAGTTCTTGGTGATTTAGAGAGCAAGCGGAAGCAAGAGCTAAGGTAAGAGCTTGTTTTCAAGTGAATAAGCTTCCTATATTATGTAGTTCGTCCCCTAATCTTTTGTTCTTCATGGAAATCATGGTTTGGCAAGCTATTCTTCAAGGTTGAGGGGAGAGAGAGGACGTTCTAGAGAGAGACACCAAGGATCAAGAGGTAATCTCTAAAACCTCAACTTCTTAGTGTATTGAAGTTGTTGGTGATTGTTGTTTGGTTTTGTGATTTTTGGGATGAGTTGTAAAATTAGAAAAGCTATAACCCTAAGGGGTATTGTTGCCCAAAATCCTTTAAATCATGATTATAAAGTATTTAAATGAGTTAACCAAGGATTAGAAGTGGAAAAGTACAGAGAAGGAGGACTGGCACTTGAAAAGAATGGCGAGAGAGGGAGTGAGGGGGAGCACGAATGGAGGAAAAGGTGAGAAGGAGGAGTTGCATGGTGGGAGCGGCAGCGGTGATGGTGAGAGGGAGCAAGACAAAGGCTATCAAGGGAAACCTAGTGGTGGGTTTGAGTTTGGTAGGCAGGTTTGGAAGACGGCTGCTGGCGAAGGCCATTCATAAGGGACCACCAAAGAGGTACGGGGGCGTCCGAATCAATTCTCATATCGAGATAAACTCCTATCACCAAGCTGTGGAGGGGGGGTTCCTAATGAAACTGTTAGGATCGGCGGGCACAGCGGAAGAATTTTAAAATTTTATCAATCCTAATCAAGGATCTATCAACGGCGTTTAAACCAAGTTAGAAGGATGCATACCTTTTATGATTCAGGGTTTTCACGATCTCTAGGAGCCAACACGTCAGGTCCGCTCCCTCTAGCAGTATCCACACGAATGCTCTCCAACCGAGACTGCGTACTAGCGCCTCTAATGTCTCCTAGGGTTTCCTTTGCAGCTCTCAATTCTTATGTGTGTATCAATATATCTGTTCAATTAAGTTTATAACCTATGAGGGCTATTTTCAAATTTCAAAATTAATCATCATTAATTTCAAAATTAATTAACTATTAATGATCATGATGAGCTAATTAAATAAATTCAGTTTAAATTAAATCTTTCCAATAGTTTTAATTTAACCTATTTATTTAATCCAAATAAAGAGCCATTAGATTTAATTTATCTTCATAAATTAAATCTGAGATACTATATCTCTATCATGTTAGTTATTAAATTTAATATATCTTAATAAATTAAATTTAAAACTAACACAATATAATAATATCATATAATATATATATACACATATATATATAAGATATATATATTTTGAAAATATATATTTATATATTATTATTAATGAATATTATATTATATATATATATATAATTCGTCCACCCTAAATTAAACATTATCTCGTGTTGGGCCATTCTTGTGTGCGACCCTGTAAGCCCATATGAAGTTGGCAGTGGGCCAATAACTATACTAGCCCAAAAGTCGCAAGCGGCCTCTAGCAAGACATTACAACTACCCAATTCATATGAGGATCGTTATCATGATGCAACCTGTCATACAACCATGTCACGTCCCTTTTGTCACACGATATATCGATCAAGGATAAGGCATGGATAATGTCATCCTCTTGTTCCTGACCATTACTTTCTCGATTCCTGAGTAACCTAATAATAGAGACGGAAACTCCTTTCATCATAGTATGGTCATACATTTCTCAGACTCACTCATCGAAGGGCCCAGTAATATCTCTCTACTAATGTGAAGGACAAATTCCATCTTGATCATTCATATTCCTCTGCATGAAAAACCACCAAGCCCGATCATTGCCTTTATCATCACCCAGTCAAAAGTGACTTTTGACTAGTTTAAAGCTTAGCAACTCTCATGTAGGAATCCATGATGACCTCAGGTCTAAGGGCATTGTGACATGGTTATACATGAGAAAAGCTTATAACTTGATCCATGTAGCTTTCTCATAGTGGGTCGGTCCAGCACCTTGTACTCTTACAAGTGATGAAGACTTTGATTCATATCTCCATATCTTATCAAAGTCATACTGATCTTGTTTTATCTCTACTCTCGCATAGATGACTGACCAGGGACATTTTAGGACAATCTTTATGAATTATCCAAGGATACAATTATCACAGTTAACATGCAAACAATATGATAACAGAATGGAGAAATTTCATTCAAATAATAATGTTCAAAGTACAATGATTGGCCCTTAGGGCACAATTTCCAACAGAAACATGCCAAGGAAGACGACATAGTGCGGGGTTAGAAGGATTACTTCCATAAAATGAACGAGAAGGAGACAGAGGCGAGCGTGGACCCATAAGACTCGGAGGAAGAGGAAGTGCACACCCATAGGCTGAAAGGAAAACCGGGGGTGCTAAAATTCACTGAGGAAGAATACACTGCATGGTGTCGGTATTGGATGAATTCCCTCATTATTAAGGTACTGGGTGCAAGCTTTCGCACGTATCTTATTCGTGACCATATCAACACGTTGTGGCAACCTTGTGATCCACTTAAGCTTATTCCGTTGAACAATGGGTATTTCATTGTGTCTTTTCCCAATAAAGAGGATTGTGATTATGTGTTCCAAGAGGGACCGTGGATGATTGAAGATCACTATCTCATAGTGCAGCGGTGGCGACCAAATTTCAATCCCTAGAAGGCTGATTTGCGAAGGAGTATTGCGGCTTGGATTAGGCTACCTGACGTCCCCTTTGAGTTTTATAATGTTGAATCTTTAAGGAGGATAGGAAAAATGGTTGGGAAGACGATTAAAATAGACAGGTCCACTTCTATTTATGATAAAGGTGGCTTTGCGAGGATGTGCATAGAGATTGATTTACAACAACCACTCTTACCTTCCTATACGGTCTTTGGGGAGGAGCACTCGATTATCTATGAAGGCCTCCACCAGGTGTGTTTTATGTGTGGAAAATATGGTCATGTGCAGGAGTTTTGTCCGGGGGGTCAACGGGAAGGGAGAGGGTTCACGGATGGTAATCAGGAGAATGATAAAAAATAGACTGAGGCTACTGGAACACCTCTGATGGCGGTGTTGGGCTCAACCATTGTGACCAGAGAAGGATCTATGGATGATTGCCCATTTGGGAAGATTAGGATCTTGCGACGTGATTTTAGGGGCAGCGCAATTAAGACGGACGTTAATCCCATTAATAGCAAATTGAAGCAGCAGGATGATAGGAGGAAAACAGGGGATATGACTAGCAAAAATAGTGGGGAAGGTGAGAAGAAGGAAACAAAATCAGGGAGTGATAATAACAAGATGACAAAAAAACCGAATGAGGAGCATGGGTTTAAACAGAGAGATATGAATAGGATAGAGGGTGGGAAAGACGTGGGCCCTAGTAAAATAGAATGAGTCCAAGTTGGTGGAAAAAGGAAGAGTGAAGGCAAAGGAAGATTTAAGCTGAAAGAAAACAAGCCACCTACACATGATAGGTTGAAGCATTTTTCCAAGGTGGGGTCAGGGTGAAAGGTCAAACCTTGAGAACTCTTTTCAAGTCTTGCAGCAAGATGAAGTATAGCCCATGATTAATCCTTGGCCAAGCAATGTTGAATCCCAAAGCATGCTTGACCCAATACCAGTAATAGACCATAATGAACGTACGGGATTGCATGTTGGGCCGTGTCCAATCCTAGAAACCAAACATGTTGAACAAGGTATTATAGTTCACCAAGGGGGCATCAAGTGCTCACTGGAGTCAAATGTTGTGGATGATATAATGAAGGAGTAGGATATTTCTGAGGGGGAGGATAATTCACCCAAGCAACTACATATGGTTTCTTTATGACGTTTATGATCTGGAACTCTCAGGGCATAGAAGCAAGAAGCTTTCCAGCTCTAGTGCGTGAATTAAAGCAACATTATAAGTTGGATTTCCTGGCAATTCTTGAGACAAGGTGTGACAAGGACTTGGCTCAAAAATGAGTCCACCAAATTGGTTTTACCAAGTATGAGGTGTTAGATCCCATATGTTTTGATGATAACAAAGATTGTATCAATAATATGAAAGGATTTGATAAGAAACAAATGGATTTGAAAAAAGTAACATAGCATCACTTGGAGTCAGCACTGGAAGTAATCAACAATTTTTAAGAAGGCTTACTCGAGTAGCCACTCGGGTAACATAAGCCATCACTCGAGTAGCCACTCGAGTAAGCAAATAGAATTTCATATAGTGAGGCACTGCCAAATTTTGAATGTAGTTACTCGAGGGACCACTCAAGTAATCTATAAAGTTATATAGACCATTACTTGAGTAGCCACTCGAGTAACAAGATTTTCACAAGCATCACTTGAGTAGCCACTCGAGTAACCAGGTCCAAAATCTTCCAGTAACTCTCAGCCAAGAAATGCAGCCCATCACTCGAGTAGCCACTCGAGTAAGCAATGAGAAAATAGCATTACTCGAGGGACAACCCGAGTAATCTGCAGAGTTATTTGAAGTGCCACTCGAATAGCCACTCGAGTAACCAGATAGTAAACTCTCGGCCAAGAATTTGATGCCATTACTCAAGGGAGTAATTGAGTAATCTGCCAGGTTATTTGAAAGCCACTCGAGGGATCACTCGAGTAAGGTGTGAAGACAAATGAAGCCCACTCGAGTAGCCACTCGAGTAACCAGTTTACCACAGTGATCACCCGAGTAATATGTGAAGGTAAAGACATGATTACTCGAGTAATCAGGCATTTTTAAGGTTTGTAATATATCACTCCATATCTTACCCGAGTAATTCTTCATGCAAAATGTTGATTTGCTCACTGCCATATTTTTGACATGTTTACTCGAGGGACCACTCGAGTAACAAACTTGATCACTCGAGTAAGGCAGTTCAGAAATTATATTTTCATCTAATGTTTCTTGATTTGTTATCTATATGATTAACTCTTCATTGTATTAGAATTCTAAGTACATTTACAGAGAAACAATGAAAGAGTATGACAGATTTGAGAAGTCAAATAAAAGTCCGAACGTTCACCTAACGCTACCTACCGCCAACAGATAGTTTTCAAATGCAAAGAATAGTCAACCGTTGCTGCATGACTCTAACGGACAAGTTTGAAATTGCTTCCAACGGACACGACAACTCATCTATATATATGGAGCATTCAAAGAGAAGAAAATAAGGGGACACAAACTGAGATCACACATCAATCAATACACTTAGTGACTTGTTTTACTATACTCATTCATTTGTATTTCAGTGATTATATATTTTCTCTGTGAGAGTGTTTTTCATTACAAACTCAATATTTGTTATTGAGACAACTTAAGGTAATGGAACCTTGAGTTGGGGATTTGATTTTAAAGTGTAAGGGGGAGCGAGTGTCCAGGTGTAGGAACTTGCTGTGTACTGAGGTGCCAAGAACCCACTGAATCTTGGAGAATATAGTGAAACTCTCAGATATGCTCTGAGGACTGGACGTAGGTCAAAGTGGTTGTGGTCGAACCAGTATAACTCCCGGTGTACACTACGTGATATTTTTCTTTGCTCTTAACTGTTTTTAATATTCTGTAAATTTCCTTATTCGCAACGAAATTTTTGGAATCACCTAATTCACCCCCCTCTTAGGTGAAACGCTTGTACTAACATTTGGTATCAGAGTATAGGTCTTCTTATTAAGGTTTAACAACCTAAGAAGGATCCAATAGCAAGCATGGGTGAAGGCATTCTTCCCGATGGAGCTTCTATCATGAGACCTCTGGGTTTCAATGGCGAACATTTCTCATTCTGGAAAGTGAAGTTCAGAGTCTTTGTAATGGCTACTGAATATGGGCTATGGGATGTGTTTGAGAGTGAAAACTACAAACTTGAAAAGATTGTAGATTCACAAAGAAACTCATCACACTCAACAACAAAGCAATTTTAATGATTCAAAGTGCCTTGAGTCAAAATGAGTACTTCAGAATCTGCACACTCCCAACAGCTAAAGAAATGTGGGAAGCTCTGGAAATAGCTCATGAAGGAACTTCTAGAATAAAAGAAAACCGGATCAATACTCTGGTTACGGAGTTTGATTTACTTCGAATGAAGTCAGGTGAGTCGATAGCTGAATTTGAACTTAGATATACTCACCTTGTTATCAACTTGCAGCACTTAGAAAAGTCTATGATCAACATACCCAAGTACAAAAGATTTTAAATATTCTTTCTAAATACTGGGAGGAAAAGGTCACTGTAATTGAGGAAGCAAAAGGTGAATCAATACGATCAGTTGCTTCTCTATTTGGAAGTCTTTCTGAATATGAAAGCAAATTAAAGTTCAAACGAGAACTAGATGATATTGGTGACAAAAAGAAAAGAGGTCTAGTACTGAAAGTTAAAGAAGAAGAACAAGATGAAGATGAAGAGCTTGATGATGATGAAATGGGCCTAATCATGAAACGATTCAGAAAGTTTTACAAGAAAGGCCAAGGATTCAAAAATTTTCAGAAAGGAGGAACAAGTAATAAAGAACACATCATTTGCTATGAATGTGGAAAGCCAAGATATTTCAAATCAGAATGTCAAGAGCTTATTCAGAAGAATAAAGAAAAGAGAAAAGGCAAATTTTATAACAAGAAGAAAGCCTTTGTATCTACCATATGGGGAGATAGTTCTTCTGATGAAGAAAGCGTTGAAGAAGAAGTAGCCAATATATGTCTAGTTGCTCAAGAGGAAACAGAAGAAGAGGTAATTGATTCTGATCCTACCTATGATGAATTACTTTCTGAATATAATGCTTTACATTCTGAATTCATCAAAGTAGTTAAAGAACTAGTTGTTTTCAAAAAGAAAAACAAAATTCTTAAAGAAGAGCTTAAAGAGAATTTTGAAAAGGATTGTGAAAATTGCACTTCTTTGAAAAAGAAAAACACTGATCTTACTAAATCTCTTGAAAAATTCACTAAAGGAAGTGAAATGCTAAATGTGATTTCAAAAGCTCAACGATTTGTAAATGATTGATCTGGAATTGGATATGATCCAAAATCAGACAAAAGGAAAGGAAGAAAGAAAGCAGGAGGTAAATTATACTTAAAGTATTTTCAGCATTCTGTGCATACATCAAATCCTTTTGCTCATTGTAATTATTGTAGTAGAAAAGGTCATTATACTTCATCATGCATTCATAAGAAGAAATGAATGATAGGAACCTACAAATGGGTACCTAAAGGCTCATATATTTCAAAAATTTCTTGTACTAACCCAAAAGGACCCAAAAAGAAGTGGGTACCTAAGACTTAATCGTATTTAATTGCAGATATGTCTCAAAGCATCCAAAAACAACAAGTGGTACATAGACAGTGGATGCTCTAGACATATGATCGAAGATTTCAAAAGTTTTACCACATTGCAACCTAAGGAAGGTGGAAAGGTGAAATTTGGAAGAAATCAATCCGGAAGGATAGCAGGAATTGGTGAAATCAAAAATGACAAAAGAATACAAGTCAAAGATGTATATTACGTTGAAGGCTTGTGTCATAATTTGCTGAGCATAAGTCAAAGTGTAGATAAAGACAACTGGATAATATTTGATTCAGAAGAATGTCTGATTGTCAACAAGAAAGACTTACAACTTGATAAGAAAAATATCAAGGCAAAGCTCAGAGCAAAAAGGGAAGGTAATTGCTATACAATTGATTTAAATAGAAATGATTCTAAAAATTATTTTCTGAGCAATACCGATGAAAGTTGGTTATGGCATAAGAGACTAGCTCATGTCAACATGCACCAACTAGGCAAATTACTCAAAAAGGATTTAGTTTTTGGTTTACCTAAAGTAAGTTTTAAAAATGATTTGATTTGTGACGCATGTCAAAAGGGTAAACAAACTAAATCATCTTTCAAATCAAAAATTAAGATTACCATAAATCGACCACTTCAACTGATACATATGGATTTAGTTGGTCCAGCAAGAGTTAAAAGCCTTGGTGGTAACTTATATTCATTGGTCATTGTTGATGATTTCTCTAGATTTACAAGGACTATTTTTCTATCATCAAAGTATGAAACCTTTGCAGAATTCATTGTTTTTGCCAAGAAAGTGCAAAATGAGAAAGGTATGTCCATTGCAGGTATCAGGACAGATCATGGTGGAGAATTTGAGAATCAAGCCTTTGAAGAATATTGTGATACTAATGGCATTAATCACAATTTCTCTGCTCCAAGGACACCATAACAAAATGGAGTCATGGAACGAAAGAATAGAGTGCTCACTGAAATGGCTAGAACAATACTAAATGAAAAGAACGTATCTCAAGTTTTCTGGGCCGATGTAATGAGCATAGCGTGCTATGTTTCAAACAGAGCCTACATTAGAACAAAACTTGAAAAGACACCATACGAGCTATAGAAAGGAAGGAAGCCAAATCTTGCTCATTTACACATCTTCGGTTGTAAGTGTTTCATTCATAATAATGGTAAAGATAACTTAGGAAAATTTGATTCAAGAATAGATGAAGGAATTTTCCTAGGATATTCTAACTGAAGTAGAGCATATAGAATTTTCAATAAACGAACATGTGTTGTTGAAGAATCAATTCACGTTGTATTTGATGAATTTGAATCCTCTGACAAAACCATTGATGATGAGCAGGAAGTTGTTTTAAATCAAGAAAATGGTCAATCTATTTCTAAATCTCTTATTCCAGAAGTTGATCAAACCAAGGATGAAGAACAGTCACTAGGTCAACCTAAAGCCTGGAAATACAATAGGAGTCATCCCCTAGATCAAGTCATAGGAGATGTGAAAGAATGAGTCAAAACTGGAAATAGAATTTTCAATGAAGTAAGTTTTTCTACATTCATTTCTGAGATTGAACCTTCTAACATTGACGAAGCCCTATCAGACAATGATTGGGTTATAGCAATGCAAGAAGAACTAAATCAATTTGAAAGAAATCAAGTTTGGGATTTGGTACCCTGACCTAAGGATAATCCGATCATTGGCACTAAATAGGTATTCAAGAACAAACTTGATGAATCTACAATTATTGTTAGAAACAAGGCAAGATTGGTGTCCAAAGGCTATAATCAGGAAGAAGGAATTGATTATGAGGAAACGTATGCTCCAGTGGCTAGATTGGAAGCTATAGGTGTACTCTTAGCCTTTGCATGCATCAAAGGATTCAAACTCTATCAAATGGATGTAAAGAGTGCATTTCTAAATGGCTACATTATGGAAGAAGTATATTTAGGGCAACATCTAGGTTTTGAGGATGTAACCCAACCTGATCATGTCTTCAAACTCAAAAAGGCTTTATATAGTTTAAAACAAGCTCCTAGAGCATGGTACAAGAGGCTCAGTAAATTTCTTATTGATCAAGGTTTTGTACGAGGAAAAGTAGATACAACACTTTTTACAAAACGAAAACGTGATGCTATATTAATTGTGCAAATATATGTTGATGATATAGTTTTTGGTGCTACTAACGAAACTATGTGCAAAGAATTTTCTGAGACAATACAGGGGGAGTTTGAGATCTCAATGATGGAAGAATTAAATTTCTTTCTCGGTTTGCAAATCAAACAAAGAAAGAATAGAATCTTCATATCTCAAACAAAATATTTGAAAGAGCTATTGAAGAAGTGTGGATTGGATGAAGCAAATGGAATGGACACACCCATGAGCTCAACCACATTGCTTGATGCAGATGTCAAGGGAAAAGATTACAATATCACAAAATATAGGGGAATGATTGGATCATTACTCTATCTCACTGCAAGCAGACCTGATATTCAATTTAGTATGGGTATGTGTGCAAGATATCAATCAGCACCAAAAGAGTCACATGCTGAAACCGTCAAACGTATCTTTCAATATCTTGCTGACACAAAAGAATTAGGTCTATGGTATCCCAAAGGAAGAAGTGAATATATAGTTTCTTACTCAGACTCTGATCATGGAGGATACAAGATGGACAGAAAGTGCACAAGTGGATAAGGCCAATTTCTTGGAGGATCACTTGTATCTTGGTTTAGCAAGAAACAAACTACAGTATCTCTTTCGTCAACAGAAGCTGAGTATATTGCAGTATCAAGTTGTTGTTCACAAGTAATTTGGCTAAAGCAACAACTCCAGGATCTTGGTATTTATTTGAAAGAAACACCAATATACTATGACAACACTAGCACGATAAGTTTGGAAAAGAATCCTATTCAATATTCCAGAACCAAACATATTGATGTTAGACATCACTTCATTAGAGATCATGTCCAAAAGAAAGATATCAAAGTCATATTCATTCCAACTCGTCTTCAACTAGCTGATATCTTTACAAAACCTCTTGCAAAAGATCAATTTTTATATATTAGAAGAGAATTGGGAATGGTAAATCCCAATGAGTTATAAGTTATCTAGTGTTTACAAAATGTTAGATGATGTTATTCATTGATGTTTTGATGATTACTAACTTAAGCATCGGAGTTTCTAGTAATTTGTTTTGCAGGATCATGATATTCTATTTTTGGGTATGAATAACAGAGGTTAATAGAGGATAATATTACTAGAGTAACAACTTCAAGTAAAGAGCATTACTGGAGTGATAACTTCAAGTAACCACTGTCACTAGAGTGACACCTTGAAGTAATGGATGCATTACTCGAGTAGTCACTCAAGTAATAAACTTGGAAAAATGCCAGTGAAGCATTAATTTCAAATGAAATAACACAACGGTTAGAAATGATCAGTTAGAAGTTAAAGGACAGATTACCCGAGGGAAGCCTCGAGTCAACTTCAATGTTACTCAAGTAAGGCCTCGAGTGAATCTGGGTGCAGATTTCAAATTGACTGAATTTCAACTCAAATTTGTTCTAAAGAGCCATCAAATGATCGAGGGAATATACTTGGGTAATTACAATATTATTCATGCCAGGTACGCGCTCAATATCATTGTATTTTAATAATTTCTGGTATTATCACTCGAGTAGCTACTCGAGTGGAGCTGATGATCACCCGAGTAATGCCTCGGGTGATATCGTGCCTTAGGTCTTTATCAGTCGCAACTCAATCATTTCTCACAAAATCACCTCGAGTGATTCACCAAGTGCTCTCACAAAAAGTTTTCACAATCATTTCCTTGTCTCATTTCCGTCAAAACCCAGCAATTTATTGCTCCAAAAACCTCTTACATTTCTCAGATTTTCCTGCCCCATACCTTCGACAGTCACTCTCTTTTCTTTTCCTGAAAATCTGATTTTCTCCAAATCATAATGGTTAGAACAAAAAATATCACCCTTTCAGAGTCTTCTGAACCTAAACAATCATCTGACCCACTTTCCTCTCCACCCACCAAGAAATGCAAGCTTACACTAAAATCCAAAGCCAAATCCCAGTCCAACCCTCAGCTTAAGCTGAAAGAGAAAGGGGTTGTGATCAAAGAGCCCATTGTCACAAGAGCTCAATCCAAGAAGAGTGTCTCAACTGAAAGAGGCAAAGGCACAAAAGTAGCATCTCCTCCTCCTTCTGATTCAACCGATACTCCCATTTTTTCTCAAAAACCTCTGAAAAAGCCAAAGATTGATGAGAGGCTTACCAATGTCATGATAGGCATGCTTGATCAAGCCTTTCAGTCTGAGGGAGCGAAGAAAAGGGAATCCTCTAAGAAGCCAGAAGTACCAGAAGAGGAAATTACTCTCCCTCTTAAAGGTTTCAATGTTAGCAAGTTGGAGGAGTCTCAGAAGTTCCTGACTCACTTCTCTAGGAGGAAGGTGTGCAAGACTCACAGCATTGATCTCCAAGTTCTTCAGGAGTTATTGAAGTACGACCTTAGTCCCTACCTTGAACCCTTTATGCCTTGGTTATCTATTAAACTCTCTTTTTGCACTAAGGTAGTTAGTCATTTCTACTGCAATCTTGAAATTCTAAATGACCCTGTTAGAAAATTAGTAGAGGAAGAAATGACCACAAAAGTTAGAGGACAGAAAATCCTCATCTCACCCTCTAGGATCAATATTTGGTTAGGAATAGAAAATCCCCTGATGATATCTATTCCAAACTTGAGCCTAACCAGATTTTCTCTGTTCCTAGACCTGGTAAGTTAGTGGGACCTCTAAACTTCAATTCGAGTGATATGTGTGACCACCACAGGGTTGTATGGTACATCTATTCTAGAGCCTTAGTAAACAAAT
This sequence comes from Inga oerstediana, assembly GCA_963210345.1. Classification (NCBI taxonomy): domain Eukaryota; kingdom Viridiplantae; phylum Streptophyta; class Magnoliopsida; order Fabales; family Fabaceae; genus Inga; species Inga oerstediana. The sequence goes on along the minus strand of OY723402.1, from coordinate 29,864,186 downwards.
CCAACAATTATACCCATTTCACTGAAAGGGACTATAGGTTGTTTACTTCTTTCCTTCTCCAAGAGCAAAAGGACTTGGGAGAATATATATTTTTACAGAAATACAGAAGTACAAGACTGAAGGGAAGCCATCCACTCCTATGCCATATCCTCAACTCATATCTCTGATTCTGAAGAAAAACAAGATTTGGTATCTGGAGAGTAAGGAACCGATTGAGAGGATAACTCCTGTTGGGAGGAATCAAATTGGGAAATTGAATATTGAAATACCTAACAAGGGTCCTCTGGAGTCAGGCCCCAGAAAGAAGAAGAAGAAGACTGAGACTGAGACATGTAGAATGGATGACACACAGTCTTCTGCTCTAGCCGGCACTATATCCTCTCCTTCATTCCTCAATGCCACACTACAACATTTTATGGAGAATATGCTAAAGGGATTTCATATCGATATTGCAAATATCAATGCTGAGTTGATTACTCACATGAATGTCAAGATGGGACAACTTGTGGAAAGGATGGATAAGAGGCACGAAGAGTTGTTAGCAGAACAACGTGCCCAAGGTGAGCTTCTGAGGTCGATTGTAGCCAGACTTGATGCTATGGCATCTGGCTCCTCTACCTTTGGTACCTCTAAACCTTCTTCCATGCCTGAGCCAATGTCACCTCCTGAACCCAGACCCTTTGAGGCACCACATTCTGAGTTAAGACCTCCTGAGTTTGTCTCAACCTCTCAGCCTGGACCTTATTAGCCAATATCTTTTCAGCCTCAACTTTTTGAGGCAGGTCCTTCTTCTATTCCTCCTCCTACATTACCTATCACTATCTCCAGAAACCTTTTTGTTTTCCTTGCCTGACCCAAAAACACTTCAGTTGGTTCATGTCACACTTGATGATCCAGTTCAGCCAGCTCAGCCTGTCCAACCTGAGTCAGTGTCTACTCTAATTGCCTCACCTACCCGCACTGAGGAGGTTCTAGTTACTTCACCTGTTGGTATAGAGGAAGTAAAAATTACTTCTCTGCATCCAATAAATCCTCCAGAGGATCTTCAGACACCTCCAGTGCACTTTCCTGACCCTGAATCATCATCCTCACACTCTTCTAGTTCAGATGGTTCATATGAGTCATTGGCTTTCCCTGTCACTCCCATCTCAGCCGCCAAGCCACCTACTCCTCCTTATGATTGATTCCACCTTTGTGATGAAGACAAAAAGGGGGAGAAAAACTTGTGTGTGATTTTGTGAAGAATAGCTGAGTCTATAGATTGGGATTTGGGTGTATGGGACTTTAGGGCGTTTTTATCTTTGAATTATAAGTTTTGATTATGTAATGAACTTATCATTATGCAAGTTATTTCTTATATCATTTATGTTAACATTACATTGAAATTATATTGCATTGAGGAACTAATGAGTTTTTTATTGTGTTGCAAGGCAAACAAGTAATCATAAGAACAAAAACTATGAAAAGATCTTCAATAAGTTATTTCAAAGAGTTTTCAAGTTTAATTTCAACAAATGATTTCATATGGAAAAGAATTTTGAGAAGCGCATATTTAGAAATTCAACTTCAAAAACTTTGTTCAAAATCACCAAGTTTTGTCATCATCAAAAAGGGGGAGAATGTTAGATCCCATATGTTTTGATGATAACAAAGATTGGATCAATAATATGAAAGGATTTGATAACAAACAAATGGATTTGAACAAAGTAGCATAGCATCACTTGGAGTCATAACTGGAAGTAATCAACAATTTTTAAGAAGGCTTACTTGAGTAGCCACTCGGGTAATAGAAGCCATCACTCGAGTAGCCACTCGAGTAATCAAACAGAATTTCATCCAGTGAGGCATTGCCAAATTTTGAATGTAGTTACTCGAGGGACCACTCGAATAATCTGCAAAGTTATACAGACCATTACTCGAGTAGCTACTCGAGTAACAAGATTTTCATAAGCATCACTCGAGTAGCCACTCAAGTAACAAGGTCCAAAATCTTCCAGTAACTCTCAGCCAAGAAATGCAGCCCCACACTCGAGTAGTCACTCGAGTAAGCAATGAGAAAATAGCATTACTCGAGGGACAACCCGAGTAATCTGCAGAGTTATTTGAAGTGGCACTCGAGTAGCCACTCGAGTAACCAGATAGTAAACTCTCGACCAAGAATTTGATGCCATTACTCGAGGGAGTAATCGAGTAATCTGCCAGGTTATTTGAAAGCCACCCGAGGGATTACTTGAGTAAGGTGTGAAGACAAATGAAGCCCACTCGAGTAAACAGTTTACCACAGTGATCACCCAAGTAATAAGTGAAGGTAAAGACATGAGCACTCGAGTAACCACTCGAGTAATCAGGCATTTTTAAGGTTTGTAATATATCACTCCATGTCTTACCCGAGTAATTCTTCATGCAAAATGTTGATTTGCTCACTGCCATATTTTTGACATGTTTACTCGAGGGACCACTCGAGTAACAAACTTGATCACTCGAGTAGCCACTCGAGTAAGGTAGTTCAGAAATTATATTTTCATCTAATGTTTCTTGATTTGTTATCTATATGATTAACTCTTCATTTTATTAGAATTCTAAGTACATTTACAGAGAAACAATAAAAGAGTATGACAGATTTGAGAAGTCAAATAAAAGTCCAAACGTTCACCTAACGCTACCTACCGCCAATGGATAGTTTTCAAATACGAAGAATAGTCAACCGTTGCTGCATGACTCTAACGGACAAGTTTGAAATTGCTTCCAACGGACACTACAACTCATCTATATATATGGAGCATTCAAAGAGAAGAAAATAAGGGGACACAAACTGAGATCACATATCGATAAATACACTTAGTGCCTTGTTTTACTATACTCATTCATTTGTACTTCAGTGATTATATATTTGCTCTGTAAGAGAGTTTTTCATTACAAACTCAATATTTGTTATTGAGACAACTTAAGGTAGTGGAACCTTGAGTTGGGGATTTGATTGCAAAGTGTAAAGGGGAGCGAGTGTCTAGGTGTAGGAACTTGCTGTGTACTGAGGTGCCAAGAACCTACTAAATCTTGGAGAATATAGTGAAACTCTCAGATATGTTCTGAGGACTGGACGTAGGTCAAAGTGGTTGTGGCCGAACCAGTATAACTCCCGGTGTACACTACGGTGCTTATGGAATGAGAGTATTTTATCAATTGAAGTATAAGAATCTAACCCTCATTTCATGAACCTGCAAATAAACTATACAACCAACTACCCATGGATTCTAGCTATAACTTATGCAAGCCTGAATTGAATGACTCGTAAGGGGCTATGGGATAGTTTATCGCAATTGGCATCTTCCATTCAATATGATTGGGCAATCGGTGGGGATCTGAATGGAACATTTTAGGATAGTGAACGACGATTCATGGCCACGCATCATCTATCTTACGACCGAGAATATGCTAGATAGGTTGATCATCATAAAATGAATGATATAGGGTTTGTTGGCCTAAATTTCACGTGGAAAAGAGGGACTACAGAGGCCAAGCTTGACCGCATTCTCGTTAATGAACAATTGCTGAGTGTCTTCCTAAATGCATCAGCTGCTCATTTGCCATTCTTTAAGTTGGATCACCGACCTCTGCTTCTTTGCTTGCAACCGATGGATATAGGTGTAATACCCAACCGTCCCTTTCGGTTTATTGCATCATGGGTGTTCTATGAGAAATTTGATGATTTTGTGAAACAAGCTTGGCAAGATGATCTTCCATGGGCTCAAAATATACCCAATTCACAATGGCTTGCTCCCAATGAAATATAGGAGTGTTCTGGCATACAGAGGCCAGGAAGCGTAAATTATTATGTAGGCTGGATGGTATTAATCATAGTGTCTCTCAACATGGTATGACCCCACACTATGAAGACCTCCAGTTTCGGCTATAGAAGGAATTAAAAGATGTTCTACATCAAGACTCTCTCTTATGGGCCCAGAAAGCTAGAGCGGAGTGGACAATTTAGGGTGATTGCAACACCAAAATACTTCCATGCTCATGCCAACCGGAGGAAAAAAATTAACAGGATCGAAGCCATTAGAGACAATGAGGGAGAATGGGTGTATGATCCTAATTTGATTAAGCCCATGGCTACTAATTTTTTTGCTACATTATTCTCTAAAGAAGAGGTGATTAGACCGGATCTTGTCTGTAATATTTCCTTCCCTGCTATTGACGAGGGCCTGATTTGGTGGTGTGGAAGGGAAATCATGGATAGAGAAATTAAAGACGCTATATTTAGCATGGGTGCACTTAAATCTCTAGGGCCCGATGGCCTTAATGCCCTCTTTTTTCAAAATCAATGGGGTAACATCTCTCGCACTATTGTGAATTACGTTAAATTGCTTTTTGCTAACCCGCAAGCTATTAGAGAAATAAATGGCACACTGATTGTGCTTATACCGAAAAAAGATCCTCCTGAAAGCATGCGGGACCTACAGCCGATAAGCTTGTGTAACGTGATATACAAGGCTATAACGAAGGTGATAGTAAATCAACTGAAATGTATTCTCCCACAGGTGATATCTCCTAACTAGTGTAGTTTTGTTCCGGGAAGACATAGTAGTGACAATATAATTGTTGCTCAAGAGGTGGTATACTCTATGAGAAATATGCACTCCAAGAAAGGATTCATGGCCATTAAAATTGATCTTGAGAAAGCTTATGATCAAGTAAACTGGAACTTCCTCAATACATGTCTTCAGGATCTTAGCCTCCTAGGTAACCTCATTACGGTAATTTCACAATGTGTCTCAACATCTAGGATGTAGCTTTTGTGGAATGGAGATAAGGCAAAGGTTTTTCATCCATCGAGAGGTGTAAGGCAAGGTGATCCCCTCTCGCCTATTTGTTTTTGATTTGTATGGAGAAGCTTGCTCATCTTATTCAAGAGGCTATTAATAATGGGAATTGGAAACCAATTCGCCTCACTAGAGATGGTACACCCATCTCACATTTATTCTTTATGGATGATATTATCTTATTTGCCAAAGCAACTAGTGATTAAGCAACTGTGATTAACACATGCCTTCAATCTTTCTGTAATAGCTCCGGCCTTAAAGTCAACCAACAGAAAACAAGAGTATTTTTCTCTAGAAATGTTAATCATATTAGAAGCAGGGAATTGTGCTCTACTCTATGTTTTCTATAACTAGTGACTTGGGAAAATATCTTGGAGTTCCTCTGCATCATAAAAGAGTAACCAAGGAATCCTACCAGTATGTGGTAGATAAAGTGAAAACACGATTGTCAAACTGGAAAGCCTCTACCCTATCCTCTGCTAGCAGAGCAACTCTTATAACATCCATCACTTCAGCTATCCCTGGGTATGTGATACAAACCTCGTCTCTACCTTCTACCACGTGTGAAATACTGGATAAATGTAACCGCCAGTTTTTGTGGGGCACAACTGAAGAGTAAAAGAAAATTCCATTGGTAGCATGGGAAACCATGAGTGAACCTAAAAAAAGAGGAGGTTGAGGGCTTTGACATGTGAAACACCAGAATAATGACTTTCTCATGAAAATTGGGTGGCTTAGAAGGATGATTTTTAGGTCAAGGTTGTGCGGAATAAATATAAGTGTGGGGCTGACATGATCCTGAGAATTGATATGGAGAAACTTGGCTTAAATCTATGGAATGGGATTAAGAAGACATGGAGCAGGGTGTATGAGAGCATGGAGGTGTTGGGGGACAGGTTGGTACGATGGAAAGGGAATAGGAATGGTTGCTTTTCTGTTCAATCGGCCTATAAAACTTTGCAAGGAAACAACGACCATACCGATTTATTCTGGACCAAGTTGTGGAAACTTAAAGTACCTAAAAGGTGTAAGATATTTCTATGGTTGGTAGCTCATAAGAGGCTTCTAACAAATGCCTCTCGACACAAGTGTGGCTTGAGTCCTGATTCTGCATGTCCATTGTGTAACTCAGCGTCAGAAGATCTGTCATATGTCCTTTGAGAGTGTCTGAACACGAGCTTGCTTTAGAAAGAGATGGTTCCTCTAAGTCTGTGGAGAACCTTTCAATCGATGGAGTTCACAGAGTGGTTTCGCTGGAATCTATATTCCAATAACTGAGGGAACCAACCAGATGCATGGAGGAAGATTTTTACTGTCAAGTGCTGGTACCTGTGGAGGCGTCGAAACACTTTTGTTTTCAAAAGTAAGTCTGTTTCCAATGTTACAATTCAGGAAACTATTAGAGCAATATTTAGTAGAAACCAAGACGCTAGGCAACAATTTTGCAAGTAAGTACCAGCTGACCAGATGCAGATTCACATGGGGTTAAGTGGAAGCCACCCTCTCAAGGATGGGTTAAGGTTAACGTCGATGGTGCGTTCTTAAGGCTAAGCTATGGGGCTTCCTGAAGGCCTTGATGTTCCGAGGGGAGGATGGAGATTGTCTTAAGGCTAAGCTATGGGGCTGCCTCCATGGCCTCAAGATTACATGGGATATGGGGTTTAGAAAGGTGGAACTTGAGACTGATTCCTCTTAGGCAATTGAGATGTTTGAGAACGATGCTTATGAAACTCATACAGATTGCCATATCATCAGGGAAGTAAAATAGTTGTTGGGTCAAGAGTAGTGCGTTTCAATCGGACATATTCGTCGATGGGTGAATAAAGCTACGGATTTGATTGCTAAAGCTGGTCTCTTGGCTACACCAGGGTTTAACGTCATTCCGTTTATGTTTTCAGAACTAGAGTATGCTGTGTTGAAGGATAAGACTTAGAGGGGGCTTTGGTTTTTGATTGCTTTTATGTATCAAAGAAAAAAAGAAGTAGAAAAATACAAGTTTTGGAAGCTAAAACACAAAGCTCCATTTTTTCTATTTTTCTTCATATTTTTGGCCAGGACCAGAAATGGTATTAGGACTTGGATTTTCATGAAATAAATGGTTCCATTGGACCCAGTGGGAAAAAATAGGTGGGATTACAGTTGAGCACTTTTTTTGGTAGGGCCAAAAAAGAAAAATTACGAAAACGCCACTGAAATCCCTAAATAAGGGTTGTCAATGGTATTTTCATAATTTGACAGTGAATTTGGTGATTTCGAGCCCGGAAATGGATTCCTTAGGCGAAAATAAGTCAGAATAACCTTAGTCAAAATTTTGAAAAAATGTGCCATTGGGCCGGGGTTCTAAGGACATTTTACTAAATTTTCACCATAGAATAACCACAAGAAATACTATGGAATAGTCTAAAATGATACTTGGATAGGTTATGACCTATTTCTTGTACGTTTAATATTTTAGGACCGAGTCGAGAGCCGAAACGACACGCTTTACGAGACATCATTAAACAGAGGATTATAAAGTGTTGAGGTAGGGACATTATCCTTCATACATTATGTCATAAGTTATGTGATTGTGTGGATACCAATGTTTGTAAATGAGCTCTATTAATTAACACGATTTTCCTAGAGAGGGGCCAGAAGTGTCAAAGGCACTTACACTGGAGTTAGTGAAAACCCAACTGATACATAATAGTGGGGCTGGGCCCTATTCATGTATACATGTAGATTACATGTTTATAATGTTCATTAATTGGTGCATACATGGCATATATCATATTTACTTTTCACATTCTCTATGAACGATAGCATGTTTCTATGGTGAGACCGTGGAGTTGTACTGTGACCACAAGAGTTTGAAATACTTGTACGATCAGAAAGAACTCAACATAAGGCAGCGCAAATGGATGGAGTTGCTGAAAGATTACAATCTCAAAATCAAGTACCATCTCGATAAGGCTAATGTCGTCACTGATGCATTAAGCCAAAAATCAGTGCAGGTGGCAGCCATGATGATCTACAAGCAGAAACTAATCGAGGATTTCATAGACCTAAATCTGTCCAGTTAGATTTTGCTAAGCAGTGGGATCAATCAGATATATAACAATTTGAGGGCGGCAATTGAAGAAGCCCAACAACATGATGATGAAGCATTTTATATCAGAGGTATAATTAATAGGAGTGAGACTCAGGATTACGACTTGTCTCCCAACGGGCTTGTCAGGTACCAGAAGTAGATTTATATTCCACCGCAACCGGAACTGAAACAACAAATCTTGGAGGAGGCGCATAAGAGTAAGTATACTCTACATCCAGGAGCTAAAAGATGTACCATGACTTGAAGGTTCAATACTATTGACCAAGGATGAAAAGAGAGGTGACTGAGTATGTTGCTCGTTGCTTGACATGTCAGAAAGTGAAGATTGAACATCAACGACCATCGGGGCTTTTGATGAATCCTGAGATACCTGAGTGGAAGTGGGAAAGCGTTACCATAGATTTCGTGATAGGATTGCCTAAGGTCAGAAACCATGATGCTCTATAGGTGATAGTTGATAGATTCACTAAGACAGCTCACTTCCTACCGATTAGTGTTCACTATTCTCCTGATCGACTGGCAGAGATCTATATTAAGGAGATCGTGAGATTACATGGTATTCCGAAGAACATCATCTTCGATCAAAACCCATGATTCACTTCCAAGTTTTGGAAGGCGGTACATGAAGCCTTGGGTACCAAGCTCAGATTCAGCATGGTATATCATCCTCAGACTGATGGGCAGTCAGAACGAATAATCCAAACCCTTGAGGATATACTAAGGGCATGTGTGCTTGATTTTAAAGGTATATGGGATAAATTCCTTCCGTTGGCAGAGTTTACCTACAACAATAGTTACCAGTCGAGCATTCAGATGGCTCTGTATGAGGCGCTCTATGGGAGGAAGTGTCAATTGCCTGTATGATGGACTGAACTATCTGAAAGGGAATTGATAGGGCCAGACCTTGTTGATCAAACAATAGAGTAGATAAAGCTGATCAAGCAAAGATTGTTAGCTGCTCAGAGCCGACAGAAAATTTATACAGATAACAGGCGAAAAACTCTGGAATTTGAAGTCGGTGACAACGTGTTCATGAAAGTATCGCCTGTTACGGGTATCAGCAAAGCATTGAAAGTGAAGAAGCTGCAACCGAGATATATTGGTCCGTTCGAGATCTTAGAGAAGATTTGGCCTCTAGCGTACCATATCGCTTTGCCACCGAGTCTGAGCAGGCTACACGATGTTTTCCATGTTTCTCAGATGAAGAAGTATCAGCCTGATCCAGAGCACGTGATAAAGTATGAAGATATGGAAATGCGTGAAGACTTGACTTATGAAGTTGTGCCTGACCGAATCATAGATCGACAGGAAAAGCAGCTCAGAAATAAGAGCATTCTGTTTGTCAAGGTCATCTAGAGAGGGTTATCACCCAGAGAGGCTATATGGGAAACAGAAGAAAGTATAAAGAAGCGTTACTCAAAATTCATGAATGTATAAGTATAGCAAATTTTGGGGATGAAATTTAATTAAGTGGGGGAGAACTGTAACACCCCAAATATTATTCACCAAAAATATATTGTAATTATTTGAATAATTCAATAAAATGGTGAATATTCATGAATTTGGATCTTGTAAATTTTGAAATATTCATATTCATAAGAAAATGGGCAAATTAATTCAAAAATTGAATTAAATTATAATAGCAAAATCATAATTTTGCCAATTTAGCCCAAGATTAATTTTTTTTCCAATTAATTGGAGTTAAATTCAATTAATCAATGAAAATAAAAGAAAATGCATAATGAGATTATTCTTGGTGGAATAAATCAAAAATTGGGAAATTAAGTGGGATTAGACATAAAATCAATTATGTCAATTGTGGAATTGAGAAAAACAATTTTTCTCTTCCCTCCCTCTCATTATTTTTGTCTATGCATTAAAGAAAAAGAAAAAAAATGTTTAGTATATGAATCTCTCCATAATGACAAAGGTGGAGTGCACTCTAAGTGAAGACATGTGCATGGTGGTCATAATGAGAAGGTATGTCATAAAGAAGAGGGTATGGTAGGAGGTATGGGAGGAGGAATGGTGTGCTTGCAAAGTGGTGTAATCTTGACCCTTGATTATATCAATGGCTAGGAGGAAAGATGAGGAAATTAATAAAACATGTTATTTTCCCTTCCCTTTATACACTTCACGCACAAAGCAAGGAAACAAGAGAGAGTGTGTGAGTTTGAGAGTTCTTGGTGATTTAGAGAGCAAGAGGAAGCAAGAGCTAAGGTAAGAGCTTGTTTTCAAGTGAATAAGCTTCCTATATTATGTAGTTCATCCCCTAATCTTTTGTTCTTCATGGAAATCATGATTTAGTAAGCTATTCTTCAAGGTTGAGGGGAGAGAGAAAGGACGTTCTAGAGAGAGACACCAAGGATCAAGAGGTAATCTCTAAAACCTCAACTTCTTAGTGTATTGAAGTTGTTGTTGGTGATTATTGTTTGGTTTTGTGATTTTTGAGATGAGTTGTAAAATTAGAAAAACTATAACCCTAAGGGGTTATGCTGCCCAAAATCCTTTATATCATGATTATGAAGTGTTTAAATGAGTTAACCAAAGATTAGAAGTGGAAAAGTACAAGTTTTGAAAGCTAAAACACAAAGCTCCATTTTTGCCAGGACCAGAAATAGTAATAGGAGTTGGATTTTCATGAAATAAATGGTTTCATTGGACTCAGTGGGCCAAAATAGGTGGGTTTACAGTTGGACACTATTTCGATAAAAGCCGAAAAAGCATAATTACGAAAACACCACTGAAATCCCTAAAGAGGGGCTATCAAGGGTATTTTCATAATTTGACAGTGAATTTGGTGATTTCGAACCCGGAAATGGATTCCTGAGATGAAAATAAGTTAGAATAGCCTTAGTCAAAATTTTGGGAAAACGTGCCATCGGGCCGGGTACGGCGAAGTCGGGCCAAGGTCCCGAGGACATTTTAGTAAATTTTCACCATAGACTAATATAACCACAAGAAACACTATGGAATAGTCTAAAATGATACTTGGATAGCTTATGACCTATTTCTTGTATATTTAATAGTTTAGGACCGAGTCGAGAGCCGGAACGCCACGCTTTACGAGACACCGTTAAACAAAGGATTATAATGTGTTGAGGTTGGGACATTTTCCTTCAAACATTATGCCATAAGTTATATGATTGTGTGGATGCCAATGTTTGTAAATGAGCTTTATTAATCAACACGATTTGCCCAAAGAGGGGCCAGAAGTGTCAAAGGCACTTACACTGAAGTTGGTGAAAACCCAACCGGTGCAGAATAGTGGGGATGGGTCCTACTCATGTATATATGCAGATGATATGTTTATAATGTTCATTAATTGGTGCATAGATAGAACATATCATATTTACTTTTCACATTCTTTATGAAGAATAGCATGTTTCTACTGGGGTTCTCCGGAATCTCACTATATTTTTAAATAAACACCTCAGCAGATACCAGTGGGGCAAAGGGAAAAGACATAGACGCCGCAAAGTGAACGGCACGTGTTTCGAGGTGAGGACAAGATCGTGGTCATAATTAGTCTATTTTGTGATATTTACGTGAAATTTGTAAATATTAAAACTTCTGCTGTTTTTCTGTATTTCATCAACGAACAATGTCGGAATTATAAACGAATATTTTTATCAGTATAATTATATTTTTATGTATGCCCATGAAATTCTGCCTTTATTAATCTTTGATTATCAAAATAGAAATAGGTGTTAACAAGATCCACTTAAATAATTCACCTACTCAAATGCATTATAATATTTTCTCATTCCGTGTACAGAATGATCTAAGTTTGACGCAGACAAATCATATTTTTAATTTACTGGCATATTTTAATATGATATACTTTGTTTAATTCATTATTGCATTTCTCATTTCCATTCTAAGATTTTCTATGTTAGATTACTTGAACAATTATATGTGAAGATACTAAAGCAGCAATTAAAATCTGACCAGCTAATCAATCAAATTGTTCAGGTAAAAAAATCAAATTATAAATAAAATGGAAAAAGTCAAAAACACCAAAAGCATATGTAGAAAATTCAATAGCTCTTTTGTTGCGTAAATAAACATAATACTTGTAAATGGTTTTTTTTGTCATATTTATTTTTTAAAAAAACAAAAGAGGAAACATATATAGCTACTGCAAATATTGCAGGCCACCATCTTTGTTGAGAAAAAAATAGATTCACTTTTTATTTTGGGCCAAGATAGTGCTTTTTGTATATGTGAGGGTATAACTTCTTTCGAGGCTTCGAGCGCAAAAAGTTTTCATCTCTTTCAATAGATGCATTTCTCATAATTTGAACTTTTGTTTTCCTCCTTACAGGATAAGGTCACTTACTACGATAACCAACAGCTTGTTGGTCAAGAGAGTGCTCAAGGGGTTTTTTTTTTTTTTGTTGATTACCAAGATAGTGCTTTCTTGTTAGAGGCTAAATGTTACTTCATCCGGTGCTTTTTATAAGCAACTTTCGCTCTTTTAGGGCTGATTCTTTTTATAAGCAACTTTGTTTTTAAGTCTCAAAATTTAAACTATTTTTTCTCTTTTCTACCCTTATTAAATACATATCTTTATATTAATTATCCCCCACTCATCACTAATTTTTCTTTCATTTAATTATTTATTACACATTCTCTCTCATGTTTTATACTCATACTCTCAAATATTTGTTACTCATTCTCTATCCTATATCGATTTCATAAATAGGGGCATATTTGCAAGAAACATGACATTTTTAACATATTTATTATTTTTAACTAATCTTAACTGCTACTTCATTTTACGCAATAAGAATAGAAGTTTCTTACAAAAAGGACCGGAGGGAGTGTAACCCCCTTCGCAATTATATCCGAAATACGCGATTAAAATGAATTAGAGACCGTCAAATAATTAAACTCATTTAAAATCCCATCCTGGAGATAGGGTTTTAACAAATACTTTTCGAAATCTAATGGACCTGGTCTCATGTTCAAATTTCGAATACAATTACGTCACGCAGAATATCACATTTATACAAATATCAGAGTGCACAACAATATCATCCCAGCAACTGCCGGATTCATACCTTTACATAGGATTCATAGGGCACATTCACCCCTTACAATTTCTCACAATGGGGATTACACAAAGTCATCTCAAATACATATCTAAATACTCATCCCAATTAACCAAATATACATTGAAACATGTACAATATCCAAATATACATAATTCCAACCATAATGATAACCAACTACCAAACTTAAATAATCCAAACGAAAGGCCTCGTCACCCTTGGCTGCTTGCTCCATTCTCGATCCACCTACCCTGTCTAAAATGGTTGGTAGGGGAGGGTGTAACCCCCTCATCGTAATTATATTCAGATTATCAAATTTGAGTGAAATAGAGACCAATAAGACAAAAACATTTAAAATCCCTCACCTTCAAGATGGGGTATTCCGAAAAATAGTTCAAAACATAGTTCATATGGTCTCACATTCACTTTCGAATATAATTACCTGTGCAGTTATATTACATAATAAATATCAGAGTGCGTAACTAAAATCCAGGCAACCCGGGGATACATACATACATATATATATATATATGTAGGGTTAAAAGTTCCCAAAATGGGGATTACATATCCAAAATTATTATTTACATCTTATATACAAACAGTAGTCCCAACCCAAAAATAGATAATCAACCCCCAACCAAATGTCTCTAAAAGATTTTAAACACTCCTGGCTGTCCGCTTCCCTTTTGAGCCACTCACCTTATCTGAAATGTTAGTCATTGGAAAGAATGAGATTCTAAAGACTCTCAATAGTAACAAGTCACTCATACAATATATAAACACAAAGCATGTAAGTTCATCATGTTCACCAGCAACAACACAATGAGTCATGGCTCATGCCACAACCGACAACACTCACGGCTGTAATCACAATGCTCAATTCCCGCTCTCGCGGTAATCACTATACAGCAGCATCGCAAAGCACAAAGCACCACAAAGCTCCACAAAGCGTCTCAATGTATCACAAAGCAGCAACAACAACAACACAAGGCATGATAGGCATACATACAATACATTTACACAAAGTATAAGAGAGGAGTCACTACCTATATCTTTCCTGACGTTCTTCGGCAAAGTGGGCTCACGAGTCTGACAGATGTCAAATCCTATAACCAAATTAGGGACAATTGATCAATCTCTTTTCCAAATACTTATTCCATAATACTCTAAGTTGGTTATCATTTAGGAATCTTTAGGATGCCCATTAGAGGCCTAAACACATGCTAAAAGAGTTGGAAGATGCTACCTTGAAGACCCATTTTCGGAAGCACAACACTGAATTTTGACTGACTCACTCGAGTGAAGATGACCTCACTCGAGTAATGAGAGACTTGCACTCGAGTGAGAACGGCTCTCACTCGTAAGTGTTTGACAGTGAGCAACTACCTCGGTCAGAAAGTGCTCACAACACTCGAGCATAAGGCTTTGCACTCGGGTGATGACTCCAAATCTACTCAAGTCCCTGAAAGTGCAACACAGAAAGTGACAACCCGAGAGCACATGCAACATCAGAGATAAAAGCCCACTCAAGCACTACCCTTGGCACTCGAGTGAGGAGTCCACACTTGCGAGTGTCAGAATACACTCTTGAACATTGACTAGCGAGTGACAACTCGAGAGCAATCCTAACCATGAACTCACACCATCACTCGAGTGATCTCATGCTCACTCGAGTGATCACCAACTTCACTCGCGGATTAAGATGTGCGCTCGAGCTTCCTTCATGAAAACCCAGGCAAAACATAAAGGAGAAAAGGAAAACACACGACAGCACTCGAGTAGAATCTCCCCTCACTCGAGTGATGCTATCAGATTGCCCAGATCGTAGCAACTGACAGAAAATCCCAACTTTGCCAAAACTAATCCCAATGGTTCCCAAACTTCACACAAAGCTCATACCCACATAACATTGCCTAAGGAACACATTGATAACCTCCAAAACATCCAAAAACCATTTTAACCACAATCTAACTCTTGGGTCTCTAATTCACACACAATACCCAATTCCAATCAACACACCTCCCAAAACTCAAAACTATATCTAATACTCAAATAGCTTCACAATGAACCAATTCCAACATCATCCACTATAAAATTTATACATTCAAAATTTACACAAAACCAGGGTAAATTCCAGAATTTCTCAAACTTATCCAAAAATCAAAATAAATATATCAAAAAGCATCAAATCCTTACCTCTTCACTTTGCCTAAACCAGAACCTTGATTCTTAAACTTCCAATTTGCTCCAACACCCAAATTACCACTTTTCAAAATTATGAAATCACCAAAATGGAGCTCTTAACACTATGAACAAGTTTAATGAAGAGGATTAGAGCATATGGGAACTATTACTCACCCAAAATCCAAGCTTTCCCTTTCTCTTTCCTTGCTTGATCACCGAAAATGGAGAAGAAGGAAAGAGAATATGAGAGATGAGGAAGATGATGATGATGAAGCATTTTCCCTCTTTCCCATACACAAAATCGAATAGGAGAGAGGAGAGAGAGAGAAAGTGGGTTTTTGTCTTTTAGCACCATCCAATGGTCCATAACATGACACTTGTCAACATCTTGTTCACTCCCTTTATGAGCCCACATAAGCTTAAAGCATAGGATTCCAACCCATAGCCAATAGATCTCAACCCTTGAACTCTAATCACCATTGAGTTTTCTCTTTGGTAACTGGCCAATTGGTTGGTAAATTTCCAATTTTATCATTTTTCCTTTAGTTTGACTATGATTAATAAATCATTACTATGATTATTTATATCAAATTCACATCACATTTCACCAAAAATGTTTAATTACACTAATTACAATAAATCTCAAAGTCATTAGCCCTTAATCTCAAATTGGATCATTACAGAGGGTGAGATTCAAGAGAATCTCAGTAGGTAAACATTACCAATATGCATGCAAGATAGATATTTAATGCATGACATGCTTCCATAACTCATGCTTACACACAATGACAAATCTGTAAGCTCAATGCTTCGAACAACATACATATGGCCATAGTATAAATTGAAACATAGCTTCAAATCATTCATACATTTTCACATAATCAAGCAAAGCCATAACATGCATCAATACCAACACAAATATCATATACATGCAGAAGAGGTAAGTTCCCTACACTTATTCTTTCCATGTAAGCTCCAGTATCGGCTACTCGCGATTCGAGTGAATATCGAACCCTATAACCAAATCAAGGACATAGGGTCAATCTCAATTCCAAATCCTTACTTTCATATCACTTAAAGTTGGTTATCATTCACACCCTTTAGGTGACTAAAATAAGCTCAACGAAAGCCTAAAGGATTGGGACGTACTAGGTTGGAAATCACCTTTCAAAATCACAAAATACTAAAAAAAATGGGGGTCGGCTGTAGCCAAGAATCCTTTGGCTGCAGCCAAAACGTGCACAGAAAGTTTTTGGCTGCGGCCAAAACGCACACAGAAACTTTTGCGCTGCAGCCAAGATTTTCTGTTGCAGCAAAAACAACTTCAAAAATTCATAATTAATTCTAGAAAAATCAAAATGAGGTGATCCCAAAGCCAAATGAAAGCTATTTAAGTCCTCTTAATAGGAAAAATATGGATCAAGGCTATCCATAACCACAGAAATACAGAATTACACAAATATCCACACTGCTCCAGAATCAAACCCAGTTTCGACCTCAAACTTTGGGCAAACATAAATCCCAGTTCATAAAACGAAATGACACAAATTATACATTCATTTTGAAGCTTAAGATGTGAACTTCAATACTGGAAAGTTTCAGAATTTTTAGAGACTATTTGCCCATTCAAAACGTTCGTGCAAACTGACTGCCCAGAATAGACTTTCAATGGCAGCATTTCCAATTTTGGCATATTTGCTTTCAATGATCCCAATTTCATCCCAAACTTTATTCCCACACAAATTTTCACAAGGAATCCATTGAAAACACTAAAATAACCAAATTCACATTATATTGACATGTTTTACAGCAATCTCAACATGTCACACAATTTCACATTTCAAACTCTAACATTGCAACTTTTCCATTTCCAATGACAAACCAATTCCAATGACCAAATTACACAACAAAACACCATTTTCAACACAAAACACATGACAATTCATGCATTTCACAATTCGACCAAAATCAGGGCAAAAACCAAAATTCACAATACTCAACCAATAACCACAATAGTTATGTCAAAAGTCATCAAATACTCACATCTTCCTCTTTCCCAAACCAATTTCTTGATTCTCCATCTTTCCACTTTTGCTCAAGCTCTCAAATACCTTCAATCAAGAATCTAAAACCATAGAGATGAAGCTCTCATTACTATGAACAACTTTATAGAAGGGTGTTTAAGCTAAAGAGGACCATAAACCAACCAAAACTCACCTTGTTTCTTTCTCTTTCCTCCTCCTTGCTAGGCGAAAATGGAAGACAAGAGAGAGAGTGGAGAGGATGAAGAAAGATCAGTTTTTTGGCCCCAATTAGAGCTCTTGGCCGACCTTAATGAAGAGGGGAGAGAGATATGAGTATTTGAAATGTTGACCAAGATCAAGGGCTCATATTGTGACACTTATCACAATCTTATCACACCAACCATGAGCTCACATAGGCATACCACATGAAATTCCACCCCTTGATCTATTGCACAAATCAATCTCAACCATTGATCTTGAAGTTACCAATGAGTTTCCTCTTCGGTAACTGACCAATCGGTCAGTAACTTTACTGTTTTGCCCCTGATTATGGCAATTCCTCTTGAATCACCACCAAACACACCATATCATTCTATATCACCATCTTATGCGCCCTCCCTATGTTTTAAATCAATTTAGATGTTAATTCATAAATGAACTCAAATACAGGGCTTCGACACTGATCATAACACATTCGAATCTCAAATCACATCGGATTCTCCAAAAAGGTTATTTATCACTAATCACATCCACTTTTAGAGTCATTAAACCCTTAATCACAATTTGGGATCATGCTAAACCGGGGCTTAGCAATCCACTTATTTCAGACGTATTCTCTAGCCTCAAGTCTCAAAATTCGGGGTATTACAGGGAGTAATATACAGTATTATAGTATTTGATTTTGAAAAATAAAAGACAAAAACTAGAATTTTATAGGTGAGATGAAGGGAGTTCTAATTAGCTTTCCGCCGAGTACTTCCAACAATATTTGTTGGAATATGAGAACTTAGATTCTCAAATTATTCCCCCCTCCTATCTTTAATATAAGAATTATTTTAATGAATAAAATTATACTACAAACTAAATCTTATATTAAGAAGCAGAAGGAGTATTTTTTTTTTTTTTGTTATTTATACTTTGGGTTGCACTTAAATAAATGATCCCATCCAATGCATTATAATATTTATATTATTATATGTCCGCAGTCTAGAAATACTAAGCATGCTTTAAATTATTGAGTTACTACCGGCAAAAAAAAAAAAAAAAGAGTTACTATAATATTCTATTCGTTTTATGACTAAGATCATTCTCCCTCTTTCCAACAATTATGAAAAGATGCAAAAGCAACTGTCAAAATCTCAGCAACTAACCAAATCATTAAAAGAGAGCAAACAACCACCCAAGGGAAAAAACAGGGATAGAAAAATGCAATACTATCATTAATTGACAACAACAGGAACTTCTTCAATGGACAATTATATATACGAGTTTAAAGTTTAGAACTTTACCATGCTCCATCCAATTTACCATATTAAATTGCAGATGAGCTATACTTTACAGGAATCAGTTTCAAATCATTTTTTTTCTTCACAGACAAGCCAAAGGATTCATCCATGTCTAGATCTTCAGGTTTTTCCCCATTAGGCAACTTCCAATCAAAATGGAACAGCAAATTTGCGAGTGCAAGTTCAACATTAGCTACTCCAAATGTTATGCCAGGACACATCCTTCTTCCAGCACCAAATGGAATGAGCTGAAAATCTGCTCCTCTGAAATCCATTGGATTATCAATGAATCTTTCTGGGTAAAATCTCTCAGCGTCAGACCAATACTCAGGATTCCTCCCTATTGCCCATACATTAACCATCACCTTGCTTTTAGGTGCAATCTCATACCCATTAATCCCACATCTCTCATTGCATTCCCTTGGGAGTAACAATGGAACAGGAGGGTGCAGACGCAATGCTTCTTTGATGACTGACTTCAAGTACTTCAGTTCATGAACACTTGCTTCATCTACATAACCTTTTCCTTCATAGACCTTTCTCACCTCAGCCTGTGCCTTCTCCATCTCCCTTGGGTTTCTTACAAGCTCGGCAAATGCCCACTCTATGGTTTTTGAAGAAGTTCCACTTCCAGCACTAAATATGTCCTGTAAGACACACTATCATTAAAAGAATTTCAACAACTTATAGCAGGAGCTTCTTCTAGCTGATGATTACAACTTGAAGTGACTAGAACATAGTTTCAAATTCAAGATTCTAAATTTTGAAAAGATGTGGCTTTTTTCTCTTGTCACCCCAATCATTTTGTACAAGTTTAATTTGATGTGCTGCTTCTTGGAATTGTCAGACTAACAGGTAAATAGCATGGATCTAGTGATTCTACTTTATAATAGTCTAATAAGAAACTGTAAATGAAAGTATGTTCAGGTGTGTTATCTACAATTTCCTCTTTCCTTTTATTGTATACAGACTTTCACTTCAACATTTTGCAGCAACTTTTGCATTTATAAATCACATAGAACTGCATTTTTATATGATCACTAAATGGTAAAGCACAAGTTCATATTTAACATCTAATCATTGTATTCAAGTCCTTTCTTTTCTTCCTGCATTTAACAGTACTCAAACAAAGAGAATCAATGACTTTACAGGGTGACATTGTTTCATCCATCAGGCCACATTAAAAGCAGGTACTAAGAATGAACATGGTTCAAACATGTAACTCATTTCTCTAAAACCGTTATAGTATCTTTCGTAGTTAATTCTTTCCTCTATTTGGGTGCCAAATATGTAAGGATATTCATAATAGCATGATTCTAACCAATATGGTTGCTTTGATCGTTTCATCAGACAGAGGATGTTCAAGGTTGTTATGCTTCTGCAGCTTCAACAGAACATCAACTATATCTTCTGCTTTTTCATAGGCTGCTTCTGTCTGTGCATCTCTATCCTCGTGATCTCTTACTATGCTCCCAAGTATCCTGTCCATTTCTTGATGAACCTTCTCAGCCTTAGACCTTAAACCTGTCAAAACTTGAAGAACTCCAATTGATGGGTACAAATCAGCCAGAGAGAACCCTCCTACCAACTTCAAAACTTCCTTCATAAGTCCTATATAAGCTTCTTGATCTTTAGATTTCGCACCAAAAGCTATCCTAGCCGTCATGCCATAGGCCATAGAATTAATCTTCTTGGTAAGATTGATCACTGACCCTTCACTCAAAGTTATCTCCTTGACAAGTTTTGAAACCCCTTCTTCACGCATGGGTCGAAAAGATTCCACACGCTTTGGGGTTAGCAGCTCAAACGTGGAAATCTTCCTCATCTGCCTCCAGTAGCTCCCATATGGAGAGAAGCTCATGCTCTTGGAGCCGTAAGTGATGATATCTGCAGCAACAACATAAGGCCTGTTTGCAAAGATGATATCATGGGTTTTCATAACTTCTTTGGCCATTTCAGGAGAAGATACCTATTGCAGAATCAAGAGAGAGCATTAACAACAGTAACACAGTTATTTGGTTGTAAAGATAAAAAAACTTTACATATCAACAGCACCCAAACAAGCATATATTGATGGTAAAACTCTAAATCCCATATTGAAAACCATACTTAAGAATTTAAATGAATCAGAATGGAAATCTGGATGAATACCACTATGGTCGAAAGTCCTCCAAGCTTGAGATGCATGAGAGGTCCGTATTGCTTTGCCCATTTCGCTAGGGTTTGATGAGGCATGGCTCCAATCTGGTGCATATTCCCCAGGATAGGTACCTTAGGCGGCCCTGGAGGCAACCTCGAGTTTGAATTTTTGGATTTCGATCTCCAAAATATGCAAACTACCATGAACGAGAAGAGGAAAAAGGAAACTATTGAAGAAGGTGAAAAGATTTGGAGCTCCGACTCCATTGCTGGGTTGGAAAAAGAAGCTTAGACTACTCCAATAAGATGATCGTTTGCTAAGCTGAAGATGTACATTTCGTGGAGAATTTTTTTTTTTTTTCAACAGAGTACATTTCGTGGAGAATTAAACTCCCATAAATAAACCGAAGGTTATGTAATTGATAATGACATTTTGTGGAGAATTGGACCGTAACGAAGAAAATGGACATAGATAGATGTTTCTTTCGGTTGCCGCCGTGAGGGAACGAACGCCGTCCTCCGGCGTCAATTTGTGGCCGATCAGTGACGCAGTTAGAACTTAGAACTTCGATATGCCTGGATTATCTGAAAAGTTGATTTGCTTTTGGTGGCATGTAGGTGCCTGTTTGGTCAAATGTGGGAGGTCAGATAAGCATGATTGAAGCAAAGTTAGGTATGTTTGGTTGAGCGATTCGATTGCTTATAAGTTGCTTTTTAATAGTGATTTACGGTATACGAAGTAAGTATGTGAGAGGAGTTGTGTCTCGATTTACGTAAAAAGCAACTTATAAGTTTTTATAAGCTCAAACAAACATGCTTAAATAAGTGATTACAAATCCGATTGTCCTCCCAGCAGCCGATGAATCGTGATTTCACTCTTAATTTATTTATTTATTTTTTTTATAATGCAAGCGAAAACTGTAACCCCCTCAGATAATCAAGCCGAGATTATTATTTAAAGGCGTTTAATAATCGAATGAGAAATCCGGAATAACTAAAAACTTTTTGCAGAACCTGTACAAATGGATCTCTATTCATTTCATTCATTAGAATAAATGGCCTGTTTGGTTTGTCACAAATATAATATCAGAGTATCAGCACAATTCCCGACGTTCATCCGGGATAATAACATTAATCCAACAATTTATACAAGGCATCATTGCCCATCTCAATATCCATACTGGGGATTACACAAAACTATAATACTATAAATCTATTCAATATATACATTTGATCCAAAATGATAACCAATTCGATAACTAAGATTACCGCTGATAGCCCTAATCGCCCTTATCCACTTGCTTGCTTTTTGATCCACTTGCCCTGTCTAAAAATGTTATTTGGAAAGAATGAGATTCTAGAGAATCCCAGTAGCAACAGTTTATTTATATGATGCATATATACAAAGCAAGTCACATATATCACAATGCAACAATCAATATTCGAGACTGGGCTTTCGCCATGTTCCCTTCACTATATACGAGGTCAGGCTTACGCCACGCCCCCTTCACTTTATCTATATTCGAGTCCGGGCTTTCGTCACGTCCCCTTCACTTTCACTGTAATCGATGACTAATGCAAACAAGCAATGCAATACACATGATATAGGATAAAGTGTCACTACCTTTGTCTTTCCTTCCTTGATCAGGCACAGGCCTTCTATGCTCCGGGCAGATATCAAATCCTAAAGTCATAATTAAGGACGAAACATTATTCTCTATTCCAATACTCAATTGACTCTTCAACACTTAGATTTGGTTATCAATAATGACCCTTAAGAAGCTATAAATGCCTCTAATAAAACCCCTAAAAGGTTGGGAAACAATAGGTTGAAGATATCTTTTCAAAAACTCAAAGTGCTGGAACACAGGGGTTGGCTGCGGCCAGCCACCCATGGGCCGCAGCCAGCCACCTTGGGCCGCGGCCAAGAAATTCCCTTATTCTTGGCTGAACTTCCAAAATTCATAACTAATTCTAGAAAAATCGAAACGAGGTGATTCTAAAGCCAAATAAAAGTTATTTAAGTCTTTTGTTTAGGAAAAATATGTCTCATTACTTCAAATCATCACAAAAATACAGAATCACCAAAAACTCAATACTACTCCAAAACAGAGTTATGTTTTTGTCCCCAAACTTTGAAAAAACATGACTCTTAGTTAACAAAACGAAATGACACAAATTATGTGTCCATTTTGAAGCTTGGGATGTGATTTTTAATACTGGAAAGTTTCAGAATTTTTCATCACCATTTGGTCATTCAAAGCGCTCGTGCAAACTGACTGCCCAGACAGAGTTCACACAAGACAGATTTTCCAACTTTTCTACCAAAGCGCCCAATGACTCCAAAATCAACAATCAAAGCCTATTCCTTACACTAAAACACTCAAGGAATCCAATAAAACTATTTAAACAACCTAATTTCCACTACATTAGCATACTTAGGTCTATGGCCACATTAAACACTAACTTTCCAAACTTTCCAATCTCACTCATTTCTTTCCCAATCAATCCTATCTATCCATACACATTCCAAATATACCATTTCTATACCTTTAACATGCCAAATGACTAATGAAACTCATTTTTGAAAATGGCCAATAAATCCCAGAAATTCAAAGCTACCTCAAATGGCACAAAACTTAGATGGGTAGATATGTTTCACTTACCTCTTTAACTTTCTCAAAGTGACTTTTCAATTCTCCAACTTTCACAATCTCTTGAGGTCACAAACTAACACCAATGAACACATTACAACCATCAAAATGAAGCTCTTCATTCAAGGATCAATATTAGAGAAGGAAGTTTGAGCATTTGGAGACATTTCCGCTTACCTTTTGAAGCTTTTCTTCCCCCTTATTTCTGCAACAATGGCGCCAAGAGAGAGGAAAATGAGAGAGATGAGAGATGGAGTGTAGAGATGAAGAATGATGATAATAACACCCCCCTCCATGCCTCTTCATCGAAAATGGGAAAGGGGAGAGAGAGAAGAAACAATAAAATACACCCATTGACTTTTTCCCTTAACCTCTCTCTCACCTATGCTTGCCACATGTCCACTTATCATTGACTCTCACACACTTAGTCACCAATTAGCTTCTCCAATGCATCCATTAGCCATTTAATCACACTTCTCACTTTTCTTTTAGTTAGTAATTAATTTCCCCATTAATCACCAACTTAGAGCCAATAATTCCATCCTTTAAATTTTTCATCAATTATGACATATAAATTAATATTGTCACCAATATACATTAATTCCACTTTAATCCGATAATTATCCTCAATAATTATCATTAGGCCTTAATCGAAAATTGGGGCGTTACAAAAGCAAAACGACAAAACTAATTCATTATATAGAAGCCTTATAAATCCTGCCGCAGGATATCACATAAACAATCTGGTGGCGCACCGAAAATCTACACATTCACTACTAAGTAACTTACATTCCCAGCCATGGCATCTGCTAGTGCTTTAGCCTCCTGATGACAGTAACGAAGTTCAATATTCCACGTCTTCCCCAGAAACTGCTGAATCTCTACTATAATAGAATAGTCTGGGTGCTCTGCAAGTACGAGTGGAAACAGGCCAAGCGGCCTATCAGGGGCCTATAGCCTGGCCTGTTTCTGGCTTTCTCAGGCTTGGCCTGTCAAAAAAAAGGCCAGACTCAGGCCTTTTTGAAGGCCTATTTTTCTAAACAGGTTAGGCCTAGGATTATTGTAAGCCTTTTAAGCCTATCAGGTTGGCCTGGTACTATTTTTTAAAAAATATTTGGGCCAACCCAAATTACTCTCAAGTCTCAATTACTCTCGGTCTGAATTAAAATTGGGTCGCCCCAATCACTCTCAAGTTTCAATCACTCTGGCTCTCATCCTCACTCTCACTCCGTCTCTCTCTTTCTCCTCCCACTCTCTGCCTCAGATCTCATATTCTTAGCTCAGCCGACAATCGACATCCACCCGCCCTCACTCTCTCAATCGATCATTGTCACTCCGATCTCGGCCCTGTTCCTTTCTCAATCTCATATCTCAATCGACACTGGACAAATCGACTCTCAGTCTCAGATCGTAGCCCTGCTCCTTTCCTCATCTTCGCCTTGATCTGAAGACCTAACTAGTCGATCACTGTCACCTTAATCATTCATCCTCTCCTTCCTAACCTGAAGTCCTGAACCTCCAAGAGTCATCATCCTCTCCACTCTCCGTCGGACTGTCGGCCATCCTCTCCTACTTGAACTCTCTCTTCCTCGGTGGGGAAGTAGCAGCAGGTAGATATCAAACTCTGGTGAGTCTACTCTTTCGATTTCTTTGCTTCTCTTCTGGTTTGATCAGTCCCACTATGGATTTAATAGAAATAAAGCATTTTTATTTCTATTAAATCCATAGTAACAGTATCATGAAACCTGGTTTGATCAGTCCCACATTTGTGCTAAGGTTGTCTACAACCTTAGACTCATGATTCTAGTTTATCTCATTTATCAGAACCCTGTTATGATGTTGAAGCTTGGAATTAATTCTAAGTTGCTTGAATGTTCAAAAGGTATAAATTTTGCTATGCGTTTTCTTTCCAAGTTTCAGGCTTTCCCAACTTGAAGTCTCAAACTATAATAACCAACGCTTTTACTTAACACCAAGCAAACTACATTTGAACATTACATCTTGTCCATGAGTCGGTTTCTATATTAAATCATACATTTATCAGAATCAGTGCTTTTTATGGACTTAACTTCGGTAAGTGGGAGGATTCCATTTTAGGATTGGAAGTAAAATAATTCTACTTTCAAGTGGAACAAGCAAGAATTTCTTAGATTGTTTGCCCTGTGTTTTGGGTTTTTCGAGCTTAAATTCTCATACCATATGGTATAGCCATGGACATTTTGTTAGGCTCCTTGACGTCATGAAGTGGAACAACCTCATTATAGAATTAGAAACCAAAATGTTTTCCTTGTAAGTAGCACTATTGTAAGTTCATGTTTGTCCATTTCTGAGATTTGCTAAACATAAAGTCTCAAACTTCAGTGTGCTTGTGAATGTTTATTTTGGTGCTTAGGTTTGGTAACCTACCCATTTCAAAATTTTGAAAGTATGATGTATTGCTTCTAAATACAAAAATCTACCTTTTATAGATCATGAATGGCCTTTGAGTAAATCTGGGCAGGTGGGTGCCATGAAATTTTCTCTCAAGTTCCAACAATTGGGCTGGATTCCGGAACTTATCTTCTCTAGGTTAGGAATTTTATGGCAATTCTTCTTTGATTGTTACTGGAAGTAACTGTAAAGTACTTGCTTGTCATAGCTTGTCTTTAAAGCTCTAGTAATTTCTCTAGTGCAGTGATGCATCACGAACTAAAAAGACCCTCAAGATAATGCAAGAATAAGTGCGTGAATTGTTAGAAGCTGAAAGTTCATTTTGTTTATAGTTTTTATTCAATTGCAGCCATGGAAGGACAAACAGTAAAGCACCTACAAAAGGTTATTTGTAAATATTCAAAGGATGAAATACTTACTATAATGTAAGCATCTTTAACCATGCAACATTTTCAGAGTTGGTTTGAATTATTTACCTTTTTCGGAAGGTGGAGGTTTCCAATTAAGGCTATGCTAGAAAGGTATAAAAAGCATAGTTGTAATGTTCAAAAGGTATAAATTTTGCATTGTTAAAATAATATCATTCTTAAACATATTACTTGTTAAATTGTGTTTGCTCTAATATTATACATTTGATTAATTTTTTCCAAGGTCTTTGAAGGAGAAGAAGAAATTATATTGAAGATTTGATATAAAGACAAGAAGGTCCATTGGCTATTGTATTTGGTTAATGTTATGTTGTATTTTGTTTCATTTTTTGGACATTTATGTTGGATCATTATTGTAATTGGTCTTGTTTTAATTTAGCCTGTTTTCGGCCTGTTTGAGTTTGGCCTGTTTGACGTAAGCTTGTTGTGAGGCATGTAGCCTGTTTCCACCACTATTCTAGTTTCAAGCATTCTTAACAGGCCACAAGCTAGGCCAGGCCTATATACAGGCCAGGCTTAGGCTCAAAATAAGGCCTTTAACATGCTACAGGCCAGGCACAGGCCATTCTGTCACAGAACAGGCCAGGCCTATTAGGGCAGAAGCCTGGCCTGGCCTGACATGTTTCCACCCCTATATATAAGGATAGTTGATGTAACCAGCCAAACAACCTCTTGACAATCACTCTCTACAATAAGGTCTGAACATCTCTTATCCCAAGCTAGTTTTAAAGCCCATAGAATACCTCATGCTTCCAACGTGACCACCGTACCTCACCCCACACAAAATCCAAAACCTTGGATAAAACTCCTGTCGCTGTCTCACATGACACCACCACAAGAGCATAAACCACTAACCACATCATAAGAACCATCAACATTATATTTCATCATACCAGATGGAGGAGGGCACATAAATGTCGATATCGTCCTTCCTCCCTTGAGGCACTCAGGTTCGTTACACCCTAAGATAGGCAAGCTCGAGAGAACGCAAGAACTACCTCATGACTCCAAAACTGATTGTTAAAGACACGATTGTTTCGATCAAGCCATATATGCTGGCTAACTACGCCAAACCACAATCTAAACTCAAACCCCCCAACCATCTTTTTAACACAAAGGCACCATCTAATCCAGTGCTCAGGGTTTGTCAAAGAAAAGAATGAGCAAAACCGCTCATCTGGAAGCAAAAGCTCCCAAACCTATCTCATATTAGGATAGTCTCGTAAAGCATGAAGCAAAGGTTCCTGTGCCAAGGAGCATAACTCATAGAAACTTATAGAGTGAATCCCACGTGCATGCCTAGCCAAGTTTATAAGCAACTGATTATGGCAAAAAAGCCAAAGAAAAAGGCGATATCTCTGAGGAACTTGGATTTTCCAAACCAATTTCCATATCGGATCCCGAAGTAACATGTCCCTGTCTGACAGATAATCATATGCTGAGCTTACACTAAGGCACCCATTAGTAGACCAACACCAAATAGGGGTGTCATTTCCTCCTGACACACCTAAATTAACATGATGAATAGCTTCAAGAACAGAGATAGAGAGCAGCTCTTTAAATTTAGGCCAGTCCTAGGCACCCGATGGTGTCAAATAGTTAAACACTTCCATTTCAATTCCTCTGCTGAGACTTGTCTGATAGCTAAATTCTTGAGCAATCCACGATGCGGGATCCATGCGCCTTGCCAAAAGTAGGTGTTTCATCCATTGTTTACATGCCAAGCCATCCCTGCCTGTACATCATCCTAAGTTTGGCGAATTCCTTTCCACGTTCTTGATTTGGATTTACATCGATCAACTTTGGGAAGTAAATCTATTCCACATTTTTACTTTTCACGTAGGAATCTTACCCATAATAAATCTGTCCTTGTCAATTGTAATGCCTTATTCTCGTAATTGATCAGATGAGCTTATACACAATAAGTTCGAACCACTTTCGTAAAATCATTTTAAATTCCCAATCTCAAGATAGGATTCAAACCTGTAGTTGAGTGAGCTTTTCAGAAAATTTCAAACTCTTGCGGAAGTGTCATTCAATGATTCACAACTTCATTACTACTTATTGACTCATTTAATTCAATCAAAGTGATTCACTGCTCATTTATTTAGCTATATCATTCCTCTGCTCATTCTTATTTTATTCATTTTCATATATATACACACACACAAAAACAATATAGCTATAAGGCTACCAAAATGTCTAAACCCATTACAAGTATTATAGACATTTCCCCATCTTTGTTATATCAATGCATTCATCTCATACAGAACTCTTCTCTGTTCCTAGCACACCTCCTGTATTCACCTGTCTAAATGGTTGGTAGGGAAGAGTGAGATTCAAGAGAATCTCAATAGGAAACAGTTACCATAATACATGCATGATAGATACAATATGCATGACATGTTAGCTTTAACTAGATACATACCCCACAATGACATTTCCGCATGCTCAATGTTTCATGCAACATAACTATGGCCACAGTATAAACAGAGTCAGAGCTTCATTATTCAAATATGCTCTACACAATCAAGTAAAGCAATCACATACATCACTACACAAGTAGGAATATCAACTACATGCAAATAAGGTAAGTTTCCTACCTCTTGTCTTGAGTCATCCTCTTGTACCTTAACTGCAAAATGCTGAAACAAGGGTCTAGGTCCCGACCAAAAATCATTTGGCCGCGGCCAAGAAATCCTCTGTTCTTGGCTCAACTTCCAAAAATCATAACTAAATCTACAAAAATCCAAATGGAGTGATTCACAGTTCTATGGAAAGTTCTTTAAGTCCTTTATACAGTAAAAATATAAACCACCACCATTTACAATCATAAAATTATAGAATATGATAAATCCCTACACTGTCCCAGAATCAAGTCTAGAAATAGGGTACAACTTCAAAAATCTATAACTTTTAATCCACTAGTCCAAATTGCTTATAATACCTATCAAATTAAAGCCTGGATGCCTACTTCAAGCCTGTAAAGTTTCATATCATATAGACTAGGTGTGACCCATCAAAATTTCATCACAAACAAACTGCCTCTAGTGAACAAATCAAACAGCACCTCCCCCTTAAATTCATAAATTTCCATATTTGCATACAATTATCCAAAAATCATGAACACATGTATTTCTACACAATTTTCCCTTTTAAACACAACAGCAACATCAAATCAACCAAATTTTACTCTAAACCCTCTGTGAATAGTGCCTAGACGAAATTGATAAAATTTAGGGAAAATGTGATTTTCACTTTCCATGCAATTAAACATCTTCTTTACACCTCTAATCACATGATTAACTACTTAAACACCTTTTAAACAAGATTAATCAAGATTTGGGCAGCACCTCCCCCTAGGGTTTGGTCTTCCCAAAATCAAAAACCAAGCAAAAACAAGCCACAACCACCAACAACCATTAAGAACCAACAAGAGGAGCAAGGTTCTTGAGATTACCTCTTGATTTTTCAACTTTCTCTCTCTACACTCCTCTACCCTCTCTCTCTCTTCTCTCTTGATTTTACTTGCTAAACATGGTTTCCAAGATGAAGAAGAGATTAGAAGTGGTTCTAAGTGAGCTAAAAGGCTTAAACACCAAGATTACAACCTCTTTACCTTAGGTTTTGCCTTCTTGAGCTCAAGCTCTCTCTCTCTCTTGCTCTTCTTATGAGTTCATACGAATATGAACTCCATCTCTCTCCTCCTTTAGCTAGCTAGTCGAAAATGGCCAAAAGAAAGGGATAAAGAGGCCTTAAAAAGATCATCATCCACCTCCTTTCTTTTTAATATTTTATGGCTTAAGGAAACGCATGCTAATTTACTTGACACCATCATCTTTTCTCTTTCCATATACTTGGCTGAAAATTGCTTCTTAGGTTTCCCACAAAGTAGTTCTCAAATTGTCATGAATTTCCTCCTCCACATGTATTAACTTGAGTTGCAAATGTTGACTCTTTCCATCATCTTTTTTTTGCAACTTTGACCATATGCCAAAAATTGTGCCAAATACAAATAATTTCCCCAGTAAATTATTTTTCCCCTCCTCATATTTCTTTTGGACAAAAATGGGCAAATAATCTGGAGAAAATAATTGCCTCTTGCTTAATATAGCAAAGTACCATTTTACCCTTACATTTTGTGATTTTCGCACAAGCTGACAGAATTTTCATCCAACTTTGAAAATTCATATCTTTATTTATAGAGATCCAATTGGTGTGGTTTCAAAGGCTATGTGACCCTTATTAAGTCTATATCCAAGAAAAAATATAGCCTTTAGCCAATTGGAAGCTCACAATTCCTAAAATTATTATTTTTGGACACTGTCATCGAAACTTGCCAGTTTCACTAGGCTAAATTCAAAAATTCATAACTTTTCGTGTACAACTCCAAATGACCTGTCAAATTAAATCTTAGTAAGTCTACTTTTATTTTGGAAAATTTCATAGGCACTAAACATTTTTTGCCTATTTAAAAATGTCACACAACTAGACTGCCACGCTGGAATTATACAATGGCAACAAATTCTCATTCCTGTGATTCTTGCTAAATCGGGGCTTAGCAATCCACATGATTCAGACTTATTCTCAAGGCTCTAATCCCAAAATTTGGGATATTACATCAATAACGACCACCCTAACTTCATCATATATGCATTATTCTGAACATGAGCATGTCGTAAACCCAAACCACCCTCATCCTTTCGATGACATACATTATCCCATGAAACTAAATGAACTCTTCTTCAATTAGAAGTGCTCCCCCACAAAAACTTACAACATTTCTTGTGAAGTTCGTCACATGTTGACATAAGTAATGGAACAGTTTGCATAGCATATGAAGGTAAAGTCGAAGCTACTGATGCTACC
Source organism: Inga oerstediana (assembly GCA_963210345.1). Classification (NCBI taxonomy): domain Eukaryota; kingdom Viridiplantae; phylum Streptophyta; class Magnoliopsida; order Fabales; family Fabaceae; genus Inga; species Inga oerstediana. Next base: position 29,832,982 of record OY723402.1, on the reverse strand, counting down.
AATGTATAGCTTCCAGCCAAAGAGAATGTATTAGCCTTCCAATTAGCTAATCATGCGTCCAACTTGTCCAAAACAAATTTATAGGTGTTCCAGAAAACCTTCTTATGTAACAAAGGCATCCCCAAATATTTCCCCAGATTTGAGCAAGGCACAAAATTCAAAAAGTCACAAATTTCTTTACTTCTATTATGATTTACATTTCTGGAGAAAAAAATTTGTGACTTAGCCGTATTAATCTTCTGCCCTGATATCTCACAAAATCATCAAGAGTAGCCTTCACAACAGCTGCTTGATTAATATATGCTTATGCAAATAACAGTAAGGCATCAGCAAAAAATGAATTGGAGATAGATGTACCTCTTTTAGAAAGACAAAAAGGAAGCCAATCCCAACTATAAACTATAGTATGAATTTAATACCCCAAACATTTAATAGCGAACACAAAAAGATAAGGAGAAATAGGGTCTCCCTGTCTCACTCCTCTAGTTCGGCAAAACTCCTTAGCAGCATAACCATTCCAAAGAATTTACATCATGGCCCACCACTAAGCTTTTATTAATGGCACTTGATTTAGTTGGCTTCTTTTTTTCAACATTCAAATCCCGTGATTTTAGCTTGACCGGTACAAGATCTACACTATTATTCACAATCAATTGACTCTTTCCTGAAATTTCTCTAGCAATCAAATTCCCATAATCATCATCATGTATTTGATTTAATGTTGTAAATCTTAAGCCACCTAATCTCCCCTTTCCATCAACTTTTTGATTTTTCCTAGGATCACGCTGCATACGGTGATAGCTTGGTGCCACCATCCATTCTCTATATTCCGGTGGCTTCATGGTTACCTCCTGTGCCATACTTTTCCCAGTGTTCCCATGTTTTTCCTACATATGGATAGTAGTATGTTGCTCCTCACATGTTCTTTGACTAGTTTTAATTGGGCAATGTTCTTATTCATGACCATATTTTCCACATGGAAAGCATATTAAGTGTAAACCCTCAAATACAATTTTCTTCTCCTTCCCATTAATCCAGATCATAGACATCAAAGGAGCACTCAACTCAAGCTCCACGCACAACCTTGCAAACCGCCCTTTAACCTGTTTAAGTGTATTAGAATCGACCTTTAATACCCTCCTAATTTGGCTCCCTACCGCATATAGAAAACCCTTATCATCATAATCCACGGGTAGCTTCGAAATTCTTACCCAAGCAGAAATTCTGGACACAAATTCTGTATCAGGGTCAAAGTCAGGTCTCCATTGCTGCACTGTAAGGTAATAATCCATGTACAACCACGGTCCACCTGTTAAAGCATAATCATAATCATCATTGCTGCTCAAATGAACCAGGAAACACCCTGATCCAGTCTCCATTATATCCACTTCACCCCTTCTACCCTATAGTAACTGTAGTTTCCTTGCCAATTGATCTTCACAGACCATCTTTCCTAACAAACGGATGAAGAGAGCAGTCCCCCAATGTGAGGTCAACTTCTTGTGATACTCAGGGAGAGCAGAAACATTGGTTCCCTCCTCATATTTTTCCACTTTAATTTGAGACATCCAGCCATCATCATATGACCAACCCTCTTCACCCTCATCCTCATTCTCGACCACTAGTTCATTGACACAGGCTTCCTTGTAGGATTTTTTTGGAGATACCATATTACAATGCTAAACATCATCATCATCCATCATCCAATTTTCAACTCGAGGCACCACACCCCAATCATTAGACACAATATTATCTCCTACCCGAGCCTTCTTTCTACTCCGCCACAAGGCATCCTCTTCCTTCATAGAGATAAGAGCACTCTGAGAAACTTCATCGGTTGCCATTTCACTTTTATTGCCCAACAGGATAAAATATTTTCAAAAGCATAATAAAGGCCTAAAAAGTTCAGAAGCATCGTGATTTCACTCTCCAACTGTAAGTTTATACTCTCCTACTATAAGTTTATGTGATTAGAAAATTTTGATCAAAACTTTCCAAACAATAATTTCTCCAATTTACTTCAATATCCTTTCTCTAAAATTCTCTTCGAATATTCTCTACATATATCTTGCCCATTATTTCTTAATTAAAGTAGTTCAAATAATATTATTTTAAATCTTGTTTTTCCATTACTAACATAAAATTTTAAATTATTTAAATAAAAAAAATTATAAAATAAAAATAATATTTAAATATTCATGTCATTTATTAAATCATATTTAGTAATTATAATTAAATATTCAATTATATTTAAAAAAAGGAAAATTATGTAAATAGAAATAGCATTCGAAAAACATGTATAAAATAATAAGTATTTTAAAATACTTATAAAAATAAATTTTTCTCTTATACTAAATCATCAATTCATCACTTAGATAAGGGACAAAGAAACAAAAATACTGAATGTATCTATGGATATACTCCCTCTATTTCTATATATACGGTGCCATTTTTTTAATGGACTTGTCCCTTTTTATAATATCTCATTTGAGGTGGTCTAAAAATAAGTGCATTTTTACTCATTTTACTCTCAATTAGTTTTTTACAATGCATTAATTAAATCCCCTTTATTTTCTTTCATTCCTTTTATTCTCTCACATCATCTTCATCCGATAGATTCTCTTTCATCATCTTTTCATTATTGCTCTCTCTCTCTCTCTCTCTCTCTCTCTCCTTGTCATTCATAAATAAGAGCGTTCTTGAAAAAAATATTATATTTCTTATATATTTATTATCTTTAACTATCATTATGATCCTTATTATAAGTTCAATTTAACCGAATCTCACATGCCAAAGAATAGAAACTAAGACATTTAATAGTATATCTTAAATTGATTTTCATTTTCAAATTTATATCTATTTAATGAGTATTGAATAAAGAGGCAATATATTTTCTCTCACTGGTTTTTTTTGCACTCAATAGAGGTAAAATTGAAAAACAATAATTAATGACACTCAAGGTGGACTTATATTTAGGACCAAACTTTTTTACCAACCAGAATGATAATTATAATTGTTTTTTGAAACCCTACAATTTGGTTAAAATGACCTTATATATAGAGACAGAGGAAGTACTTCTCTAATCCTATTTATAAGATAGAGAAAGAAGAAATTTTTTTATCCTACTAATATGGTGTAATACCATAATTACTTTAACCTTTAGATGAGTTCAATCACATAATGACTTCAAACGAGAGACTAATATTCTTTTGTAAACAATTGAAGTCCCAACTTCAATTTAGGATTCAAACCTGCACTTAAGTGGGCTTTCCAAAAACTTTTGAAATTCTTTAAGCGTAGTCTCAAAATGGTTTGCACATTCATTACAACTCATCCATTCTTAATTCCTTTTGTTAATATCAGAGTGTTCTCTACCGATAATCCATGTGGTGTTCGTTAACTCATGAGCTTTAGCATAGGGTTGCCCAATTTTAGTTCATTTATTGCATCAAGCACTAACATATGGGGTTATGGCTATCGCGTCCATTACTACTACTAGCACTAGTCTTACTATGGTTATACATACAAGATATACAAATTTTCAAAAATTGATAACCAACAGAAACATAGGTCTTTTCAGTCATTGCTTTACTCGTCTGTGATTACCTTCTTGCCTTTCGAACTGCTTGCCCTTGCTGTAAATTAGTTGTTGGAAAGGGTGAGATTCATAGGAATCTCACTGGTAACAATTATCACTCATATAACATGCATGTTCATAAAACATGCCAGGTAAACAATCATATCAATAATACATCACACATTCAGCATTCAGTTCAATTCACAATATGCAGCATAAAATTCATTCATAAGACACATTGGTCCATTCCCATAGCATTTCGTATTCTACTAGGCCTCTTCCCTTCACAATATGAATGCTTAATAGGCCTTACCGTCCAAGGACACGCTAATCCAACCGGACTTACTGCTTATCGCGTGTTCATAACACAAGTATTCATAATGGCACAAACTTGCATGTAAAAGAATACATAGTATGTGAGAGAGAAAGTTACTACTTGGTAGTATTTCCAATATCCTATCTTTGTTTACCATTCTCTTGGTTCTCCCAGGTAAAGATCGAATCCTATAAGTTATAATTCACAAGCGGACGAGTTATTACTTATCCCAAGTCTTTGATAACTTAAAATACTTGTGTTGGTTATCATTATGACTAGTGCATTATGCCAAGTGAATATTTAATGTGTCTACACTAGCCTCTAGTATATGACTCTACCCTTGGAAGTCAAACTTATTACAATTCACACTAAGTATCTTAATTTTGCTTGTTAAGCCTAAACTGTCAAAATTTTCATTTCACTTTGAAAATTCATAACTATATCTAAGAATTTCCAATTGAGGTGGTTCAAAGTCCTATGTGAAGCTTTTTAAGTCTATTTTAAAGGAAAAATATCTCCTCCTGCCTATTATAAGCACACAGTTCCAAAAACTTTAATCAATCCTTACCGCCACAAAAATAATTCCAAATTCAATGCCTAACTTTAATAAATCATACTCACAATGTACTAACCCAAATGACACATATTATGTATCAAATTAAACCTTAGAATGTCTTCTATTCATATGGAAAATTTCATGACCATTTGATATGATTTAGCTATTCAAAAACAAGTCACAAGTAGTCTATCTTCTAGAAACTTGTATCTAGCAGCAACTAACAGTAACCTTAAGTTCCAATTTTTGGATTTTCATTCCAATCTTACACAAATCATAACCAGAGTCTAATCACATACAATTTTTCATCTAGAATCCAATGGAAACCTCAAAAACAACAAAATCACATTCTTTCCTTGGGTTCTGTACTTGGCCGAACCACATACTCAAACCAACAACAACCAATTTGCAATTTCAATTACCAAACTAATCAAATATCATCATTAAACCTCATACGTCATCATATTCATGATCTTAACAACATGAAACCCTAAAAAACCCTCTTGGCTGAAACCCTAGGGTATCCCAAGAAATCCATGAAAACTCAAAAATCCTCAAGATATTTAGTTCAAATTGAAGCTTAGGCTTACCTTTACGCGATGCTACAACCGGTTTTTGACTTTGGCAGTACTCCAACCAACTAGATGGCTCCAAACACCTCTAATCAGAAATCTAAAACCTTAGAAAGATAACCCTTAGTGTCATGAATAAGATTTGTGAAGGCTTGATTGGTCGAATATGAGGATTTGAGGTCAGAAATCACTCGGGAACTCTTGGTTTTCACAAGAGCACTTACCTTCTCTCTTCTATCTTTTTCCTCTTTATTTTCTCTATTTTTTTCTCCTCTCTTCTTGTCTTGGCCAAATTATGAGTGAATGAGGGAGGTGTTTTATTTTTATAATTACTTATGCTAATGTGCTTAAGCCACAATATGCCATGTGTCTTGATGTTAAATCCTATGGTGCCAAGTGTCTTAAAATTCACCCTCCCTTTTACTATCTCATATTGGGCTTACTTTTTGGCCAGGGAAAGGGAGGCTTGATGATTTCCTTTGACTCTTGTGTTTGTTGTTTGGGAAGGTCAAGTACATGACTATACCAGAGACCAATGAGTTTCCCTGACAATAGGGTTGTGTGGTGCCTCATAAGAGTGCCAACACAAAAACCAAAAGTAGATATTGATGATGGAGGGACGTGTGGCGCCTTCTTGTGGTGCCATCACAAAAGGCAAAAAGCCACTTTATGGTTTCTTGGCTCTTATTATGCCAAGTGTTCCTTGTGTGAGACCCAAACTCTTCTCTTTTTCTTTTCTTTTTGACTTGACTGACCACTTGATCAGGGGAAGAGAGGTCAATGGATTTTATCTGACTTAGTGAGGTGTCTTCTTAATTATGAAGAAGCTTAGATGGCATTTTCTTGTGTATCCAACACAAAAGTAAAAAGCACTTTATTAAAGTTACTAATTACTCTCTTCATCATTACTTTTACTTTTTAATAGTAAATCTTGACCCTTCATTTTTGTTTCTCAAATCTATCCTTAAGATCAAATTCTAAATCTCATTTTTGCCCTTGCACAAGGCAATATTGATTAAATTGCCATTAGGCCTTTCATCTAAGTTTTCCCTTCTTCTAAACCGTCACCCTTCTTCATTATGGAATTAATGTTAACCTTTATGCAATACTTAACTTTAGATAAAGGGTTTGGGTATTTTTCTTCAATTAATTAGATCTAAATCCCATACTTAAGTCCCTAAAGCCATAAAGATGGCGCCAAGTGTACCCTTGTTATCCCAACTAATTCACATACACCAGTATATTTTATCCCAACTAATTGCACACCCACTGGGCTCTCTTCCCAGAAGGGCCGAATCACATAATCCCCGAAAATTATCTATCTTTTGGACATTCTTAGGGCTCTTACTAAACTAGCCTTAGTAGGCTACTTAATTCAGACTTATTCTCAAGCTTCTAAGCCCAAAATTTGAGATAGTACTTAAGGCACATCATTAAATTTTTATATATATAAATGACAATTTTAACCTTAATTTATTATTGTGTTAACTTTGTTCTCATATGGTATAATGTATATTAGATAGACATAAATTTGTAAAGTTGTTGAATTTTAAGATTTTTTTTTGTCTATATGAAACATGTTGGAAGTGAGTTATAAATAGGGCTAGAGCCTAGAGGACTACCACTATAGTTCTTCTTACAAGTCCAATTGGTCAAAAATTTTTAATACAAAATAAAAGTCCAAACCAGGGGGTTATTAATGACTATTTTCTAATTTTACCACTATTAAACAAAAGAAATATGTGAGAAAAATATTTAACATCTTTTTTAATACTCATTAAATAAGGATAAATTTGGAAATGTCAATCAAATTAAGTCATTTTAAAGGTGTTAACTTTCATTTCTCAGTTTGTGAGATTTGGTCAAAATTGACTTATAGGTTATAATAAAAATCGGAGTAGTAAATCCTAGTCCAAATTCTAAAATGTCCTACTTATTGTGAAATTTCTAAAACTAGATTATGATTAAATTTCATAACGAAACTACCTAAATACCCTTAACTTGAAATCTGAAAAACGAAAAACAAAACAATAATTTTAATACAATCACAATGCAGTTGGAGTGATAAATAAGAGGATACTTTTGAAATTTAAATAGAAAATTATTGATTAGGGCTCACCGTAAATTAAATAAAAGAAGATAAAAAGTTGTTAGTGGCATTGAAAAAGGTAAATAATATTTTAAATTAAGAAGATGATGATTTTAAAATAAACAAAAAATATTTTTTTTCCAGGCACAAGTATCCTCCGATTAGAAGCAATCATGTTCAAGGACACTATCGCAGTAGATATTCAAACCTTAGTACGCCATATTGTGAGGCACTAGTCCTTTTTGCTAGACCCAACCTCCAAATAATATATTTGATAACATGGCCCTTGTCATCAAATTTAACAGTGTTAGATTATACTTAACGGTCCCGACATTTTTGTGCTCATCTTAATGTTTATGTGTATTTTTTCACCTCCGAAAAAAATGTCATGCTGGATGCAATTTTAGTAAAAATTTATTGGTATTTTTTCACCTCAACTCTATATTAAATGTATTGAATATGTTGAATATTGAATTTTTCTTGGTTTGCCAAAATAATATGTTGAATATTGATGATTGATCGAAGATAGTACTTGTAAACGCTATTTTTAAATCCCTTGATTAAAAATGAGGAAATAAATATAGCCATTACAAGTGTTGCAAGTCGCAATCTTTGTTGCAAAAAAAAAAAAAAAACCATACACATAGTGCTTTCTTCTTCTTCTTGGAGTGATGTAATCATTTAAGTGGACCAATCACAATGCATATGGAAATATATTTAATGAACTGAATATGTTGAATATTGATGATTGATCCATCTATACTAATAAATCTCAATGACTAATTAGCCGAGCTAAGTCTTTTCTTTTATGGCTTCTTTCTCATTTTACTATTCATTTAAACAGTGTTGCTTACATGTGGCTCAGTTTCTTTAGTTAAATTTTCTTGGGCAGCGTGCTCTCAATTTGTCTTTTATGGCTCCTCTCTCAAAGCCTATGCCTTCTTCTTTTTCCTTCCTGGGCAATCTCTATTTTTCTTCTCATACCACTTCTCTATGCCTCCTACTCGAACGCATATACCCTTTCTCTTTTCCTCTTTATCTCATTCTGCAGCTCATTGAGCTCACCCATCTAGCCTAGACCATCACTGCTTAGTCTGAGTTCAAAGGTAGGATTTTTTTTCATCATCTTCGTATATTTTCAAGCGGAAACCTATCTTTGTTTGTAGACTCCTCTTGGTTTGCAGGATTTGACACACGAATATCTCCTCCACACAATAGCCAAAGCTGATAAAGATAGCACCCTCTCTCTTCTAGAGTTTCACATCTTAATGCTCAGATTATGTCCCGTCATGAAGGAACAAACAAAGTTTTGGCTAGTTCTATTTTAATAGTTTCTATGGTTGAATGTAGTGATATGGGCCACCATATAGCTGGGTTTATCGCTGTTGTGGCACATACTTTTGTTCTTCAGGAAGGTTCAATTACGGGAAGGGCATTTTATGTCATTGCAGCTATTGCTACTACTGCTAAAGAGGCTTGAAGTTTGTAAGGCTAAAGGAAAAGGTAATCATGTGTCCTAGCTTTTATCTTGCTTCTGGATGTTTATGATATGAGTGCACAAAATGAGGAACTACAATTGCAAATTCAATGTCTTTTTTTATTACAAAAAATGAAATAATTTTCTTAGGCTGTATACGTGCAGAAAATTTCAAATTGGGATGTTGATTTTATTATGAGATATAGTTATATGGGTAGACACATAAGAAAACTTGTGATGGTTTCTTGTAATTTATCAACCACTTGTGTTCCCCAAGATAAGTCAAGTGATATTCTAATCTTTTTTTTTTTTACTAAATTTGGTTGTCTTCAGGCCTTTTCAAGATAAGGCAAGGAAGCTGACAAGATTTAGCAATGTTTCATCTGTCAAATGTGCAATGGATACACCATATGGAGGTATTGCCTTCTAATTTAAGATTAAAAATATATCAATTCTACCATCCAAGGTTAGGGTTTGGAATCACATTGGAAATTCAATTAATATGAAGATTTGGTTAATCTGTAGAATATATGTTATTAGCAGGTTTGTATATTCTTACATAAACATATCCTGACTACATTCTCTAATATCAATTCTTACTATGTTAGCTTTGATACAGTTAGTATTCAAGTTTTCTTTTTATTCTTACTTTTATTGAAGGGAGATATTAAAAAAGCAGCAAATTTCTAGTCTTCTTGTCCTGCATCTTTTAATTCCCAACGTTTTCAGTTGAGTTTAATGCATTGACCTTTCTTTCATGACTTATGGAGATAAGCTCTATGCTTATGAATATAAGCGCACATAATAAGGAGCTTTTGAACATGGTTTTTTGACCTTAAATGATGAACATCTTCTACAAGCTATGGGCATTGTCCAAGTGAGGCTTAGGTTATAGTTACTCTAATAAGGTATTGTTATGCCAAATGCAATCCTGTGTTTAGATGCTTAGTTGCTAGCTTTTAATTGATGCACTTCCATATATCTATATTTCTTGGATAGTTAAAAACAATTGCAAATTCAGTGTTTTATTGAGGACATAGCAAGTGCTTCCAACTTGTGCTTTTTGACTAGAGATTTGAAGGGGAGGCCAAATGAAGTTAAAAGCTAAAAGATGGGCTGAAAAAGAGAGTATAAACTTTGAATTACATTGTCTAATCATGGATATAATATCATAAAGATTTAATAATGGCAAATTGACCGTGATAATTGATATCACTTTAGCTTCCTCCTTTCCCTATCCCCTGAATTGGAAAAGGCTAAAATATGCTAGGGTTGTGCCAGCATGTATGTTGTTCATTTGTCTATGGTAGCCAATATGCTAGATGAATATTAATCTAATAATCAAATAACTTAATGCTTGAATTGTGCCATTAATATCAGATTGTGATTGATGGGAATAAGGTTGTACTAAGTGTATCTAATCCAGAAACAAGGATTGGAAATACAAAGTTTGAAGAGAATAAAGTTTAAGCTATTGATATAGCAGCAAGCACTGGAGAAGGCAAGGTATGACACTTTATTCATTTAAGTACTTAACATTATTTACCTTATACTAGGGCTTTTGGAAGATAAAGGAGCTTGGTGGAAAAGCCAGGTGAAATTTCCAGTAAAATGATTAGTCCCTAGCAAGAATTGGAATTTTGTGGTCCTTACTAATGTTTCACAATATCGCTATTTTCAGGTGATTTTGTTGTTGTAAAGACCAAGGAGAGAACATGTGGGTGAAGAGAGAGAGAATATTATATAAGGCTGTGTGCTCTTTTCTTTTGGTGTTAGTCTCTAAGATTTATGTTAAGAGCTTCCATACTTTGTCATTTAGTGGGATAGAATAGTTATCCATTGGGTTTTGTTTGACTTGAAGTTATCCATTGGTTCAAAGCTTCAACTCAATGCCTTCTTTTCAAAATTATGTAAGTTTTAAATATTGATTTTCAAGGCTTCAAATCAAATCAAATTTTTAAATCTAAGCCTAAATAATTGCAAATTCTTATCAAACCAAACTAAATAACTAATTCAAAATGTGAGTTTTAAATATTGATTTTCAAATTCGATAAAGTTCAATATGAAAAATTTTCCTTTCATATTTTTAATATAAGATATTTGCAAACAAAAGTTCATGTGATTTTCAACTTTAGTTTTGTCTTTCGTTATTATTCCTAGCATATTTGCTCATAGGAAGGTTCTAATTACAATGTGTTTTTCATATAAGCTATCTGCTAACAAGTTAATATGTTTTTAATTTACAAGTTAGTCAAAATTGAAGTTCTTTGTTTGATGTTTTTTTAACTTTTACATGTGAGCATCAAAAGTAGTTACAGTTCAAGGATGACCTCAAGTTTTAATTGAATGGGAAAATTTGAGGAACAATAACATATCTAAAGGGTGTTAGGAAGTCTAGGATTGTTGTGGGCATATACACATGAATTTGGAAGCAAGTGAAGATCTCTGCAAAAGGACAACTGTAAATGGATTTGATTCTGTCACAGAAGTTCTGAGAACCCATTTTCAAGGAGATCTTGCAATCTTATGTCATCAGAGATCGGTTAAGTGTTACTAGTTCACTTGACGAGACACAGCTGAAGAGATATTTGTTTTCCATCATGGAAGACATAAAACCAATGGGTTTTTAAGTTTATTGTCATGTAAAAGTTGTTTTGTCCAATCACAACTTAAGGGCCTTTTTATCAGGACCTTTTCTAATGCCCACTGCAAAGGGAAACTAATTGCTTTTAAGAGACTTGTTTCTCCCTTTATTGCTTTTTGGCATCATGTATATTTGAAAATAGAAGATTAAAAAATTGCGGACTACTTAATCAATTGCCTAGCTAATGAAAATGAATCATCCTTGAGTTAGTTTGTTATTATGGACCCCAATGATTAAACTTGACGAGTTAAGTTTATAGTGCATCTTAAATCGACTTCTGACTACTTATTTATGTCCTAAGATAAATCAAATAAACATGCAAGGTATGAATTGGAATATACTAATCTATTGTATCATACATGAAATAAAATTTCGAGAAATCAACACCTTTCTCACCACAACAATAAACCCCTGCTCTAGTCATTATAAATTATAGTAGATAGAAGACATGTGACCCACGATTCTACTCACTCAAGATCTATTCTTCATCTATCATTCATTTAGTAGGTGTTTCTTTTATTGATATTCATTTTCAATTGCTAACCTAACCTCCAAAATATGGCAATCGAAGAATCTAAAGTTGGGAATAGGTCAACATAAATAAACCACAAATTGTATAAATCGGCAATCATGTTTCCAGTTCCTACATAGGTGCATTACAAAAGTATATATATTTCTCATCCCGGTAGCTTATATATTTCATCGAGTTGATTGTGGATCTTCATATGTGTGTTGTTAATGTCAATTAATAGTTATCATTTATATGATCATCAAGGTTGTATTTTTTGTGTGTTTTTTGTACCTATTATTCCTCTCAAGTGTGCAGTGCATCCGGCGCAGGGGAGTAAATGCTCGTTAAAGGTAGTACTTGTAAACTTTATCTTCTGCTACTACTACCATGTTACTACCACCAATGACTTTTAATATATAATATGTAATATATATATATATATATATATATATTAACTCCTTATATAATTTTGACTATAATTCATTTACAAGTTTTGTTAAAACATTCCCCACATTTTATTAAGTATAACCAATTTTTGCTTACCAAGTAAAAAAACCACACTTTTAGGTTATTTACAAGTTTTGCTAAAGCATTCCCCACATTTTATTAGGTATTACTAACTTTCGTTTACGAAGTATCAAACCCATACTTCTAACTTATTCACAAGTTTTATTAAGGCATTCTTCGCATTTCATTAGGTATTAGCAATTTTTATTTCTCATGTAACAAATTCATACTTTCAAATTATTCACAAGTTTTGTATAATCATTTCCCACATTTCATTATGTGTTATTGACTTTGTTTACCAAGTAACAAACCCCCACTTTTGGGCCATTCACAAGTTTTGTATAGACAATATCAACTTTTGTTTGTCAAGTAACAATTCCAAACTTTCAAAACAAAAGTTGGTAACACTTAATGAAACACTTAATGAAATGTGGAGAATGCTTTAATAAAATTTGTGAATAAACTAAAAGTGTGGATTTGTTAACTGATAAGCGAAAATTGGTAATACCTAATTAAATGTGGGAAATGCCTACAAAACTTGTGAATGAGTTCCAATCAAAATTAAAGAGTTAACTTGTATGTTTTTTTTTCTTTTTTCTTTTTCTTTTAAGCATGTTATGTATTGAAAGTGTGGCCCCCAATGTTCATGCAAATGGGGGTGAGGTAAAATCCCACCTCTACTACTTGCGAGGTAGCCAGCTCAACGGCGGCCGGCAGCATCCTCAACAAAGTGGTTGAGAACTTTTTTAAAATAATTAAGGAGAATTTCAGTCTTTCCATTGTCTTTTGTCTTTTTCCTCCAATTACAAAAACCCATTTTGGATCTCGCGCCGTCTTTGGTATTTCTGAATTTCAGTGCATCTCTATGTTCTTTAATAATTTCGAAGTTCTTTTTTTGGAACTTTTCCATACTGTATTTGACTTAAAAATAGAAACACTAGAATTTGTATAGGTCAGATGAAGGGGGTTCTAATTAGCTGCCAATGGAGCACATCCAACAATAATGGTAAGAATATGCGATCTTCGCTTCTCGAATTTATTAATTTTTTATCATTTATAATTTGGGATGCACTTAAATAAATGAGAGACTCATCAAATGCATTGAAATATTTATTTGTCCTGTGTCTAGAAATACTTAATATATGCTTTAAATTATTGAGGTATTATAATATTCTCTTGGCGTTATGCTTGAGATCATTCTTCCTCTTTCCTTCTAAAAGTCCATCAAGGATACTTCCGAACTGTCAAAACCTCAACAACTAATCAAAACATTGAAAGAGAATAAACGACAACCCAAGGGAAAAAAATCAAAGATAGAAAATGCAATATTATTTAACGACAACAAACACGAATTTCATCACTGCAAAGTTTTTTTAATATACACACATATATACTGAGGTTAATTTTAGAACTTCACCATTGTCCATCATACCCTTGTCACTTGAGTTTGCCACAGATAGCTGTAAAGTATTAAAGTCTAGATGAGCTATAATTTACAGGAATCAGTTCCAAATCATATTTTTTCTTCACAGACAAGTTAAAGGATTCATTCATGTCTAGATCATCAGGCTTTTCCCCAAAAGGCATCTTCCAATCAAAATGGAACAGCAAATTTGCAAGTGCAAGTTCAACATTGGCAACACCAAATGTGACACAAGGACAAATCCGTCTTCCAGCACCAAAAGGAATGAGTTGAAAATCTGCTCCTCTGACATCCACTGAGCTATCAATGAATCTTTCTGTTTAAAAATTCTCAGCTTCAAACCAATACTCAGGATCCCTCCCTATTGCCCAGACATTAACCATCACCTTGCATTTAGGTGCAATCTCATGCCCATTTATCTCACATCTCTCACTGCATTCCCTTGGTAGTAACAATGGAACTGGAGGGTGCAGACGCGATGTTTCTTTTATGACTGACTTCAAGCACTTCAGTTCATGGATACTTGCTTCATCTACATAACCTTTTCCTTCATAGACCTTTCTTACTTCTACTTGCGCCTTTTCCATTTCCCTTGGGTTTTTTACCAGCTCTGCAAATGCCCACTCTATGGCTTTGGATGAAGTTCCACTTCCAGCACTAAATATGTCCCGTAAAATAATTTCAACAATTGTTTATGGTAGTACGTAGAAGTGACAAGAAGATATTTTGAAATTCAAGAGTGTAATCTTTCAAGAAATGTGACTTCTTTTCTTTTGACACTCCAATCATTTTTTGCAAGTTTAGTTTGATGTGCTATGTTAGCATTAGAACGGAAGAAGAGAGTAAAAAACAAGAAGTTATTAATTCACTGGATACCTATTACAACCATCAAACCCTTATTTATAACCCTAATAAGTATATTTCCCAAACTACCCCTTTCCTTACTACTATTCCCACGTATCAATATACTCTCCCCCAACAAAAAGATCCTTGCCCTTAAGGATCAATACGAAAACGCAAAGTAAAACATATACTTAAAATAAGAATCTTTTTTTTTACTGCAGCTATCCGCCACTCTAGAAGGCCATTATGATACTTAACAGAGGCCTATAAAATACCCATAGGAAATACTTCATAAGATGTATGACCCACAGCCTACCAAAAAATATTTTGGCCCTTATATCCAAGAAAAAGCCAAACAACGTCCAGCACAAGGGTCCTGATGCTTAGCCCATTGCTAATGGGGTTCTCTTTGCCACCACATGAAACAACTGCAGCCTACGTGGAAGGCATTACAATAAACCTGAACCACGCTCTCAGATTTGCTGCAAAAGAAGATTCCATAAGTAGCAAAGACTAAAAACCATGGCTCCTCCACGTGAAACACAAACAGCTGGCGGAGATTCATCTCTGGATCGCAACTGAAATCCGAACTCTTGCCAGGCCTCACTTGACCGGTGAATTTCAATAGCATAACCCTACCCAATAACCAAACTCCCCCAACCAGAATCATCTCTGGATCGCCCTTTGCCTCCATCGATGGATACCTTTTTCCCAGTGACGAGGCCTGAACTTCTCCGATAGATGGACGATGAGATCAACTTCAACCCAAAAGTGAAAGTGTCATCATTTTTGTTTGGCCGTTCACGGCAAGACTGCAATTTGAACTATTCCGATGAATGCGGTGAAATCTTAAGATTGCTTTTAATGGTGAAATTGATTGTTTCTCTCACCCTCATTTCACTGCTCACCAGATTGTACTGTTTTCCCAGATAATGGGTATCACTAACGCTACGATAGTAAAGATTCACGCGGAGGGACTTGAGGTGGAGGGGCCTTGTAACAAGGTTGTGAACACCGAGATGAGGCAAGATCATCGTCGCAACAACAATCATAGATAACGGAGCAGGAGAAGGGGACACAGACAACATCGCAGAATTTGGAGTCATGGTAGCTATCGTGTTCAATGGCAGTAACTTAGGTCCAAGTGATTCAGAGGATCAGCCAAACAGAAAACCCAAAAAGGAAGACCTAGATGCCTCAAAATCACCAATCTGAGCAACTAACGGCATTGCATTTAGCAGAGAAAAATTATGGTCAGAGAGGATACCTTAAGGAGGTCGAAATTGCAGCAACTAGTTTGGTAGGAGGAAACGTCGACGACAAAAATATAAAAACCATAGCAAGGAAATTCATCATTACCAAATCCTAGTTTTGACTGCTCCTCGATCCTTTCACATTTTTCTCCTTCATTTGCTTTGGCTTCATCGAATCGGACCTTGCTAGTCATGTCTGCAGCAAAAATTTCATTCTCAAAAGATTTGGTTTCATCAGCATCATTTTCAGAGGATTTGTTCTTGTTTGAATCAACATCAGCCATATTTAGATAAGTGACCTCCTCTGTCTCAACAATAGCAACTATGATAGTTAAAATCTCACTAGATTCTTTCTCGATTCTTTCATATTTCTCTTCAACTATTACGTTTTAGTAGGTATCAGTTTCTTGTTCAGACAGATTCTTTCTACCTTCATCTTCATCTTTCTCATTCGATTCATGTTGCTTCCATTGCTCCTCTTGTTGCTTCCATTGCTCCTCCTGTTGCTTCCATTGCTCTTGAAGATAATAAGCACAGTTAATGGTAGAAGAAAGGGTGGTTGGACCAAAAGACCATAGCACATCTTAAATCTTTGATTGAAGGCCGTAGATGAAGAATTTAATGGCAGTTGACTCATCAACTTAGACGTAAGGTATGAGCACTTCAAATCGTTGTGCATACTCCTTCACTGTCGACACCTGATTCAGCTGATAAAGCTCCGTAAGGGTTTTCATGGCAATGAGAGTATGGTGGAATGGATTTTGGGCAACCTCCGGGGACAGCGATGACAGCCCCAAGGTTGGCTCTGATACCTTTGTTAGCATTAAAATAAAAGAAGAGAGTAAAAACCAAGAAATTACTAATTCACGGTACACTTATTACAACCATCAAACCCCTATTTATAATCCTAATAAGCATATTTTCCAAACTAACCCTTTCCTTATTACTATTCCAACGTATCATGCTATTTCTTAGAAGTACAATTCAATTATTAC
The DNA here is from genome assembly GCA_963210345.1 of Inga oerstediana. Lineage (NCBI taxonomy): Eukaryota > Viridiplantae > Streptophyta > Magnoliopsida > Fabales > Fabaceae > Inga > Inga oerstediana. The sequence goes on along the minus strand of OY723402.1, from coordinate 29,816,219 downwards.
TATGGAGAAAATCAAACCTATAAAGTAATTAGAATTGTCATAGACTAAAAAGTAAATACAACATGGATCTAATGACTCTATAATAGCCTAATAAGAAATTGTAAATGAAAGTATGGATTGGTGTGTTTTCCACACTTTTCAATTTATTCTTTTCTTTTTTCTTCCTTTTTTTTTGGGTTCTAAAGCCAAGCAGATTTTCGTTAGACCCTATGTTTTGATGATAACAAAGCTTAAGAAAAAATTAGAAAGGTTTCGAAGGAGAAAACAAAGTTTAAGAAAGCTTTTTAAAACTCAGAGGTCATATACTGTAAATATTAATTGATCACTTGAGTGATGTGTTTTGGAAAGTAACTTATCACTGCAATGACCACTGGAAGACAAAACATTGATCACTTGAGTGACGTTAACAAAAGGAACTCAGATCACTTGAGTGACGCTAGAGAATTTATCTTCACTTTCCACTATTATAAAATAGTGATTTAGTGGCGCTCCTTCTATGGCCCTTCTTTAAAGAAGCGCCATAGAAAACTAGTTTTTTTTTTTTTGGCTAACCAACCTTGGTTGGTGCTTCCACCAGAAAGCGCTAGAGGAGGTAGCACGCCTTGGCCGACGCTTGGTGTCCAAGGCCCATCTTGTTTTTTTTTTTTTTGGTTCTGCCCGTAGCTATTTTTGTTTTTTTTTTTTTGTCTTGGGTTTTGGGCGCCTCCTCCAATAAGCAAAAAAAAGTCATTCCTAAACATGGAGTAAAAAATAATTGTAGTAACTACTAGGAGTCAAATTTAATTAAAAAAAAAAGATTTTCTAAAGATTTAAAGGAAGAAAAAAAATTTAAGTCAAGTTCATTGATTCATCATATCAAGTATTCTAAAATCATGTGTCCTATTTATTTCAGCTAGATTTATAGTGAAATTATAATATTTCTAAATTATGACACATGTATCCTATTAATTTTTAAGCTTACAAATATAATTTTATTAGTTGTTACTTATTTAATTTACTCAATGTATTTTATATTTAATTTATTATTTAAATTTTAAAAAAATTCTGTTGAAAGGGCCTTCGCATATATCAATATGCCTCCAATGGCTCTTGCTCCAGCAAGTGCCATAGGAGGCATATTGATATATGCCTCCAATGGTGCTTGCTGTACAACTTTACTTTTTAAGGGTTTTAATTTTTTTTTCCTTAAATAATGAAGCTAATACCTTTTCAAGGCTTTTATTTTTTTTTTTCCTTTAAATTGGGAAGCTATGGCTCTTTGTGTCAAAGTGTCATAGTTTCTACCACTTGTATTACAAGATGTTATATAACTTTCACAGTCCACCATTTTCATTTTCATTTTCATTTTCATCTTTTTGATTTCCCTTTAGCTCTCTCATTTCCCAAAACTCTGTTGCAATACAAAACTTCCTCTCCCACCTGCTTTTTTTTTCTTCTTATCTCGGCTTCCTTCAGAAGCTCCCTAGCGTGTAAGTGTTTTTTTTTTCAACATTTGGTTCATTTTTTTAAAGTTAAAATCTGTCATGAATCTCACATATATATATGCTCATAACTTTGTTTCCAGGTATTTATTTGAAGCTTCAACTCTGTCTTCTTGAATTTCCTATACATTGTAATAACATTTTTTAATTTTTGAGCTTACAAATATAATAATACTTAGTTCAATCCTCCGTAGAAGTAACGTGTATGGCTCAAGTTTAAGCAACTTAAATGCTAAAGTTCTTTTATGCTTGATATATGAAGACGCAATATTAGAAAAGATATGTGCTATGTTATTTTATATTGCTGTGGATTATACTATAAATTGCTGTGGATTTTGAATTTTAAACAGAGGTTTATATTAGAAAATAAAATAATTATAATTTTTTTTTAAAAAAAAAAGACTTCCTGTGGCGCTTCTCTAAGGAAGTGCCATTGGAAGTTTAGACTTCCAATGGCACTTCCCTGGAGAAGCGCCATAAGAAGTGCCAACTTCCTATGATGCTTTCCTGATAAAGCACCATAGTTTTATACTTAAAAAAATTAAATAATCATGCCATGGCGTTTCCGTATATTTAAGAAGCACCGTAGCTTGTTTTAATGGCGCTGGAAGCTATGACGCTTCCCAAGCGCCATAGTATTCTTTGAATTAAGCGTCACAGCTTGTGTTTTTCACTACTACAGAATTATGATATAATCACCCCAATGGACGTCCCAATTTTAAAATTGGGTGGTTAAAAAGGAAGACGGTGACATTTTCGTAATTATGTGTACGTAGGAAAACCTTTAGATGTCCCAAATTTGAATTTGGGACACCTAAGGTAGAGTTTAGACGTCCCAAATTTTATTTGGGAAGCCTAAAGATTTCCACTGGCGCCAAAAAAGTAAATTAAAAAAATTTAACTTACTTTAAGCGCCCCAAATGGGATTTGGGATGCCTAAAGTCTTACTTTAAGAGCCCCAAAAAAATTTGGAACTCTTAAAGTGACTTTAGGAGTCCCAAATTTTTTTAGGCCTCCTAAAGTCATGTCAGAAATTCTGACATGCGTGAGACTTTTCTTCCCTTCATTCCCATGTCAGAAACCCATCCCTCATTTTCCATCTTTCCCATCCCCCATGACTTCTCTTCCCTTTTTTCTGCATTTCCTTTTTTCTTTCATTCCCGTGACTTTGTCTTCTCTACACCATGGGTAAGCTTTTTCATTATTCCCTTTTCTTCATTACACTTCGTCTTCCTCAATCTTCTTCCTCTCTTCCTTTTCTTCATTCCCTTTTCCTCCACCTCCTTCCATTCTCATAGCACTTTCTTTGCTCTCACCCTCCGACGTACACCTCCTCCACCTTTTTGCCCCCTCCACCCTCCGGCGTACACCTTCCACTTTCTTTGTTGCTTTCAACCTCCGGTGTACCTCTCCTCTCCACTGTGCAACACAACTCCTCCAACGTCTTCTCTCCACCTTGGAAGCACATAGACACCGTTGGCTGCCCTCTCCCCTGCTTTCATCAGGTTTGTTTTTCTTTAAATATAAATTTACATGAAGAATTAAGTTAAACTTGCAATGTGAAATTATTATAATGCTTTCAATTTATTTACATGATTCTAGTTATTGGAGTGTTTTTCCCTTGATTGTTTTTTTTTTTGCCAGAATCATAAACTAGTTGTTAGTAGTTATGCAATACTAATAATTTTTTTGTTTTATACGTTTGGAGCTTGGAAATCGAGAGAAATACATATGTATATTTATTTTGATAAAATGAACAACAATTAGTTTGTAGTTGTGTGGTGACAAACATTTTGACACTTTCTAGTTGTTGTTATACATATATAATATTAGGTTGTATGAGTTGTTGTTATTATACATATATATACATATAGTAAAAAGATTACAATGCTAGATGTCCTTACCATTTTGTAAGGGACATTTTGTGGTTTATCAATCCATCTTCAATTCTGTTTCTACAATTTTAATTTGCTGGGTAATAAAGAATATAAATAATCATTTAAAAAAAATAAAACCTTTTAATGTCCCAAATTAAGAATTGGGACGTCTAAAGTCCTGACTTTAGACGTCCCAATTCTTAATTTGGAACGTCTAAAGTCTCACTTTAGATGTTCCATTTTTTTGGGACGTCTTTTCTTAAAACATACTACGCCCCCTATATAGATGTCCCCCAGTTTTTGGACATTAAAAGTGCCAAAATATGGACGTTAAAACCCCTTTTTGTAGTAGTGTTTTGTAGTAATGTTCACACCACCATGGTGACTCATTCGGTGATTTGTTTTTTCAAAAAGGAGATCACTCGAATGATGTGTTCAAATTTCATCACCATCACATCACCATAGTGATATTTACTAATGACCAGTTTTCAGAAAAGTTTTGAAGTTAAGATTGCTCGAGTGATGTGTTGAGATCACTTGAGTGACCACTGAAGTGATGTGCTGAAAATAACATCATTAGCACATCATCACAGTGAACTTGGTAGTGTTCAGGATAGTTGAAAATTTCTAAAGTGTAAAAATACTCGAGTGATGTGTTAAAAGTGCATTACTACCAGAACACTCCAGTGATGGCATCTGGTGATCTGTTTCTTCAAAAACCAAAGGAAATAAGATCACTCGAGTGACCATTGGAGTGATCATGTCATCACTACTTCTTCACCACACTGATGTTCCTATATGTTTTTCAAAGAAACAAGATCACTCGAGTGATCATATTTTGTGCATCACTACCACATTACTACAGTGACCGATCCAATGCTCTGTACTGTTTTCAAAGGACTAAGTGAAGATCACTCGAGTAATCACATAAGTGATGCTTTCCAGAAAACAGAGCATAGTCTCAAACTTTTTGAGGATCATTGGATTTCACTTGTAACTTGTTCCTTTTGATTCTAATTACTTTAACACTTCATTATATCAGTGATTAAGTCTCTTCCTGGTGTTCAAGTGAGGATTAATGCACAAAATGCAAAATGCACTTTATGTGTCAGAAGCATTAAATGCACAAAGTTTTATTCTCTTTACTCCAACGGCTAATTCCTTAGACACAAAGAATGTTCAAAAAATCCAATGGCTAGAATCAAGACCAAGCACTCTAACGGATACTTTCAAGAAGCAGAGGTCATTAAATCACTCTACCTATAAATACCAAGAGCATTGCTGATGAGGCAACAAAGCTCGCTGTGCAAAAATTTACTATTTCATTCATTGCTAAGTCTTGAGCTCTTAAGTTTGATTCTGTAGTTCAGTGATTGTTCATATACTTTTAAGTCTTTCCTTTTCTGCATGCATTTAACAATAGTCAAACAAAGAAAAAAGGTATTTCTACAAATCGTAAGAAGCATGGATACAGTCCGTGACTTGTACAGTGTGACATTATTTCAAGTATCACGCCATATTAAAAGCAAGTATTAAGGTTGAATATCGTTCCTACATGCAACTCATTTCTCAAAAACCGTTATAGTCAATTTATCTTTGATTAGTTAATTTTTTCCTCTATTTGGGTGCTAAATATGTAAGGGTACTCATAATAGCAAGATCCTAACCATCATGGCTCCTTTGATCATTTCATCAGACAAAGGATGTTCAAGGTTGTTACGCTTCTGAAGCTTCAACAGAACGTCAACTATATCTTCTGCTTTTTCATAGGTTGCTTCTGTTTGTGCATCTCTGTCCTTGTGATCTCTTAATATGCTCCAAAGTATCCTGTCCAATTCTTGATGAACCTTCTCAGCCTTAGACCTCAAACCTGTCAAAACTTGAAGAACTCCAATTGGTGGGTGCAAATCATCCCGAGAGAACCCTCCTTTTAACTTCAAAACTTCCTTCACATGTCCTATATAAGCTTCTTGATCTTTAGATTGCGCACCAAAAGCTATCCTAGCGGTCAAGCCGTAGGCCATAGAATTAATGTTCTTAGTAAGATTGATTACTGACCCTTCACTCACAGTTATTTCCTTGACAAGTTTTGAAACCTCTTCTTCACGAATGGGCCGAAAAGATTCCAGACGCTTCGGCGTTAGCAGCTCAAATGTTGAAATCTTCCTCATCTGCCTCCAGTAGCTCCCATATGGAGAGAAGCTCATACTCTTGGAGCCATAAGTGATGATATCTGCAGCAATAACATAAGGCCTATTTGCAAAGATGGTATCATGAGTTTTCATCACTTGTTAGGCCATTTCAGGAGAAGATACCTATTGCAGAATCAAGAGAGAGCATTCACAGTAACTCATCAATTTAGTCTTAAAGCTCAAAAAGCTGTACATATCAACAAGAACCAAACAAACAAATACTGATGGAAAAACTCTAAATCCTATATTGAAAACCATAACTAAGAAATTGAATCAATCAGAATCGAAATCTGGAAGAATACCACTATAGTCGAAAGTCCTCCAAGCTTTAGATGCATGAGAGGTCCATATTGCTTTGCCATTTCGCTAGGGTTTGATGTGGCATACCTCCAATCTGGCGCATATTCCCCAGTATAGGTACCTTAGGCGGCGCTGGAGGCAACTTTGATTTTGAATTTTCGGATTTTGATCTCCAAAATATGCAAACTATCATGAAAAAAGAAGAGTAATGGGATTGATAATTCAAGTTTTTGTCAAATCACTGATCTGGTATTTTGAAATTCAGGTATTATTTTTTTTGAAATTTTTCCAAAATTATTTCAATTCCCTTAATTTAAATTTTTGAAAAAAAAAAAAGAAATAACAACATTTAACAAATAATAATTATAACTTACTAAATGATAGCAACAACTAAGGCACTTACAATTAATCTTATAAAATTTTTTGTTTTTATATTGACAAATGTTAATAAGTTGTTTTCTTCCAATTTTACCAAATTGAACTCACCTTGTAATGTTGGTAACCTAGGTCTTCATAGCCTGAGTTTCCATGGTCTTAGCGGACCAAAATACGATTACGGTCCCCCCCCCCCCCAATGTTAATAAGTTGTTGAATATTAATAGTAATAACAATTTAACAAATAATAACTTAGCAAATGATAATAACATTTATAAATCATTAATTCATCTTTCAATTATTTATTGTGGAACTTAATCATTCTGGTAGACATTGTAAGTATTTTTTTTTTTTTTAATCCTTCTCTCCTTTACAAGACATGGTAAGTTTGAAACTTCATGAAATATAAATAATAAAAATAATGAGTAATATGTAACACCCAAAATTTTATTCACCAAGAGTATGTTGTGATTATTTTATATATTCAATAAAATGGTGAATATTTAAGGCCAAAGGAATTAAGTATTGAAATTTGAAAGGTGAATAGTGTTTTCAATAAAATCACCTGTGAGGCAGTGAGTTTGTCATGCGGTTTTGGAAGACCAAATGATGAGCAAAAATTATGAAATTTTACAGGGTGAAATTGAACATCCCATGCTTTAATTTGATATATAGGTTATATGAATCATTTGAAGCTATATGCAAAATATATGAATTTTTGAAGTTAGTCCCGAAAATTTGAAAAGTCTCTGAGCAGTAGTAGAAGAAATGAAATATGGGAATAATATGCTTCTAGCTGGCTAAATTTCATATTTTTTCTTGAAACTAGACTCAATAAGGGTTTCATAGCCTTTGGAATCACTCTGAAACAATGTATGCAAAATTAGTTATGATTTTTCAAAGTTAGGGCAGAAAATCTGCCAGAATTGGCATTATTCCGAAAATTGAAAATAAAATGTGCTAGAAATTGATTAATGGAATTAAAGATGCCAAGTGTCAGGATCATATGAGGAGGGGATTAAATTATAATGGATTTGTATGAGCACATGTAAAATTGCATTAAAATAATGCTACATGGACATAGTAGTTATGGTTAATGATGAAATGGTACACTACCTTGAGTGTGAAGTTGGATTAGTTGGACTACTTGAGTGCAAGGTTGGGTGCATGATTGGAGAAAAGTCATTTCACTACTTCAGTGCATAGTTGGTTTAGTTGGAATAGGCAATTTGGTTAGTGGAGCATGTGAGAGGGGACGGTTTTGAGCCAACCAAATGGAGAGAAAAATTAGTTCCATGCTAAGGGAAGATAAATGGAGCCATCATGACATAAACTTGAAGGAGGAGAGGATTGTGACAAGTGTACGTCACAATAATAACCCTTGATGAAATCAAATGGTGTAGGATGAAGGGAGAAATTTTATGAAGGCTCTTCCTTCCTCTTTCCTTCATATATTTCGGCTAACACAAGAGGAACAGAGAGAGAGAGAGAGAGAGAGCTTGAAGAGTCTTGAAGTTCTAGAGAGAAGGAGATAAAGCTTAAGGTATGTAGTAATCTCTTATGCCTTTTTCTTGTAATCTTGCTTAGAAAACCTTCTCTAAACCTTTCTCTTCATGGAATCCATGATCTTGAAGACACATCTTGAGCTCAAGGAGAGAGAGAAGAGGACACCTAGAGAGAGAAAATCCAAGATCCCAAGAGGTAACTTCATAGATCTTAGATCTATACAAGTATGAAGTTGTGGTTGGTGAATGTTGTTGGATTTGGTGATTTTTGTCAAGTTTGTAAATTTAGAAAAGTCCTAACCCTAAGGGGTTATGCTGCCCAAATTTCTTTAAATCATGGTTAAGATGTGTTTAAATGAGTTAATAAAGGATTAGAAGTGGAAAAGTATAAGTTTTGGAAGATAAAACACAAAAGAGCTTTTTTCCATTTTTTTGACCTAGTTTCGGTTAGAATCAAAACTGGGGGTAGGAACTGGATTTTCATAAAATAGATAGTTCCATTGGACTCAGTGGACAAAAATAGGTGGGGTTACAGCTAGCCACTTTTTTAGAAAAGGCCAAAAAAGCATAATTACAAAAACGCCACTGAAACCCTAAATTAGGGCTGTCAAGGGTATTTTCATAATTTGACAATGAATTTGATAATTCTGAGCCCAGAAATGGATTCCTTGGGCGAAAATAAGTCAGGATAGCCCTAGTTAAAATTTTGGAAAAACATGCCATCGAGCCAAGTACGGCGGGGCTGGGCCAAGGTCTCGAGGGTATTTTGGTAAAATTTCACCATAGACTAATATAACCACAAGAAACACTATGGAAGAGTCTAAAATGATACTTGGATAGATTATGAACTATTTCTTTTATATTTAATATTTTAGGATCAAGTCTAAATACATGTTTTATGAGGCATACTAAAAAGGGATTAATAAGACCTTGAGGTAGGAACATTATCCTTCATATATCATGATATGTTATAGGCTTATGTGGATGTCATTGTTTGTAAATGCACTTTATTAATCAATATGAATTGCCTAGAAAGGGGCAGTTAGCGTCAGAGGTGCACTTACAGTAGGAGTTGTGACAGACCAACCAAGTATAGATAGTGGGGCTAGGCCCTATTCATGTATACATGATGATGATGTGTTATGATGATGTGTTTATATTGTTCATTAATTGGTGCATACCTTGGCTCATATCATATTTACTTTCGGTATTTTCTATGAACGATAGCATGTTTTTATTGGGATTCCTTGGAATCTTACCATTTTTTTAAAATAAACATCTCAGCGGGTGCCAGTGGGATGAAAGGTAAAGGTACAGATACGGAGAAGTGATTTACACGTGTCTCAAGGCAATGTCAAGGATGGTGATTATAATTAGTCTATTCTTAAGATATTTTAGGAATCCTGTATATATTAGAATTTTCGCTGTATTTCTGTATTTTGTTGATGAAGACTTTGGATTGTAAACGAATACTATTATCATCATAACTATACTTTTCTGTATACCAATGGAATTCCGTCTTTTTTACTCTTCAATTATCGAAATGGAAACGGGTGTTGACATAACAATTTCAATCATTATAAGTTTCTTTTATAAGTGTCGTTTTCATGGGTTTGTCTCTTTGTCATTGCTTCAGTCCTTCTCTGACCAATATTTTTTCTGTGATATGCTTCATCCTATCCTTTTATTTGGGCCAACGTCCAAACCACCACTTTATTTGTTACTCCTTCCTTCGGTCTTAAATATAAGATAAAATTAATTTATTTAGAGAGATTAAGGGAACTAATTAAATTACTTAAGAGTATTTATATTTTCATTTTTTCCTCCAAACTAACTAGTTTGACTAATAAACTGATATATGATCTAAAGATATACAACATATGATGTGATTAAATAACTTGTTTAGCTTCCTTAATCTTTTCAGAGAAAAGTCAATTTTTTCTTATATTTAGGATCAGAGGGAATGTATTCAATAATAAAAATAGGAAAAACTAAGGGCTCATTTGGTTCAATCCGATTACATCATGTGGTGTGGTGTAATGCGATGCAATATTAATTACAGGGGTAGTGTTTAGTTTGATTTTTAAGCAACGTGCAATGAGTTAATATTTTAACAATTATTTAAAATTAATATATTACACAAAGTCTATTTTACCCCTTAATATAACTTTATCGAAAAAATAGTTACAAGCTGGCGACGACGGGGATGGAGGAGGAGGAAGAGGTGGTGGCGGCGATGGTGGAGGAAGAGGTGGTGGCAGTGGCGGTCGGCGGGGGTGGTGGCGGCGGCGGCGGCGGGCAGCGGGGGTGAAGGAGGTGGTGGTGGGCGGTGGGCCGGTGGGGGCAGCGGGGGTGAGGGTGGGGGCGAAGGAGGAGGTGGTGGCGGCGGTGGTGGATAAGGAGGTGGTGGCGGCAGTGGGCAGCGGGGATGGAAGAGGTGGTGGTAGGTGGTTGGCCGGTGGCCGCGAAGGAAGAGGTGGTGGCGGTGGCGATGGCGGGCCGGCTGCAAGGCCGGGGGTGGTGGCAGTGGCGGCGACGGGTGGAGGTTGTGGCGGTGGAGGAGGAAGAAGTTGTGGCGGTGGTGGTTGTAACATGTTGCAACAAGTGAAATAAAATAAGTAAAATAAAGACAAGGGAAACTAAAGGGTAAATTGAATTTTTTAGACCATGCAATGGGATGGTAATGAGGATTCATAGGGGGGGAGCTAAGAATGAGGATTACCAATTTTTTGGTAATCATCATTATCATGGTAAACCCTATTACCATGCTAAAGAGCAACCAAACACTCTTCTCTTGGTAATGCAATCATAATTACCATTGCAGACATGCAATGAGGTTAAACCAAACGGGCTCTAATTAATCAGTCCTCGCTATACTTCACGCTTATCTTTAAGCAAGTCCACACACTTCAAAATAAAAATTCGTAAATAACTCCCAATAATTTCCTTTTTGATAAACAACACCCTGTAATTTCTGCCGTTAACATATTAATATTATTATTGGTCTTTACAACTTAAATAAATTTTAATTTTTTCATGTAGTTTTAAACTGTAGTTTTCAGTCCTATAGTTGCATAAAAAAAATTATAAGGACTAAAATTAAAACGAAAAATCACATCAAAATTTTAGTTTAAAAAAATAATATTAGAAAAATTTCATAAGTTGTCAATGTTGACTTTTTCACTTGTCAATAATGACTCTTTCATTTGTCATTACCAAGCTATGAGATTTTTCACTTGTCACTTTTTCAATTGTCAATGGTGTGATTTTTCCAAATTAAAACTCATTAAAAGTATAGGAATCAAAATCAAAACTCGGTAAAAAGAAAAGGAGCAATACCCAATTGCATAACCAAAATTATGAGGCTTTTTTTAATAACAAAAACTACAAATTTTACCTAAATTTCAATTTCCAAAAGTCAATTGAGATTAAAGTCACTCTTACAAACTCAGTCCAACATGGACACCTTGAGAGAAGGTGGTTTCATGGGTTTGGAGAAGATAAGGCTATATTGGTAGAAGAAACCACCATTGCTGACACCTTTGCAAGCTTTGGTTGCATGGGAGGCCTATATTTTTCTACAGTTTTTAGAATCTATGGGGGAGGGAGGCTGTCGCTTATTGTTGTGTATGTTTCCTATGGTTTCAAATAAGGGTGAGCATTTGATTTTTTTGTTCGGTTTTCGTTGAGAACTGAAATAATCAAAAACCGAATGGAGCCAATTGTGAACACTTAACCAAAACCGATTAATCAAATTAAACGAAATATTTTATTTCAGTTAATAACTGAATTTTTTTATTTATTATTTACAAAATAAAATATATATGAATGAATTTTATAGAAATCTTACTTTTTACCCTCAAGATTAGATCTAGTAGAAAATATATAAAATAAATCAAATAGATTTAAAATATTTATAGAATTTACCTAGTATAATTCAAAATCTATACATATTTAATTATTAAAAAATGCATTTATCAAATATTATTTATTAAGTATAAATATTATATATATATTTTTTAGTTTTTCGGTTTTAACCAAATTATTTTTTTAATAACCAAACTAAAAAAACCGAATTAAGTTGGGCTCGATTTTCAGTTCTAATTTGCTCACCCTTAATTAAAAGCTTCCATAGTCGGGAGGTAAGTTCTGATTATGTTTTCGTGAATTTGTTGATTGTCGTTTGAAGATGATGAGATGAGAAAGGAGGTCGATTGAAGGCCTAAGGTCGGCCATCCTGGAGATTTGGAGACTTTGGTTAATTTGATAAGGGAGCATTAATCTGAGTCTCTATAATTCATCAAGTTTTGAACAAAGCATTGTACGAAAAAGGGGATCGGACTGGCAGGTTCGACCGGTTGAATCGGGAACCGGCAAGTGGTCCGGTCTGGTTTGATGGTTAAACCGGGGAACTAGTCTAAAACCAGTTAAAACCGGTGGTTCAACTGGTTGGACCAGTTTCATTTTTTTATTTTTTGCTTTTTTTTTGGGGAAAATTGAAAGTTGAAGACCAAAATGAAGAGAAAAATAGGTAAAGAAAGAATAAATCTAAAAAAATGAAGAAAATAATGAAAAAAATTATTTAAAAAGATATAATAATTATAGAAAATGAGATATCATTGCATAAGTATATGCATTATAACTCTTACTAATAGATATTAAGTACTTTTTTTCTAAAAATCTTCATTTTTATCTATAGAAATTTAAAAATATATTAATATATATTATCACTAATAAATTATAATATTTTAATATGACCGATTCAACTACTGGTTAGACCCTGGTTGACCCATTAACCCTTGAACCTGTACTATGACCGGTTCATTACCTGATCCGGTTTTTCATTCTTTGAAACAAAGTCCTATTTTTTTTCTTCTTTTTATTGAATCCTTGTACTTGACACAGTTAAACGTTTCAGTCCTTTCCGTTACATGCTCCAAACTTCCGTTAATGACAAGGAACTGCAATTCCCCCCCCCCCCGGGGGCGGTCACTGTGGTCCTCAGTCATTAATGGAAGTTCGGAGCATTTTCAATAAAAAGTAAAAAAAAAAAAACAAAGGGCCTGATTCAAAACTTGATGAAACTATAGGGCTCGAAAACTAGTTTTCCCATTTAAAAACTACTTTATAATCAATTAATTAAAAGAAGAATACTTTCGGATGCAAATAAGGGATTGATACAGCAAATAATAAAGGGATATAAATCAGTTAGCAGTTTAACTTAGTAGCTCCACCCTACCTTAGTGGTTGGGTTTTACGCTTTTCGCCCACAATGAATAGAACTTTACCTTCATAAGCACTTTTCCTCCACTTAATGAGAAGAAAAATCAGGGGGGAAAGAACATGTGAGGAGAGAAAATGGAGATAACAAAAAATGGAATAGAATAGCTTGAGAAATTGGTATAACGAAATGGTCACTAATAACACTATTAAAATTAATCATAGTACTTACATGATAAAATTCCCAACACAATGATCATGGAATGTATAAACAAAAGGGCCAATATGTTATTTACATCATAAGCATCGTGACAAAGGGGCTGTGTTCCTTACACACAAAAATTGCCAAAAATTACAAACATCATGACAGAAGGTATATGTTCTCTAAATGTATCAAAAAAAACAAGGTATATGTTCTCTAAACCAAAAAGGCCAACATGTCGCCACATCAAAGATTTATATTCATTAAACCAACATAAAGCACCACACCATACCTATGCTTTTTTCACTGAATCCCAGCATCAGCCATCAACTTGAGCAATACCTGCAATCGCAAATGAGGTGGAACCCCAAAAAAAGTTCCTCTGTGTCTTTCTTCATTACACAAGAAGAAGTAACATTTAAATTGGTGCTCTTCAGTTACTCCAATTTCCTCAATTGCAGCCCACACTTTCTCTTCACTATAATGACAAGGCCTACTCTTTTCAAGTACTGAAAGACCATTTTCAGCAATTTGAGCACGCTTCCCAGCAACTTCAGCATGCCTCTCTGCAATTTGAGCACGCTTCTCGTCAATTTGAGCACACCTCTCTCCAATTTGAGCACGCCTCTCTGCAACTTCAGCACGCTTCTCATCAATTTGAGCACGCCTCTCTCCAATTTGAGCATGCCTCTTTGCAATAGCATTACCATCTCGAATGACATCAACTAGTTCCTTTATTGCTGCCGTCATTTTTTCAAACTTTTCTCCAATAGATTCCATCATTGAAGCCTTGCGCTTTTGTCCTCTAGCTGATGCAGTCGTCACCATGCTCTCTGTTTCAGCATCATCATAGCTTGTATCAACTAGTGTTGACATCTCTCCCAACAAATAAATTGCATGTACAACATAATAAACAGCTTGTACAGCACACATTCGCCTACGCCACTCCCAATCTCCTAACATATGGTTCAAGTTCAAGCTAAGACCTTCATTTGCCACTTCAAAATTCATCAACTTTTTAACTTCAGGCTCAAAATCCAACATTTCTCCCTCAAGATCCTTGATCAATCCTTCCTTATTATGGTTGCTCATCTATATAACATTCCAAAGCCATACAGCCAAACATTGGCACAAAGTTACAATGAATAATCAGAACAAAACCAAACAAATTATATCAGCTCAAATCATAATGTGATTCATGGCAAGAATTTTACAGAGACCCCACCCCTGTTTGCTTACCCCATTCGAAAACAATGCAACATTCTCAAAGGCATGGAATAAATATCTCAATCAGTCAATAACAAGATGATCATAAGGAAGAGAAAAAAAGTAATTAACGGGGTTCCGCCAAAAGCAAAGATTTGACTATTCATGGGAATCCATTTTCCCACCAATAATACGGATTAAAAGTTAAACTCTCATCCATTACACAATCGAGACCCCTCAGCTTCAATACTTCAGAAAGACCACTAAACTCTACTTATCAAGATACCCAAAAAAAAATTAATTAATTAAATAATAAAAAACAGTCCACACCCTAGATGGTCTCAGTTTGAATGACCGAGGAATCAAGGAGGGTCGGAGGTAGGAAAATTTAATTGAAACAGGAATTTGCAGAAATTCCACGAAACCCTTGGTGGATAAGTCAGACGATTCAGCAGCAGTGGCTAATTTACTTTCAGTTGATTATATAGTTTTCTTTTTTGCTTTTGGATTTGAATCATGTTGATTATCTGATGCATAACAATCTATTTGTACACAGAAGACATAGACGGAAAGCGTTATTAAGAAGAGAAGCCGAGAATGAGAAAAAACATATAGAAGTGAACCTGAAGAAACTCAAATGGCGACTGAAGATATTGTGCAAAGAAATAACGATCGGTGATGAAAATCAGAGGGAGATTCGAACGGCCTGATTCGAAGGTGGATTAGAGAGGAGGATCAAGCGGCCTGATTCGATCTTCGTGCCAAAAATCGACGGGGAAGAAGGAGAGCTCCGCGCGCGAGGTTCCCCAAATTATACTCGCAGAAAATTTCCTCCCGCCTCTTATCTCACATGGAACAGGAAAAAATTTTGGGAAAATTTCAAAACAATACAATTAAAAATTGAAAAAGATAAATTATTACTGCAAATTTAAAAAAAAAAAAACTCATGTTAGAATTGAAGTAAAAATTTGATATTCTCAATTTTAATCAAATTGTCTTTAATTCAATTATGAAACATAAAAGTGAAGTCATTAATGTAAAATTTGATATTGTTAATATAGATGCAGATGTTGTTATTGACATCTAAAACTTGTGCCCTCAAAATTATCCTTAGTTTTCGAGATATGAAGTTGTGAAACATGAAAGTAAAGTTGACAATGTAAAATATAATATTGTTAATATAGATACAGAAGTTTTTATTGACCCTTGAAACTTATGCTTTCAAAATTATCCCTGAGTTTTGGGATATGAAGCTATAAAACATAAAAGTAAAGTCATTAATGTAAAATTTGATGTTGTTAATATAGATACAAATGTTGTTATTGACCCCTGAAACTTGTAACTGAACTAAGTCCATTTTAGTCATTTGGTCAAAATTGGAAATCCCATATTCCTACTTCAGGTTTGAATTGGAATTTGATAAATTCGCGCACCAATTTGTCTTTTTCTATTTTTAATTGTATTTTTCTGAAATTTTCCCAAAACATTTTATTTTTCTCCAATTTTCCTTTTTAATTTTTTTTTTTTTTTTGTGTGTACTCGGTATCCAAGAGCACATTTTATACTCATCACCCATCTTTACCATTAAATTGATTTTGAATGGCCCAAATTTAACTTAGTTTTATTTTATTTAAATAAATTTTTATTTCATTATATGCATAATTAAAAATAAAGATAATCTTATATATATCACTTCTCATGGAAATGAATTAATCATTTAAAAATAACAAAATAAAAATTTTAAATTTAGACTATTTAGATCAAAATTTGAATGGTTGAAATCTCGTCATGGTGATGAGAAAGTAGGCACTCATCATTGTGATGAGTACAGAATGCAAACCCCCCGATATCCTGGCCTTCACTCTTTTAACTCGAGGATTTCACAATGGCATACTAATTTTGATCAAGTCGGGTAGGACCCTTTCGGGTGGTAAGTTCTACCACTAAGTATTTAACGCTGTTGCATTTCCAGATTTGAACTTGAGACTTCTAGTGAAACTGAAACAACTCCCTAACTAGTTGATCCAAGCATGGGGTGGTCTTTTTAATTTTCTTTTTTCCCCTAATTTTCTCTCCATAAATTAAAAGCAACTAAGATTAAAGAAAGAGTATAATATAATTTATTCTATTTTATTTTAAGTTTTTTTGTCAATATTTTATTTGAAGCTTTATTTACAAAAACTTCATTTTTTTCTTACTTTTAAAACAAAGTACTAGAATTTTTAAAAACTTAAAGGACAAATTTCAAAAAAAAAATACCTTCAACATATCAAAATCGAATATTAGTTTTGTTTGCTACAATAGTTTGAGTATTGACTACACTTAATTAGAAATTCACAACTCATTTTAATAGAAAATCACTTATTTAGAATTTTTAAATTTTGAAAGTATTTTTAGAAAATTTCCCAAAATTAAAAGTTACGTACTAACCATTTTTCTCTCTGTTTTTAAGATTTCATTTTCATTCATATAATTAATTATTAATAAACCGCTAAATAACATATTTTAAACAAAATTATACCTTTATAACATAAATTTTGTTTGTCATTTAAGTTGTCAAAACTTTTAACGCATATATTTTAAAATTTTGTATCATATTTTAAATTTATTAATAATGTGAACTTGTTTATTAGTAGCTTTTAAAATTTTAAATATATAAGGTGGCTAGGATAGTATTATAAACACATAAGAAGTGGGCAAACAAAAAATTTAATAAACTTGTTTATAAAAAACCTAAGAATAAAGGTGCAAATCTATCCATAAACATTTTTTTTTTGAAAAGCTACTAACACAATAAATATTTTTGTGTGTGCAAAAATATTCATAAACATTAAAAAGTAAATCAATAGTGCTAATTCTGATAATTTGGGCTAACAGCGGCATTTTTTTGTTTTTGGTTAATCTGGGCCCTACCTATTGTTTTAAAATGATTATTTAAAAAAAAAACCCTCACTCTCTTTCATGACCTCTCCTTGCCCTCCACGAATTTGGCTTTGATCTGTTGTCATGCAGTTCGCTACCCATCTTTTTCTCTCAAAATTATACTATTTTGGTGTAGTTGTTTTAGTGTAGTTTTGGGGGTAAAATGGTGGGGTTGATTTTTTTTTAAATGATGTCTAGTATTTTAAAATATTTTTTTTGGACATATCTAGTATTTTAAAATATTTTTTAAGTAACATGCAGTATCCTAAAATAATTTTTAGTGATTTTATCCCTTTAAAATACTTTTTTAGTTGTACCCAATGTATTAGCAGATTAATTGCAATTTAACTCTTAATGTATTTTTTTAACTCCAAAAATCACTTTAAAATATTAGATACTACTGAAAAAAAAAATATTTTAGGTATCCTAAGTTTTAGTTGCTCTTTACTACTAAGAAAAATGTATTAACAGTAAAATTGTCGTCACCAAAAAAATATATTAAAGTAATTTTTGGAGTTGAAAAAATATATTAAAGATAAAATTGCAATCTGTCTGCTAACATATTGGGTACAATTAAAAAAATATTTTAAGGAGTTAAAAGCATTAAAAATTATTTTAGGATATTTCATGTTACTTAAAATATATTTTAAGACACTAAATACATCCAGAAAATTACTTCGAAATACTAAACACCATTTTTAAAATAAATAAATAAATGCCACCATCTTACACCAAAACGGTGTAGTTTTAGGAGAAAAGGATGGGAGCAGATCGAAGCCAAATCCGCCCTCTACCGCCTTCCTCGCTCCGTTGTACTTCCTTCTTTTCTCCTCTGTTTCCTGATACGAAATGGTGACGATGGGCAACATTTGGCGCCCTTATTTTTCTAGCAAAGAATGCATTTTTTTCATCTTTAAACTGTAAAAGAGATTATCAGTGTTGAGCGACGAGTCCTTCATCAGCAGCAAACCCAGATGATCTCTGAAACCTCAAACTCTGCAGGAAGGTAAAAATAGAGAAGGAATTATGTATTTGTCTTCTCCACCCATCATTAGCATAGGAACACCTCTCTTCACTGGGCTCACAAAATTTGGCCAGTGTAAGTCTTACCCAAGACTCCTTCAACAAAATCTCTCGAATCTGAATTGTGTCTCCAAATGAGCAAAAGCATCATCTTCAGGTAACTGATAATTGTGCACTCTGTTTTCTTCTTTTCCAATGGGTCTTACCTTAATGTCCATCTCTAACAAGCCTCAAACTTTCACTCTCACACTATTGGTTTCATCTATTCTTTCCACTTCCACTTCTCTCTCTTCACTGTTTGTCTTCCATTCAGCATCATCACCAGTAGGAATGCTCACTATTTCCCAATCCCACTGTACCATCAAAGAGCTGACATTATCGTCCCATTGAGATACTCTATTTGCTGACACAACGAGAGTGTGTGTGTCAAACATTTGAAAAATGGCTTGGACCCATGTGTAGTCACAAGTCCTTCCCTGGGTTCAAGAGCCGATGAAATGGGCATTGATATGGAGATTGTCATCGGAGACGATGGCATGGAAGTAGAACATGACACCATCACTGTTAACAAGGGAGAGGAGGAGGAGGTACAGAGGAGCGAGGAAGGCCGTGGAAGGGAAGGAGGGGGGGGAGAGAGACTGTGACCTCGTTTTTTGGAAAATTTCTAAGATAGAACTTTGAAAATCCAAAAAAATAAAAAGGTGTTTTGAATATTCATAATCTTATAGAGATGTTAGGCTCAATTTTTTTTAAAAAAATTAATAGGAAATAACCAAATTGCCCTTACATATTTTTTTTTTTTTTAAATATTACCCCCACCGACTCCTAGAGTGCTAGAATATTTCATCAGGAATTAATATTCCTAAAGTGGATGGGTAGGATTTGAACCCTGACCAATTGGTTTGCCTAAAAAGTTGGTGACCATTGGGCCACTAATGATGAAAGGGCCTTATACAGGTAGCCGCCTGGGCTCATACAGGTCCCCTATATGAATTGTCCCCTCCTCTGCACCACACAGATGCTTGGGGATTTATTCGCCTCCCCAAGGGATCGAATACACTACCTGAGGATAAGTAGTGCGCTATGACCCACTTGGTAACCACTTGCACCACAAATGTAAACCCTGAATTTCGGCCACCAAAATTCCTTATATTTGAAGGAATAAAATGGAGAATTAAAGAGCACATGAAGTGACAAAACAAGACAATTAGAGGTCGCACACAACACTATTATGTGGGAACACAAGTTGAGGGTTGCTACCAGTGGGATTTCCTGTGTGATAGTCTTGTTATGTGGTATTTTTAAATATGCAAATGATGCCTAACAATTTTTAAATTTTACAGGATCTAAGCATACATCATAAGTTTTAATTTGATAGGTAATGGGTAATTTTTGGAGCTGTATGTAAATAGTTATAAATTTTTGAAATTTACCCAGTGAAATTGAAAAGTTTCTGGAACATCGTCTAAAGATTGAAATTATGGGAGTTGTGAGCTTCCAACTGGCTAACGGCTATATTTTTCCTTAAAACTAGACTTAAAACGGTTCTATAACCTTTAGAATCAATTCAATTTGATGTCTACAAATTTATTTATGATTTTTCAAATTTTGGACAGAAAATCTGCCAAAATTTGCTTAAATCCGAAATTTGGGAAATTACATAATTATGAAATTATGACATAAGCATAATATTAAAACATCCTCCTCCTCCTTTTATCAACCATTCCTGACGCTCTTGGCAGCAAAAATAGAGAGAGAGAGAGAGAGAGAGAGAGAAAGTTGAGAGGATTCTAGAGAGAGAAGGAGAAGAAATTCACAAGGTAGGTCGATTTCTTATGTAAATTCGTTCCTAACGTGTATAACTCTTCTCCTAAACTTCTTCTCTATGTAATTTAAGGTTTGTGAAGCTCAAATTATGCTATCTAAGAGGCTAGGGTTTTCGGCCACATATGAGAAAAGCCAGAGGAAGCAAAAGGTAACTTCCTAACCTTCGAATATTGATTGGTCTGACTACTGTAAGTATTTTAATCAGTGGAATTTTGTGAGATTGGCTTTGATTTTAAATTTGGGAAATGAGGTGGCCTAAGCATTATGCTGCCAAAATTGAGTTTAAATAGTGGTTTTAACGTAATTAAATAGTTAATAAGGTGGTTAAAAGTAGAAAGGAGTAAGTTTGCAAAGTCAGAATTGGAAAACCCCAATTTTTCCCTAAGAATTTTAGGTTTTAGCCAGTGCTGTTTGGAGGGGTTTGGGCTGGATTTTTTATGTTTTGATAATTCCATTGAGTTCATGAAGAAAAATTAGGTAGGGTTACAGTTGAACACTTTTTCAGAAAAGCCTGAAAAAGTATAATTACAAAAATGCCCCTGAAACCCTAAAATAGGGATTGCTAAGGACATCCTGGTCTTTTTGTAGTGAATTTGGTAATTTTTAGTCTAGAAATGGATTCTTTAAGTGAAAATATGTCATAATAGCCTTGGTCAAAATTTCGGGAAAAATACGATCGGACCAAATACAGCTGCGCCAGGCTGGGTCCTAGGGAAATTTCGGTAAGTTTTCACAATAGACTTATATGACCACTATAAATACTATGGAAGTTCCTAAAATGGTACATGAATGGGTTTTAACCTAATTTTTGTACATTTGACATTTTAGGATCAAGTTAAGAGCTCGAGGGGTTGGCACACATTATGAGGCATGAGTTTTGAGGCGAAAAAGGTTTAAGGTAAGGGACTTACCTTATTTGCGTGTATTTGATATCTTTGCTTTATGTAGTGATGCATGTCATTGCTTTACTTGATTGTGTAGAGCACATTTAAATAAATGAAGCTCTGTTTTTGTTTTCGCTGAGGCCATATTCTTATTGCATGAAACATTGAGCATCCATAAATGTCATTATGGGGCATACATCTAGTTAAAGCTAACATGTGATACACATAGCAACTATCATACATACATTACAGTATCTGCTTCCTACTGAGATTCTTTCAAATCTCACTCTCCCCTACCAACAATTTAGATAGGTGAAGACAGAAGGTATGCTGAGAACAAAGAAGAGAACTGTATAAGGGGAATGCAGTGGTGGAACAAAGGTGGGAAGGTGTCTGCATTTCATTGAAATGAGTTTTGATGCCCAGTGTGACTACATTGATTATAATTATCATGTACAATCCCGACGGGGAATTTCTATAATCATGTACTTTTTATCAGTCTATTAATGTTATTCCTATGTTGCCTAAGGAACTACGCATCATTTTCTGCAAATACTCTGAAAAATGAGAAAATAAGATAAGGGTGTGACAAATGACTTTCAAAATATTATATTTAAACAAATATATGTGTATGTGTATATATAAATATATTAACTTTTGATATTTAACCAAGCCTTTTCACAATTATTGTTAAGGAATTCACAACATTTCATTAGGTTTTAACAACTTTTATTTACGAAGTAAAAAATTCACACCCTCAGGTCATTTATTTACAAATTTTGTTAAGAAATTCACGACATTTCATTAGGTTTTAACAATTTTCATTTTCTCCAAAAAAAAAAAATCACACTATCAGGTTATTCACAAGTTTTGTTAAGAAATTCACAACATTTTATTAGGTTTTAACAACTTTAGTTTTCCCAAAAAATTAATACTATTAGGTTATTCACAAGTTTTGTTAAGGAATTCACAACATTTTATTAGGTTTTAACAACTTGTCTTTTCTAGAAAAAAAAAAATCAAACTGTCAATTCATTCACAAGTTTTGTTAACGAATTCATGACATTTCATTAGGCTTTAAGAATTTTCATTTTCCCATAAAAAATTCATAAGTTGTTAAAACCAGATTAAATATAGTGAATTCCTTAACAAAACTTGTGGATGACCTGATAGTGTGAATTTTTTTCAGAGAAAACAAAAGTTGTTAAAACCTAATAAATTGTCGTGAATTTCTTAGCAAAACTTGTGAATGACTTGATGATGTGAGTTTTTATTTGGTAAACAAAAATTGTTAAAACCTAATGAAATATCATGAATTCCTTAATAAAACTTGGGAAAGGGCTTGGGTTAAAAATCAAGTTAACATATATATTTGTTTGCACATAATATATTGAAAGTCATTGGTGGCCCAATAGCCACCAAGCTTTTAGGCAAACCAAGTAGTGGGAGTTTGAACCCCACCCCCACCACTTTGGGAATATTAATTCCAAACGGAATATTCCATATTAGAGCTCTGGTGGCTGGTTGCACACCGGAGCTATGGTCACCGGTAGCCAGAGCTCTCGTGGTGGCAGCTAGTAGAGGTAATTTTTTTTAAAAAAAATATCTTAGGGCAATTTGGTAATTTCTTTTTAATTTCAAAAAAGACAAATTGAGCTTAACATCTCTTTAGGATTATGAATATTCGAAACAACTCAATCTTTTAGGATTTTTAAAGTTCTTTATTAGGGATTTTTCCTTTTTTTAAATAATCATTTTAAAACAATAGGTGGGACCCATATAAATCGAAAAATAACATTGTTATCAATTTAACGGAATTGACATTATTGGTCTATTTTTTAATATTCATGGCTATTTATTTTTACACCCAAAAAATGTTTAGTGTGTTAGTAGCTCTTTGAGAAAATGTTTATGGGTAGATTTGCACCTTTAGCCAAAACCTACACTACTATAGACAACACTTTTAACCTCCATTTTTTAGTCCTTTTAACATCTAAAAATGGGGGGACACCTATACCGAGGTCATAGTAAAGTAAGGATATGGCGTCCGTTACAAGGAAGACACTTTAGGCGTTCCCTTTTCTTTGTGAACGTTGAAAGGTGTTTTTTGTAACCCCCTCACAATAATTACATCCGGTTTATAAAATTTAAGTGAAATAGAGATCAATAAAACAAAATCAACATTTATAATCCCTCACCTTCAAGATGGGGTGTTCAGAAAACAGTTCAAAATATCACTAATCTGGTCTCACATTCACATTCGAATATAATTATTTGAGAAATCAAATCACATTGATACATATTAGAGTGCAAAACTAAAATCCTGGCAAATCCCAGGTCACATGTATATATATATATTGGGTGTTTAGTTTCCAAAAATGGGGATTACATATCCAAAAATCATATTTACATCCCATATACATACAGTAATCCCAAATCAAAACAGATAACCAACCATCCAAATTAAAACGTCTTTAAGAGATTCTAACTACTCCGGGTTGTTCGCTTCCCTTTTGAGCCACTAGCCCTATTTGAAATGTTAGTCATTGGAAAGAATGAGATTCAAGAGAATCCCAGTAGTATCAAGTCACTCATACAGTGCACAAACTTATAGCATATATGATCATGTTAAGCAGCATCACAATGTGTCATGGCTCACGCCACAAACGACAGCACTCATCGCTGTAAACATTATGCGTCATCTTTCGCTGTGAACTTTATGCGTCAGCTTTCACTGCGATCTCAAAGTATCTCAATGTATCACAAAGTATCTCAATGTATCACAAAGTATCTCAAAGTATCTCAATGTATCACAAAGTATCTCAATGTATCTCAATGCATGACAAACATACATACAACACTTTATACACAGTATAAGAGAAAGACTCACTACCTTGTTCTTTCCTAACGTTCCTCAGCACATTAGGCTCACGAGGGCGGCAAATATCAAATCCTATAAACCAAATTAAGGACACCCGTCAATTTCTTTTTCCAAGTTCTTAATTCTATAGTACTTTAAGTTGGTTATCATTTAAACTCTTTAAGTGGCTATTATAGGCCTAAACATATGCCTAAAGGGTTGAGAGAAACTATCCCGAAGATCCCTTTTTTAGAAGAAGAACAATGATTTTGGGCTGACTCACTCGAGTGTTGCCCCCCAATCGCACTCGAGTCCAGCGAGTGAGACATAGAAAGTGTGTACCCGAGAGCACCAACACCTTCTAGAGTGGCCAGTGTACTCGAGCACTCACTTGGGCACTCGAGTGATGACACCAAGTCACCCGAGTCCTAACGAGTGGGACGCAAGAAGTGACGACCCAAGAGCAACAAAGGATCCAAGGCAACAAGTGCACTCGAGTATTAGCCTTAGCACTTGAGTGACTTCCCAATGCTTGCGAGTGCCCACGCGTACTCTTGACACCACACTTGCGAGTGCTAACCCGAGATGTACGCTCATAGTGCTACATACACATGTACTCGAGTGATACCATATGCACTCGAGTGATAACGTATGTCACCCGAAGATGAAGAAGTTCACTCGCGATCTCTGCCTGAGGACTTAACCAAAACACTAAGAAACTGCACTTGAGTGAGACCCTACCTCACTCGAGTGAGGCTTATTAGAAGCCAGATCGCAGGAACTGATATGGTTTTCCAGATTTACCAAAACTGATCCCAATGGTTCTAAAACTTATACCAAAGTTCATTCCCACACAAAATGTCATAAGGAACCTATAGGTAAACTCAAAACACCTAAATTCCTTCCCAATCAACACATACCCTGTTTTTATCCAAAATGCAACCTAAAACCACTAATAACTAATCTTACTCCCACAATTTTCCAATCACTTCTAATAGCCCAAGGTCATAGTTTGGTACCATTTCTACCACCAAACACTAACCAATTCATATCTTTCAAAATCACAAGAAATCAGGGCAAAAATCTAAGCTTCTCAAAACTCATTCAATAATCAAAACAATTACACCAAAATACATTAAATACTCACCTCCTCCTCTTTTCAACGTTGGTTTCTTAGTTCTTTAACTTTCAAGTTTCCACACGCCACAAATTAAAAATCTGAAACCATAAAAATGAAGATCTTGACACTATGAATAAGATTAATAAAGAGAACTTAAGCATATGAGGACATTTGCTTACCAAAACTCAAGCTTTTCTCTTTCTCTTTCTTCCTTGGTTTCGCCAGAAATAGAGAATGGTGAGAGAATGAGATGAGGATAATGATGATCTTATTTTTCCCTTTTTCCTATGCTTCAACCGACTTGGAGGGAGAGAAGGAAGAGAAAATGAGCTTTGAATATTTGACTTGATCCAAAGGTCCAAGTTTTGCCACATGTCATGGTCTCATTCTCCCTTACCATGAGTTCATATAACTCATCTACACTAGATTCCACCCCATTGGTCACTCAAGAGTCAATCCTAGCCATTGATCTTGAGTCACCTATGAGTTTCCTCTTAGGTAACTACCAACTGTTGGTAAATTTATCATTTTGCCCATGATTATCACAATGTTTATTAAACCATCTTCAAACATATTTATAGCACAATGCGCATTATATACCTCAAAAGTGTTTAACTAACATTAATTACATCACTTCTGAGGTCATTATCCCTTAATTATTCAGGATATTACAATTCTCCCCCTATAAAATAAATTTCATCCCCGAAATTTGTTACACAATAACTTAAGCCATAAACTCCGGATATCGTCTTCGTATATCTTCTTCTGCTTCCTAAGTTGCCTCTCTCTGAGTCATTCCCTTCCAAATTACCTTCACATATGGAATGCTTCAGTGTTTGAGTCGTCATTCCTCTCGGTCAATGATCTGCTCTGGTTCCACTACATACGTGAAGTTATCTTGTATCTCGACATCCTCATACTCAATGATGTGAGAGGGATCCGGTTGGTACTTCTTCAGTTGGGAAACGTGAAACACATCATGGAGCTTGCTCAAGTTTAGGGGTAGGGCTATTATTCGATAGGCAACAGGTCCGATCCTCGCACGAATCTCAAAAGGACCTATATATCTTGGGCTAAACTTCTTACGCTTATTTGTTCGCCCAACGTCGGTGACAGGAGATACCCTTAGAAACACATGGTCACCAACTTCAAACTCTAGAGGTCATCTTCTCTTGTCAGCATAGCTTTTCTGTCGACTCTGTGTTGCAAGCAACCTCTTTCGAATAATCTAAATCTGTGCTGAGGTTTGATCAATAAGATTCGGTCCATACAGCTTCCTTTCTGATAACTCATTCCAACATAAAGGTGATTGGCACCTTCTTCCATACAATGCTTCATACGGAGCCATTTGGATGCTCACATGATAGCTATTGTTGTAGGCGAACTCAATAAGTGAAAGGAAATGATCCCAACTCCCTCTAAAATCAAGAACACATGCCCACAACATATCCTCCAGCGTTTGAATAGTCCTTTCTGATTGTCCATCCGTCTGGGGATGATAAGTTGTACTAAATCTCAGCTGAGTACCCAGTGCCTCATGCAATGCCCTCCAGGATCTCGAAGTGAATCAAAAGCACTATAAATCAAAAAGCAAATATTTAAAATCAATAAAGGCATATCTAAAACGATCTTCATTAAAAGAACTTGAATTGAAACTACTTACTTTTGGATAAAACCACTTTGGGTCTCTAATAATTTTACCCTCACGTGACCTGCAGAGTATTCTATATGTTTGGGTCACACTATCATTAAAATGGAAATCAATACAAATTAGAACAATTCATTTAAGTCAAGAATCAATGAAATACAAACAAAATAACTTATGTGTTGAAGACGGATTTTATTTATTTTTCTGACTTTTTACCTAAGGAATCAAACCAATAGATGATGTTGAGGTGAGGACAAACAACATACAGGCTCTAATGTTAACTATAACAACATATACAGATTAAAACGAAGTTAGATGACAAAGCAATTATTTATTAAACATCTTCAGTAGACAAAATTAAATACGTAACCTTAAATAATTGGTGCTAGATAAGAATGAAATTTGATCTGTGCCATTGCATAGCCCACATAGTTTGTCCTTGCTTCCAAAGTATTAGTATCCCTTGTCATATTTTGCAGGACATAAAAATCCATATAAATCATGTATTTCCATGTTGATGCATAAGTAGTGGAAGGAGTTATAATAGAATTAAAATGATAAGTGAATTATTGAAAACCAAAAAACCACAGCATTAATTTAAGGGAAAAAATGAAAAAAAAAACTTACCGAATTGCAAGTTTAACCCATCTTACATCTATCTCCTCTAACTTAATGAACTCCTTGAGATCTTTCCTATCAATTGTAAAGGGATACTCCAATGTTAGGCCCATAATCCCTGGAGGTATGTGTAAGTCGATCTAGCGAATGCCTTTGTGGAGCTGTTGCAGTCATGCCAAGAAGGGCCATTTTCCTACATTTTGCTCATCTTATTAGATCATAAAAAACAAATTATTAGTAGGATGCTAACGGATCTCAAGTAATAGTAAGGTAGTTCCTACCATTGGAGGTGTTGTCGCTGTGCCAATAAGATTTTGAGGCTAAAGGATGAAAGATCTTATAACCTGACCTAGCGTAGAAACCTCTTCATCAGGAACAGGGACTATTGCACCTTCTTCACCCTCTCAAACACAAGTCACAGTCACCCTACGTAAATGCTATGGAATTTGCTTATGATGGTGGGTGGTAGCTTCTTTGTGAACAAGAGCATCAGCAACAGCACACAGCAGTAGGGCATCCAAATAAAGGATGGAAGGTTCTCCCCACCCTGGAGTGGGAGAAGAGTGGCCAAGTGGTTGCTCCAATGGGTTATAACTTCCTTTGGTGTTGGGAAAGGCTGGGGATTCATAGGTTTTATGCTCGTCACTTGCCATCTTTGATTCAAACATATATTTCATTTCATGACGTAGCTCTAGCAATGGCTCTTCTCGGAGTTTGGCCTCGAGCTCTTATTTAACTTTCTCATGAATCTTGGCTGCAAGCTCCTTATGGGTTCTTGTGACAAATAATGTGAGGCTTGTCCAAAATACTTCACGGTGCCAACTCCCCTTGGCTTACCTCAAGCACAACTGGGGTGATCTTCCTTCTCAATCACCATTGATAAGATGTCCATCCATCCACTTAGAATGAACGAATCTTACCTACTCTGATCTTTAAGTTCATCCTAGTGCATACATTTTAAATGTTATGAAAATTAAACATTCCCAATATGAAAAAGTTTTAAAATTAAATACTTATGCTTTAACTACTTACAATCCTCATGGCAATCTTAGCGATAGCCGGATTTACGAACTTCCGACTCTTAATCCTCCATACTTTCCATTTTTTGTGACACGAAAGAGGAGCTAGGGCATAGACAACAACGCTAGGATCTGATTTGGTTGCTTCCTTCATTTTCTTCAACTCTTCTTCCATCATCCTCCGCTCAAGCTTTCGATAACCACCACGAGACATGTAATGGTGATACTTATTTTCTGCTTGCCTCTCTATATTTACTGCACTTACTTCTTATGAAAGGAAAATAATGAAAACTAAGTCAATGATGTTAAGTATATTCAAATAAAAATTTTTATACTATGATAAAAGAAAATTTACCAAAAATTGAGGATCTTTCTGTGATGTCACAAACAACCTCTAGTCCTCTGGAGACAAATACGAATAATCTTTACATAGGTCCTGACCCCTCCTTGCCCGTTGAATGTACCTTCATGTAAGCTTGTTCTTGAAATCTTTCCATCGTACCTCCCCCATCCAGTGCTTGTATATCACCCTAGTGTCTGGGACATCGAATATTTACTACAAGGTAAAACATAAGATAATTATATTTGAAGTAATAGGAATAAAACTACAAATACAAATGTATCGAAACCTATATACCAAAATTTATTGCCAAATCATGTCTTTTGTTTTTAAGGGAACCAACTTCCAATTGTCATAGATAATGCGAACTTTGCTTCAACCTATATAGCCTAAATAGCTAATGAAATGGTCTTCCTTGGGACCAAATAGATTCATATTGGCATCGAAATCCACATGTAGCCTTTCCTGTTGATGTTGATGACGTGCAACCAATGCTCCCATCTTTGTGCTGCCTCTAACCCTTCTCCCAACAAGTTCATCTCTCGCCATTTCATTATCCCTATTACTTTGTGAATTACTAGAATTGTCCACATTCCTGTTAACATAAAAATCATTATCAGATAAGTAAATAAATTGCAATTAAATTAATAAACTAACCAGGATTAAAATAAAAGGCACACGATACTATTTTCTAAGTTAAGGTCTTACTCTATATTGCTTCTCATATTCGTTTACAATGATCATTTCTTACAGGATATTATTCATCATTTACCAATTCTACTTCACTTGTTCTAGATGGATTTGTTGTGAAAGGTGGTTTGTCATCAAGGTTGAAGGTTGGATTATCATACTTCTGTTTTTCACTTTGAAGTACAATGAACATTTTTTTATTTGCAGGAACTATGACATAAAACACTTGTTTCGCCTGGCTTGCTAGAAGAAAGGGCTCATCTCTATAATCAACTCTTCGAAGATCAACTGAGACAAATCCAAATTATTGATCTATTACCACAAATTGCTAACCCACTTACATTTGAATAAAGAAACTTTGAACTTGTTGTAGGTAATCTCTCATATTTCTTCTATAACTCTATAATTGGCCATAGATGCTAATATGAGGTTTTTGTTTTTCGAATTGGAAAAGTGCATAGCTTCAGCTTCTACCATCACCCCACTATTTTGCATGATACTTATGTCATCTTGGTCTTTTGTGTAGAAAGAATACACGTTTATATCATAACCAGTCTAAGTAATGACCTGAAACAAAGGCCCCCAAACTAGCCGCTCGATTGTCTTAGACACACTGGTCTCATGTGAAACCTTTTCCTAAAACCACTCTATGAATGTATTTTTTTGCTCAATAAATACCTGTATGTCATTCTTCTTTGGATTTATGTTCTTCAAACTCTTTTTGTGTTCATCTATGTATGGTTGAACTTCTTCCATATTATTCAGGATATACAAGTATGCTTGCAACACCTCTTTATGAGGCATATTCTTTACTTTCAGTCCTCATGTTCCCTTGCTTCTCACCTCTTCAAGCCAAGATTGTTCCTTCTTCCCTGATAGATAATCTTTGCAAAACTCCATGGCCTCTTCAACTGCATATCTTTCAACTATTGAGGCTTTAGGTAAATAAGAATTTTTAGAATCTTTTTTTAAGATCTTCATGTGTCGCTCGAAAGGGTACATCTACCTCAGGTAAACTGGACCACACAGCCTTACCTCCCTTACCAAATGAACTATCAAATATACCATTATATAAAAAAATGTAGGAGGAGAATGCATCTCTAGTTGGGACAAAATAATATAACCCTCATTTTCCAATTCATCCAACTTTTTAGTGTCAATGACTTTGTTACAGATAGCATTAAAGAAAACACATAATCTTGTTATAGTGGTTCGCACTTCATCTTTCTTAATGCCTCTAATAGCTGCTGGTAATATTTGTTGCCTCAACGCTTGATAATCATGAAACTTTATTTCCAGTAACTTCAAATCGTCCATTGAGACACACCTTCCCACATTAGAAGAATACTCTTGTGGCACCTTTATTTCATGCAAACACCTACACAAACTTTTTTTCTTCGCTTTTGATAGTGTATGCACTGCTGGCTCCATGTATGCCCTCCTACCATCATCTCTTAGTTGTGAATGTAACCGTTCTCTTATTCTCATATCAACAAGGTCTAGTATTGAACTAATTCCATCCTTAGTCTTCCCTGGTATGTGCAAAAGTGTACTGATAAGGCTATCACAAACGTTTTTCTCCACATGCATCACATCAATACTATGTCTCACATCAAGACTATGCCAATATAGAAGATCAAAGAAAATTGATGTCTTCTTCCATATGTTCTTCTCACCCACTGTCCTTTGATTCTTATCGAAGCTGACATTGATATGTTCAACCCGATTGTAAACTTCCTCTACGGTTAATGCCTTTGGAGTCATTCCATGCTACGGTAATCCATTACAACGCTTTTTTAACCTATGATACTGGTGAAATCGATGAAGAAACCTCCTATGACGAAGGTATACCATTTTTCTTCCATACTTAAGTTGATGGAAGTATGTCTCTACTTCACAGAACGAACATGCTTTATACCCCTTCACACTGTAACTTGATAAGTTTCATATGCAAGGAAGTCATTTATCATGGTGAAAATCATTGCACATAGTTTGAGGAACTCCTTCTTATATGCATCAAACACATCTACGTCTTCCTCCCACAACTTCTTCAAGTATTTAATTAAAGGCTCCAAGTAGACATTGATATCGTTCCCTAACTATTTTGGTCCAGAAATCATCATAGAAAGCATCACATACTTACGTTTCATACATAGCCAGGGAGGCAAGTTGTATATTACAAGGAGAACCAACCACGCACTATGTGTGCTAATAAGAGTTCCATACGGATTGATTTCATCTGTACAAAGCCCAAGCCAAAGGTTTCTCAGCTTGCTGCCAAACTGAGGGAACATTTCATCTATTTTCTTCCATTATGAAGAGTCAGTTGGGTGCTGAAGATATTTTTTATCAGATATTCTCTCATCAGAATGCCATATCAACTTCTTCACTTTTGTTGCACACGCAAACAAATGCCTAAACCGCGGTATTATAGGAAGATATCACAAAACCTTTAAAGGTTTCTTTTTAGTTGTCCCATCACCATAACCACCATCTTTCTTCACTTTGTATCATGAAGTTTTACACTTAAGACACTCACTAAGACCTTCATACTCCTTTCTGTATAGTACACAGTCATTAGGGCAAGCGTGTATCTTTTTATACTCCATACCTATTATAGACAAGATTTTCTTAGCCTCATACATATGATTTGGAAGTACATTATCGTCTGGAAACATATCACACCATAATTCAAGCAGCAATGTGAAAATACTATCGATCTAGCCACAAGTTGCCTTTAAGTTAACCAAATGCAATGTTTTTGTCAGCCGTGTGTACTTACTTTTAGGGTACAACGGTGTCTCTGTATCACTCTGCACGCTGTCATATTCATACGATTGTGCAAAGGATTCTACCTCAATGTAACCACCTGACTTTAAACACATAATTATAATTCGATAACACATATTTAAATCGGATTAGAGACCATTGGATGCTTTAACCTCATTTTAAACTTTCTGTCTCACAGTAAAATTTTTACAAAACTTTCAAAACTCTTTTTGCCATCCAGGTCTCAATTTCAATATTCGAATATAATTACCTGTGCAGTTAATATACATTCAATCATATCAGAGTGTATAACCGCATCCCCGGCAACTCCCGGGTTCTATGCATAAAAACCTGAAGGTTTATAAGTATACACTAGGGGATCACACAACAAAAATTGAATGTAGTATTCCTGATTCAGAATATACAGTAATCCCGAGTTCAAAATACATAACCAACGTTTTTAATTCAACTATATACCCCCAAGGGTCCTAATTGCTCCGGGTTGGCCGCTTCTCCTTTGAGCCACACGCCCTGTCTGAAATGTTAGTCATAGGAAAGAATGAGATTCGAGAGAATCTCAGTAGTAACAAACCACTCACACAATGCATAAACACAAAGCATGTACATAAATCACAAACAGCAACAGCAGCAGCAATTCACAGATACATGGTTTTCACCACAAACGACAGCACTCACGGCTGTATACACAATACGACAGCTCTCGCTGTATTCATAATCATGACATCTTTCACTGTAATCACCATCACGACAGCTTACGCTGTAATCAGTAACCAACATCACGACAGCTTACACTGTAATCACAATAACGACAGCTTGCGCAGTAAACGACAGCTTGCGCTGTAAACGACAGTTATCACCAGCTGTAACCGCAGCAGCATCAGAAATCATCATAAAACAGTGATACAACACACATACAGTGCATTACACAAAGTATAAGAGAGAGAGTCACTACCTTGTCCTTTCCTGACGTCCTTCGGCGCAGTTGGCTCCCGAGGGCGGCAAATATCGAATTCTACAATTCCAAATGCACCATTTAGACACTTCCATAGTGTTACTTGGGGTTATATGAGTCTATAATGAAAATTTACAAAAATGCCCCCGGGGACCCGGCCCGGGCCCGCCGTACCCGGTCCGGTTGCACTTTTCCCAAAATTCTAATCTGGGCTATCCTAACATATTTCCGCCCAAGGAATCCATTTCCGGACTCGGAATTATCAAATTCAATATAAAATTACAAATTTACCCTTGGCAGCCCTACTTCGAGGGTTTCAGGGGCGTTTTCGTAATTATGCTTTTTCGGCCTTTTCCGAAAAAGTGACCAACTGTAACCCCACCTAATTTTCACTCCTGAACTCAATGGAACTATCAAATCATTGAAAATCCAACTCTAAGACCCATTTCTAGAGCTGGCCGAAATTTATGAGCTCTTCGGAGAAAATCAGGGTTTTATCATTTCGGCTCCGTAAACGCGTTCCTTTCTACTCCTAACCACTTTATTCACTATTACATTAGGTTATAACTACCATTTGAACCAAAATTGAGCAGCATAACCCTTAGGAAATTCAATTTCCAAAATTTAAAACCAATGGCAATCCGGCGAAATTTCATCGATTAAATTGCCCACAGCAGCCGGAATAAGCAATATACGAAAGTTTGGAAGTTACCTCAAGCTCCCACTAGCTTTTCCCAAATTTGGCTGAACCCTAGCCTCTTTGAAACACCAAATTTTGAGCTTCACAACCTTAAAGAATAAAGAGGAGAAGCTTAGAGTCGGAGTTATACGCGTTAGGAGCTAGATCGTCGAAGAAATCAGCTTACCTTGCGAGATTTCTTCCTCTTTTTCTCTCTTTTCTCCAAGCTCTCTCTCTCACGTATTTTTTTTCTGAAATGGGGTCGGGAATGGCTGATGAAGATGGTGGAATTGCTTTTTAATTCCATGTTGATGTCATCTTACAATATGATGATGTCATAATTTTTAATTTCCCATTTTCGGATTTTTCAGAAATTCTGGCAGATTTTCTGCCCTAACTTTGAAAAATCATAACTAATTCTAGAAAAATAGAAATGAGGTTATCCCAAAGCCAAATGAAAGATATTTAAGTCCTCTTTATAGGAAAAATATAAGCCATTACCAGAAATCACCACAAAATTCCAGAATTACACAAATTTCGTCATTGCCCCAAAACAGAGTCCATTTTCGACCTCAAAGTTGGACAGTCATATCGCCCATTTCCCAAAACGAAATGGGGCAATTTATATGTCCATTTTGAAGCTTGGGAGGTGAAATTTAAGGCTGGAAAGTTTCATAATTTTCTGACATCATTTGCCTAATCAAAACATCCACACGAGAAGACTGCCCAGAATAGAGTTTCACTGGACAAAATTTCAGATTTTGCATCTTTACTTCCAATGGTTCCATTTTCATACCAAACATCATTCCCACATAAATTTTCACAAGGAATCCATTGGAATCATTAAAATATCCAAATTCCCATTACACATTCTCTAAAAGTGCTTATTCAACAATAATTACATCCACTTTTGAAGTCATTAGCCCTTAATCACTTTTTGGGATATTACATTTCTCCCCCCGTAAAATAAATTTCGTCCTCGAAATTTGTCACACAACTTGAGCCATAAACTCTGGATAACGTCTTCGCATATCCGCTTCCGCTTCCCAAGTTGCTTCCCTCTGAGTCATTCCCTTCCAGATCACCTTCACAAATGGAATGCTTCGGTGTCTGAGCCGTCGTTCTTCTCTATCAACGGTCTGTTCTGGCTCTATCGCATATGTGAAGTTGTCTTGTAACTCAACTTCTTCATATTCAACAATATGAGATGGATCCGGTTGATACTTCTTCAGTTGGGAAACATGAAACACATCGTGGAGTCTGCTCAAGTTTGGGGGTAGGGCTACTTGATAAGCAACAGGCCCAATCCTCTCAAGGATTTCAAAAGGACCTATATATCTCGGGCTTAGCTTCTTCCTCTTGATGGCTCGTCCAATGCCCATAATTGGTGATACTCTCAGGAATATGTGATCACCAACCTCAAATTCTAGAGGCCTTCTCCTCTTGTCAGCGTAACTTTTCTGTCGACTCTGCGCTGCAAGGAGCCTCTTACGAATGATCCGAATCTGTGCTGAGGTTTGATCAACCAAATCTGGCCCATAAAGCTTCCTTTCGGATAATTCATTCCAGCATAAAGGTGATTGACACCGTCTTCCATACAACGCTTCATACGGAGCTATTTGGATGCTCGCATGATAGCTATTGTTGTAAGCGAACTCAGCCAGTGGAAGGAAACAATCCCAACTTCCTTTAAAGTCGAGAACACAAGCTCGCAACATATCTTCCAGCGTCTGAATTGTTCTCTCAGATTGTCCATCAGTTTGAGGATGATAAGCCGTACTGAATCTCAGTTGAGTACCTAAGGCTTCATGCAATGCTTTCCAAAACTTCGAAGTAAATCGTGGATCTCGATCGGAAATGATGTTTTTCGGAACACCATAAAGTTTGACAATCTCTCGGATATAAATCTCCACTAGTTTATCAGGAGAATAACCAGCATTGATTGGTATGAAGTGGGCTGACTTCGTTAACCGATCCACAATTACCCAGATCGCATCATAGTTTCTGATCCTGGGTAATCCCACAACCAAATCTATGGTCACGATTTCCCATTTCCATTCCGGAATCTCAGGACTCTGAAGTAAACCAGGCGGTCTCTGGTGCTCGATTTTCACTTTCTGACAAGTGAGACACCTTGCAACATATTTGGTCATGTCACTCTTCAAACCCGGCCACCAATACACCGATTTCAGATTCTGATACATCTTGGTCATACCAGGATGAAGAGTATATCGGCTCTTGTGTGCCTCATCCAGAATCTTCTGCCTCAACTCTGCCTTAAGTGGAACGCAGACTCCTTTCTGGTAACGAACCAATCCACGAGGCGATATGTCATAGCCTGAAACTTCTCCCTGTTCGATTCGAGTCAGATTGCGCTGTATCCAGTCATCTTGACTCTGAGCTTCTTCAATTTCCGCCCTTAGATCACTCTCCTCTTGAGAAACAGTGTAATTGGCACAGATGATCTGGTTTATCAAATTTAAATTACGGAAATCTTTAATCAATTTCCTTTCTTGTATCATCATAGCTGCAACGAGCACAGTCTTTCGGCTAAGAGCATCAGCGACTACATTTGCTTTACCCGGATGATATTTTATTTCCAGGTCGTAGTCCTTAAGCAATTCCATCCAGCGGCGCTGTCTCATATTCAGTTCTTTTTTATCATACAGATATTTGAGACTCTTATAGTCGCAGTACAGTTCCACAGTCACACCATACAGGTAATGACGCCAAATCTTCAAAGCAAATACAATGGCCGCAAGCTCCAGATCATGAGTGGGATAGTTCAATTCATGAGGTCTGAGCTGTCGAGAGGCGTAGGCCACCACACGTCCCTGCTGCATAAGGACACACCCTAATCCCTGCCCACTGGCATCAGAATACACAACGTATGTCAAACTGGGATCGGGTAAAATCAACACAGGTGCCGTCGTCAACCTCTCCTTCAGCTCCACAAAACAGTTTTCACATTTCTCATCTCACACAAACGGCTGATCCTTTCTTGTGAGCTTGGTCATCGGCAACGCAATACGGGAGAAATTTTGGATAAATCTCCGATAATAAACAGCAAGACCCAGAAAACTGCGTATTTCCGCCACAGATTCTGGCCTCTTCCAGTCCAGTACTGCTTCCACTTTACTGGGATCCACAGAGACCCCTTCTTGCGAGATAACATGGCCTAAGAATTTCACTTCTGATAGCCAGAACTCGCACTTGCTCAATTTAGCATATAGTTGTTTCTCACGCAATGTATTCAATACAACTCTCAAATGATGCTCATGCTCCTCCATACTCTTGGAATATATCAGAATGTCATCAATAAACACAACAACAAACTGATCCAAATATTGTCGAAAGATACGATTCATGTAATCCCTGAAAACCGCAGGCGCATTGGTTAGCCCAAATGGCATTACCAAGAACTCATAGTGACCGTACCTGGTCCGAAAAGCAGTCTTCAGAACATCTTCTGCTTTCACTCGTAGCTGATGATACCCTAACCTTAGATCAATCTTCGAAAATACACACGAACCGGATAGTTGATCTAAAAGGTCATCGATTCGGGGAAGAGGGTACTTGTTCTTAATAGTAACTTTATTTAGTTCTCTGTAGTCGATACACAATCGAAGACTCCCATCTTTCTTCTTTACAAACAACAATGGAGCTCCCCAAGGCGACACACTGGGACTAATAAACCCTTTTTCAAGCAAGTCTTCTATTTGTTTCTTTAACTCCGCCATTTCATTTGGGGCCATTCGATATGGGGCCTTAGATATAGAGCCAGCTCCAGGCACAATGTCGATTGGAAATTAAACTTCCCTTTCTGGAGGTAATCTGCTCAAATCATCCGGAAACACCTCAGGAAATTCATTTACCACGGGTATATTATTCAAGGTTTCGCCAGTTTCCCCTTGCACAGAGAAAAACACCACATAACCCTGGCAACCCTTTTCAAGATACTTTTCAGCTTTGGCTTCAGCAAGGAAATTCATACTAGAATCCACAACTTCAGCCCTCTGAGAAACAGGATATACTATCCTCTTGTTCCCACAATCAAGTAATACATTATTTGCCGTTAACCAATCAAAACCCAAAATAACTTCCAATTGGTAAAGCGGCAAACATATAAGATCTACAACAGATTGGTGCCCTTCCACAGTTATGACACAAATCAAACAAGCTTTTGTGGTTAAGGCCTTAACACCCATTGGAGTTGACACTACTAATTCAAATGGTAACTTATGTACATGCATTCCCAGGCGCTTCACACAATCATAGGCAATGAAGGAGTGACTTGCACCCGAGTCGAACAATGCTTGCAACAGATAGCCATTAATAGAGATTTTACCTTGTATCAACTCAGGAGATTTACGGGCCTCCTCGTGGGTCATAGCGAATACTCGGCCCTGTGTCTTCGATCTTTGGTTTGGCCGTGGCTCTTTGCAGTCAGCAGCAGTATGGCCCACACGCTTACAATTGTAACATATTATTTTGCCATCACATGTTTTACCCTGGTGTGGTTGATTACAGTGACGACAAATCCACGGTGCAAAATATGTTCTTTGCTGGTCACGGTTCCCAGACTGGTAGGGCTTCTTACCACTTCCAGATAAAGATCCTTGCCCCTTTCGCTTCTGTGAGGTAGCACCCTTACTAGGTTCATTGCGGTGGCTAATAGCTCTGGCAGGATACAATTCTCTCAAGTTGTTCTCTGTAATTCTGCACTGTTCAACCGCTTTGTTGAACTTAGTAAATTGGTGAGTAGCTAGGCGTTTCCTCAACTCTCGCCTCAGACCGCGAATGAGCATATCAAAACTCCATTCTTCGTCATCCTTGTACCGGAGGTAAGAGGAGTACCGAGCCAACCGAACAAAATGGGACAAGTAATCATCGAAGTTCTCTGTGTCCCCTTGTCTGATATTCAGAAACTCCGTCTCCTTCTCGAGTCTCACTGATTTGGGAAAATACTTCTCGTTGAACTCTTGTTGAAACAGTTCCCAAGTCAATGACATTTCTTTGCTCTTCAATGTTAGGGCGATATTCCGCCACCAACGGTCTGCATCCCCTTCGAGCTTTTAAACGGCCAGTCGTGGCTTCACCTCCTCCGGGCAACCAAGAACCTCAAATATTTTCTCCATCCTGTTCATCCAATCTTCGGCTGCTTGAGGGTCAAACCTTCCTCTGAACGCCAGAGGCAGATGCTTGCAGAATCTGGTGACCCAAAACTGAAGGTCTCTGTCCTCTCTAAGCGGCATCCCATATGATTCTTGATTTGGAATAGCATGAGGTGGAGATTCTAGTGGTCTTGCTGATCCTTCTGCAGTGTCCTCATGTCGAGTGTCTTCTTGAGTTTCCTCCGGAGTGGACTGAACTGGACCTTCCTTGTTCTTCGCTTTCTCTGCTCTGAGCTCTTCTCTCAGCTCAGTTATCATATCTCTTTGATCCCGGATTAGACCCATCAGCTCTTGCATAGGATCTGGTGGATTATCATTGACGACCTCCACCTCTGGGTCTACACGCGGAATATTGGGGCGTCCTCTAGTTTTCTTCATTCTACAAACAACTTGCCCCATTAATTTAACAGAGATAGTATGCACATATAGTCACAAAACTCATATATATATCCATGTCAATAAAGCATACATGTGCATACACAATAATCATTCACAGATATCCCTACTACTATCTAAGGGATCTATCCTAGCTATCTCTACCCTTGCCAGGAACTACAGCTTTGATACCAAAATGTAACCCCCTGACTTTAAACACGTAATTATAATTCGATAACACATATTTAAATCGGATTAGAGACCATTGGATGCTTTAACCTCGTTTTAAACTTTCTGTCTCACAGTAAAATTTTTACAAAACTTTCAAAACTCTTTTTGCCATCCAGGTCTCAATTTCAATATTCGAATATAATTACCTGTGCAGTTAATATACATTCAATTATATCAGAGTGTATAACCGCATCCCCGGCAACTCCCGGGTTCTATGCATAAAAACCTGAAGGTTTATAAGTATACACTAGGGGATCACACAACCAAAATCGAATGTAGTATTCCTGATTCAGAATATACAATAATCCCGATTTCAAAATACATAACCAACGTTTCCAATTCAACTATATACCCCCAA
This sequence comes from Inga oerstediana, assembly GCA_963210345.1. NCBI lineage: Eukaryota > Viridiplantae > Streptophyta > Magnoliopsida > Fabales > Fabaceae > Inga > Inga oerstediana. The sequence goes on along the minus strand of OY723402.1, from coordinate 29,776,351 downwards.
GGGTCCTAATTGCTCCGGGTTGGCCGCTTCTCCTTTGAGCCACACGCCCTGTCTGAAATGTTAGTCATAGGAAAGAATGAGATTCGAGAGAATCTCAGTAGTAACAAACCACTCACACAATGCATAAACACAAAGCATGTACAAAAATCACAAACAGCAACAGCAGCAGCAATTAACAGATACATGGTTTTCACCACAAACGACAGCACTCACGGCTGTATACACAATACGACAACTCTCGCTGTATTCATAATCATGACATCTTTCACTGTAATCACCATCACGACAGCTTACACTGTAATCAGTAACCAACATCACGACAGCTTACGCTGTAATCACAATAACGACAGCTTACGCTGTAAACGACAGCTTGCGCTGTAAATGACAGCTATCACCAGCTGTAACTGCAGCAGCATCAGAAATCATCATAAAACAGTGATACAACACACATACAGTGCATTACACAAAGTATAAGAAAGAGAGTCACTACCTTGTCCTTTCCTGACGTCCTTCGGCGTAGTTGGCTCCCGAAGGCGGCAAATATCGAATCCTACAATTCCAAATGCACCATTTAGACACTTCCATAGTGTTACTTGGGGTTATATGAGTCTATAATGAAAATTTACAAAAATGCCCCCGGGGACCCGGCCCGGGCCCGCCGTACCCGGTCCGGTTGCACTTTTCCCAAAATTCTAATCTGGGCTATCCTAACATATTTCCGCCCAAGGAATCCATTTCCGGACTCGGAATTATCAAATTCAATATAAAATTATAAATTTACCCTTGGCAGCCCTACTTCGAGGGTTTCAGGGGCATTTTCGTAATTATGCTTTTTCGGCCTTTTCCGAAAAAGTGACCAACTGTAACCCCACCTAATTTTCGTTCCTGAACTCAATGGAACCATCAAATCATTGAAAATCCAACTCTAAGACCCATTTCTAGAGCTGGCCGAAATTTATGAGCTCTTCGGAGAAAATCGGGGTTTTACGATTTCGGCTCCGTAAACGCGTTCCTTTCTACTCCTAACCACTTTATTCACTATTACATTAGGTTATAACTACCATTTGAACCAAAATTGGGCAGCATAACCCTTAGGAAATTCAATTTCCAAAATTTAAAACCAATGGCAATCCGGCGAAATTTCATCGATTAAATTGCCCACAGCAGCCAGAATAAGCAATATACGAAAGTTTGGAAGTTACCTCAAGCTCCCACTAGCTTTTCCCAAATTTGGCTGAACCCTAGCCTCTTTGAAACACCAAATTTTGAGCTTCACAACCTTAAAGAATAAAGAGGAGTAGCTTAGAGTCGGAGTTATACGCGTTAGGAGCTAGATCGTCGGAGAAATCGGCTTACCTTGTGAGATTTCTTCCTCTTTTTCTCTCTTTTCTCCAAGCTCTCTCTCACATCTTTTTTTTCTGAAATGGGGTCGGGAATGGCTGATGAAGATGGTGGAATTGCTTTTAATTCCATGTTGATGTCATCTTACAATATGATGATGTCATAATTTTTAATTTCCCATTTTCGGATTTTTCAGAAATTCTGGCAGATTTTCTGCCCTAAATTTGAAAAATCATAACTAATTCTAGAAAAATCGAAATGAGGTGATCCCAAAGCCAAATGAAATATATTTAAGTCATCGTTATAGTAAAAATATGAGCCATTACCAGAAATCACCACAAAATTCCAGAATTACACAAATTTCATTATTGCCCCAAAACAGAGTCCATTTTCGACCTCAAACGTTGGACAGTCATATCTCCCATTTCCCAAAACGAAATGGCACAAATTATATGTCCATTTTGAAGCTTGGGAGGTGAACTTTAAGGCTGAAAAGTTTCATAATTTTCTGACATCATTTGCCTAATCAAAACATCCACACGAGAAGACTGCCCAGAATAGAGTTTCACTGGACAAAATTTTAGATTTTGCATCTTTACTTCCAATGGTTCTATTTTCATACCAAACATCATTCCCACATAAATTTTCACAAGGAATCCATTGGAATCATTAAAATATCCAAATTCCCATTACACATTCTCTAAAAGTGCTTATTCAACAATAATTACATCCACTTTTGAAGTCATTAACCCTTACTCACTTTTTGGGATATTACACTCAACATTGTAAATCATTTTCTCCATTCTATCTTCATCTATGACATCCACAGCTTCCTTCTTGTGCAACGGACAATCAGTTACTTCCTCATCAAGCCATATCTACCTTGTATATCAAAGATTTATTCTATCACAAAGTAAGTGATCCCTTATAACATCAACATCTCGTCGACTCTCATTTAAACAATTGCCACAAGGACAAAAGTACATCCCATTTTTTGTTGGAGCATTCCTTCTAGCAAATTTAATAAACCCTTCCATCTCATTCTCATATGCTTTACTAGTTCTCAAAGCATTCATCCAACTATGATCCATTTTTTTACCACCTAAATCATTCCTAATAATACTCAAGCTTAGAATAATTGTCAACAATGGAGTTTCCTTTTTTCAAAAAAAAAAAAAAATCGGTAGCATTTTCCCTTAAAAGTAAGACATTCCAAATTTTCAATAACAAACTATTGCAACTTAATTCAAACAAAACAAACTAACTGAGGTAATTTAGGACAAGATCAACAATTTAATCCAACAATTTTTCTTTAGGGAACTAATATGAGGTTATGATGTAAGCAATTTCTTAGCCTAATAGAGAATCAATGATATATAACTGGATTTTTTTTAGGGAACATGGCTTGTATTAATGGGATGTATAAATGAACACATTAAGAGTTAAAGCATGAATTTAATTTTGTTTTATTTACTTTCTCATCAGGAACAATAATTTCTATCATGACTTCATTATCTTTGTTAAAAGAGAGAATCACAAATAGTTCCTAAATAAAAAAGAATTATCCACGTGTTTTAAAATGAGAGGATTAAATTAGTACAAGTTAAAAATTTTTAAACTTATAATAAATTTTAAAAATTCAATAAACTCTATCTCCATTGTACAAGCTTATCCTCAACTTCTTGTGGCTAACAAAGCAAGCTAATATTTAAAATTAGCTAACAAATCAAGTTTTTTTTTTGTTTTTATTGGGTCCTTATAGTTTCCTCAATTATAGATATTATATATTGATCTTTATATTCATAATTTTTTTTATTTGTAAAAGCCGGGAAACTACACTCATAATTGATGCCTTAACTCTCACTCATTACATACATGAATTAGTTTTGTCATATAATCTAAATAAAACAAAAAACAACTATATTGCATATTATATATGGATGCAATGAGACAATTATTAAAATTTTTATTTTTATATTGATAATAAATAAATTTCATCATACTACTATTTTTATTTTGTATTTTGTGGAAACTTACACGTTACTTGGCCAACACTCATACCAACCTAATTAACAGATTAGGAGTATATGAACTAACATCTATAATAGGTAAGACTATAAAGCCCCAATGAAAAAGGGAAAAACACTACAGAAACCTAACTAAAAATCATGTAAAATAAGAGCCGACAAATTTATTTTCACAAGTTGTAAATTAATACAAAGCATTATATTTAAAATAGAAAACCAACCTGGACAGAGAGGGCCGACGATGTGGAGGGAGAGGGGGGAGCTCGATGTTGGTGTGCCACTGAGAAGAGATGGGCCACGGTGGTAAAAGGGAGGACGACGGTGAGAGTGAAGGAAGTATGACAATGGAAGGATGAGAGTGAAGAAGACAGTGGAGGAGAGAAAGAGAGTGAAGAAGACGACGGTGAGTGAAGGGGGAAGAAAGTGACGGCGAGTGAAAAGTGAGTGAAGAATGTGATGAAAAGAGGGAAGGGGTTGTCAGACACATGTCTGACATACATAATAGGCTTCCCTTTTGGGTTTGGGGATGCCTAAAGGGACTCTTTAGGCGTCTTTTTTGGCTTTAGGCGTCCCAATTCTAAAGGCTTCAAAATTCTCCACTAAATTGCAAAAATGCCACAATATTTTTTTTACTTCCCTTTTTTTTGAAAACGGACGTCTTCTAGGATAGTAAAAACGATTCCCTACAGTTGTGCTAAGAAATTATGTTTTAAATTAGTTAATGTAATTTTTATTTATTTATTTTTAAAAATATTAATTTTTATATAATTATTTTTTTAAAATTTTAATATAATTTAAGTATTACCATATTTAATTTATTTAAAAAAAGTTGAATGGAGAAGAAATAACAATTAAGTTATAAGGGAAAATTAATGGTGCTTAATTTTTAACATAATTTCAATTAATAAAATAAAGTATTTTAAAATATTTAGCGAAATATTGTTAATGTTATTAAAAATTAAACTAAAGTGTAGGTTTTTAAGGGCATGAAAGAAATTCAAGAACCTTTCCAATAAAACTCTCGTATTCAATCCAATGTTTGGGATATCTTGTAATTGAGTTTCAGTTTGGTGCTCTCATATTCAATCCAACGTCCACTATGAACTCTCATAGATGTATGGATGCAATATAATATCAAACCCTAGTGCAAATATGAATTCATTGATGCACAGTGTGCGGAGTAATACAACTCTGGCAGTATTTGCATTCAAAAGCCCTAACACAGCTTGCCAACTTCTCATATATGTTTTTTTTTAAGGATTAAAGGGGAAGCACTGACAGCTTGAGGTTACAAGCGAGTTGAACCCACAACGTCTCATTTATAGGAGAGTTTTCATACCACTGGGCTACAAAATCACTAGAACATATAATGTTTGTTTTTGTGGCACTTGGGGAAACCATTTTGTAGGGTACTTGTGTGTTTTTATTTCTTAATTAAATCATTAATTTTGTTTTGTTAACACCGTTCCGTTGTGCTATTAGCACTGTTAGCCCTTATAAAAAGGTTTAAAATACTAAGAGAGCAAAATTAAAGCACTTACTTAGGAGATAAGAAGTCACATGTATCAAATTAAAAATTAATAAAGAATATAGGTAACTGCAAGTAAGTTTTCCCTTTGGCACTTTGAAGTAGTGAAGTTTCAGTTCAACAATGACTGACGACCATTATGACGACAACGATGATAAAGAATTGGCAATGCTTCGAACTTGTGAAAGTGTCTGCATAGGGTTTCTTTTTTAATGAAACTTGACAATGAACTTGTGATATGTTTCTGATAGTGAGGACCGTTCTACACTAATACCATACTTAGTTGCAATTGAAGTTACTTATTGTCAGTCCCTCAAAATTCACATGTGCTTGTGAGAAAGTTAATTGCTTTCTGGTATATCCGCAAGTGCCTTCAATATGTACAGGGTACACAGTTCTCAGCTTTTAATGTTTAATTGATGTCACTTTCAATTGTAGTTTAAAGTTAAACTGAGACATATAATGAACTGTTCTATAATGTTTGTGATACATCCAATTAACTTGAACCTCTCTAACTCTAAACTTGCTTTGACAAATATAACAAACAGGTAAACTTTTCACATTTTGGCATTGTGTCTGCCTTTATTTTTTCTTCTTCTGTGCAATGAATTTAGTGAAGATGGCCCCATTGTGAACGCTACAATCTAAGCCATTGGTCTCCATTTATGAAGCTTCTGTCCAGAAAAGGCCTTGCTTCCTCGTAAGTGAGAGATTTTGACCATGAAACTCTATCACTTCTCTCTGCTCCTTTTCCTTTGCACTGAAACTCTCCAAAAAGTGCAGTCCTGAAACATTAAATTCATATTGAGTAATACATTTGAAAATAGTAATGCAAAAAAAAAAAAAAAAAACAGAGAATTCAGAATTAAGAAGGGCTTAGTAGTTTATCTATATATATGTACTTCTCTCTTGAAGGGTGATTCCATTCAGTCCAGCCTTGTGGTATTATAATGTCGTCCATATAACAGTTTGAGTATATGATTCTTGAATAGTCTCCCCATGCTCTCCCAAGGTAAACCTGACCAGTTCCTTGGATTGAACAGTCTACAAATGAAAACCCTGTGTCTTCATTGGGTGTGTCCCTGTGGTGAGCCGCAATCGCTCCATAGCTATCGGCGGTCGACCTCAGACGACAACCCTAGTCATCCAATACCAACAACCTCAAGCATCAGAATTACACTCAACAAGCACACACAATGATATATGTAAGTAGATTCTTTGTACTAGTATGGTACAAGTGAAGCGTGGTTTATAAGTTTAAGAGACTCCTGATTTTTTGGAAAGAGATCTTCCTTTAGATTTTTGTTCATAACATAGGTATCGTCTAAAATCCTAATCAACTAATACCAACTTTAAGCATCAGAGTCACACTAAATAAGTATGGTTTATAAGTTCATAGGGCTCTCCGATCTAACGGACTAGTCTTTAGAGATGGAGTCTCTATTTGGACTTGTGCTCATGACATGGTATTAAAACTCCGTACAGTTGAAAAGAAATCATAGGGGATCTGGGTACAAGGCATGCTATGACGATTCTTGTGTTGAAATTACATAAACTTACCTCATAAAGTGATCTTGCGCTGCCACAGATGAAGTCAATTTTGCCTTGGATGAAACACTTGAGGAAGTAATGAGTTCCTGTGTCATCCAAGAGAGTGTCCTGTGTTCCCAAGAATCTAACTTGAAAGAACATTGCTCTTTTACTGTCTACCCTCAATGCTACTCCTTGCATTCCCTGCCCACCAGCCTTTGCAACTACAGAGTTCTGCAACCAACCCCACAAAAAAATTTACTAAATTATGAATCTTTTTTCCCCCGCAGTATCACTACTGATCAATTTGGTAACAAAAAAGGGTTAATTGATTTCTAACCTCAAAAGTGATACTATTTGCACAGAAATAATCAGATTCTACAGCTACAGTTGCAGAACCATAAGTCCCCAATTCTTGGCCATTTGACCCAATGTCCGATGACTTGCTGTTCCAAGTAATCACCACTCCATGTGTGTTATTTCTTTTCCCTATGAATGACACATATGGCTTGTTCTTTGGTACAAACACCTTTTCTCTGCATTTTCACCCAAGAAAAAAAAAGGAACAAAATTTAACAAAACAAAGATCCAACCTACCAAACCAAACTGGCTTTGTTTACTCGCAAAACACTAATGACAGTAATCACATAAATGCTTTCACTTGTTTGAGATATCTGAGAATATCATCTTCAGGGGACCAAAGTGTGTGTGTGTATTAGATCTTTGGGTTTGATGAATAAAAATTAAAAGGGTTAATGTCTGACCTGTAAGTTCCTGGAGAAATGTATATCTTGACCCTCTGTGTGTTATGATCTGGAATCATATCTACAGCTCCTTGAACTGTAGAAGAATGTCCATTTCCATTCTGGTCAACCAGAATAACTTGAAGATGACTGTTAGATTTTGAGGAGGCTAAGCCATTTTCATCCACGGTTAAATCATCCCACGTAATGTAATCTCTGACGGACCCACCATTATTATCAGCACTTTCTGCTGCTAAAACACCCACCAACGAAATCACCAAAGCAAACAAAACTAAAACTCTGTATTCTAATGACAAACCCACCATCTTCATCACCTCTTTCTTCTTCTTCTTCTTCTTGTGCCTCTGAATCTCACAGAACATGAAGATGAACCAAGCTCAAATGGAAAGCAAAAAAGCAGCGTTCAGGAGTTATATATATATATATAGAGAGAGAGAGAGGTATCAAGTAACGTATGCCTTTGGTGGTGATGGAGACTTGAATTGAATGTATGAAATGGAATACAGAGAAAGAGACGTTAAGAATTTACAAGTAAAGAAAATGGAATGCGAAGATGGGGATGGAGATGAAATTTATTGAAGAGAAATGAAAAGGCTGTGTGAGATTGTGTGGTTTTCAAGTTTTGGGTTTAATGTCAGGCCAAAAAGAAAAAGTTTTGGGTTTAATTCTGTGATGATTGAAGCAGAAAGAGCGTTTTGGTCAAGCAGAGAAAGAGATGCTTTAAAAGTTTGATCATAAAGAAGAAGGTGAGGGGTATTTATAATAAGTTGAAGAAAAAGAAGAGACTTTTCACAGAACTTGGGTAACAAAAAGTGCGGCAAGAAGATGGTTATGAAATGCTTTGCTTGCTCTGAATAATTATTTTGCTTCATGGCCGTTTTAAATGTCTCATTAAATTCTTATAATCTCTTCGATTAAAATATGTGCTCTTGCTTTTTTTAAAAAAAAAAAATCTTAAAAAATCAGGGAATGTTAATTCAATTTTGCTATAAAAAATTAAGTTGTGCTGCTGCCTTTTTTTGCCCAGCCAATTTTACCTTGAAAAGTTTTATATTTTACTCGCTTTTGTTCTAATTGTAGGAGATAGTGATCGAAATATGTCAGGCCCTTAACAGGGGCCTACGGCCTAGCCTATATAAAGCTTAGTCTAACCTATTTAGTAAATAGGTCAGGCTCAGGCTCAGGCTCAGGTATATTACTAGGCTTATTTAGATAAACAGGCCATGCTTATTTTTATAAGGCCTAGCCTACTAGCCTACAAGCCTACAGGCTTGACCTATTTAACTTTTTTTTTAAAAAAAATTATACTAGTATATAAGTATATATAATATCATATAAATTATTTATAAATTTACCAACTTAATCTTAATTCTAAGTTTCATATTTCATCGTTATTATACCCAACCCTTGCTTTCCGATAAATCATTCACCCCCACCTCTCTTCTTTTCGATTGCTCGAGATTACAATACTAACTCACTTCTTCTCCTATAATTTGTATCATCCACTAAAGTATAATAATTTTTATGAGTTTATTTTAGTGTCAAATGAAATATTATAATCTTAATAAGAAGAGTTTGTCCCAATTTACGTGTGAAGAGTAAAAAAAGTAAAAATCTAGTTTTATATATTATTTATTATGCTAGTCGATTTTAAAAAATATATTTCATTAGTCCACATACGATTAGTTTTTCTTATTTCTATTTGTTTGGACAAGTGTTGTCACTAAACATTATTTTCTTTTCATTACTAAGCTTTAATATTATGACAAAAATAGATGTTTGACTTCTATTATTTTATTTTTTGTTCCTTTTTGCTTATAAGCCTGAAAGGTTATATATGAATTTGGAGGCATATGCTTTAAAGTCTTACATTTTAAGTAGGCCTTTAAACAAGCTTCAGGCCTTTTGAAGGCCCAGGCTCAGGTTTAAAAAAAAATCTATATACAGGCTCAAGCTCAGGCTTTGAATCTCTGTTGCAAGCCTAGGCTTATTTAGGCAAAGCCTAGCCTAACCTATTTCCACTCCTATAGAAGATAATTGTATAGTTTGCTTATTAATTAAAAAAAATTGAAGAGTTGGTTTTAATTCTAAATATTAGACCTATCTATTAAATTTTTAACTTTTTTGTAAAAGGGTACAGGACAACAAAATTGTCCCACATCCTATCCCGTTTTCGTTAGGACGGGACAAGGCCAGGACAAGGACGGGGACGGGACATCCCGTTTATTTATTTATTTATTTATTTTTGGAGGATCTAGAACATTATATTTTTCTTCTTTTTGGACTTGTAAAAACTTAAATATATGTGTATGAGTTAAACATTGAACCTAAATGATTGAAAAATATATAATACAAATATGTAATCATCCCTTTTTGGCATTTTTAGATCCAAAACATAATAAAAATAAGAAATAATTAGAACTTAAACTTAATAAGAGCAATGATCATAAATATTTATAGCATTTTGTAGAGAATTAGGCAAACATGTGCAAGAGAGATTGAGAGGAAGTGGATTGAACAAATATGGGAATGTGAGGATTTTCTTAAATATTTATAGCATTTTGTATTAAAGATATAATCAACATACGTGAATATCTTTTTATATGACTAAAATTTGTCCAAAAAGGGATTATATGGTAATATTTTTACATAACAAACATCTATCTAAAAAAGATATTAGTTGTATATTTAAAACAAATATAAAATATTCTAGGAAAAAAATATTATATATATTAAACTAATAACAACATGATTTTAGAATGGGACAAAAAGTTGGATGGAAAAAAGCCCGTCCCACATCCCGTCTTGTCCCGATAATAATTTTGTCCCATCCCTAATGACCTGGATCGGTATGGGGCGACCGGGATTAGACAGAAGTGAACACCCATATTAATTATATGTATTAAAGGGAATATTTATCAATGGCAATAATAATTAAACGAGAAATTTTAGGAATGCACATTTGTTACAAATAATTAAATTAACTTATTCCTTTTATATATGTAAATTAGATACCCGTCTGGTCTTATTTATAAGTCCTTTTTATCAAAAAATTTGGTTCTATTTATAAGTCCAGTTTCAGTATAATAAATAATATTGTGACAATTTTGCCCCTATTTATTGTACTAATTAAAAAATAATTTAAAAATATACAGAGAAAAAGAGTTGAAATATATTCATTCATAAATGAAGGCCTAGCTGAAAATTATCTCATAATCATTGAGTTAATTACCTCTCTTTGGTATGTGAAATTTAGTTCAAAATAACTTATAAATAGAACTAGAGTGGAAGATATCTACCTACTAGATTTAGGATAGGAGGAAATATCATGAATATTCACAGATTAATTTAGTTAATGCTAAAAAACCAATTAAGGGCATAGACGTTCAACATATAGTTTAATTAATATTTCAAATGGGAGTTTGGGCCGGGAAAAGATTTCAAATCGGAAAAAAAAAACCAATGAAAAAAAGAGTTTTGGGTGACAATCAATATCTATAATAAACAGTAATTTATGCAAAGAAAAAGTTGGTTGGTTCAATGGCTATTAATTACAGAAAATAATAAATTGGTTTCAGAAAAATAAAAAAGGTGAAAAGGGGAAAAATGAAGGGACAATCACATAAAGTTTCACATAAGAGAAAAAATGAAGAAATAGTCTCTGAAGTTGTTAATAACAAGTTAGAGGGTGCTCATTAACAACTTCAAGAATCATTTTTTTTACATGGGACTTAAATATAATTATCCTAAAAATGAATAACTTATGAGAACGAAGAGAAGTTGAAAAGCAGAGACCCCACAAAAGTAGTTGTTCCTTATAGTTGAATCGGAAAAACCATTGTAATGTTACTGTTACAATTTTTCATTGTGTGTGTGTGTGTGGATATAAGGGCATGTTTGTGAGTGGAGGAAAATAGAAAAGGAAAAGTAAAAATGGATAAGAAATCATGAAGTAATATCTTTTTTAATTTGATTAACGGTTTCTACTTTGGAGGCTTATATTGTAAAGATTTTTTGTGTCTCCCTATAAGTACACTTATTAAAATTCGAACTTATATTCTTAAAAAAAGAAATTCTTGCACTTTTTTCCATTAAAAAAATTGTACATCTTTGTTTAGTCCGTAGAAATACCTATTAATTCATAGATAATCATGGATTAACTTTGTATTCTCAAGTCTCAAGAATTGTACTTGAAGACTTAACAAGGCACTTATGCAAGTTTTTTTTGGATTATCAATGTGCTTTTTGAATGAATATAAAGTAAATGTAATTTTAATTTATTACTAATTTAGAATGTGATATTATTTCATCGGAAAAAAAAAAGAATGTGACATTAATATTCCTTTTCACTATATGCACCAAACATATCTTTTATGCATGTTTGGTTAGAAGGGTTGAATTACCAACGGAATATAGGCAAAAGGCTTACATGATTATAGAGATGTTATGTGCAATGAATTCAAGTCCCAAGAGAAAGATTCATATTATTTATCTAATGTAGATTATTACTTTATATAGATTATAAAATAATACATTTTAGTAATCTTCCCAGAAAATATCTTCATTAATTATTTTCTCTTTTTTTATCAAACATAATTCTAATTTATTATTTTATATTTATATCATCATGTCCAAGATAAATTATTCCATCCTATATATTTTTATTTTCTTATCATTTTTATCGCGTGTACCAAGTGAATCCTTTGCTCCGGCCAAAAAAAAAAAATTGAATCCTTTGCTTTTGGTATAAATGTTTGTGCATATAAATTTGGTTTGCATATGGACCTATAAATTGTATTGTGCCAAATCCTTTAGATGTAACAGATATTGATTATAAGTCAGTGGCCATTTAAGGCAAAAGGTATAAATAAGCCGTCCTCATGAATGGGCTTCAAAGTCTTCTTATCATTATTATCACAACTCTCTCTTGTTTTAACCGACATCAAACACTTCTTTTAGGGTGTGTTTGGTTTAAGAGGGGGATTATCTTTTTAGATAGAAGAAACCCAAAATTTACTATCTCATTCCTTTTAAATTTTAAGTTTCCATATAAAATTTACTCTATCATTCCTTTTAAATTTTTAGTTTTTGATTAAAATTTAAATTCCTCTCAATCCTCTTCTCCCTCCCCTCCTTCCCCTCCTCTCAAACCAAACACACCCTTACTGTCTATTTGGTTTGAGGGGAGGGGAGGGGAATGAGGGGAGGAGGAGGAACTTTGCTCCCCTTCCTTATTTGGCACTACAAATTTTTTAGAAAGGGAGAAGAAATTTTTTGAAATTTTCCCCTCCCTCCCCTCATAACGCTCCACCTCCAAATTGGGGGAATTTGGAGGGGAGGCTAAAAGAAAATTTGATACTGGATAAAAATGCCCATCACATTTTATGATAACTCATAATTACCCTTGACCATTTTCATTCATCATATATCATCAAATGTTATTTTAAAATATCATTTAAAATCCATATATATGTGTATATATTTGTATTAATGTTATACAAATGTTATTTATAATTAAACTTTATTATACATTTAATAAAGTTTGGAAAAAATCACTTATAATACAAGAGTAAAGTTGTTCATGTGAAAATAATTTTCCTCCCCTCCCCACCTGAACCAAACAAGATAATATTAAAATCCTTCCCCTCTCATTTCTTTTGATCAATCCAAATAAAATAATATTAAAAATGTATGAATAAGCCGTCCTCATGAATGGGCTTCAAAGTCTTCTTATCATTATTATCACAACTTTCTCTTTTTTAACCGACATCAAACACTTCTCTTAGGATGTGTTTTGTTTGGGGGGGTTTTATCTTTTTAAATAGGATAAACCCAAAATTTACCATCTCATTCTTTTTAAATTTTAGGTTTCCATCTAAAATTTACTCTGTCATTCTTTTTAAATTTTTAGTTTCTGATTAAAATTTAAATTCCTCTCAATCAAAAAAGTAATTTTACCTCTTCTTCTCCCTCCCCTCCTTCCCCTCTTCTCAAACCAAACACACCCTTACGGTCTATTTGGTTTGAGGGGAGGGGGAGGAATTTTGCTCCCCTCCCTTGTTTGGCACTACAAATGTTTTGGGAGAGGAGAAGAAATTTTTTGAAATTTTCCCCTCCCTCCTCTCACAACACTCCACCTCCAAATTGGGGGAATTTGGAGGGGAGGCTAAAAGAAAATTTGATATTGGATAAAAATGCCCATCACATTTTATGATAACCCATAATTACCCTTGACCATTTTCATTCATCATATATCATCAAATGTTATTTTAAAATATCATTTAAAATACATATATATATATATGTGTGTGTGTATTAATGTTATACAAATGTTATTTATAATTAAAATTTATTATACATTTAATAAAGTTTGGAAAAAATCACTTATAATATAAGGGTAAAGTTGTTCATGTGAAAATAATTTTCCTCCCCTCCCCGCCTAAACCAAACAAGGTAACATTAAAATCCTTCCCCTCTCATTTCTTTTGATCAATCTAAATAAAGTAATATTAAAATATCTTCTATCCCCTCCCCTCCCCTCAATCGAACCAAACAGATCCTTAAGGTCCTCTTAAGTAAGGTTATCAAACTCATAAATTTTAAGCAAACTCGGGATAGTAACATAAAATTGTATTGCGTATTCAAATTTTAAACTCTTAAGAATTTACTTTTTCTAATAAATAAGTATTGGTAATGTATAGTTAAATAATTAACAACATAAAAATGGCAACAATTTTATTTGAATATTCTTTATTTCTAAATAATTAAAATTAAATATATCAACATTCATAATTTATTATATTCAACAAAGAAATTTCTATAAAATTTATATATAAAGCCATCGAGTATGATTAAATAAAAAAGTTAGCACAAGTTTAAGAGTAAATTAACACTATTTTATTAGTTAGAATCGTAAAAACGATAAATTTGGTATATGAACTCATGAGTTTAACCAAATACTAGTACAAGTTTAATAATGACTTAACAGGGTCTTGTGAGTTATATATATAAAAACTGTAAACTTAAATAATCAACTTACGAGTTTAATAAAAATGCTCTTTAAGTGTACTTAACTTGTGAATTTAAATCCTCTGTAAAGCGAATAATAGACACGTGAGTTATGCCAAAATAAAACTCTTTCTCTCATTAGAGTAGGAAAGATGTTGACGAAGAAATTCTGTAGGGAAGTAGAAACTTGTCTTTTAGAATATTAAAAATTAATTACCGAAAGCATATTAAGAGTTGTGTCATATATTCCCTAATTAATATGCAGACGAAATATAATTTGAGAAAACGATGCCAGTATGTGTATGCTATGATTCAATTTCATTGTAAATATAGTTAATATATGTATATATATATCCCCCGAAGATCAAATATTTTCACAAATGGGTTTTTGAAATTTTATTGTATTACTTAATTGTAATCCTCTGCTAATTTTCAACTTCCTAAATTTTAGGAGTTTTTAAAAGTAAGAGCTAGTTGAAAAGTCAGCCTTGATTTTAAATACAAGATATCAATCTAATTTGTCTTTTAAGTTTATAATTTTTTTAAAACAAACTATCCTTATTTGATTGCTTATGCAAAGGGGGTTTTCCATCTATGAGGACAATGATTAAACACTATAAAAAAAGCACCCGATTTCCGACGGAATTTGTGACGGAATTTTTTCCGTGAAAAATTCCGACGGAAATTCCATTGCAAATTTTTCCGAAAGAATTTTCCATGGAAAATTTAGCCAAGGAATTTTTGAAAGAATTTTTTCCGTGGCAATTTCCGTTGAAAAGTTTTCAGACCGAAATTTCCGTCGGAATTTGTCTTCAAAAATTTTTTGACGGATTTTTTTCCGTGGCAAATTCTGACGGAAATTTCTGTCGCAGAGTTTTCTAATGAAAATTTCATCTCAAAGTTTTCCGACGGAAATTTCTGTCGCAATTTGTCACGGAAAATTCCGTTGGAAAAATTAAAAATTATTAATTTTTAAAAAAATAACATTTATAAAATTAAAATAATATTTATAAAATTAAAATATTAATTATTAAATAATTATATTTAAATTTAATTATTAAAATTATATTATTATTTATTAATATATATGTTATTAATATTATATTTATAATTTTATATTAAAAATAATATTTATAATATTAAATTATTATTTATTAAATAATTTTAATTAAAAATTTATTTAATTTAAATACATAAATATTTTTTTATTTTTTATTAAATTTTTCATTATTTTTATTAATATCATATTTAATTAATAATTGATTATATGTATATAATTAATTAATTATATGTATGTATGTGTGTGTATATATATATATATATGATAATATTATATATATAATAATATGTAATAATATAACACAGGTTCATTTTGGCGCAACTGGCAAAGACTCGGGCGCGAAGATGTCTGCACCCTGAGATCACGGGTTCGAACGGGAGGAGAGGCATTTGGAGGAATTATGAGGAGGCGACATGTGGCAGCGGACACGTGGCGTTTTGAGGAGCAAATATGTGGCATTTGTAAATTAAAAAAAAAAGTAAAAAAATTTTCAATTTTTTTTAAACAATTGCAACCGAAACGAATTCCGTCGGAAATTTGCGATGGAACAGATTCCGTCAGAAATTTCCGACGGAATTGGTTTCCGTCGGAATGTGCGATGGGAAATTCTGTCGGAATTTGCAACGGAACAGATTCCGTCATAAATTTCAGACAGAATTGAAATTCCGTCGCAAATTTTTTTGTGGTGCTATTATTGCCGACGGAATCCATTCCATCGGAAACGCGTTCCATTGGAAATTCTGTCGGAAACGCTTATTCCATCGGAAATCAGGTAATTTTTTATAGTGAAAGAAGACATTATCTGCAAACCAATACACAATTGTTAAAAAATAACCAACTTAACTAATGTTTTAATACTATAAATTAGTTTTATACCAGCTATATTTTAAATTTTTTTTAATACCCATACATAAATTAATTAGATGCAACAAGTAAATATGAATAAAATAATATTAGTAATATACAAAGAATATATAAAGATATTCCCTCCAATCATTATTATAAGGTCTAATTGAGGGTTGATCTTGGTTCTTAATCTAAGAATTATTTTTTATATTTGTTAATATTTTTCTAGTTTACCTTTATTAATGCTCCCTCAACAATAATCAAGTAAGAGATAAAAAATAATTAAGGAAGATGATTAGGAAGTATTAATAAAAATGGTACACTAACTAATTTAACTAATTTCTTTAATTTAATCATATTAGATAAATATATTTTATATTAATTAAAGATACGAGGGATCATAAAATATGGACCACCTCTTCTGTGAGCAGCATATAGATAGGGGACGACGTATAAATGATAGTTTGCTTGTTTTAGGTGAGAAGACGTCACCAAAATAACCATTATTCAGTAATCTCAAGGAGAAGTAAGCAAAAAATGGAATACTAACAAAGAGTCTCGTGCTAACCTTTATATGCATCAAAATCATACTCAAAAGGCATTGGTTTGAGTTGAATTTTGCGGCTTGTAATGATTTTAGTTTAAAGAGTTACGTTTCCCCTATATTACCATCAATACAGGACTTTATTCACATGTACATTGTGTGTTTTTAATGTTTGGCCCCACCCAACGTTTCATCTAACCTCAACGTTATCTACCTTTTTTCTTTTTAAGAAAAATGGTTTGGCTTAGTTAAGATATGGATTTGAATGGGATAAAAAGCGAAGATTGGCAACTAGAGTACTCCAAAAACGTAACTAAGAGGAATGTTTTTGGATTTGGATTTCTTGCCGTATTTACATTCCTAAAATACTCAAACGTAATGCTTCCTCCATTACTAACTAATTTTTACCAATATTAAGAAAATTTGTTAAATTAATTATTTATAATAAATATGTATTGGTTTCTCTAAAATACTTTACATAATTAGTAAATACTTTGGGGAAAATTTTTACGTTTAGGGAGTAAAATAGATTGAAGTCTTATATTTAAAATCAAAATGAACCCTTATCTATTTCATGTATTCAAGATAGAAAGGAATGTATTGGAAGAAGTGAATTTAACTCACTCAAGTTAGGCATAAGTGGTAGCAATGGTCGTCACTTAAGCAAATGTACGTAATGGTTGTTAAATTTCAAACTCAACCCTTGCATGGGTAGGTAGCAATTTAGTTGAAAAAGATTTACCTTTTGCCTTCAGTGTTCCTAGAGATGAGGTAATCTCTGGTGTCTGTGGGATTTACTCCTTGTGCTCGCAAACAGCAAGGTGAATTTGTTTTTTGTTTTTTGTTGGGGGGGGGGGGGTAAAAAAAAATAATACTCCATCAAGTTCTAAGTATAGAAGCTAGTTGAGAGCTAGTTGAAGGCGTTGTCATGATCCTAAATGAAAGACATCAACCTATTTTATCTTCCATATTATAATTTTTTTTCTTAAACTATCCCTATTATTACACATACCAAAAGAGAGTTTCTATCAATGAGGTACTTTCCCGTGCAAGTAACTAAAAGGAAATATTTTAAAGAAACCAATATACACTTGTTTTTCTTTTCAATGATTAATTTTTATATATCAACTCTTATATTTAGGACCGGGTGGAGTACACATTTTAACTTATAAAAGCATTCAAGAATTTTACTTCCTCCAGTCTTTAATGTAAAACTTGTTCACTTAATATGATTAGGTTAAGAAAGTTGATTAAGTTAGTTAATATATCGTGTTTGTTCTTAAACTTCCTAATTATCCTCCTTAATTCCTTCAATGTCTCGCTTACTTAATTATTATTGAGAGAGCATCTATAGAGGCCAATTAGAAAAAAAAATTGACATATATGGTAAATAAGTCTTACATTTATAATCAATATCAACTCTCCAATTATGTCTACAATAAATAAAGAAGGGAGTATAAATTAAGGTATTGTAGAAAATAAAAATATGCTTTTGCATGAGGAGGCCTCTTTGGTATGAAAAGTTGGTAGAGAGAGAGAGAGAGAGAGAGAGAGAGAGAAGGGCCATATGCCTTAAGTCTATCCCTACTACATTTAGGTGAGAGCCACATATCTTGCATTGTGTGTATTTCTCTGTGAGGATCACTTACTTCTGAGATTAGATATTGAGTTCTCTTTGCGGACACACCCCAAAGGATTGAGCAATGATAAATAATTCTTCATAATTCCTTTTAATTTTCATTTTACTTTACCTTTGTGTGTGGTTAGAATAAGTGTATATTGATTTAATCAAAAGGCTTTAATCAATAAATGATGACAAGATTTTGTCAACATGATAAAAGTTAGAACTGACTCAAATTTTGGGTAGCACTACTACAGAAAAGACCTATTACTACCCTAAAGGACGTCCCTTTTTTAAAAAGGGACACTTAATATATAGGCGGTGGTCTAACACTTCAAATTTCGCTTGAAAACAATTGTTTTGGGCGCGGGAACAGACCTTTACATGTCCCCATTTTGACTGAGGACGCCTAAAGCAAGTTTAGGCATCCTTAGTCTAAATGGGGATGCGTAAAACAGACATAAGGCGTCCCCAAAACAAGTGGGGACGCTTAAACAGTTTTTTTTATTAAAATTTTGGTTTAGGAGTCCCCAACTTAAACATGCACATGCCACTGGTATGACAAGACCAGTGCATGTGAACCTGTCAGGCGCAGCTGGGTTTAGGCGTCCCTAGTCAAAATGGGGATGCCTAAACTACACTTTAGGTGTCCCTATTTTGACTGGGAATGCCTATACTCTAGCTTTTTCACTCCCTTGCACCGCTTATGCCTCCTCTTCCAATGAAACTCATTCAACCAGCAATTGCAGCTTCCTCTAGCTCTTCTATTCTTTGCTTTCCTACCAGGTATGAGCTCTTGTTCACTTGCGTTATGCTTTTCTCACTCTCAGCTTAGCTATTGTGTGTGTGAGTGCTAATAACTATATTGGCAGGGGTCCGCTCATCCTCCCTTTCTGCAGTACATCTACTACTCTCCACCCGTGCCTCCGGTGGTGCACACTCCTCTTAAGGCACCCTACCACTATGCTTCTCTTCCTCCACCTCCGGTTCATCATTACGCTCCCCATAACTTCATTTCCTTTCTCCGTCTCTGCCTTACTCTGCTTTATTTTCTTATTGCTCCAAAAGACCATCGGTTTCCTCTTATTATGGCCACCGTCGTCCTCCCTCTCACCACTGTGGGTTTTCTCCCTCTAAAGCATCCTCTACATGTTTTCTTCCTATGATTCTGTATCTTTGAACTCATGTTTGCATATATACTCGTATGGTAGATATTGATTTTTAATTTGTTTGTGACACATGATATTACTGCAATTGGTTGGATTGAAGTTTTCAACTTCAATGTTTCTTACTGGAATCTAACATGCAATAAATTCCATTAATTGTGAATTGTGTTGTTAAATTTGTGAATACTCGTATATATTATAGAGTACTACTAGCTGATTATATACGGGAAGTAATAGGTAGTTCCAATTGATCAAAAAAATAGGTAGTTCTGATTGATCAAAAAAATAGGTAGTTCCGCAAAACTATCATGATTTATTTATCAAACCTGTATTGTTATTATTATTGCTGTAATTGGTAATTGGATTTGCTTTATCTTGCAAGACGTTGGAAGATATGTGTATAAAGGCTTAAACTACTTTGTAGAAACATGGAAAGAGAAGTAAGGTGTTACAAACCCAAGTCCAATTATTCTTAACTTGAGTTTAGTTTAGTTTCATTTAAATTAAGCTGAGATGGTTTGTTATTTTGATTTTGGGATGTCTTACTTTTAAGGGGAAATGCTGCCAAAATTTTGAAAAACAAAATAGTAAAAGGCAATTCCCAGTGTCGACAATTATTCTAAACTTGAGTGTTAATGGGAATGGCGTAGCTGGTAATAAAATGGATCATAGCTGGATGAATGCTTTGAGAACAAGTGAAGAATATGAGAATAGAGCTGAAGAGTTTATTGAATTTGTTAGAAGGAACGCTCCAGCAAAAAATAGAATGTATTTTTGTCCTTATGTCAATTGTTTAAATGAGAGAAAATGGGATGTTGAAGTTATAAGGGATCACCTACTTTGTGATGGAATAAATCTTTGAGACACAAAGTGGATATGGCATGGTAAGGAAGTTACTGATTGTCCGTCGCACAAAAATGAAGCTGTGGATATCATAGATGAAGATAGAATGGAGAGAATGATTCACGATGTTAAGGTAGAATCCTTTGCATAGTCACATAAATATGACAGCCTGCAGAGTGATGCAGAGACACCGTTGTACCCTGGGAGTAAGTACACATGGCTGACAGGAACATTACATTTGGTTAACTTAAAAGCAACTTGTGGGTGGCCCTATAGTAGTTTCACATTGCTGCTTGAACTGTTGTGTGATATGTTTTTAGACGATAATGTACTTCTAAATCGAATGTATGAGGCCAAGAAAATCCTATCTACCATGGGTATGGAGTATAAAAAGATACACAATTGCCCTAATGACTGCGTCCTATACAGAAAGGAGTATAAAGGTTTGAGTGAGTGCCCTAAGTGTCAAACTGCATGATACAAGTGAAGAAAGATGGCGGTTGTGGCGATGGGGCAACTAAAAGGCAACCTTTAAAGGTTTTGTTGTATCTTCCAATAATACCCATTTTAAACGTTTGTTTGGGACTGAAAAAAAAAGCGAAAAAGTTAAGATGGCATTCAGATGAGAGAATATCTGACGGAAAATATCTTTGCCATCCGGCTGACTCTCCACAGTGGAAGAAAATAGATTAAATGTTCCTTGAATTTGGCAGCGAGCCGAGAAACCTTCGGCTTGGGTTTTGTATAGATGGCATCAATCCGTATGGAACTCTTAATAGCACACATAGTGTGTGGCCAGTACTCCTTATAATATACAACTTGCCTCCCTGGCTTTATATGAAACGCAAGTATGTGATGCTTTCTATGATGATTTTTGGACCAAAACAACCTGTGAACGATATCGATGTCTACTTGGCGCCTTTGATTGAGGACTTGAAGAAGTTGTGGGAGGAAGGTGTAGATGTGTTTGATGCATATACGAATGATTCCTTCAAGCTACGTGCAATGATTTTCACCACGATAAACGACTTCCCTGTGTATGAAAACTTGTTAGGATACAGTGTGAATGGGCATAAAGCATGTCTTATCTGTGAAGTAGACACTTACTTCCACGAACTTAAGCATGGAAGAAAAACGGTCTACCTTGGTCATAGGAGGTTTCTTGATAGGTTCCACCCGTATTGTAAGTTAAGAAAGCGTTTTAACGGCTTGCCAGAACATGGAATGGCTCTAAAGGCATTAACCAGAGAGGAGGTATACAGTCGGGTCGAACATATCAATGTCTTATTATGTAAGAATCAGAAGACTGCGGGTGAGAAGAACATATGGAAGAAGAGATCAATTTTCTTTGATCTTCCATATTGGCGTACTCTTGACATGAGACATAGTATTGATGTAATACATATGGAGAAAAATGTTTATGATAGCCTTGTCAGTACGCTTTTACACATACCAGGGAAGACTAAGGATGAGATTAGTGTGAGACTAGACCTTGTTGATATGGGTATAAGAGAACAATTGCATCCACAACTAAGAGACGATGGTAGGAGGGCATACATGGAGCTAGCAGCGCATACACTATCAAAAGCAGAGAAAAGAAGTTTGTGTGAGTGTTTGCACAAAATTAAGGTGCCACAAGGTATTCTTTGAATGTGAGAAGGTGTGTGTCAATTGACGATTTGAAGTTAGTGGGAATGAAGTCCCATGATTATCATGTGTTGATGCAACAACTATTACCAGTAGCTATTAGAGGCATTATGAAAGATGAAGTTCGAACCACTGTAACAAGATTGTGTGTTTTCTTTAATGCTATCTGTAACAAAGTCATTGACACTAAAAAGCTGGATGAACTGGAAGCTGAGGGTTATATTATATTGTCCCAATTAGAGATGCACTTTCCTTCATTTTTTGATATAATAGTGCATTTGATAGTTCATTTGGTAAGGGAGGTAAGGCTTTACAGTCCAGTTTACCTGAGGTGGATGTACCCTTTCGAGCGATATATGAAGATCTTAAAAGGGTATTTTAAAAATCCCTATCAACCAGAAGCCTCAATAGTTGAAAGATATGTAGTTGAAGAGGCTATGGACTTCTACAGCGATTATCTATCAGGGAAGAAGAAACAATCTCGGCATGAAGATGGGAGAAGCAAGGGAACATGAGGACTGAAAGTGAAGACTATGCCTAGTGAAGAGGTGTTGCAAGCACACCTTTATATTCTGAATAACATGGCAGAATTTCAACCGTACATATATGAACATAGAAAGAGATTGAAGAACATGAATCTAAGGAAGAATGACATGCAGATTGCTATTGAGCAGAATAAGACATTCATAGAGTGATTTCAGGAAAAGGTTTTGCATGAGACCGGTGTGTTTGAGATAATAGAGTGGCTAGCTAGGGGCCTTCGTTTCAGATCATTACTTGGAGCGGTTATGATATAAACTGGTATTCTTTCTATATAAAAGATCAAGATGACAGAAGTACCATGCAAAATAGTGGGGTGATGGTAGAAGCTGAAGCCATGCACTTTTCCAGTTTGAAAGACAAAAACCCCATATTAGCATCCATGGCCTATTATGGAGTGATAGAAGAAATATGGGAAATTACTTACAATAAGTTCAAAGTTGTTTTATTCAAATGTAAGTGGGTTAGCAATAATGCTGTGGTAATAGATCAACAATTTAGATTTGTATTAGTTGATCTTGAAAGAGTAGGTTATAAGGATGAGCCCTTAATTCTAGCAAGCCAGGCGAAACAAGTGTTTTATGTCATAGATCCTGCAAATAAAAAAATTTCCATTGTACTTCAAAGTAAAAAATAGAAGCATGGTAATCCGACCTTCAACCTTGACGACACACTACCTTTTACAATTAATCCACCTACAACAAGTGAAGTAGAATTGGTAGATGATGAAGAATATGCTATCAGAAATGATCATGGTAAAGGAATATAGGAAACAATATAGAGTAAGAGCTTAACTTAGAAAATAATAATGTGTGCTGTTTGTTTTATAAGTAGTTAGTTTATTCATTTACTTACAACTTATTCACCTATCTGACAATGATTTTTGTGCTTACAGGAATATGGACAATTCTAGTGACTCACAAAGTGATAGGGACAATGAAATGAATAGGCCTGAACCCGTTGCGAGAAGAAGGGTTAAAGGCAGTACAAAATTGCCTGCTTTGGTAGCATGTCATCACCATCAACAAAAGAGGTTGCATATTGACTTTGATGACAATATGAAACTAATTGATCCAGAGGAAGACCATTTTATTAGCTACTTAGGTTATTTGGGTTGGAGCAAAGTTCACATTATCTATGATAATTGAAAGTTGGTTCCACCAAAAACCAAAGACTTGATTTGGCAACAACTTTTGGAATATATAAGTTTCAATACATCTGCATATATATCTTTATTTCTATTGCTTCAAATATAATTAACTTATGTTTTTACCTTGCAGCAAACCTATGATGTCCTTGACACTGTGGTGATGTACAAGGAGTGGATGAGGGATGTTTGTCTATGATGAAAATATTTCAAGAACAGGCTTACACAAGATTACATTCGAGGGGAACTGCAGGGTACGGATCCATGTCAGGAGTATACGTATTTGTCTCCAGA
This sequence comes from Inga oerstediana, assembly GCA_963210345.1. NCBI lineage: Eukaryota > Viridiplantae > Streptophyta > Magnoliopsida > Fabales > Fabaceae > Inga > Inga oerstediana. Next base: position 29,752,445 of record OY723402.1, on the reverse strand, counting down.
GGACTGGAGGTTGTTTGTTGCATCACAAGAAGATCTAAACATTTTGGTAAAATTTCTGTCATCATAGTGTTTTATTTGAAATATAGTTGACATTATTGATTTAGTGTTCATTGTTTTCCTTTCACAGGCATTAAGTGCAACAAATGCAGAGAGGCAAGTAGCTAATAAGTATCAACATTGCATGTCTTGTGGTGGTTATCGGAAGCTTGCGTGAAAGATGATGGCAGAAGAGTTGGAGAAATTTAAGGAAGTTTAGATCCTACAGTTGTGGTCCAGGCCCCGCCACCTCCTCTATGTAACAAAAAATGGAAAGCAGGGAGGATTAAGGGTAGGAAGTATATAAATCTGACTATTGCTGAGGTTACTGCGAGGATTGTAAGTAGTTAGAGCATAAGGATAAAGTTTTTTTCATATTGGGAGTGCTTAATTTTCATTTACGATAACTTTTATGCTGCAGGATGAACTGGAAGATCATAATAGCCAAGGTTCGTTTACTCCAAGTGGAAGGATGGACATCTTGTCAACCTTGATTGGGAAGGCAGATAACCCCGGTCATGTTCGAGGGGAGGTAAGGGAAGTTTGTGTCGTGAAGTATTTTGGCCGAGCCTCACATTCTTATTCATCACAAGCTGAACCCAGCAGGGAGCTTGTGGCCAAGATTTGCCAGGAAGTCTCACAAGAGCTCGAGGCCAACCTTCGTGACAAGCTCTGACAAGAGCTGTTGCCAGAACTACGTCTTGAGCTGATGCCTGAGCTACAAGCTGAAATGATGAAGATGTTTAAATCGCAGATGGCAACTATCGAGCATAGAACCTATTCATCCCTGGCCTTCCACAACACTAAAGGAAGTTACAACCTGGTGGAGGAACCACTTGGTGACCCTTCTCCCACTCCAGTGCCGGGAGAACCTGCCATCCTCTCTTTGGATGCCCCACTGCTATGTGTAGTTGTAGGTGCTCTCGTTTATACACAAGCTACCACCCACCATCATTTGCAAATTCCACCGCATTTACGTAGGGTGACTTGAGATCTTATTGGCTCTTTCATCCTTTAGCCTGTATATCTTATTGGCTCAGTAGCGGTAGCACCTCCAATGGTATGGAATAACCTTACTTTTACTTGAGATTTGTTGGCATTCTACTAACAATATTTTTTTATGTTCTTAAAGAACGAGAAGGAACCAGGAAAATGACCCTTCTTAGCACGACTGCAGCATATCTATAAAGGCGTTCGCCATATCGATTTGCATATGCCTCTAAGGATTGTGGGCCAGAAATTAGAGTATCCCTTCACAATTGATAAAGATGACCTTAAACAGTTTATTAAGTTGAAGGAGATAGATATAGGATAGGTCAAATTTGCAATCCTGTAAGTTTTTAATTTCTCATTTTTTCCTTCATTTAGTGAAATGGTTTTTTGGTTTCATATATTCACTGGCTAATACATTCGTCATTTTAATTCTATTATAGCTCCTTTCGTCGTATATGCATTGACATGCAAAGAGTTGATTTATATGGATTCTTGTGTCCTGCAAATACAACAAGGGATATGGATACTATGCAAAAAAGGACTCACTATGCGGGCTTCACAATGGGGGAGAATGACTATCGTTGTTATCTAGCATCGATTGTTCAAGGGTACGCACTTTAATTTTGTCTATTTGAGATATTTAATAAATAATTGCCTTGCGATCTAACTTCATTTTAATCTGTATATGTTGTAATAGTTACCACTGGAGTTTGTGTGTTCTCTATCCTCGATTCCACGTAGTTTACTGGTTTGATTCCTTGCATAAAAGGCCAGACAAAGAAACAAAAAACGTCTTCCACACGTATGTTATTTTTTTGTATTTCATTACTTCTTGATTCTTGACTTAAATAACTTATTCTAATTTCTATTGATTTTCATTTTAATGATAAGGCATGCTAGATATATCGAGTGCTTGGCGGGCCATGCAATCACAAAGTTGAAAATGAGCCGAAATGGTTGTTTCCAAAGGTACGTAGTTTCAAATCAAGTTCTTTTGATTGACGGTCGTTTTAGATATGCCTTTATTGATTTTAACCATTTGCTTTTGATTTATAGTACCCTAAAAAACCTGGCGGCTAGGAATGTAGATACTATGTCTTACTTTATATGTTTAACATCATTAAGAGTGGCATTACGACAGATTTTGAACAAGTAATCGCTTCTTCATTCTCAAAGGAGAATATTTTTGGTGTTGTAATTTGTAACCCCCTGACTTCAAACACGTAATTATAATTCGATAACATATAATTAAATCAGATTAGAAACCATCGGATGATTTATACTCATTATAAATTTCTGCCGTACAATGGGATTTTTACAAAATCTTTTAAAAAAAACCTTTTTCCTTCCCTGGTCTCCATTTCGACGTTCGAATATAATTACCTGTGCAGTTAATATACATTCATTCATATCAGAGTGTATAACCAAATCCCCGGCAACTCCCGGGTTTTATACATATATAATGTGAGGGTTCATAAGTCTCCCCTAAGGGATTACACAACCAAAATCGAATATAGTACTCACATCTCAAAATATACAGTAATCCCAAGTTTAAAATGGATAACCAACATCTCCAAATCAAATATACCCTTAAGGGTCCTAATTGCTCCGGGTTGGCCACTTCTCTTTTGAGCCACACGCCCTGTCTGAAAGGTTAGTCATTGGAACAAATGAGATTCGAGAGAATCCCAGTAGTAACAAATCACTCACACAATGCATAAACACAGTATGTATATAAATCACAAATAGCAATAGCAGCAGCAACTCAAAGATACATGGCTTTCACCACAAACGACAGCACTCACGGCTGTATACACAATACGATAGCTCTCGCTGTAATCACATTCACGATAGCTTACACTGTAATCACCACCATGACAGCTTTCGCTGTAATCATAATAACGACAGCTTACGCTGTAAAAGACAGCTTGCACTGTAAACGACAACTATCACCAGCTGTAACCGCAGCAGCATCAAAGATCATCACAAAACAGTGATACAACACACATACAGTGCATTACACATAGTATAAGAGAGAGAGTCATTACCTGATCCTTTCCCGACGTTTCTTGGCACTGTGGGCTCTCGAGGACGGCAAATTTCGAATCCTGTAAACCAGGTTAGGCACAACTCGTCAACCTCTTTTCCAAGTTCTTAATTCTATAATACTTTAAGTTGGTTATCATTTGAACTCTTTAGATGACTATTATAGGTCTAAACATACGCCTAAAGGGTTAGGTGAAACTACCTCGAAGATCCTCCTTCTTGGAAGAATTTCTGACTTTGGGCTGGCACACTCGAGTGAAAGGAGTCTCACTCGAGTGACACCCTCAATTGCACTCGGGCACCAGCGAGTGGAACGCAGAAAGTGTTTGCCTGAGAGCAAAACCTTGATATATCATACACTCTCACTCGAGCATAAGAGGTTGTACTTGAGCAATGATCTCAGTTTCACTCGAGTACCAGGAAGTGAGACCCAGCGAGTGACTACCCGAGAGTAACCACAAATTCCCAAGTCTTAAACTGATTCCCTCACTCGAGCATGCCCATGCTCACTCGAGTGGAATCATATCTCACTTGCAAGTCAGGAAGTATGCTCACGGTTTCTGCCTGAAGATTTAACCAAAATACCCAGAATTTCACATCGTGCTCGAGTGAGTTCCTCCCTCACTCGAGTGATGTCTATCAGATGCTAAATCGCAGCAACTGATATAGTTTTCCAGAATTGACCAATTTTCTACCAATGGTCCTAAGACTTATACCACAACTCATTCTTACTTATTTTAACACAAAGAACCCATTGGTTACCCAAAACAACCAAACTTCCACTCAAACAACACATTCTCATCTCTAAACCACAAGATCACTAAAACCACAATTTGTCAAACTTCTTTTTTTCAAATCCAATCCAAAACTATTAAGACCCATACACTATTTGACATCTATCCCACTACATTACATCACTTAATTCATATCTTCTAAAACCACAAGAAATCAGGGCAAAAATCCAGAATTTACAAAACAAACCAATGGCCAAAACAATTATATCAAACTTCATAAAAAACTCACCTCTTAAGCTTGCTGAACTCAAAACTTTGATTCTTCCACTTTCAAATTCCCTCAAGTTTCCACACGCCACAAATCAAAAGTCTGAAAACATTGAAATAAAGCTCTTGACCATTTGAACAAAATCAATAAAGTGTTAGATCTCATGTTTTGATTATAACAAAGAATTGTATGAAAAATATTTGATTAATAAATAAGTTTGAACAAAGTAATAACAGGGAAAAGCATCACTTAAAGTAATCATTGGAGTAATGAAGAAAGGCCAAGAGAAAAAGCTGAGAAACTTGATCAGAAGCAAATTTTCTAAGGCGTTACTCGAGTATGTACTCGAGTAATGAGACAAAACTTGAAGTAACCAGAGACACCTTTGAGTAACCTGCCAACGTTACTCGAGTAACCATATAAAAGTCTTCCCGTTGCTCTCGGCCTGCCAATGATACTTGAGTATGTACTCGAGTTACTCTATTTCAGAAAATGTGTTGCTCTCGGCATTTTGTACCCTGCCAATGTTACTCGAGTAGCTACTCGAGTAACGCACTGTGGTAAGAAAAAATCTGAAGGTAGTACTAGAATAACTTAATCCATTTCTATCATATTTCACTCGAGGTGCTACTCAAGTTTGCAGGTAGTTAATGATTCATTTTAAGTGGATTACTCGAGTATGTACTCAAGTATGCTGGGTTATTTTTGAAGAAAAACTTCAAGTCATTACCCGAGTAAGCCATACAGAAAAATTATGTTTACTCGAGTAGTACTCGAGTAACAAGGTAATCAAACTTGATATGCTCTCGGCCTTGAAATCCTGCAACATTACTGGAGTAAAGCATCGAGTAACCAAAAGTTTATTTGAAGGTTTACTCGAGTTGGTACCCAAGTAACCTATGAAGAAAAGAGTACATTACTCGAGTAGGTACCCGAGTAAACATACATTTCCAAAGGTTTGATATTTTGTTTACTCCATGCACTACCCGAGTAATCTCATATTTGTTTGTTGACTTGCAGTTCATCAAAGCTTTCTCGATAATACTCGAGTAAGTACTCGAGTAAACTTTAATGGATACTCGAGTAGGGAAATCTAGAAATTTAGAAATCATTAAAACGTTTATTGATTTGTTTCCTATATGATTATAAATTGATGAAAATTGACTCAAATCTGTTTCAAATTGGTTATAAATGATCGAGGGAACATACATGGATAATTACAATATTATTTATGCTAGGTACGCAATTTAATTGAATTGTTTTAGAAATTTTTTGTATGATCACTCGAGTAAGTACTCGAGTAACCTTGAAGTTTACTTGAGTAAGGCCTCGAGTAATGTCGGATTTTAGGTCTTTATCTGTCACAAACTCGGTCATTTTCACAAAATCTCCTTGAGTAAATCACTATACTCTCTCTAAAAAACTTTTCATAATCGATTCCTTGCATCATTTCCGTCAAAACCCAACAGATTTCAACCTAAAAAACCTCCTATTCTGTTCAGATTCTCAGTGCCCTAATCTTGTGACTGTGTCTCTGTTTTTCTGAGAATTTCATTTTTTCACTCATTCAGAATGGTGAGAACTAAAAACCTTACTCCCACAGATTCCTCTGAATCCCAACAACACCCTGATCCTCTTTCTTCTCCTCCCACAAAGAGTAGGAAACTTACCCCGAGATCAAAAGCCAAAATCCAACTTCAACCTCAACCTCAACCGAAACCAAAAGGGGTTGTGATCAAAGAGCCTATAGTTACAAGGGCTCAATCCAAAAAGAGTACCTCAACTGGGAAAGGCAAGAGTGCCAAATCTCCCTCTCCTCCACCCTCTGATTCCTCTACTCCCTCCTTTACTCCAAAGCCTTCTAAAAAGCCCAAGTATGACAAGAATGTGGCTTAGGCTATGGCAAGCATACTAGATTAAATGGAGAAGGGGCAGTCTTCAAAGAAATCCAAATTGCCAGAAGAGGAGATCACCAACCCTCCAAAAGGGTTCAATATCAACAAACTAGAGGAGTCCCCAAAGTATCTCTCTCAATTTTCAAGGAGGAAAGTGTGTAAGACACACTATGTGGACCTTAAGTTACTTCAGAGGTATTGAAGCACGATCTCAGTTCCTATTTAGAACCTTTTATGCCTTGGCTTTCGATTAGATTACCTTTTTACACTAAAGTGATCACATACTTTTACTGTAATCTTGAGATCCTAGATGAACCAAACAGAACCTCAGCTGAGGAAGAGATGACCACCATTGTGAGAGGCCAAAAGATTCTTATTTCACCCTCTAGGATAAATATGTGGTTAGGGATAGAGAACCCCCCAGATGATATTTACTCCCAACTTGAACCAAACCAAATATTTTCTGTCCTTAAACCTGGTGAGTTAGTTGGCCCTTTAAATTTCAAACCAAGTGATATGTGTGATCATCACAGGGTTCTATGGTACATTTACTCTAGATCCCTTATGAAGAAGGCCAACAACTATACCCACTTCTCTGATAGGGACTTTAGGTGGTTTGCTTCACTTCTCCTGAAGGAACAGAAGGACTTGGGGGAGTATATCTTTTCTGAGATGAAAAGATACAGAGTGGATGGGAAGGCTACCACACCAATGCCATATCCTCAGATCGTATCACTTATTCTGAAGGAGAATAAGATATGGTATCTGGATAGCAAGGAACCTATTGAAAGGATGACTCCGGTTGGGAGAAATCAGATTGGCAAGCTCAACATTAATATACCTCTCAAGGGCCCTCTGGAGTCTGGGTCGAAGAAGAAGAAGAAGACTGAGGCTGAGACTAGCAAGATGGATGACACTCAGTCATCGGCTCCAGCTGCCACCACATCATCACCCTCCTTCCTCAATGCCACACTTCAGCATTTTATGGAGAATATGCTCCGAGGATTCCATGTTGATATTGCCAACACAAATGCTGAACTGATAACCAACATGAATTACAAGATGACAGAGTTGGTTGAGAAAATGGATAAGAGGCACGAGGAGTTGCTAGCTGAGCAACGTGCCCAGGGTAAGACACTAATATTGATTCTGGCACGACTGGATTCCTTGGGTCCAGGGCCTTCTGTCGGTCCATCCTTTTCTTCTCCAAAGCATATACCATCTTCTGTACCTCCACCACCTCCAGAGAACCCTACTTCTGATATTCCTCTCTCTGAGCCTGAGCCTTCTATCCCTCTGGTCTCTAGTCCACCTGAGCCACAAGACAAAGACATTCTATATTCAGTGGATAACCCCGACACCAATGAGACCATTCATATCATCATTGATGATTCACCTCCCAAACCTCAGCCTGAACCCGCTCCTAAACCTATTCCATCTCCTACCCATACTGAGGAAATATCTCCCTCCTCATCCTCTGATCATCATACTCCAGAGGTTGAGACCACTCTAGAGGTTGAGACCACTACTATGATCGTCTACCAGTCTCCCTCTATTCCTCCCAGAGATGATATCCATATCCCTCTAGTGAACCTTCCTGAACCAGTCTCTTCTAGTTCATTTGACTCCTCTGGTTCAGATGTTTCTATGGTTCTTCCAGTGACACCTATTTCCATGGTCAAGCCTTATAGTCTTCCACTTGATTGATGAAGACAAAAAAGGGGAGAAGAGCTTGAGTGTGATTTTGTGGAGTGACTGTGTTTACTTTTGTTTATATGGTTGTATATGGGCTTTAGGGAGCTTTTAAGCTTTAGGGAGTTTTTAAGTTTTTAAGAAAGTCTTTTGAATTTTAAGCTTTTCATCTTGTAATGCAGCTTAAGTTTAATGCAAGTTATGATTTAATTTCATGTCCATTTAAGTTTTAAGTTATGATACATTGTTGGACTAATGAGTTTATTGTGTATGCAAGGTGTATATTATGATTTCATTCAATTTATACTTTGAATCTAAACTTAACAAGTTTTTCAAAATGGTATTTGAATTCAAGAAATATTTAATTGAGAATTTAATTTCAAAAACCCTGTTCAAAATCACCAAGTTTTGTCATCATCAAAAAGGGGGAGAATGTTAGATCTCATGTTTTGATGATAACAAAGAATTGTATGAAAAAGATTTGATTAGTAAATAAGTTTGAACAAAGTAATACAGGGAAAAGCATCACTTGAAGTAAGCATTGGAGTAATGAAGAAAGGCCAAGAGAAAAAGCTGAGAAACTTGATCAGAAGCAAATTTTCTAAGGCGTTACTCGAGTATGTACTCGAGTAATGAGACAAAACTTGAAGTAACCAGAGACACCTTCGAGTAACCTGCCAACGTTACTCGAGTAGCTACTCGAGTAACCATGTAAAAGTCTTCCAGTTGCTCTCGGCCTGCCAATGATACTCGAGTATGTACTCGAGTTACTCTATTTCAGAAAATGTGTTGCTCTCGGCATTTTATACCCTGCCAATGTTACTCGAGTAGCTACTCGAGTAACGCACTGTGGTAAGAAAAAATCTGAAGGTAGTACTCGAATAACTTAATCTATTTCTATCATATTTCACTTGAGGTGCTACTCAAATTTACAGGTAGTTAATGATTCATTTTAAGTGGATTACTCGAGTATGTACTCAAGTATGCTGGGTTATTTTTGAAGAAAAACTTCAAGTCATTACCCGAGTAAGCCATACAGAAAAATTATGTTTACTCGAGTAACAAGGTAATCAAACTTGATGTGCTCTCGGCCTTGAAATCCTGCAACATTACTGGAGTAAAGCATCGAGTAACCAAAAGTTTATTTGAAGGTTTACTCGAGTTGGTACCCGAGTAACCTATGAAGAAAAGAGTACATTACTCGAGTAGGTACCTGAGTAAACATACATTTCCAAAGGTTTGATATTTTGTTTATTCCATGCACTACCCGAGTAATCTCATATTTGTTTGTTGACTTGCAGTTCATCAAAGCTTTCTCGATGATACTCGAGTAAGTACTCGAGTAAACTTTAATGGATACTCGAGTAGCTACTCGAGTAAGGAAACCCAGAAATTTAGAAATCATTGAAACGTTTATTGATTTGTTTCCTATATGATTAACCTTCCATTGTATTAGTATTCCTAGCATATTTACAGATAAACAATAAAGAAATCATATCAAATAAGGAAAGTCAAATGAGAAGTTCAAATGCCACCTACCGCCAATGGATATATTTCAAATACTGAAAAAGTCAATAGTGGCTGCGCACTCTCCAACGAAAGAGAAGAAAATGTTCCAACGGTCTTCACCAACATATCTATATAAATGGGAACATCCAAACAGAAAAAAAAGAACAAGAACTCACACGAATGTATCATCAAGTTCATTACTATGTTTTTACTCATTTTAGTATTTCTGTACTTCAGTAATTCTTATTTACTCTGAGAGAGAGATATTTCATTCAAACTCAATATTTGTTATTGAGATAACTTAAGGTTGTGGAACCTTGAGTTGGGATTGGATTGCAACTTGTAATGGGGAGCGAGTGTCCAGGTGAAGGAACTTGCTTGTACTGAGGTGCCAAGAATCCACTGAATCTTGGAAGTTATAATGAAACTCTCAGAGAAGCTCTGTGGACTGGACGTAGGTCAAAGTGGTTGTGACCGAACCAGTATAACTCCTGGTGTATACTTCGGTGATATTTCTCCTTACTCCTTACTGTTTTAATTTCACCGTCAAATTTTATATTTGCAACGAAAGTTTTAGTGTCACCCAATTCACCCCCCTCTTGGGTGAAACGCTTGCTCTAACATAAAGGTGAAGTGAGCATATAGAGTCAAATACTTACCTAGAATTTAAGCCCTTTCTTTCTCTTTCTTGCTTCAACTGCACTGAATGGAGAGAATGGAGAGAGAGAGAAATGAGATATTGATGAAAATCAGATTTTCCACACTCCCCATGCACTTAGCCAACTTGAGAGGGAGAGAGGATGAGTTTGAAAATGTTGACTTCATCCATGGTCCTCAAGATGCCACTTGTCAACATCTTGAGCTTCATTCCATAGTTTCATATGCTCTCATACACACTTGATTCCACCTCTTGTTCTTTCAATCCTAGCCATTAATCTTGATTACTAAGGAGTTTTCTCTTCGGTAACTGACCTATCGGTCGGTAAATTTACCGTTTTGCCCCTGATTATCTCAATACTCATTAAACTATTACTAAGCATCTTTATATCACATTGCATAACACATACTTCAAAAGTGCTTAATTATCATTAATTACATCACTTTGAAGTTATCAATCCCTGATTACAATTTAGGATATTACATAATTCAATGGCAAATTCATTCATTCACTTGATTCATTATTTCATCTAAGCTTATTTTCTAATTTGTAGATTTTTGACAATGAAGATGCCTACTTATATGAAGACATAAATATGATCAGAAACTTGTTGGCTGGACATATTCTTCAACGTATACCAAAGTAAAGTCTTTAGTAGTTTGTGTAGGACATACTTTTGTGGTGGTTCTATATATTGTACATATAATTAGCGTTGTTGTTGTTGGATATAGATTGTTGTGTAGTTTGTGTAGTTTGTTAGTTAATTAGTTTGCTACACTTTAAAGCTATTGCATGTAGAGCCTTAGGGTTGGTCACTGTGTTTCAAGGTATTACTCCTCCAGTCTGAGCTTCTTTGCTACTCTTGCTATCTGCTAGTAGCTGTGTAACTAGCTACTAAATCCCTGGTCATTGTTTCAATTAGCATAATAGAGGAAAGAGTGTATCATGGCAACTATGTCTTCTGTTGTTTCCATTATGCTAAATTGCTGTTCTTTCATTCTATTGTTTCCATCCTACTTCTGCAGTTTAAATTTTCCATACAGTTATATATATATTAAAAAATGCCATTAAAAAAAATAAACTTTTAACGTCCTTAAACTAAAACGGGACGTAGGAAGAAGTTATTCGTTACTTTAGACATCCCCAGTTCTTTTTGGGGATGTCTAAAGTGCACCCTAGACGTCCCCATTCAAAACTGGGGACGTCTAAAGTCCACTTTAGACGTCCCCATACATGTCCCTTATTTACGGACGTTATTGACATTTTTTTCTACGTCCCTCAGATAGATATCCCCTCTTTTCAGACGTTAAAAGGCCCAAAAAAGGGATGTTAAAAGCATTTTTTCTATTAGTGTAGAAAAAAAAAGTTAGCGACATTCATTTGCTCTAATCCTCAAGTATGAGGCAATAATTTCTTACTTTTGATCAGGTCAAAAAAAAATCTTTTGATGTCGTTAAAAAATGAAATCGAGATGTGATGACTCTATGAGATTAATACTTCAATTCAACAAGAAATAAAAATGAATATCCTCTTATTTCATGTTAGACTAAGATAGAGGAATTTGTTATCTTAATCATTGTTGTTAAACTCATGAGTTAGCTTCCCGAGTTTACCGGTTTTACTTTTTAAAAGTATAAAATTTTGTATGTTTGTACTAAAACTTGTGCTAGCCGTAAACTAGATTAAATTTATGAGTTTACATACTGAGTTTACTGTTTTTACATTTTTACCTTATAAAATTATGTTAACTTACTCTTATACTCGCATTAATTTATTCATTTTGATCATGTTTGTAATATCCCAAATTTTGGAATTGGAAGATTCGGAATAAGCCTAAATTAAGTGGACAGCTAAACCCTGGTTTAGTACATGTCCCAAATTGATTCCCTAATGTTTTTTATATCTTTGAGGTATTAAAGGGAATAAAATAGTGAATTAAAGAGTATGGGAGATTTGTATACAAAAATGAAATTTATTGAAGTTGCAAGTGCTTGTCGTTTCATTGCTTCAAGTGAGGTAGTGAATTTGTCATGAGGTTTTGGAAAACCAAATTATGAGCAAAAATTATGAAATTTTCAGGGTGAAAGTAGACATCCTAAACTTTAATTTGAAAGTCATATGAATCAATTGAAGCTATATACAAAAAGATATGAATTTTTGAAGTTTGCATAGCGAAATTGATTATTTTCTGGAACAGCATGCAAAGATTGAAAATCTGGGAATCTTGTGCTTCTAGCTAGTAAAAAGCTATAGTTTTCCTTGAAAATAGACTCAATAAGGGTTCTATAACCTTTGAAATCGCTTTGAAACGATGTCTACAAATTTAGTTATGATTTTTCAAAATTAGAACAGAAAATCTGCTAAGAAGGCCAATTATTCTGAAAATTGGAAAATAAAATATGTTGGCAATTGTGTAAATTGTGGAATAAGGAAATAAGAGGGGAAAATAATTATTTGGCTCATAAATATGCCAAATGGCATCATCTTAAGGCAAACAATTAAATATGAATTTGTGAAAAGAGAGCATATGTGGAAATTCAATAAAGTATTATATGTTGACCAATTCTTTAAGATAATTGGATGAAGCCCAAATTTGGTGTAACTAGGGGCTTGGGGCGTCACTTTATGGGCCATGGAAGAGAAGGGAATTGGTTCAATTACAATGGGATTTTATGAAATAAATTGGAAGAGGATAAGACCAAGTACAAGAGTGATGCCATGCTTATGTCATAAATTAATTATCCTATCATTTATTAACTAAAGGATCATGTAGGATATTTTTAAACTCTTCCTTCATCTTTCTCATTCCCATTTCACGACCAAACAACAAAGATAGAGAGGGGGGAGAGCTTGGGAAATCTAGAGAGAAGGAGGATAAATCTAAAGATAAGACCTTGTGGATTCAAGTTTTAAGGCTTCCAATTTGTATAATCTCCTCTCTAATCTCTTCTTCTCCATAAAACACTATGTTTAGCAAGCAAATCTCAAGGGAGAGAGAAAGAGGGTGGTAGGCCTTAAAAAGAGAAGTGAAGAAAACCAAGGTAACTTCAAGAACTTCAATCTTTGAGGTAGTATGTTGTTGTTATTGATGTTCTTGGCTTGATTTGGTGTTGTTGGTAGAATTTCTAAATTTGAAAAGTGATCACTACAAAAAAAAAGGTATTAGAGACGGAATTTATTCTTTCGATAATTCCATCTCTAATCTGTTAACGACAAATTAGTGACGAAAAATGTTACGTCCCTAAAAAGGGCATTACTAATTCTGTTAGCGACAGAATTTTTGATTCCGTTGCTAATATAGAGACGGATTAGAGTCAGAAATTCCATCTCTAATCTGCGGTGGAAATTCCATCTCTAATCACAAATTTTGTCACTAATTTGTGGAATAGCCTAATGACAGTTTTGCGACATATTAGAGACGGAACTTCAGTAACTAATCTTTGAGACAGACTAGAGACAGATTAGCGACGGAATTTCCGACCCTAGTTTGTCCATGATTACCTACAGAATTTCCGTCGTAAAGTGGAATTTTTTTAAAAAAGACAATTTAATTTTGTGACAGAATTTCCACCACAAATCCATCTCTAATCTTTTTAAATTTTTTTCCAAAAAATATTTTTTTTATTATTTTGAATTTAACAGTAAGTCAACCTTAACCTATAATGGTTAAAGAACTAAAAGTGGAATTAAATTGATTGCAAATAAAATCAAATTGAAACCAAATTAGAAAATGATAGTAAGTTAACAACTACAAAAACAACAAAAGTACTAAAGTGAAAATGTAAATAATGTATCAAAACAAACAATACAAATGTTTCATGTAGTCGAACAACCTAATAACCACCCTATCTTATCATGTGCTATCATCAGTGTCATGAGCTTCATGGTTTGAATTGTTCAAGCTTTGTGACAACATTTTCAATATCAGGTTGGAGTATTGTGTTGATGGAAAGAGAAGGCCTATAAGAATAAGCTGATGAATTAACATCTTTGGCCTCATATCCTAAGATAAATATGTGACCTTCTTGTTCTTACCATCTGCAGCCTCTAAATCTATGTTCATTTTTTCTTCATATAGCTGATTTGATTGCACATCACTTTGAGAATCTGTATTAAAGCTTCTAGATGCCTTGATCCTCATGTAACAATCCTATTAAAGAAAAGAATGAGTACAAAAAGTTAAAATATATGAATAAATATAAAATAAAGGATGATATGCAACTAGTAAGATGAATTTGACCACTCAAGTTAACACAACAATAACAAGCAATCAACAAGACATTCCTCAATCTAAAATATCAGTGACAAAAGAAGAAATGCAAAAAACTTATATGAACCAATGAACCAAATTAATTTTCCTTGAGCCAAGTGACTATGAACAAAAGCCTTAAATTTCACCTCAAACAAAGCTATGCTCCAAACTTGTCAATTGGTAATGATACACTTTTAGCAAACAACAAACCTCTATTGCTTAAGGTGAAATTTTGCCAAAAAGCAATAATAGTTCAGCAACAGAAATTATGCAGAAGAACAAAGCTACTTCAATTGGAAACAACTTAAGAAGAATAAAAACTTTTTCCAGAATAGCAGGATAAATTCCATTGTTGTTCTACAATTTCAAGTATCTACTTCAAATTTTCCAATAACTTCATAAGAATAAAAAATTTGTCCAGAATAGAGCATTTTTTATGGCAAAACAAAAAATGGATCATTTTTTTATTCAAATAGATTGCCAAATCCATAAGAATATACCACTTCCTGCATGATAAGCATGGATTGGTTCATGTAAGGAAAAGATGACAAAAACAAAACATTAAACAATGCCAACTTGCAATAAGGATATCTTTAAAAGATAAAGTTATTCTTTAAAATGACAATGATAACTGTCCGTAAAGCCTTCTAGATTCTTCCTATATTATTGTAGTTTACTTTTTATGGCAATGGCCATGCAGTGTGGACCCATAAGCTGTTTGAACTTTGAACTTTGATTTTGAACCTTGATCTTTAAAGTAAAAGAACTCATTTTTATATTTTTTCCCACGACCATTATTGAAAGTTACTACTACTGCAATAGGCTTAATTCATTGAGCAGTTGTTCATCACATAACAGAAAGGGTTAGGTTAAATTAGTAAGTAAGATTTGAAATGGGAGGATTTGTACAGGAATCAAAGAGCAGAATCTGTATATACTAGAGGTGATGCATGTTATTGTTAAACTGGAAGAAGCAGAAATAGGAGTTACAACTAAGAGATAGAGAGACAAAGAAACAGGGCAGCATATAATAATCAAATACAAGTATACAACACCAAATAGGAATTGGGGTAGCCTGCCTAACTGAGTGTAACACCCCAAATTTTATATTTACCAAAAATATATTGTAATTATTTGAGAAATTCAATAAAATGGTGAATATTCATGAGATTTGGAACTTATGAATTTTGAAATATTCATATTCATGAGAAAATGGGCAAATTAATTCAAGAAAGGAATTAGATTACAGAAGTAATAGCAAAATCATAATTTTGCCAATTTAGCGCAAGATTAATTATTTTCCAATTAATTGAAGTTAAGTTTCAATTAATTAAGGAAAATAAAGGGGAATGTATATTTGGAATAAATCAAGAGTTGTGAAATTAGAAGGAATTATGCATAATCCATTTAATTGAATTATAAAAATATTGAGACAATTTTATTTCTCTTTCTCTTGTAAATTTCGCCTAGCACAAGAAAATGGAGGGAAAATGATTTTTGGGATTAAACATGCAAAGTGTCATTATCCTATGGTAATGGGATTAGTTTATAATTGATTAAGGTGAGCACATGTCTGATTGCATTAAAATAATGCTACTTGGACATAGTAGTTATGATAATGGTACAACACTTGAGTGCATGGTTGGATTAGTTGGAGGAAACCCATTTGGTTAGGGAGAGCATTAAGGGGGACAGTTTTATGCTAACCAAAAAGGTGAGGAAATTAGTTCAATGCTAATGGAGCAATTATGACACAAATGTGAAGGAGATATGGATTGTGACAACTGTCACCATAAGATGCTTTGATGAGATCATGTGGTTAAGGGTGATTGGAGGTGTTTTATTAAACGCTCTTCCTTCCTCTTCCCTTCATATTTTCGGCTAGCAATAAGAGAAAGGGGGGAGAGAGAGAGCTTGAAGAGCTTTGGAGTTTTAGAGAGAAGGAAGAAGAGGCTTAAGGTAAGTATTGATCTCTTAAGCACTTTCTTTGTAATCTTCCACGAAAACCTTCTCTAAACCTTTCACCTTCATGGAATCCATGGTTTTGAAGACACATTTGGAGCTCAAGGAGAGAGAGAGGAGTGGATGCCTAGAGATAGAGAACTCAAGAACTCAAGAACTCAAGAGATAACATCACAAACCTTAGATTTATTCTTGTATGATGTTGTTGTTGAGGTTTGTGGTTGGATTTGGTGATTTTTGATTAAGTTGTAAATTTGGAAACTCCTAATCCTAGGGGGTTATGCTGCCCAAAGTTTTTTTGAATCATGGTTAGTATGTGTTTATATGAGTTAATAAGAGATTATAAGTGAAAAGGTACAAGCTTTGGAAACTAAAACACAGAAGATCAACTTTTCCTTTTTCTTGACCTATGTTTTGGCCAAGGTCAAATCTGGGGATGGAATTGGATTTTCATGAAATAGATGATTCCATTAGATTCATGAGGCAAAAATAGGTGGGATTACAGTTGGTCACTTTTTTCGGAAAAGCCCAAAAAAGCATAATTATGAAAACGCCCTTAAAACCCTAAACGGGGTTGTCAAGGACAATTTCATAATTTGACACTGAATTTGGTAATTTCAAGCCCAAAAATGGATTCCTTGGGTGAAAATACATCAGCATAGCCCTAGTCAAAATTTTGAAAAAACGTGCCATTAAACCAGGTAAGGCGGGGCTGGTCTGGGCTAGGGTCTCAGGGGCATTTTGGTAAATTTTCACCATAAACTAATATAACCACAAGAAATACTATAGAAGAGTCCAAAATGATACTTGGATAAGTTATGACCTATTTCTTGTACATTTAATATTTTAGGATCGAGTTGGAAGCCGGAAGCGACACGTTTTACGAGGCACACTAAAAGGGGTTGAAAGAACTTTGAGGTAGGGATATTATCCTTTAGACATTATACCATATTTATATGAATGTGTGAATGCCATTGTTTGTAAATGTACTTTATTAGTCAACATGTTTTGCCTAAAGAGAGGCAATTAGTGCCAGGGGCACTCACACTAGGAGTTGGTGAGAATCCAACCGGTGTAGATAGTAGGGATCGACTCTACTCATGTATACATGTAGATGATGTGTTTATATTGTTCATTAATTGGTGCATACATGGCGCATATCATACTTACTTTTCACATTTTCTATGAACGATAGTATGTTTCTACTGAGATTCCTTAGAATCTCACCCTTTTTTTCTAAACAAACATCTCAACGAGTGCCAGTGGATCAAAAGGCAAAGTGTAGATGCCGGGAAGTGATTGGCACGTATCTCAAGGCCAGGTTGAAGTCTGTGGTTATAATTAGTTTATGATTAAGATATTTTGGGAAATATTGTATATATTGAAGTTTTCGCTGTATTATATATTTTGTCTACGAACGACTTTGGGATTGTAAACGAATACTGTTATCAGTATATATGTGCTTTTCTATATGCCCACGGAATTCCGTCTTTATTACTTTTTGATTATCAAAATGGAAATGGGTGTTGACACTGAGGAGCTAAGAGGCATTAGGCGGTCACCCCTAAATTTGGATGCACAAACAAGAGCAAAAAATATATATGCATTTTTTTCTTTTGTTTTTTCCCTACCAATAGAATCATCAAATGCAGAATTTACCAACAAAACTTTCAGTTCTTAGGTTAAACCATGTAGCAATAGTAACTATTAGGAA
This sequence comes from Inga oerstediana, assembly GCA_963210345.1. Lineage (NCBI taxonomy): Eukaryota > Viridiplantae > Streptophyta > Magnoliopsida > Fabales > Fabaceae > Inga > Inga oerstediana. Next base: position 29,734,686 of record OY723402.1, on the reverse strand, counting down.
ACAAGTGTATGCATAAGCTTAGTTCAACACACCTTTTGCAATTTAAAATAGGGTTAAGGAGCAAATTTACCAATGAAATTTTATCCGAGAAGCGTCTGGCACAAATATATTTTAGAAGGGGCAAAAATACCAATGAACAATTAAAAAGGGACATCCAGCACAAAAACCATTAATTCCATACTAACGGCGTTAAATTATAAGAGAAGAAAACTCGTAAAGGTATTAGTACGGATTTAATGGTTTTTGTGCTGAATGCCCCTTTTTAATTGTTTATTGGTATTTTTGCCTCTTCTAAAACATATTTGTGCTCGATACTCCTCGGACAAAACTTTGTTGGTAAATTTGCTCCTTCACCCTTTAAAAACACAAACCAAGCTATCCCAGCCGCTCAAATATACACCAAGCACTTGAAGAAAAAGGATTTCTATTTTTCAACTTGCCATCAAGTTATCAGTAACAATTACAGCAATGGAGAATTCATATGCATCCAAGGGAAAGTGAGCTATCTTGCTAGACAACACTCTTCTAAGGAATTGATCAATGGTAATGTACCCACACTGATTCAAATTCCCAAAAATTGAGTTTCAGGCAAACTAGCAATTAATTTTGATTTGTTTTTATTTTACTCACAAGCACACAGTCAGCTAATGATAGCAAGTCAATGTCAATATGTGGAATTAAACGTGGTGGAATGTTCAAAGAAGTAGTGGTTATAAACACAAGAGTATACTCTCCAATGGCTAATTATGGAACAACAAAGACTAAAGATATGCAAAACTAAGTAATTCCATAGCAAAACAATTTCAAAATAAATTCAAAGAATATGTAGTTTAAATTCAAAAGACAAGGACTTGAACAATATGAAGTTCAATGGCTCAAATTAATTCAGTGCAAAGTTGAATGAATTGCATATATTCACACTTCCTCATTCAACTCGAGTCTTTCTTTACATAAGACAGATTTAAAGAAACATGCCTTTCCAACCAAATTTGCAAATGTAAAGCTTAATTAAGTTGTGCCATCCAACAACTCCAATTTCAATGAACTTAGTAGAATTTCATTACATCAAAAACAACTTGTTCAAGCTAACAACGTGTCAAATCAAGTCACAAATCATGCAAATTTTTATGTCAAATCAGATCATGGCTAGACCACAACACTTCAAATGATAAATTGTACAAACAAAGGAATGAAAAAACTTCATCCTACTTAAATAGAAGTACCATGGATTCTTCAAAAGTTTTATTATAGAGATGATGACAGTACCATGGATTCTTTTTTTGGCTATGTTTGAAAAAGGCTCATTCTTGCTAACAGGTTCAATCCTACTAACTACTTCATGTGTTTAGTTTTCCCTAAAGGGAAAAAATTGAATGATCCAATATTAGAAGCCTCTAAATTAAGGAAAACTATAGCTAGATCTTGAGCTTAAAATCATTTGAGATCATGATTTATTGAAGTAGATAATGCAGCCTAAAGAAGGCTGCAAAATTTGAGGGATGTGGCTCATGGAACACAAGGACAACTTGGGGATCAATTGAAGAAGAACTCAATTTCTGTAAAGGATAGAGCAATAAAGAAAAAGAGAAGGAACATAAAGAAAAGTGAAACGTATCTTCTTTTATTTTATTTTATATTTTTTGGTGCTTTTTGAAATACATAGAAGCTAATTTTGCCTTATAAGCTAAGGATATGAAAATAAAATTCCCAGCAGTAGCATCAACCATAATAGGATTCTTTTAAGGAGAGGTTAATCTAAATCTCTGGTGATATACATGTAATTTTGATAACAAAAGATAGAACATTTGACAAAGTGGTTTAACAGTGAATACAGTTAAGCAGTTTTACCTCAGTGCACCATAGGTCTCTCTTAACCCAACAAACGATGTTGCACGTCTTCATACCCACCAAGGTACAGATCTATGACAACACCCATCCAACTCGTTCAATAACTCCAAACAACCAAACAACATCACGGAACCAAAAGTTTCCAAGAAATAAAGCAAAATAAAAAGAAAAGGAAAACAAAGTAGATCATGATTGATAGCGACATGAGGAAGTCGAAAGAGGAGAGTTGCGATGGCTAGCCAAGAAGGGAAAGGACAATAACTAGGTGAGTTACAGCCGAACAAGTGGCTAAGAGGGAGAAATGGAGATGAAGCGATGTCTAGAATGAAATCAAGAACCCTAAGATTAAAGTATCTTTTTCAATTAAGAAGTGGGAATCTGAAAAAATAACCCTTCAAATGGAGGGAATGTGTAAAATTTTTGGAGGGAATGCGTGAATGTTTTAGGGCCATTATTTTTGGAGCAATGCTTACATACTTCAGGAGTTTCACTTCATCTATATTCTAAATAATTGAAATACAACAACTCATCTCATTTTAATCCCATATGGCTGAAGAGTCATATGAAAAAAATTCAAATTTTAATTATTTTGAAAAATAACAACTCAATGGAGGGAATTGAGTTTTTTGTTTTTCTTTTTTGTTTGGTGACTGAAGGGTCAAGCCCCAGAATTACACAATGAACTTACACGGGTATAAAGTACCTACTGTATCAGCATCCAATGCTTCTTTGACTTCCTCAGGCGGTTCATTTCCAAAACTTCCTATCCTCTCCTAGCACAACGCATATTTTTGCCATTATATCTGCACAGCTATTACTTTCACGGTATATATGTTTGATGGAGATTTACCAATCCCACTTTAACATGCCGAGAATTTTATTAGAGTAGGAAGTGTAATATCCCAATTTTTGATTATGGGCTAATGAGGATTAGTGTGGATATTTATGAATTTAAATGAGAATTATTATGTGTTTTAAGGCTATTTTAATTAATACGTCATCATTATTGAAAAATTGAAAGAATGGAATTATGAGCGATAAATTATTAATCAATGGAGAAATTAATTACTAACTATGGGAGAAATGAGAAATGTAATTAAAATGGCTAATTGAGCGATTAGATAAGCTTATTGGAGACTTAGTGTGTGTGAGCCAATGAGGAGTGGACATTTGGCAAGATCACATGTGAAGGGATTAGGAGAAAAGTCAAGATGTAATTTTAAATCAGTTTCTTTCTCCTCTCTTCCCTCTTGTGCGTTGAAGTAGTATGGGATGGAATAAGATCATCATTCTTCATCTTCTCTATTACTCAACCTCTCTCATTTTCTCTCTCTCATTCTCTCTCTCCCTGGTTCAGCACCATTGTTGCTGAAAATAGAGGAAGGAAAGCTTGAGAAAAGGTAAGGAAAATGACCTCCATTACTCAAAATCATTTCTTTAAAGTTGTTCCTTGAGTTAAGAGCTACATTTCTATGGTTATAGTTTGTCATTTGGTGTTGGTTTGAGACTTCAAGAAATTGTGGAGGTTGGAGAATCAAGAAGCTCCTTTGAGAAAGTTGTTATGGTGAGTTTAAGAGACCTTTCTATATAAGTTTTGTGCCAAATGCTTTAGCTTGGAAATTATGGAAATTTGGCTTGAAATTTCAAAAATTAGGGTCTTGTGGTGTTTGAATTGTTGTTGTCATGGATATGATGCTTTGAGATATATCTTGGGTAGATAGAATTTGATTGAAGTTTAAATGTAAGGTTTGACACCTTTGTGTTGGTTTTGTGCATTGGGCAAAAACATGGCATGTAATTGGGTTGTGATTTTGGTCATTTTGAGGTTACCATTGTGTTCCTTGTGAAAATTTATGTCAGAATAGGCTTGATTGTTAATTTTGGAGCCATTAGACATTTTGGTAGAAAATTGGAAAATCTGTCTTGTGTGAACTCTGTCTGGGCAGTCAGTTTGTACGAGTGTTTTGAATAAACAAATGGTGTTGGAAAATTCTGAAACTTTCCAGTCTTAACGTTCACTTCCCAAAATTCAAAATGGATATATAATCTGTGTCATTTTGTTTTGTTAACGTAGAGTTATACTTTGCCAACGTTTGGGATAAAAACTGGACTCTGTTTTGGAGTAGTGTTGAGTTTTGGGTAATTCTGGAATTTTGTGGTGATTTTTGGTTATCGTCCATATTTTTCTAGTAAAGAGTACTTAAATAAATTTCATTTGGCTTTGGAATCACCTTGTTTTGATTTTTTTAGAATTAGTTGTGAATTTTAGAAGTTTAGCCAAGAATCAGGGAATTTCTTGGCCGGGGCCCAAGGTGGTTGGCTGCGGCCCAAACCTTTCTGGCCTGATTCTGGCCGCAGCCCATATAAAACCCTGAATTTTGAGACTTGAGGCTAGAGAATAAGCTTGAAATAAGTGGATTGCTAAGCCCCGGTTTAGAAAGATCCCAAGTTGTGATTAAGGGATGATAACTCCAAAAGCGGATGTGATTAGTGATAAATGGACCCTTTTAGAGACTATGATATGATTTGGCACTCAAATGTGATTCGTAAGTGTTGTGAGCAGCGCCAAAATCCTGTATTTAAGTTCAATTATGGATTAACATCTAAATTGATTTAAAATATAGGGAGGGCACTTATTATGATTAAAAGGAAAGATATGATGTGTTTGGTGGTGATTCAGTGAGAATTACGGTAATCAGGGGCAAAATGGTAAAGTTACTGACCAACTGATCGGTTACTGAAGAGGAAACTCATTGATAACTTCAAGATCCATGTTTAGGATTGAATTGTGCAAGAGATCAAAGGGTTGAATTCCATGTGAGTGTGCTTATGTGAACTCATGAGAGGTGTGGCAAGATTGTGACAAGTGTCACAATGTGAACCATAGGATATGGTCAAAGTGTCAAATTATTTCCTCTTCCCTCTCCCTTTTTCAAAGTCGGTTATATGGGATATGAGGGACTAAAATATGATATCTCATCATCTTTTCTCTCTCTTCTCAAGCTCAAAAACGTCCAAGCCACAGAAGAGGAAAGAGGAAGGAGAATCAATGTGAAGGTAAGCCATTTTAACTATGTAGATGACTCATATTGCTCAAAACCTCTTCTTTAATGTTTTTCATAGTGATGAGAGCTTCATTGCTATGGTTTTAGATTTGTGAAAGGAGGTGTTTGATGGCCTGAGGAAAATTGGAAAGATGAAGAATCAAGGAATTGGTTTGGGAAAGAGGAAGAGGTGAGTATTTGAAGCCTTTTGATCAAAGTTTTGTGATTTGTGGATGAACTTTGTGAATTTTGAATTTACCCTAATTTTATGTGATTTTGAAATGGAGGAATTGCATTGTGTAGTGTGTTGCAAATAGTCTTTTTTTGTGTTTTATGACCATTGGTATTTGTTTGGAACTTTGGTTGGAAAGGATTGCAATATGGTGCATTGTATTTTGACATTGTGTGACATGTTGTGGCTATGGTATAACATGTTAATGTGATGTGAATTTGGATGTTTTGGTGTTTCCAATGGATTCCTTGTGAAAATTGGTGTGGAAATTGTGTTTGATGTGAAAATGGGAACCATTGAAAGCAATTGTGAAAATCTGGAAATCTGTCCATTGAATTTCTGTTCTGGGCAGTCTGTTTGTGTTGCCGTTTTGAATGGGAAAATGATGTTATAAGATTCTGAAACTTTCTAGTCTTGAAGTTTACATCTTAAGACTCAAAATGGACATATAAATTGTGCCATTTCGTTTTGTGAGATGGGAGTTATAGTTGTCCAAAGTTTTACGTTAAAATTGGGTGCAAATCTGGAACAGCAAGGGAATTTCGTGTAATTATAGAATTTTATGGTGATTTCTGGTAATGACTCATATTTTTCCTATGAATAGGACTTAAAAATATTTAAATGGGCTTTGGGATCACCTTATTTTGATTTTTCTAGAATTAGTTATGAATTTCTGAAGTTTCCTTGGCTGCAGCCAAAAGTTCTTGGCTGCAGTGCAAGAGTTTCTGTGTGCGTTTTGGCCGTAGCCAGAAATTCTTGGCTGCAGCCAAAACCTTCTGTGCATGTTTTGGCTGTAGCCAACCCCCATTTTCAATAATTTGTGATTTTGAAAGGTGATTTCCAACCTAGTACTTCCTAATCCTTTCAAGCTTTTGTTGAGCTTATTATTAGACACTTAAGGGACTCAAATAACAACCAACTTTAAGTATTGTGGAAGTAAGGATTTGGAATTGGGATTGACCCTATGTCTTTGATTTGGTTATAGGGTTTGATATTCGCTCAGATCGCGAGTAGCCGATGCTGGAGCTTACGTGGAAAGAATAAGTGTAGGGAACTTACCTCTTTTGCATGCTTCGATACTTGTGTTTGTGTATTGATGCATGTATTGCTTTGCTTGATTATGTGAAACATGTATGAATGATTGTAGCTCTGTTTCTAGTTATGCTATAGCCATGAGTATGTTGTTGAAATATTGAGCAAGCAGATATGTCATTGTGTGAGCATGAGTTTTATATTGCAAGCTTGTAATGCATTAAACACTTATCTTACATGCATATTAGTATTTGTTTCCTACTGAGATTCTCTCGAATCTCACCCTCCCTACCAACATTTTAGACAGGGTAGATGGAATCGAGGATGGAGCAAGCATTCAAGGGCGGTGAGGACTTCCTTTTGGGTTATTTGAGTTTGGTAGTTGGTTATCATTGCTAGTTGGGAGAATTGTATTTGATTTGTATGTATTTAGAGTTGTATATGGTTGGACTCCTATTCGGATATGTATTTGGTATGAGAATTTGTGTAATCCCCTATTTGGAAAATTGTAAAAGGCAAATGTGCCTTGTAAAGCTTGGATTAATGTAAGAAATCCGGGATTGCTGGAAATATATATTGTGCACTCTGATAGTTATACGAATGTGATTTATCTTCGCAGAGTAGTTATATTCGATAAGTGAATATGAGACCAGGTCAATTAGATTTCAAAAAGTTTTTGTGAAAACCCTATCTCAAGGATGGGATTGTGAATGAGTTTTAATAATTATTGGTCTCTATTTCACTTTAATCGCATATTTCGGATATAATTACGGAAGGGGGTTACAGCCCATGGGTGGCTGGCCGTGGCCAGTGATCTTCTGACCATATTTTGGCCGCGGCCCAAAGAAGGGCTAGCCACAGCCAACCCCTATGTTCCAGCACTTTAAGTTTTCGAAAGGAGATCTCTAACCTATTGTTTCCAAACCTTTTAAGGCTTTTATTAGAGGCATTTGTGGCCTCTTAACGGTCAATTATGATAACCAAATTTAAGTGTTATGAAGTAAATTAAGTCTTGGAATAGAGTATAATTCTTCGTCCTCAATTATGATTCTAGGATTTGACATTTGCTCTACTCGGGAGAGATCGGCACTAGGACACGCCTAGAAGGACTAAGGTAGTGACTCTTCTCTTATGTTGTGTATGATGTTTTGGTATGCATGACTTGTCATTGAGCGTTGTGAACTGTGTGTGCCATTGTCCATTACAGTGTGAGCAATGCAGCGTGAGCCGTTTAGGGATTGACGCTAGTCATCTCTAGTTTGGCCGTTGTAGTGCTATTGTAATCGACATAGATCTTTGTGAATCCGACCCGTAGGGCGTCGTGTTGTGAATCCAGCCATGGGCTGTGTGTTATATCTTGCCTGTATGGCTTGCGTTATGAAATGTTTTATATGAATCCCAGCTGTGGTGAAATATATTGTGTGGATTGTTGTGACGCAATTCAGTGTGAGCAATCGTAAAGGATGACATGTGTCATACTAACCATTGTTGTTGTAACTACCGTTATAGTTGTTTTGTGTGGATAATGATTTGATTTCATGTCTTATTGTTGTACATACTATGATTGATTTGACATTATGGAGATTCCTTAGAATCTCACTCTCCCAAAAACCATGTTTTAGACATGGCAGAAGGATCGAAGGGAAAGCGGGTGATGAAGAGTAGTTAGAGCTTTGGTTTAGGAGTATACTTTGGTTTAGGGGTGTTCAAATCCGGGACCAGGACCGGGATCCACCACTCCCGGTCCCGGGTTTTGGCCGAGATACAAATTGCATCCCGGTCCCGGTAATCCCGGGCGGGACCGGGATCAAACCGGGAATTCCTGGTTTTTAAAAAAAAATTAAATTTAAAAATTATTATTATTTTAGTTACATTTTCTATAATTTAGTGTTTAAAGTAATTATTTAACATCTAATAAGGCCATAATAATCACACAAATTGATCTACAATTGAAGAATATCATTTTATTATTATTATTATGATCACTTTCATCATTTTTGTTATTATTTTTATACATTATATAGTAGGATTAGTATCACGATATATATAGTTTAACTCTAACTAAGCATGTGATACACATTTTATCAAATGGTAACTTAAATTATGGGATAAAAATACAAAAATAAAACAATAACTTAATTTTTAAGAAAAGAATTAAAAAAAATAAAAAACCGGGACCGGGACCGGGACATGGATCACAACATGAGTGATCGGACCCGGTCCCGGTCCCGGGTCCCACAGATCCCGGTCCCGGTCCCGGCTGGGACGGGAAATTCCCGGGATCAAAATGTCCGGGACCAAGACCGGGACACTTTGAACACCCCTACTTTGGTTATTGGTTATCATGTAAATCATTTGAATATTTTTGGATCAATTGTATATGTATTGGGATAGATTGTATAGTTTTGTGTAATCCCCAAGATAAGGGAAAAGTATGTGGGCTTTGTGACTTTGTATAAACCCTTATTTAATGAATGGAACCCGAGTGAGTCGGGAATTTACTTTGCACTCTGATATTTGTAAATGGAATCCACCTGTATAGGCCATTATTATTTTGTATTGTGAATATGAGACTATTGTGAATAGGTTTTTGAAAAGGTTTTTGTAAACCCTAATTTTGGGAAATTTTATTTTGTATAAGTCCCAAATCATCCATGGTCTCTAATTCTACATTAATTACGTGTTTATAAACTAAATCTCAGCCTTAAGGTGGGAAAGGGGTTACAGGAAGCCTCCTACAATACTCTTCCCCTTATTTAAGGTTTCCACTACCATCTCTGCATCACATGCTACCTCAACTTTCTGAAAGGCCATCTCCCAGCATATCTACATCCCTTCACATATCGCCCAGGCTTCTACTGCTTGACTGGAACATCTAGTTAGCTTATGTGAAGATCCTCCAAGCCACTCCCCATAATCTCCTCTGATTACTCCTCTACAGCCAGAATATCTCTGTTGCGCCGTCATACCATCCACATTTAGTTTGCACCAGCCTGCGGGTGGACTTTGCCACTTTAACAACCTCGTTTCCTATCTTTCTAGATTATTCATCCCTCATGTCCTTTATTCTTATAGTTATGCATAAACCTTGTCATAAACTTCTCAGGATTCGCCGGACTCTGGTAATCTGCCTCGTGTAGTTCTTTATTCCACCATTCCAGTTGTACCAACACCTAACAGCGAAGGTTTCTGACCATAATAAATCTTCTTCTAAATTTCCCCTGGGTATTATATTAAATTCCAACCAGTCTGCACCTTCTCGCTCATAGAACATTTCTCTCTTATGACTCGGTACCAGATTAATCCACATCTTTTTGGCCTAGGGCAATTTCATAGCGCATGGATCTGTTCCTCTCTGTCATCTCCACACCTTCTGTATCTCAGCTCGTCCATCCTCTATCTTGCTGTTATAGCACTAGTAGGTATACGAAAGTGATTTGCTTGTCAAAGAAATACTCGAACCTGCTCTGGTATCTTTAATTTCCATATGTATTTTAATACTCGACTTCGAGTTACTCCTCCATTTCCTCTTAGCATTTTATATGCACTGGCTGTCAAGAAGTTTCCATTTCCAGTTAGCTGCCATACTAGAGTATCTTCGTCATTTTCCCTATTTGGGATAAGGAGGTTTGTTATTACTTGTAGCATGTTGTTTGGTAACAGCTAGGCCAAGTGTTGTATGTTCCACCTATTCTGATATTCAATTAACTCCTTTACTCTCATTTCTTTTTGAGTCACAGTTTTTTTCGGGATGTTTGAGATGAGGGCCTCACATCCTTTCACCCACTTGTCAAAGCACACCCTTATATGGTTTCCATTTCGTACCTCCATCCTGATATTCTCTTGGAACTGATCCCACATCCTATATATCCCTTTCCAAAGGCTTAAATCCCCTGCTTTAACTTGCATCTCTTCTTCCCTTCCTAGCCCACGTCCATATTTTCCATGTAAGACACTTACCCACAGAGCATTATGTTCTGTGTACATCCTCTAGAGCAACTTTAGGAGAAAGGCTTCATTCATGTAATTCAATGACTTAATTCCCATTCCACCTTCTCCTTTTTCAGTGCACATTTTTTGCCATGAAACTGCATGCCATTTCCTGATCTCCCATTGTTCTCCCCAAATAAATCTTCTCTGTGCTCTTTTTATACTTTCCCCCACTCTTATAGGTATTCGTTCATGTTGCATGTGGTACAGGGGAATCGTACTAGTTACAGTTTTGACTAAAGTGATTTGTCCTGCTAGAGACAGGCTAGCTACTTTCCAATCGTTGAGCCGCTTTTTCTACTGCATTGTATCTTTCTTTCCTTTTCCTTGGGAAGGAAATATTTGCTCCAAGGTATCTCCCTAGCTCCTCCACCTGTTTAAATTGACTGAGTATGCAAATCTCTCTCCTGTGTTATAGCGGCACATTTGGTGAGAAGAAAATTTAAATTTTTTCCTTGCTCACTTTATGCCCCGACATCTCTCCAAATTCCTGCAAACAATTCAAGATTAATTCAAGAACAAGGTCGTTAGCAAACATCATATGCATTATTGTGGGCCCACTCTCATGTCTTTCCATTCTCTCTCTCTCTCTCTCTCTCTCTCTCTCTCTCTCTCTCTCACTCTATCTAGGATAACATGTGTGAGTTTTTCCATGTCCAGTGCAAATAGATACGGAGATAAGGGGTCCCCTTGTCGTAATCCTCTAGAGGGAAAAAATAGGTCAAGTTTTTCACCATGCCAAAGAATCCTTGTAGACATTGTCGAAACACATCCCATTGTTATCGCAATCATTTCTGGGGGGCATTGGATTTCCTGAAGCACCTTTTCTATGTAACCCTAACTGATACGATTGTATGCCTTTTCTCGGTTGATTTTGATTGCCGTAAAACCTTTCCTCCCTCTCTTCTTCCTCATTAAATGTATAATCTCATTCACAATAATTATGTTGTCGTGGACATTCTGCCCTAGCACAAAGCTTACTTGAAGAAAGGTAGAAAGAGAAAATCACCACCAAACACATTTTATCATTCATTTCTCTCAACCATGTGCCCTCCCCTATAATAGGGTTCATTTTAAGTTTTATCACACAATTAAGCTCAGACGCAGGGTTCAGGCACTGATTATAACACATTCAGATCGAATTTCACATCATATTCTTTAAAAGTGTTTATTCAACAATAATTACATCCACTTTTGAAGTCATTAGCCCTTAATCCCATTTTTGGAATATTACACATCTACCTTTAGCTTCTCCAACCTTATCTCTCTCTCTCTCTTACCCATCGTCTATCTCCCACAGTCACTCACTCACACACCCTCACCAATCGCCTATCTTTGTTACTGTGATCTTTGAACACAAAGTTTCATTGTCTTCAAACTCATTCAAGTAGATGGTGTATTCTAGCGAGGTCCTCCCCATCTTAAGCCCCTTGACAATAGATGCAAGAAGAAAGAAAGAAGAAAGATAGAAAGAGAAAAGGCGTAATGGGGAGAGAGTTGATGGGATGAGAGAGAACAGTTTATGAAATAGGACCCATAAAAAAGTAATGTCTTTCTGAGACATCTAAGGGCTGTGTAAAATTACCCCATTTTTGTAAAGTTTATGTATAATTTAGCACCCATAAAAACTTAATAGTGTTAGGTGCCCATGACATAAAACTTTATTACTAAATTTGCATCTTCATTCAATTTTTCAATCAATGATTTATTCTATAGGCTGTTTTAAGTGGAATGTGGACTCTGGCCCATTGTAAGCCCATTTGAGCAGTTTTGGGCCATTCTTACTAGCAAACCCACACATAATGTTTTGTTGCGTGCATGTATTATACCTTTATTTTTGGGAGAATTACACTATAGTCCAATGGAAGCTAATATATGAAGAAATAGTCCTAAGAAATTCTAAAATTACTCTCAAGTCCCATAAAACCATTTTGTAATAAATTTCAGGTGAGAAATGTCTGAATGACCCCTGTCAGATAAATAGTGAAAGGGATGGTAAATGCTGCGAAATACGCACATGACGTCTGAAAGAGGTCTGACGGTTGGCGGGAAAAACAGAGTGACGATCACCTACCATGGTTGAAGAGTAAGGTAGGGAATTGATGCCATCCACTCTCTTGTCTTCATTATTCCATGTTACTCACCTATTTTATTGAGTAGTCAAACATATATTTAGGTTTTGTTAATTCATGTTCGTTTTGATCATGAAAATGGAAAACGTTGTCTGCTTTTTATGGGTATTGTCCTCTGTATACCTGCAAACCATAAAGGAAGACCTACTAAATGCAATGGATATGCTTTAGCTAAGATTTCAATGTACTTGGTATGGTTTTGTATGCTCTATTTTTGCTATCATTTTGCTCTATTTTCTGGTTCATGGTGGTGTGTTTCTACAATATAAGAGGTAAGGAATGAATGTGGGGGTGAAAGGTTTGGTGCTACATAACCTGATTTGAGTGGGAAAAAAAGAGTTGTTAATGGGAGCAGTGATAGTTGTCGATAGAGGCTCCTTAACTTGTTAATGACAACTAGAGGTGATATTTAAATGTTTTACTTGTGGTGTAATGGTGTTTGGAATGGGTTTGAAACGTTTGCTATGTTTTTTTGGTATTTTGTGCTATTTTTAGTCATTATTAGTGGGATTTAATGAACAATGTGTGAAATATGTGTGGTTGGAGGTCCTGATTATGTAGAAGAATGTGTTGTTAATAGGGGCTGCGACATTTGTTAATAAGGCTAGTGAAATTGTTAATGACAACTTTTTTATGTAGTAGACAGCGGTGATGGCTACCACGTCTGGCAAGAATCTACTATATTTTCGTTAGTAAATGTTAGTGCTATAGATATGCACATTTGATGTCCTTGCTTGCACAATGCTACAGGCTCTACTGACAACTTCCGGTGTCTTCATTGACAAGTCAATGAAACTGCTATGTAATATGTAGCTTGTCCAAAATATGCAGAGAGTTGTAAATATTTATTAATAATTGAGTGAGCATTTATATATGTCTTGTTATAATGTAAGTACATACATTCCAAAGTCTTGAAGTTTTAGTCATTTGGAAGTTATATGCCACTCTAGCAAGGCATTTTTTTACAAAAAATACATACATGATTCTTAATTTCTTATTGTCAGCTTCAAATGTGGCATTGATTAATTTTTTTTTCAGTATTATCCCTATTGAAAATCTCATTAATTGCAGCTGAAATATGACTTTCAGGATGTTATCATGATATTAAATGAGTAATTTTGGAATTTTTTTCATTTTTAGAGAAAGTTAATAATGGCTTAATCATACCTACTTTGTTTTAATGAGATTATTAGAGGTGCCTTATAATAAGGATTGCAATCATATGCGATTATTTGAGGACAACTCAAGGGGCCTTCACTGACAACTTGTGGTGGCTCCATTGACAAGTCATTGAGACTCTGTTGACAACTCTTCATAACAGCATAACTGTGTTAACAATCCAGGCGACCTTTACTGATAACGTGTGGTGCCTCTATTGACAAGTCATTGCGACTCTGTTGACAACTCTTCATAATAGTATAACTATTCTAACAACTCAGTCAGCCTATATTGACAAGTCAAGGGGCCTTAACTGACAACTCGTGGTGCCTCCATTGCCAAGTAAAGGAGTGTCCACATGTTACTATGACCACCTAATTAATATGGAATATTAACAACATAGGAAATCTATAAGTATACGTAGATAAACTCATTTTTCAATGTCATCATATCTACATATATATATTAACAACTACATGGGCGTATATTGACAACTCCATGGGGCAATAATGACAACCCGAGGTCCATTTGTTGACAACATAATTTACATCAGATTAAAACTTTCAATACATGACAGTGGGATACAAAATGTCAACATAACTGCATAAATATATATATTAACAACTCCATAGGCGTACATTGACAACCCCATAGGCCTATAATGACAACCCGAGGTCCATTCATTAACAACAAAATTTACATCAGATTAAAACTTTCAATACATGACAGTGGGATACACAAATATCAACATAACTGCATATATATTTTAACAACTACATGAGCCTCCAACATAATACACTTGGATCATCCCTTATTGCCATTGTATTATATCTTCATTTTGTCTTTCATCTACATAGACATGCCCACTTTCTCTACTATAACTGATTAAATGTTCAATTGCTTCATCATCTAGTACATCCATAAATGTTGTTCTATCACACGGCAATTTGAACTTCATAACAAGTCCGCCTCTCTCTTTTCCCACAATGGAGGATATCATTGTTTTAAACTCTTCTAAACTTGTTCCTTCCTTAATAGTTCTAGATATGACGGTTCCACCAACATATATTAAATCATCATCTCTACTGACTTCAAACCTTCCCCCTATATGAAGGAAAATAGTAGATTCTTGCCAGATGTGGTAGCCATCACCACTGTCTACTACACAAAAAAGTTGTCATTAACAATTTCACCAGCCTTATTAACAAATGTCGCAGCCCCTATTAACAACACATTTTTACTACACAATATGGAATTTCAACCACATATATTTCACACCTTATTTATTAAACCCACTTATAATGACTGAAAACAACACAAAATATCAAAAAACACAGTAAACTTTTCAAACCCATTCCAAACACCATTACATCACAAGCAAAATATTTAAATATTACCTCTAGTTGTCATTAACAAGTTAAGGGGCCTCCATTGACAACTATTACTGCTCCCATTAACAACTCTTTTTTTCCTACTCAAATTAGGTTATGTTGCCCCAAACTTTTCACCCTCATCTTCATTCCTCACTTCTTCTATTGCAGAAACACACCACCATGAAACAGAAAACAGAACATACAAAACCATATCCAAACACATTGAAACTTTAGCAAAAGCTTATCCATTGTATTTACTAGGCCTTCCTTTATAGTTTGCAAGCATATGGAGGACAATTGTAACCCCTTACCTTGAAAACTGTAATTATAATTCGAAATTCATAATTAAAATGAAATAGAGACCAATAATCATCAAATGTCTCTTTTATAATCCCTTCCTTACGGGAGGGTTTTCACAAATTCTTTCAAAACTTTTGCCTTTAGTCTGGTCTCAAATTCACGTTTCGAATATAATTACCCTGTGCAATTAAATCACATTTATACATATCAGAGTGCAAAACAAAAATCCTGGCAACCCCCGGGCTTCATATCAAGCTAAAAGGGTTTATGGAGCATATTCGCCCCTTAAAGTTTCCCAATGAGGGGATTACATAACCCTATCCAAAATAATATTTACATACCAAAAGTATACTGTAATCCCAGACCAAAATGGATAACCTACAATCCAACATCAACTATCTGTAAAAAGTTCTAGCCGCTCCTAGTCGCTCGCTTCTCCTTGGACCCATTTGCCTTGTCTGTAGGTTAGTTAAAGGAAAGAATAAGATTTGAAAGAACCCCAGTAGTAACAAATTACTCATACAATATGTAAACACATATTATGCAAGCAAATCATTAGCAATAACATCAGTAATATCACAATGCACAATGATTAATGGTAGTCACCATAAACGACAGCACTCACGGCTATAAACACAATATGACAGCTTTACCTGTAATCTCAATAATGACAGCCCTCATAGCTGTATACACTATGTGACAGCTTTCGCTGTAATCATAATGACGACAACCCTCCTGGCTGTATACACTATGCGGTAGCATAAAAAATCATCACAATGAATGACAACATACATACAATGTATTACACATGGTATAAGAGAAAGAGTCACTACCTTGTTCTTTTCTGATGTTTTCCAGCACTGCACATCTACGATTAGGGCAAATGTTGAACCCTATAACCAAAAACAAGAACGGCGGATTAATTCTCTACTCCAAATTCTTATTGTCATAACTCTTAAAGTTGGTTATCCTTAGAACTCTTTAGGTGGCCACTAGGAGCCTAGACATATACCTAAAGGGTTAGGAGAAACTACCCCAGAGATTCCTCTTTCAAAGAGAACACACTGATTTTTGACTCAGACACTAGAGTGAAGAAGACCTCACTCGAGTGATGGAGCGATCTGTTCTCGAGCACTGAAGATCACTCGTGCGAGTATTTGGCTGAGAGCACAATTTGAGACAGAAAGTTGTCACAGCACTGGAGTCCTGAGCCCAGCACTCAAGTGATGGCCTCATACTCACTCGAGTCCTATCGAGTGAGACACAGAAAGTGACAATCCGAGAGCAACAAGAATCCTAGAATGAGGAGTACACTCGAGCACTAGTTCTAGCACTCGGGTGATTACCCAATACCTGCGAGTGTCAAGGCACACTCTTGGAAAATAGCCTGCTAGTATTAACCCGAGACAAATTCTCAAAATGCAGAACACACAAGCACTCGAGTGACACCCCAAGTACTTGAGTGATATCCCATATCACTCACAGGTTAGGAAGTGCACTTTTGAACTTTGCCTAAGAACTCTATTGAAACACTGAAGGAAAAATGCAAAATATACTGCTGCACTCGAGTGAGACCTTACCTCACTCGAGTGAGCACTACTACAAAAAAGTAGTGTAATGGCGCTTATTTTATAAAATACTTTGGGGTTTAAGAAACGCCAAAGCTTTTGACGCCATTAAAAATTCCTGTGGCGTTTTTCAATTTACAGAAATGCCATACGTTACTTTATTAAATTAAATAAATATATTAATTATATGTAGCGTTTCGGGAGGAAAGTGCCAAAGGAGGGGTACCCCTCCTTTGGCGTTTATTGGTCAAACGCCAAAGGAGGGGTGTCCCCTCCTTTGGCGTTTTTCCTACAAACGCCAAAGGAAGGGTACCCTCCTTTGGCATTTTACCTTCAAACGCCAAAGTAGGTTTAATTTTTTTTAATAATTTTTTCAAATATTTTTTTTCCTGTGCAGTGTAATACCTGATGACCATATATATATAGTAGTAAGCAAATGACCATATATTTCGTCTAATAGGCAAATATTACAATACAAAACAATGATGGTCATTTGTTCAAATAACTACAATGAATAATTATAATGTTTAACAACTACAAAATATATTGTATTAACAATGATTATATAGTGTACAACTAATTTTATAAATGATTAAACAAAATAAGAATAGGCAAGAAAGAAGCTACATGCCTAAATTAACTAATTGCTTGACCATATATTCACACCATTCTTCAATGATTTCATCCATTTGATAGTCAGACAGCTCAGCACAACGTGCATCTTCATAATACTACATAAATAATCATGTATACAAAGAATGAAAATCACTAAATTTAGACACTTTGTTAATTAAAATTAAAGCACAATATCAATTGCAACTAAAGGGAACTTACTTTCACAGGAATTACAAGGTGACGATGAATAACTATATCTTTCATAAATTTCATAACATAATAACCACAATAATTATCATTCGGCTGGAATGGACACTGCAACAATACAATGAAATAGTTATGTCAATTTTTGAATAAATTTTTTTTACTAACAAGAATGGAGTAAATTCATATATAAGTACCATAATCTTCCTCCACACATAGCTATTGGCCGGGTCATTGCATCTAGAGTAGGTCAATCCAACTTTTCTTCTATATGCGGTTAATGCACTAATAAAACAAAGAAGTTCCTGATTAATTTTGGTTATTCAATAATCACACACGAAAAGATTTACACATACACCTATACACTTACTTATTGAAGATAATCAGCATATCAGGGCGATTATCTGGATAAGCAGTTTCTATAGGATCTAGATAGTAAATGCGAGGGCTTTCTATTGCTGCTGGATGGACAAAAATTAATATCCAATGTTCCCTAAAAAAACATTTTGAAAATTTTATTTGGACAATCATTTAATGGTAAAAGTGAAAAAATAAAAAACATACATTCAAATATTGTCACAAATCACTTACCCTACATTGTATGGCACAAGAAAGAGCTTGTTAGGGGTTGCTCTAAGCATAAAGCAGTCTCTAAGTTTGTTAGACTGTGCTTCCAAATCTCTCCCCTTATGCTGGCCAAAGAGGTGTGGGCTAACAAAGACGAATCTCTACATCCTATCCGTGCCTACTATCTCATCGTGGTACAAATGCCTTTATATCAAACAAACAATGTCGTTTCCACAAAAAAAAATTGAATGATGAATAATAATAACAATAATAGATGAATACCTGATCCATAAGTTGATAGCTGTTCCACCTATCCTTCCATGAGTAAGCATATCATTCAGCATAGCACCATCGACATGATCAATTACACCTTCTGCATTATAGATGTCCGGATGAAAACGTATTTCCTAACCTCGATGGAGGATCAATTGTTGTACCATTGATGCCAACTGTTGGCGATAAGAACCATTGGTTTGTTGTTTCGTTTGCTAGTAGAAGGTTGGGACTTCTGTTGGGTTGCTGAACAATATGAGTTCTTCCTATGGCCTTCAATTCTTTTTCCTTTATGACTAGTAGCAACCTACAAAAATCATTAAAATTTAATCATGTTGTTTTTTAGATAGAAGTGCATATAGAATAAGTAGAAGGAATTGTAAATTAAATCACCTTTTGATTGATATGGCTCAATCAGACCTATTGGCCATGCAACATAACCACCAACAACATCTTTTACCATTGTCTGTTCATCTAGAGAAGGGATTGGTATGAGGGCATCTGCATCTGTGCATACGTCAACCTTGACTCTAAGTGTGTTCTCAGGCAATGGTAAACCATAAAGGATATCAATGTCGGTGTTGTAGACAACTCTTATAGCAACTGCATGCTTGAAAGATTCATCGACATGCAGCTTGCACGCCGATTCGCCTTATAAAAGATGGAGTCAATATTAAGGTACACTAATTTAAAACATAACAAAAAGTTAACTAGAGAAGAAATTAATTACGAAAGGAATTAGGACTTTAGGCGTGGAGGGGTAACTATCATTCTTCACACTTGTGCTGTCACACATTGGGCTTGGTGCTGGCCGAGAAAGCAGTAAAGTGTCAATTTGAGCCTTCAATAATGTATTTTGCTCTTGTATCAATCGCATATGATCGTTAAATTGTTCTATTTGGTATTGGTGGACACTCATCTGCTCATCTACTTGATGCTTGTAGACACTCATCTGTTGTTCCAGTTGCTGCTTGTAGTCACAAATCTGCTCCTGTAGTTGCATAAAGTCATTTTTGTTCGGTCGCTTTTGGCGTCCGAAGTATGATGTTTGGGTGACTGCAAAACCAGTACCACGAAGACGACCATGATACTCAGGAGCTCTAAGAGCTCTGCTGAGTAAATCGTCACGACCAACATAATTCATCAACTCTGGTTGGTCCTGCGTCATTTTTTGCTATCACAACAACAATTGCAATAATATTAGTTATTATAAAATAGAATCATTTAATCAAAGCAAAATATTTATGAATAATCCACCACCTACACAATATTTTGCAACTTCTCTGGCTTGTTCGCTGGGAATTTCTCCTTTTTTTATTAGTGACGCCAGCCAGCCACAAATTATGACATGGCATGTGTGTGACATCAAAATATGATTGTTTGACCTTTATAACAAAGTTAGTTGTAGTTAAAAATTAGTCATCTAAATTATATTCATATGAAATGATTATAAGTTCTTACCAATTGTTGCTCCAACTTTGCATACGATAGTGGTCCTTTTAAGTACCGATATGCCATGTTGCTTGCGCTTTCACGATTTCTATCACTTCGTTCCTTTTTAAATGCAAATAATTTCAATAAAAATTAATTTCAATTACATTGCAAGTAGTATGTAAGGGCTAATATTGTATTACCAGAAACTCCGCGGTAGTATGTGTGCTCAAAAACTCATCTCACTGCTCTTGTGTTATTATTCCATCATACAACTGTGGTGGCGTATGAATGATATTGCCATCTGTGTCCCGCGAGTAGAATTTGATAAGATTGGAATGAAAACATCTCAAAAGTTTGCCACATTTTGCGAGCACAAATTTGTCTTTGTCGTTATCGATAATGAAGATAGACTGTAACAAAAAAACCACACATGCTTTGTTAGATTGTAATTCATGCAACAAAACAACCAGAATAATAAAGTAAATAATGTTTACCTTAACTGAACTTAGAAGCATATCAGAATAGTCCTTCTTTGCCCGTCTCCAATCTGAGATTGTAATGGGGACTCTTTCTTTGACAATAGTCCCAATATAATTAATAAAGTTGCTAGCATTTTCACCAATTGGGTTTCCCTTGTCATTCCACTCAAGCTCTAACATAATGCCCTTGCTCCTTAGTTTGATCAGTTTATGCATCACAGTCCTACCTCAGACTACAGCGGCTTCAAAGGATGCTTGCTCAATGTGAGGATCAACTACATCTTCATTGTGGGCTTCAAAGGCTGCTTGATCATTGTGGGGATCCATTTTCCTACAAGTTAAATAAACAAGACAAAAATATCAGTGCATATTGACAATCATAGTAATAAAAGTAAATTAAGTTGGAATATATGAATACATGTAATAAAACATACATACTAAAAAATCAAGACACTCATTATCATCTTTTTCTCTTTCTTGTTTGATTTAAAAACCATGTCCCCTCTTGATGATCATGTCTCATATATAAATGTTCATCTTCATCTTCTTCTTCATTTCTATCAATATATCTTGACCACAACATCTCAAAGGAAAGAGTATCCTCAGGAATATTCAAATATTCATTACTTATAGTACCAACTTGTTCTTGATGATTCTTGTTTGATGGAACTACAATGGACCAATTCTTCTTAGCAGGATCGGGAACGAAAAACACTTGTTCTTCTTGTGATGCTAAAATGAAAGGATCATCTTTATACCAAACTTTAGAAAGGTCTACTTGAACAAACCCTAACTCATCTATCTGCAATCCACTATTGTTGTTAACCCACTTACACCTGAAGACAGGGACCCTCAACACAGTATAATCTAACTCCCATATTTGTTCAATTACACCAAAGTATGACATTGGTGCGTAGATAGGGTGCATGTCTTTGACACTGGATCTATGCCAAGAATCAGCAACAAGTGTGACCCCACTATTTTGCATCGTGCTCCTTGTATCATGTTCTTGTGTGTAGAAGGTGTAACCGTTGATTGCATAACCATTATAAGATAATACACTTAAGCTCGGTCCATTCGATAGCCATCTCAAGTTTTCAGAAATTAGATCAGGATTCCTCTCCACCTCATCTTTAATGCGCCTTTTTAACCAACTTGGAAAATGTTTGTTGTGTTCCTTTGTTATAAAATTTTCATTCCTGTCACCATGTGCCAATCGAAGTGCGGCCTTATGTTCGTCAACAAATGGTTCAACCTCATCAGTGTTATGAAGCACATACAAGTGAGCTTGTTCCCATTCAGTCACCGATATCCTTATTACATCCTTCCCACTTGTTCCTTTCCCTGATCTTTGCCCATCATGACGAGACTTGGGGATACCTACGGGGTCAACATTTGATAGAAATTCAGCACAGAAGTCACTTGCTTCTTCAACCATATACCACTCAGCTATACAACCCTCTGGTCTATATCTATTTTTCACATACCCCTTTAAAATTTTCATAAATCGCTCATTCGGGTACATCCATCTCAAGTACACTGGACCGTACAATTGAACCTCTTTCACCAAGTGTACGGTTAGATGGACCATAATGTCAAAAAATGAAGGGGGAAAATACATTTCAAGTTCACATAGAGTACAAACAATCAGCCTTTGCAAATCTTGTAACTTCGTTGAATCAACCACTTTACTGCAAATCAACTTGAAGAACATGCAAAGTTTAGTAATGGTGTTCCTTACTTTTTTGGGTAAGAGTGACCGTATACCAATCGGTATGAAATTTTGCATGAGCACATGACAATCATGAGATTTAAGGTTCTTGAGCTTCAACTCTTTCACTGATACAAGGTTCTTTATATTTGAAGAATACCCCTCTGGAACTTTAATTCCTTCCAGAAATTCACAAAATAATTTTTTCTCTTTCCTCGATAGAGTGTAAGCCGCTGGAGGTAGATAAGTACGGTGCCCTTGCTCAACTAGTGCCAACTCTTCTCTTATTCCCAAATTAACCAAATCCAACCTCGCATTTACACTGTCCTTGCTTTTTCCTCGTATACTGAGCAATGTGCCAATGAGACTATCACATATATTTTTTTCTATGTGCATCACATCAAGAAAATGTCTCACATACAAGGACTTCCAATATGGAAGTTCAAAGAAAATAGAATTCTTTTTCCAACCGGTTGTCCCGAATTGTTTTGCAAAAGGCTTGCCAAAATCGTTATCCATGTGCTTAACCTTCTCAAAAACCTGAGCACCGGTCAACATCGTCGGTGGGCTACCTTCTTCTGACTCACCATTGAAAGCCTTTTTCCACTTCCTCCAATGATGTGTTGATGGTAAGAATCTTTGATGTCCCATGTATACATTTTTCTTACAATGATCTAGTCGCATTGAATGAGTGTCATCTTCACATATAGGGCACGCACAATATCCTTTGACGCTATATCCGGACAAATTACCATAAGCAGGGAAATCATTAATTGTGCCAAACAACATGGCTTTCAAATTGAAACTTTCTTCCCTGTACCCATCATACACATTGACGCCTTCTTCCCAAAGTAGCTTCAAGTCATCAATTAAAGGAGCCAAGTATACATCTATATCATTTCCAAGTTGCCTTGGCCCAGAAATTAATATAGACAACATCGTATACTTGCGTTTCATGATCAAGTGTTGAGGAAGGTTAAAAATCATCAATATCACTGGCCATATACTGTATGTACTACTCTGAACCCCGTGGGTATTGATTCCATCAGTTGAAAGTACAAGGTGTAGGTTCCTTTCTTCATTCGCGAAGTCAGGATAGTCATGATCAATTTTTTTTCCATTGAGGGGCATCCGCAGGGTGCCTAAGGTTCGTGTCTTCAATCCTTTCATCTGCATGCCACGTCAACAACTTAGCAATCTCCTCATTACTGTATAATCGCTTGAATCTTGAAATAATTGGAAAATACCATATGACCTTCGAGCGACTCTTGCCTTTCTTTTTCCCATATCGAGATGCATTACATTTAGGGCACTTCTCTAACGTTGCATATTGATTTCGAAATAATATGCAATCGTTAGGGCATGCATGAATCTTCTTATAACCCATGCCAGTTGTAGAGCAAAGTATTCGCTTTGCCTCATATGTCTTGGTAGAAAGTACATTTTCTTCTGGGAGCATATCTTACACAAGTTCAAGTAGTACGGTAAAACCAGAATCACTCAATCCATAGTGTGCTTTAAAGTTGTACAATTTCAACACTGCTAGCAATCTTGTGTATTTAGTACTACCAGCATATAATGGCTTCTCTGCATCACCTTTCAACTTCTCATATTCTTGAGGACGGTTATGAAGCACCCCTTCAACTGCATTTAGCATTTCTTGAAGACCATCATCTTCATCACACATGCTTGAGTCAAACTCATTTGAAGCACCGATCATGGTATGTATTTGACCACGATCTGCATCATCCGTCTCACCGTGCCTTGTCCATCGTTTATATGATTGATCAATTCCATGACACACTAAATGATCTAGTAAATCAAGTGGACTAATCCGCTTTCCATAACAACAAGATAAGCAAGGACATAGGATTTTGTTAGGATCATTTGCATGCTCGCTTGCAAATCTAATAAACTCTTTCACCCCATCAATATATTCTCTTGAGTACCGATTAGATGACATCCATTTTTGATCCATCTATACCTTAAACATATATATTTTTATAAGTGGTCAGTTGCTTGCCTCTTAAAGTTCTCTTTATTTGTTATTTATTTTTTAAAAAAAGTAAATTCAACAGCATAACATTCCAAAATTTAAAGTTTTACAAAATATTAAACACTCTTCTTAAATCACAAATAATCAACCAATTAATCCCACAACATCTAAATAATATTCACAACTCACCACCAAATAAATCATATTGGCCAACACTACTACATGTCGTAATTAAAATAATTGGGTCCATAACAAGCCAACAAAAATACAACCCTACGTTTATTAAATTAATTGGTTCCAAAATAATCATTGATTAAACTACCAGCGGCATTTATAACACTTCTACCCAATTTGACCATTTCAACAGTGCCATTCCCAACTCTTTCACTATTGACAACATGTACTTCTATAGAAAAGTATAAGCAAATATATAATAGTCATACATATTTTAATTAAAAAAATGTGAATAAAATGTTAAAAAACAAACAACACTTACAGGAGCTTCTGTAGGAAGCTTTGTACTGCAACCAGCCAAAAAGAAAAAGAACACGAGGGAGGAAGCTTTGTACTGCAACCAGCCAAAAAGAAAAAGAACACGTGTGGGAGGAAGCTTTGTACGGCAATGAAGCTCTATGCTGTAATGAAAGTGGCGAACAAATGTTTACAAATATTTGCACGAGGAGGAGACAAAAAAAAATAGCAAGTGGAGGATCAAAGAAGCTTCTACTTGTCGCTGGTCAAACAGAGCAAAGGGGGTGGGGACAATAGAAAAGAAAAGCAGGAAAGCGATAGTGGCGGGACGCAACAATGGCGGGTGTTAAAATTTTTTAACATTTATATTACCTTTTACAGCGCTTATATAAAAAGTGCCAAAAAAGGTGTGAGTATCTATGGCACTTCTTATATAAGCGCCATTAATGTTATAAAACAAAATGAAACCTTTGGCGCTTCCTTAGAAAGTGCCAAAAATTCATTTAAAAAATATTTTAAAAAAAATAAATTAAAGCTGACTGAATTTTTTTTTCTATTATAATTTTTTTAACAACATGTCCTAGGCGTTGTACATGTGCATTTATAAGGAGCCCTGCTGCCACATATGGCTTCCTGTTGGTCACTTCAATTAATACGAATATAGTTCATATCACTAACATGGATCAAAGTGGGAATCAGAGGGAACTAATTAATGGTGGGGCTGTGTACAGGGAATCAGAACAAGCAGCTTTGAATACGTACTTCAGAAATGCCAATTGCCAACCATCATAATATAGTTGTAATTAAAAAAAACCATTGCGTGATCCACCAAGTATAAAGGCATATTGTAAAAGAAGTCATGATTCTCATCAAGTAAATGGCCAACCTGTGATTCTTTCCCAATAGCGAGCTCTGACGATGGCTTTCAACGGTCGAGGGAGCTGAAGAAGAGCGTGAGGGCAAGGAAGAGCGTGAGTAACATGTTAAGAGAAAGACAGAACCTCATTGACCAGTCTTGTGGCGTTGGTTTCTTCGTTGCAAAACACCTTCTGGTTTCGTGCCTTCCATAAGCATTGAACTCCAAAGCTTGTACACCAAATAGGATTGCTCCTACAAGTCTGCAGGTTCTTCTTCAATGCGCAGATGCAAATATGCAATGTCACAAAAAGTGATTTATGTCCAACCTCTTCAAGGAGCTATCGGATGGCCAGCTATAAAGTTTGGAAAGTGATTTATCAATGTATACATTACTATTCAAGATAGATATGACTTGCCTTGTCAATGAAAAAAACAAATATGCAGGTGGAAGCTTTCACGTGATTCTTCTCCATTCTTTTTTTACTTGACTTTTCAATAAATGCCAAAGCTTTCACGTGATTCTTCTCCCTTCGGTAAAGATGATCCCTTTGTTTTTTTTTTGTAATAATTGTGGAAGCTTTGGCATTTTATTTCAAAACACCAAAGCTTCCCCTCCAAAATCAACTGCAGTGATCAATTATCCTTCGTTTTTTATTTTGTAATTGTGGAAGCTTTGGCGTTTTACTCCAAGACGCCAAAGCTTCCCCTCCAAAATCATTTTTTTGTAATTGTGGAAGCTTTGGCGTTTTATTCCAAAACGCCAAAGCTTCCCCTCTAAAATCAACTGCAATGATTTGCCTTATCCTTCGTTTTTTTTTTGTAATAGTGGAAGCTTTGGCATTTTATTATAAAACGCCAAAGCTTCCCATCTTTTTTTTTCAAAACAAAGCTTCCCATCTTGATCCAAAAAAAATCTGCAATGATCATATGATTCATATCCTTCATTTTTTTTAATATATATGTGGAAGCTTTGGCATTTAATTATAAAACGCCAAAGCTTCCCAGATCTTCATTTTTTTTAATATATTTGGAAGCTTTTATCTACACCCATCTTTGATCCTTTTATATATATATATATAGGAAGCTTTGGCATTTTATTATAAAACGCCAAAGCTTCCTATCTTGGAAACCACCAAATCATATTTACATTGCATTACATATATAATATCGATAAAACACCATGCATGTGGTGACCCTTAGCTCTCTCCGTTCTTTACTTTATAGATATACACACACCAAAAATGTAATTATTATATATTACTATATGTATACTGTTTTTTTTTTGTCAACACTATATGTATACTTTTAATATATAAGTTAGACTCTGCTTGTGCTGACTCAGTGAATGTATGTGACCCTGTTTACACCCTTAAGATGTGCATGATTGGTTTGGACAGAGGCAAAGCTTCGGTTTTCTATAAAGATCAATCTACCTCTACAGCCCACATGATCATGAAATCTGGAATCATAAACTTCCTATTATATATATATATATATAAGATGCTTTGGCGCTTCGTAAGGATGCGCCAAAGCTTCCTATTATATTTTCTTTTTCTTAAAAAACAAAATATAGGAAGCTTTGGCGCTTCCACATAAAACGCCAAAGCTTCCTATTGTTTTTTTAAAAAAAAAACTGAAGGCCTTGTTTGGCGCTTGTTCAGAGAAACGTCATGTAAGGTTAACGTCAATTATGACGTTTATAATTGTAAGCGCCAAAGCTTTCAAATAATTTTGATTTTAAATAAATAAATAACTTTACCATTTGGTCGGTAACTTTACCATTTTGCCAATTGGTCGGTAACTTTACCATTTTGCCCCTGATTATGGTAATTCCACTTGAATCACCTCCAAACTCATTTTATTATTACATTAGTATCCCTATGCACCCTCCCCTATATTTCAGCCCATTTCAGATATTATTCCACTCTTAAGCATAAATATAGGACTTAGGCATTGATTAAAACACATTCACATTAAATTCAACAATAATTACAACCCTACTAGCATTATTAGCCCTTAATCCTGAATTGGGTCATTACAACAATGGCCATAAAAATCAGACAGTCTTTTTCAATTTATCATGACTAAAACAAGGATCAATAAAAAAAACCTTTAGTTCTCACATACAACATTTAAATATGACCTATAGTTGTCATTAACAAGTTAAGCAGCCTTCATTGACAACTATCGCTGTTTCCATTAACAACTCTTTTTTTCGTACGCAAATCAAGTTATGTAGCCCCAAATCTTTCACCCTCACCTTCATTCCTTACCTCTTCTATTGCAGAAACACACCACCATGAACCAGAAAATAGAGCATAATGACAACAAAAATAGAACATACAAAACTATACCCAAACAAATTGAAAACTTAGCCAGAGCATATCCATTGCATTTAGTAGGTCTTCCTTTATAGTTTGCAGGTATACTGTAATATCCCAATTTTTAATTATGGGTTAATCATGATTATTATGGATAATTATGAATTTAATTCGAATTATTATGTGTTTTATGGCAATATTAAATTAATATGTCATAATTATTAAAAAATTGGAATAATGGAAATATTGGCCATAAGTGGTAATTAATGGAGAAATTAATTACTAAGAGAAAATGAGATGTGTGATTAAAATGGCTAATGGAGATATTAGATAAGTTAATTGGTGACTTATTTGGTGAGAGTCAATAGCAATTTGACATGTGGCAAAGAGAGTATGGGAGAGAGAGTGCATGTGTGTGTAAGACAAATGGGATAAAAATATTATTTTTTCTCTCCTCTCTTCTCTCTCTTTCGGCTGGAGGTATGGGGGGAGTATTATTGTCTCTTCTTCCTCACACTCCATCTCATTTCTCTCTCATTGTTGCCTTCTCTCTCTCGTTCACCATTGTTGAAGGCAAGGGAAAGAAGAAAGCTTGATCTTTGGGTAAGTAAATGCCTTCCTTTGCTCAAACTCCCTTCATTAAAGTTGATCCTTGAGTTAAGAGCAACATTTCTATGGTTGTAGTTTGTCCATTGGTTGTGGTTTGTGATCACACAAAATTTTGGGAGGTGGTGAATCAAGAACTCCCTTTGAGAAAGTTGATAAGGTGAGTGAGATCTATCTATCTATCTATGTTTTATGCCAAATGGATTAACTTGGATTTTTTGGAATTCTTGGGCCATTTTCAAAAATGAGGGCCATTAAGAGTTTGGTATGTGTTTGGTATGTAATTTGTATGTTTTGAAGGCATTTTGGATAGATGGAATTGTTTGGGTTGGAAATTGTTAAGTTTGGAGAATTTGAGGTTTTAGTGTTTAATGTTACCCAAAACCAAAGCATGATAATGGAATAGGATTTTGGTGATTTTGACATTCTCATTGGATTCCTTGAGTGATTTTGTGTGGGAATGAGCTTGGTTATTGATTTTGGGTTCATTTGAATCACTTGGGGAAAGTTGGAAAGTTGTCTGGTTTGAGCTCTGTTTTGCGCAGTAAGTTTGGACGAGCGTTTTGAGTGACCAAATGGTATTGGAAAATTATGAAACTTTCCAGTCGTAAATTTCACATCCCAAGCTTCAAAATGGACATATATTTTGTGTCATTTCGCTTAGTATTCTGTGAGATATGGTTGTCAAAAGTCTGGGATTGAAACAGAACTCTGTTTTGGAGTAGTGTTTAGTTTTTGGTGATTCTGTATTTGTGTAGTGATTTTCAGTTGTGGGCTATATTTTCCCTTGAAAGAGGACTTATATACCTTTCATTTGGCTTTGGAATCACCTCGTTTTGAGTTTTCTACAATTAGTTATGGTTTTTCGAAGTTCAGCCAAGAGTCAGGAAATTTCTTGGCCGTGGCCCATGAGTGGCTGGCCGCGGCCCAAGACTTTCTGGCCTGTTTTGTCCGCGGCCCACGGCCTTCTGACCATATTTGGGCCGCGGCCCAAGGAAGGGCTGGCCGCGGCCCACCCCTGTGTTCCAGCACTTTGAGTTATCGAAAGGAGATCTCTAACCTATTGTTTCCCAACCTTTTAGGGCATTTATTAGAGGCATTTGTGGCCTCTTAAGGGTAAATTATGATAACCAAAATTAAGTGTTTCAAGTTAATTAAGTCTTGGAATATAATATAACTCTTCGTCCCTAATTATGAATATAGGATTTGACATTTGCCTTCCTCGGGAGAGACCGGCGCTAGGACACGCCCGGAAGGATCAAGGTAGTGACTCTTCTCTCACATTATGTATGATGTTTTGGCATGCATAACTTATCGTTGAATTTGTGAAATGTGTGCCATGGTCCATTACAGCATGTGCAGGTTAGCGTGAGCCGTGTAGGGATTGACGGTGGTCATCTCTAGGTCGGCCGTTGAACTGCCGTCGTAATCGACATGGATATTATGAATCCGACCCGTGGGGCGGCGTTTGTGAATCCAGCCGTGGGCTGTGTGTATCTTGCCTGTATGGCTTGTGTATGAAATGCATTATATGAATCCCAGCTGTGGTGAAATGTATTGTATGGATTGTTGAGATGCAATGCAACGTGAGCAATTCAGCGTGAGTAATCGTAAGGGATGACATGTGTCATACTAACCATTGCCGTTGTAACTGCCGTTGTAGTTGCTTGTTTTGGTTAATGATTTGCTTACATGCATTATTATTGTACATTATATGATTGATTTGTTACTACAGGGATTCCTTAGAATCTCACTCTCCCAAAAATCATGTTTTAGACAAGGCAGAAGGATCAAAGGGAAAGCGGGCGACGAAGAGCGGATAGTGCTCCAGTTTAGAAATATATTTTGGTTTATTGGTCATCATGTATATCTTTTGGATATTTTTGGGAAACAATTGTGTATATTGGGATTGGTAGTGTAGTTTTGTGTAATCCCCAAGTTAAGGGTAATGAATTGTGGGCTTTGTGCCTTTGTAAATCCCTTATTTAATGAATGGAACCCGAGTGTGTCGGGAATTTGTTTATACTCTGATATTTGTGAATGAACTCAACTTGTACAGGCCATTTAGTATTGAAATGTGAATATGAGACCGTCATGAACAGATTTTGTAAAATTTTTGTAAGCCATGATTTTGAGAAGATTGACTTTGTTTAAGTCCCAAAATCTATTACGGTCTCTAATTCCACATTAATTACGTGTTTATGAACTAAATCTCGGCCTTAAGCGTGAAGGGGGTTACATTTATAGTATCAGAGCTGTAGTTCCTGGCAAGGTGAGGATTTGCTAGGATAGCTCCTTAGTTGACCTTAATCCTTGAGTTTAGGGTAGCTTATTGATTGATAAATGCTTCTTGCGTATACACACGAGTATTTCTGCTAATTGTGGATTGAGATGAATTTTATGGATTATGTGTATACATTAACTAAGGTACTGACGTGGTGAATCATTTGTAGTGATAAAGACGAAATGGTTCGCCCTCTTAATAGAGTCAGGCAATAGGACCCAGAGGTGGAGGAACTTAATGACAATCCTCCTGATCCAATGCGAGAGATGATGGATCTTGTACGGGAACAAAGGGATATGATAGCTGAGCTGAGGGAAGAGCTCAGAGAGGAAAGGGCCAAGCGAAATGAGGGAAGGGCCCAATCAACTCATGAGGAGACTCAACTAGAGACTCATCATGAGGAGACAGCTGAGGGGTCCAATGGATCTCATGAATCCCCACCTCACACGGTGCCTAATCAAGAGTCTCAAGGGGTGCCGGTTCGTGAAGGAAGAGACTTGCATTCTTGGGTCTCCAAGTTTTGCAAGCATATGCCTACGGTGTTCAGGGGGAGGTTTGATCCCCAAGCTGCTGAGGACTGGTTGAACCGGTTAGAAAAGATTTTTGAAGTCCTCGAGTGCCCTACAGAGGTGAAGGCAAAACTAGCTGTGTATAAGCTAGAAGGGGATGCAGACCGGTGGTGGAGGAACATCGCCACGTCATTAAAGAACCAGAATATACCATTGACTTGGGAGGTATTTGAAGAAAAATTCAACGAGAAGTATTTCCCCAAGTCGGTGAGGCTTGAGAAAGAGTCTGAGTTCCTAGCTATCAAGTAGGGAGATACGGAGAGCTTTGACGAGTATCTTTCCCGTTTCACTCGATTGTCACGGTATTTTGCCTATCTTCGGGAGAAGGATAATGACGAGTGGAGCTCCGCTATGCTAATCCGGGGATTGAGGCGTGAATTGAAGAAGAGGTTAGCTGCTCATCAATTTACTAACTTCAATAAAGCCGTGGAAGAGTATAGAATTGTGGAGTATAACTTGAGGGAGTTGTACCCATCCAAGGGTAGAGGCAACCGCAGTGAGCCTAGCAAGGCTAATACTTCCCAGAAGCGGAAGGGGCAAGGATCCTAATATGGGGGTGGTAGCAAGAAGCCCTACCAACCTGGGGGTCCTGGTGATCAGAGACCTCCAGCGGGACCAATGTGTAATCAATGCAGAAAGTACCATCCGGGTAGAACCTGTGCTGGAGAGGTGATCTGTTTCAATTGCAAGCAAGTGGGTCACATTTCTTCTAAGTGCCCACGACAGCTGGCAGAGCAAAGGCCCAGGAATCAGGGTCGAGTGTTCGCGATGACACATGAGGAAGCCCGAAAGTCACCTGAATTGATCCAAGGTAAAATTCTTCTTGGTGATAATGAGTTAGATACTTTGTTCGACTTGGGTGCAAGTCATTCGTTCATAGCTTATGACTATGTAAAGCGCCTGGGATTGCATGTGCATAGACTACCATTTAATTTGGTTGTGTCGACGCCGATGGGTGTCAAGGCCATGGCGGCTGAAGCTTGTTTAAATTGTGTGATAGTTGTTGAGGGTCGTGAGTCTACAGTAGATTTAATCTGTCTGCCTCTCCAACAATTGGAAGTTATTTTGGGCTTTGACTGGTTGACAGCAAATGATGTATTGCTTGATTGTGGTAAAAAGGATCACTTTCCGTAGTGCACAGCGGGATAGCAATGTAAATGCCAGTTTGAATTTACTTTCAACGGCTAAAGCAGAGAAATATCTTGAGAAAGGATGTCAAGGGTATATGGTGTTTTTCTCCGTTCAGGGAGAGTCAAGTGAAGCCATAGAGAGTATACCTGTGGTAAATGAATTCCCTGAGGTATTTCCAGACGATCTTAGTGGATTACCTCCGGAAAGGGAAATGGAATTTCCAATTGAGATTGTGCCTAGAGCTGGTTCGATATCGAAAGCTCCATATCGTATGGCCCCAAATGAAATGGCGGAGTTGAAGAAGCAAATTGAAGAATTACTTGAGAAAGGATTCATCAGACCCAGTGTATCACCGTGGGGAGCTCCGGTGTTATTTGAGAAAAAGAAAGATGGAAGCTTGAGGCTTTGTATCGATTATCGAGAACTTAATAAGGTGACTGTTAAAAACAAATACCCTCTCCCAAGGATTGATGACCTGTTAGATCAATTGTCTGGCTCGTGCATATTCTCCAAAATTGATCTAAAGTCAGGATATCATTAGTTGCGTGTAAAGGCAACGGACATTCCGAAGACTGCTTTCAGAACGAGATATGGGCATTATGAGTTCCTTGTGATGCCCTTCGGTTTGACGAATGCACTGGCGGTATTCATGGATTATATGAATCGCATCTTCCGACAGTATCTTGACCAGATCGTGGTTGTGTTTATCGACGACATCTTGATCTATTCCAAGAGTAGGGAGGATCATGAGCAACACCTGAGAATTGTGTTGAGAATTCTGTGAGAAAAGCAACTCTATGCCAAACTGAGCAAATGTGAGTTTTGGCTTATGGAAGTGAAGTTCCTTGGCCGTGTGATCTCTCGAGATGGGGTATCGGTGGATCCCAGTAAGGTGGAAGTAGTACTTGAATGGAAAAGACCAGAAACTATTTCTGAGATTCGCAGCTTTCTGGGTCTTGCAGGTTATTACCGGAGGTTCATTCAGAACTTCTCGCGTATTGCATTGCCGATGACCAAGCTCACGAGGAAGGATCAACCGTTTTTGTGGGATGAACGTTGTGAGCGGAGTTTCACTGAGCTGAAGGAGAGATTGACTACAGCACCAGTCTTGATTATACCTAATCCCAGTGAGGCTTACGTCGTGTACAGTGATGCAAGTAAGCAGGGGTTAGGGTGTGTCCTGATGCAGCAAGGACGTGTGGTGGCCTATGCCTCTCGACAGCTGAAACCGCATTAGATGAACTAGCCCACTCATGATCTGGAGCTTGCGGCAATCGTGTTTGCACTGAAAATTTGGCGTCATTACCTGTATGGTGTGACAGTGGAACTGTACTGCGACCACAAAAGTCTCAAATATCTGTATGATCAGAAAGAGTTGAACATGAGACAGCGTCGGTGGATGGAGTTGCTAAAAGATTATAACCTAGAGATTAAATATCATCTGGGTAAGGCTAATGTCGTCGCGGATGCTTTGAGTCGGAAGGCGGTGCTAGTGGCAACAATGATGATCCAGGAATGGAAACTGATAGAGGATTTTCGGGATTTGAATCTCTTGAAGGAAATCCTGTGTGCCAGTTATGGTGTGGTCCAAGGGGAGAATGACCTGAGAACTGAGATTGAAGAGGCTCAAATGCATGATGAGCTAGCCCAGTCGATCCAAGCTAGGATTGAGCGAGGAGAGACTCGAGACTTTTTCTTGTCACCAAGTGGACTGGTGCGTTATCAGAAGAGAATCTATATACCACTGAAGGCGGAGTTGAGATTGAGAATTCTTGATGAGGCTCATAAGAGTCAGTATACTCTTCACCCCGGTATGACCAAGATGTATCACAATTTGAAATCTATGTATTGGTGGCCAGGGTTGAAGAGTGATGTGACAAAGTATGTGGCGCGGTGTCTTACCTGTCAAAAGGTGAAGATTGAGCACCAGAGACCACCAGGTTTGCTTCAGAGTCCAGAAATTCCAGAATGGAAGTGGGAGAGTGTGACCATGGATCTAGTGGTGAGTCTGCCCAAGATCAAGAACTACGATGCAATTTGGGTGATTGTTGATCGACTCACGAAGTCTGCGTACTTCATACCTATCAATGCTAGCTATTCTCCTGATAGGCTGGCTGAGATATATATAAAAGAGATCGTGAGACTCCATAGTACACCAAAGAATATAATCTCCGATAGAGATCCTCGGTTTACTTCTAGATTTTGGAGGGCTCTGCACGAAGCTATGGGTACTCAATTGAGGTTTAGCACGGCCTACCATCCTCAGACAGACGGACAGTCAGAGAGGACTATCCAGACTTTAGAAGATATGCTGAGAGCATGTGTCCTAGACTTCAAAGGAAAGTGGGACTACTATCTTCCATTGGCTGAGTTTGCTTATAACAACAGTTACCATGCGAGCATTCAAATGGCTCCG
Organism: Inga oerstediana; assembly: GCA_963210345.1. NCBI lineage: Eukaryota > Viridiplantae > Streptophyta > Magnoliopsida > Fabales > Fabaceae > Inga > Inga oerstediana. The sequence goes on along the minus strand of OY723402.1, from coordinate 29,700,074 downwards.
TATGAAGCACTGTATGGGAGGAAGTGCCAGTCACCGTTGTGCTGGTCAGAGTTGTCTGAGAAGAAGTTGTATGGGCCGGATCTTGTTGACCAAACCGCTTAGCAGATCCGAGTTATCAGGAAGAGGCTCCTTATAGCACAGAGTCGTCAGAAGAGCTATGCTGACAAGAGGAGAAGACCTCTTGAGTTTAAAGTGGGGGATCATGTTTTCTTGAGAGTGTCTCCGGTCACAAGCATCGGGAGAGCGATCAAGCGGAAGAAGCTGAGTCCGAGATACATTGGTCCATTTGAGATTCTGGCACAAATCGGACCTGTAGCATATCGGATAGCCCTACCCCCGAGTTTGAGTAGATTGCATGATGTATTCCATGTCTCACAGCTCAAGAAGTACCAACCAGACCCTGAGCATATCATTGAGTATGAAGAGGTTGAGTTGCAAGATAATTTCACTTATGCGGTAGAGCCAGAACGTATCATTGATCGAGAAGAGCGGCGGCTCAGGCACCAAAGCTTACCGTTTGTGAAGGTGGTCTGGAAGGGAATGTCATCAAGGGAAGCTACTTGGGAGGCGGAAGCGAACATAAGGAAAAGATTTCCTGATTTTATGCCCCATGATGTGTAAGAAATTTCGAGGGCGAAATTTATTGAACGGGGGGAGAATTGTAATATCCCAATTTTTGATTATGGGTTAATCATGATTATTATGGATAATTATGAATTTAATTGGAATTATTATGTGTTTTATGGCAATATTAAATTAATATGTCATAATTACTGAAAAATTGGCATAATGGAAATATTGGCCATAAGTGGTAATTAATGGAGAAATTAATTACTAACTAAGAGAAAATGAGATGTGTGATTAAAATGGCTAATGGAGATATTAGTAAGTTAATTGGTGACTTATTTGGTGAGAGCCAATAGCAATTTGACATGTGGCAAAGAGAGTATGGGAGAGAGAGTGCATGTGTGTGTAAGACAAATGGGATAAAAATATTATTTTTTCTCTCCTCTCTTCTCTCTCTTTCGGCTGGAGGTATGGGGGGAGAATTATTGTCTCTTCTTCCTCACACTCCATCTCATTTCTCTCTCATTGTTGCTTTCTCTCTCTCGTTCACCATTGTTGAAGGCAAGGGAAAGAAGAAAGCTTGATCTTTGGGTAAGTAAATGCCTTCCTTTGCTCAAACTCCCTTCATTAAAGTTGATCCTTGAGTTAAGAGCAACATTTCTATGGTTGTAGTTTGTCCATTGGTTGTGGTTTGTGATCACACGAAATTTTAGGAGGTGGTGAATCAAGAACTCCCTTTGAGAAAGTTGATAAGGTGAGTGAGACCTATTTATCTATCTATGTTTTATGCCAAATGGATTAACTTGGATTTTCTAGAATTCTTGGGCCATTTTCAAAAATGAGGGCCATTGAGAGTTTGGTATGTAATTTGTATGTTTGGAATGCATTTTGGATAGATGGAATTGTTTGGGTTGGAAATTGTTAAGTTTGGAGAATTTGAGGTTTTAGTGTTTAATGTTACCCAAAACCAAAGCATGATAATGGAATAGGATTTTGGTGATTTTGACATTCCCATTTGATTCCTTGAGTGATTTTGTGTGGGAATGAGCTTGGTTATTGATTTTGGGTTCATTTGAATCACTTAGGGAAAGTTGGAAAGTTGTCTGGTTTGAGCTCTGTTTTGTGCAGTAAGTTTGGACGAGCGTTTTGAGTGACCAAATGGTATTGGAAAATTATGAAACTTTCCATTCGTAAAGTTCACATCCCAAGCTTCAAAATGGACATATATTTTGTGTCATTTCGTTTAGTATTCTGTGAGATATGGTTGCCCAAAGTCTGGGATTGAAACAGAACTCTATTTTGGAGTAGTGTTTAGTTTTTGGTGATTCTGTATTTGTGTAGTGATTTCCAGTGATGGGCTATATTTTTCCTTGAAAGAGGACTTATATACCTTTCATTTGGCATTGGAATCACCTCGTTTCGATTTTTCTACAATTAGTTATGGTTTTTCAAAGTTCAGCCAAGAGTCAGGAAATTTCTTGGCCGCGGCCCAAGACTTTCTGGCCTGTTTTGGCCGTGGCCCATGAGTGGCTGGCCGCGGCCCACGGCCTTCTGACCATATTTTGGCCGCGGCCCACCCCTGTATTCCAGCACTTTGAGTTATCGAAAGAAGATCTCTAACCTATTGTTTCCTAACCTTTTAGGGCATTTATTAGAGGCATTTGTGGCCTCTTAAGGGTCAATTATGATAACCAAAATTAAGTGTTTCAAATTAATTAAGTCTTGGAATATAATATAACTCTTCGTCCCTAATTATGAATATAGGATTTGACATTTGCCTTCCTCGGGAGAGATCGGCGCTAGGACACGCCCGGAAGGATCAAGGTAGTGACTCTTCTCTCACATTATGTATGATGTTTTGGCATGCATAACTTATCGTTGAATTTGTGAAATGTGTGCCATGGTCCATTACGACATGAGCAGGTTAGAGTGAGCCGTGTAGGGATTGACGGTGGTCATCTCTAGGTCGGCCGTTGAACTGCCGTCGTAATCGACATGGATATTGTGAATCCGACCCGTGGGGCGGCGTTTGTAAATCTAGCCGTGGGCTGTGTGTATCTTGCCTGTATGGCTTGTGTATGAAATGCATTATATGAATCCCAGCTGTGGTGAAATGTATTGTGTGGATTGTTGAGATGCAATGCAACGTGAGCAATTCAGCGTGAGCAATCGTAAGGGATGACATGTGTCATACTAACCATTGCCGTTGTAACTGCCGTTGTAGTTGCTTGTTTTGGTTAATGATTTGCTTACATGCATTATTATTGTACATTATATGATTGATTTGTTACTACGGGGATTCCTTAGAATCTCACTCTCCCAAAAACCATGTTTTAGACAGGGCAGAAGGATCAAAGGGAAAGCGGGCGACGAAGAGCGGATAGTGCTCCAGTTTAGAAATATATTTTGGTTTATTGGTTATCATGTATATCTTTTGGATATTTTTGGGAAACAATTGTGTATATTGGGATTGGTAGTGTAGTTTTGTGTAATCCCCAAGTTAAGGGTAATGAATTGTGGGCTTTGTGCCTTTGTAAATTCCTTATTTAATGAATGGAACCCGAGTGTGTCGGGAATTTGTTTATACTCTGATATTTGTGAATGAACTCAACTTGTACAGGCCATTTAGTATTGAAATGTGAATATGAGACCGTCATGAACAGATTTTGTAAAATTTTTGTAAGCCATGATTTTGGGAAGATTGACTTTGTTTAAGTCCCAAAATCTATTACGGTCTCTAATTCCACATTAATTACGTGTTTATGAACTAAATCTCGGCCTTAAGCGTGAAGGGGGTTACATATACAGAGAACAATACCCATCAAAAGCAGGCAATTTTTTTCCATTTGCATGATCAAAACGAACATGAATCTACAAAACGTAAAGATATGTTTAGCTACTCAATAAAATAGGTGAGTCACATGGAATAATGAAGACAAGAGAGTTGATGACATCAATTCCCTACCTTACTCTTCAACCATGGCAGCTGATCATCACTTCATTTTTCCTGCCAATCGTCAGACCTCTTCCGGACTTCATGTGCGCATTTCACACAATTTACCATCCCTTTCACTATTTATCTGACAGGGGTAATTCAGACATTTCTCACATGAAATTTATTACAAAATAGTCCCATGGGACTTGAGAGTAATTTCAAAATTTTCTGAAACTATTTCTTCATATATTAGCTTAAATGGGACTACAGTGTAATTCTCCTTTTATTTTATTTTTTTTCCAGTGCGCATGCATTATACACTACACAGTAGTATGCCATTTTATTTTAAAAAAATAAAAATAGAAAATGTTGTGGATAACTCTGTCGGGAGAGCGAAGAGGACAGACATTGCCTTTCACTTCACTGGGAAAGCTAAGGGAAAGCAGAATCAACGAAGAGCTTCAATGGCTGTTTCTTCCATTTCTTCTTCGTCATTAGTTCCTTCTCTTTCACTCATCTCATCGTCTTCCATGAATTCTAAAGCCAACTTCTCCTTTTCCTTCTTCAACACTGGTACTAACGCGTTTAAGCTTCAAAGCTCAAAGCCTTTGCTATCATCAACTAGGGTTTATGCTGCTCCCGAAGTGTTGGATTACCCAGATTCCGATGAAATTCCTCCACCAACCCCTGATGACTCCGACTCCACCACCCTCGAGGTTTGTATACTATGCATTTGTTTCCGTTTATCATGTGTTTGCTTGATATTGAATTTATCTTTTTGCGAATTTCGATGTAGAATTTGAATTTCCCAATTAAAATTTTAAATTGCGGCATTCATTGTTCTTTCCAAGCCATATATCTGCACACCTGTGGATAGTATGTTTGCCCTATCCATTCTAGTATCTTGCTTATCAGAAATCTTAGTAACGGGTATATGAGATGGGCTTGAACATAATTCTATTTATCGCTCGAGAATGAAGTGAAATTTGGATGTCAAGTGGGAAGTGGCATGGTGTTCCAATAATGTCTTCATTTTTCAGGTAGGAGACTTGGGGACTCCAAGCACCTCATCTCTTAGCATTGGTGCAGATGCAGATGCGGTATGTTCATCAATAACTTTGTCCACTTGCAGTTTAATTTTTGTTTTGTTTACGGGTTTCACTTTATCAAATTGTGAGGTTCCAATTCCATATATTCATTTTACCTTGACAAAGTTACCGAAGAAATTCTTAAGGAAACTATTAGAAGCCCCTGTCTGAAAATTGGGTTTGATAATTCAGCTATTTTCTAATAAGTTGAATGATGATAAGACGGTAGAAACGCATGCTTCCATATCGGAAGTATAACATAATTCCTTGAAAAGTTGGTGCCCACATTCACCAATGTAAATGACCAAAGGTGCTTGGGTTTGCCAATTGTTAGTTAATTTAATGACAATGATGAATAAGGGGAGGATTTGATGGCTAATTGAAATTTTAATTTCTGTGTAAATTATATAATTTTGTATTATGCTTAAAGAGTATAGTCGCATGCTGTTCCTTTAGCGTCTCATATAGTGTTGGACTGATAATTTTATACTACTTTAGTGGTCAAGATTTGGTATTAGAATTTCACGAGATGCTTGTGTCAAATAATATAGAAACATAGTTGTAATATATAGACATATTAACATATTTGTTGTGTTATAAAATATACAGTTTATGCTGTCAAAGTCTGAAATTCCAAGTATATACTGTTTATTAACCTGAAGCTATGATCTGCTCTGGGTGTGAAATTGAAAATTTACTGTGGTTTGGAGCTCAGCTGAACCACTCGTTACCAGAAAGTAGTTTACATTTAGCTCTTTCGAGCTGAACTGATGATTTGTATTGGAGGATGTCCTAGTATTACTTTTGGGCCAAAAATCCTGTGCTGCATATGGTTGTATGCACACCCACATGTATGTGGGCCTTTGTAATGTTAATGCTGCTACATGTGCTACATCTGGTTCATGTTTTCACTAGTTTAAATTAGAAAATTGATAAAATTGATTAATGTGAATTCAACATTCGCTGTTGGCCTGTTTTTAGGGGTTTATTTGAAATCAGTCTTTATGCACAGTAAAAACAGTCCAGAGTCCAAACAGCAGCCTAAGGTGATGAAAAACTAAAAGACTTGTATGCTAGGTCTATGAAAATGTAGAGTTTGATTAAGTTTATTTTATGTTATCAATCATCTTGACTTTAGAACTTAGGCTTATAGTTTATTTGAAATTAGGATTTATCCTCTTTTATTGCATCTTATGTGGGTTTAAGTTAGTTTAGATTATTATTATTTAATGGCTGTACTTAAGACTCTATAAATAGCTCCAGAGGTAGTCATTTGTTAGAATTTTGCCTACTGAATGAAGATTGAGGTTAACTTAAGGTTCTAATTTTCCCTAACTTGTCCTACATCATAAGGCTCTGAAGATGTGCTTGAAAATTGAAGCGTTGCTTTGTTTTTCATTTTGCCAACCACCTATTTTAATAATATCAACAGCGTTCTCTCAGTTTCTGTTATAGTTTTACAAAATTCAGATCATCTTATAAATTTATTTGTTTCCATTCTCAGATGGCTCCAAAGCAGAAAATTAGAATCAAACTTAGGTCTTATTGGGTTCCCCTGATAGAGGATTCATGTAAGCAGATAATGGATGCAGCAAAAAATACCAATGCAAAAACCATGGGTCCTGTACCATTACCAACTAAGAAACGAATCTACTGTGTTCTTAAATCTCCACATGTGCACAAGGATGCCCGATTCCATTTTGAGATAAGAACTCATCAGCGTCTCATTGATATTCTGTATCCAACTGCCCAAACAATAGATTCTTTGATGCAACTTGATCTTCCAGCTGGTGTTGATGTGGAGGTCAAACTCTAAGGATATCTACTTTTGCAGGGTGTTGATCATATTGGACTCTAGGTGAGTTTCGTCCATCAATTAATTGTTAGACATTATGCATCATTGACAAAGAGACACACACACAACATCCTGTATCTTGACCTCTATAATGGAAAATAAAACGATATGTTTTTTGCCCTTTCTTGTCCCCACCAAGGTTCTCAGATAATTCCTGCTTGCCTTGGCATGAACATTTTTATCCCACAAACAATTATTTTTAATTGTGATATTATGAGCAATGGTGTTCCCTACTAGTGCTCACAAGGCTATTTCGTCCGTATGACAAATTGTGCAGTGTTCTCCTGTATCCTAAAATTTGAAAAAGAAGCTAAACAGTTGTGAAGTCAGGCTTTCTGATTCTTTCATAAACAAAATTGCTCGTCCTTCTAGTCCAGATTTAACCCAAACTTGGCTCCAATTTAGGGGGAAGCTCTTAACATAATCTTTTTCCTATTGGCATGGTTTGAATTTGAAATCTTGATTAAGGGGTTTGAGTCTCTTTACCAGCCAATCCAATCACGATTGGCTAGTATCTGCCGTTCTTTTAGAACTACATGACCCATCCCAAATCTTCCACAGCTAATTTTCCTCTGTTGAACTCTGTTTGTATAATGTAGGAATATTATTCATTAAACAACATTAGAATTTAATCCTATCCTTTACTTTGACTGAAACGTTTTCAATCCCCTATCGTCTGGACCTTTTTCTGTGGTTTCATATGCATTTCACTTCTTTCTAAGTTCTAGCAACAGGGTTGATTTCATATAATGTTGTTTCACTCCTCTAAATACCCACCTCTTGCTGTGAAACAAGTCCAGAATACATTTGTATACTAGGCGACTCTGTTTTATAATTTATTTTAACTCTCGAATAATGATTTGGCCATAAGTCCACATAACTGTCTTCAATTATGACATTCCTTATTAAATTTTCTTGACTTATAATGACAACCTATCTTATATCCTTATTCAGTTTCCGGCCATTATTGATTTTTCCCCCCTTTTCCTTGCATGGGAGTTTAACTTCTCAAGGGAACACTTATTTTTTTGGGCAGAGGAGAGACATCATTTCCAAACTAGCATTCAAGTGTAACTGCGGGAACAGGTGTGTTGAACAGTATAAAAATTTGTGAATCATACTCATCAACGGCCAGGTATATTGAGAAGTCCGGTGGAATATTGATTTTGGATGAAACCTCCTTAGGCATACCGTTTTCAGTTTTTGTTCATTATGTATGTTGTCAATGTAGTGTACTGTGTTATGGTGGATTAAATGTGAGGCATACAATTGCATAAGCTCTCTGCTGTTTATGATTTACCATTTTAGTTTTTCTACGATCTACTGGTAGCTGCAGCTGGATGAACCGATGAAGTACTTATTTTAATCTCAACCAAAATTGTAGATTAATTACAGTTTAAAGGCTTATTTTCCCTCCTTTTTTTTTTTAAAAAAAAAAAAATTATGTGGAGCCTGGTATGGTCACCCCAGGTGGAATTCATTTATCCTCCAGATTGGATTAGAAGATCCTATCTTTTTGTTGTTGAATTGCTGGTTCACGCCATACGGAACAATAAATTCCCACGCCAAACGACTTTATTGATTAGACTTGTTTGGATTAATGTTTGCAAAATTTACTTTTATTTTAACCAACTTTGGTAATATGAAGTTGGAGTGAAAGTGAATTGATGCAATGTGATTTATACTTGGGGAGACTCTTAAAATAGTCAATTGAACATAAAGCTTATCTGGATGAAGCACTGAAAAGTCAGTTTCAGATTGTTCAAATGTTAAAAAAAAGCTAAAAGCGAAAAATCTCAAGTCTATAAAAGTTGCTCCAACGTCAACGCGGCTTTAAAAAAAAAAAGTTGATTTGTCCCACTAGTATCTCAATTCCCAAACACTACTTTCTCATTTAATTGGCTTTTGTTTCAGTTGCAATTTTGATCCTACTGTATTTTAATCAGTTCAATTTCACCCCTAAGCTAGTAGTGCATTAACGGCCATTTTCTCCAACGATCCTAACTTCCGGAATCTTCACCTCTGTCGCACCTATATGATGGAGTCGCACCCGGCCGCACTTTTCTTTCATAGTCATACCATCGCCGCACATTCCCCCTTCAGCTTCGCGGAAACAATCGATCTCAAACCTCTCCTCTCTGTTCTCCCATTCCCTTCTCCATCTCATCTATGATCTGCTGCTCCCCTGATTTGTGTATTCTTTTTGTTTTTCCTTGATTGTATCTCTATTTCAAGGCTGTTTTACCTCGTCCAAGTAGTCTTGAAGTGAGCGATGAACAGCGGCGTCTCACCAGCTTCGTTCGATAGAGACATGATATCAGAAACTGAGAACCCATCTAAAGATTCTTCGTGCTCGTTTGGAAGAGCTTATTTTTGGGCAATAAGTGCTTATAATTCGTGATTCACGATATACGAGGTAAGTATGTAAGAGGAGTTTTTTCTCGGCTTGCGTAATAAGGACTTATTTCTCAAATTTAAGCTCTTCCAAACACACCTGAACCTCTCTCAGCCAGCCAAGGCTATGCTTGAGCCCATCAAGGTCCCCAGATCGAACTATAGAGAAAACATATTGATCTGTTATGAAGCGTACATACTTTAGGATGTTAATTGTACCTTCAAAATTACCTTAGACTGCTAGATACACCTTTACCTTTATGTCAAACATGTTCAAATTGTCATGCCTAAGTTGCGACTGGAATTGTGTGAAAATATACATAAAAGAGAATCAATTTTGAATGGAATCCCCTACAAATTTTGGGGGCAATCTTGGGATTTTAATTTCAAAAAGAAAATTGCAAGGCTTGTATCAAAGTAGAAGGAAACACCTTGCAAGAATTATGTATTTTTATTTATTTAATGTTTTACTGAATTCAAAATTTTCTCTATTAAAATTCAGTCCAATAAGCATAAATTAATCAGGCACCCGCTCGAAGAACACATCCTCACTATTCAAACGAACTTGAGATAATTGTAGTTAAGGAACTAGCAAATCCCTTGAGCGACAGATGTGATCATGGCAGAAAATGGATGCATTAGCATCATAATTCATATATGATTCTGAAGTACCAAGGTTTAGCAGTTATAAGGGAAAATAAATCATTTAGTTCATAAAGTTTTGACTCGGTTATAATTCATCCCTAAAGTTTAGCTTAATGCAACTCAATTCCTATAGTTATTACTCAATTGAAATCTAGTCACTATGGTTTGATTAAATGCAACTCAGTCTTGATATTTTTAATTATTTGGAATGTTAGTCCCTACATTTTAAAAAAATTATAAAGACTGAAGTTATTTTCAAATAAGCGTCTTTTTATAAATTTCAAGGGCAATTAATATCTTTTTACTTAAAATTTTATTAGAAATAGATAATTATTTATTGATATTATGTAACATACCTCACATAAACTTATGATTTTTCTCAAAACGACTTATATTTAAAACGGATGGAGTATCAATTGATGCACTTTCGTGTCCTATAAGTTGTTCTTGCTCCAAATAGAAAAAAGAAAGAAAAACGGACAAATGCAAATTTAATTCCTAAACTAGAGAATTAATTAGAAAATGGGTTGGGGAGCAATTTTGTTTCGGAAGTAACCACTCAAGAGAGTTGGGTATCCGAAAGTTTTCTGATGTGCACTTTTGCCTTGCTAGTGTTAAAAAATGATCAAATTGGCCCTAACAATTAAAACACTAATTTGACAATTAAAAATTAACACTAACCATATATATTTTTAATGGCAATGGGCAAAATTACTGCGTTTTGATTACTTCTAAAGCAAAATTGTTTCTTGAAAAACTTCATGATACCCACAGCTCTTAATGGTTACTTTTAAGGCAAAATTACTCCTTAATCCTTAGAAAATTGTCGGTTCAGATTGTGGGAAGTTTTTTAGCCAAAAGTGATTATGGATGAACCGCGATTAGCTAAAGTTGAATGTTTGCTGCCATAGCGTAGTGTTACTACGTCATTTAATCCAAAGAAAATTGAGGAGCTAGTCCATTATATCAAGTAGGATCAAACTTTTATTGCCAAAAAACACACAACAGGAAATGAATCTAATAGTAGAAGCATTCATATATTTCATAACAAAAGGTAGTCTTTGAATGAAACCAACTTAGGCATACCCTTTTGAGTTTTCATTCATTATGTATATTGTCAGTGAATCGTCTTCAGCTTTAATTAATTATGTCATTGAAGTAGAGCCACGGGTTGGACTGCACCAATTAAAGAGCCACATTGTGTGGGCCTGTGCAGCTAGCACTTTTGTAAAGTCCACAATGTGTGCAGGGTTAGCCCGCGGGCCCTCATTGTTCTTTATAAAAAAACAATTTCCTATTATAGTCGAAAGTACGAGACACACACACATATATATATATATATATATAAATTATTAAATTTACATTCTTAACATCAATCATCAATCATTCTTCTTATAAAAATTTAAAAATATAATCCATAATTGAAGAGATAAGATTATTAAATTTGTCAAAGTTTATAAACAAAAAACATAAATTCCTCCTCAAACAATCAAGATGTAATAATTTTGTTTAAAGAAGAAGAGAAGAGGCTAATATTTTTTCCCTTTGGATTGGGAGGTATTAAGATGGGAGTATGTGACTTATAAATTTTATGAAATTAGTATATGCCAAAAAAAAATATGGGTCAACCCGCCAACCCACGGGCTAGCCCGTAGGTTGGGTCCCTCATTTTTACGGGTTGGGAAAATTCCAACCCTAACCCTACCCGAACCCATGAGCCCACGGGTTCAGCCCATATTACCAGTTCTCCGTTGAAGTTGTTGTGTGAAGTGTTTCTGATGGACAGAATGCGAGGCATACAATTGCATAAGCGCTCTACTGTTCTGCATTACCACCATTTTAGTTTTCCAAGTTCTATTGGGGGAGCTACAGCTGGATGAACCGATGAAGTACTTGTTTGAATCTCGACCAAAATTGTAGATTAATTACAGTTTGAAGGCTTATTTTCCCAGGTTTATTTTATTTTATTTTATTTGTGTGGAGCCAGGTATGGTCACCCCCATGTGGAATTTATTTATCCTCCAAATTGGATTAGAAGATCCCATCTTTCTGTTGTTGAATTGCTGGTTCACACCATACCAACAATAACATCCCCCTCACATTGATAAATAACATACCCGTGCGACCATATTGACGAATAAATTTCCCACACCTAAGTTGCAAGAAGAAAAACCAACAAGCTTGGTCAAAGTGGTAAGCAGCTTCACTCCTGTAAAGAAGATAATATAAGTTTAAATTTTAGAAAGCGTACTTATTGGGAGAGGTGAAAACCTTATACTAAGCTTCAAATCATATTATTAAAAAAAACAAAGGTGAAAAGAGGGAAAGCCAATATAGGAATCTCAGGCATTTTGTAATCAATACCGGAATGAAGAAGTTATGGCCTCTTTTTTCCCACGACAATCAACAGCGTGCCTGATATTAAACGACAATTAGTCTAACCATAAAAGAGGATTTGGTGCACACCCCCTAACGCAATCAACTATGGTGCAGATGCTTTGACTCTATTTATAAATAACATTATCATCCCCCCTTAAGTACAGGTGTTCTCATATTAGAGGTAATCTCACTCGAGATACTGTTGGATATTAAATGTAGACACTTCTCTTATCAAGGATTCGAACCTTAGTTCACTACGTTGTGGGAATAGGGATTATCCTCTTCCACTAGACCCAACCCTCATTCATTATAAATAACATTATTTAACATAGGGTTGGTTCTAAATATAAATAGCATATCTTTATAAAGATTATGGGTGAGAGAAATAATAAGTGGGAAAAAGAACTGAGATAGATATGCAATTAATTGAGGGTAAAAATGAAAAAAAAATACTTTAAATTTGTTGACAAAGGTATGCTATATATATATATATTCAATGATACTTTTATTTATAAAGATGATGGGTGAAAGAAATAATAAGTGGGAAAAAGAATTGAGATAGATATGCAATTAATTAAAGGTAAAAAAAAAAAGTACATTAGCTTTTTTGACAAAGGTATGCTATTTATATTTAGAACCAACCCTATGTTAAATAATGTTATTTATAACCAATAGGGATTGGATCTAGCGGAAGAGGATAATTTCTATCCTCACAACGTGGCGAACTGAGATTCGAATCCTTGGCAAGAGAAGCGTCCACATTTAGTATCCAACAGTATCTTGAGCAAGATTTCCTCTAATATGAGAACACCTCTAATAAAAGTATAATTATATATATATATATATATATCTCTCTCTCTCTCTCTCTTACAAGTCAGAGCACTTGAGCATACTGACTATTTGGGAATTAATCCGCTTCTAGACTTTTGCTTTGGGCTCAGTCCTCTTTTGTAGCAAAGAAAAAAGAAAACCCAGACCGAGACAGGACTGGTCGACCTAGCCCAACAGCCAAACCGGACAAGAATACGGGCGTATGATATGTCCAACCTGATTTGGTCTAGTCACTAAGAAATGGTCATGCGTTCCTTTTTATAAAAAATAATTTTCTAAATTATACAAAATAAATTGTTGTAAGTTAAAATTAATTAAAAACAATAAATATGTAAGTGATATAGTTTTTCTTTTCCAAGTATACCATTGTTCATGAAGAAGATAAGTGTGAGAGAGAATGAGTGAGAAAAAAGGATGAGAGAAAATAAATAGGAAAAGAGATAGTGAGGCATGTAATCAATTAGCAATAAAAATGAAAAAAAAAATACATTAAATGTTTAAATAAATCTAAATTGTTGCTTATGTAAAGGATCAACACTATGTGAGAGTATGTTGTTTATATATAGGATGAGAGGGGTATAAAAAGTATAGCAAGCTGTAATATTTATAAATTTATAAATTATTAATAAATTATGATAATCCAATCGTTATTAAAACTGGGCATATAACGTACCTGAAACACATGAAACATCAAAATAGTTAAGCTATGCCCTGCTATTGATTCCAGGACAAAAACATCAGGGCGCTAAATTTGCTAACAGGAGAGCGAGCATTCTCAAATAAAGTACTTTTTCATATCAAGAAAATTGTTAAAATTAGTTAAAAGTCATAAATATGTGAAAAAATATACTCCCCCGAAATATGTTATAAAAAAATGAGGGAGAATATATGAGAAAAAGATAATATTACGAGAGTGAAATGAGTGAAAATACATTTAATGTTCATAAAAACAAAATAAATTTTATAAGAAGGGAGTGACAAATTCAAAAATTTGGATCGTTAATGTCAAAGCAAGTTCATGTCTCTGTCGACCCACTTGTTAATCTACCTGCTTACCAAAGCCAATGACTTTACTTAATTACTGTGGATCCGTGTCAAATCTTTACACCAAATTTGATTACTAATGGCCGCTGAATCAGTGAAAAGCCAGAGTTACCTACTCATAGGCTAATATAAAACTCAAATTAATCCATGTTCAAATCTTAATCTCATAGTATTTGGTCGAAAAAACATTCCTTATCTTAGAATTTTAATCCCACTCATATTTTCCTTACCGAACACTAAGACTTGATATCATACAGAAAAGAGAGCATACATATGCTATATATGCTTTCTTTTCTTACTTTCTTCTTTGCTTCCACACTAAATGTGGAAACTAGGTAACTAACTTGTAGTGATTATGAAAATTAGTTAAGTTAATTTTTTTTTCCTAAAAATGTGCATCTTTTTTTTCCCCTTCAAACCATCCCTTTTAATAATTTGCATTGAAAACTACCATCTTAATGAAAAACCTCCTAATATGCGCAATTAGTTGGGAGACTCAAATAAATTTTTTTTTTGAAAAAAAATTAGGATTAAAGTGGAATGAAATCTTATATTTATAATCAAAACAAATATCTCCCCTAACTCTTGCATTTAATTTAGGATCGTAAGGAGTATTATTCTGTACAAAGCATACCTAAAGTTGAAAAGTTTAACGCCCAAACAATTCGACGTATAATCATTTAACCTAAAGAAAACTGAGGAGTTTGTCCATTATTTCAAGTAGGATTAGACTTTTATTGCCAAAACACACGCGCACAACAGAACATGCATGTAATACCAGTAAGATTTATTTACTCCTCTACTTCTATTTAAAAGTCATTTCCATCATGTTTTACTTTGACAAAAAACTCAAACTTCATTAATTATACTTTAAAATTTAATAACTTTTCAACTTTATCCCTATTAAATTATCCTATGAGAACAAAATCAATGTAATAATAAATGAAGAATAAAATTAAAGTACTTTTATATGAAAAATTTAGTGATATGATTTATGAATAGGATCAAAAAAAATTTCTCCCTCTCTTCCATATAAATAGGACTAGAGAACTACTTCATAACAAAAAGGTAGTTTATGTACCTTACAACATACTCCCTCCGGTCATAAATAGGTAAATATAGGACATAGATTAAAAGTGATTTTTGGTTTTAAATATAGTACATTGTTTTTTTCATTTTATCCCTTATATTTACAATTTTCTAAAAAATAATTTGTCTAATTTATAAATACTGATATATAATCTAATCATAATATATAATCCTATAGAATATAATTGAGGAATAGCAACTAGGATAATCTAAATAACCCAGTTAGTCCACTCATTAATAGTAATATGTTAAGTACGATCCATAGTGAAGCTTTGGAATATGGTATTGGGTTTAATTCAATAGAGGGGAGGATGGGGAGGGGTATTTAGTATGTCTTGTTTAGTTGGGAATAGAATGTAATTAAAAATTTTTTTCTTATAACCAACAAACATATAGCGGTATAAGGCCCGTTAGATTCCTTTTGGTTTTGAGTTCATCTTCTAGAAGAGACACTTATTATAATAAGAGCAGTTACGAATCTCAAAACGAATATCAGATGATAATATTAAAAAGAAAATTTAAGGAAAATTTCACCTAACCCTCACTATAGTTAAATATTTTCCAAAACGTAGCCCTTACAACATCATGGAACATCACCGCAATCTTAAGGGGGAAGAGAAATTAATTTGATGAGTAAATGGACAAAAATACCCTCCCAAAAGCCCCATTACAATGTAAAAAACATGTATTACAATACAAATGTGTTTATTTACAAGACAATCGTGAGTATTTATAAAATAAATAAACTGATTTGTAAGACCAATATTTGAAATGACAATAGCTTGTTATTAATGTTATGTTATCATATATCAACAAACACAAGTATAACTTTCAATTGTTGTTCTTGCAAATCAGCTTTGTTTTCTTGTAGATTCCCACATGTATCTTATAAAAATTCACACTTGTCATGTGAATTTCTTATTCTTTTGTAAATACCATAAGTGTTATTGTCATTTCAATTATTGATCTTGTAAATCACCTTATTTGTCTTATAAATACACACTATTATCTTATAAATGGGCACACATGTCTTGTAATTGCCATCTTATCTTGTAAATAGCACAAGCTATTGTCATTTTAATTATTGGTCCTATAAATTAGCTTCTTTGTCTTGTAAATATCATGGTAATTAAAACTGGACAGGATTGGCTGATTCAACCACGAAACCAGCGAATTGGTCACCAAACTGGTCCCATTCGACCGGTTTAAATGGTTCACTGGTTATTCAGAATTCTGCGACTTCAAAAATTCATATATAATTCTACATGTTTTCAAAAATTATAAATTAAGATTCTATGGAAAGCTTGAGATGTCTATTTTCTAATGCAAAAAGAATAACTCAAAATATTATTATTTGTCCCTTAAAAATTCTCAAATTCCAAAACTATTCCAAAAAATATTATCATTCAAGTTCACTTTTTCACTAGTCTAGTCCCGGATTAGTTCCGGTCTGACTCCGATCTGACCTACTAACCCTTAACCGACTACCCAAGTCGGTTTAATGGCTGATCTGAGTTTAATATTCTTGGTAAATATGCACAATTGTCTTGTAAATGGGCACATATGTCTTGTAAATAGCACTAGTTATTGTCATTTCATTTATTGGTCTAGCAAATCAGCTTATTTGTCATGTATATATATGCGATTGTTTTGTAAATGGACATATTTATCTTACAATACGTGTTTTTTACATTGCAATGGGGGCTTTTAAAATGGTTATTTTTGTCCATTCACTCCTCAAATTAATTTCACTTTCCCCCAAAGTATTGCAGTGAAATTTTCCCAAGTTTTTTCTTATAATGAGACAACTCTTATCAAAACCAAGTAAAATGTACTTAGTTAATAGGGCTCTCTACGGATAGCTTCTGAGGTGTTTTGTAGTTTTTCATGTACTATCAAAAAAATAGGGCTCTCTACAAGATGGAGGTAATTAAAAGTTGACAAATAAGCGCTTATAATTTTATTTAGATTTCCTTTTGCTCAAAAATGTTTTATTTAGATTTTTTTTCTTATTTCTATCCTTAAAATTTATGCAAGTCCTTATTTTGGTTTTCATGTTGTTTTTTAAAAACAAGCAATTTATATTTTTTTTGGATAAAAAAGCATTTTTTGAAAAAATTGAAGAGAGAAAAAACTGACAACAAATTTTAAAGAGAGTTGAAGCGGTTGAAGAGAAAAATATAAACGCAAATTAATTATTAAATTAAATTGACTAGTTTTATTTTCAATACCATATAAAAAATAAAAAGTATATCAAGCCCTTATGGTTATAAATTGTTAACAAGTTATGATAATCTCATCATTATTAAATGTTTAAAACTGTTTAATGTCAAAATAGTTACACTATGCTCTGCTTTGAACTCCACTACAAAACAAAAACATCATAGCACTCAATTTGCCAAAAGGAGATCGAGCATTCTCACTTGAACAAACAACCATTGCCCACAAAATATCATCCAACACGTAAACAACAACAACAACATATCCGTATGCCTCTCATAGATGAAGAGTAGCATCTAGTCTAACTAATTAAATAACATAATCAGACCAATCATAAATATGAGAAGTATGATCCATAGTGAAGCTTGGAATCTTATCCAGCCTCTTAGGATTAACCTTCCCTCCTATCAATCTAGCTGGGTTCCCAACAGCAGTACACATAGAAGGAACTTCCTTCAGAACCACAGAACCAGCACCAATCTTAGCTCCATCACCAATCTTTATGTTCCCCAGAATACAAGTGGCTGCTCCTATAAGCACTCCATCACCAATCTTGGGATGTCTATCTCCAGAAACTTTACCTGTTCCTCCCAAAGTCACATTATGCAGAATTGACACATTGTTACCTATCACTGCTGTTTCTCCCACCACCACTCCTGTAGCATGATCAAGTAAGATTCCTCTTCCAATTTTGGCTCCTGGATGGATATCGACAGCGAATACTTCAGAAACTCTGTTATTAATTAAAAGGGCTAACACGTTTCTTCCCTGAGACCATAATTGGTGAGCAATTCTGTGAGCTTGAATTGCTAGGAAGCCTTTGAAATTTAGGAAGCAATGGACATAGCTTATGCAGGCTGGGTCACGTTTTTTCGCGGTTCTCAGATCGTGCTTTACAGATTCTGCGATTTCTTCGTTTTCGCTGAGGATTGAAGCGAAGAGATCGATTAGGGTTTCGATTGGAAGACTGGAACTGCTCAATTTGTGGGAGAGAAGATTGGCGAGCGCGATTTCTAGAGATTGGTGAGATAGAATCGAAGCGTGGTAATAGGAAGACAGAATCGACTCTCGTTCTACATCTAATTTTGCTTCCTCCTGCATCTTCACCCAGAGATCTTCTTCTTCTTCTTCCTCCTCCGCAAATGAACAGTCGGAAAACGTGGGACGATAGAATTTTGCATAGTGGAAGGATTGATCGGCGGTGGCGGTGTGGCGCTTGTTTTGAATCCGAAAAAGCGGGTCAGATTCGCAAATGCCCATCCTTGAACAGTCACAAGCAGCCATTGGAAGGAATCAGAGAGACTGAGTTTCGCAGGAATTGAAGAAAGTGAAGAGACAAATAGAGAATATTGAATCGCAACTTGGAAGTGAAGTGTTCAAGAGTAGGATTCTTATATATATATATATATATATATATGTTTGGGAGAAAGACAGCGCCATTATCAGGGCAAAGCGTGTTGGGGAAGGAGTGAGGGAGGTTCAGATTCAGGGTTGCTTGGGTTTGACTTGAACACTACCGTTCTATGTCATGCCTGACATCAACTTTCTTCGTCTTTTTCTCTTTTTCCTTTGGATTAACAGAAGAACTCATTTCATGAAATACCTGATCCTAGATAATTCAAATTTAATTTTTTAAATTGGTGATTTTTAAATAAAAATATAGTTTTTTTAAATATAATAATTAAAAGATTATATTTATTTTAGGTTCTCTACCCATTAAATTATTTTTTTTTTGAGAAAATAAAAAATAAAAAACTTAAATCCAAATGATCTAAAACTCATTTGAATGATCCATATGAGATCAAGTCTCCATTTTTTGATAGGCAGGAAACTGGTTTAGAGTGAGAATGGAAGGTGGAGTAAAATTAAGGGACACCTAATAGTGCTTGTTTGAAAGAGCTTATTTTTGGACAATAAGTGCTTATAATTCGTAATTCACGGTATATGAGGTAAGTATGTGAGAGGAGTTTTTTCTCGGTTTGAGTAATAAGGGCTTATTTCTTAAATTTAAGCTCTTCCAAACACACCTATAGCCGTTTACAGCTTCATAGCAATACAGAAATGTAGATATAGCAAATAAACTAAGAAACAAGTTAACATGTGGAGGAAGGAGATTGGACTCGAAATACAACTGCAGAACAGGAAATTTTGTTCATAGCCGTTTACAGCTTCATAGCAATACAGAAATGGTCAGCTAAAGCATTTAGCTAAACTAGCTTATACTAATATTATAAGAATTTTTGTTCTCTTTGATCACCCATTACCTTCTTATTATAAGGCAGTAGGTGATAAGGGTTGAATGTTTTGGTTTATTATCATATTTTGTATTAACCTATTGAAGTGAAGGTTTAATATATCTCAGTATTTTATTCAAAAAAAACACAACTGTAAAAGAAGAAAATGAGAGAGAGAGAGATGTCACATGAATAAGAAAATGAGAGAGAGAGAGAGATGTCAGGTGAATAACATCAACCCTTTTCTTTTCTAAACCAGTTTGCTTTTTGGGGCCATGATCTTAGGCAAAAAGGCAGGCGTATCAATTGGAAAAAAAATACAAATTTAAAATTTAAAAGTTGTTATACTTATGAGTTTAAGCTAATTTGTAATAGTAACCTAATTATTTTGGTATTGAGATTGTTTATAAGCTATTTTTTACGTAAATTGAGACAAAAATTCTCTCATATACTTATCTCGTATACCGTAAATTATGATTGAAAAACTGTTTTAAAGCATTCTAATTATTATTCCAAACGAGCACATTAATCAATCCAATTAATCAATCCAATAGTTCATTAGTCTACGGAGATGTCCTGTTGGTACTTTTCTCAACTTTTCACTCCCTCTCTAATGATCTGTTTGATACAATGGATTTGGATTTTTTGTAAGAATTTTTATGAGTTGGGTTTTAAAAAAAAAATTGTAAAATATTGGGTGGTAAAATTTTAATAAAAAGAGAAAGTAAGATGAAAAAATTTAAAAAAAATTAAAAAAATTTTCACGCGGTTTCTCTAAATTTTTAGATTCATCATTATTGGAGTAGGATACTAAATATATAAAAGTATAGTTGGTGATCAGATCAATGAGCTATTTAAAAAAAAAAATACATACAGATGCATAACATAATTGGAGGATTGGATTTGGATAGTACATACTACATACCCGTAGTTTCCATGGGCGACACCATATTATTAATTGAGGGTAAACATGAAAAAATATTTATTTCTCACTGACGTTATAACTGATTTATTAGGTGATATCTTATAATTTTAAATGGAGAATATCTTTTGGGAAAAAAATATGGAGAATATCTTTCAATAAGCATATTAATTCTAATTATTTTATTAGTTCATAAAAGGAGCTAAATTCTTAGGAAATTTAAATTTTTATAAATAAAAAATAAGTTAAGAAAATATAAGCAGATGAGTCTTGCTTTCCTAATACTTTATTATTATTTTCATACTGACCGTTAACCTACTCCTTATTCTTTTACAAAAAGCTCATATTTTCCATTAACATTAATAAAATTACTATGTTTAAAATGTGCCGCTTCCGGCTTCCAACTCGGTTCTAAAATATTAAATGTGCAAGAAATAGGTCATAACCTATCCAAGTATCATTTTAGATTCTTCCATAGTGTTTCTTGTGGTTATATTAATCTATGGTGAAAATTTACCAAAATGCCCTTGGGACCCTGGCCCGACTCCTCCGTACCCAGCCCGATGGCATGTTTTCCCAAACCAGAGCTACTCTGATGTATTTTTGACCAAGGAATCCATTTCCGGGCTCGGAATCACCAAATCCACTGTCAAATTACGAAAATACCCCTGACAGCCTCGATTTAGAGATTTTAGTGGCATTTTCGTAATTATACTTTTTTCGCCTCTACCGAAAAAGTGACCAACTGTAACCCCACCTATTTTTGTCCACTGAATCCAATGGAACCATTTATTTCCTGAAAATCCAGTTCCTAACCCCTGTTCTGGTTCTGGCCAAAAATTTCACAAGAATGGAAAAATGAAGTTTTGTGTTTTAGCTTCCAAAAGTTGTACTTGTCCACTTCTAATTCTTTATTAATTCATTTAAACACTTCTTAACCATGATTTAAAGAAATTTAGGCAGCATAACCCTGTAGGATTAGGGCTTTCCAAATTTACAAACTTGACAAAAATCACCATAACCAAACACAAACCTCAACAACAACTTCATACAAGAATAGATCTAAGATTTGTGAGGTTACCTCATGAGATTTTGAATCCTCTCTCTCTAGGTGCCTCCTCTCTCTCCACTTGAGCTTAGGATGAGGTTTATAAACCATAGATTCCATGAAGGAGAAAGGTTTAGAGAAGGTCTTATGCAAATTTACAAGAAAATATCAAGAGATCACAAGTTTTACCTTAAGCTTCCTCTTCTTCCTTCTTTCTAAGCTTGAGATTTTCTTAAGCTCTCTCTCTCTCTTCTTTCTTGTGGCTTTGTATGAAAATGAGCATGGGAAATGGAAGAGGATGTGTTTTATTAAATTGTCTCTTCTTTCTTCTTAGCCATTGATCTTATCAAGGGTTGACATGGTGACACATGTCTTCCACCATACCTCCACCCATGCTCTTGCCCATGCCTCTTCACTTTTTGACTTACTTGCCCCATTAGGTTTTAGTTGGCATTAGACTAAATTCTTCCCTTGTCTTGCTTCACAAAAACCGTGCCTCCCTCATGCTCCAACTAAACCAATTGCTTCTTCCATTTACTCAAGTCAATTGGTACAAGATTTGGCTATCTAACCTTATGACATAAATAAGGACTTATGACACAACAATTATCTCCATCATCCTTCATGTGGTGTTGACACTTGGTCTCATTGAATTTTGACACTTGTCTTCTCCTCCTTCATCCCTTAATTTCTAAAATAATTAAGAGAAAAAGGAAGATTAATTTATTCCTTCCATTTTCGGAATAATGCAAATTCTGGCAGATTTTTTGCCTTAACTTTGAAAAATCATAACTAATTTTGTAGACATCATTTTGGAGTGATTTTAAAGGCTATGGAACCCTTATTGAGTCTAGTTTCAAGAAAAAATATGAACTTTTACTATCTTGAAGCATATCATTCCTAGATTTTAATGTTTTTGACAGTTGTTCCAGCATTGCTTCCAGTTTGAACCCCAAACTTTGGAAAATCATAACTCCTAGCTCACAAATCGAAATGACATGAATTATATGTCCATTTTGAAGCTTGGAATGTGAAATTTAAGACTAGAAAGTTTCATAATTGTTTATCACCATTTACCTATTCAAAACATCCATGCAAACTGACTACCTGCACAGAGTTCTCACTAATCAAAACTTGCAACTTTTAAACCTAAGTTTCCAATAGTTCAAAATTCATATCAACACTACACCTACACAATTTTCCACAAGGAAACCAATGAAAACATCAAAACAACCAAATTCCCACTCCATCTATATGTTATAATTTTTGGCATATATTCAACAAAATCCCAAATCAACTTTAAATTCATAAAATCATTCATTACAACTCATTCAATGGTCATTAGCTCGTAATCAAAATTTGGGGCGTTATGTAATCTCCTACCTTGATAACCGTAATTAAGATTTGAAAATGCGTAATTTAAAGGAATTAGAGACCGATGGATACGTTTTTCTCAAATCTCTTTTCTAAAATTCGTTCAACATGGTCTCATATTCATCTTTCGAATCTAATTACTCTGCGCAGTTCAATCACATTCATACATATCAGAATGCATAGCCAAAGTCCCGGCAACTCCCAGGTTTCATACATGTATAAACTAAGGGTTGTAAGTTCCAACTAGGGGATTACATGACCAACATCAACGTAATATCTACATTTCAAAAATAAACAGTAATCCCAAGTCCAAAATAGATAACCAACAACCTAACAACACATCTCTACAAGATCCTAGCCGCTCCTGGTGGTTCGTTTCTCCTTGGAGCCACTTGCACTGTCTGAAATGTTAGTCAATGGAAAGAATGAGATTCAAAAGAATCTCTGTGGTAACAAATTACTCATACAGTGTATAAACACATAGCATATATGATCATGTTAAGCAGCATCACAATGTATCATGGCTTTCGCCATAAATGACAGCACTCATGGCTGTAATCTCTATGCGTCAGCTTTCGATGCGATCTCTATGTATCACAAAGTATCACTATGCGTCAGCTTGCGTTGCGAACTCAAAGCATCATAATGTATTCAAAAAGTATTCTCAATGCATGACAAACATACATACAATGTTTCACACACAGTATAAGAGAAAGAGTCACTACTTTGTTCTTTCCGATTGTGCTCTAGCGCAGGTGGATCATGAACAGGGCAAATATCGAATCCTAAAATTCCAAATGCACCATTTAGACACTTCCATAGTGTTTCTTGGGGTTATATGAGTCAATGTAAAATTACAAATTTACCCTTGGCAGTCCTACTTTAAAGGTTTTAGGGGCGTTTCCGTAATTATGCTTTTTCGGCCTTTTCCGAAAAAGTGGCCAACTATAACCCCACCTAATTTTTACTCATGAACACAATGGAACCATCAAATCATTGAAAATCCAACTCTAAGACCCATTTCTAGAGCGGGCCGAAATTTATGGGTTCTCAGGGGAAAATTGGGGTTTTACGATTTCGGCTCCTTAAACGCGTTCCTTTCTACTCTTAACCACTTTATTAACTATTACATTAGGTTATAACTACCATTTGAACCAAAATTGGGCAGCATAACCCTTAGGAAACTCAATTTCCAAAATTTAAAACCAATGGCAATCCGACGAAATTTCACTGATTAAATTGCCCACAGCAGCCAGAATAGTTAATATACGAAGGTTTAGAAGTTACCTTAAGCTCCCACTAGCTTTTCCACAAGGTGGCTGAACCCTAACCCTTGAAACACCAAATTTTGAGCTTCACAACCTTAAAGAATAAAGAGGAGTAACTTAGAGTCAGAGTTATACGCGTTAGGAGCTAAATCGTCGGAGAAATCGGCTTACCTTGTGAGATTTCTTCCCTTTCTCTCTCTAAACTCTCTCACCTTCTCTCTCTTGTTTCAGGTCTGGAACAGTACGAAAATGGCTAGAGAAAGAAGGCTGATGGTATTTAATATCATATATTATATGATATTTAATTATTGATTAATTTCCAACAATTTCGGATTTTTCAGAAATTCTGGTAGATTTCTGCCCAAACTTTGAAAAATCATAACTAATTCTAGAAAAATTGAATTGGAGTGATTTTAAAGCCTATGGAACCCTTATTGAGTCTATTTTTAGGGAAAAATATAGAATTTTCTGGATGGAATCACAAAATTCCCAGAATTTCAATCTTTGTATACTGTTCCAGAAAATAATTAATTTCGCTGGGCAAACTTCAAAAATCCATAACTCTTAGCTCACAAATCAAAATGAAACAAATTATATGTCCATTTTGAAGCTTGACATGTGAAATTTAAGATTGGAAAATTTCAAAATTTGTAGACACCATTTGCCTATTTAAAACGTCCATACAAATCGGCTGCCTGTACAGAGGTTCAATGGACAGAGTTTTCAACTTTTGCACAATTGTTCCCAATGGTTCCAATTTCACAATAAACACTCTCCCCACACGAATTTTCACAAGGAAGTCATTGGAATCATTAAAATATCCAAATTCCCATCACACATTCTCCAAAAGTATTTATTCAATAATAGTTACATCCACTTTTGAAGTCATTAGCCCTTAATCACTTTTTGGGATATTACACGTTACAATCAAACCTATGCTTCAGTGTGTGAGTGCACTTGCATGTTACATTTGCATGTGTTCTCTCCTTTGACCCTTAGCTTGTAAAAAAAAAATTTAAATATCTATTTGCTTCACACACCCAACACACACATGCACACATATAGGAAAAAGAAAGATAGATAAATCTCTCTGAAATGTACAAAACTCAAATAAGAAATATGAAATTCTTAAATGACATTGAAGTCCTTTGTGATGGCCCAAATGGAGAAAAGGAATAATTAATTAATGTTAAATTAAAAATGTAAGAAAATTACAAATTAAAAATTAAAAATTAAATTAAAAACGTCTTATAAAGTTATTAAGATATCTATCCTATATTTCATAGAATCTTTATAGTATTGCAACAAATTTTAACACGATATAATTTAAATTTTCTTTTGGAACATCTTTTAGTTGATTTCTTAATTAGTTGATGAAGATTCACAAGATATTAAAATACATTAATGTACAAAATAAGATATTTAGTAAGTATCAATAAATCTTATCACATCTGAAGACATCTATAGAACTATCTAGAAGACCCATTTAAATTTTAGCAGCATTTTTTTGTTAAAAATAATATCAATAAAATTTTTAGATTTAAATCTCTATAAAACCTTAAATTATGAAACCTATTCCTCATCATCCTCTCCTTATGTGTAATATCCCGAATTTTGAGACTAAAGCCTAGAGAATATGCCTGAATAAAGTAGATTACTCAGCCCAATTCGGAAAGAGTGCTAAGAATGTCCAAGAGCCATAATGACTTTTAGAGACTAGTTTGGGAACTAAAGTATGGGATTAGTTCCAAATAGTTAAGAGAAAATACCCAACCCCTTTATCTAAAGTCAAATAGGATCTAAAGTCTAACTTAGATCCAAAAGAGAGGGAATGACATCTTGGAAGAAGAAAGGAATAGATGTAACCCCCTTCCACCGTAGGCTGGGATTTAGTTCATAAACACGTAATTAATGTAGAATAAGAGACTTTAGGTGATTTGGGACTTACACAAAATAAAATTTCCCAAAATTAGGGTTTACAAAAACCTTTCAAAAACCTGTTCACAAGGTCTCACATTCCTATTACAATTACAATATGGCCTGTACAGGTTGATTTTATTCATATATATCAGAGTACAGCATAAATTCCCGACACACTCGGGTTCTATTAACTCATAAAAGGGTTTACACAAAGGCAAAAAGCCCATAATTCATACCCTTTACTTGGGGGATTACACAAAATCCAATATATACAATTGTTTCTACCAAAAATATCCAAATGATATATAATGATAACCATTAACCAAAAAGAAACTCCTAACACGGAGCTCTACCCGCTCTTCGTTACCCGCTTGCCTTTTGATCCTTCAGCCCTGACTAAAATGTTTAATTTTGGAAGAGTGAGATTCTAAGGAATCCCCGTAGTGTCAAATCAATCATAGTATGCACAACAATAAGGCATGAAATCAAATCATCATCCACACAAAGCAACTATAACGGTAGTTACAACGACAATGGTTAGTGTAACACATGTCATCCCTTACGATTGCTCACGTTGAATTGCTCATGCTGCATTGTATCACAACTATCCACACAATATATTTCACCACAGCTAGTATTCATATAAAGCATTTCATAATGCAAGCCATACAAGAAAAATACAAACACAGCCCACGACTGGATTCACAAACGCCGCCCCACAGGTCGGATTCATAAAGATCCATGTCGATTACAATGGCAGTTCAACAGTTGAACTAGAGATTACCCATGTCACTCCCTAAACGGCTCACGTTGAAATGCTCACGTCGTAATGGACCATGGCACATGCAGTTCACAGTTCAATGATAAGTTATGTACACCAAAACATCATACACAACATGAGAGAAAAGTCACTACCTTGATCCTTCCGGGCGTTCCCTGGCACCGGTTTCTCCCACGTCGGGCAAATATCGTATCTTATAATTATAATCAGTAACGAAGAGTCAATTCTCTATTCCAATTCTCAATAGCTTCTTAACACTTAAATGGTTATCTTTATTACTCTTTTATAGTCATTAAATACCCCTAACAAAACTCCTAAAAGGTTGGAAGAACTATCCCAAAGATTTCCTTTTTGAAGCTCCAAACTGGCATTTTTCACTAAAACACTCGAGTGAAGATGACCTCACTCGAGTGAGATTATACGGATACTCGAGTGAAGAGGGCCTCACTCGGGTGATGGTACGGACTGCACTCGGGTACTAGAGAGTGAAGGATAGCAAGTGCACACCTGAGAGCACAAAGGAAATGGCAGTAGCCAAGATGGCTCACTGCACTCGAGCACAACACAACTTACTCGAGTGAAAGCCAGATGCTCACCCAAGTCCCCAAAAGTGTACCATAGGAAGTGCTCACCCGAGAGCACAAGAGTTTTTAAGGATCAGGAGGACTCTAGCATAGCCCAATGCACTCGAGTGAATACCCTATACCCGTAAGTGAGAAGGCATACTCTTGCACCATAATCGTGAGTAACAACAGAAGAGGCAAGTCCTTAGTGTCAAATACACCAGCACTCGAGTGAACTTAGCCTCACTCAAGTGATATTCATCCCTCACTCGCAAGTGAGGCAATACTTGCCTTTGACCACGAAAGTGCAACAAGAACACAAAGAGCAGAAAGCAAAGTTTGCACTACCGCACCCGAGCAGAATTCATCACCACTCGAGTATTACTCATCCTGCACTCGAGTGAATTCCAGATTACTCAAGTGATCCTATCAGAAACCAGAAAACGCAGAAAATAAAGGCATTTTCCCAACACTTGCCCAATTGATCCCAATGGACACAATACTTTACCTAAAGCCACTCCCACAGAAAAACACCCAATAAACTCAATGGGATCATCAGAATCATCAAAATCCTACTTCATTATCATGCTTTGAGTTATGGGCAACAAAATACCAATCTCATCCAAACATCAAACTTCAATCACCAATCAATCTATCTATCCTAAACTCATTCCAAGATACCATTCTCATGCCAAAAACATACCAAATGAACAGTGGCACTCATTTTCGGATTCAAGCCAAAATTTTCAGAAATTACAAACTACTTCAAATGGCATGAAACATAGATAGAAAAATTGGTTTCACTCACCTTATCAACCTTCTCAAAGGGAGTTCTTGATTCACTACTTTCCAAAATTTCATGTGGCCACAAATCAACACTAAATGATAAACTACAATCATCAAAATGAAGCTCTCACTCCAAGGATCAACATTAATGAAGTGAGATTAAGCATTAAAGGTCATTTACTTACCCAAAAATCAAGCTTTTCTTCTTCCTTTCCTTTTCTAAAATGATCGAACAAGAGAGAGAAGGAAGAGAGAGATGAGATGAGTGTGGAAGAAGAATGAATGATGATTATTTCTCCATGCCCATACTTTATCCAAAAATGAGGGAGAGAGAGGAGAGAGAAAATATATTTTATCCCATTTGACTTTTTCCCATGCTCTCTCATACTCTCATCTTGACACATGTCCACACGCCATTGGTTTACACAAAATAAGTCACCAATTAGCTTCTCTAATCCCTCTATTAGTCATATAATCACACATCTCATTTCTTCTTAGTTAGTGATTAATTTCCCCATTAATTACCAACTTATGGCCAATATTTCCATTATTTCAAATTTTTCTCTAATTATGACATATTAATTAATATTGCCATAAAATCATAATTATTCCAATTAAATTCATAATTATCCACAATAATCATGATTAGCCCATAATTAAAAATTGGGATATTACAATAGAGACAAAAAAAAAGAACTAATGGCAACTTAGTGAATGTTGCCATGGTCAAGGGCAAAAGAGACATTTTCCACTTGATCTTAAGGTTAAAGTTGGAAACCAAAATGAAGGAATAGGATTTTCTCTTGAATGCAAGAGTAATGATGAAGATGAAAAGCAAATTAATTCCCTCCCTCAGGCTATTAAAACGTCCAAAGAGGGCAAAAAAGGAAAAAAGAGAAGAGTTTAGTCAATATGTTCTCACCCTTTTGGTCAAATATTGTGGCTAGAACATAAGAGCTCTTGGTCAACAAATTTTCTCTTCTAAAGGGCTCTTAAATTACGGTTGAACCCAAGAAAAGAGAGAGAATTTAATTTGAAATCATCCTATATCCACTGAATAAGTCAAAAAGCAAAAAGGAAAGAAAGGAAGAAGGAAAAGGTCAACTTTTCCAATTTGAAAAATTAATGGCAAGACAAAGTGAGGTAATTGGGTCAACAATTCCTCTCCATTTGGGCAGCATATTTTTGGCCAAGAAGAAGAGGAAAGAGAAAAGAAAAGTCGACAATTACCATGGTAAAATTTACCACACATGGTAAATAAACTTGGCTTGTGTAAGAAGGAGAAATTGTGGCAACATGATTAATTCTTTTTCCTTATTTCTTTAGGCCAATTTTTGGCCAAGCAAAATAGAGTAGGGGAAGACAAAAAATTGGAACATTTGGACTCTCCTTCTCACTTGAATATTTCAGCCAAACACAAGCAAGAAAGAGAAAATAAGAACACAAGTAAAGTTTCTTGAAAGAAAGTGTTTTGTGCTGTCTAAAAAATACCAAAGTTGTAGAACTCAAGAACAAGCTCAAGAAAGAGCAAGAGAACTTGACATCTATCTGGAGCATGAGAAATCAGAACAAGAACAAGACCAGAAAGACCAAGGTGGTGAACTTACCCAACATGCATGTATTTGATATATATGCTTGTATGTTGGTGTGCATGATTGATGTGTAACATAATTGAATGATTGAAGCTTTGTTTCTATTTATGCTATAGCCATAAATATGTTGTATGAAGCATTGAGCATGGAGATATGTCATTATGTTAACATGAGCCTACGTAAGGCAAGTATATCATACATTAGCATTTATCTTACATGTATTATGGTATTGTTTGCTACTGAGATTCCCTCGAATCTCACTCACCCCCAACCAACCATACAGGGATGATGAAGTATGTAACACCCCAAAATTTATATTCACAAAAAATATTGTAAATATTTGGGAAATTCAATAAAATGGTGAATATTCATAAATTTGGAATTTATGAATTTTATAAATGTTCATTTTCATGAGAAAATGGGCAAAATAATTATGGAATTAATTTGGGTAATTTAAAAAGCCCAATATTAAGGTTCAAAAATGAAGAAATATTAGAGAAAGTATTTGGTCCAAAAATATATGGAAATTGGCCAAAGAAAAATAAGAGAAGAAATTGGATTAAAAAGGTCATGGCAAAATCGTAATTTTGCCAAAATATCACAAAATTAATTATTTTCCAATTAATTGAAGTTAATTTCAATTAATTAAGGAAAATAAATGCAAAAAATATATTTAGAATATTTTCATCAATTTAATATGAATTTATGGAAAATTTGAGCAAAAAGTGCAATTTTGATCAAAATTGAGACTATACGTGTATACGTAACCGGAACAAGTTGTGAAGCCAATTGAGACCATAGGGAGGGACCCTAGGTGTCTCCTACATGTGGCATAAATAAGGAAATATTAGTTTGGCTTAATGAGCATGGTTACATGTACATAAGGTTTATGTACATAAAACTTCATTTTTGGAATTTTGGAAAAATTGTTAAACAATTAAAGCATAATGTTATATATTATAAAACATATGTTACATCTCCTTCCTTCATCTCATTCACGCACAGAACAGACCTGAAGTTGAGAGAGAAAGTTGAGAGAGTTTAGAGAGAGAAAGAGAAGAAAAATCACAAGGTAAGCCGATTTCTGCGACAATTTCGCTCCTAACGCGTATAACTCCGATCCTAAGCTACTCCTCTTTGTTCTTTAAGGTTTGGAAAGCTCAAATTTGGTGTTCTAAAAGTTAGGGTTTTCAGCCAAGAGCAAGAAAAGCTAGTGGGAGCTTGAGGTAACTTCCAAACCTTCGTATATTAACTATTCTGGCTGCTGTGGGCAATTTAATCGGTGAAATTTCGCCGGATTGCCATTGGTTTCAAATTTTGGAAAAGTGTGTGCCTAAGGGTTATGCTACCCAATTTTAGTTCAAATGGTTGTTATAACTCAATTAGATGGTTAATAAAGTGGTTAGGAGTAGAAAGAACGCGTTTACGGAGCCGAAATCGTAAAACCCCGATTTTTCCCGGAGAACACAATTATTTCGGCCAGGGATGTTTGAGGACCTTAGAGTTGGATTTTCAATGATTTGATGCTTCCATTGAATTCAGTGGGCAAAAATAGGTGGAGTTACAATTGGGCACTTTTTCAGAAAAGGCTGAGAAAGCATAATTACGGAAACGCCCCTAAAACCCTAAAAGTAGGGCTGCCAAGGGCAATTTTGTAATTTGACATTGAATTTGGTAATTTTGAGTCCAAAAATGGATTCCTTGGAAGAAAATACGTCAGGATAGCCCTAGTCAAAAATTTGGAAAAACGTGCCATCGGGCCAGGTAAGGCGAGGCCGGGTCCCGGGGGCATTTTGGTAAATTTTCACCATAGGCTAATATAACAACAAGAAACACTATGGAAGTGTCTAAAATGATACTTGGATAGGTTATGACCTATTTCTTGTACATTTAATATTTTAGGACCAAATCGGGAGTCGAAAATCGACACGTTTCACGAGGCACACAAAAAGGGGTCGATAAAACTTCAAGGTAGGAACTACTATCTCTCATATACTATGTGATTATTTGTATGATGCGTGTTACTGTATTTTGTGACTTGAACACGTGCTGGAGACACATTACCTAGCTATGGTCTAGGACCTAGCTGAGGTACACTAGTCTTACCTAGCTGTAGTCAAGGACTCAGCTGAGGTACATGTAGGGGTTTCAACAGGTTAGTTGGCTTTGAATTTTGGGTTTCAACAGGTTAGTTGGCCCTGAATTTTGTGTACACACACGGATGATATGAGTTTTCATTTTACTTGATACGGTGCATTGCATATTTAATTTTCGCATTTTATGTGTTGATCGTATGTTTCTACTGAGATTCCTTAGAATCTCACCCCTTTTTCTAATCCAAATGTCTCAGCGGGTGCCAATGGCTCGAAAGCCAAGGATGCAGAGAAGGGAAACTGACGGGCACATTTCCTAAGATTAATACAGTGGTTGTATATAGTCTGTATGTGAAATAGTTTTGGAACATACTGTACATATTTGTCATTATTATCGATGGTTGCTCTGTTAATGACTGTCTGTAAATAAATACTTATTATCAGTATAATAGTACTCTTCTGTTTGCTTATGGAACTTATTCATTATTGCCCTGCGCATATCAAAATGGAAACGGGTGTTGACAAAGTACAGAGGAGTAATGTAGGAAGAGGTGCAAGAGGAAATTACGACAGAGATTGGAAGATTGATTTCATTTGTAAATGATGCAATCATTTAAAGTTTTTGGGTCAGGTAATAAATTCCCTATTTATGAGCATAGAAGCATTGTAATAATACTCTGATAAGAAAGAGTGGAAAGAAGTTAGTAACCCTATGAATAAAGTTAAGTAGTCCGATAATTAATGAATAATGATCCCATGAATTAAAGATTAAGTCTAGGTTTTGGGGTCTAAGTAATATTTCCCCTAAGCCGACAATGCTTCCACAATGTAATATAAAGGGGTCTAGGGATGAGTGTTACACTATGTGACTAGAAGCATAAGCTACAGGCGACTTAACATTCTCTCATTTGTTTGCTCATGGTTCCTTCTTTTCCTTTATACCTCTCAACTAATTTTACCACTACAACATTGGCCTTCTTTATAACATCCTAAATTTTAATATTGAGGTTTATATCTAATTATTATTTGACTACAGAGGAAATTGAGGTATTAAGTGGTTGAATTTGGATGTTTGAGGCCTAAAAACACTAAGGATGATGATTGGAAGTCATATCTTTAGACTTGTTTGAATAGTCTTGAAATTTGGAAATTTTGTTGGATGAAATGATAATGTTTTTGAGTGATTCTTTTTACATTAGAAAGTAGACATCTTAAGCTTCTTATGGATTCCTAATTTTTAATTTTTGGAGATGTGTGGAATTAGTTATGAATTTTTGAAATTAGACGTTTTCTCTTTATGCCATTGATGGGGTGAGTAATTCCTTCATCAAGGTGAGTAAAACTCATAGGTGCTTTATATGCCACACACCAGGGCCAAGGCTAGTGTGCAATTCTATAAATATTACTGTCGCAGACAACATTCAAGAAATTAGGGTTTTCGAGGCTAGGATTGATCTATCTTCTAAGGTTTGGCCATTTTTGAGTTAGAGAAGCATTCCTAAGCCTCAAAACACTTGAGTAAATGTTTCTAACTCATTTCTACTCATCTTTTATTACATTTTCATACTTTTGAAATATTGAAACTTGATGTTTTTGAGGATTTCAAAATAGGTGAAGTTTTCACCAAATCTTTTGGATTTAAATGAGTTATATCAAGTAAATTGAAGATTTAATCAGTTTAGTTTTTTTAGATTTTGAGTTATATGAGATTATGAACTAGGATTTGATATTTGGATTAGGGTTTAATATGACTTTGGATAATATGGTAGTTTGAGGAGTTGTTTAATGATTGAATTATGTTTATATAAGTTAGAAAATTGGTCTAATCAGTTTAGAATTGTGATATTGATTATTTTATGATAAAGGGTATGTTGAAGAGGAAACTTGAAGTTATGAAACTAAGTGATCGATGTCAAGAGGTATTGTTGAGGTTATCCAAGGATTCTAACAAGTGAATTGATCTCATGAGAAGTGACTTCTGATCTTGGGTTGTTGAGTTTAAGGATTGACAATGAAATTGAGTATTAGGGTTTAAGTATGGAGTTGGGAATAAAGAAGTATTGATTAATTCCTTGCTTTGTATTGCAATTGACTAGTGTATCTACATTGTTAATGTAGAGCTCTATTGTGACTTGATATAGTAGTAAGATTAGAGTTGAGATAACTGGGGTTAATTTGTTCTATATGCATGTTTTGGATTGTAAAGTGTTTTTCTAAACTTTACTTTTTGTTGAAATATTTTAAAATGAAGAGATTAGTCTTTGTAAAGTCACATTCTTATAAATTAAGGGATTTATATGAAAAGTTGTGTAAGGAGTTATAACACTAAGATTTACCAAGGTTATATCAACAAGAGGTCAAACTCAATGCTTTGTCTTTGAGTGCACACAAAGATAGAGTCAAATTATCACTTGGTAAAAAGCCATTATTGTCTTGACTTGAGTGTTGGGAGTGCAATCCATACTCAAGGGTCTTCATTTTATCCTATAGAAAATTCACCTGTTAATCCAAATTGTACCTTATAAGATATGTATAGGTGGGGTGAATTAAGCATAAAGGAATATGTTGTTCATGCCTTAAAGATATTATGTACTACTTTCTTCTTTGTTTCTTCTTCTTGTACTCCTCAAAGATATAGTCCCACCAACAATCTTTAGGCTTAATTCATGAATAAGAATGACATCTTTGAAGGAGTTGACAAAAAGCTTTTGTGGAGTTGAAAAGATTTGAAGGAGGCAACTTTTTGAGAAAACACCGGTTTTGCTTGCTACAAGAAATGGATGGTTTGATCTAGGAACGTTGCAAAGGAGTCATCTTGAATTTGTGTGGCCTATGCAAAAGGAGACAAATAAGTATCTATTTGCATCTCTTTGTTAAATATGGTGTATAGATTTATGTGGTTTATTCATGATATGGTTGTGATGCAATTATCTTGCATAAGATTATGTGGTTTATTACTTGTGGAATCATGAATCTTTAAATCATTATTATAAAGTGGTAAGAAGCATAATAGAATTTGAATTTATTGGATTGAAATTATCATGAGAAATTTTATTGTCAATTAATAAGTTGATAATTATCATGCTGTGTTTTGATTTTAATTAGAATGATTGATGAAAATTTATTATGAAATAGATGCATGAATTGGACATGGTTTGAACAATTTCAAACAAATAACATGCATGCAGATAAATTTATTATTATCACATCAATCATAGATAAACTTCCTCCTTCATGGAAAGACTTGGAAAAGAGTTTAAATTAAGCATAAAAGGTACATCTCTTTTGAGTAATTGGGGGATTAACTTCGCTTAGAAGAAGGGTGAGATAAATGGTCTATGATTTAAAACGTATCAATGCTCATGAGAAGATACATGTAGTGGAGGAAAGATAGTCTCAGAAGACCTCAGAGAAAAGAGGGAATGATAGAATTATAAATTTTGTTTACATGTTTGGCTATGGTAATTTTAATAATAGAAAATGAGTGATGAGTTGTTGATCGACATGCTTATAATTCTTATTATTGTTATGGTTCTTCATTGTTTGACTCTAGTATGAAGTTGTCACTGATATTTATTTATTGTGATAATCAATCTATTCTTGTAAGGGGTTATAGCCAAGTTTATAATGGAAAATCACACCATATGGGCTTAACACATAACTATGTGAAAGATTTGATTTTAAATAGAGTAATTTCCATTAGTTATATGGGATCTGAATTAAATCTTGCAGATCATTTAACGAAAAGTCTGAGAAGGGATATGGTGTTAAAAACATAAAAAAGGATAGGATTGAAGCCCTATAAACCTTGATTACCAATAGTAGAAACCCAGCTCATACTTGACCATCGTATGAAGTCTTGAGTTCAATAGTGAAAGTACGCTATCAGAGTGATTGCAAATAGTTGACTTTTAATACATCTAGGTTGGAAAGTACTTGGTAACCATTAGACTAAAAGGGGGTAGGTTAAACCTTAAATTGGTTCTTAATATACCTATAAGCATATATTTGCTAGAGCATTTATTATGGTGATGCTCTTGATGAAGTCTACCTATATGAGAGTAAAGTGAGGCCGTTTCTAAAAGTCTAAGGGCTTGACTCTGAAAAGCTCTCATGAAAAGGATACGAACACAAGGCCACGAATAAATGTGTCATTTGAAATGGCATATAATGGTCCAAAATCTCATATGTAATTTATGCACACCTATTCATATGAGATAATTGGTTCAAAGTTGAGTTTACCATATTATTTCATATGGGTGAAACCATCTCTTATTGAGGTAAAAGGTTAAAATCCTTGAGATACCTTTACTGATAACATGAGATTTTTGAAGCGATAAGAGTTTGTGATCATTTTAAAATAGTAGGGATTATTGGCATGTTTTAAAATGAAGAGATATGTTCTTTGCAATGTCATGTTCTTATAAATTAAGGGATTTATATGAAGAGTATGAAGAGTTGTTTAAGGAGTTATAACACTAAGAGTTCCAAGGTTATGTCTCTTTAGTTCCTAAAGACACATGTGTGGTAGCCATCACTTGGTAAAAGGTTACATTGTGTTTATGAGAAAACTCTACATAATATAAAGGTATAACTCTTCATATGTTTCTTCATGAACCAACATATGGGATTCATAAATCTAACAAATTGTTGTGACTTTTAATTGAAGAGGTGTTGCTTCAAGTGGCACCACTTTATGGCCTATAAATATCCAATACCATCAGTCCATTCTGTCATATGACAATACAAAAGAAAAATAGATCAAACTCAATGCCTTTTGTATTTGACTTGCAATCCTAACTTGTATATTTTGTAAATCAGTTTTGGTTACTGGGACTTTATGTCTCATCCTGTTGTTGTTAATAATTTTTAGGCTATACCTCTAATCCAGGTAGAGGTCAAGGAAAGTAGACAGAGGCATAGGTATCGGTAGCTAGGGTTGGAAACAGGTCAGGCCAAGCCAGGCTTTTTTCTCAACAGGCCAAACATGTCTTGTAACAAGTTAGCTTGAGCCTGGCTTGTGACCTATCATAGGCCCTTTATCAGTTTGACCTAAGGTTATCCAACTACTGCCCTCAGAGCTCTAAGGTTAGGTGTTCGTTGTAGGAGATTTGGGGGTCGATACTGGAACTTCGACCATCGAAGGTGATGGCTACTGGTGGGCTACTTAAGGTAAGAACTCTTTTATGTCATAGTAAAAAGATCATTTGAAAGAAAAAAATTAACTTTTAGAATGATTGTATGAACTCTATCTATACTTTAAATGTCACACCGTTACTTTATTTTAACCTTTTTCAGAGTATTCATAGAAATGATATGCAGTTCGGTGGGCAATATATGAATAACATGAATATACTGATAATAAATACATGATTACATAAATTCCCCATAGGGGTTCGTACATGATCATTACCATCAATGTAGCCACATAGGGCTACTTGGGTATCTAACCCTGTCCCAGTGAAACAAATACATCTTCTCGTCTTCGTTCTACCACTGTAATCCCCTCATATGATTCTCTGCATGGTTCTCAGCATATCTTCTGTCTTCTCCTGTCTAAATTGTTGGTAGGGGAGGGTGAGATTTGAGAGAATCTCAGTAGGAAATTAATACCAATATGCATGTACGATAAATGTTTAATGCATGACATAATTCATGCTCACATAATGACAAATCTGTCAGCTCAATGCTTCGAACAACATACTTATGGCCATAACATAAATTGAAACATAGCTTCAAATCATTCATACATGTTTCACATAATCAAGCAAAGCAATAACATGCATCAACACACTAACACAAATATCATATACATGTAGAAGAGGTAAGTTCCCTACCTTAACCCTTTATCGCCTCGAGACGTGTGCCTCGTAAAGCGTGCCAACAGCTCAGGCTCCATATCCAATCCTACAA
Organism: Inga oerstediana; assembly: GCA_963210345.1. Classification (NCBI taxonomy): domain Eukaryota; kingdom Viridiplantae; phylum Streptophyta; class Magnoliopsida; order Fabales; family Fabaceae; genus Inga; species Inga oerstediana. The sequence continues at coordinate 29,662,533 of OY723402.1, read as the reverse complement.
TGCCAAAGGTACTGTTCAAACACTTCTATAGTGTTTCTGGGGGTTATATGAGCCTATTATGAAATTCCCCCGGGGACCCGGCCCGACCCCACCATACCCGGTCTGACTGTACTTTTTCCAAAACTTTGACATAGGCTATTCTAACATATTTTTGCCCAAAGAATCCATTTTCAGACTCGGAATTATCAAATTCAATGTCAATTACAAATTTACCTTTGGCAGCCCCACTTTAAGGGTTTCAGGGGTGTTTTCGTAATTATACTTTTTCGGCCTTTTTCCGAAAAAGTGACCAACTGTAACCCCATCTAATTTTCACTCCTGAACTCAATGAAGCCATCAAATCATTGTAAATACAACTCTAAGGCCCATTTATAGCCCTGGCCAAAATATATGGGTTTTCCGAGAAAAATCGATATTTTGCGATTTCGGCTCCATAAACGTGTTCCTTTTTACTTCTAACCACTTTATTGACTATTCCATTAGGTTACAGCTGCCATTTAGTACCAATTTTGGTAGCATAACAGCCCCACAAACCCATTTGCCATTTTTAGAACCAAGGACAATCCGACAAAATTTCACCGATTAAATTGTCTACAATAGCCAAAATAGTCAATATACAAGAGTTTGGAAGTTACCTCAAGTTCCCATTGGCTCTCTCTTGATATGGCTGAACCATAGCCCTTTTTAACAAGGAAAATTGAGCCTCAAACAACATTGCGAGTTCTCTTCTCCTTCTCTCTCTAAAAGCTCTCAACGTTTTCTCTCTCTCTGTGGCCTGCTACAACATGACGGAAATGGCTGCTGGAAGGTGGAGGAAATGTTTTATATCATATATTATATGATATGGAATTATTTATTCAATTTCTAAAATTTTCGGATTAATTGGAAATTCTGGTAGATTTTCTGCCTAAACTTTGAAAAATCATAACTAATTCTAGAAAAATCGAATTGAAGTGATTCTAAAGCCTATTGAACCCTTATTGAGTATAGTTTCAAGAAAAAATATAGACTTCTTCTAGCTGGAATCACAAAATTCCCAGAATTTCAATATTTGCATGTTGTTCCAGAAAATTTCCAGTTTTTGTAGGCTAACTTCAAAAATTCATAACTCTTTGTATATAGCTTTAATTGAGTCATATGACCTATCAAATTAAAGCTTAGGATGTCTACTTTCATTACATAAAATTTTATAATTTATTATCATCATTTTTTGATTCAAAATCACATGACAATCTCACTACCTCATAGGCGATTTCACCGAAAATATAATTATATTCTCCAAAATTCATCATTTTACTTTCTTAATACCCTAAATATATAAGAATCATTAGGGGATATATTTGGGATCCTAATAAATTGGGGCTTAACAGTCCACTTAATTTAGGCTTATTCCCAAGCCTCAAATCCCAAATTTTGGGATATTACATTATAGCCGATCTCAAGCTTAGCTAAAGGAAGATGATTGTGTTAGGCCCTTAACAGCTAATGTAAAACTCTACCAAATCATATAATATGAATGAACAAAGAAATTGTGGCTGATAGAGCATAATGATGTTGTGAAAATTATATAGCCAACCACATATAATGATATAAGATTTTATTGTTATTGTTGTTTAAAATTATTGTATGATAGTGGGGACTTCAGTATAGTTTGAGTATTTCGAATTTCGAATTTGAATTTTACTTACTTGGGAGGAATTTATCTATATTTTTCTCGTCTATCTGCATATAGTGAGTTAACATCAAATGCCTAATTATAATCATTGAGAATTTGTCGAGGACAAGAAATAGGTGTTGCCTTTTTAAAATTGCTTGTGAAATTTATTTAAACAAACCCAAAAAAAAAAAAACAGGAATAAATGTGATGTCATGGCTTACATAGGTGGGAACTGTTGAAGTAAAAGGAACAATATAGAGTCTGAAGCTTCACGTCTCTTTCCTTTGCATTAATTTAATTAATAAAGAATGGGAAAAAAATTGGGAGAATTACACTTAGGTCCCATAGAAGAGGAGAAATAAAGAAATAATCCCTATAAATTACAAAATGAAAAAATGATCCCATAGAGTTGTCAATACAAGCTCATGAAATTGTTAACTAGTTGTCAATATAGGCTCATGGAGTTATTAATGGGACCATTTTTTCATTTTGCAATGTAAAGGGACCATTTCTTCATTTCTCCTCTTCCATGGGACCTAAGTGTAATTCTTCCAAAAAAAAATTTAATTAATAAAGGTCACGTCATTGGAAGTTGATAAGGACATGGATGGAATATACTTAGAATTAAAAATGAGAGAACAAAAATGGTTGGAAAGCGTACACTCAACTCTCCACGTTCACGTCTTCCTTCGGCGTGACGGGTCAACACCGAACAAAATACTAACAACCCTCCTTTTGTCTTTTTCCAATTTAATCAGAAAATCCTCAGCTTTCTTTTCTACCCATTTGTGTTCGAGATACTGTTTTATAAGCCGACATCAAATAATAATGGTTAAGGAGTCTTGATTTTTATGATTTAATTGGCTATATCTGTAATTGTAATCAATGGCATAAATCCTTATAATAATCGAACAAAAATTTAATAAAAATAGTTATAAGCATACATAATAATATTGACTGAGCTTCTAAAGGTCAAAATGATCTGATTCATTTAAACTATTCAATCTTCCTACTATATCAGGTCCAAAAAAAGAAGAAGAAAACTTTCAATCTTATGAGGTTCTTTAATCATGAGTCATAATAACTCCTTATTGTTAACTCTTATAAATACAGCAAACACCACTCTATTGATCTATTATTATATGTACCTCATGCAACTTCAATAGGGTAATGAGTTAGGTTAAGGGTTGATATCCAATTTTGTCTCCAACGTATTCTTATATGAATTATGGGTATATCCAAAAGATTTTTTAACTAATATTATCTTGAAAGTGCTAAAAAAGAAGTAAAGCCGGTGTAAAAACGATCTAACCATTAAAAATAAAAAATGAATGGTAAAAAACTAAAGTAGATTGTTAACATTTTGAACAGTTAAATGTGACACTGCACCTTTTTTAATATTTTCGCTGTGGATATTGATTCACAGAAACTTCTGAATACCCATAATTCCTACTCAAAAGTTTAAATAAAATTGCAGCAAACTGTTAGCTCAAAATAGAGAATATAATTAAAAATCTTTTGGGTACAGTAAACTATATAACACCATAATTTTGCTGACAAAACTATTTTTGTGAAAGGATAAATTTATTTCCATTTACTAATATTTCATTACAATAATCAAATCTCAACACTTAGATTATATTATAAATGAAATTTATAGCTTACTCCTTTGGCCCTTCTTATAGTCAGATACATAGTACTCATCCCGTCTTTAATATAAGACATATTTATATAATTTGAAGAAATTAATGAAGTTAAATAAATTGCCTAATTTAATATATGAGACATGATTTTTTTAAAATACTTATGTATAACACTAGATTATTTATTAGTTTATAAGGAAAACAAATTAGTTTAGAAAAAATTATAAATATAAGATAAAACAAAAAGAAGTTTTACATTTAGAATCAAAATTTAGCCTCAAACTAGATCCTAAATTTAGTATGGAACAAGTTTTCTTTTGTTTTTAATATAAGTCATTTCACTAAATTTATTATATGAATGTGCAATTTTGTCACTAATTTATTGTTTTGCTTAAATTAGGGGTGAGCAAAACTGAACCGAAACCGAAGACCGAATCGAATCGAATCAATTTCAGTCTTTTTGGTTTAGTTTTTTTGGTGTTATGTGCATGTTCGGTTTTTTTTTTATTTTCTTCGGTTTTTTGGTTCGGTTCAGTTTTTTTTAAAAAATTTCGGTTTAAATCGAAAAACCGAAAATATTAAAAGAGTATACCACCACCGAAAAATTGGATGCAAGACAAAGAATGATATATCATTGGATATTCATCTTTTTGAATTTTTGTTATGCTTTCTTTGGATTAAGTAATGTTGAATACAATTATTCTGCATCTCTCAAAAACCTTCCTATTTTTTATTCCATTATTGAAGTATTGAGTACTCCAAACTATATTGATTATATATATAATATGTTGTTTATACTTTATTTTATATCATCTTTCTTTAGATCTTGATGAGGTTATTCAATTTTATAATTTGCATTAATTTTTGCTGGTTGGAAATTCAGATATTTGAAGTATAAAATGAAGGTTAAAAAAATTTCAGTTTTTTCTTACAAAATCAAAACCGAACCGAATAATTTTGATTATTTCGATTGTTTAGTTTTTGTTTGGTTTTAAAATTTTTTTTATTTCAGTAGTTCAGTTTTTTCTATTTTTATCAAAAATGGATGCTCACCCCTGACTTCAATCAAGCAAAGTCAAAAAGTTATTAAGCCCTACTATGACACTTCTCGCGAATTCGAATCCTTGCATGCACGCAATAACTTGCCAAATAAGAAAAAGGCGTTGAACTTTAAAATTAAAATAAGATTTAAGATTTTTCTTAACTTAAATAAAATATAATGTGGTGGTTTTATAAATACCAAACAAAAGCCTACCAAGTACACGCACAAAGTTATGACATGTGCAAATACTTAATAATTGTTAATTGATTGATTCTCTTTTCTTTTGGAAAATTGATTGATTGTTTTAGCCATCAGAAGTGTTTTTTTTTTCATTCTTTTGGACGGTATGTTTTTTTTTTTTTTTTTTTCATTTTTAAGCTTTAGGATCAAATACCGTGATCACTCTTTGTTTTGTTCTACTTATATGGATCTCCTCTTTATTTTAAAAACATATATTTAGATCCAAATCGTTAATTTCATTAAGAATATTTCAAAAAGATTCTAAAATATTTTTTAATCAAAATTTATATTAAAATAAATTTTAATTACTAATTTTCCCTTTATCATGTCAAATCCCTAATTTATTTTTAAACAAACTTTAGAAAAAGCATAATCAATTTCCGCAATGATGAATTATTAATATAATATCTTGGTTGTATATTTTTTTTGAAAAATATAAATGTATAAATAATTCTTATGTTAAAGAGGGGTATTTTGATTAAAAAAAAGTAAGAATCAGATATAAATGGGAAACTCATGTAATTAAAGCAAAACAGAAGGATAATTAAAGTATTTTACTCTAATTTTTTAAGTATTCAAAATGGAACAATCACAATCCTCACAATGGGAGAGGAATATTTCAATTGATCTTTTATTCATTTAATATACTCACTGTTAAATCAAGTTTCAATATTTGAGATTCAATAGCGCATAAAAATACGAGAGAAGCATAAAATAGAGAGGAAATAAAGAAAAAAAAAATCAGTGGAGATATCCATACCCACTAGAGCTGGTAATATGGGTTGAGACCATAGAGCGAACTCATATGGTCCCAACCCATCATGAGTTGGGTTCTGAAAATCTATGATCATTTGGGAGCGGTTTTTTTAAACCCGAACTCATATGGTCCCAACCTGTGACGAGTTGGATCACCGGCTTAGCGGGCCGGGGCATATTATATATATATATATATATATATAAATCAAGAGGCAAGAGGCAAGAGCCAAGAGAAGGGATAAGAGACTAAGAGCCAATGCCCAATCCAGTACTCTACCATTCAGTCCAGTCCACAGTCCAAGCGTCCACTCCTCAGTCCTCATTCCTCACATGTCCTCTTGATTAGTTGATTTTAGTCTCTCTTTTTTGCTCAAAAGTTGATTTCAGTCTCTCTTTATGGATTTATATTTATTTTGTTATGTGTGGACTTATGATGAATGTTTAATTTGAAATGTGTTTTTAATTTTGTTATGGTTTACGTGTATAGAAAAAATAATCTTAGTATATTGTTTAAAAAAAATGGAAAAAAATATAGGTTGGCCTGCTCAACCCGCCAGCCCAGCTGTTATGGTTTAGCCAATCCATATTGATGCGGTCATTTTGGGCCTAAACCCATATGATTCCAACCTATGACGGGTTAGCCCGAACTCATCAGGCCGGACCATATTACCACCTCTAAATTGCCCACTATTACCATGAAACTTTACAAAACCGTGCGCCCACACAAACCAAGTTGGACATTCACAATCGCACGAAAGCCAAGTTGGATGTTCGTGCTCGTGCACAAAACAAGTTGTCACTGTCTTGCGCATTACGCCTTGGCATTTAGTGTGTTTGTTTTGATGGTTGGATGTGACAATCGAGTGATTTGGGGTAAAATTTTCATTGTTAACTGACAATAATGATTGAGTGAGGAACTGAAGTGTTTGGTATGACGTTTTGTTTGATCAGCTTATTCCCGTAAGCAACCATTTTTTAAGCTTGCAAATGTAGCTTTTGAAACCACCGATTATCTTTTAATTGTTACTTATTTAATTTTTTGTTTTGGCCAACTATCTATGTATTTATTTGGCTTATATGTATGCATATAATAATAATAATAATAATAATAATAATAATAATAAGAGCATTTTCCTATCTTTGGGGATCAATAAGGTACTCAAAACCACTTCTAATAATAACAAAACTTCTTTTATGAAAAATGTTCTAAATAATTTTCTCTTTCTTTAGATAATAATCTTCTGCTAGTTAGAAAATAGTTTAGGATAAAAGTTTAGGTAAGTTTTGAGTTTTGTCAATATATAACAGTAGAAATGTAGAGAATAATTAATAATTAATTTTAATTAGTTTGGATTTATTATTTGGTCGTTTTATGATTTTATAATCAATTTATTTTATAAACATGTCATAAATTAATTTTTATATGATGTTTTTACCGATTAAATTTATTTTAAATAATTTATTTGGATTATTGAAGATATTATTGAGATTTTAATTGGTTTATTTTGTTAGATTTTGAGTTATGTGAAAATATGAGTTAGGATTTAATATTTAAATTAGAGTTTGATATAATTTATAAAATTTAAGCTTGAGGTGCATAATAAAAAAGACTTTTGAAGTGTGGTAAAATAGATTCGAAATATTAACAAAAATGCGTAAGTACAGCTTCAATCAGATTATACGAGACCTTTGACCTAATTAGTTCTGTTGTATTTTACTTTATAAAAAAATTTAAGTTTGTATAATTTTTAATTTATCTACATTTTTAATGTAATTTTATAATGTATTTAACCATTGCAAAATTTTCAGAGTTAATTTTTTCACTTTTCATAATTTTTAAAATTTTTTCTCTTAAATATTACAAAAGTCACTTATTCAAAAACCAAACCAAACATATTTCATTTTTATAAAAGCACTTATCTAATCACCAATCTAAATATTAATCATTTTACTCAATCTTATTTTTTTTCAATTTTAAAATTTTATAAGTTAACATAAAGATAAATTATTTATTCAATTATCAATCCAAACGTACCCATTTATTTGTCGGCCTCCTCTTTCTTCGCCATTTCTATAAGAAGCCCTACCTCCCCCCCTCCTCAGTGCCCTCCCACTAGTCGCCGGTTCAATTCTCTCTCCTCTCTTATCCTCCCACTAAACCTGTAATGGCTGCTTGTGGAATTAGAGCTTCGAGGATGGGCATATGTGAATCCGACCCACTTTCTCGGATTCCAAACACCACCGATCGATCCTTCTACTCTGCAAAATCATGTCGACCCACTTTCTCTGACTGTTCGTTCATGGAGGAATTCGAGGAAGAAGATTGTGATCTCTGGGCGAAGATGCAGGAGGAAGCAAGGTCAGATGTGGAACGAGAGCCGATTCTATCTTCCTATTACCACGCCGCGATTTTGTGTCACCAATCTCTGGAAATCGCGCTCGCCAATCATCTCTCCCTCAAATTGAGCAGCTCCAGTCTTCCCAGCGGAACCCTAATCGACATCTTCGCTTCAATTCTCAACGAAAACGAAGAAATCGTGGAAGCTGTAAAGTATGATCTGACGGCAGCGAAAAAGCGTGATCCAGCCTGCATAAGCTATGTCCATTGCTTCCTTAATTTCAAAGGCTTCCTGGCAATCCAAGCTCACAGAATCGCTCACAAATTGTGGTCTCAGGGAAGAAAAGTGTTAGCCCTTTTGATTAATAACACAGTTTCTGAGGTATTTGCTGTAGATATCCATCCAGGAGCCAAAATTGGAAGAGGGATCTTACTTGATCATGCCACAGGAGTAGTGGTGGGAGAAACCGCAGTGATAGGTAACAATGTGTCAATTCTGCATAATGTGACTTTGGGAGGAACAGGAAAACTTTCAGGAGATAGACATCCCAAGATTGGAGATGGAGTGCTTATAGGAGCAGGCACTTGTATTCTGGGGAACATAAAGATTGGTGAAGGAGCTAAGATTGGTGCTGGTTCTGTGGTTCTTAAGGAAGTTCCTTCTATGACTACTGCTGTTGGGAACCCAGCTAGATTGTTGGGTGGGAAGGATAACCCTAAAAGGCTGGATAAGATTCCAAGCCTCACTATGGATCATACTTCACATATTCATGAGTGGTCTGACTATGTTATTTAAGTAGTTAGATGCTATTTCTTAACTATATGACATGTAATTATATGTTAGATGGTGTTATGGGGAATTAGTTTGTTTGATAAGTGAGAATCCTCTGTTCTCCTGTTATTAACAAACTGAGTGCTCTGGGGAGGTTTGTGCTGGAAACAAAGAGCAGAGCATAATTGAAACTGTTTTGATGTTTGATGAGATAGAATAACACTTTGTTAGACAAAAAATTTATAAAAGTCTTTTGTATTGTGCCCAAGTTTTGTATATGTATAATTAAAGTCATGAATCAAGTATCCTTTATGAATGTCATAAAAGGAAAGGAAATTTGAGTTTGGAGGTACATTGAACTTCTTATTATGAAATATTTTATCAGACTTATTATGAGCAGTGTGATAAAGCAATGCATCCTTTAACCCCTTCACGATTAAGGTCGAGATTAGTTCGTAAAAACGTAATTAATGTGGAATTAGAGACCGTAATAGATTTTGAAACTTAAACAAAGTCAATCTTACCAAATCAGGGTTCACAAAAATCTTTACAAAACCTGTTAGATAATGGTCTCACGTTCACATTTCAATACAAAATGACTTCTACCGGTTGGTTTCATTCATACAGCATAAATTCCCGACACACTCGGGTTCCATTCATTAATAAAAAGAGATTTACACAAGGCACAAAGCCTACAATTCATACCCTTTTTCTTGGGGATTACATAAAATCTACTATATACAATCGTTTCTACAAAAAATATCCAAAAGGTATACAATGATAACCATTAACCCAAAATATACTCCTAAACTGGAGTTCTAATTGCTCTTCGTCGCCCGTTTGCCTTTCGATCCTTTAGCCCTGTCTAAAATGTTTAATTTTGGGAGAGTGAGATTCTAAAGAATTCCCGTAGTAACAAATCAATCATATAATGTACAATAATAATGCATGTAAGCAAATCATTAACCACAACAAGCAACTACAACGGCAGTTATAACGGCAATGGTTAGTATGACACATGTTATCCCTTACGATTGCTCACGCTGAATTGCTCACGTTGCATTGCATCACAACAATCCACACAATACATTTCACCATAGCTGGGATTCATATAATGCATTTCATATACAAGCCATACAGGCAAGATACACACAGCCCACGGCTGAATTCACAAACGCCACCTCACGGGTCGGATTCACAATATCTATGTCGATTACGACGGCAGTTCAACGGCCGACCTAGAGATGACCACCGTCAATCCCTACACGGCTAACGCTGACCTGCTCACGCCGTAATGGACCATGGCACACATTTCACAAATTCAACGATAAGTTATACATGCCAAAACATCATACATAATATGAGAGAAGAGTTACTACCTGGTTCGTTCCGTGCGTGCTTTGTCGCAGGTCTCTCCCGAGGAGGGCAAATATCGTATCCTATAATTATAATTAGGGACGAAGAGTTATTCTCTATTCCAACATTTAATTGACTTCGAAATACTTAGATTTGGTTATCATTTATGTCCTTTAAGTAGTTAAAATTGGCTCTAATAAAAGCCCTAAAAGATTGGGAAACATCGGGTTGGAAACTACTTTTCAAAATCACAAGGTGCTGAAAACAGGGGCTGGCTGCAGCCAAAAAAACCTCTGGCTGCGGCCAGAAGCAGCACAGAAAGTTTCTGGCTGTGGCCAGAACGTTCACAGAAGCTTTTGCGCTGCAGCCAAGATTTTCTGCTGCAGCCAAGGTAACTTCGAAAATTCATAACTAATTCTAGAAAAATTGAAATGAGGTGATTCCAAAGCCAAATGAAAGGCATATAAGTCCTCTTTCAAGGAAAAATATGGCTCATCACTGGAAATCACTACACAAATACAGAATCACCAAAAACTAAACACTACTCCAAAACAGAGTTCTGTTTCCACCCCAAACTTTGGACAATCATATCTCCTAGAATACTAAATGAAATGACACAAACTATATGTCCATTTTGAAGCTTGGGATGTGAAATTTAATACTGGAAAGTTTCATAATTTTCCAACACCATTTGTTCATTTAAAATGCTCGTTCAAACTGACTGCTCAAAACAGAGCTCAAACAAGACAGATTTCCAACTTTCTATCGAAGTGTTCAATGACTCTAAAATCAATGACCAAGCTTATTCCCACACAAAATCACTCAAGGAACACAATGGTGACTTCAAAATGACCAAAATCACAACCCAATTACATGCCATGTTTTTTCCCAATGCACAAAACCAACATAAAGTTCCCAAACTTCACCTTTAAGCTTCAATTCAATACCATTCATTCAAAACACTTAACAAGGCACTAAATCCATGACAACAACAATTCAAACACCACAATACCCTAATTTTCGAAATTTCAAGCCAAATTTCCAGAATTTCCAAGCTAAATCATTTGGCACAAAACTTATATAGAAAGGTCTCTTAAACTCACCTTAACAACTTTCTCAAAGTAGCTTCTTGATTCTCCAACCTCCACAATTTCTTGAAGTCTCAAACCAACACCAAATGGCAAACTATAACCATAAAAATGTAGCTCTTAACTCAAGGATCAACTTTAATGAATGGAGTTTGAGCATTTGAGATCATTTTCTCTTACCTTTTTAGACTTTTCTTCCTTCCCTTTCACCTTCCATGGCTGAAGAGAGAGAGAGAGAGAGAGAGAGAGAGAGAGAGAGAGAGCAAGAATGAGAGAGAGATGGTGAGAAGAGATGAAAGAAAATGTGACATACTCTCTCCATGCCTCCACCAGCGAAAATGAGGGAGAGGAAGAGAGAGAAAATAATTAAAATATTCTCCCATTTGACTTTTCTCCACAACACTCACCATACACACTTTTGCCACATGTCCACATGCCATTGGTTTACACAAAATATGTCACCAATTAACTTATCTAATCTCTCCATTAGCCATTTTAATCACACATCCCATTTACTCTTAGTTAGTAATTAATTTCTCTCTTAATTACCAACTCATGACCAATAATTCATTCTTCCAATTTTTTTCAATAATTATGACATATTAATTAAAATAGCCATAAAACACATAATAATTCCCATTTAAATTCATAATTATCCACAATAATCATGATTAGCCTTTAATCAAAAATTGAGATATTACACATCCACTGATGTATTATGATTTTTTTTTTAATTTAGTCAATGATATAATCCTTTTCGAAGCTTATAATACAAAGGGTCTTGGTCTCTCCTAACATATGTGCTTCCTATTATTTAAACTAGATTGAAAGAATTTCTTTCTCGAGTTCTAAAAGGTCTCATCATCTTAAGAATGACATTTACTTTGTTAAGAGAGGGTATAACACATAATTTACCCCTCAAACTATTTTTGAGACTGAATTACTTTGATCCTTCCCAAATCCTTAGCTATGTGATTGAAAATATCATGAATTACTCGCATGTGTTACATGTTACAACCTCTGGGGAAAAAATTGGAAGGATAATCAAACTAACCTTATCCTAATATCTCTCTGCATTTGGGAAAAGAGAGTGAGGAAGGACCCCCAAAGTGATTGACAAAATGAAAGAAAAATAGAATTCAGGGATGGGTTATGGATTACAACATAGATCATGTGGGGTCTTAGTCAAACCACCATCCAATCTAATTTGGCCTTCCTTTTTCTAGTATAAGACAACAAATCATAGCAAATGTCACATTCTTCATTATCAATCAATTACATGCAAGGTTTGTCTCTACATAAGATGTTGGTCATTGGACCGTTGGATCCATGATTCATATGTCGGTATCACTGTGCTGGAGTGGCTCCTCTTTTAGAGAAAATAATATGGGTTGGCCTGTGAGTCCAGCCTACCAACTCATTACAACTTGATAGGTTGAGTTGTAAAAAATTGGGTCCATTTTGATATGAGTTGACTAACCTCAAACCTATGACAGGCTAGCGTGCCAATCCACAGGCTAGCTCATATTTGTTTTTTTTTTTTTTTGAAATCATAAAACCAAATACTTCTTTCCCTTCCCTCTCACTTCGTGCGACCCTGAATCTCCTCCCTTAAATTTTTATCATAAAAATTTTCCTTTTAATAATAAAAATACTTCTAATACTCATATTAAACACATTGTAGTTCGTTCAAGTTGTAATAATTGATAACTCACATCGCAAAAAGAACGTTTAGGAAAATATATAGTCGAAAGATATGTATAGAATTTTAACTTTTGGGTATGTTCCTGCCCGGGTGGGTTGTTCAAAAGATCCGGCTGATAAATCCTCCGTCTCTTCCTGGGAATGATACAGTTTGGTGGAGGAAATCCTCGGATGGAAACTTCAGTGTGAAATCCGCTTACTCCATGATCTATTCATCGATTTCGGACCCTCCAGACCCTATCTGGCAGCGTATCTGGAGATGGCCTCTCCCAGAGAAAGTCAAATTCTTTATGTGGCAGTTGCTTCAAGAGAGAATTCCTACAAATTCTGTTCGAGCAAAGAGAGATGATAGGATAAACACTTTGTGTCCTTTCGAGTGCAATTGTGAGGAAACACCAATTCATATCATGAGAGATTGCGAGTTTGCGAGCAGTGTGTGGTTTTCATGTATTAACCCTCTATATTGCTCTGTCTTTTTCTCTGGTAATTTGCAGGTTTGGCTCAGATGGAATATTCAACATTCACCTGGTGGTCGGAAAGTTAACAAATGGCCCTGGCTAAGGGTCTTTGCCTCTCTCTGCTGGCTAATTTGGAAGAATAGGTGCAAAAAAGTATTCGAAGGGACCTGCGACAGGCCGCAACAAATTCTTCACACAGGCATTCATTTTCTTCATGAAGGAATTGCCGAAGGTCAACTCAGGCACAAGATTTTCAGACTAACTGACAGAATTTCAGACAGATGGGTCGCCCCACCTAATGGTTACATTCGGATCGATGTTGATGCTGCTGTAGATGAGCACAGGAATTCGGCAGTAGGTGGAGTGGTTCGTGACAGTTCTGGGGATTGGATCTGTGGTTTTCAACAGAATATTGGTTTCACTTTTGGCTCTACAGCCGCCGAGCTACAAGCTATTAAAATCGGCCTAAAGCTATGCAAAACCATGAAGTTTGTTAACATTCGGTTATTTTCTGACTCTACGGAAGCTCTTCTCTTGCTATTTCATTCATCCGGTCAGTACCATCCGCTGCAAGCTGAGTTGGAGGAAGTTAGGGAGTTCATTTATATGGACTGGGACTTAGAGATTCATCATTCTCATAGAGAAGCCCTTAGATGTGCTGATTACTTGGCCAAAATGGCTCTGGACTCGAACAATGAACTTTTCATATTGCAGCACCCTCCAGATTTTTGTACGACCCAAATGTTGGCTGATAGGAGCTAGCATTTGGCTTGTTTTTCCTTGCTGCCTGGCCTAGATTGGCCTTCCATTTCCAGAGTATTGTACTTTGGTCATTGTAATTCAAAAAAAAAAAGAATTTTAACTTTTGTTTGATTTATTATTTTTTATCACGCTCAGGGTCATATATATATATATATGTATGTATTTTATGTCACGCTTAGGGTCATAGATATATATATATATATGTGTGTGTGTGTGTGAGAGAGAGAGAGAGAGAGAGAGAGATATCAAAAAAGGTTGTTAGGTAAATAATTAAACGACAATGATCATTCACATTAAATCTGCCTCAGAATAATTAAAAATATTATTGGATATTGAAATGGGACTCCCTTGGAACTCAAAATTTAGGTTTGGAGGGAACATATAGCTGTCATGACTGCATATAAGATAACTGAATTTATTATATATTCTATTATTGTGATTATAAGTAAAAATAAATGTTGCTTCTGGGGAGCATCTCCAAAATATGTAACAATCTAAATTAGGATAAAAACAATAAAAGATTAGTGAATTTATATATTCTATTTGAATTTGATGTTTTATGATCCCTTTATATTTTTGTAATGTACTTTTATGATTTAGGTTTGTGAAAAAAATATATATATTTCATTATTTTGTTTTTTTTTGAAAAAAAGAAAACGGGTTGGGCGGGCTAGTTTGCCATCCATTGATCATTTGTTATGGGTTGGATTGACTAAATCCTAGCCCGTTTTGATGCGGGTCTTTTTAGCTTGACCAGCTGAGCTAACAACCCGCTACATGCTTACCTATAACTAGTAGACTCGCTTGTTTGACCAGCTCCATCCTTTTACTCCATTGAATCATCAAATTTTGATGCTTTAGATTTAATTTTTTATAAAATTATTGTTGAGTTTGATCATAAATGTAAGAGCTAGATAGCTAACACATAGAGATTAAGAAAATTAGGTAAGTTAGTTGTTAGTGAAAAAATGTGTGTTGATTTTTTTAAAATAGTAAAAATACCATGTTTAATAATTATTTGCATTGGAACTAAATTTGATGAAAAATTGAAAACCCCTTAATATGTGCAATTAACTTGAATAGTTTAAGAAAGAAAATATAAAGTTGGAACAAAAAGTGAATTGAGGTCTTATATTTAAGACCAAAATAAACACCTTAATTAGCTTATATATTTAGGACATAAGGGAGTGTTATGATTTTATATAAAATACAAAAATAAATTAAAACTATTAAAAATTAATTTGAGAAATTCACTTATGTAGACAATTTAGAACTGTAGTGAGAAAGGTAAAGAAAAAATCTACTTTATAAAATAGGGTTAAGGTGCATCCAATGTCGTAAAGTATTTTGTGATGCATAGAACAACTTGAAGTATTTTTTAGTTGCTCCTATCATCCTAAAGTATTTTTTAGGTGTGTCCAAAACACAAATTTTTTTTTATGTATCTAACACCTTAATGTATTTTTTCAGGTGTATCTAACATCCTAAACTACCTACACCCTTAAGTGCAAAATTGAGCAAAAAGTATTTTAAGGTAATGAACGAACCTAAAAAATAAAATATTTTAGTACACTGGATGTACTTGAACAAATATTTCAGGGTGCTGGATGCACCTTAACCCTATAAAATATTGTAGGAAAAATTGTTCATAAATACCTCATTGGAAACTTATTTGTCAAATGAGACTTTCAGGTGCAAACAATCTTTCTCGTATGCAAAAGATCTTCCCTGGTGTTCAAACAATTTTCCTTTGTGTGCAAAAGATCTTTCCTTATGTCCTATTTGACAAATAAATTTCTAATAATTTATTTATGAGCAATTCTTCAAATATTTAAATAATTGCATACAATTGCGAAGTGTACCAAATTTTAATAATTTTAATTTATTTATATAAAATCGTAATAATAATTTCATAAAATATTGAGCCTTGGTCCAATAATAAACCCGAGGTGTGGTTAGAAAACATAACGGAAGGGCCAATCATGTAACCCAAATAGCCTTTAACTTTATTTTACACAATTTCATGTCCAAGTCTCTTTTTTTTGAATTAAGCCAGCATTTGTTTACCTTTTGCCTTTAATTTCATGGGTTAAAGGGCTTAAATGTCTGGACATTGGGTACTTGAAAGTTTTTGAGGGACAAATGTGTTCTGAAAGTTTAAAAAAGAGGTAATTTTGCCCTTTCATTAACCAACTTTAACAGTCAACGTTTGTTGACCAAATACGCAAAAATGACATGCTTATGTGACATCCACCTCACCCTTTTTTGGTTCACGTCAGTCATCATATTTTTTAGTAGATTTTTTTAAAACTAAAAACTCAGATCCTCTCCTGCAATGTCTCTAATCCTTGATAAACTAATATATAATTAAGTTATTTATTTATTTATTTTTAATTTCCCCAAATAACTCAATAGAGCCTTATATCAAGGATGGAAGGCATCACACGGGAGGATCTAAGTTTGTTTTTTTTAAAAAAGTCAACTGAAAAAATCTAACGACTGACATGGATAAAAAAGGCTGTGGTGGATGCCACATTTGCATATTTGGTCAACCAATGTTGACCATTAAGGCTAGTTAACAAAGGGGCAAAATTGCCCAATTTTTAAACTTTTAGAGCACACACTACTACAAAAAGGTTGAAAGGTGGCGCACATTTTGTGGCACTTCCTTAATGAAGTGCCACAGCTGCTCATTTATTATTTTTGTTATATTTTTTTTTAACCAGCTGTGGCGCCTAAAAGGGTAGGCGCCACAGCTGGTATGATTAAGTGTAGCGCCTGGCCAGCCAGGCGCCACACTTAACTTGCTAAGACCAGCTGTGGCGCCTGGCGTGTTTGGGTCAGGTGTGGCGCCTGACCAGACAGGCGCCACCCCTGACCCTTTTTAAAATAAAAAAAAAAATTTGTTAAGGGTGGCGCCTGCCTGGTCAGGCGCCACCCCTAATCCTTTTTAAAAAAAAAAAAAAATTTTTTTAGTCATGGGTGGCGCCTGCGTGGTCAGGCGCCACCCCTGACCCTTTTTGTTTTTAAAAAAATTTTTTTTTTATCAGGGGTGGCGCCTGCGTGGTCAGGCGCCACCCCTGACCCTTTTTTTAAAAAAAAAAAAAATTTTTTTATCAGGGGTGGCGCCTGCCTGGTCAGGCGCCACCCGTGACCCTTTATTTTTTAAAAAAAAAAAAAAATTTTTTATCAGGGGTGGCGCCTACCTGGTTAGGCGCCACCCCTGACCATTTTTAAAAAAAAAAAAAATTTGATTTTCTATCCCTTCCCAACCAATTAGAACCCACCCCACCCCACCCCCTTATCCTTAATGTTTCCCGCCTCCCTCCCCCCAATCTCTTTCATTTCCCGCGTGCCGACACCCCCTCCCTTTCTTTACCTTTTTCTCATATCTTTAATCATTCCCTCTCTCATTTTCACTTCCAGTATCTGCGTGCTCTCCCCTTCCTTCCATTTTCTTATCTTCACTTCTTAAAACGACACTCACACGAGCACACGTCTTTGTTTATCCCAATTGCCAACCCCACTCCTGTCCCTATTATTCCCTTTTCTTTGTACTGTCTACAAGTTTTTGGTCCCCACTTCATTTGGTAGCTCAAATTTCTTCCTTCCCTCATTGAAGATTGCGTCACCAACGGCAATTACGTGGTCCCCCACTCCACTGCCCTGATCAACCTGTAAGTTAAAGTTGCGTTTTGTTTTTATTAAATTTTTTTTCAGGTTGTTCTGCTGTTTTTTTTTTTGGCATGCTTGATATGGTTTTTTTTCCCTGTACGCATGCTTGTATATTTATATATCATATATAGTCATCTTCTTCATGGATGGTGTTATTATACTAATACATAAACCAATTTAGAAATAGATATGTACATAGTATGTAATTTCATCCGATCAATAGAGGAAAAAAATATAGAATAATGTAACTAAAATTATTTTTTTTTGGCATGAAATGTAACTAAAATTATTGAGCACGATGACAATGGCCATATATATGTATTATGCGTGCGCTCTCTCTCTCTCTCTCTGTCGGCAGGAGTTTTTTTTTTGTGGGACCATCTAGTTTTGTTTCTTTGCTCTTTACATGTACAACACCTATATATATATATATATATATTATATATAATATACAAATGTGTTTGTTGTTTGTAGCTAGGCGTGTGTGTATTGTAGCTAGGCGTGTGTGTACATATATATTCCCATTACTAGAGACTTATCCGATCCCCATTGTAGGCGTGTGTACTGTGTTTTAGCTCTCACTAGTTCTAAGAAATTAATGCAACAAGTTACAAGAACAATGAAAGAATTGAATTTATATGTTATATATAACCATAAATTTGAACAACAGTAATTAATATACAAGTGACTTGAAATTAGATAATCAAATTAACTTTTAATAATATTGCTATTTCTTTTAAAACTTCTTCAAATTATTTGTTTTCCAAAAATCAAAATCATTTATTTAATATTATTTCACGTATTAAATATATATTTGTGTTATTAGTGCTATTTTGTAGAGGTAAGAAAATAATTTTTTGTATTATCTTATTAAACTATAATAGAGAAAATCCTATATAAACCCAAATGAAAATAGGAAAAATTGAAATCAACAGAATAAATTGAATAATTCGTTAATTGAGTCATTAACTTATTTAAAGATTTTAAAATATGAATAAAATGACTTTAATATATCAATGTTAATATTTAATAAAATAAAATATAATTTGTCTATATTGTTTAACTTTAAATATATTAACTAAAACCGTAAAGGGAAAAACATACAATAAGGATTATGCTTTCTTTTTAATTTTATTTTTTTTTCTTTATTTTTTTTTCTGAATCATATTTTTTGATTTTATTATATTTTGATGTTTATTACACATATTATTATTTAAAAAAATAACTTAGAACCTGAAATATTTTATTGATTTATTTATGTTTAATTTGTGTTTGTAGTTTCAGTTCATCAGTCTATTGAAGCTTCTATTTACGGTATGTTTTTTAAATTTTGAGCTTACAAATGTGATTTTAGTTCAATTTAATAGTTATAATTTGTAGGTGTTCTAATGATTGTTATTGATTAATTGCATAAGCAAAATAATTATTTATATATTCTTAACACTTGTATTTTATTTATTGACTTGTAATGTTTTCTAATTTAAGTATGATATATTATTGTGGCAAATATGGTTTCTTTTGTTATGAGTTGTAAAATTTTATTATAATGCCTGAGAATAATTAATGAATTATTTAGCAATTTAAATATTCAGTTTAAGACTTAGAAAGCTTCAATTATGAAGATTTATGTGGTGTATGTTATTTTAAATTAAAATTGGTAAGAGAATATAAAAGTAATTAGTAAATGCAATAGTCATACAACTAACCACGTAATTTTTTAAAAAAATAGATTGAAGCCTATAGATGGATCGTAAATGGATGTCATCTAATCGATGTTCAAGGGAATATATAGATGGGGTGAAGGATTTTATTACATTTGCAACTGAGCACACAAAAGATCCTGGCAAAATCTTATGTCCTTGCTTATCCTGTTGTTTTGGAAAGCGGATTAGTCAACTTGATTTGCTAGATCATTTAGTGTGTTATGGTATTGATCAAACATATATACGATGGACAAGGCATGGTGAGACCAACGAGCCATATAGTGATCGCGTGCATACCACGGGTGGTGCCTCGGATGAATTTGATCAAAGCATGTTTGATGAAGATGATGCTCTTGAAGAAATGGTAAATATGGTTGAAGGGGTGCTTCATAACTGCCCTAACGAATATGAGAAGTTGAAAGGTGATGCAGAGAAACCATTATATGTCGGAAGTACTAAATACACAAGATTGCTAGCAGTGTTGAAGTTGTATAATTTTAAAGCTCGCTACGGATTGAGTGATTCGGGTTTTACCGCATTGCTTGAACTGTTGCAAGATATGCTTCCAGAAGAAAATGTACTTCCTACCAAGACATACGAGGCAAAGCGAATTCTTTGCTCTACAACCGGTATGGGATATGAGAAGATACATGCATGACCTAACGATTGCGTATTATTTCAAAATCAGTATGCAACGTTGGAGAAGTGCCCTAAATGCAACGCATCTCGATATAGGAAGAAGAAAGGAAAAAGTCCTTTGAAGGTGCTATGGTATTTTCCCATTGTTCCGAGATTCAGGCGACTGTATAGTAATGCAGAGATTGCTAAGCAGTTGACATGGCATGCAGATGAAAGGATTAAAGACACGAAGCTTAGGCACCCTGCAGACGCTCCTCAATGGAAAAAAATTGATCATGAGTACCCTGACTTTGCTGATGAAGTCAGGAACCTTCGCCTTGCACTGTCAACTGATGGAATTAATCCGCACGGTGTTCAGAGTAGCACACATAGCACGTGGCCGGTAATATTGATGATTTATAACCTTCCTCCACACTTAATCATGAAACGCAAGTTTATGATGTTGTCCATGTTAATTTCTGGGCCAAGGCAACCTGGGAATGATATAGATGTATACTTGGCTCCTTTAATTGATGACTTGAAGCTGCTTTGGGATGAAGGCGTTAGTGTGTATGACGGGTACATGGAAGAAAGTTTCACTTTGAAAGCCATGTTGTTTGGCACAATTAATGATTTCCCTGCTTATGGAAATTTGTCAGGATACAGCGTCAAAGGATATGGTGCATGCCCTATATGTGAAGATGACACTCATTCAATGCGACTTCATCATTGTAAGAAAAATGTTTACATGGGGCATCGAAGATTCTTACCATCACAACATCGTTGGAGGAAGTGGAAAAAGCCTTTCAATGGTGATGCAGAAGAAGGTAGCCCGCCGAAGATGTTGACCGGTTCCCAGGTGTATTCCAAGGTAAAAGACTTGGAGAACAATTTTGGCAAACCTTTTGTGAAACAAATCGAGACAAGCGGTTGGAAGAAAAAGTCTATTTTCTTTGAACTTCCATATTGGAAGTCTTTATATGTGAGGCATTTTCTTGATGTGATGCACATAGAAAAAAATATCTGTGATAGTCTAATTGGCACATTGCTTAATATCCAAGGAAAAAGCAAGGACAATGTCAATTCGAGGTTGGATTTAGTGAACTTGGGAATTAGAGAAGAGTTGGCACCGATTGAGCAAGGGTTTCGTACCTATCTACCGCCAGCGGCATACACTCTGTCGAGGAAAGAGAAGAAATTGTTTTGTGAGTTTCTGCAAGGAATTAAAGTCCCCGAGGGCTACTCTTCAAATATAAAGAACCTTGTATCGGTAAAAGAGTTGAAGTTAAAGAACCTTAAATCTCATGATTGTCATGTGCTCATGCAAAATTTCCTACCGGTTGGTATACGATCCATTCTTCCCAAAAAATTAAGGAACACTATCACGAAACTTTGCGTGTTTTTCAAGTTGATCTGCAGTAAAGTGGTTGATTCAACCAAGTTACAAGATTTGCAAAGGCTGATTGTGTGTACTCTGTGTGAACTTGAAATGTATTTTCCGCCTTCTTTTTTTGACATTATGGTACATCTAACTGTACACTTGGTCAAAGAAACTCAATTGTGCGGTCCAGTGTACTTGAGATGGATGTACCCAAATGAACGATTCATGAAAATATTAAAGGGGTATGTGAAAAATAGATACCGTCCAGAGGGTTGTATCGCTGAAAGTTACATGGTTGAAGAAGCAAGTGACTTCTGTGCTGATTTTCTATCAAATGTTGACCCTGTAGGGATCCCCAAGTCCCGTCATGATGGCCGAAGATCAGGGAAAGGAACAACGGGGAGTGATGTAATAACGATATCAGTGACTGAACAGGATCAAGCCCACTTGTATGTCCTACATAACACTGATGAGGTCGAACCGTATGTAGAAGAACACAAGGATGCTCTCCGATTGGTATATGGTGATGGGAATGAAAATTTATTAACAATAGAACACAATAAACAATTTGCAGGCTGGTTGAAAAATCGTATTAACGATGAGATGGAGAGGAATCCTGATTCAGTTTCCGAAAAATTGAAGTGCCTGTCGAAGGGACCGAGCTTACATGTATTATCTTACAATGGTTATGCAATCAACGGTTACACATTTTATACACAAGACCATGATAAACAGAGCACGATGCAGAATAGTGGGGTAACACTTGTTGCTGATTCTTGGCATAGATCCAGTGCTAAAGATACACACCCTTCTATGCATCAATGTCATACTTTGGTGTCATTGAACGCATATGGGAGTTAGATTACTCTATGTTCAGGGTCCCTGTCTTCAAATGTCAGTGGGTTAACAACAACAGTGGATTGCGGATAGATGACTTAGGCTTTGTGCAAGTGGACCTTTCTAAGGTTTGGTACGAAGATGATCCTTTTATTTTAGCAGCACAGGCAGAACAAGCATTTTACATTCCTGATCCTGCTAAGAAGAATTGGTCTATTGTACTTCCATCCAACAAGAATCGTCAAGCAGAAGTTGATTTTGAAAGTAATGAATATTTGAACATCAATAATGATGATCCTTCATTTGAGAATTTGTGGTCAGCAGAGATTGATATAGATGGAGATGCAGATGAAGATGAAGATGGAGATGGACCCCTATACGTGAGACATGATCATAAAGAGGGAACTTGGGTCAAGAGGAACACAATTCTCAATCCAACACGAATTCTGAAGAATAAAATTTTAAATCAAACAAGAAAAAGGAAAAGATAATGATTGCCTTGACTCATTTACTTGTACGTATGTTTTTATAAATTTCAAAATAATTTGCTTTCGTTGACATACAAGACCATTGTGTACTGATGTTTTGATTTGGTTTATTTCACTTACAGGAGTATGGACTCACCACATCATGACATTGATGACGTTCCCAGTCCCGTACCTGATGACATTGATGACGTTCCCAGGCACATTGGTAGACAGAGATTTGAGGTGAATGTCAGACGTGGCAGGACAGTTATGGCGAGGTTGATCAGACTGAGAAGTAACGGGATCAAGTTACAAGTAGAGTGGAATGAACTTGGGAACCCGGTTGGGGAGAACAGTACCTCGTTAAATAACTTCATCGGGACTACGGTTCGAGACAGAGTCCCTATTACAGTTCAAAATTGGAAAATGGTAAAGAAAAGTTATGAGGATGGGATCTGGGCTGAAATACAGGTAACACCTTAATTATATATTTTGGAGTTGAGCTTTGTTTCACTTCATTTCAATCTTACATATGATATATGTTTTTTGACTTGTTTACAGAGTGTTTTTATTATTGATGATGATCGGAAGAACTTCGTAATGAGAAAAACCGGAAAAATTTTGTGAAAGTTTCGTTCTGATCTCGTCAAATATTTCTTGAGGGATGATAATGATGATATCATTACTACACCGCCTTATCCATTGTACGAAGGAATCATCACTCAAGCAATGTGGGATGAGTTTATCAAAACACATACAACTCCTGATTTCCTGGTAAGGGGATTTGTTTATTTTTCCCTATTACGTGTAATGTACGTATTTGTAAGTAACATTTATATATTTATATGAATCATTTTGATCTATCTAGGAGTTGAGCGAGAAGAATCGAGCTAACGCGACCAACATGCCATACCGATACACACAAGGACCTGTTTCATACGGAAATTTACAAAAACAAATTGTACGAACTGATGATTATTTCATTCATAATAAAAATTATATGAATATCATTTAACTTCGACTAACTTCGATGTGCAGATACAAGAATCAGGCTCAGATAGTACACAGGTTCCACGACATGAGCTGTGGGTCAAGGGTGTCACAAATAAAAAAGGTGAAATTCGTAGTGAGGAAGCAAGAAGAGTAGCCGAATATTGTGTAAGTATTCAATTATATTATGCGTTCAATAAATAATTGGCTTTACTTAAATGAACTCCATTTATAATAACTAATTTTCATTGTAATTCTTTTTGGGAAAGCAACAAATGACACAGGAGGATCCTGCGTTGGCGACCTATGTTGGTCGGGACGATTTATTGAGCAGAGCGTTACCAGTACCCGAGTATGATGGTCGTGTTCGGGGTACTGGTTTTGCAGTCACCCCATCAGCATACTTCGGACGTCAGAAGCGCTCTAGTAGAAGTGATGTTTCCCACCTACGTGACGAGATGTCTAGCTTTAAGCATCAAATGCAGGAACTTCAACAACAAATGCGCTACAAGGAACAACGAGAAGAACAATTCACCGAACAAATGCGTTTGCTGCAAGAACATAATGCGTTGTTAACAACGCAAATACAACAGTTGGTCCAGGGTAGGCCAATACCAAATGTTCCGTTCTGTGATAGCCCAAGTTTCAGAGATAGCTGCAATTCCATGCCTAAAGTCCCTTTTCCTTCGGTAATTAATTTCTTTTCTACTTAACTTTATGTTAAATTATAATTAAGCGAATTTAACATATTAACTCTGTTTTCTGTAGGGGGAATTTCAATGCAAGCTATATGTCGAGCAAGCATCCAAGCACGCGGTTGCAGTAGGTGTTGCCTACAACACTGGTGAGGACATACTGCACAATTCACCATTGCCGGATAACACACTCCGGGTTAGGGTTGACGTCTGCACGAACGAAGACGCCCTCTTACCGATCCCGTCTCAAGATGAGCAAAATAAGGTGGCAGATGTTGTAGGTGGCTATGTTGCTTGGCCAATAGGTCTTATCGAGCCATGTGGAAAGGTCGTTCATTCAAAATTCCCTGCACTTTTCCTTCGAACTTTCATCTCGAACTGTGATTTAATTTTCTGATTTGCGCAGGGTAAGATTTCAAAGTCTTCAACAACACAACCCAAGTCAAAAGCATCGGCCAGCCAACAGAGCAGAAGAAGACATACCTCATATCTCGATCAATTAATATTGATTGCACCACAATTGATCGGTGAAGGAGTAGTGGCATTACGTATTCCAAGACATATCTACAATGTTGGTGGTCTAGTTGATTATATTACTGCCGAGGTCGTGCAGGAAATATGTGCTCGTGATTGGGTTAGTGCTTCGGCTATCAACATCTGGATAAGGTACTTTACTATCATCGTTTATCACTGTTATTAATATATCTCATTCCATTTCTTTTGTTTCTCATGACACTGTATGTTTTATACCAGGCATTTGGACCAGGACGTTTTAATGGATACACACAGGGTCCAATTCGCATTTGTCAACCCTTTTCTCGTTGGTAATCATGAGGGTAAAATAGATGTGACTGCGCAGTCTAATGGGCTGAAAGATTACTTTACCAAGAAAGCGACAGCAAATACATTATTTTTAGTGCCGTATAATGCGGGGTAAGTTATTATTGGTACAATTTTTGTTTTTATTGTTTAACTTCTATCATAACATGATTGTTCAAAAAATATTTTTAAAATATATTTTAGGCGCCATTGGATATTGATCGTTATCAATCCAGCGGAACCTTCAGGCCCTCGCATTTATTATGTGGATCCTCTGCAAAATGGTCTTCTACAAGACCGTTTTGATATGATGCTATTGATCAGTAGGTAAGTATACGTGCCTATGTATAAATATTTGCGAACGTGATTGAATAATCAAAAGTAATCATTTTCTGTTTCTTTTGTTAGCGCATTGACTGCATATCGGTCGTCTGTCACGTTAAACTATTCTAAAGCTACTGACCCCCGCCTTAGTTATCCTTGGAAGAAGATACAGGTATTGATATTTGACTTTACTTAGAATTTGTTAGTAAACACTTTTTATTCATGAACAGAGTTAAATATTGCATTATATTATTGCAGTGCCCTTTCCAACCTAATGACAATGATTGTGGGTACTATATCATGAAATTTATGAAGGATGTTATTATGCATGATCAACCATTTATTCCTCAAAAAGTAAGTCATTTAGTTGCACTTCATATTGTGTTGTAATGAAATTGAATTAGTGCCTGACAGTTATGTTTTACTGATTTCAATTCGTTCTAACTTGTGTCTGATTGTATATATCTGTAGTATTATGAAGATCAACGTTGTGACGCTTTGACAGACCATCAGGTTAATGAAGTGATCGAGGAATGGTGTGAATATGTGTTTAGGCAAATCCCTAAGTAGCTATATTTACTATTAAATTCACTAGCTGGTTTTTTTGTGTGTTGTTTCTAATTGCCAATATAATTGTTGTGTCTTGCATGTTTGTTCAAGTTGAATTTGTTATATTATATTTCATTCAGCTAGGTTTACAGTATATTGTATAACAATTTTCATTACTACTTTAGCTAATCAATCATTTGTTGGTATCATTTTAAAGTTATCTATTATTATTCTTATTAAACCTTGTAGACTATAATTATATATGCATGAGAAAAAAATATGCTAAAAAAAAACCAATACGAAAAACCCAAAAAAATATGAGAAAAAATATGCAAAAAAAAAAACCAGAACGAAAAAAAAAAAAAAAAAAACACCTACTGTGGCGCCTGGCCAGCCAGGCGCCACAGGAGGTATGCTTCCTGTGGCGCCTACCAGGTTAGGCGCCACAGAAAGCTATTTTTTTTTAAAAAAAAATTTAAAAATCTGTGGCGCTTCCAAGCGCCACAGCTTTTTTTAGTAGCGTTAAGATAGGTGGCATTTCGCAAGCACCACAGCTAATGCAATTATAAGCGCCACAGATTTGGTTTTTTGTAGTAGTGACATTTGCCTTCTGGAAAACTTCTAGGTGCCTAATGTCTATACATGAAAACTTCCAAGACATTTAAGCACTTGAACCCTAATTAATTTCTTCCAAAAGGCTTGAAGAACACGACTTGTTTCGCAAAATATGTACAGCAATATCAAATTAGATTTTGAAGATCTATACATCTACAAAATAAATACATATATAAAATTTAAAGTCATGACTATATTATTCATTTAATACTCATTGCAAAGTGTGTGGTATATCATATGAGGTCATATAGATAATCACATTATCCATAATTTATGAAAGAACTCCTTTAATCCTTAATATAGATGATATATAACTAGTTTTCAGAGGTTAAGAAAATTAGTTAAGTCAATCACTTAAAAAAATGTGTTGATTCTTCTAAAATATTCTCTAAAATAATTTGTATTTGAGCTAACTATTGATGAAAACTCCTTATGTGCAATTAATAGAAATAATTTGAGGAAAAAATTATAATTTGAAAGAAAAGTGGATTGAGAATTGATATATTACATTCATGATGAAAATAAATTTCCTAACTACACTACTGGAAAAAACCCTTTTTAGACAGCCACATTTAGACCGGTTTTGGCGGATAAGGTCTTAAAAATTTGTGCGGTGGTAGTTTTGTAATTATATTGAACTTCTTAGACCGGTTCCTAAACAAACCGGTCTTAAAAAATTTATTTAGACCGGTTATAAATTAAACCGGTCTTAAAGTCTTAAAATTTTATGCATTTAAAATTTTTTAACATTTAAGACCGGTTTATTTGTAAACCGGTCTTAAATGTTAAAAAATTTTAAATTCAAAATGCGATAACTTTTTAAGGCCGGTTGTGGGAAAACTGGTCTTAAATGTGAATTTTCCTTCTTTTAAGACCGGTTTTTAATAAAAACCGGTCTTAAAGGTAAGATTTTTCACACTTATTTTTCCTCCCGCGCCTAGATCGTGCGCTCTGTAAACCCTTTCTTCTCTCTTTGCCATTTCTCTGTGACCTCTGTCCGTGCTTGTTCTGAACTCATCCATGGCGTCCCGTCCCTCATTTGCTCAAATCACCTCCGTCATTACAGCTTCCGTTGTTGTGTTCGTCGTCGCTGTTCTTTGATTATCGTCAGTCTTCTCCGCCGCCACCTCTAATCTCCGCAGCGCAGTGACCATTCTCCTTTGACTTGACTTCCCTTTGTCAGTGCCGTGAATTTGAGGACTTCATTTTAACCTCAGTCGACGCCACCGTGACTTTGGGTTGAAGCTCACTCCTTGGTCTTCATTCAGGTTAGTGTTCAATCGATCTGTTATTTAGTTGTACGTTGTTTTATAATTAATAATGTTCAATGAAAAGTTCTTGTTGTTGCTTTAATTTGAGCACTTAAACGTAATCTGGAAAAAATTAAATCTGCACATTCTTGTTAGATATATGATCTGACTTTTAATTATATCCCTGTGATATTTGGCTTGAATTAATACCACATTATGTTCTGTTTTAGTTTAGTGTGGTTGTTTGATTATTGTTAGTGTTATTGGTTTGTTAAAACAATACTAGTTTCAAATGGTGCCTGTTAATTTCGTTGAAATATCTAAAACTCTATTGTTGTTGTTTTTTTGTCTATCCTTTTGTTGTTGGATATAGGGTGCTAGAAGTGTTGAGATATATATGGATCATAGTTGGATAAACACTAAACGGACGAGTGTTGAATATGATAATGGGGTGAGGGGTTTTTTAGACTTCGCTAGTAGACATGTCGATGATGGTAGTGGAAAATTTTATTGCCCTTGTGTAGTATGTTTGAATGAGAAGTGACTAAGTACTGCAGATATATATACATATTTAATTTGTGAAGGATTCTGTAAGAGTTATATAGTGTGGGTATGGCATGGTGAAGAATTAGAAATGCCAAGTTCATCTCAACAGGGGGGAGTGAACTTTGATGATAATGACAAGGATACGGATGATCAAATAGAGGATATTATTCGTGATGTAGGAGAAGAGAGTTTTGAGCAATTACATGCATTTTTTTTCTTGGGAGCGTCACCATCCCTTATGGTGGTAAAGAGTGCCTCTGTCACCCACTGTAACGAAGAGAAAAGAGTGATTTCTTACCCTACGTATTGTAGGATAAGGAAATTGTGAGGATTGTAAGTGGTGAGCGTAATGGAGCAAGAGGAGTCGAATATAGGAAGGTGGGAATAGAGGGCCAAGTGTTCTCTAGTGCAGAATCTAGGTCGGAATGAGTTGAGGAGTGGATGGTGTTTGAGATGGCACATGATTCTCCTAAATCCTATAAAGAATCATTGATGAGGAATGTTGCGATGGGATCGTGTTGGTAGCAATGTACAAAATCTGATGAGGATGAGGAGGTTGAAGATTATGATGATGGTATTGATTTTGAAAAAGTTTTGAACCCTAGCGATGGAATTGAGGTTGATTTATCAATCCCTCTCAGTCCAAGGTTCTGAGTTCTGAAAAGGAAAGGGAGAGGCTATTTTGGCCTTTTCAGAAGATACTGATGGTGAATCTTATGGGAAGACAACCGAATTACAGGTTCATGGTGGGAAAACTGAATCAAATCTGGGCATAAAAAGGTTAGAAATGATATATTTGGTCTTGAGAATGATTTTTGCCTTGTTAGCTTTCAGAGTAGGGATGATTACATGAAGGCTTTAACGGGGACCATGGATGAATGTGGATTCTTATTTGACTGTTGCAAGATGCACTATTAGAAAAAAGGTCTTTGAGGCTGGTTGAAATCGATTTTTTAGACCAGATTTAGATTTGGTTTTGTATCGATTGGTTTAAAAAGTTTGTTCTTATTAAGGCCGGACCTACAACCAATCTTAAGAGTTACTTTTTAAGACTAGTTTATTAAACAACTAGTCTTAAAAAGTTTTAATTTATAATAAAAAAAATGCCCACTCTTTAGACTAGGTAATTTCATACCGGCCTGGTCTACAAAGTGGGCAACTTTGTTTAAATGTACTTTTTATTTTGTTTGACAGAAGCCCTGTCATATATTATTATGTCTAAAAACTATATTATGCAATATAAATTCTATAGACAGCCCTAAAAATACAAATGTAATCGATGTAAAAAATAATTATAACTAATAACCATGAATCTAAGCCCTATATTATTGGATAATGATTAAATCTTAATTCCATCATTTATTTTTTAAGGGTTTACTTTTTTTGCTTGTATTTTTCCTGCCTCCAAAGGAGTTAGATGATTTTTAAGTGCTGGATTTGTTAGAACTGACTGATGCCTAAGAGGGGGTGAATTGAGTGTAAAATAAAAACTTAAGAACTCTGAGAATCATTTTATATCATAGTGAAAACAACAAGTATGAAGATAATGAATCATAAATTTACAGTTGATTATTCAAATCAAATATGCTGGAATTATAAGAGATAAGGGAAGAGGCTTTGCAAACTATGATTTATACTTGTTTGTTCAAATCCTTGATGACTTATGTCCAGTTCCCAAGCTCCACTTGAGATTTTCAATCCACTATCTTCTTATTTAATCCTGGCACGAGAAGCCACAACAATCCCACAAGTTTAGCCAGGCACTTGTGAAGCCTTTTACAAATCATAGACTCTTAGTCTATTTAACATCAACTCCCTCACACTAGGGCAAGAACTCCTCCTTACATACTGTAAGGATACAAACTCTCTTGATGATAAAATGTTACAATGATCTTCTCTCTCAGAAGTGAATTAAGATGAATACTGAAGCATAATACAAATAATCTCTCTCTCTCTCTCTGTGAAGTATATTATATGAGCATAAAGAAACAGAGACTATATGAGTTGGAGAATTTTGGCATATTGATGGTGAAGGCATAAGCTCTCTATCTTTGGTTTTGAATGCTTCTTCTATTTATAGTTGATGAAGTGTATTTAACCATTGAGCATATTTCTTTCTGTTGAGCTTCTCTTCTTCCCGTTGAAGTTCTCAGAATATTACCGTTGGAACTCTTCTAACACAATTTGCTTTTAGGCTGTTGAAGTATAATCCAAGTTTAATCACCTATAATCTTTAGATAAACTTGATTAGTGATGATTAGTGTAACCCTCGTCCTCATCTAAGGCTGAGATTAAGTGTTTAAACACGTTTAATGTAACTCCCTCACGGTAATGATATCCGGATTATGAAATTTAAGTGAAATAGAGACCAATAAGACAAAAATCACATTTATAATCCCTCATCTCCAAGAGATAAGGTGTAAAAATAAAACGTTTAAAAACAAGATTTATTTGGTCTCACATTCACTTTCGAATACAATTACCTGTGCAGTTGTATCACATAATAAATATCAGAGTGCGTACCCAAAATCCCGGCAACCTCGGGTTACTTATATATATAGAATGGGTTTAAAGGTTTCTCAAAATGGGGATTACATATCCAAAATTGTTATATATATATATATATATCTCATATACATACAATAATCCCAAAAGCCAACTAGATAACCAACATCCAAAATATAAAATGTCCTTAAAGCCCTAACCACTCCTGGTTGGCTGATTTCCTTTCGAGCCACTTGCCCTGTCTGAAAATGTTAGTCATTGGAAAGAGTGAGATTCTAAAGAATCGCAGAAGTAACAAATCACTCATACAATATATAAACACAAGGCATGTAGTGTTATCATGTTCACCAGCATCATCAGCAACACAATGATCTATGGCTCGCGCCAAAGACGACAGCACTTAAGGCTGTATCACAATGCACTATGCCCACTTTCGCGGTAATCACAATGACAGCTTTCGCTGCAAACACTATGCCTGCTTTCGTGGTAATCACTATTCCAGCTTTCGCAATAATCACATTGCCCGCTTATGTGGTAATCACTATGCAGTAGCATCACAAAGCACAAAGTATCTCAATGCACTACGTATCACAAAGCACAAAGCTCTATAATGCACAAAGCTCCACAAGGCACAAAGCTCCACAATGCACAAAGCTCCACAATATATCTCAAAGTAGCAGCAGCACACAATGCATGATGGGCAAACATACAATACATTTACACAAAGTATACGACAGAAGTCACTACCTGTATCTTTCCTGACGTTCTTTGGCACAATGGGCTCACGCGTTTGATTGATATCAATTCCTATACCAATTTAGGGACAATTGATTAATCTCTTTTCCAAATGCATATTTCCATAATACTCTAAGTTGGTTATCATTTATGACTCTTTAGGTGACTATTAGAGGCCTAAACATATGCCTAAAGGGTTAGGAGAAACTACCCTGACGTCACTCGAGTGATGAAAGACTTGTGCCTGAGTGAGAACGGCTCTCACTCGTGAGTGTTTGACAATGAGCAACTACTTCGGTCAGAAAGTGCTCACATCACTCGAGCATAAGGCTTTGCACTCGGGTGATGACTTTAACTCCACATGAGCTCCCGAAAGTGCAACACAAGAAGTGACAACTTGAGAGCACATGCTAACATCAGAGGGAAAAGCTTACTCGAGCAAACCCCCTAGTGCTCGGGTGAGAAGGTTTACTTGCGAGTGTCAGAGCACACTCTTGGACATCAACCAGTGAGTGACAACCTGAGAGCAACCTTAACCAAGAACACACACCATCACTCGAGTGATCCCAAGCTTACTCGAGTGATCACCAACATCACTCGCGGTGAAGGAAGTGCACTCGAGCCCCCTTTATGAGAACCCAGGCAAAATACAAAGCAGAAAGATAAAACACCAGGCAGCACTTGAGTGAGTTCCTCCCTCACTAGAGTGATGCTATCAGATTGCCAGATCACAGCAACTGATAGAATTTTCCAGATTGGTCAAAATCACACCCAATGGTTCCCAAACTCCACATAAAGCCCAAACTCACTCAACATGACTTAGGGAACCCATTGGTAACCTTCAAAACACCCAAATACAATTTTAACCACAATTTATGCCCTTGGGTCTATATGTAACACAACAACCAATTTCATTCAACTTAATTCCAAACTCCAATACCATATCCAATACTCAAAGAACCTCACAATGAACTAATCCAAACATCAATCACTATGAAATTCAAACATTCTAAAATGATCATAAACCAGGGCAAATTTCTAGAATTTCTTAAACTTATCCAAAACTCATAACATATATATCAAAAAGCATCAAATGCTTACCTCTTCACTTTGCCAAATCCAGAATCTTGACTCTCAAACTTTCAATTTCATCCAACACTCATATCCACATTTCAAGATTCTAAAATTACCATAATGAAGCTCTTAATGAGGTGCACAATATTAGAGAAGAGGATTAGGGCATTAGAGACCAACTAGAACATCAAAATCTCACCCTCCTTCTTCCTTTTCTTCTTGGTTGCCGGAAAGAATGGAGAAAGAGAGAGATGGAAATGATGATGATGAAATGTTTCTTTTTGCCCATACTCCCCCCTCAACCGAATAATAGAGAGAGAAGAGAGAGAAAAGTGGACTTTTGTCCTTTATGCCAGATCTAATGGTCCATACAATGCCACATGTCACCATCTTACTCACTTCCTCTATGAGCTCACACAAGCTTAATGCATAGGATTCTGACCCATATGCAACAAATCTCCATCCTTGATCTTTAATCACCAAATACACTTATATCAAATTTACATCACATTTCTATAAAAGTGTTTAATTACACTAATTACAATCAATATCAGAGTCATTAGCCTTTAATCCCAAATTGGGTCATTACAATTCTTCCCCCATTAAATAAATTTCGCCCTCAAAATTTGTCAAACTACTTGAGCCATGAACTCTGGATATCGCCTTCGCATATTCTCTTCCGCTTCCCAGGTTGCTTCTCTCTGGGTCATACCCTTCCAGATCACTTTCACATAAGGAATATTTCGGTGTCTGAGCCATTGTTCTTCTCGATCAATAATCTGCTCTAGCTCCACCGCATATGTGAAGTTATCTTGCAACTCCACTTCCTCATACTCAACGATGTGAGACGGATCCAGTTGGTACTTCTTCAGTTGGGAAACATAGAACAATCATGAAGTCTGCTCAAGTTTGGGGGTAGGGCTACTCGATAAGCAACAGGCCCAATCCTTCTAAGGATCTCAAAAGGACCTATATACCTTGAGTTTAACTTCTTTTTCTTGATAGCTCGCCCAATACCGGTGACAGGAGATATTCTCAGAAATACATGGTCACCGACCTCAAACTCTAGAGGCCTTCTTCTCTTGTCAGCGTAACTTTTCTGCCGACTCTAAGCTGTAAGAAGCCTCTTACGAATGATTCGAATCTGGGCTGCGATTTGATCAACAAGATCCGATCTATAGAGCTTCCTCTCGGATAACTCATTCCAACACAATACGGCGCCATTTGGATGATCGTATGATAGCTATTGTTGTAGGCAAACTCCATAAGAAGAAGAAAATGATCCCAACTCCCTTTAAATTCGAGAACACATGTTCGCAACATGTCCTCTAGGGTCTGAATAGTCCTCCCTGACTGTCCGTCTGTTTGAGAATGATAGGCTGTACTGAATCTCAACTGAGTACCCAGTGTCTCATGCAATGCCCTCCAAAATCTTGAAGTGAAACGGGGATCTCGATCGGAGATGATATTCTTTGGTATACCATGTAGTTTCACAATTTCACGAATATAAATCTCTACTAGCTTGTCCAGAGAGTAACTAGCATTGATCAGTAAGAAGTACGCCAACTTTGTTAACCGGTCCACAATGACCCAGATTGCTTCATAATTCTTGATCCTGGGCAATCCCACAACAAGGTCCATGGTCACACTTTCCCATTTCCATTCTGGAATTTCAGGACTTTGCAACAAACTAGGCGGTCTCTGGTGCTCGATATTTACCTTCTGGCATGTGAGACACCTCACCACATATTTCGTCACATTACTCTTCATTCCCGGCCACCAATACATATATCTCAAATTATGATACATCTTGGTCATACCAGGATGAAGAGTATACCGGCTCTTATGCGCCTCATCTAAGATTTTCTGTCTCAACTCCGCCTTACATGGAACACAAATTCTTTTCTGAAAGAAAACAAGTCCACTAGGCGATAAATCATAGCCCTGAGCTTCTCCCCGCTCAATTCTAACCAGATTACGCTGTATCCAGCCATCTTGCCTCTAAGCCTCTTCAATCTCAGCTCTCAAGTAACTTTCCCCTTGGGAAACAGTATAGTTGGCATAGATGATCTGGTTCGACAAATTCATATCATGAAAATCTTCTATCAATTTCCCTTCTTGTATAATTATAGCTGCCACAAACACAGTCTTTCGACTAAGAGCATCAGCGACTACATTTGCCTTACCCGGATGATATTTGATTTCCAGGTTGTAGTCCTTAAGCAACTCTATCCAAGGCCATTATCTCATATTCAATTCTTTCTGATCATACAGATACTTGAGACTCTTGTGGTCGCAGTACAGTTCCACAGTCACACTGTACAGGTAATGACACCAACTCTTCAATGCAAACACAATGGCCGCAAGCTCCAGATCATTAGTGGGATAGTTCAATTCATGAGGTTTGACCTGTCGAGAGGCGTAGGCCACCACACGTCCCTGCTACATAAGGACACACCCTAATCTATGCCCACTGGCATCACTATACACAACGTATATCAAATTGGGATTAGATAAAATCAACACAGGTGCCATGGTAAACCTCTGTTTCAGCTCCACAAAGCAATTTTTACAATGTTCTTCCTATACAAACGGATGATCTTTTCTCGTGAGCTTGGTTATCGGCAAGGCAATACAGGAGAAATTCTGAATGAATATATGATAATAGCCAGCAAGACCCAAAAAACTGCGTACCTCTGCAACAGTTTCTGGCCTTTTCCAGTCTAGTACTACTTCCATTTTACTGGGATCCACAGAGACCCCTTCTTGCGAGATAACATGGCCTAAGAATTTTACTTCTGATAGCCAAAACTCGTACTAACTCAATTTGGCATAGAGCTTCTTCTCACGCAATGTATTCAATACAATTCTCAAATGATGCTCATGCTCTTCTCTACTCTTAGAGTATATCAAGATATCATCTATGAATACCACAACGAACTGATCTAGGTATTATTGGAAAACATGGTTCATGTAATCCATGAAAACGACAAGCGCATTGGTTAGCCCAAATGGCATCACTAAGAATTCATAATGACCATACCTAGTCCGAAAAGCAGTCTTAGGAACATCTTTCGCTTTCACTCGCAGCTGATGATACCCCGACCTTAGATCAATCTTCGAAAATACACACAAACCAGATAGTTGATCTAACAGGTCATCAATTCTAGGGAGATGGTGCTTATTCTTGACGGTAATCTTATTCAACTCTCTATAGTCGATATACAAATGAAGACTCCCGTCTTTCTTTTTCAAGCACAAAACTGGAGCTCCCCAAGGCGACACACTGGGTCTAATGAACATTTTCTCAAGCAAATCTTCAATCTGTTTCTTCAGTTTTGCCATTTCATTTGGGGCTATACGATATGGGGCTTTGGATATAGAACAAGCTCCAGGCACAATTTCAATCGGAAATTGAACTTCCCTTTCTGGAGGTAATCCACTTAGATCATCCGGAAATACCTTAGGGAATTCATTCACTACGGGTATACTACTCAAAGACTTACTAGTTTCTCCTTGTACAGAAAAGAAAACCATATACCCCTGACAACCCTTTTGTAAATATTTCTCAGCCTTAGCTGTTGAAAGGAAATTTAGTTCGACACTATTGTCCTCAATGCTATGAGAAACAGGATACACTATCCTTTTGTTCCTACAATCTAACAACACATTATTAGCTCTCAACCAATCAAAACCCAAAATGACTTCCAATTGGCAGAAGGGTAAACAAATCAGATCTACCATAGATTCATGACCCTCTATGGTTACAACACAATTTAAACAGGCTTCAGTAGTTACAGCCTTCACACCCATCGATGTTGACACAATCAAATCGAATGGTAACTTATACACATTCATACCCAGGCGCTTCATACACTCATAAGTAATGAAGGAGTGACTTGCACCCGAGTCAAACAATGCTTGTAACATATATCCATTAAGAAAAACTATACCTTGTATCAGCTCTGGGGATTTTCGAGCTTCTTCATGAGTCATAGCAAATACTCGGCCCTGAGTCCTCGGTCTCTGCTCTGGTCGTGGTTGTCCACACTCAACGGATGTATGCCAAACTTGCTTGCATTTGAAACAAATCACCCGGCCATCGCAAGTATTGCCATGATGAGGCCTATTACACCGTGGACATGTCCATACAAAAGGAGCTCTCTGCTGATCTCGGCTCCCGAACTGATAAGGCTTCTTACTACCATCTTTGAATGAAGAGGATGATCCTGAGCTGTTTCCCTTCTAAGAAGCATTGCCCTTGCTAGGCTCACTATTACCACTAGCAGTCTTAGTCGGATACAACTCTCTCAGATTACTCTTAGTAATCCGATATTCCTCAACTGCCTTGTTGAACTCAGAAAACTGATGGGTGGCTATTCTCTTCCTCATATCACGCCTCAAATCCCGTATAAGCAAGTCCGAGCTCAACTCCTCGTCATCCATCTTCCGCAAATAGGATGAATACCAAGATAAACGGATGAAAATATTTTTTATTAAAGTGTGTTGAAACACCTCCAGGTCAACGGTATATTCTTGCTGTGCAACGACAAAGCAATATTCTTCCACCAACGGTCTACATCTCCCTCAAGCTTGTACACTGCCAACTTGGCTTTCACTTCGGAGGGACACTTTAAGACCTCAAAAATCTTCTCAAGACGGTTTAGCCAATTTCAGCCGTATGAGGATCAAATTTCCCCATGAATATTGGAGGTAGGTGCTTACAAAATTTAGAGACCTAAAACTGAAGATCTCTTTCCTCCCTAGCTGGGACTCCATATGATTCTTGGTTTGGTCTAGCACGAGGAGGTGATTCAAGTGGCCGTGCCGACCCTTCAACCTTTTCTTCTCTATGCGTCCTTTCTTGAGTCTTTTCTTGCATTTCCTCCTGAGTAGACTGACCTTGGCCCACATTATTCTTCACTTTCTCAGCTCTGAGCTCTTCTCTAAGCTCAACTATCATATCCCACTGATCTCTTATTAGACCCATTAACTCTTGCATCAGGTCTGGTGGATTCTTATTGACAACCTCCACCTCGGGATTTACTTGTTGTACTCTGTGGCGACCTTTCGTTGTTCTTTTCATTCTACAAAGAACTCACCCCATTAATCCAACAATTATGGTATACACATAATTTCACAAAGCACATATATCCACATAACCAGAATACATGTGTATACAGCAGTAATTCACAGATGATTTTCTATCACTACGACCACACTATGGGAGCTATCCTAGCAAACTCTACCCTTGCCAGGAACTGCAGCTCTGATACCAAAAATGTAACCCCCTCACGGTAATGATATCCGGATTATGAAATTTAAGTGAAATAGAGACCAATAAGACAAAAATCACATTTAAAATCCCTTATCTCCAAGAGATGAGGTGTCCGAACAAAACATTTAAAAACAAGATTTATCTCTTCTCACATTCACTTTTGAATACAATTACTTGTGCAGTTGTATCACATAATAAATATCAGAGTGTGTACCCAAAATCCCAACAACCCCGGGTTACTTATATATATAGAATGGGTTTAAAGGTTTCTTAAATTGGAGATTACATATCCAAAATTGTTATATACATCTCATATACATACAGTAATCCTAAAACCCAACTAGATAACCAACATCTAAAATACAAAATGTCCCTAAAGCCCTAACCACTCCTGCTTGGCCGCTTCCCTTTCGAGCCACTTGCCCTGTCTGAAAATGTTAGTCATTGGAAAGAGTGAGATTCTAAAGAATCCCAGAAGTAACAAATAACTCATACAATATATAAACACAAGGCATGTAATGTTATCATGTTCAACAGCATCATCAGCAACATAATGATCCATGGTCGCGCCACAGACGACAGCACTTATGGTTGTATCACAATGCACTATGCCCGCTTTCGCGGTAATCACAATGACAGCTTTCGCTGCAAAAACTATGCCCGCTTTCGCGGTAATCACTATGCTAGCTTTCGCTGTAATCACAATGCCCGCTTACGCGGTAATCACTATGCAACAGTATCACAAAGCACAAAGTATCTCAATGCAATATGTATCACAAAGCATAAAAGCTCCACAATGCACAAAGCTCCACAATGTATCTCAAAGCAGTAGCAACAACACACAATGCATGATAGGCAAACATACAATACATTTACACAAAGTATAAGAGAGAAGTCACTACCTGTATCTTTCCTGACGTTCTTTGGCACAATGGGCTCACGCGTTTGACAGATATCAAATCCTATACCAATTTAGGGACAATTGATTAATCTCTTTTCTAAATGCATATTTCCATAATACTCTTGGTTATCATTTAGGACTCTTTAGGTGACAATTAGAGGCCTAAACATATGCCTAAAGGGTTAGGAGAAACTACCCTGAAGACCCCTTATTTGAAAGCTCAACACAGATTTTTGGCTGGCTGACTCGAGTGAAGATGACCTCACTCGAGTGATGAAAGACTTGTGCCTGAGTGAGAACGGCTCTCACTCGCGAGTGTTTGACAGTGAGCAACTACTTCGACCAGAAAGTGCTCACATTACTCGAGTATAAGGATTTGCATTCGGGTGATGACTTTAACTCCACTCGAACCCCCGAAAGTGCAACACAAGAAGTGACAACCCGAGAGCACATGCTAACATCAGAGGGAAAAGCTCACTCGAGCAAACCCCCTAGTGCTCGGGTGAGAAGGTTTCATTTGTGAGTATTAGAGCACACTCTTGAACATCAACCAGCGAGTGACAACCCGAGAGCAACCCTAACCAAGAACACACACCATCACTCGAGTGATCCCAAGCTCACTTGAGTGATCACCAATATCTCTCGCGGTAAGGGAAGTGCACTGGAGCCCCCTTCATGATAACCCAGGCCAAACTCAAAGCATAAAGATAAAACACCAGGCAGCACTCGAGTGAGTTCCTCCCTCACTAGAGTGATGCTATCAGATTGCCAGATCACAGCAACTGATAGAATTTTCCAGATTGGTCAAAATCACACCCAATGGTTCCCAAACTCCACACAAAGCCCAAACTCACTCAACATGACTTAGGGAACCCATTGGTAACCTGTAAAACACCCAAATACAATTTTAACCACAATCTATGCCCTTGGGTCTATATGTCACACAACACCTAATTTCATTCAACTTAATTCCAAACTCCAATACCATATCCAATACTCAAAGAACCTTACAATGAACTAATCCAAACATCAATCACTATGAAATTCAAACATTCTAAAATGATCATAAACCAGGGCAAATTTCTAGAATTTCTCAAACTTATCCAAAACTCATAACATATATATAAAAAAGCATCAAATGCTTACCTCTTCACTTTGCCAAATCCAGAATCTTGATTCTCAAACTTTCAAT
Organism: Inga oerstediana; assembly: GCA_963210345.1. Taxonomy (NCBI): domain Eukaryota; kingdom Viridiplantae; phylum Streptophyta; class Magnoliopsida; order Fabales; family Fabaceae; genus Inga; species Inga oerstediana. Next base: position 29,622,563 of record OY723402.1, on the reverse strand, counting down.
TTCATCCAATACTCAAATCACCACCTTTCAAGATTCTGAAATTATCACAATGAAGCTCTTAATGAGGTGCACAACATTAGAGAAGAGGATTAGGGCATTAGAGACCAACTAGAATATCAAAATCTCACCTTCCTTCTTCATTTTCTTCTTGGTCACCGAAAAAAATGAAGAAAGAGAGAGATGATGAGAGATGGAAATGATGATGATAAAATGTTTCTTTTTACCCATACTCCCCCCTCAACCGAATAATAGAGAGAGAAGAGAGAGAAAAGTGGACTTTTGTCCTTTGTACCACATCCAATGGTCCATATAATGCCACATGTCACCATCTTACTTACTCCCTCTATGGGCTCACACAAGCTTAATGCATAGGATTCCGACCCATATGCAACAAATCTCCACCCTTGATCTTTAATCACCAAATACACTTATATCAAATTTACATGACATTTCTACAAAGTGTTTAATTACATTAATTACAATCAATATTAGAGTCATTAGCCCTTAATCCCAAATTAGGTAATTACATTTAACAATTGAATAAGAGATCCAGGGGTAATTAAAAACTTTTTACAATACTTGTATAAATAGATCTCCATTCATTTCAAAGTAAAAGCAATAGGCCTGTTCGGTCAGTCACATATACAATATTAGAGTATCAACACAATTCCTGACATATACCCGGGATAATAACATTAATCTAAAGGTTTATACAAGGCATCATTGCCTATCTCAGTATTCATACCGGGGATTACACAAAACTATCATGCTATGATCTATTCAATATATACATTTATCCCAAAATGATAACCAGTTCAGTATAAACCAAAATATCTAACTAAGACTACCGCTAGTAGTCCTAATCGTCCTTGCTCACTTGCTTATTCTTTGATTCACTTGCCCTGTCTAAAAATGTTATTTGAAAAGAATGAGATTCTAGAGAATCCGAGTAGCAATAGTTTATGAATATGATGCATATATACAAAGGAAGTAAACATATATCACAATATAGTAATCAATATTTGAGACTGGGCATAATGCCACGTCCCCTTCATTGTATACAGGGTCAGGCTTTCACCACGTCCCTTCACTGTATCTGTATTCAAGGCCGGGCTTTTGCCATGTCACCTCAACTGTATCTGTATTTGAGATCGGGCTTACGCCATATTCCCTTCACTGTATCGGTATTCAAGGCCGGGCTTTTGCCACGTCCCCTCACTGTATGCAATGACTAATGCATACAAGCAATGCAATATACATGATATAGGATAAAGTGTTACTACCTTTTTCTTTCCGTTCTTGAGCAGGCACATGCCTTCTTTGATTCGGGAAAATATCAAATCCTAAAGTCATGATTAAGGATGATGTGTTATCACTTAGTCTAATACTTAATATCTTCACAATACTTAATTTGGTTATCATTACGTCTCTTTAACACTCATATATGCCTCTAATAAAAGCCCTAAAGTGTTGGAAGAACTACACCAGGGATCCCCTTTTGAAAGCACAAACACTGACATTTTTTACTGATTCACTCGAGTGAAGATGGCCTCACTTGAGTGATGGGACACTGACACTCGAGTGAAGACGCCTCACTCGAGTGGTGGTACGGTCTGTACTCGGGTAACTGAAAGTGAAGGATAGCGAGTGAATACCCGAGAGCACAAGAACTTTTCAGAGACTACAACACTCGAGCACACTGGACCTTACTCGAGTGATAGCCAAATGCTTTACTCAAGCACTAGCGAGTGAAGTCCAGGAAGTGAGAACCTTAGAGCAAATGGAATTTTAAAGAAGAGAAGCACTCAAGCACTGGCCTTTGCACTTGAGTGATACTGAATGCTTGCGAGTGTTAAGAAACACTCTTGCACTTTACTCGTGAGTGACAACCCGAGAGGCAGGTTTAGGGTGTCAAATATACCCTCATTCAGTATGAGAGGAGTCCCACTCGAGTGATAACTCACTTCACTCACAAGTGAGGCAACACTCTTACTCTTTTAACTGAAGAACAATACAGAAACTAAAGGGAAAAGGAAGAATTATAATGACTCACTTGAGTGGAACCCAACCTCACCTGAGTGATATTCATCTTTTACTAGAGTGAGCCCCATATCACTCGAGTGACCATATCAGAACCCAGAAAACACAGAAGCAATGACAACATTTCCCAGAATTTCCCCAAGAGTTCCTAAAAGACCTAAAACTTCAACCAAAGCTATACCCACATAAAATCACTTAAGGAATCCATTAAAACCATTAAAACAACCAAATTCCTACTCCATTATCATGCTTTGGTCTTGGCAACATTAAACACTAAACTTCCAAAATCCACAAACTCAATCATTCAATCTCTAATCAATCCTATCTATCCATATACATTCCAAATATACCATTTCCATACCAATAACATACCAAATGACCAATGATTATCATTTTTCGAAAATGGCCAATAAATCCCAGAAATCCAAAGTTAGTCCATTTGGCATAAAGCTTAGATATATAGGTTTCTTTAATTTACCTCAACAACTTTCTCAAAGAGACTTTTTGATTCTCTAACTTTCAAAATTCCTTGAGATCACAAACCAATACTAATGGACAAACCACAACCATAGAAATATAGCTCATCACTCAAGGAATAATTTTAAAAAAGGAAGTTTGTGCAATGGAGATCATTTTCTTATCTTAAAGTGAAGCTTTTTCTTTCTCTTACTTCTTCAACAATGGAGGATGAATTTGGAGAGAGAAGAGGGAGGTTGAAGCTTGAAGATAAAGGGAAATGATGATCTCTACTCCCTCCTCATACCATTTCAACGTATAAGAGGGAAGAGGGGAGAGAGAAATTGTTTTAAAAAGATACATTTGACTTTTCTATGCCCTCTCTCCTTCTATGAGCTTGCCAAGTGTCATTCTCTCATTGGTCCTTACACACTAAGCCACCAATTAGCTTATCTAATCCCTCTATTAGCCATTAAATCACACTTGTCATTTCCTCTTAGTTAGTAATTAATTTCCTCTTTAATTACCAACTTAAGGCGAATAATTCTATTCTATTAATTTTCTATCAATTATGACATATTAGATAATATTGTCACAAATACACATTAATTCAACTTTAATCCACAATTACATTCTCAAAAATCCCCATAAGCCCTTAATCAAAATTTGTGGTGTTACAATTAGGAATAATTAGAAATAATGTAATCAAACTTTATATGAATTTAGAAGAGAATCTTGAAATCCTATATGGTGAATTAAAACTGTACAAAACAATACTCTCTGGGATCGCTGTGATGATGTGGTAGTGATGAGTGCAAATATAATCACTCAAGTAGTCACCATAGTGATCTTCAAAGTGAACAATAGATCACTGGAAGTGATCTGTATCACTTTCACATTATTGGAATGATTTTTGCTAGTGATAAACTCATTTTGAATCCAAATCGGGCACATAACCTATCATCAAAAAGCTCTTTAAGTCTATGTTCTAATACAAAAACAATTAGTTCAAAATTCATTGTATTTCAAAAGTTATGATCTAAAGAGTATCTGCTATTCTAGAACATGTGTCATATTTGAGCGTCAAATTCTAAAATGCCCATCTCTTTCATGTAACCTTATTTGATCTAGATCTTGCTTTATTTTTGTCTCATTTTATGTCTCATTTCATATACAACAAGAATAATCTCAATTGGATTTGTATTTTGGGAGATATGTCAAAATCATTGAACCTCGTTTGGAATAGAGTGTGAGAAATTCCAGCATCAACTTATGAGATTCATATCTTTTGAATCAGAAATTCTTTGAGATTGATATTGGTGCTGTTGTTTACCCTTTGGTGTCTAGTTTCATATGAAACAAGTTTTACTTTAATTGGAGTTCTGTCTGGGAGATATGTCCAAATTACTGATCCTAGTTTGGAACAAGATGAGAAATTCCAAAGTCAATTTTTGAAATTCATATATTTTCCATCTGAAACCCTTTGAGTTTGATACCGATATTTGTGAATATCATTTTATGTCTAGTTTCATATAAAATAAGTTTTACCTCAATCAAATATGTAGTTTGTAAGATATATCCAAAATTTCATACCTCTATCACTTGAGTGATAATCTCTGGAGGTGCCACTTGAGTGAAGTTGATATAACTTCATGAGTCACTTTGCTTTAAATTGACCCATTCTAACCTCTAAATGTTCATAGAGACCTCCAATATCAAATTTATGAACTTGATTCTTGATATTATCCTTATATCTCGCAGGTTCTTCTTTATTCAATCTCTTCTCCTTTTTCTTGATTAATCTCCACAATCATTTTTTTATAACTCCTTACTTTTCTTGACAATTATCTTCAATCTCTTTCTTCTTCTTCCTTCTAGTTATTCTCCATAATCCAATTAGATAGCTTCTAATGTATTTTCTTTAACTTCCTTTCCCCAAATTTGATAACTTTAATCTTCAATATCTTCTTAATCTCTTTCTTGATCATTCACCATAATCCATCTTAATAAAAACTAGTCATATATAAAAGGATTTAGTGGATGCAATTTTAGACCCAGCATCTGCATGTATGTTGTTGGCTCATGATTCATATTGTGAGCATAACTAAAGTTAAATGTTGCTACCTATAGAGTGGGTGTTAGGTTATCATTCTTATGTATTTTGATTCTTTTGGACCTCTAATATGAAACATGGCTTTGCCTTACCCCAGTCTTAGCTAATAAAGGAGAAGATTCTTATGTAATGAAGTTGAGTATAACAGAGTTAACATACTAGTATGAGAATTGGATTTTATATGTGTGAATATGATCTTGTGGGGAGGTCTTGGTTGAGAAGAAACCAACTAGAAGGCAGTAATAAGGAAGTAACTGACTAGGTGGAAATATTAGTGACGAGGTGAGGATTAATAACTCTAAATTGGTGGGTAAAAAACATTGGCTGGATGATCATCACTTGAAAGGATAAATTGGTTGGACTGGGTAGTAATTCAATGTAACAAATTTTTTCTTGTAAGGATTGATCACCCAGCCTACATTTTTCATTGTCGAATTTAGATGTCTTAATGATTAACCTGTCATTAGTAACTCCACTTTGTTGGGTGGCTCCTTGTTATTGGCATTCACTTTGATTTTCATCTCAACCAAGACCTTATCACATGACCATATTTAACCATACAAAATAGAATTCTCAAGTTTGTATCTTCGCCATGTTAGACTCAACTTCATTAAATAAGATACACTACCTTTATTGCCTAAAATTGAAGTAGGCCAGAGCCATATTCTATCTGAAGTCTTAAAAGAGCCAAAGTGCCTAAGGTTAGTAAACTTAGCACCCAATCCAGGGGTTGTAACAATCAAATATAAGGATGGCCCACGATATGAACCAGACATCAACAACACCTATACATTGAGGTTAAAAATACAATTGACACTCCCACCCAATACACAATAATGATCTAAGCCCTTTCAAGGAGGGGCATCCAAAAAGGAAAAAACTTGAAAAGAACAATGGCATTTCAAACACGATTTAATTAACATATGTGTATGTAAACTTTTGTTTATGGAATTTATGATGATTGGATTTGTGAAACTTGCCATTATGAGAATGATATAATGAAATTGCACCATTGTCATAATCACAAGTTTCACAATCCTAACCATGACAAATTCTATGGGTAAGAGTCTGCATACATGTATGTTAATTGAATATCGCGCAAGAAGAAAATGAATATCATACTTATACTTGTGGAAGGAAGGCTTTTTGTTTTTTCATTTTCCAAGTCCTATAGGAATGGCTTGCTGGCTTGCATCTGCAACCTTCAACCGTATTTATCCCCTATTTTGAGTTACATGGAGTTATGTATTAGATTAGATTATGTAATGCTCTTCACATGTCTATAAAAACATACATAATAGCTACAAAAAACCACTCAACTTGGCACTCTTCACATGTCTTTCAGCTCTCTTCATACCCCATTTTGTAATTAAAATGAATAAATTTGTAAATAAGTAAATTAAATACAAATCCATTATAATGAAAATAAAGTTTTGACTTATTCATGAATATATAGTCTGTTTGACAATTATCTAGCCTCTGTGCTATGTATGCATGTCTTGGTTAGCCAAAGTTAATTGCTATTATATAAAATTCTTACTTGAACTCTTGAATATATGGTCTGTTTGGCACTCAGTTAGCCTTTTTGCTGTGTGTGGTGGTGTAGATTGGCCAGAATTATCATGACTTGCTTCAAATTCAATGTATTACGTACATATATTCACATTCTACATTGAACTTGAAGCAAGCAAATTATCCTGGCCTACCAACACTACCACATATAACACATATTGAACAGTTTTCAAGACATGAATATATGATTTGTTTGGCGCTCATCAAGCCTCTAATGTATGAAAGAGGCAAGCTTCACCTAAGAGGGGGGTGAATTGGGTGATGTTATAAATTTTTCGCTTGATGTGGATATATGAAAAATATAGTAGATAGAGTAGAGTTGAGAATATTTGAACACAGAGAGTTATACTGGTTCGGCCTAACAACCAGGCCTACGTCCAGTCCTCAGAGGTCAACACCTACTGAGATTTTCACTATACCTCTAAGATTCAATGGGCTCTCAAAACGCCTCATAACAACAATTGTCCTTGAAAGGACTATGAGCAGAAATATTCTCTTACTAAGAAATTTCTCTCCCCCTTATGACAAGTCTTAATTGCAGAAAAACAACCTATGACCCTTCTCACTTGCTTATGTATACAAGACTTATGAGCAGCAACATTCTCTCTTGCTTACACCACTGTAAGTCTTACGAGCAGCAACGTTCTCTTCTGTTTGTATCTTATAAGACTTATAAGTGATAGGTTTAACAAGGAATTCTCTCAACTGCTTCTCTTGTAAGGAAATCTACCCTCTCAAGGTCCCAGTACCTTGAGATCAAATAAGCATAAAATTTGAATTGTATGAAGACTCTCTCACAGAGCAAATCAATAAATACTAAAGATCAATGTGTATACAGAGAAAATGATGAATAGCAGAGACTCGTGTATAAGCTTGTGAATTCTTGTGCTTCGTTGTTGTTTTGACTGTCTCTGAATCTCTGTATATATAGATGTTCAGATTTTGCCTGTTTGAGTAATCATAGTTTGAGGAGCGGGGCTTTTGCAATTGTGGAGTGATACACGCATGTTTGAATAATCTGAATGCGGTAGGTATAAGCGTGCTTGTAATGATGTTGTCTGCCGTTATTTGACTTTCTCCGTGTCATCTTATTTCAACGTTCATCTTCCTGTATCACACTTATAATACATTCAAAATGATGTTAGGCAATGATAATAAGTAATGATGATATGAATAAATAATAATAAACCATAATCGGATTGAACGTTGTGAGACTTGGTATTTTTGGTGATCTGGCACAGCATCACTCGAGCATGGATGGCTCACTCGAGTGATCTCCCTTTCTTTCTCTTTGTGCTTCAGTTTTCGGGTTATGCTTGTATAGGATTTCAGAGAGACAGAATTCTCACTCGCGAGTGATGTGGGGTCTCACTCGAGCACAACTCCTCCTGCTCGAGTGATCTTTCATTTTCCACTGGGAGTGTCTTCTCGGGTCATCACTCACATATCATTTTAGCAAGAGTGAGATTTTGTACTCGCGGGTGATGTGGTCCCTCACTCGAGCACACATACTCCTGCTCGTGTGAGACACATATCCTCAAGGAATATGCTCTCAATACCAACACTCGCACCAGAATTTCAGAGGGATAAATTTATCACTCGCAGGTGATGTGGGCCCTCACTCGAGCACACAAACTCCTGCTCGAGTGAGAAGAATATTCTCAAGTAATATACCGTTTATACAAGAAATCACATCAGATTTAGAGAGGGATAGATTTTTCACTCGCAAGTGCTGATGTGTCACTCAAGCATATGAGGTTGTGCTCGAGCACACTTGCGCTTCTCTGAACTTCATGACTCTCGGCCAAGCACTCGCAGTACCTTGCTCAAGTACAGAATGCTCATGCTCGAGCATTGATGTCTCTGCTCGAGTGCATCAAAGGAAGAATGATAATACTTGCTGTCGGCCAAGCACTCGCGGACCTTCACTCACATGTGCTCGAGTGAGAATGGCTTCTCTGCTCGAGTGCAAATTCCAGTGCTCGAGTGAATCAGTGAGTATATTAATGGCATGCCTCTCGGGTTAACACTTTCTGGCTTTCACTCGCACCTGCTCGAGCACAGAAGGGATCTATGCTCGAGTGCAAAGCTCATGCTCGAGCACTCTAGTTCAATTTGACAGCAGATACCAGAAAACAATGCTATATGCATTTGGTAACTTTGTAAACATTTCTTAAACTTACAAAACCATATTTTGTACACAATTGTCTTTTTGTTATCATCAAAACTTGGGATCTAACAATGTATGCATGTCTTGTACAGATTTTCACTGTAGGTTGAACTTTATGATATATAAGGTGATATTGTTTGGCCATAACTAATTGTTGCTCTACATTGCATTTAGAACAAGCAACAAATAATTTTGACAACCAACACCACCACATATATCATATATCAGAAACTTCTCATATATAACATATACCACATAAATTACAAGGTTAACCTATAATGCAAAATTGCAAATATTTTTCACAACAAAATGAACAAAAAGTTGCATACAATAACTGCAACAATGAGCGAGAATGTCAATCAAGTAGAAAACTTTCATTTATTTGGATGTAAGGCAAAAAAACCAAACTTTTAATCAGGGTTTTGAAAAAGAAGGAAAACAAGTAAGCATAAGTGTTTCACTAAATAAATAAAAGGAGTGAGAATCAAGATCAACCAATTAAAACATCCAAGTAAGCAAAGACAATGATAGAGAATACTAATAGAAAAGGGTTACCGAGGGTTTGTGAAAAGCAAAGATTTTTATCGACTATGAGAGCAAAATGACAGCTTTCGCTGTATTCACAAAAACGACAGCTTTCACTGTATACACAATAACGACAACTTTCTCTGTATTCATGATCCCATCAACTTTCACTGTATTTATGGTAGCATCACAATTCAATGATAAGCTTTATACATAATATAAGAGAAAGATTCACTACCTTGTTCTTTCTGTTCGCGCTCGGGCATCGATTTCTTATGATCAAGGAAAATGTCAAATCCTATAAATCATAATCAAGGATGATGAGTTATTCCCTATTCAATTCTCAACTTCAAAACACTTAGCATTGGTTATCATTTGAGACCTTTAGGTAGCTATTAGAAGCTTAAATAGAAGCTTAAAGGGTTGGGAAGAACTAGACCAAAAACCATCTTTCATAAGTTCAAAATGCCAAATTCTGGGGGTTGGCCGTGGCTAAGACCTTCTCTGGCTGTGGCTAAGGGAAGGTCAAAAACTTTTGTGCCGTAGCCAAGACCCTTTGGCCGTAGCCAATAACAAGTCAGAAGATTTTGGGCAGCAGCTAGGACCTTCTTGGCCGCGGTCAAGAACTAGTTAGACACTTGTTAGCTGCGGCCAAGAACCCCTGGCAGCAACCAAGAAGTGACCTATTTCTTGGCTGACTTCTAACGATCATAACTTTTCATACACACGTTGAAATGACACAAACTTACATCATTTTAAAGCTTGTCATGTCTACTACAAGACTGAAAGTTTTAGAATTTTTAAACATCATTTACTCATTCAAAACACCATACAAACATGCTGCCCTACACAGAATTTTCACTTAACAGATTTTCAACTTTTTCTAGTTTTTCAACAAATGTTTCTAAAGGTCTAGTATTCACAATCAGGGCTACTCCCCATACAGTTTTTCACATTAAATCCAATGGAATAATAAAAAAAACCACATTCATATTCCGTTTATAAGTTTTGTTTTGAGCAATAAACTAAACACAAAACCCCACAATGGCCAAATTTCACATTTAAGCCTCAAATCAATTTCACACATCCAAAGGACACCACAAGACACTATTACTATCACAAAGCACCATAAACTCACCAAAATCCTATACACATGACAATAAGGCAAAAATCTACAAGTTCAAATACTTAACCAATGTCCACAATATATTTGTCAAAAGGTTGCTATTGCTCACCTCTATCACTTTCTCTATCTTGCTCTTTGATTCTCCAACCACTAGTTTTTCTTGGATTTACAAAATATAAAACCATAGGATTGAAGATTTCATCAATAGGAATAAGATTAAAGAAGAGGTTTTTAACTCTAGAGGTTATCTTCATAGTAAAATCTCAAGAAAAGAGCTTACTTTACCTTAAACTTCTTCTCTTTCCTCCTCCATGCTTAACTGACTAAAGAGCTTAAGAGCGAGAAAAAAGTGTTTAATAATCATATTTTTCAGCCCCTTTAGCCCTTGTAGCCGACTTGGAAGAGAGAGAGAGAGAGAGAGGAAGGAAGAGTTTGGAATTTTGACCTTTGACAATTTGACTTCAATCTGATGGTACCAAGTATCACCATCTCATGATTTCTCACCAAAGCATGCAACTATAGTGTTACTCTAACTAATTCCATTAGCCATTTAATCACACCACTTACTCTTTTAGTTAATGGTGAATTTCTTCTTTGATAGCTGACTAATTAGCCGATAAATTTTCTTTCTTCTCGTTTTGGTCCTGACTATGGCAATTTTAGTTAGTTTGCCACATAGTGCATCATTTAACTTCTTTTCCTCTTCCATACGCCATTCCCTCCACTTTTATTTCAATTTAAGCTTTGTTCTTGCTATTAGAAGATTTGCCACTCAAAGAAGAAAGAGAGATTTGAACTTTAGAACTAAAAGCACCTTGGTATTTATAATCGAGACTGATGGTCGAAAACTTTAGATGATACTGATGAGACATGATGATATGCATTGAAAGTTGAAATGTTATGTATTTAAACTGTTTATCTTTAAAAATTCAGTCTAAATAATAATTATGAGATCAGACATCCATTTAATCTGTTCTAAATAAAATGTGAACGTTAGACGATTAAACAATATTTATAATAGTCAA